>CM048845.1:16435833-17836666 GCA_026545225.1 Cornus controversa
ATAATATGTGATCATGGAGGGTTATGGTAGTCTATCTCACTTGTAGAATACATATACAAGCTGTATATATTGCCCAAAAATAGATTCTGACCATTTGGAAGTGGTTGGGAAGCATTTAATGTAGTAACTAGCTGTTGGATTCAAAATTCGATAGTATCAGCCGGCTAATGAATTCATCTGCTAGCTGATGACATTGTTTCGGCCGGTTGAAGCTACTCTTCGGCCGATTGAAACAATGTTTTAGCAATTCTAGTTTTGTACAACTCTCTGGATTCAATTCCAGCTTCTACCAGCTAGCTAATGAATTTATTGATTGATTAATGATATTGTATCGGCCTGTTGAAACGATTTTTTCAGCATTTCCAATTTTGGCATAGCCTACTAGATTCAACTCCAGCTTCTACCAGCTGACTGATGGGATCCATCAGGTGACCGAAAGTCCCCAGGTCAAAACTATTCTTAGACTCAGTCATTTTCTCATGCACAGTGCATCAACACATTTCTTACTTATTTACATTGAAAATATTTAAGTAAATCTTTATATGTTGATTTACTTTAATTTATTCAATGTAAATAAGTAAAGTACCCCCCATTTGGATTCAATAAAATAATTTCAAAATTAAATTTCAAGTGAATCAAAATCTAATTTTTTAGTTTTAGTACAAAACGGATTTTCACATCTTTGACATAAAAATTCATCGTTCAATATGAATGACCAAATCAAGTCATTTGGGGCTGAGAAAATTTATATGATCATGATAAATCATGGGGTATAATACTAGGACTTTTTATGACAAGATTCATTGAAAAACTCATATTTACATTTTTGCCCCTAGAATCAAACACTTAGTCAAATTTATGTGCTAAGTCTCTGAAACAGCAATTGTGCATGACAATGCTTTATAAAGTGAATCAATTGAGTTCAAAGCCTAAATCAATGTATCTAAGAACTATAATGATATTTCCTAATTCAAGTGAAGGTTCTTGAAATTGTGTTATCAAGAATTGAGTTTCTTTAAAGCTAATCATAAGCTTGAATTAACTCAATCTCATCCAAGGTCTCAAGATGATTCAAAGAAGTTCATGGCCTAATTCTAAGTGTCCAAGGAACCATGATATGATGTGAATGATATGCATTGGTCCTAAGGTCCACTAGGTCATTAGATGAGCTTTCAAAAGAAGTTACTTCAAAAATAGCATTATATTAAAACTAACACTCACCCAAGACTAGACTACCCAATCTTTAATATCTTGATGCACAATGCGTGTTTTCTTCTTATTTTGATTCAACCTTCATCCTTTTGCAATGTCCTTGATATAAGCTTTTGGACATATATGGGCATGATCAATGTGAGCTTTAGATTCACTTCAACTTTACCATTAATCTAGATTATTGATCTTTGAGCTCTATTATCCTGTGGTTTTATATATCTTCTTTTAATTCCTTTGAAGTACAACGCCTTTAAGATACTTGAGATAATTTGATACTTTGTAAAATGCACATTCAAGTAAACTTATTAAATATACACTTCAATAGATTGTAATAATCAAAATTACCTATATAACCTTAGGTTGAAAGCTTGAGGTCAACAAATGCATTCGGCTATAATACAATGGTGGTGGTTAAGTACATTGATAGCTCGTAGCAGAGCATTAATGGCAATTGTAAGGGTCTCTGTCGTGGCATGCATTCATTGTCCCACTAACTAGGCGCATTAGTCATGTTAGGCTTTCTTTACTTCTTATCCTCCAATCCAAATTTCTTCTAAGTATCCCAAATAATTTAGTTATATCAGTGTGAGGAGATCCTACCAGGTCCCACTCGACACTTAACAGAACTTAGAGAAACTTGCTAATTCGTAGTAGCGCTCGCGGGATGAGATTGGGGCTTGACGTGACGTCTGGTCTTGTAGCAATGCTCAAAAGGTACCTTTAAGGCTCAAGTGGGCTGATATGGTGTCAAAGCTTGTAGCAGTGCTCGAGAGGTGATCTCAAGTCTTAAGTGGCCTGACACAGGGCTTGTGGTGGTGCCCGAGATATGATCTCTAGGATTAAGTGGCCTGACATGGTGGTAGGATTTGTAGTGGTGCTCGAGATGTGGTTTCAAGACTTAAGTGGCCTGACATAGTGTCAGGGCTTTACAGCAGTGCTTGGGATATGATTTTGAGGTTTCAGTGGCTGTCATGGTGTCAAGGCTTGTAGCGGTGCTCGAGAGACAATTTTGAGGCTTAAGTGGCCTGACATGGTGTTAGGGCTTATGGCGGTGCTTGAGAGGTGATATTGAGGCTTTAAGTGGGTTGATATGTTATCAGGGCTTCTAGAAATGCTCGAGCGATGCTCGAGGAGTAAGTGGCCTGAAATGGTTTCACAACTTCTAGTGGTGCTCGAGGAGTGATCTCGAGGCTTAAGTGGCCTAATATGGTTTATTGTGATATAAGAGTTTCTTCATGGTGTTTGAAAGGGCTCTCAAAGTCTTAGGATTATGGTGGGTCCACAAGTCTTAGCATCAACATTTCAATGGCTTATGTGGCTGACACACTAGTAAATCCTTACCTGACTTTTCAACGTCCTATGTGGCAAGGATAACGTGACACCTATAAATTTATTATTTTTATATTGTCGTATCTTGTATACACATATCCTTTTTTTTTTAGATTTATTGTATCACCGTACTTGTATCGTGTCGTGTTTGTATCCATGTTTCCTAGTATATATGTGATGGAGTGGAAGCTATGAACATTCAACAATGAACAAGAAAATAATTTTGAATCCACAAAGTATAGAAAGAGAACTCTGAAAATATTATTAATCAATGTATAATTATGAAAAAACCTAACACATCCAAAAACAATTCCAATATTCATCTCTCTCTAAAAGTTACCGAAAAAATAGAATAAGAAACAAAATTACTAAAAACTGCTAAATACCAAAAATAAAAATAATTGAAATCTGTGTAGACTTCTAATAAAAATTTGAAATACCAGACAGTCTCCCTAAAGAACTGAAAAATGTGATTTCAAAGTCTTAATGCCTGTTTGGGAGAGCTTCTTGAGGCTTCAAAAAGTCCTTCTAGGCATCAAAAGTCCTTTTAAAAAAATTGTGACGTTTGATTACACATATGTAAAGGCCTGTTCGATGAAGTCGATGGTCTGGAAGCCCATTTTAGAGAAGTAAAATTTTATTTTGGAAGCCCATCCTGAGAACCTTCCTTTAGGAAGCCAAATTTTATTTTGAAGTAAATTTGTTATTTTACTAATTTGTCCATGTAGTTTTTATATATTAAAAAGATTGTGTCATATTCTCTCTTGGTCATTCGTTCCTCCACCACCGCCGCCTTCCGCCACCGCCATCGTACCTCCACCGTCGCCACCACCACCGCTACCTCCACTGCCACCACCACTAACTCAGCTCCTCCACCACCACCTTCCACCACCACCACCACCATCGTCATCGCCACCACCACTACTGTGATGACCTGTAATTTATTTTTTTATTATGAAATTATTTTTATTTTTTATTTTTTTAAAAATAAAAAAGTGTTACAAATTTGTCTTATGAGATAGTGATATAAAAGTATATATATATATAGCAATGTGGGTGTGAAAAATAGTAATGTGGGGATGGGAAGGGGTTAGCAATGATGAGTGTTATTTATTGCAAGAGTTGTTACTTATCATGTTGTTGATATGGAGTAAAGCACCAATTAATAGGAGACCTTGCAGCTTTTCAACTGACAGAAGATTTATATTTATTTATTACCTAAAGTAAATGTCAGACCTTTCATTTATTGTCAGTTACAAAAGGAATATATATATATATATAGATAACAATAGATCTCTCTTGCTTTTGATATAACAATCGGTTATTCAAAAGTTAAAGAGAGAGAGAAGAGGGAATGAGAGAAAAGGCTAATCGACAGAGGAAGATGTATAACAGGTACGAGATTTAAGGGGTACTCTATTTTTATATTTGCTAGTAGATAGAAGTTATAGAAGAAATATTTTTTTTTATTTCATATTCTATTTTGTTATATATTGTTGCTTTTGGGTGTTTTATTTGTTATTTAATTAATTATTGATCAAGTGAAATTTTGTAAATGAATAGTGTTTTAAAGAGAGAAGTTCTATCTTCTGAATTTTGCGGTATATAAATATTTGGTTTGAGAAATAGTACACGAATTTTGTTTTGTTTATAACTATAAATGAATTTGATTATGTGTGCTTGTACATGTATAACCGAATGAAAATAAGCAATGTAAGGACCGTGATTATTTTTGGCCCTTTTTATTTTAATTTATTTTTATATAAATTCTTTAAATGATTATATTTGTGTACCTGTATAATCGGATGAAAATAAGCAATGTAAAGACCGTGACTATTTTTTACCCTTTTTTATTTTAATTTATTTTTATATATATTCTTAAATGATTATATTTGTGTTTTAAATATAAAATACATGTTTGGAGACTTATATAAGGGTTCGGGGAAGTTTTGGAAGCTTTGGGTGAAATTTGAGTTTTTCAAGATAGGCGGGCCCGGGAATCGGGTCTGGTGGGCCTGAAAAATCCGAAAGTGTTGGAATGACACCAAATTTTGAGATTAGGTTCATAAAAATATTTAGTGGATTATGGAATTGATTTTGAATCCGTAGAAGTTTTCAAAATTGAAAACGGAGGCCGGGAAAGTCGGTAAGCGACTGGTGATGTTTTTGTAAATAGGAGAGGTTAGGTCAATAAATAAAATAGAAAACAATTCAGCACATTCATTCTCTCATTATAGTAGCCGATTGAGAGAGTTATATATCCTTATATTCTTCTTCTTCCTTCTCTCTTGCAATTGAGGAGCTTGGAGCATAAATTGGACAACGTCGAAGAAGAAATGATTGATCTATGCAACGAGGGCTCGAGTTTGATACATTTGAAATCAAATTTGGATAAAGTTGATTTCAATGAGATTTGAGAAAAAAATTTTAGAAGCTCTTACAAACTAAGGTAGGTATGCCTAACCCATAAAATTCAGAGTTTGTGTGAGTATATTGGTTGTCTATGGACAACCAATTGGTTTTGTGGGTATAATTAGATATTTTTATTAAAGTTAAAACATGTTAGATTATACAATTGAATGAATTCTCAATGTTAATTAAATGTTTATAAAAGGTACATGTCATTATATGGTATGTTGAATGAACAATGTGAGAGAATTGTATATTTTTCATGTGTACAAGAGAATGTGACCCGTATGTGTTTAATAAATTGCCTTAAAGAGTATGATTGAATGTAAAACATATTTTATCATTGAAATAATTACTTTGACATGGGACGGTGTGGACATAAGAATGAGAATTATAAATTGTTCATGTATTGCACATTCATTAGTATGAGAGTGTATGTGGAGAAAGAGAGGAACACCGAATGGACTGACAAAGGAGCCCGTTAGCAATATCATTGGGTGGGCTAACAAAGGAGTTCGGATGTTCAAAAAGAGAAAGGGAAACGAATATCGGGTGGGCCATCACTGGAGCTCGTATTCTAGGTTGTGTGTGTGTGTGTATTGGACACTTGGGAGAAGTATGGCACTATGCATATCAATACATGATGCATGGCGTGGATACTTGTGCATATATAAATTGTGCTTAACATGATAATATGATTATGTATTATGTGGTACTCACAAGACTTACGAAATTATGTTTTAGACATTCTTACTAAGCATGTTGGAGCTCATCCCATGAGTATTAGCTTTTTTTCAAGAAATGGCAAGGACATGGCCGAGCCTCCCCAACCATGAGTTGGCGTGGGCTGTAGTTAGTTTCTTTGAAAACACTTTGTGTTTTTATAATCTAAATGCATGTCCAGTTTGTGGACTATATGCGTAACTTTTATCTTGTATATGTTCCTTAAGTTTTCAGAAACATGCTTAAGATTATGCTTTATGGTTTTGGTTTTATGTACGATATTGGAACATAGATAAATGTTAAACTTTGAAATTGATAATTCCAAGTTCCGTTTATGATTCAATTATGCATGTATGATAGTTGTGGGGATAATTGAATTGAGGAAGTGTCTAATGAACCAAGTGTTGCTTGTAGAGAAATAGTTGGCCGCAAGATTACGATGGATCGTAATGCGCATTACAATGCATCGTAACACGTATTAATATATATCACTGGAATGAGGGAATTTTGGTTGCCAATTCAGTGTGTTTAGCAGCTTGTTACGCAGCATGGGCGATGCATCGTAGTATTACAATGGATCGTAACCTTAGTTATGATGCATCGTAATTTCCTAATGCTGAGTTGGGTTGAGATGACAGAATAGGCGTGCATGGTGAGTATGGTAGGGTCCTGTAGTGAGAGTAACTGTAGAATATTATGATATTGACTTGTAAGATAATGCTTCCTCTAGATTGTAAGAATATAACTCAAAATTGATTGACCTTATATGACATTCCAGTTTGGGAATCAATATATAATAAAAGTAACAAGGCTTCCGCGAGATCTCGGTGGTTCGGATCAAAATCGATAGTGATATATGATATCTACCATGGTTGTCCGGGTCGTGGGATGACGATCAGGCGATCATGATACCTCACAATCCGAAGTTCGGGTCGGACCGGGGGAGTCCCAGCGATTCGAATTTGGGGGCGTGATAGGCAGGGTTGTAATCCCTTCGATCGAAAAATTGAGAACTATAGTTGGGTTCAATGGCCCGCCGTGAGAATGACCAGAAACTCACGGTGTGTGTGCGATATACATGTCGAGAGGTTATATTATGGTTAATTTATTAATAATTGATCTATAATTACAGTTGTAATACCCCAGTCCAACACATGGTATAATATTGTCCGCTTTGGGCCTGAGCCCGCACGGTTTTGCTCTTGGGTTTTACCCCAAAAGGCCTCATACCATTTGAAGAGAACATACTACATATAAGCACATCCCCTTTTCCACACCCAGGCGATGTGGGATTGAGCACCCTGTACCCTGTCAGTGTGGTAGCTCAGCCCAGTGTCTGTATTCGCACCCGCCTACTCACACCCGTCCACAAGGGTTACTACAATACACCCCCTACGAGGCCCGATGCCCTCGTCGGCACACTTTCGACTGGGTTCAGGCTCTGATACCAACTGTAATACCCCGTTCCAACACATGGTATGATATTGTCCGCTTTGGGCCTGAGCCCGCACGGTTTTGCTCTTGGATTTTACCCCAAAAGGCCTCATACCATTTGAAGAGAACATACTACATATAAGCACATCCCCTTTTCCACACCCAGGCGATGTGAGATTGAGCACCCTGTACCCTGTCAGTGTGGTAGCTCAACCCAGTATCTGTATTCGCACTCCCCCACTCACACTCGTCCACAAGGGTTACTACAACAGTAGTTATTTATTGAACAATTATTTGTACGGTATATATGATGAGGTTGTAATAGTTTACTGAATATACTCAAACTTGACTTTATGCAAAAATATTGAATTGTGGTAGCATTTACAATAATAGTTGTTTTCTCACTATTATTTTATTTATGCTTAAATTTATGTATATTTAAGTTATATATTCTTTTGAATGCTTTTTCATATATATATAAAAGTAGACCTTTTTTTTTTTTTCTACTGGGTAGTTGTTGTGCTCACCCCAAAACCATTTCAGGTTTGGCTGAAGTCTGGAGTAACAAAGAATTTATGAGAGTTTATTTGAGAGTGTGTTTTGTCATAATGAGTTTTAAAGAAGGTTATTTTTAATATAATATCTTTTATAATCGAAAAAAAAGACTTTGGTTATGGGTGTAAGGTAATAATTTTTTTTATTGAAATGGAACTATTAATTGAGATAGATTGTAGTTGAAATATTAAGTGTATAAGATTTTAATTAATTAATATGTCTATTTTATTTTATCCCTTCCACCACCACTACTTCCACCAGCACTACATCTCCATTGCAAACTTTAGGCGCTTTCTAAGGGTTAGAATCATTGCTAAGGATTAGGGATAATATTGTCAAAAAAATAATAATTTAAAAGTTAAATTATACTTAAAAAATGGACTTGCCAAACGACCCTTTATCAATAAAGTCCTTTTAAACTCCTCATCCAACTGTTCCTGGAAAAAGCCGATAATATTGTTTCAGACCAAATTCCAATCAAGCACTATGAGAGCCTTCCATGCACTCATTTCATATAAACTTGTTGTCCTTAACAGTACACATAATAGAACATCACTAACATCATTTTTCCTATTGTTATATGGATGATGAGAGATAAAAAATAACAACCGAGTAAATTTAAGAATACACATTACATGAGACACTTCAATATAACATTTTTTATCCTTCCACTAAAGGGAAAGGACACAAAAAATAATATACAGAGTGCAGCCACATGCTACCTAAGATCTTCAAATAAATCCCCACCAGAAACCCTTAATCAAAAAATTCAAACCCCGGACCAATTAAATGACCTAATCAATATATTTAAACAATTATATATATATATATATATACACACACATACACACACACACACACACACATGCAAATAAATTCAAATCCAATCCAACAAAACTCCCCAAAGTTCTCGAGTTTACCTGTACTTCCTTGTCATCCAGAACTGTTTGGTTGCCAGATTTCAATATGGCCATTAGCTGGAAGATGCAAAATAGATGAAAAAAGAAAATGGAATAATGAATGCAACAGAGATGAGGCATAAAGAAGTAAGAAACAAATACTACACTAAATCCCTAGAGTAATGGGTACATCTTGCATATTTCACTCCAGCAGCACGCCATACATAAACAAAAAGGCAAACAAAACAACAAATAGAAAACTTGAAAGCACAAACAGTTCATAACATAGTTAATTAGGGAAGGTAGAAAAGAGAAACTCCTCGTCCTCCAAATATAACTGCAGATTCTTGGTCTTCAGCAAGAACCCAATGGCTTCCTCATCAAATTCAAGAAGGTAACCCAACTTCAACAGCTCAGCCAGCTGAGATATGTGATCTTCTTTCTCCCATAGCACTCCTTCAGATATTACTTCAGAAAAATAAGTAGCATATTTGATCATACTTTTCTGTCCACCTGACTTGTCCAATTTCTGCATAAACAGCTTCGAAATCTCTCTCTCCCAGCGTATCATCCGGCTTGCCTTCACATTCACAATTTCCCCTGAAGAAAGTGATAAACTGTATCCCACTGTAATAGGTTCCACTGTCTCAAGGACAGTAAGATTAAAGAGGCGTCTCACAGCTTCATGCCTCTTTACTGCTTCCATGTTGAGAGACAAATCAGCTAGAAAGCTAAGAATAAGTCTGAACAACCCATTTCCAATTAATACATCACTTGGATTCACCTGCTTGAATCCAAGACCATCCACTACTGACATTTCTTTCTTTACAGCTTCAGAGATAGTTCTGACACCAATATTGATGTAAATTTCAAGCAGCTTAGTCCGCGGCAAGAATGGCAAGCTTGGCTGAGGAAACCAAACAAATAGAGAACGAGAAGAAGACTGCTCAAAAAGATCCTTCAATTGAAGGTCATCAGGAATGAAAACATCTCGCTTGTCAATCAACAGAATTCCTTCCGGCCCTGAATTTACAGGCAGCTTCAACAAGTTCTCAGCAAGGGTTTTTTCGGTCTTCAAGCTCCAGTGCTTTATAACATAGCCCCAAAAGGCACAACACTCGGCATGTGACAAGTTCTGTCCATTGCTTTCCCATACCTTCCAAAACTTGCAGTAATCATCTAACGAAGGATTGATCTTAACTTCCAGCACGATGGAGAAGAAAATCAGTAATTTCATCTCATACCATTTCTTCAACACATGCAACTGCATGCCAAAGATATCATCCTTATCGTGGATCACACATTCTTCAGGGCAGACCCACTCTCCGTCATCACTTCCATTCGGGATCCAAATGTTAAATGTGCCTCCATCAGTGGGCTTCCATTTAACCTCGTTCAAATAATTATAAATCCGAACAATAGTAGTGAACTTAGAATGAGAATCAAGGTGGCTTGCAAGCAACTGGCCACCACAACTAACATCAACATTAACTCCTAACACTTTGAGCTCTTCTCTGTAGGATGTAATTTTGGAATCATAAAAATCTTCATCGATGAATGGTCCATCATCCCGTTGCAAGAGAGAACTCCAGCTCGAATCAAACAGCAAGCACTTGTCTGGAGACCTATAACCAGCATTGGTTTTCAACCATTTCTGAGATGCTTTCTTCAAAAAATCATCAGGAAGGGACGCATTTGGCTCTTGAAGAAAATTCCTGATGCATTCCAGCAAAGAATATACATTCACAGGAGTTATGCCTGTAGGATTTGAGGGTAAATGAAGGCCAGAAATCACAAACTTGAAACCATCTTTGAAATCAACAACAACTCCCATTTTCTTCAGCTCCTTCTTATATTCATAGATATCCTTACCATAGTAATTGTCACTATCATCAATGAAAGGAAGCAGCGAGATTGGAGAGATAGATTTCCAACCTAGGCCAAAAAGAATGCACTCTTTTGGCACTCTGTAATCAGCAAGGCGTGTTCGCAACCATTTCACTTCACGAATGCATTGGTTAAAAACCAAAGGAAATTTAAAAGCGGTTCCTTTTAGCTCTCTGTAACATTCCAGGAATGAAAAAACTTGATCTTTTCTGATGGAGGATAATGACGCTTGCTGCTTAAAAATGAGAGCAAATGCTTTGGCTGCCTCCTCAAAATCCACCATAACCCCTATCTGCTTCAACTCATTTCTGTATGTCAAGAAACTTGCTCCATAGAAGTTCTGATCAATAAGAGGGAAGCTGTTGAACACCTGCAGAAGGCAACCCCATTCAGGACTGAACAGATAGGATTCAGCTGCAGACTTGTAGCCCATGTTTGTCTTCAAGAATTTCTGATTTTTTAGTGCCCTTACTATATGGTCGGATGATCTTAAACGGCGTGTGCATTCCAGTATCAAAATAACAGCCTCAGCTGTCAGACTAGCAAAGTGTGCTGAAGATTTTAGATTGTCAGCAACAAGCTGGAAATTTTGATTGAAGTGAACTAACACACCAAGCAGCTGCAGTTCTGTTTCGAAACAGAGGATTTCGTCACCATAGTAATCTTGATCAATGAAAGGAATGTCACTGATTTGTGATGCAGCTCTCCACTCCGGATTATACAAAACAGATCCAACAGGGGACCTGTCACCTCGGGAAGTCCTTAGCCATCTTCCTTCCTTGACACTGCGGATAAAATCTTCAGGAGAAAGATACTTCTCCTGCAAAAACTTGATGAAATTTAGAATGGCGAACACATTGTCTCTGGTTAAAGTTGAGGAAGCAGCAAGAGACATGAGATGCTTCGCAATAAATTGACATGCTTCCCCGTATGTAAACATCACTCCAGCAGTTTTCAACTCCTCCTTATAGCTACTAATTCTATCCCCGTAGAAGCTCAGATCAATTATTGGAATATCAACTCGGACAGAATCGTTCTGCAGAAGCAGTCCCCAAGATGAGTCTGGAAAGAATGACTGTGATGGAGGCCTATATCCAGGACTGCCACTCAACGAAACCTTAAGCCAATTTCCCTCCCTCATGCATTTCAAAAACTTTGCTGGAAAGAGAACTCTCTTTAGTTTCAGATTGTGAATCCATTTTAACAGCAAGAATGTGTTTTGCTTCGTTAGAGGAGCAGACATGGAGGGAATCATGGCATTGGGAGGAGATAGATCAGGTATATCAGAAAGCCCAAGATGAGTTTTGAGGAACACAATAAGCTGTTTCTCAGGGGTAAATAAACCTGCAAAGTTGCCAGAATGCAAATAATCTTCCGCTAGCTCAATGTAACCTTCTTCTCTCCAAGGATTTGAACCAATCAGTCCAACCCATTTGCTTCCATTCGCAGGGACAAGCACCCCTCTCCTACCTGTGGTGATCCTCCCATAGTTATCGACAAGTGGCATAGCAGCACACAAACTATTAACCTCCCCCACAGACATATATTTATATGAAAGCGAATGATATAAGAAATGGACGTAGGAGATAACAAGTTTTCTATCACTTCGGAGTAAATCACTGAGTAGAAGCGCATATTCGTACAGACTTACCGCCTTAACCTTCACCTGGTCTGAAAGCCATTCCAATAGTATCTGCCTCTTGGAACATAACGGGATAGCTTCCTGTGTTGACTTGGGTAGAAAAGTGAAATCTGCAGGAAATTTTAATTCCCTGTTCCAATTAATCAGCCATGAGATATGGCGTTGGTCACGAGATAGAAGCACCCTCTTACTTAGCTGCTGGGATACTTCTATACTACACAAAGATACATTCCCAAGAAGATCAACATACTTCAAAAGGGGAATGTACTTTATGCTAGTTTTCTGAAAATTGGACCACCATTTCTCAGCAAGAAACAAAAGAAGCTCTAAATACATATCATCAGACGCTCCTGATACAAGATTAGAACTCCGGATGCACTTTGCATACCATTCGTCATCAACAGATTCCACTCCCAAGAAATTCAATATGTCATTGTACTTCCGATTATCAAATGAAGAACATAGTATGTACCTTCCATGCGAAGAGAGATTATGCAAGGTCACACCTTGCTGTCTTGCATTTTGTAATATATTCCAGAACGCAGGCATTAGCCTGCCAACTTCACCGGGTTTATGGAAGAACTTCTGCTCCATGTCTGATTCACACGGAACAATATTTTCATCCACCAGTTTTGCTTTAATGATATCCCTCACAACATTAAACTTTCGATAGGAAGAGCTTTTGAGTGGTAAGAACTCAAACATACGAGCCAGACTAGACACTGGAGCGTTTTCTGTGGTTTTCACCAGCGAAATGAATGCATTCATAAAAGCAGTAGGTACACAGTCAAGAATCCCTTGGTTCCATTTGCTGTCCAAAAGGATGGTCTCCCTTGATGAGGCTAGAAGAAAATCTGCCTGGATTATGAAGGGGAAGTTCGTAACCATCTCTGTAGGGAGAAATGCAAAAATCCCAGTAGAGTTCGTTCCCTTGTCGAGACGCTGACCATTTGGAAAAGCCAACGTGATCACCAACTCCTCTACTTCCATTCTTCTTTCTACTTTACTTTCCTGCTTGACAGGAAACCTCTGCCTCCACATATGGTAGCCACATTCTCCTTCCAAATTGTCACCACTTCCATCGGCAGAGAGATGGACCATGTAGGACTCGGCATCAATATTCTTCCTCGAAATGAAATTAATCTCACTTGACAGAGATATTGAACTGACAGTAGTGAGCCCAGGGTCGTCATTATCTTCCTTAACCGAAAGCCGCTTTATCTTTGAAAGAAACAACAAAACTTCAGGATGAATATTTGAGAGTTGCTGCTTTACAGGTTCAACTTTGTCAGTCTTCAGAGGCAATATTATTGTTGTTGTTGGAAGGGTACAACCAGAGCCATATACTTGTTTTATGACAGAAAGATTAGGGTTCTCATCAACCCATTCAGGAACAATGTAGCCAACACTACACTGCGAGCAAGGTTGCTCATTGAACCTTATCTGATAGCCATTACTGAATATGTATGGCTGAGCTGTGATCAGAAACACACTCTTGAAACCAATTCCTGAAAATTGGCAAAAAGCTAAATTGTATTAGACGTTGATGTATCACAAAGCAAAGCATGCACAAGGATAGGTAGAAACGGACAGGAGAAGGCATTCAAATATGGTTCAAAAGCATTTTCGAGACAGGAAAACTAATTAATAAAGTTTTCTTTGGTGAAGACTACATCAAATATGTAAACAAGTCAAAGAACATTGGGTGTCAGGTGCAAAAAGTTATCCATAAAGAAGAAAAAGACGAGACAGTTTAAGAAATTAAGAAGGAAGTGATATAAAGAGGAGACATACAAAAACCCAACTTCAGTATATGAAATGTAAGTGATTATGAATTGAATACTTCAATTCACAATAGTCAGTAGTCTATTACAGTTTTAAGCAGATTCACTGCGATTGTGACGGATTTTTTGAATAAATAAAAGAACAAGTAGATCAGAGAGAGAAGTGCAGGAGCAAATGGAATAAAAACATTGTTTCTTTTACTGTTTTATAGTTTATCCAAATACTCACTTGAAATCCAAAGAATGTAGCAATGTTGCACAGCATTCTTTGTGCATTGTGAAGCAAAGAATGCAACCTTTACCTTTATATTTTTATAAGAGTTGTAGAGGTCTCATTCATGCCACTCATTTATCTATATTTTCCCCATCTTATTCATTGTTCTTCGTTTGAGTTTAGTGAAGTGTTGTTTATAACCAACCAACTTTTTAGATGAAAAGGCTTTAATAAAAGAAATTCTTAACCTAGTTCAAAAATCAAATTCCTCGTTAACAACACTTCTACACGGACTTTGATGAATATACTGGTATCTTTAGAATTGGGCTGATTGATCAATCAGCTTAATTCTGTTGTCAATATTATTTACGAGTGTAGCAATTATGGTTTTTAATAATAGTTATAATTATATGTCTCATGATCAAGGATATTTAATATTTTTATTCATTTGATATTTTCAGTAGTTGCATGTTGTGGATAGTTACTAGTTCTAATTTGATACAAAAATATGTTTTTTCTATAATTAATTAACATGTGTTTGTAGCTTCACTAACTTGAACAACAACCTAAATTTTACCTCTTGTAGATTAAAAGGAGGGGGAGGAGAAGAGAGAGAGAGAGAGAGAGAGAGAGAGAATCTATTTAATGAAAGATCCAAATGGTGACCACGTTGAGGTTACAAATAATCCAACCAAAACAATCGGTACTAGCCATAATTTGATTCCAAATAAAAGAATTCCAGTCATTACAATTTGTTTGAATGGGAAAATAAGAAGAGGTAATATACGTCCCAAGTACTGATCCTGTAATAGTCCGCTCCACCTGATGGTATGATATTGTTCGCTTTGGGCCTAAGCCCGCACGGTTTTGCTTTTTGGATTTTTTACCCCAAAAGACCTCATACCATTTGGAGAGAGCACACCACATATATAGCACATCCCCTATTCCACATCAAGATGTGTGGGATTAGGCACCCTGTAGTCTACCAGTGTGATAGCTTGCCTAGTGTCTCCCGCACCTGCCCACAAGGGTTGGCACACTTCCTGCTGGGTCCAGCTCTGATATCATTTGTAACAGCTCGCTTCACCTGATGGTATGATATTGTCCGTTTTGGGCCTAAGCCCGCACGGTTTTGTTTTTTGGGTTTTTACCCCAAAAGGCCTCATATCATTTGGAGAGAGCACACCACATATTTAGCACATCTCTTATTCCACACCCAGGCGATGTGGGATAAGGCACCCTGTAGCCTGTCAGTGTGGTAACTCGCTCAGTGTCTCTCACACCCGCCCACAAGGGTCACCATAGATCCACATTTTCATGACCAAGAATTTGACAATTGATAAAAAATAAGTAAGATAGAATACATAGAATTTCATAGAAAGAATTTTCTTTATGAATTGTTCATACTTCTAATTTTATTCTTTTATTCTCATTAAGGATTAAATTTTTTTATTCTATTTAAGTATTTATACTTGATGAATATCTCTTTTCTTTCTTAATGATTAATACTAAATCAAATAAAGATATAATAAGTAGTGATCCTATTGGGAATTGTGTCTCAAATTCCTAGTCTAATTAGGTTTCTATTTTAGAGTTGTATTCTATTAGGAAATTTCTTGTTAGATAAGTTTTGGGCTCCAAGGAATTGTAATCCTTGTGTAACAAGGAATTGGGTTTGGAACTCTATAATTAGATACCTAATTTTTGGGTTGAGACTTATAAGATTGAGAGATGTAGTCTCATGAAGGAGTTGTGGGTAGAAATAGTTTATGGGTTAGTGGAGTAGAAAAAACACCGGTGGCACTGATAGCGAGAAGACAGGCTCGTGGGGTGGTACATGGTAAAAAGACATGTACACGGTGTTGTTACTCTAATACTAATATCTCTACAGAATTATAGTGAAATTTCTTCTCATTCATGGATTTATGCTAATTTTGACCGAACCACGTTATATCTTGTGTTTGTCACAACAGATCCATATTGTCACGAATCTCAATAAACAAGAAGTGACAATTAATGCAATAAGTAACTATAGAATACATAAAAATCGTAGAAAGATTTCTTTTTATGAATTGTTCAAATTTCTAATCATATTTTTAGTTATATATGAATTGAAATATTTTTATTCTATATTTATAAAATGTATATTCTAAAATAAGTAGAATAATGTCTTTTTGTCTCTTTTATTCAATAATTTAACATAAATCAAATAATCATATATAGGAGAAGGTCCAGGAATTTCCATCTCAAAATTTAGAATATATTGGTATTGGAATATTTTTTTAAATTAGAATCCATATTAAGGAGTTTATATTGATTGCATACAGAAAGAGAAGACTACTTGTGTTGTAATTTACCAGGTAAGCTATGCAAAGAAAAAGTCTAATTGACATTATTACAACGAAAGTCAGCAAAAAAAAAAAAAAAATTTGCCCTTCAAACTTTTCATTGTGCCCAGATACATCATTTGTTTCCTACACAAATATTAAAATTTTATATGAGAGATAATATATATATATATTCTGATATTCACCCTTTCCTTTTCATAATAAAAGGGGTTCCATCATATTCATATATATATGAACTGCCTAGATTCCAATAAAAGACAATCGATTACTCACATTCTGTCAAAATAAGTCAGAATCTGTTTGAATGGCCGAATCAATTAGCCTTTGAGTGATCTGTTTATTATATATAACCTTTACAAGAGAGTTATACATGGAAATAAACTAATTGCTGAGTGATTCTAGTAGTCTAGCTTTATATGAAAACTATATATTCTGTTAATATGCTAACTGTACAAGCCTACATAAATTAAGTAAAGGTGAAATAAGAAAAAAAGAATAGAAGGAAAGAATATTAACTATGGACAGCAGAGCTGTCCATTGACAGCCCCCCTCAAATTGATGCGAGTTGATCAACAAGCATCAATTTGCGACTTAAGAAACAATGTCGATGGCGAGTAAGAGCTTTGGTGAAGATATCAACAATTTGTAATTCAGTGGAAACATGAGGAAGAGTGATAACACGAGCTTCAAATGCTTCACGAATAGAGTGAGTCGACTTCAATATGCTTTGTGCGCTCATGATAGACAGGATTAGCCGTGATCTGAATAGCACTCGTATTATCAGCATGTAGAGGTGTAGAATCAGTCTCAGAAATATCTAACTCAGCAAACAAACCTCGAAGCCAAATAATTTCAAAACAAGCAAGAGACATCGCCTGGTACTCAGATTCTGTAGATGACTTAGAGACTCTGTCTTGCTTCTTACTCTTCCAGGAGATCAATGCATCACCTAAGAACACACACCGATCAGTGATGGAGCGACGTGTATCAGCACAACCGGCCCAATCAGCATCGATATAAGCAGTAAGTCGAGGAGAATTGCCTGTAGGAAAAAATAAGCCACAGGCATAAGTGCCCTGAACATAGCATATGATCCTACGGACAGCAGCCAAATGAAGATGACGAGGGGTCTGAAGAAACTGGCTGACTTGCTGAACTGCAAAAGAAATGTCCAGTTTAGTAATGGTGAGGTAGACAAGACTACCCACCAACTTCCTGTATAAGCTGGGATCAGCAAGTAAATCACCCTCCTCTTTGCGAAGCTTGACATTCAATTCCATGGGAGTATCAACAGATGTAGCCTCCTGTAGGCCAGCTGTAGCCACCAGGTCACTAGCATACTTATGTTGATTGAAGGAAATACCAGATGGACTACGATGCACCTCAAGACCGAGAAAATATGTGAGAGATCCAAGATCTTTCATGTGAAAGGACTCAGATAGATGAGTCTTGAGCTGACCAAGTAAAACAGAATCAGAACCAATAATCACAATATCATCAACATAAACCAAAAGAACAACAATACCCATGTCTGATTTTCGAAGAAACAAGGAAGTGTCATACTTGCTCTACTTGAATGAGAAGTGTAATAAAGTAGTTCAAAATTTATCAAACCAGGCCCTCGGAGCTTGTTTGAGACCATAAAGAGAGCGACGAAGCTTACACACATGTGAGGTCGGAGAGGGAAACAATCCCGGGGGTGGCTTCATATAAATACACTCTTCAAGATCCCCGTGAAGAAAAGCATTCTTGATATCCATCTGATGTAGTGGCCAATCATTGGAAGCAGCAAGAGCTAGAATCGTACGAACAGTGGTCATTTTAGCCACAGGAGCAAAGGTCTCTTCAAAATTGACACCATATTCCTGATTATTTCCAAGTGCAACAAGCCGAGCTTTATAACGATCCAAACTTCCATCAGATCAAACCTTGACTGAGTAAACCCATTTGCAACCCAGGGGAACTATGGTGGAAGGACAAGGTGCAATGTCCCAGGTGTGATTGGCCTCTAGAGCAGCAATTTCTTCCTGCATAGCTTGTCGCCAACAATCATGCTTGACAGCATGCGAGTAACATGTGAGAATATCAAAATTGGACAATGTAGCAGTAAGAGCGAAAATAGAGTGGCCAGAAGAAAAACTATACTAATCCGGAGGTACAGACACTCCAGAAGAGCGACGTACCAAGGACTCTGGTGGTGCTGCAACTGACTAGTTCTAGAGCATGGTAGGATCAGATATCGGTGGAGCCACCGGAAGAGACTGTGGGCGGGAACGTCTCGTATACACAATACCTGGTTTAAAGCGAGAGCTGACTTGATGAAGATCTAAAAACTGCTGCTCAAAGGAGGGGAGGACCACAGTAGAAGAAGAGGGCACAGAGGACACAGGAAAGAAATGTTGATTTTCAAAGAAAATAACATTCCTAGAAATACATGTACGATGTAAAGTAGGATCATAGCAAACAAATCCCTTTTGACACACATTATATCCCAAGAATGCACATTTAGCAGATTGAGCAGATAATTTATGTCGCTCATGAGGAGGTAAATGGACAAAACATACACAACCAAAGATACAGAGATTTTATCATAACTAGGTTGTTTAGCAAACAAGCAGAAATAAGGAGACTCCATGTGTAAGACTGAGAAAGGTAAACGATTAATCAAGTGAGTAGCAGTTTTTAAAGCCTCGACCCAGAACATGGATGGAACAGAGGATTCTAACAAGAGAGTACGTACCACATGAAGAAGATGTCGATTTTTGCGTTCGGCTACTCCATTCTGTTGGGGAGTAGCAGTACATGAACGTTGATGAACAATACCTTTAGAAGCCAAGAATGCCTGAAACTCAGTCGACATATATTCACCACCAGAATCTGTGCGTAACGTCTTAATAGTCGCAGAAAATTGATTGTCAACATATGCTAAAAATTCAGTGAAAGTACGAAAAACCTCAGATTTAGAACGAAGAAAATAAACCCAAGTAAATCTGCTATGATCATCAATGAAAGTCACAAAGTAGTTAAAATTTTCATGTGAACTAACCGGGGAAGGTCCCCAAACATCACTATGGATAAGATCAAAACAGTGAGAAAGTCTACTAGCATGCAAGGAAAGGGAAGAATTTTGCTTTTACCAAGTTTACAAGAATCACACTCAAGAGATAAAGAAGAACGTTCTTTATTACCAAGAAAACTAGAGTGCAATACATGAGATAAGATTTGAGTATTGGGATGGCCTAAACGACGATGTCACACCATACTCAGATCAGGAACATTATTACAAGCAAAAGACTGAATAGAAGAAACTGGAGAAAGTGTTGGAGCAGGTAAAAATAGTGGAAACAAGCACCCCACTTAGGTCCCTTCGCGATCGGCTCCCCCGTTACCTGGTCCTACACAACACAACCATCACCAGAAAAATTAACGGCACAATTGTTATCAACTAATTGACCAACAGAGATAAGACTCGTGGAAAGCTGAGGAGCAAGAAACAAATCAGTAAATTTAGAAGAAGCATCTCCTACAGCAGCTATGGGCAAAGAACTGCCTTTAGCAGTCTGAATGGCAGATTGACCAGCATAGGGCCGAACATGACACAGAGCGGTGGGAGTATTCGTCATGTGATTAGAAGCTCCCGAGTCTACGTACCAAAGTTTAGTAGAATCTTTACCTTGAAACCCCATTGCAGATAATGTCGAAATTAGCATTTGTTGCACCATTTCTGGTGTGCAGTAATTTGGTGCAGGAGGTGCAAGATCAAAGGAAGCACCTGAGGAAGAGCCATGTGCTACAAAAGTCACTGCGGGAGGAACAATAATAGAAGTTTGAAATGCTTGGGCCTGACGATTCTGGGGATGGAGACGACATTCTTTGATAATGTGACCCTTCTTCTTACAATAAGAACAATATTTCTTAGGACAATTAGCAGCAATATGCCCATAGTCCTTGCAGCAGAAACACTGCAAATGGTTAGAAGGCATAGGTGATCCTCGGCCTTAGGCAACATAAGCCACAGGTGTCGGCCCGAACTGCCATGAGATTGCTCCAGAACGCTTGAGTACTAAGACGTTATTCTTCGCGAAGTAACTCACCAAAACAAATATCAAGAGAAGGAACAGGAGATTGGTTCAGTAGAGAGGAACGAACAGATTCATATTCCGGACGTAATTTCATAAGAAATTGATCACGCCGGCTAGTCTCACGAAGAGTCTGGATAGTCGAAAGAGCACCAGCAGGAACATCTGCTATAACCAAATCAGTATATTCGTGCCAAAGAGTCAGAAAGGCGAGTAGTAGTCTTGGATAGAAAGACTACCATGTTGAAACATGGCAATTGCATGTTCCAACTGAAAGCGACGAGCATCATTAGCTTGATGATAAACCTTCTTCAAGTAATTCCACATGGATTGAGCGGAACGATGAGGCCGCAAGTTGGTAACAATATGTGGCTCCACTAAACCAAGAAGCCAATACATAATCCGAGCATCAAGGACAGCCCATGAGAGAGAAGCTCCGAGATCTTTGGATTTGTCAGTAGCGGATTTTGAAGCGACATCCGTGCCATCAAATATGACCCCAAAGATCTTTTCCTTTGAGGAAAAGTTCAAACTAAAAAGCCCAAGTAGAGTAGTTTGTGCCCGTAAACTTGACACACACAGGTGCAGAGTCCATCACAAAGAAACTAATTCACCAAAAGGATGCGACTGCCTAGATGAAAACAGAAACTGCCGAAAAACTATGGAGACCAGAAACAGACGAGTCGAGAGGCTCACCAGAAGAGAACTCCTACCGAGACCTGAACAGAGGCTGCCAAAAAAAACTCAAACTAGGAATAATCCAGAAGACGCCAACACACGAACACCGAGAGGAGAAAAAAAATCACGCCGACAACAACCAAACCGAGAGGAAAAAAAATTCAACTTGACTCTGATACCATGTCAAAATAAGTCAGAATATGTTTGAATGGCCGAATCAATTAGCCTTTGAGTGACCTATTTATTATATATAACCTTTACAAGAGAGCTATACATGGAAAGAAACTAATTGCTGAGTGATTCTAGCAGTCTAGCTTTATATGGAAACTATATATTCTATCAATATGCTAACTGTACAAGCCTACGTAAATTAAGTAAAGGTGAAATAAGAAAAGAAGAATAGAAGGAAAGAATATTAATTATGGACAGCAGAGCTGTCCATTGACACTACATTAGCTAATAGTCCTAATGATTGGATGAGGCATCCTTCTGGATCCACCATTTTGCTTCCATCCAAAACTAGGACTCTCAACTTTTATTTAGAAAAGTGTACATTTATAATTTGTAGTTAGTATATTTGCAATTTGTAGTTACATGTCCACTATATTGATTGGGGGTTTTTTGCACTTCGAGAACTATATGCACAATATCATATTACAGAGGGTATTTACAGGACATGATCTCAATTATTTTTATCTTCTCTTCTTTTATTTAACCCCTTGGCTGTTGTCATGTGCATTATGATTCCTCAAAAATCTACAGTGTAAGATTGTTCTTTAGCTGAACATATATATACATATACAAGTACACATAAGTCTTTTAAAATAGTTTTAAGTATTACTGTAATACTACTTTTAGGGCTAGTTTGGTATACAGGAATGAAATAGAATGGGAATGGAATGAGAATGAGAATAGAATGGAATGACCATTCTCATTCCAATGTTTGGCTGTAGGTAGAGAATGATGTAAGAATGAAATGGTAGTACCTTCAAACATGCTATACTTTTTCATAGAAAACATAATCAGTTTTTAAAATGAGACATTTGACCAACTTTAATTTAATTACCATGTGAAAAAAAAATTAATTACCCATTCAATTAAAAAATTTTAAATCAAAATATAATCCATCTTTTTCTTCTAGTCAAGATTAATATAATATTGTATAAGAAAAAAAATTAATACTTTATTAAAAATTAAAAGTGATAAAACAAGAACATTCTTTTTATTTCACAACTTAAAATATAGGAAGTTATATACATGGGCATGTGACATGAATATATATATATAGACGTGTGTCAAGTATCATACCTATTATATATATAGAGAGAAAAATTAATGTTAATTACCTATTATATATATATATATTCATGGAGGACGTTGTAAATTGCACAGAGTGAAATTAACGCTAATTACCTAATATATATATATATATATATATATATATATATATATATTATGGAGTGAGTTGTAAAAGAGAGAGAGAGAAATAAAAGAAGAGAGGGAGGATGATTTTAATAATAAGTGGGAATGGAATAGCCATTCCATAGTTCAAGAAGAGGAATGGTTTTGTTAGAATGAGCATTCTAAGGGAAGGACTTGGAATGGTCCTTCCATTTCTAATGTAGCACAACAAACGAGAGAAAAGGAATCAAATACCATTCCACCTTCATTCCTGCGAAACAAACTAGCCCAAGCGATTCTTGCTTTACCCACTTCTTTTACAAAAGCAACATTACCATGTTTAGCAATAGCACAATTAACATATACCATTACCCTAAATTTTAATCATGATCTCTGTTTTTACACCACCCATGATCAATTAAATATCAAAAAAAAAAAAAATTAGTATTAGAAGAAATACCCAACATTAATCTCACTCGCTACAAAAGCATAAAAAGAATTTGAAAGAATCACACCACAAATTAATGAACTATTCCAGGCAAAGATCATGATGATGATTATGGTAAATCAGTATATCTATATATATATTGAGAATGTAATAATAAAATTAATTAAGGAGGTAGCTAACCTTTCTCGCCAATATAACCTCGTTTACGGTTGCCCTTCTTGGTAGAGCGACCAACACTGCAAATGGATTCGATGTTTTTAGGGGAAAAACCTCTTTCGTTGTTGAATATCAGCAACGTCGCTAAAGCCCCTGTGCCTGTAATGTCCCGAGACGTTATCACAAACTCCAGTGATGGATCAACCCCTTCCGAGTACTCATTGTCCTCTGCGTTCTGCAACCAGTAAAACCCACAATCACAACAACTATATATATATATATATATATATGTGTGTGTGTGTGTGTGTGTGTTGTGTTATGTACAGCATATATATCACAGATTCAAACTTAATTTTCTCTTTTTTTTAATAGATATCAAACTTTGGCATGCTTGGTACAGTAGGAACAAAATGGAAAGAAAGTATAAACGTACTTGCGAGAGAAAAGAGAAGAAATGAGAAAATCTTAGCGTGATCGGTTAATTAATAAGAAAAACAAATGAAAAGATTAATCTTAAATTGTGTTCGTAAAACGATTTAAGATTAAATAATTATAAAGTAGTCTTCTGTCTTCTTTTCTTTTTTGGGCCATATTCGAAAAAATAAAAATTTGTAATCAAACGAAGCATTAAAATAAAAACTCGAGAGTAGTCACATTGCATTATGAGTTTCAATAATAATTAATTTAATTTAAATATTATTAAAAAAATCTTGAAAAAAATTACAAATTTAATATATAAAAAATAAATATTCTAAAACAAATCAATAAAATGTTATCATTTTCTTTTTATTTGAATTTCATATTTTATTTTGTAAAGATACAAATGAAAGTTTGAATTTAAATTTTCTAGATAATTTAGTAAGGATATATATAGAAGTTTTAGTAATTTAAAATTTAAATAAAAAAAAAACTCAAAATTTGGACTCATTAATCATAAAAATAAAAATTGTAGAACTTATTTTTCTTTTGATGGAGAAATTGGAATGTAATTTTCTCTTTCCTTTCTCCTCTCATGTTGATCAAACCTCTTCGGCAAATTTTTTTTTTTTTTTTATATCACTTTGCTTGACTCATGGTGGGCCCAACAAGGCCCTGTCTCTAGTCAACACACGAATCAAAATAGCATAACTCAAAAATAAAAATTCAAGATGATCAAAACATGCTGAATATTTTATTATTTTCCTTTTATCTTACTTTATTATTATTATTATAATAAAGGAGAGTCCCACTATGTCGGACGATGACTACTCTTTCCGTACATGCATTCACTAAATTATATGTAAAGTAAAGCCCAATGAGTATTCTTACCGTATATGCAATCATGTATATATATATGAAACCCAAAAATATAAGAATTCTTAATTTTACGTTTTTCTCCCTTTCTAACTCCAGTGTACCAATACTAAGAGCCCGTGTAGTTTGACGAGAAATGAATACTCCTTCCGTTTTAAAATATATGAATATTTCAAATAGTAACACGTTATTACCATAAGTGTTACAATAAAAAGAGACACGAATGCTCACGTAAAATATTATTAATGACCCGAAATTATAGTCATGAAAATACGTGTAATTTGACCTTAAGGACCAGGAGAATATTATATCCGATAAATTCAAAAAATCTCCTTATAATACTGATATATAGCATATATTCTTGTTTGCAGATAAACTTTTCGATCAGTTTTTGTTATCGAGTGATGCATAATTATTAAGATAAACATCAGAGATTCTATTCTTATCTAATACTAGTAAGAGTACTTGTTAACAACAATTCCACAATTTACACAAATACTTGATTTTTCATCTATACGGCAGAGAGTTCCATTCACTTTACCCAATTTTATATTGTAACTTTTCTAATATATATATATATAGATATAGATATATGGGACTAAGACCCTTTTCCCTTTTTCTCTCTCTTCAATAGATGATACTTAATCATATGATTCAGCATATGACAAATCAGTTCATTCTAATTAATATTATAAAGAAATAGCAACGAAGAGGAAACAGATATCCATATAAACACTGCTAGCATATTAATTTTAATGAATATACACAAGTGTATATATATATATATAAGTTTATAATATGAAATTAACCTGGATAAGTTCCATTAGAAAATGGACATCTTTGGCGTAGAGTTCAGCAGAGAGATTCTTAACAGCCTGATGGAGATCTTCAGTGAGTGGATTCGATATTTCTTCTCCAATTGAGAATTTCGTTTTCCTTATTTGCTCTATGTGTTCCCTCGGCGTCCCCATTGTAGTTGATATGAACCTATATGTCTGTATGTGTATATATATATATATATATATAGAGGGATAGAGATCGAGAGAGTAGGTTGGTGAAACAGAGTGTATGATAGAAATGAAACTCTGTTTCTTGGGGGTGGACTGAGGTGTTAGAAAAACTGAATATAAAGGAAGTAAAACTTGCTGAGCAAGGAAAGGAAAAAGTAGAGAGAGAGAGAGTGTACGATGAGAGAGAAAAAGGGCCTCCACTTAGGAAGGAGACGGTGACTGTTGAATCAACTTTAAACGTCGTTTCGATATGGGTCTTCCTTAAGTCGTCGACCTTGTCTTCTATCCATGAGCAACTAAAGAGACTAGTTATAGTACAACCTTGGAATCGCCACGTGGACAACTACCATTGGTTTTTACAAAGTAAAGGTGACCATTTGATTCGTGGATAGCCAATGGAATTTTGGCACGTACTGAAGCTAAACGAAAGAGCTGTCTACCTTCGTATATTGGAAGGCGTTAAGAGTGAAAAGATAGCAAAAAAGTTAAGCAAGACTTGTAACAGTGGGAATTGTAAATTATTTATTGCACAATGTTTTTTGACCTATTTTCAGTGGGTTGCTTTTTGAATAAAATTCACAATTGAGTTAATCAACTTTATGGGAGGGATATTATATTGAAGTATATTAATTCATTGGTTCCATTTTATATGTTCTTTAAGGCATATATCTTATGTATAGGTGTTAGATTATATATTTTATATTATAGATTATATATTTTTTTTAATAAGTTTTTTATACTTTCTTTTAAATTATTTAGGACTAAAATTTTTTGTCTTAAAAATTTATTTAACCTCCAAGAATATGTGCCTATAAATAGACATTTATGTATCATTCATAATCCAATCAATTCAATATATATATTCTTCTTATATTTCTAACAGAGCCAATCAATTCTTGGTAGTCTTTATTGTCGATCGCCCTCACAGCCAGAGATGACACCATCCACTTTATCCCCGACAATCAATCGTAGAAAATAACTTTTACCTTATATATATATATATATATATATATATATATATATATATATATTTTATGCAAATAATAAAAGAAGAAAAATATGACAATCCAGTTTAAGTTCAATTCATCGGTTCCCACTAGCATCTGTGTATCAAAGTTGCTGATTTCAACGAGCCCCTTTTTCTGATTTTCAAATCAGTGTTCACTTCCGCGATCAGCTTGTGGTCTTACCGTCGCTCCAATGAGTTCGCTCTTTTGCAGCTTCTTTGTATGTGTTTCTCAGCCACTGTTGGTAACATCACCAGATTACTTTCACGACCCGTAGCATCTGTGTGTCAAAGTCGCTGATTTCAATGAGCTTCTTTATTGATTTTCAAATCAATTTTGGCTCCAACGAGCTGCTTTCGATCTTTTCGGCTCTTTTGTAGCTTCTTTGTATGTGTTTCACAATCATTGTTGGTAACATCATTAGATTGCTTTCACAACTCGTAGCATCTATGTGCCAAAGTCGCTGATTTCAATGAGCTCCTGTACTGATTTTCAAATCAATTTTTGCTCCAACGAGCCACTTTCGGTCTTTTCGGCTCTTTTATAGCTTCTTTGTATGTGTTCACAGCCACAGTTGGTTACATCACCAGATTGCTTTCGCGAACCGCATTCAAGATTTTGTCTCCAAACTCAAGTTGGTTTCATATGACTTATATTGAGTTTGCGGGGACTGTTAGATTATATATTTCCTATTATAGATTATATATCTTTTCCTAATATTTTTCTTACACCTTCTCCTAAACCATTTAAGACTAGAATTTCTTGTCTCCTAAGTTTACTTAACCTCCAAGATTATGTGCCTATAAATAGACATTTATGTATAATTCATATATCAATTCAATTCAATATACAATCTTTCGTTATTTTTAACAATAAGTTTTCAAAAAGGGATATAAGAGACGACGAAGGAGTAATAGTGGATTAACACTCGCTAGTTGAAGATTTAATGTGTGTAATTGTATTTTTGGTAAAATGCTTTAACACTTTCTTATATTTCTGTTTAATGCTCACGGAGAATACTTGTCTGAAAATAAACTCTGACATTCCTAATTAGAGTCAACACCTGCTAAGAACTAACGGTTCAAATATTTTTACCACTTTACCCTCTTATATTTAATCATTTTGTAATTGAACTTGTTGGCGTCATTGATGACGTAGACCTCTCCTATACGAAATGTCCTAAATATCCTTGATATGTATCTCAGCAAAGACCTCACCAAGTTTAATACAGACCAAATATCACAAACCCGTATAAATTCAAAGAGAGAGAGAAAACCTAGAAAGAGAATACACAAAGGAGGAGAGAGAGAGAGCATTCACTGGAAGACGTCTACTGCCGCACCAAGCCATGGCCACCCGAACCAAGCTCCACCACCATCTTCTCCAACAAACACTGCCAAACTTCACCATCCAAAGACCCATATTGTCAAAGCACAACAGTGATCACCATCGCCACTGTAACAACCATCACCTTCACTTACCGGAAGCCATTACAACAAAGCCACCACAACAAAGACCTAGCAACGTCGAGACTACATCGGAGAACCACCATGGTCGTCGAAACAAGCTTCACCAACTGGACAGCCACTGGTAACCAACACTCGAGCCACAACGAATACACAACCAGAAGCAGACCATGCCGAAACACCTTTTGCCATGTTCGTCGAAAGCTCCACCATGCATAGATGACAACCATTCCAACAAAGGTTGCATCGCCGTCCTCTTCATCGTCTAAAACATCGCAACGTCACTGTTCACATACCATCGTCAAGGCAAGCCCCATGGCAGTCATCACCGCCGTTTGAGAAAATCCATTTCCGGCGGCCTATGTCGGCATACGAAGAAATTGGCGCACTTGGGTGGGAATTGCATAAAAAAAATTCTTTATCTTAAATAATTTGATTGTCAGACCCATAATCCGTCTCTCTCTAACTCTCTCGGCTCACTTTTCAGAGTTTTAGCGGTGGTTGTGGAAATGGGTCTTGGGTAGTCATGGAGTTTGGCTGTGATGGTGCTTGTTGATTGTTTTGTTTGAGTTTCATGGAGGATTTTGACCCGAAAAATAGTAGTGAGTCTTCTTGATGGAGCTCAGAATGGTGTGGCCTTTGGCCGGTGAACTGCTAAATGGTAATGAAAGTGAGCACCAACCCATCTGGTTCATCACTCCCATTGCCATCTCCATGCCACGGCCACACCGGAAGACCCACCATCTTCACCAACAAGACCCACCGGTGAAGCTGAGAGGGGAGAAAGGAAGAGAGAGAATTGGGTGAGAAAAAGAGAAATAGAGAGTTTTGAAGATCCGATGAGATAGAATTCAACACTGGCCATAGTTGGAATAGCCATGGTGTTGCGGCGTTGTCCTGTTTATATATGTGCGTATGTATAGAAATATATATATAACAGAAAATTTATATAATATATATAAATTACAGAATCCCTAAATCTATATAATTTTTTTTGGCCAATATACTGATTTATCAATAAATTATATATATAAAGTTATTGAATATAGTATATATGAAGTTATATATTTTTTAATTTTAAATTATGTTTTTAATTGATAAATTTTATTATGTATGATTATATAATTTGATATTAATTAAAAATATTAATTATTAGTAATTTGTAATCAAAGTGGTTGGAAGCCATAAAACCTAGAGAGAGTAAACAGAGAGAGTAGAGAGATGGAGGGAGTAGAGAGAGAATGAAAGAGATAGAAAATGGGTGAGCTTTAAGTAAGAAGTAATAGGGGTATAAATGTCCAACTAATTGAGGTTAAAATTGCAATTTCAAATAGGAAAGGTAGTTTTGGCATTTTAACTTTTCAAATTAGTTGACTTTTGACATTCTTGACGGTCAACTAACATTAAGAAGTGTCAGGGCATGGTTTACCAAACCTGGGGGAGATTGACCACACTTTTGAGAGAAGTATTCTTTGTGAGCATTAAACTGAAACTTGGGCGGGTATTAGAGCATTTTATCCTTGTATTTCTAACAACTTTGTAATTAATTAGTTTTCTTAAGTCTTTCATTTACCATAATTATCATTATGTCCTACTATTTAAATAAAAAAAATTATCACCAACATTTTTTCTCTCTCTAAAATTTTTTGTCCAGAAGAAGAGTTTCTCTTAACGTGATATTTTTATAATTTTTTCGTAACTATCACAATACTTATACCTAACTGTTACGATTCAGAGATGGTTCCCAAACAAATAAACACAAATTAGTTTTACGAAATACATTACATAGTCTTAAATATGAATAAGAAAAAAAGAAAGGCAATTTTATTAATGAGTTGGGAACAAAAAACTCCGCCTGTGTTTTTTTACACAGCCGACCCCAAGCCCGGATGAAGGAAGAGGGTTGCGTCAGGTAGCTTGACAGCTGGCGTAAAACTATGTCATGACCAATATGAACATGAATACCATGAATACATGAGTAAATACTAGGGCGTTCCCCTTAAGTGACGCGTTACATCAACTTCCGGATGCTTCAAAAAACGGGCAAGGGACGCTGTATCGGCGCCCGGGTGCGGTAAAAAATTGGCAAGGGTTCTCATATTTTTCTGGACGAGCGCGGGTAAAGAAGTTAGCCTAGGATATAGGCTTAGGATAGGGACTTGGAATATAGGAACTTTGACGGGTAAGGAAATGGAGTTAGTAGACACTATGATTAAAAGAAAGATTAATATCCTATGTCTACAAGAAACTAAGTGGGTAGGTGAAAAAGCTAGAGAAATTGAATGATATAAATTATACTATACTGGAAAGACTAGACATAGGAATGGAGTAGGGATAATCATTGAGAAAAATTTAAAAGATGATGTAATAACTGTTACTAGAAAAGAAGATAGGATCATATTAGTAAAACTCGTTTTAGGAGGACATATAGTTAATATTATTAGCGCATATGCACCCCAGGTAGGATTAGATGACAATATTAAAACACTTTTTTGGGAACATATGGATGAGTTGATGCAAGGGATACCCGAAGGAGAAAAAGTGTATATAGGAGGAGACTTTAATGGCCATATAGGAAAAGAGAGTGGAGGCTATGAAATGGTACATGGTGGGCATGGATATGGAGATAGAAATCATGCCGGGGAGACTATCTTAGATTTTGCGGTAGCATATAACCTTATAATTAGGAACACATTTTCTATAAAAAAAAGATGAACACTTAATAACCTTTAAAAGTGGTTCAAATGTAAGCTAAATTGATTTCTTTTTAACTAGAAAGGTAGATAGACTAACAAGCAAAGATTGTAAGGTTATTCCCGGAGAGAGTGTAATCTCACAACATAGGCTTCTTATCTTAGATTTATGTATAAAAGGACAACCAAAAAGGAGAAAAAGAATCATAAACCCAAGGACTAGGTGGTGGAATTTAAGAGGGGAGAAAATGATTTTGTTTAAAAATAATATGTTAAAAGAAGCAACATGGAATGTAGAAGATGATACAAACTTAATGTGGAATAAGTGGCCATATAGATGCTTTTGAGTTGTATGTAATGCTATAAATCTTAATAACTCGTATGTTGGCATTTATACCATGTATATCTAATTGAAGTTGGGATTATGAGCACATGTGGGATGATTTCTCCATTATGTACATGTATATAATTATGCCATTATGAGAAAATGATGGATTATGATGTCCCATTAAGTTGGAAGTGTATGGATCATTTTGCAGAGTGCTTAAATTATGAAATAATAGGTTTTGAGTTTTTTCGGCCGCCTGGTTGAGATCGGTTGATTTATGGGACCAAACCCGATAGGTTAGAAATCTGGGGTCAGAAAAATGGTCATTTCGGCCAACCAAAAGGGGTGTTCAGCCGACCAAAATAAGGCATTCAACTGGCTGAATAATTGGTTAGTTGACTGAAAATGTTCCCAATTTTCAACCGTCCGATGGAGGGTCCATCAACCGATCAAAACTAGTAAAGTGATGAAATAGATACTTTAAGGTCTAGTTGAGTAAGGACCAAGTATGTTTGTAGTGTGAATAGTGAACACATGCTTTATATTGTGCATGGGATTAAGCTTCCGCATGAATGTGATGATTGAAATATGAGATTAGAACAAAGTGTTCCATGTAGGAACTTAGGATGGATTGGCTAGGTTTCTGGAAGTTGGTCTCGGTGGCCCGTGATAGAGCCAAGTGTGATAAAAAAGGGTATTGTTGGTTAAGCTTCCTCGAGAGATGGTCTCAGTGGTCTAGATTGGAGCCGAGTGTGACTGAATGGCAATTATCGGGGACACGGGGCAATGACCGAGCAAACATGACACCTTATGACCCAAGGTTTGGGTTCGGACTGGTGGCATTCATATGGCTCGAATTTTTGGGCCATGATAGCTTGGTATCAAAGCTAACTAGGTTTGAATACCTAAGGACGAAGGGTAAGGGACAAACGTTGTGTTGATTAATAGCTTGTTGTCAGAGCTAGCTAGGTTTGCATACATAGGTAAGGGTGGAATCATGTATGGATTCAGAATGGTTAGAGCTTCTAAGTTTGGAAACCTAAGGACGCTGGGTAGACTTGACATAGTTGAGTTGAGATTGATATTTGCACATTATGTGTTGTTTGATAAATTGTTTATGTGTTATGTGTTTATATCGTAACATGATTATATGATATTATGTTTTTGAGTTATGTATGTGATATTCATGTTTCATTAGGTGTGTAGTTTGAGATATTTTCTTGTTATTAGTCTATCTCTTGGCTATATAGCACTATGTCTCCTAGGCAAGTTAGAGGAGTGGTTGATGATGAGATTTTTGAGGGGAACCATTTGATCACAGATATGATCGCAACCCTAAAGGACTTTGTGAGGACGGTTGTTGCCGAGGTACAACAATCAGTGGTATAGCTGGAGAAAATAGAATCGGAGAGATTATTCAAATTCATTACAAGGTTTAAGAAGTTGGAACCTCTAACTTTTGAAGGTGGCTTAGATCCGTTGATGGCTAATAACTAGATTGAGCAAGTTGAGAAGCATCTTAGGGCAATATCAGTGCCCAATGGTGGGATGAGGGTGATGTTAGCCACTTATGTATTCTTGGGGGATGCTAAGATATGATGGAAGATCATCACAGAGGGTCATGACATTGAAAATATAAGTCGGGAGGAGTTTAAGACTTTTTTTCTTGAGAAGTACTTTCCTAGGCCAAGGAAGAGGGCATTAAGGAAAAAGTTTGATGAGTTAAAACATGAGGCTATGGCGATCTCAGAATATGAAAACCAATTTACCTCTCTTTCACACTTCATTCTAGAAGTGATGAGAGAAGAAGAGGAAAAGACTGGAGATTTGTGGATGGCCTTCATTATTTTATTAGGCTAGTTAGAAGTCTATGCTGAGGCAGTGAGAAGAGCACTGATAGTAGAGGCTGACGTTAAGGATAGGTTGGAGAAAGAGGAGCCTAGAAAATAGAGTAAGGAAATGGGTGTTTCTTATGAGGGTCAGTCAAAGAAGAAACACAAACGTGGTCTTTCAATATCAGTAGAATCAGTAGGGCAGCAGACGATGCTTTCTGTGCTTACAACTTCTGTGTCAATGGAAATGACCAAGTCAAAGGTGGTGTGTCACCACTTCTAATAGTCGAGTCTCTACAGGTTTGAGTGTCCCAACATACATTTAGCACTAGCAGTTGAGCAGATTTGTTATTGTTGTCATTAGACTCACCATATCAGGTTAAATTGTCCTCTTGGATAGGTTGTGTAGGGTGGGGTGGGGTCTTATCACAGCACCAATCAGTTTTTGAAAAGTCAGCTTGATTCTATAGCAATGTTGCCACTTCAGCTAGTGTAGTCTACTCAAGGTTTACGAGCAGTGAAGGGAAAAATTCCTAGTGGTTCAGGACAGTAGCCCGGGTGTCGGAGGACTAGTCCACTATGACAGAGGTATATCAGTGGTTTCTAGTTTATGGATTATGACATTGATTTATATGAGTAAATTAAGTGGATATCATGAGTTATGTGTTACAAATTAATGAAGCATGATAAGTTTTATATGTTATGGACAGTATGTTATATATTATGGTTTGAACATATTTGATGTGACATGCTTTGTATTTAGAATTTTTTTAGTGTACATTTCATGCCTAGTTTTCAGTATCTTAGTTTTGAGGATCTAGTAGACCCAAATGAAGATTTGAATATAGGTTGATTCATGAGGTTTAGGATGTGCAGGTTATACTAGACTCAGGTTATGTGAGCCTAGGGTTAGTGAGAAAGGTTTAGATTACTTTAGTATTTTTTTCCATATCAAGATTTTGGAAATGACTTAAAGTTGAATATATTGGTCCTTGTAGATATTTAGGGACTTAATATATATGGTCCATGAGTTTTATGCTAGGATGGGCAATTTGGATCGAGAGTATAAGGGACAAGGAAAGGCATATTGTCTGAGTTAGGCTAGCAAGGAAAAATGGCCAGGCCAGACATTTTTTTTTAATTAACACTTCATTTATAAGATGTTTGGTCCATGTGATGGTTGAGTTGATTTGTGCATATTGGCAAGCAAAGATTGAAATATTAAGATTTTTGATTGTGGAAGATTTTCACTCATAGGTTGGTGTAGTATGGCAGGCATATTACCTTAAGTTACAGTTTGAATAAGCATGCATGGTGCTTATCACAATGTTCATGAGAATAAGAGTATGTTAGTTTTGAACCACTCTTGGTGAAACGTATTTTAGTACGTGTTGGTGATATTGAGGAAATAGTTTTTGCCTTTGGGAGATTTCAAAGGTTGATTGGTCTTCGTGATGGGTGTGATTCTGGACAAAGATTTGTCTATTGTTGCACTCGTGGGTAGGGATGGCAATTTTGTCCGCCCCGCCGGGTTTCCGCCCCGTCCCGCCCCGTTTAGGGAGGGTATGGGAGCCATTTTTTTTCCGTAGGGGCGGGTTTGAGAAAAAAAATCAAAACCCGCCGCGGGTACGGGGCGGGTTTGGGACTCTATAATAACCCGTCCCGTACCCGCCCCGCCCCGCCTATATATTTTATTATTATAAATATATTTATATGTATATATATATATATACAAATTATAATTTTACTTTTGGTTGTATTAAGACTTATGTTTTCATTTTATCTTTTTGTTTTATTAAGACTTCTTTAATTGTTAGATCAAACTTGTTACTAAGTTATTTAGTTGTGAAATATATTTTCTGTAATAGGCTATTTAATTGTCGAATCTTATCATTTTACTTCTTAAACAGGGTTATACTATTTTGAATTTAATAGTATCAAACTTAGTACTATCCACTAGGCTCTTATTTTTTGAAAAAATCAATTTTTATTGATGTTTGATGTGGTTACAATTTTGTGGGGAGCGGCCTCGCCTCTCCCCGTCTCGTCCCACCCATTTTGAAATTTTAAACGGGGCGGGGCGGGGCGGGGACGGGGTGGGGTTTCTCCCAACGGGGCGGGGATGAGTTTTGACATTCCGTCCCGTTTCAAACCCGCGGCGGGTTTGGTAATAGTGTTGAAGGCAGCGGGGCGGGGACGGGTTTAGGCAAACCCGCGCCGTACCCGCCCCGTTGCCATCCCTACTCGTGGGGTCAGAGGTTGTCATTTAGACACCGTTTTGTCTATTGATGCACTCATTAGAGCGAAAGTTATGATTCTAAACAAAGATTTTTCTATTGTTACACTTGTAGAAGTGAGCGTTGTCACTTGGACATGATTTTGTCTATTGACACATTCACTAGAGTTGGGGTTATCATACTGGACACAGTTTTGTCTATAGACATACTTGACACAATTTTTTCTATTGACACATGTTGGAGTGGTCATCTTAAGACACTATTTTGTCTATCAGTGTACTAGTTGGGGGTTAGATTTGCCCTAGGTTAAGTGTATTAGTTTTTACGAGATTGAGGTAATAGTGTTTCAGATTTGTGTTGGATTTAGTTTTCTAGACTTGACAAGTTTAAATGTCATCGTTGAGTTAAGAGGTGGATTGATTACAACTTCAGTTTAGATTTTACCGAATGTGGGTTGAGGTATCCTAGGTATCATGGTATTTCACGTTACGATTTAAGATATCATAGAGGCATGAATGCAGAATAGTGAGTTAGAGAATATCCACTCACAGATTGCTAGTGGTGTGACGGTGACAGATTAGACCTTGAATCACTATAGTTTTATGATGGAATTTCAGGATCAAAAAAGGGAAATGATACAGTTTGGATCATAGTAGGCTTAGTAGGTAGTATGTGGAGCACATTGTGAGGTTACGTGGAGTTTTGGGTATCCAACGTATTATATAGAAATATAAGTTTTACCTTAAGGTTTTGGAAAAGATTTGAGACAGTGTTTGATGCAGAATTGCACTTGGACTTGGTATTGGATGGGAGAACCATTTGCCATTTAGGGAGTTTGTGTACAACAACAATAATTAGGCTAGTATCAGTATGGCACCACTTGAGGTGTTGTATGACAGATTCTATAGGTTTTCAGCTTGTTAGGCTAAGTTTGGAAAGAGGTTTTAGCGCCTGACTTGGTATATGAGACTACCAAAGAGATGACATTGATTGGACATCGATTAGTCACGGCTCATAGTCGGCAAAAAGTAATGCCGATAGAAGAGGATGACCGTTATCCTTTGAGGTGGGTGACTACGAAAATGATTTATATGTTTTAGATGGAGTGAAAAGTTGTTGCCTAGATTTGTTGGACTGTTGAAGATTCTTGTATGTGTTGGCGAGATAGTTTGGCTTTACCATATAATTAGATAAATTCATGATGTTCCATGTTGAGGGAATATAAATGACTTGAATTGATGTTGAGATTGATGAGGAAGTTACCTGGAAGCGAGAACAGGAAGTCCATTCCAAGGGTTAAGATTTATTTTCTTCAAGTATGAGTTAATTTTGAGGACGAAATCCTTTTTAAGTTAGAGAGGTTGTAGAAACTAGGTACATTTTTGGTCGGTTTTATTTTTATTTTCATTTATGATCATATAAGTGATTTGAAATGATGCTATGCATGTTTCAAATGTGAAATGCATGTTTGAAAACTTGTTTAAAGTTTCAAGAAAGTTTTTAGGTCATTTGGCTCAATTTGGGACTTTTGGGTCGGTGGACCCGGGAGACCGGATATTTTTTTGAAAATAATTATTTTTGATTTTAGACCAAATAAAATGTTATATGAGATAAGAAATTTATTTCGGGACTGTAGGAGTTTTTGAATCGAAAACGGAGATTGAGAAGGTATGTTAACTGACGAAGGGCATTTTGGTCATTTCGTGGGGCAGGGCTTATAAATATCAAATGGCTGACATTTATAGCAATTTCTCTCTCTCTAGCAATCGGATATCTCTTCTCTCTTCTTCTCTTTCATTTCTCTTCTTCTTCTTTGTAAGATCTAAGGCTAAGGAGTGGGATTTGGAAGGCACTGAGGGAGAGAAAGTTGTTCTACGTGGAGAGGGCCTTGAAATAATCAGTTCAAAGACAGTTTTGGGCAAAATTGGTTTGGAGGAATTTGGGATTTTGTTTGGAAACTCTTCTAAACTGAGGTAGAGATGTCTAACCTATCATTTTCGGGGATTTTTTTAGTATGTTGGATGTTTAAAGCATCTAACTAGCTATATATGTGTTTTAAATGACTTATATGATGTTCAACGTATATAGGTGGAATTGCATGATCTAAATGATATGCAAATGTGAGTTATGTACTTATATGCCTTATATAAAAATTATGTGGGCATAACATGAGAAAAATTGAGGTTTAAGGGTTGTTTGGTTCACATGGTGATTATTGTCGCTTATGTGTTTGATAAAATGCTTAAGTAAGTATGTGAACATGATTTCATGCCGTAATATGTTTCCTTACGTGCAATTAATGTAGAAATGCATGCTAGTTATTTTTTAGATTGATATGTGCATCATAGCATGAAATGTGGCATTTGTGTATTACACATACTTAGGTTGTGGATGTGTGATGGTAAGAGAGGAAAATGTGAGGTTTGGCGAGAGAAAAGGTTTGGTATCGCTAAGTTTGGGTTGAGGAAGACTGAATGGTCAGTATTTGGAATTCGAGTCATGAAAATCTTTGGTAAATGATAGGTTTTGGTTAAGGACGGTTGAATGGTTCGTATTTGGAAATTCAAGTCATGACAAGTTTTGTATCACTAGGTTTTGGTTGGAAAAGGTAGGAAGGTTCCTTAGTGGAATCCTAGTTATTGGTTATGTGCATGTGAGGGGCACGAAATAGATACATGACATAATGCATAGTACATACATGATAGGTTTTGTGGTGTGTGTGAATTTGCATTTATTATGTAATCATATGACTTTGTGGCATAGTTATAAGTTTTACGTGGTATCTATGAAGCTTTAGGAAACATGTTTTAGGGATTCCTACTGAGCATGCAGGAGCTCAATCCCCAATATATAACTCTTTTTCAGGTAATGGCAAGCAGGTAGCAGAGCCTCGGGAAATCTTTGAATAAGTTTTAGAGCATGAACGAGTTTTAAAAGATTTATGGTTGTTTTGTGTATTAAGCATGTCCGAAATGTGGACTAGATGATTTTGAGTTGTATGCAATGCTATAAATCTTACGAACTCATATGTTGGCATTTATACCATGTATATTTAATTTAAGTTGGGATTATGAGCACATGTGGGATGATTTCTCCATTATGTACATGTATGTAATTATGGCATTTTGATTTAAGTTTTATTATGGTAATATATCATGTATGTGAGTGAGGTCCGTATGAGAAAATGATGGATTATGATGTCCCATTAAGTTCGAAGTGTATGGATAATTTTGTATAGTGCTTAAATTTTGAGATAACAAGTCTTGAGTTTTTTTGGCCGCATGGTTGATGGCTATCAGCCAACTGGATGATTTATGGGACCAAACCCGAGAGTTGGGAAATTTGGGGTCAGAAAAATGGTTGTTTCGGCCAACCGAAAGGGGTCTTTAGCCAATTGAAATGAGGCATTTAGTCTACTTGGTCAGCTGATCGAAAATGTTCCCAGTTTTTAGCTATTTGATGGAGGGTCCATCAGCCGACTGAAACTGGTAAAGTGATGAAATAGATGTTTTAAGGTCTTGTTGAGGAAGGACCTGTTATGTATAGGCCAGGAATGAGCCTGTAGTGTGAATGGTGAACACATGCTTTTATATTATGTATGGGATTAAGCTTTCACGTGAATGCGATGATTGAAATATGAGATTAGAACCCCAAGTGTTCTATGAAGGAACTTAAAGTGCACTGGCTAGGTTTCTGGGAGTTGGTCTCGGTGGCCCATGATGTTGTCGAGTGTGATAAAAAGGGTATTGTTGGTTAAGCTTCCTCGAGAGATGGTTTTAGTGGTCTATATTGGAGCCGAGACTAAATGGTAATTATCGGGGACATGGGGCATTGATCGAGCATGCGTGACACCTCACGACCTGGGGTTTGGGTTCGGACCGGGGGCGTTCTGATGGCTAGGATTTTTGGGGCATGATAGTTCAAGAGCGCGAAGTTCTGAATCCATGGCCTCCTTACATTTGGGATCACTATCAGCCTGTTCAAAAGTCTGAAGTTACACAAGACTCAAGATGTTGTTCACAAAGGAATGATGAGAAAAGACAAATTAAAATAAGAAATAAAATGTGATAAAAAATAACGAGTACCTGACTTGGAGGAGAATAAAGCACCAGGAGCAATTAATGGGGCATGATAAACATGAAAATCTCACAGGAGGATAGACGGCTACCGATTGTGACTAGATTGTCGTGGTGGTGGTACCGGTGGTGAAGAAGTCGTGGGAACTAGTGGTGCTAAGGGAACTGATGGTTGTGGAGAAGGTGGACTAGATGGACTTGGTTGGGTTAGTCCATGGTGCTCATAAGGTGCATCAGTATCTATAATATTTGTCTGAGGAAAAAGTAAAATAGGTGTATCTAGCTAATCATCTGGTGGAAGAAAGAAGAAGAAGGAAAAATATTTTCATAGAAAATCACATCATAGCTAGATAAGAAAATTTTAGTGGTGATATCATATACCCGGTAACCCTTTTGGCCTAGTGGATAACCAACAAAAATATATTTGGTGCACGTTGATCAAATTTGTGAGAGACACAACATAAATCACTCATTGTTTATGTATGTGCTCTCAAAATATAAACAGAATGTAAGAATTTTCTTTTGAAAAATAACTCAAAATTCTTTTGAAAGCGTAATTAGAGAGAAGACATATGAGAGTTTATATAGATGATGAAGTCCAGAATTTACTTGAAAAATAAGTTAAAAATCAATTAGGAACGTGTCCATATGATTTTGGAGAGTTTAGGAACTAATTCAATTCAAAACAGGACAAACTAAGTCAATTCGCACATATCAATGAAAAGAAACCAATTGTGAAAGCAATCGATTCCTTTTGGATGAGTTTTAGAACATACAAAAAATAGAACTATTTTGGACTGATTGTGGGGTTAAGGCAATCGGTTCCCTTTGTATAAAATGTGATTTTTTGTTCTGAAACCCTAATTTTCAACCAAGGACCTCATTCTTTGAAAAACTAAGTGTACTCACACACTTACTTGGCCTATGTGACTCTCACACATTTGATCAACGATGCCCACAAACATTAGAATCCATTTGAAAGCTTCAGATGATTAAGTTTCTTGTAGAGCCATGTATAACTTGATCATATGTATACGTTGATGAAGAACACTGTCCACGCTCTCAGTGTTCAATTGCATGATCGATTATAAAGAACTGAATGAAAAAATACAACTCGATCATATTCAGTTTTGACATTGAAGTTTGCCAATGACAAATATATACATCACAAGAGATTCCCAAGCTGGACCAAAAAGAATGCACTTTTTTGGCACTCTGTGATCACCAAGGGGTGTTCGCAACCATTTCACTTCATGAATGCAGTTTTTAAAAACCAAAGGAAATTTAAAAGTTGTTCCTTCTAACTTTTTGTAACATGCCAGGAATGAAAGAAATTGATCTTTTCTGATGGAGGATAATGACACCTACTGCTTAAAAATGAGAGAAAATTTTTTGGCTGCCTCCTCAAAATCCACCACAACCCCTATCTACTTCAACTCATTTATGCATGTCAAGAAGCTTGCTCCATAGAAGTTGTGATCAATAAGTGGGAAGCTATTGAACACCCGCAGAAGGCAATCCCATTCAGGATTGAACATATAGGATTCAACTACAATCTTGTAGCCCTTGTTTGTCTCAGTGTTGCCTCCACCGTTGCCACTACCACCACCTCCTCATTGCCACCTTCCTCCACCACCACCTCCAACACCGCACCGCTTTTACCACCACCACCTCCTCGTTGCCACCTTCCACCACCACCCAACACTACTACCACTACTTTCCTCCACCACCGCTGTCGGTGCCACATCGCATCATCACCATCACCACATCCACATCACCACCTTCATCCATTATCACACTAACGCCGCCACCATCCACGACCATAGCCACCCCCACCACACTACTGCCACCACCTTCGCATCGCCACCTTCCTCCACCACCTCCACTGCCACCCCCCCACCACACCATCGCCACCACCTCCACCGCCACCACCACACCACTACCACCACCTCCGCATTGCCACCTTCCTCCACCACTACATCTTTGTTAGTTTAATTTATGTCACTAGGAGGGGTATTTTGGATAATTTGATTTAAATTTATTTTATTCTTACCTTATTTCATATTTGCATCCAAATAATAGAATGAAAATGACCATTCCATTTCATTCTCATTCTCATTCTCATTCTACTCCCAGATGCATTCCATTCCATTCCCGCATACCAAATGTAGCATAAATACATATCATCATATACTCTGATGTTGGACGGGTCCAGAACATTTAGAATTAGAAAAAAAGAAGAGGATGAGAAGATAGAAGATGAGATGAGGCTAGAAAAAAAGGAGGTGAGAAAACAGATGAAAGAGATGAGAAGACAAATTGAAGGAGATAGGCTAGAGCGACTGAAAGATTGAGAATAACAAGAACAAAAGAGAGAAGAAGATACGGAGAAGAATTCTCAAACTCACTGATAAAATTCAATATTCAAAAATGATATGTGCCACTTTGAATACCATGCATTCATGAAAGTACGCAGCTTCTAGTAGAGGTGGCAAACGTGGGATTCGGTCAAGCTTGTTTTTAGTTGTTAGTGGGTTTAGTTCTGTTTTATTTGTTTTAGTTCATTAGTGGCAAAGTGGTTGTTTTTTTTATTTCCTACTCTTCAGCATTACTGTTATTTGTAAGGCTATAAATATAGTCAAAACAGAGTAAATAAGGGTATTCAGTTATCAATCCAACAAACTCTCCTCTCATCTTCTCCCAACCCTCTTCTTCTTCTTTGGTAAACAAATTCCTTGTATCAAAAGCTAACCATTTTGTTTACATAGGAGTCTTCATACAGGCCAAATATAAAACAAACTTAATAAAGCCTAAAACATGAAAATACCAAATTAATCCTAAAATCCAAACATTGCCAAAAATACCAATAAACATAAATATAAAATATAAATCATAATTTACTAAAATTCCAAATTGTATCTTTCTTTCCACTTCTCCAATAGTACTTGCGAGAAATAAACAGTTCCAATTCTTGGGTCGTGCCTTGGTCTCCATCACACTCCTGATAAAAGATTAAAACTCCAGATGCACTTTGCATACCATTCGTAATCAACAGGTTTCACTCCCAAGAAATCTAATATGTGATTGTACTTCGGATTATGATCAAATGAAGAACATAGTATTTTCAGACGGAATAATATTTTCATCCACCAGTTTTTCTGTAATGATCTCCCTCACAGCATCAGCTTTGGATAGGAAGAGCTTTTGAGTGGTAAGAACTCGGACACATGAGCCAGACTAGACACTGGAGCGTTTTCTGAGTCTCTCACCAGCGAAATGAATGCATTCATAAAAGCAGTAGGTACACAGTCAAGAATTCCTTGGTTCCATTATGAAGGGGAAGTTGGTGACCATCTCTGTAGGGAGAAATGCGAAGATCCCAGTAGAGTTCGTTCCCCCATCGAGACGCTGACCATTTGGAAAAGCCAACTTGAGCTCCAACTCCTCTACTTCCATTCTTCTTTCTACTTTATTTTCCTGCTTGACAGGAAACCTCTGCCTCCACATATGGTAGGCGCATTCTCCTTCCAAATTGTCACTACTTCCATCAGCAGAGAGATAGACCATGTAGGACTCAGCATCAATATTCTTCTTCGAAACAAAATTAATCGCACTTGACAGATATATTGAACTGACAGTAGTAAGCCCTGGATCGTCATTATCTTCCTCAACCGAAAGCCACTTTATCTTTGAAAGAAACAACAAAACTTCAGGATGAATATTTGAGAGTTGCTGCTTCACAGATTCAACTTTATCAGGCTTCAGAGGCAATATTATTGTTGTTGTTGGAGGGGTAGTATCAGAGCCATATACTTGTTTTATGACAGAAAGATTAGGGTTCTCATCAACCCATTCAGGAACAATGTAGCCAACACTACACTGTGAGCAAGGTTCCTCATTGAACCTTATCTGATAGCCATTACTGAAAATGTAAGGCTGAGCTGTGATCAGAAACACACTCTTGAAACCAATTCCTGAAAATTGTATTAGACATTGAAGTATCACAAAGCAAAGCATGCCACAAGGATAGGTAGAAACGGACAGGAGATCGAAGGCATTCAAACATGGTTCAAAAACATTGTCGAGACAGGAAAACTAATTAATAAAGTTTTCTTTGGTGAAGACTACATCAAATATGTAAACAAGTCAAAGAAAATGGGGGCAAATCAGGTGCAAAAAGTTATCCATAAAGAAGAAAAAGACAAGTCCGTGTTTGAGAAATTAACCTGGATAAGTTCCATTAGGAAATGGACATCTTTGGCGTAGAGTTCAGCATAGAGATTCTTAATAGCCTCATGAAGATCTTCAGTGAGTGGATTCGATATTTCTTCGCTTATACAGAACTTCGTTTACCTTATCTGCTCTATGTGTTCTCTCGGAGTCGCCATTGTCAATATCTAATGATAAAAATAGTTTATATATATATATATACACTAGTGAATACCTGTGCCTACGGTACTATTATGCACCCTCAACTATGATTGTTAGAGAAAGTAGTTCTAGATTGTAAATAGCGAAATATATTTTGACATTTTGAATCGCAAAATTCAAACTTTAATATTATATAGATGGAGAGAGAGAGAGCAAGTAATGAACTGAAGTGTTATTAAAATATTATTATTTTTTATTGACGAAAATTTGAAACCATTAATTATTGTAAAATTAAAATTTAAAAATTTTGACACGATAATATGACTCGGTTAAAGCCGCTAAAATTCAAATTCAGATAAATCACTTTTGCCAAACCAGTGGAAGGCCTAAGAAAGCTGAATATATATAAAGGAGGTAAACCTCCCCAGCAAGCAAAAGAAAAAGTAGAGAGCGAGAGAGTGAGTGTACGATGAGAGGAAAAAAGGACTCCACTTCGGAATGAGACGGTGACTTTTGAATGAACTTGCTGAGCACGGAAAGGGCAACGTAGAGAGAGAGAGAGAGAGAGAGAGTGTGTGTGAGTGAGTGAGTGTACGATGAGAGAGAAAAAGGGAACTTTTGCATGAACTTTAGTCGTCGCATTGTCTTCTTTCCCCGTGAATTGGAATCATGACCAGCTAAAGAGACTCTTCATAGTACAACTTTAGAATCGCCACGTGGCCAACTACCATTAGTTCGTACAATGGATAGCCAATGGAATTTTGGCACGTACTGAAGCTAAAGGAAAGAACGGTATACCAACCTGTATTGGATGGTGTGAAGGCAGAGCAAACAAGTCAAGCAAGAGACTTGTAACAGTGGGAAGTGTAATTATTTAAGTGTGTAATTGCAGGGATTTTTATTTATTTGACGCAGTGGATGGGAAGTGTAATTATTTAAGGATAAGATGCGGTAGAAAACAGATCATTTTAAAACTAAGAAAAGTTATTTCTTCGTACCTTTTTCTATTGAATGCCTCAGAAAATTTGTGAATAATATTTGATTTAGAAGTCTTGAAAGATATGGTAAAATTCGAGTATTTTAAGGTAAAATCGCATAAAATTCCTTAATTCATGTTCATGTATCATACTAGAAGTGACCGTTTAAGAGTTTGGTAACTCTGTAGTTTTTTATTTTTTATTTTCTAAAAATTGGAAGCTAAAGTCTGTTGTACAATCATTTTTGTCAAAAGTAGAACATGTTTAGTAACGTCGTGTGGTGTTGAATTTTTGAAAGCACAGAACAGAAAAAATGTTTGGTAACAAAAAAAAAGAATTAGTGCTATCATTGACTAAAATAAAAAGGTTGCAATAATTGAAATGAAAAAAAAAAAGCATTCATATTTTTTGAGCAACCAATTTTTTATTTATTGTATTTTATTTTATTATATTTATATTTGTTGATCAACCAAAATTTTTATTTATTGTATTTTATAAAAAAAATTTATTCTTATTTATTTATAATTTTTTATTTATTGTATTTTATTTTATTATATTTATATTTTTTGAGCAACCAATTTTTTTATTTATATAAATTCTTTTAGAAATTAAAAACTTGAACTGAAAGTTGCATTATAAAACTTTCAAATTATGCCTAAACAGTTGTCAAATTTTTCTCATTTTATTTATTTTTTCAAAAATGGCCAAACGCTTTTTCTTCTGTGGCTTCAAAAAATTGAAAATGAAAACGGAAAATAGAAAATGGAAGTGTTACCAAAGAGGGCCTAATTCACCTCATATCCCAACCAATTTCCAAGTTAAACAATATAAAACTTTTTGATTCGTCTATTGTAAGGTGACCGTATAACTACCCTTATATCCCAATCATTTTTCTTTTTCCTTTACAATCCTAAATCCTATGCCTTATATCTCAACCCTTTCCCTTTACAATCCTAATTCCGAAACTTTATATCTAACCCTTTTCCTTTCCTTTTCCAATCTCAACACGATTCCTTTTCTTTTACCATCCTAATGGAATTTTGGGGAATGACACTAGATTGTTATAAATGTTTTAAACATATATATATATATATAGACACACACACGCACTTTTTGGTTATTAATTGTTTGGAACATTGGAGAATGACAATAGATTTATAAATTTTTTAATTTAAAATTTTTTGGGAAGTTTATAACTTTCATGATTATTGTGACAATATCAATTTGCATAAAATGAGAATTTGTTTTATTATTTGTTACATTTTATTTTATTGTTTTACTCTTTACAAATATATGACATATAAGAAAATAAATAACATGTTTATAGCCAAATTTTTAATTCATGCAATGTATTACACATGTACGTATTCGTATTCATATTTTTACATTTTTTTTTTGAACCGAATTTTTGTAACGTATTTTTTAAAAAATTAAAATTATACTCGTATGTTTCCAAATCTGTCTTTTTTACATCCTATATTTTACTAACTATGATTGAATGATCTCTGCTTTTATTAAGTTCATGTCATCCTTACATAATTTCTTTTTTGGCTTATCCTGCCTTTGGTGTCATTTCACTACCATCTGAGTCCAAACCAATGATTTATGGCTCATTTGTCATAGTTTTTGTTTCTGTTTTAAGTAGAAAAAAGAGAGAAAAAGAAGCTTTCACTTTCATTTGCCATAGAAAATTCTTTTTTTTTTTTACCTTCATGCCCTTTGGACTTCTTGTGAATCTAAATTTCTATTTTTTAAAATTAGTTAGAATATAATTATTTTTATTTATAGTTTGAATTGGGTGATCCTACAAAACAACAATCTCATTTTCTCTGTCATTTTCAAAGCAAATACAAAAATAAGTTATTGTTTTTTTTCTTCTTCCAACTCCTTTAATTCAAACACAATGTTAATTATACTCTCGATCAAATAATGGATTAACTTGATAAGAATTTTTATACACCTTAAATAATAAGGTAAATTATAGTGACACCCTTGTGGTTTGGACTTATTGTACACGGAAACAAACTTTTCTTATAACTATCATATAAATCCAAGGGTTTGCTTAGCGAGAGAAGATGAAACTATGGCGCGGCAGTGGAGCTTTCACAGAAGTTGGTGGTTTTTCGGGACTTTGCTATGGTGCCGCCGGTTGGTGATGGTGGTTTGCAACCATGAGACGTGGGTCACGACTGAAGCTTAGGTAGCTCCATGGTAGGTCTACTTGGCCGAAGAAGATGAAGTTGTGGCTGGTAGTAGAGCTTTAACGGAAGTTGGTGGGTTTTCAAGACTTTGCTATGGTGCCGCTAGTTGGTGATGGTGATTTGTAACCATGAGACAGGGGTCACAACTGAAGCTTGGGTAGCTCCATGGTGGGTTTGCTTGGCTGGAGAAGATGAAGCTGTGGCGCGACAGTGGAGGTGGCACAACAGTAGAGCTTTAAAAGAAGTTGGTGGGTTTTCGGGACTTTGTTATGTTTTTCGTGGTGTTGCAGTGGTCATAGCTTGGCCGGAGAAGATGATGAATATGGTGTTGGTGGTCTCAGATTTCGGAAGTGGTGATGATGCATGGACCACTCCAGTAGGTGATGGTGGTTTGTAACGGTAGAAATGATAAATATGTGCTTGCACGACTATGGTGGTGCGAGTAGACCATATATATATATACTGTTATTTTAGGTGTGAGAGTAGGTAAGGTTTAAATTTGAATTTAGGTGGGAGTGAATCATGATCGTTAAATGGTAGATAGAGAGAGTTATTTTAAATCATAGATAGGTATAGATATTTTGAACTGTAAGATTGATTTTTTAAGCATTTTTGACCGTTAGATGATGATTTTTTTTAGGGAGATTCAAACACAATGCTCAAATGTAATATATATATATATATATATATATATATATATATATATAAGTGATTTGCTTCCTTTTCTAATTGCGTAATCTAATTTTATTTTGTAATTGCATAATCCAATTGCTTTGGTCTCTCTCTTCCCACTTGTAAATCCCTCTTCAATGAACACAAACCCAAACCTAGATCACGATTGTTCTCTCTCTTTAATAGAAGCCTAATTTTTCTCTCTCTCTCTCTTCCATTCATTTGTCTTCCTTTTCTTCGCAATTCTCTTCTCATCCCAACCAATTGCTATGGTGAATCCCAGATCACAATCAGCCTTATTTGTCTATTGATACTCGCTCTTCAATCTTGGCAATAACCAATACATCAATGGCAGCAGGAAAAATCCAACCAAGCACCCTACTATTGCAAATTACATATTATTGGGGTTAAGTGCAAAAAACACCCTTGTAGTATTGACATTTTGTATATAACACCCCTGTAGTACGAAATACATATATAAACATCCTTGTATTTTAAAAAAATGTTGCATATTGTACCCTTTCGTCATTATGTCATTTGAAAACAGCCATTAGAAAGCTCATGTGCGAGTCACGTGACCTAAACCCCCCCCCCCCCCCCATTAATTCCAATTAAGCCCTTCTCCCTCTTTTCTCTCTCCCTATTTTCGTTTTCTTCTCTCTCTATGATCTCTATATGTCTTCTCTCTCTCACAGAGTCCTGCTCTCTCTCTCTCTAAAACTACCCGTTTTCTTATCTCTCAACTGCTTTTTTCTTTTTCTTTTTGCGCGCTCTCTCTCTGCTCTCTTTGTGGATATGGTTGTTAAATCAATCCACATGAAACTAAAATTTCAAAAAAATCTATCTTCCCAAACAAACCATAATCATACAACTAAATTTAAATGGAGTAGACCTAATAAACCAAAATCTATGTAAATAAACCAAAGAAAGATATATAACTTATCCAACAAAAAAAAAAAAACCCCAAATCTATGCAAATAAACCAAAGAAAGATCTACAACATACCCAAATAAACCCAAATCTATGTAAACCAAAATGGTTAAAAATGAAAATTAATCCAAACAGATACGGTAATATATTCCAATTGCCAACATACCAACCATATCGAGAATTCCGCGCGAGGCCATCGGAGTTTACAGGTCACCGTAATTATTATTTTTTTCTTTCTTTTTTACATAAATGTATGTATAATATATACACAATATGGAGATAGGGAGAGAGATGGGTCTTTTAACTACTAAGGTAAAACCAAAACATGATTTCGATCATTGGTGACCACCCCATCGGAGTATCGTCTTCCCTACTAGTTGCAACTTGAAAGTCGGTGGTGTTGTGGCTAAAGCGATGGCTTCCACTCGACGGTGGTGGTAGACCTCGGGCACCAAATTGTTGAAATGTAACTCATCTGTGTGATATGAGATGAGTGAAGAAAGAAAAAGAGAGAGAAGTGAGGAGAAGTCACAGTCCAGATGAAACTACGACGTTTTGGTTTGTTTTTAATTTTTTATTCATTTGGTTTAAGGGGCATTAAAGTCAATTTACATCTCAGTTAATGCCAATGTGATGGAAAGCCCTCATATGCACACTTTTTATACTACGGGGTAATTTGTGAACGTGAGGGATGTTATATGCACTATAAGTATATTGGTGTTTTTTGCACTTATCCTTATATTATTGCATAATCATTGCAAGACAAAGAATAAAAAAAGGAAACCCAATAAATTACATGAGATTTATATCTCCATGAATAAGGTATATATGCAATTAGTTTGTATATATAACCACAAACATACACACACACACACAATGTCGCTTAGGCATGGTTTGCTGCAGTAACGGTTGCAGTGCAACGAAATTGGGCCCGTATGGGTTGTAGTAACGGTCGCAGTGTATGGAATCAAGCCCATATAAGCTGCAGTAATGGTTGCGGTGTGACGGAATTGGACCCGTATGGGTGTCTGTAACAGAATCGGTTACCGTCTGGTCGTGTAGCGGAATCGGACCCGTATAAATGTTACGTAACATAATCGGGTACCTTCTAAAATAGAATTAGTTAACATCTAAAATGCACTGATACGTAATTTTTTACAATATAATTTAATAAAGATAAATTCTTAGTGAATTTTGGTAAATTTATTAAAATTTGTAAGATCATTTAACACAAGTAATAATCTATTCGTCAATTATGAGTGGATATCCTTATTAAAAAGGTTTACTAATTATATTTTTTATGAAATCAATAAACAAAAAAAACTAAATTATGAAAAAATTAAAATTTATGGATGCCAAATGATCAAACAAACCACAAATTTATGAACGAATAAATAAACTCAAATATGACATAACTTTCTTTCTAAATGATTAGACAAATCAATAAATTTCTAATTTTCTAGTTAAGTTAATTAAAAAAATCATCATCTATCCATATTCACATAATTTCATAGATCTTAATTTGACCATGAAATATAGTCCCTTCCCCGCATAAAATGGTTGGGCTGGTTTTAGGCCGTAATGGCCTGTTTAGTTGTAATATTGTCCAGTTCTTGGTGAACCGGCTGGTACTAGTGTGCATATAAAAAATTGCTGGTATATCGGTGGGACTCAGTATCGACGTGAGTCAATATCGATATCGTTGCGAACCGGTGGGTTCGCTCTAAATCGGCCAGTTCAATGAACCATGCACTCAGGGCATTTCTATCAATCTAATTTCCTTTAGTTGATGTATAATTATCTTTTCTCACAACAATTTGAAGGGCATATTTGTTATATGAAGCTTAAAACGTTGTCACATCAATGTTGACCATTTCTAACCATAAGTTCACTCACGGCTTCAATATAGGCATGTAAGTAAAAGAGAGGTAACTAAAATAATCCAAAATACATTGGAGGTAAGTGTAATAAACATTAACTTGAAGAGGAGGCAAGTGTAATTCACTCCCAAAAAAAGAATTATTAACTAGAAGGGTGATGTGCACTCAAAAGTTTGCCTTTTGGTTGTGGACTCAAAAGTTGGCCTTTTGGTGGTGATGGTTGAGTTGAAGGTTTGCCTTCTTTGCACTTCCAAGCTTTGTGCCATCAATTAGTTGAGAAGGTATACAATACACCAAACACGGGGAGTTTTCAAGAGAAATGCTGAACTTTGATTAAAAGGTATAACACGCGGCAAAATACACCCGGTATATTGTAGATTTAATTTCTCCAACTAGTTTCAGCATCATATCACCTGTGAAGTCTCAAACCAAAATGTGTTATCTAGATGAATATAAGTATATAATAAATGACTGGAATTAATTCACTGCTATATCAACAAGTGTGATGTGGGAGCATGAAACAAACATTAGATCAATACAGACATCAATTGTCACATTATAACATCCTGAACCATAAGAGAGCATAATTTCAAAAAAGACTACATAGCAAAGCCATATAACATATTGAAATAAACTCCTTTACATGATAATTAGATGTGACCCATATTGTCCAATATGTAAAATACACAATTTTTATTTAAATCTCAAAGAAAAGTTCTTTGGATAGTCACGACTGCATAATTGTCCAATCTCATTCATTGAATAACACAAGCTTTATATTCCAACAAATGATGATTATCACTTATCAGGTGAAAACTCAGCCTTGAAAGTAGATGTCCAACAACAATAGAACTAAACACAAAAAGGTGCGAATCTTACCTGAGAAAAACATGCTCCATCCATTTAAGTAAGGTGACAAGTACCAGAAAACCAAGGTGGCTCTTCACTTCAAATCTCACCATGTTGCCTTAGAGGGTGTCGTCAGTCAACTATTCCTTAATTAGGGATATACCAATTATTCCTTAATTAGGGGCAGAATCACTGTTTTTCATATACACTACTTTCCATATATTGTTGTTTTCCTTATATTTTGTTCTTTAGATTATTATAAATGCAAATTGTATTCACACTTTGAATACATAAAAAAAGAGTCTATTTATCTCCTCTTTCTCTAAGATTTCTTTCTCAACTTAGCCTATATTCTTGACATGGTATCAAAGCATCAAGATCCACGTTGAAGACATAATGTAAGAAGCTTCTTCTTCTTCTCTTTTTTTTCTTCTCTTTTTTAATTTCTTCTTTCTTAGTTTCTTTAGTCTTTCTCTGTATATTCTAGTTCTCAATTCATTCTTTGGCAAAATGAACTAGAAATCTAGGTCTCCCAAAAAAAAAAAAAGTTGTTCTCTGTAATTCTGGCCAAGATGACTTAAAAAAAAATTATTATGTCCTTTCTCTATTTCTTGTTCAATATTCTATAATTCTCTTTTTAATTCAATCTTCTATAGTTCTCTCTCTTGTACTCGGATTGTCTCGTCTCGACTATCATGGGTGACAAATCGAAAAACAAGGACTCTTTATTTTTCGGCTCGATAACTACTACCAAATTGAAGGGTTCCAATTACCTTCAATGGTCTCGGGCAGTCCAAGTTTTTTTAAAAGCTCGTGAGAAACTTTCTTATATCTTGTCACCTAAACCCAAGGAGGAAAAATAGATTGATGCATGGGATAGCATGATGCACAGATTATGACTTAGCTATGGAATATTATGGAACTAGCGGTGTTTAATTAATAATGTTTCATTTCTGGAGTCTGCTAAGGAGATTTGGGACACACTCAAAGAAATGTACTCGTCAGAAAAGAATATTTCTCATATCTACTAGTTGTACCAGGATATCTTTTCTCTTCAACAAGGTGATCTATTAATTGAAGTCTACTACTCGGAATTGAAAGGCAAGTGGGAAGAACTTAATGTTTATCAGCTTTTGACTATGGATTTAGAGACTCATAAACAACACAGAGAAGAATTTTGGGTAGCAAAATTTTTATCAGGACTTCAGCCAGAACTTGATCCTATCAGTTCTCAGATTCTCTCAGGCAAATATTTTCCAACTGCTAGTAAGACCTTTGTCCGTGTTCGACGTGATTCTATCCACTCTTCTACTATAGAGAAAGAGGATCGTTCTGCCCTTACTGCTCTAGCTGAGCGATTAGATACTTCACGTGGTGACCGAAGGGGACGCGGTCCTCCTCATACTAGTAGAGGTGGTCGTGGTGGAAGAGGTGGTCGTGGTGGCAGGACTTGTACACATTGTGGTCGAACCAATCACTCTGTTGATTACTGTTGGAAACTTCACGGCAAGCCTGCATGGGCAAATTAGACTATGATTGAAGGAAAAAACCCTAATCTTGCTGCTAAAGAACAGGTTCTTATCTCCAAAGCTGAGTATGATTCAATTGTCAAGTGTGTTAATCCTCCATCCACTTCCACAACTACTTTTGGTGATTCAGGTAAACTTGTCTTCATTCTTCCTTCAGTACACCTTGGATTATTGATTCTGGGGCCTCAGATCATATGACAGGTAACTCCTCTCTTCTGTCTAACATTACTCGTGTATCTTCTGTCTGACATTACTCGCGTATCTTCTCCCTCATTTGTTACAATAGTTATTGTTACCAAATCTTCAGTCTAAGGAATTGGTATCGTTAGTACATCTACTCTAACCTTCTTTTCTGTCTTGTATCTACCTCAATTTCCTTTTAATTTGTTATCAGTTCATAAAACTACTTTTGCTCTAAATTGCTCAGTAATATTCTAGCTTACTCACTATATCTTTCAGGATCTAAAGATGAAGAAGATGATTGGTGGGGGATTTGAGAAGGATGGGCTCTACTACTTTCAGTCGTCTTGTTCACCTATTGCAACTGCACTCTATACATCGACTTCTCCGTATTAGTGGCATTGTCGTCTTAGACATCCTTCATCTCACAATCTCCAGTGTTTAGTTCATTCTTTACCAAAATTTTCTACTTTTAATTAAGAAACATGTGAATTTAGCAAGCATCATAGGACTAATTTTAAGCTTAGAACTGATGGGCCTTGTTTATGCCCTTTTGAGCTTGTTTATTCTGATATTTGGGGTCCAGCCCGAACTAGTGGATTAGCTGGTGCCCGTTATTTTATTTCCTTTATTGATGATTATTCTTGTTTGACTTGGTTATATATTCTTAAAGATCGATCTCAAGTCTTTTATGTGTTTAAATCTTTTTATGCTGAGATAACTAATCAGTTGGATGCTAAGTTACACATTCTTCAAACTGATAATGCCCTTGAATATAAAGATGGTCTCTTTCAGCAATTTCTTGAGTCTAGAGGTGTCACCCATCAAACTTCCTGTGTTGATACTCCCTAACAAAATAGAATTGTTGAAAGAAAGAATGGACCAATTGTTGTTATTGCCCGAGTTTTGATGATTCAAATGAATATGACTAAGCATTTTTGGGGAGACACAGTTCTTACTACGACATATCTATTAAATAGAATGTCATCTTAGGTCCTTAAAGGAAAATCACCTTTTTAGATGATGTTTCCTGATAAAGATCTATTTTCTCTTCTTCCAAAAGTATTTGTGTGCATTTATTTTGTTCATAATTTAAATCCAAGACGAGACAAGCTTGATTCTCGAGCTCACAAATGCATATATTTGGGCTATTCTCGCACTCAGAAAGAATATAGGTGTTACTGTCCATCTTTGAAAAAATATTTTGTGTGCGCTAATGTGACATTCTTTGAGAATATTCCATATTGTTCTAAAGAGGGTAGTCAAGTGGAAGAACCTATTTTTCCAGACATTGTTCTCCCATCTCCAATTCGTGATACTCTTCTTGCTCCTAGGGTTTATACTCGACATGCTCGCAAGAATACCGCTTCTGCTCCTACCACTGCTCAGGATGAATCTCTTTTTCCACTTGCTCCAGCGATTGAACAAGTAGAGCCTTCCTTGCATCCTCCATCATCTTCCTCGGCGCCTATAGATCCAGTTGCACTTCGCAAAGGTAGACGGGTTTGTACTGATCATCCCATATCTCATTTTGTTTCTTCTGACCATTTATCATCTTCTTTCTAAGCTTTCTCTTTATCATTGTTATCTGTTACTGTTCCTAAGTCATACAAGGAAGCTAACCATCCTGGCTAGCGGAAAGCTATGGAAGAGGAAATGCATGCCTTACAATTGAATCATACTTGGAACCTTCTTCCAAAACCTACAGGTGCTTATATTGTTGGCTGTCGTTGAGTATTTTCAGTGAAAAAAAATCTCGATGGCACTGTTGATTGTTTAAATGCTCGTCTTGTTGCTAAGGGTTTCACTTAAACCTATGGCATTGACTATACTGAGACTTTCTCACCTGTGGCTAAGCTCAACTCTGTTCACATAATTATCTCTCTTGTTACCAATCTTGACTAACCTCTTCATCAACTCGATGTCAAAAATATTTTTCTTCACGGTGATCTTACCGAGATAGTGTACATAACTCAGCCTCCTAGATTTGATTCCAAGGGGAAGTGTGTTTGTCATCTCAAAAAATCTATTTATGGACTCAAACAATCACCTCGTGCATGGTTTGATAAGTTTAGCAAGGTGGTGGTTGCTCATGGCATGACTAAAAGTCAAGCTGATCATTCAGTTTTCTTTTAAAAGACAAAGTGTGGCATTGTAATTTTGGTGATATATGTAGATGACATCGTCATTACTAGGAGTGACAAGGAGGGGATTCAGACCTTGATTCATCATTTGAGTTTAAATTTTCTCACTAAAGATTTGGGCAAGCTCCGTTATTTTCTTGGTATTGAGGTTGTTAGATCAAATAAAGAGATTTGTTTATCTCAGAGAAAATATACTCTAAATCTCTTAAGGAATACGGGTTATCTTGACTCTAAACCTGCAACAACCCCCATGGAGACTAATCTGAAGCTAATGTCTGAGGTTGGTGACTTAGTTGATAATATAGAGATGTATAGACGTCTTGTAGGCAAGTTGATTTATCTAACCATAACTCATCCAGATATTGCCTATGCAGTTAGTATTGTGAGTCAATTTATGACTAGCCCACGAATTCCTCACATAGACGCGATTATACGAATTTTGAAGTATCTTAAGGGAGCTCCGGGCCGTGGTCTTTTCTATCAATCGTCTAGACATTTGCGCATTGAAGGTTGTACTGATGCTGATTGGGCAGGTTCTCCCTCAGACAGACGATCAACAACTGGCTACTGTACTTTTATAGAAGGCAATCTAGTAACTTGGAAAAGTAAGAAGCAGTCGGTTGTGGCACGGTCCAGTGCTGAAGCTAAGTACTGTGCCATGGCTCATACTTCTTGTCAGCTAACTTGGTTGAGAATCCTGTTACAGGAATTTGGATTTTCATTTCAAGACTCGTCTCTTCTCTATTGTGATAACCAGACTATTCACATTACCAATAATTCAGTTTTTCATGAGTGAACCAAGCATATTGAAGTTGATTGTCATTTCATTTGTTCTAATTAAGGTGACTTCTAAAGAAATTGTGACTTCATTTATATCATCTGATAATCAGTTAGCAGATATCTTTACTAAGGCACTTCCAAAGCATGACATTGATTCTATCTACAGCAAGCTGAGAGTTGTTGACATCTACTCCCCCGCTTGAGGGGAGTGTCGTTAGTCAACTATTCTTTAATTAGGGATATATAAATTATTCTTTAATTAGGGACAAAATCCCTACTTTCCATATACACTGTTTTTCATAGATTGTTACTTTCTTTATATTTTGTTCTTTAGATCATTATAAATTCATATTGTAGTCACACTGTGAATACATAAAAAAAAAATCTATTTCTCTCCTCTTTCTCAAACTTCTCTCTCAACTTAGCCTATATTCTTGACAAAGGGAAGAGATGCATATGAGACTATATATATACACAGCCATCTTTGTTTCTTTTTGACATTTTCAGACCTCATGTGCCAAAGAAAAATCAGTACCCCGACTGTTTTTTTTCAAAATCTCATTTTCTTACAATTTTTAGAGGACATAAAATGCGCTGGATGGGTGATAGTTTGCATTCATGTTTGAGAGGAAATGAACCATCAATGTGAAAGAGCTATCACATGAAGATTGACATCAGAAAACCAAGAAGATAGGAAATTAGGAAGCAACCCTTGAATCGCATTGGCTTAAGACTTTATATATCAGCAGCATACACTTCTTCATACTGTGCTGCATTTTATAGACCACCTAATTAATAGACTTCATTTAGCATTTGCTTGTGTCACAACTCTCCAACACTGTTGATCAACTGAAAAGACGAAATCAAATCAACATCTAGAAACAGGGAAGAGAGTAGAAGTTTCAAATCAACATGCTGTAAAAAGGCTTGTTGTAAATAATGTAGATTGACTGAAAGATGTAAATAAATGTCGTACAAAACTTAATAATTGCTAGTTTTTACAATGATCAGAAAAAAAGGTTTATTTTTTTTTTTACAAATGCCTTTTTCAGTAAATTATAACAAAGGACATTTTTTTTTGTGTGTGCAGAGCTTCAAAAAAGTTCTGCATCTAGATTCTAGAAGATCAAATAACGTTTGGCAATGCAGTATATAAAGCACTGTTTACAATATTCCAAATCTTTATGCTGTCTATTACGAGACAGCATAAAGAGGATGAGTCAGAATTGTGAGAGAGATACTGACCTGAACTGAAGAGAAGTTAATGGAGCCTCTAGCCAAAGCTTGTATTGAAACTCACTATGTGAACAGGAAGATAAGCCAATTCCATTAAAATCCCTAAGATCTTCAAATAAATCCCCAACAAAAACCCATTATCAGAAAATTAAAACCCCAGACCAATTCAATGACATAATCAATATATTTGAATAATTATATATATAAACATGCAAATAAATTCAAATCAAATCAAACAAAAATCCCCAAAGTTCACAAGTTTACCTACACTTCCTTTATTCCTTATCATCCAGACCTGTTTGGGTGCCTGATTTCAACACGGTCATGATCAGTAATATGGAAAATAGATGAAGAAAAACAAAAAGAAATAATAAACGCAACAAAGATAAGGCATAAAGAAGTAAGAAACAAAGGCCCAGAAGCATCAGAAAAAAAAAAAAAAAAATTACTAGTAAACTCTACACGAAATCCCTTGAGCAATAAGTACATCTTGCATATATATATCTATATATATATATATATTCCTAGCTGTACATCTTCCATATTTCACTCTAGCAGCACGCCATACATAAACAAAATAGCCAAACAAAACACAAATAGAAAACTTCAAAGCACAAACAGTTCATAACATAGTTAATTAGAAGGGAAGGCAGAAGAGAGAAACTCCTCGTCCTCCGAATATAACTGCAGATTCTTTGTCTTCAGCAAGAACCCAATGGCTTCCTCATCAAATTCAAGGAAGAAGCCCCACTTCATCAGCTCAGCCAGTTGAGATATGTGATCTTCTTTCTCCCATAGCACTCCTTCAGATATTACTTCAGAAAAATAAGTAGCATATTTGATCATATTTTTCTGTCCACCTGACCTGTCCATTTTCTGCATAAACAGCTTCAAATTCTCTCTATCCCAGCGTATCATCCGGCTTGCCTTCACATTCACAATTTCCCCTGAAGACAGTGATAAACTGTATCCCACTGTTATAGGTTCCACTGTCTCAAGGACAGTAAGATTAAAGAGGCGTCTCACAGCTTCGTGCCTCTTCTCAGCTTCCATTTTGAGAGACAAATCAGCTAGAAAGCTAAGAATAAGTCTGAACAATCCTTTTCCAATTAACACCTCACTCGGATTCAACTGCTTGAGTCCAAGACCATCCACTACGGACAGTTCTTTATTTACAGCTTCAGAGATAGTTCTGAGACCAATCTTGATGTAAATTTCAAGCAGCTTAGTCCTCGGCAAGGATGGCAAGCTTGGGTGAGGAAACCAGACAAATAGTGGACGAGAAGAAGACTGCTCAAAAAGTTCCTTCAATTGAAGGTCATCTGCAATGAAAACATCTCGCTTGTCAAACAACAGAATTCCTTCCGGCCCTGAATTTACAGGCAGTTTCAACAAGTTCTCAGCAAGGGCTTTCTCGGTCTTCAAGTTCCAGTGCTTTAGAACATACCCCCAAAAGGCACAACACTCGGCATGTGACAAGTTGTGTCCATTGCTTTCCCATACCTTCCAAAGCTTGCAGTAATCATCTAACGAAGGATTGATCTTTACTTCCAGCACGCTGGAGAAGAAGTTCAGTAATTTCCTCTCATACCATTTCTCCAACACATGTAACTGCATGCCAAAGAGTTCATCCTTGTCGTGGATCACACATTCTTCAGGGCATACCCACTCTCCGTCATCACTTCCATTCGGGATCCAAATTTTAATTGCGCCTCCATCAATGGGCCTCCATTTGAACTCATTCAAATAATTATAAATCTGAACAATAGTAGTTAACTTAGAATGAGAATCAAGGTGGCTTGCAAGCAACTGGCACTTACTTCTGACATCAATAGCCACTCCTAACGCTTTGAGCTCTTCTCTGTAGGATGCAATTTCGGAACCATAAAATTTTTCATCAATGAAAGGTCCATCATCTCGTTGCAAGAGAGAACCCCACCTTGAATCAAACACCAAGCACTTGTCTGGAGACCTATAACCAGCATTGGTTTTCAACCATTTTTGAGAAGCTTTCTTCAAAAAATCATCAGGAAGGGACACATTTGGCTCTTGAAGAAAATTCTTGATGCATTCCAGCAATGAACATACATTCACAGGAGTTATGCTGCTAGGATTTTGGGGTAAACGAAGGCCAGAAATCAAAAACTTGGAACCATCTTTGAAATCAACAGCAACTCCCATTCTCTTCAGCTCCTTCTCATATTCATAGATGTCCTTGCCATAGTAATTGTCACTGTCATCAATGAAAGGAAGCAGCGAGATTGGAGAGAGAGATTCCCAAGCTGGACCAAAAAGAATGCACTCTTTTGGCACTCTGTGATCAGCAAGGCGTGTTCGCAACCATTTCACTTCATGAATGCAATTTTTAAGAACCAAAGGAAATTTAAAAGTTGTTCCTTCTAACTTTCTGTAACATGCCAGGAATGAAAGAACTTGATCTTTTCTGATGGAGGATAAAGACGCTTGTTGCTTAAAAATGAGAGCAAATGCTTTGGCCGCCTCCTCAAAATCCACCATAACCCCTATCTGCTTCAACTCATTTCTGTATGTCAAGAAGCTTGCTCCATAGAAGTTGTGATCAATAAGTGGAAAGCTGTTGAACACCCGCAGAAGGCAATCCCATTCAGGATTGAACAGATAGGATTCAGCTGCAGACTTGTAGCCCATGTTTGTCTTCAAGAACTTCAGATTTTTTAGTGTGCATACTATATGATCAGATGATCTTAAATGACGAATGCATTCCAGTATCAAAATAACAGCCTCAGCTGTCAGACTAGCAAAGCATGCTGACAATTTTAGATGGTCAGCAACAAGCTGGTAATTTTGATTGAAGCCAACTAACACACCAAGTAGCTGCAGTTCTGTTTTGAAACAGAGGATTTCGTCACCATAGTAAGCTTGATCAATGAAGGGAATGTTGCTGATTTGTGATGCAGCTCTCCACTCTGGACCATACAAAATGGATCCAACTGGGGACATGTCACCTTGGGAAGTCCTAAGCCATATTCCTTTCTTGACACTGCGTATAAAATTTTCAGGAGGAAGATACTTCTCCCGCAAAAATTTGATGAAATTTAGAATGGCGAACACATTGTCTCTGGTTAAAGTTGAGGAACCAGCCAGAGACATGAGATGCTTCGCAAAAAATTGACATGCTTCACCATATTCAAACCTCACTCCGGCAACTCTCAACTCCTCTTTAAAGCTACTAATTTTATCCCCATAGAAGCTCAGATCAATTATTGGAATATCAACTCGCACAGAATCGTTCTGTAGATGTTGTCCCCAAAATGAGGCTGGAAAGAATGACTGTGATGGAGGCCTATATCCAGGTCTGCCACTCACTGAAACCTTAAGCCAGCTTCCCTCCCTTATGCATATCAAAAACTTTTCCGGCAAGTAAACTCCCTTTAGTTTCAGATTATGAATCCATTCCAACAGCAAGAATGTGTTTTGCTTAGTAAGACGAGCAAACATGGTGGGAATCATGGCATTGGGAGGACATAGATCGGGTAAATCAGAAACCCCAAGATGACTTTTGAGGAACACAATAAGCTGTTTCTCAGGGGTAAATAAACCTGCAAAGTTGCCAGAATGCAAATAATCTTCCGCTAGCTCAATGTAACCTTCTTCTCTCCAACAATTTGAACCAATCAGTCCAACCCATTTGCTTCCATTCGCAGGGACAAGCACCCCTCTCCTAGCTGTGGTGATCCGCCCATAGTTATCAACAAGTGGCATAGCAGCACACAAATTATTAATCTTTTCCATGGACATATATTTATATGATAGCGAATGGTATAAGAAATGGACGTAAGAGATAACAAGCTTTCTATCACTTCTGAGTGAATCATTGAGTAGAAGTGCATATTCGTACACACTTACAGCCTTTACCTTCACCTGGTCTGAAAGCCATTCCAATAGTATCCACCTCTTAGAACATAACGAGATAGCTTCCTGTGTCGACTTGGGTAGAAAAGTGCAATCTGCAGGACATTTGAATTCCCTGTTCCAATTAATCAGCCATGAGATATGACGATGGTCACGAGATAGAAGCACCTTCTTACTTAGCAGCTGGGATACTTCTATGCTACACAAAGACACATTCCCATCAAGATCAATGTACTTCAAAAGGGGAATGCACTTTATGCTAGTTTTCTGAAAATTGGACCACCATTTCTCAGCAAGAAAAAGAAGCAGCTCTAAATACACATCATCAGACACTCCTGATACAAGATTAAAACTCCGGATGCACTTTGCATACCATTCGTCATCAACAAGTTTCACTCCCATGAAATCCAATATGTGATTGTACTTGGGATTATCAAATGAAGAACTTAGTGTGTACCTTCCATGCGAAGAGAGTTTATTCAAGGTCACCCCTTGCTCTCTTGCCTTTTCTAATATATTCCAAAAAGCAGGCATTAGCCTGCCAACTTCACCGGGTTTATGGAATAACTTCTGCTTCATGTCTGACTCACACGGAACAATATTTTCATCCACTAGTTTTGTTTTAATGATCTCCCTCACAGCATTCAGTTTTGGATAGGAAGAGCTGTTGAGTGGTAAGAACTCAAACATATGAGCTAGATTAGACAATGAAGTGTCTTCTGTGGCTTTCACCAGCGAAATGAATGCATTCATAAAAGCAGTAGGTACACAGTCAAGAATCCCTTGGTTCCATTTGTTGTCCAAAAGGATGGTTTCCCTTGATGATGCTAAAAGAAAATCTGCCTGGATTATGAAAGGGAAGTTTGTAACCATCTCTGTAGGGAGAAATGCGAAGATGCCAGTAGCGTTTGTTCCCCTATGGAGACGCTGACCATTTGGAAAAGCCAACGTGAGCACCCACTCCTTTACTTCCATTCTTCCTTCTACTTTATTTTTCTTCTTGACAGGAAACCTCTGCCTCCACATATGGTAGGCGCATTCTCTTTCCAAATTGTCACCACTTCCCTCGGCAGAGAGATTGAGTATGTAGGACTCAGCATCAATGTTCTTCCTCGAAACGAAATTAATCTCACTTGACAGAGATATTGAACTGACACTACTGAGCCTAGGGTTGTCATTATCTTCCTTAACTGAAAGCCGGTTTATCTTTGAAAGAAACAACAAAACTTCAGGATGAATATTTGAGAGTTGCTGCTTCACAGGTTCAACTTTGTCAGGCTTCAGAGGCAATATTATTGTTGTTGTTGGAAGGGTACCAGAGCCGTATACTTGTTTTATGACAGAAAGATTAGGGTTCTCATCAACCCATTCAGGAACAATGTAACCAACATTACACTGCGAGCAAGGTTCTTCATTGAACCTTATCTGATAGCCATTACTGAATATATAAGGCCGAGCTGTGATCAGAAACACACTCTTGAAACCAATTCCTGAAAATTGGCAAAAATCTAAATTGTATTAGACGTTGAAGTAACACAAAACACGCACAAGGATAGGTAGAAATGAATAGGTGAAGGCATTCAAACATCGTTCAAAACCATTGTCGAGACAGGAAAACTACTGAATAAAGTTTTCTTTAGTGAAAAATATAACAAATATGCAAAACAAGTCAAAGAACATGGGGGTAAATCAGGTCTAAAAAATTATCCTTAAAGAAGAAAAAGACATCCAGTTTGAGAAATTAAGAAGGAAGTTATATAAAGCAGTGACATACAAAAACCCAAATGAATACTTCAATTCACAATAGTCTGTATCTATTCCAGCTTTAAACAGATCCACTGCGACTGTGCATTGATTTAAAAAATCAAGGGTAAAGAGTTAACATAATAAATTGCCAAAAAATTCCCTGTAATAGTATTTCATTTGTTGGTTAAACCACCCGTTTGGCTCATTGGGACTCAAACCCTCAACTTCCATTTAGAAAAGTGTTGTTTTTTTATAATTTGTAGTAAAATGTCCTTTATATTGAAGGGTTTTTTGCGCATTCTTGGGGAACTATACGCACAATAATCAATACTCATATTATTACAGGGGTTTAATATAATACTACTTTTAGAGATTCTTACTTTATTACCCACTTCTTCTACAAAAGCAAAATTCCCATGTATAGCAATAGCACAATTAGCAGATACCATGAAACTAAATTTTAATCATAATCTCTGTTTTCACATAAATACCCCAAAAAAAAAACTTGGTATTAGAAGAAATACCTAACGTTAATCTCACTCAGCTACAAAAGCATTGAAAGAATCAAACCACAAATTAATGAACTGAGTCCAGACAAAGATGACGATGATGATGATGGTAAATCAATAAAGTACATAAAAACCACAATAATATATATATATATATATATATATGAAAATGTAATTGTAAGATTAAATGATGTACGTAGCTAACCTTTCTTGCCAATGTAACCGCGTTTACGGTTGGCTTTCTTGGTGGAGCGACCAACACTGCAAATGGAGTCGATGTTTTTAGGGGAAAAACCTCTCTCGTTGTTGAATATCAGCAACGTCGCTAAAGCCCCTGTGCCTGTAATGTCCCGAGATGTTATCACAAACTCCAGTGATGGATCCACCCCTTCCGAGTACTCATTGTCCTCTGCGTTCTGCAACCAACACATGTACGTATGTTTGAAATCTACAATATTTAACTGTGAGTATTTAATACACCTTCCGTTCCCAAATATATGGATAATTCGAAAACTGTGACTCACACAATATTTTGGAATTATGAGTCACAGTTTTTAAAGTACTCATATATTTCAGAACGAAAGAAGTACCATACAGTGACACTGAAGTACAAAAAAACACTTATATTTTCTTCAAAGTATCGTGATCTATCACATTTGTCATTCAATTTACTATTTTACATTTAAATGACCATAACATCATCTCTTGTTAAATTACACTTGACTTATTTTTCTTATGAAAAAAGAAAATTCATATTATTTTGATGAGATATTTTTCGTCAAATTTGTATAAATCTACCTTTAATTTTTTAAAATAATTGTTTTAATAAAAATCTTAAGTAAAATAATTTGAAACAATTTAAATAATTTCTTAATTTTTCATTAATATGCTACATGAAAAAGAAATTGTTTTTTTATTTAAGCAATTCTTTAATTTTTTATGAAAATATTGTAATTCAAGGGCGCAGGCTGGTGGTACTTCTTTGCCTTTCAAAGTAGAAGATTCAAAGTTCAAGTCTCCATTGAGGCAAAGTGGGTGTGTGTGAAAGTGTGTTTCTTGCTAAGTTATAATCATTTTAGAAATGGCTAAATTTGGTGGTAGTTACAACTTCGTATTTTTTTTTATGATAAATTGATACCAATAATAAAATTAAGGTAAATGTTATAATTAATATTTAAATTAGAGAAAAGATAATAAAGATAAGTTAATAATAAAAAATAAAAAAAGGCGACACATTTAGGAAATAGTTCAGGGCTTTTCGCACTTTACCCTCTTTTTTTATTATAGATACGAAACTTAGCTTCTTCTTCTTTTCTTTTTCTCTCAAAACTTAGACCATGTTTAGTATAATAAGAGGAAAATGAAAAGATTAGAAAACAAATGAAATTATGGTATTGTTTGGTTGATCCATCAAAGAAAAGAAAAGAAAAATATAGTATTAATCTTATATTGTGTTTAGAAATGATAGTAGAAAGAAAATAATGTTGCATTTCATATGTTGGAACGGAATGGTCATTTCCTTATAATGAAAATTCATTTCATAGTTAAACCTATAAAATAAGCATTCTATTCATAGTAAGATTAAAAAAAATCATATTACCAAAAAACCATTGACCTCCAACACCACCACCACCACACCGCCTCTACCACCACCACCACCATTATCACTACGACTAGCTCTACCACCACCTCTGGGAATGGTCATTCCCTTATAATAAAAATTATTCCATAGTTAAACCTATAGAATGGGTATTCTATTCCTAGTAAGATTAAAAAAAATCATGTTACCAAAAAACCCTTGACCTCCAGCACCACCACCACACCACCTTTACCACCACCACCATTATCACTACCACCAACTCTACCACCACCTCCACATCGCCCCCTTCCTCCACCACCACCATCACTGCCACATCACATCACCACATTCACCTCCACTGCCACCACCTCCACATCACCACCTTCTTTCACCACCACCTCCACCGCCACCACATGCACCACAGTCGCCACCTCCACTACTCCACATCGTCACTTTCCTCCACTACCTCTACCACCACCCACACCACCTCTTCCACTTTCGCCACCACCTCTACATCATCTCCTTCCTTCACTACCTCCACCACCTCCACTTTTGCCACCACCTCCACATTGTCACCTTCCTCCACTACCTCCACCGCCACCCACACCACCTCCTCCACCTTCACCCCCACCCACACCACCACCTTCCTCCACCACTTCCACCGCCACACCATTGCCACCACCTCCACCTCCACCTCCACCTCCCCCTTCACCTCATCACTCCCACATCGCCACCTTCCTCCACCTCCACATAGCCACCACCTCCATCGCCACCCACACCACCTTCACCCCCACCCACACCACCACCTTCCTCCACCACTTCCACCGCCACACCATCGCCACCACCTCCACCTTCACCTCATCACTCCCACATTGCCACCTTCCTCCACCATCACACCACCTCCACATAGCCACCACCTCTACCGCCACCCCCACCACCTCCACCTCCATCTCCACCACCACACCATGGCCACCACCTCCACCACCCACACCACCTCTTCCACTTTCGCCACCACCTCTACATCATCTCCTTCCTTCACTGCCTCCACCGCCACCTCCACCACATCTATTTTTGCCACCACCTCCACATTGTCACCTTCTTCCACCACCTCCATCGCCACCCACACCACCTCCTCCACCTTCACCCCCATTGCCACCTTCCTCCACCACTTCCACCAACACACCACCACCACCTCCACCTTCACCTTCACCCCAATACTTCCACATCGCCACCTTCCTCCACCATCACACCACCTCCACATAGCCACCACCTCTACCGCCACCCCCACCACCTCCACCACCACACCATCGCCACCACCACATTGCCACCTTCGTCTACCACCACACCTTGTTAGTTTAATTTATTTGTCACTAGGAGGGGTATTTTGGATAATTTGATTTAAAATTTGTTTCATTCTTATCCCATTTCATATTTGCAACCAAACAATAGAATGAGAATGATCATTCCATTCCATTTACATTCTATTCCCACATGCATTATATTCCATTCCCGCATACCTAACGTAACATAAAGGAAATAATTGTGTTTACACATATTTATACAATTTGCTTACCCTTTTAGGAGAAAAATTTTGATAAGAACAAAATTAGAATTCACTCGTTACAAAGAACTGGGTCAAAACAAATATTATTATTAACTCGTATTATTTTTGACTTTTGATTCACTTTTGAAAGGTTATCCTAGCAAGAAACTCTTAGGTGCTATTGGAAATTTTTATTTAAAAAAAAAAAGAGAGAAATACCATGAGGCCACATGCATATGTAGTCCCTCTTTATCCTTGCAAATCTTTCCATTTTTCTTTCTGTACACCCACTCCCTAACGAACTTCGATATATAGTAAGACCAAATAGCATTCTATCCATACATGCAATCATGTATGTTATGTATGAGAAAGTCTATAGTACCTCGGTGGTATTTTGCCACGTTGTATCCCTCCATACAATATGCATTATATGCAAGGAGTAACACGTGACAAAATATTTACCATACTAATTTGGTGGGGAAGCAAAAGGCATATCTTATAAAGAACATAAAACATAGGAGAGAGAAAGAGACAAATGATTTACCTAAGGATTTTTTTGTGGGTAAATTAAATGTAATCAATGCAAACTTAATGTCATGAATGGTGATAAATTCATTCATATCTGTTATTTGCTATATTAGAATACCGGAAAAATAATAATAATGAAAACCAAATATGCCAAAGTTTGAAATAATAAAAATAATTTTATGCATGATAAAATTTGAAATAATAGAAATAAAAAAGTTTATGTATAGTTTACATTTATGCTTCAACAATCATGGAGATTCTTCAAAATTAGAAAGAGCAAAGAAAACAAAAGAAAAGAAATGGCCCATAAAAAAAATACATTGCCCCATGAAAATCCCTAATGACTATTCATTAAATTGTGAAAATACTGTTATCTTTCTTTCTTTTGTTGTTTTTGTTTTTGGAATATCCAGTAAATAGCCTGCAACATATCATCGTCCCCCACCCAAAAGGAAAAAAAAAAGAGTTTATGAAGACTGAAACTCAAAAACAGAAACAATGAAAATCGAAGTTCAACCAATGAAACTGTGACAACCAAACCTCAACAACCAAGATACAATGAAAATCGAAATATACTGAGAGGAATAGTGATGAGCTAAAATCATGAAAGATGAACAAACTGGCGATGCAACACAAAGTTGCTCTATTAATTCCGGCAATGATATGTGGAAGCCACTGATGAAGATGATGAAAATTTTACGTGAAAACCCTAGGAAGGGAAAAACCATGGGAGTGAAGCAAAAGCCTTCAAAGAAATCAATCCACTATCTCGAAGTAAAGTACAACAGACTGTCTCAGACTCACACCCACTCTACTCTAATAAGAACTTAATGAGGAATACCTCAGGCTTTCATTTGCGACTCTTCGTCCAATTGCTGTAGACTCCCAGATAACGTCACAATCCTTTCAGAAGGGTAGCTAAAAGAACACAAATACTCAAGACTGCACCAGAAAATATAATAAAATGAAAATTTGATTTTTTGGCATTTGCCAATATAAAATTGGATGCAATTATGGTGGGTTTCTCTGAAGATTTCTCCTTGCTCTTTTTTTGGAGCTGGTTCTAAAAGATTTTAGCTGTTGTTAGTCTTTTGTTCCTTAAACCATAATTTTGAAGCTATACAGTATAGGCAGACTCCTTTAGTGCTAATCACACGCTTTTGTGATTGCGCTGTATCTTCACAGTTCCGTTATCGCGTCTTTGCACACTTTCTGTGGTAATCACACTCTTTTGTGATTGATCACTAATGCGCTTTCATGCGCCTTCAGAAAAAGTCATCATGCGTTTTCATATGCATCATGCATTTCAATAAGTATCCAGAAGTCATCATGCGTTTCCATACATATCCAGAAGTATCAATGCACTTTTATGCGCCTCGATCAATGCGTTTCCACGCGCCGAAACAATTTTAAGATGGGTAGAAAGACTAGGAAATATATAGTTAGAAATGACCAAAAAGAGAAAATCTCAGGAGGTCCAACAGGTAAGTAAAATATGGTGTTGAATTGGCATTCAAATATTATCGTGTTATGTATATATTCACCAAAAAGAGAAACTATGCGATGGGCCTTATATCAGAAATTTTGTATCAGTCTTTTGGGCTAGTGCACGAAAAATTATGTTTTTTGGTTTTAAAATATTGTGCAATAAATTAATTAGTAACCAAATCAGGGAAAAAAAGCACTGTTTCTGGTTCGAAGCAATTGAATTAAAAATGCAATTAACAAATTTAACAAGACTGCGAGTAGGGGTGGCAAAATTCAACACGACTTGAAATCGACACGAAGTTAGCGGGTTAATTTGGGTTTGGGTTAAATGGGTTCAGGTTGTAAACGAGTTGACATGAAAAAACCTGCATAACCCGTTTAATTTGACGGGTTGTGTCGTGTCGTGTCAATGCAGGTTGAATCGACCTGTTTAACCCGTGTAACCCGTTTAGCATTAATATTTATTAATTTATTTTAAAATGTAAAAAATATAAAGCTTAATATTGTAAATTTATTTTAGAATGTTAAAAACATGTAAACATATATTTTCACACTATTTGTTCTGATGTATATTATATATATATATATATATATTTTATCTTCTAATATGTTATATATAGTATAAATGTTCATTTATTTCATTCTTAAATTTATTAGTATTTATTGATTCATTTAGTAATAAAACAACTACTCACTTTTTCAATAAAGACATGGACATATAATTTGTAAATGAATAATTACTTAAGCTAAATGGTTTAAAAAAAATCAATAAAATTCACTAAAAACTCATCTCTATCAAATTCATACGATAATCAATTCTTTTATGTTACACTGATGTGGACTTGATTGTGTGATACTTGACTATGAGAGTGATGATTACTGAAGAGAATAATATTTTTCTTTTCTTCCTTATTATTTAATTTTCAGAAGGAGATTGTGGATGTATATCAGATTATTGGGGTGCAGGTAATATATGGTGGATATATATATAATTATATATATAGAGGATATATATATATATATATATATATATATATATATGAATGTTGACCATAATTATTCTTTAGTGTCCCTAGATATATAATATAAAATATAATAGTTATAAGTAATATAAGTTAAACCATTTTCTTTTATTTCTTCAAATTCTGATTAATTAATTAAATGTCTAGAAAATTAATTAGAATAATTGATGAGTTTAAATAATTTAATATGAATATCTAGTTTTATGAAATTAAAATTTTCTTTATTGTCTCGAGATATATAGTATAACATATAATAGTTAAAGTAATATAAGTTAGACCACTTTCTTATTTTTTGTCAATAATACTTCAACATTAATATATATTAAAAAATATGTTAATTCAATGGGATATATACTTAATGTTTGTTTTAAATGTTCTATTATTTGAGTGGTATTAATTTTTTTATTTGATTTCAAGATAGTGAAAATTGTGTTTTTGATTTAATTACTTAGTTAATATAATTAACAACATTTGTTTGTTATATTCAAAATGAGGGAGAAATATTATATTAATTTAATTAATGTTTCAAATTTTATTGAATTCAAACTTTCATTATTGTAGATTAAATATTGTTGTTGTGACATATGTAAACAAAAGTCATTGGTCGATTAGTGGCAAAAGCATTTGACTAACTTAAAAGTTGAACAAAGCTTAGGTTCAATTTTTCACAACAATATTTTTTTTAATAAAAGATCCATCTACAACAGATTACATGGGTAGTTATGTATTAAATTTTAAAGTAATGCATTTTAGGCTTTTAGCATGAGTAAACTTTCTAGTTATGTAGTGCAACTTTGGAACACTACTATTTTCCTCTAGTTATTTGTTTTTACTCCTGCCAGGTTTGAAACCCTGAAAAAATTGGGGTGGGATGCTGTGAGTGCAATACACCAATTATATATATATATATATATATATATATATATGAGCTTGTCCTTAATTTGGGTCAAACTAAATTAGGCAAGACATCTAAGTTTTGAATAGGTTGAGTTTTGAATAAACCTATTCAAAACTTAGATGTCTTGCGTAATTTAGTTTGACCCAAATTAAGGACAAGCTCTTATTAAATATTGCTTGTTTTGTCAAGAATATTCTGTTGGCCAAAGATAAAAAAAAAAACTCACATATACTCCGTATTATTGATATAGTCCACGTATTATCATTGTTTTCTCAAGATATAAAAAGACCAAAAATGCCTTTCGTTAATAGAGTAAAACTATAATATAAAATGATCGAAATAAATTGAATGGAGTTATAATAGTACTACATAAGGTCTATGTAATAGTAGTAATAAGGTCTCAAGAAACTATTCGGAGATGGTATATAAAGTCTCAAGATCCATATAGATGCTATTGTGTTTGCTTCGAGATATATATATATATATATATATATATATATATATATATATATATATATATATATTGTGCCTGTTTGGGGAGCTTTTGAGAGATTAAAACCGGCTTTTAAGTCCAACAAATCTTTTTCTTAAAAATGCTAGTGTTTGAGAAAATAATAAAAATGGACTTCTAATAGAAGTCGAAGTCCTAAAAAATCTGTTGAAAGGAAACAGAAAAATTTGCTTTTAGAAAGAAGACATAATTATTTTAAGTACCAAATTTTATAGATAATTTTGACTCCTTTTATTTCGTGAAACTTATCTATTGAGAATAATTATTAAGGATAAATTTGTAATGTGTTACTTGTGAAAGTAATTTCAAAGAATGTATTCACCAAATAACTTTTTTCTTTTAAATTTCTGTTAGTGAAGACAATATTTTTTCAAAGGTCTTTTAAATGAAAGAAATTTTAGAATCAGAAAACTCCTCCAAATAGGGCCTAATCCATTTGAGGGAGTTTCCTGGGGAATTGAAAAGGCTTCCAAGTTCAAGAAGTTATTTAAAAAAAAAAATGTTAGTGTTTAGTGAAATAAGAAAAATGTGAAAGTCGAAATCCTAAAAAATCTGTTCAAAAGAAGCTGAAAAAACATGTTTTTGAAAGAAAATCGTAATTATTTTAAGTAATAAATTTTATAAACAATTTTGTCTCCTTTTATTTAGTGAAACTTGCCTATTGAAAGTAATTATTAAACATAAATTTGTAAAGTTAAAAATATATTAATTATAAAAATAATTTCAAAAAATATATTCACCAAACAACTTTTTCTTTTTAAATTTCTTTTATTAGAGTCATTCTTCAAAAAAAATTTAGAATCCAAATACGGTCATAATCTATTGATGTATACAGCCCTTTCTACGCAAGGACCACTTATCTCCTTGCACAAAGTCAAAAACAATGGATAGATGAGAGCAACATGCAAGTGGGGGTGAGGATCCCACTGACTTGCAACAAATGGACAAAAATCTGTACGGAAGAGAATTCATCCACTTTACCCAAATCTATTTTGTCGCTTTTCTAAGGGTACCTAAACAATTTAACGCTTACTCCACTTGCATTCCAAAGAAAACATAATCCAAGTAAATATTGGCAGCAGATATGAATGAATAAATACAGTATATAATACTCCGTCCCATATTTTAATTAAGAGATGTTTCAAAATATATATTTATTTTTTAAAATGGATATATTATTTTTTATATAATTTTTAAATTATTTTTTTTAAATTTCATTATCCTAAAAGTTAGTCCCACTATATAATAATAATAATACTTACATTTAAGCAAAAATTAATATGTAAATTCCTTCATTATCACTATAAAAGATAAATTCTGGCTTAAAAAAACTAAATTCTTTAAACATTTCAAGAATTATGGAACAAATTTAGTATGAAATTAATCACCTGAATAAGTTCCATTAGAAAATGGACATCTTTGGCGTAGAGTTCAGTAGAGAGATTCTTAACAGCCTGATGGAGATCTTCAGTGAGTGGATTCGATATTTCTTCTCCTATTGAGAACTTCGTTTTCCTTATTTGCTCTATGTGTTCTCTCGGTGTCTCCATTGTTGATATATATGAACTTATATATATATATATATATATGTTGTATGTATGTAGAGAGAGAGAGAGAGAGTTTTTGTGAAACTCTATATCTTAGAGTGGGACTGAGGTGTTAAAGAAAACTCAATATAAAGGAGATAAACTTTGTGAGCAAGAAAGAAAGAGAGAGAGAGAGAGAGTAGTATGAGAGAGAAAAAGGACCCCATAATGGAAGAAGACCGTCAAGTTAGCTTTTCCGTGAACGCTAAATCTACGCAGGAATTTAATGATGGACCGCGTAAAGAGAATAGTTATACCAACTTTGGAATCGCCATGTGGCAAACTATCATTGGTTTGTACAAATTGAAGGTGACAACTTGTTTTCGTGTGATTCGTGGACTGCCAATCGAAGCCATGCAGACGCGTGGCAGTGGAGAGTGGGGCCTGTATCTATTTATTTATGTTTTTGAGTAAAGACCTATAAGTCCTAAAAGAACCTATAAGAGTCACTTTCGATAAATATCTCCATGTTGCAAATAGGTTAAGAATGTGAGTTCATTCTCACGTGGGTCTCTTTATTAGAGGATCAGTAGCACCGGGTTCGTCACTTAGTCTGGCGAACCAAAAGTTACTATTACTAAACAATGGTATAGTTAAAAGAATAGATCCCATCATTGGTTTGCTCGTTGCTTCGCCGGATTAAGCAAAGCTCCAAGTGAATCAAATGCTACCAAATGCATTATTTTATTATTTTATTATTTTTATTTTTATAAATATTCGTGCCATGTATGTATATATATATATGTATCATTTACTTAAATCTCAATAACTTTCACTACAAATTGAATTTTTTGATGAAACTAATTCTGTTAAAAAGATAATTTCGAGAGCTTTAATTTGAGTACGATATAGACTATTTTTTGACTTAAAACGAAAAAATTATGAATTTTTTAAGTTAAAAAAGTATTAAAAAATTTAACATATATATGTATATGTATAAAATTATAGATTAATTTAATTGTGTAAGATTATTTAATTGTGTGGATAGTGAAAATCTGAAAAACCTGTTGTGAAGTCAAAATTTAGAGATCCAGATATGATGATGTGGCTAGCTAAAATGTTGAAGTGGCTAGCTAAAATTCAAATTTGGAGAACCAAATTTGGCTAACCCATTGTGGATGGCCTTACAAGTATATCAATAGAAAAGTATCTTACCTTTTGCCTATATATATAGATGTCTGTATGTAGTAAGAAGTTAGTTTTATGAAAGAAGAAAAGTAATCTCTCTCTCTCTCTCTCTCGCATCTTCTTCTCTCTTTTTCTCGTATCTATACTGCTCTCTTCTCTCTCTAATATATATATATAGTTTAGTAATTATTATATACTAGTATTATACAACACGTTATCAGCACGAGGTTCTGATCAACGGAGAAAGACAATTTCATTTTTTACTTCCAAGTAAAAGGTACGAAAATTATATTTATGTCATTTCAATAGATAAATATATCTATACATATATCTATATATATATATATATATATACCCATACATATAATCTATATATTTATATAGATATATCTATATATACATATAAATATATAATATATATGTATATATAAAGTCCTTCCCGATTGCGAAGTGACATGTTCATATTTATATTATTTTATTCTGTCAATATACTTACATATATATGTATATATAAAGTCCTTCCAAATTGCGAAGTGACATGTTCATATTTATATTATTTTATTCTGTCAATATACTATACGTACAAAATTTTTGAGTATCTTACAATAAAAGACTCGTCCACACTATGAAAAAATTTGAAGGATAGGTTCGAACATCAAAGAACTATAATCCTGCCAAGAGCTCGAGACAATTGGTCAAAATTGAAGTTGTCTGATTATAAATCGGTAATATAATATAATTCAGCTCTATTTCGAATTAGCTCCCAAATGAATTTATGTGGAGAGCCTAAAAATGATGTGGATATGTTAGAAAAAATATTTACCACATTTCATCCCTCGAACTAGCTCCTCCAGCAGCAGTATTGAGAGAGACATTTTACAAGATATTCTGAGTTGATATCTTGCTTATTAGTAGTTGAACAAAATAATGAGCTCTTATTAGAAAATCACATATCCTGTCCGACCGGATCAACTTCATTAAGTGAAGCACATTCAGCATCCTTTAATGGTCATGGACGTGGAAGTGGTCATGGACATGGTTGTGGACACGACAGAAATAATAATTATGGTGGTTATCCTTCATTTAAATTTCCTAGTAGGAACTACACACCATATTATCATGAAGGAAATACAAGTGGGGCAAAGTAAGAAAAATTGAAAGGTGTGCCAAATGCAACCTCCAAACAATATGAAAATGCTTGCTTTCGCTGTGGTATGAAAGGGCATTGGTCACAAACCTGCCGAAACGCCCAAACACTTCATTGAGCTATATCAAGCTCTAAATCAAAGGAAAAGAGAAGGAAAAAGAGATTGAAACAAATGCTATCGAAAATTATGAATCGGTAGCCATCAATCATCTTGATATTCAGATTTCTATGAATACCTCCCTGAAATAAATTATCTGTGGACTAATGATGAAAATGTCCACATCAATTAGATATAATTTCCTTTGGTTTTTATTAGTGTATTATTACAAGTTTTGTTTGTAATTACAATTTTATTAATGTAATGAAGTTTGTTTCTTTTTAAAAAATGGATTTGATCAATGCATTGCCCACATCCAAGATAAATGATGAAGATATATGTTTAGTAGACAATGCCACGACACATACTATCCTGAGAGATAGAAAATATTTTTCCCATATAATATTAGCTGAAGCTAATGTTAATATCATATCAGGTTCCATAGACCTAATTGATGGTTCTGGAAGGGCTAATATTGTGTTACCATGTGGAACACAATTGCATATTGATGATACTCTCTACTCAACTAGATCCAAAAGAAATCTGTTGAGTTTTAAAGATATACGTCATAACGGATATCATATTGAAACAATAAATCAAGAGAGTATGGAATATCTATGCATTACATCAACTATTTCATGCTGGAAGCATGTTTTAGAAAAATTCCCTGCTTTCTCTTCTGGGTTATATTTGATGAAGATAAGAGCAATTGAATCACATGTAGTGATGCACCAGAAGTGCTCTGACCCAAAGAATTTTATATTATGGCATAATCACCTTGGTCATCTTGGGTCAACAATGATGCGTCGAATTATTGAAAATTCAAATGGGCATCCATTAAAGAATCAGAAAATTCTTTTAACAAGTGATTATATATGCACTGCATGCTCACAAGGAAAGTTGATTGTGAGGCCATCTCCTTCAAAAGTTGTTGTTGAATCCCCTGATTTCTTACGAAGGATCCACGTAGATATATGTGGGCCTATTCACCCATCATGTGGACCATTTCGTTATTTTATTATTTTGATTGATGCCTCAACTAGATGGTCCCATGTCTGTTTACTTTCTACTCGAAATGTAGCATTTGCTAGACTTTTGGCCCAAACAATTCGTTTAAGAGCACAATTCTCAGATTATCCAATCAAGGCAATTCGTCTTGATAATGCTGGAGAATTTAGATCTAAAACGTTCAATAACTATTGCATGTCTATTGGCACTGATGTTGAACACCCTGTTGCGCACATTCATACTCAAAATGGTCAAGCAGAGTCTTTTATAAAACGTCTTCAATTGATTGCCAGACCATTACTTATGAAAATAAAACTCCCTGTGTCAGCCTGGAGTCATGCCATATTGCATGCAGTATCATTAGTTCGTATTAGACCAACTGTTTACCATAGTTTTTCACCTCTACAACTTATGGTTGGTCAACAACCAAATATCTCTCACTTATGAGTTTTTGGTTGTTCTGTCTTTGTGCCTATTGCACCACCACAATGAACAAAAATGGGCCCTCAGCGTAGACTTTGAATTTATGTAGGTTTTGACTCTCCATCTATCATTAGATATCTTGAACTTATGACAGGAGATTTGTTTAAAGCAAGATTTGCTGATTGTCATTTTGATGAGGTTGTGTTCCCACCATTAGGGGGAGAAATGACACAGCCTGAACAACAACATGAAATCACTTGGAATGCTACGACATTATCACATTTTGATCCCCCTACAAGTCAAAGAGAACTTGAAGTTAAGAGAATCATTCATTTGCAAAGTATTGCAAATCAATTGCCAGATGCATTTATTGATACAAATAAAGTGATACAATCCCATATCCCTGCTGCTAATTTCCCAGCACGAATAGATGTCCCTGTTGGACAATCTATAAGTATTGCAGCAGATGTATCTAAAACACGCCTAAAGCGTGGGAGACCCATTGGTGCAAAAGATATTGTTCCTCAAAAGAGGAAAGTACAAGAGAAAGTAGATAAAGAAGATGACACTCCTGAGGAGGCCATACTTACAAAGGGAGCAATAATAGCCCCTAAAGAAATGATAGCCCTTGATGAGGCACAAAAAGAGGTAGTCATACCTGAAAATGATGAGATATCAATAAATTATGCAAAGAGATGAAATAGAAATGATGTTCTTGTCGACAACATATTCTCTTTTGCAGTTGCTCTTGATATTGCAAGAGATAATGAGGATCCATAACCTCAATACGTTGACGAATGTCTACGCAGAAATGATTGGCCAAAATAGAAAGAGGCAATACAGGCAGAATTAACTTCACTGGCAAAACGTGAAGTATTTGGACCAATAATCCAGACACCTGAAGGTGTCAAGCCTCTGGGGTCAAATGGGTATTTGTACGGAAAAGAAATGAGAAAAATAAAATTATGAGATACAAAGCCCGCTTAGTGGCACAAGGTTTCTCATAGAGGCCTGGCATTGACTATGAGGATACATACTCTCCGGTAATGGATGCAATTACATTCCGATTCCTGATTAATTTGGCAGTCACAGAAAGGCTGAATATGCATCTAATGGACGTGGTTATAACATATTTATATGGATCACTTAATAGTGATATTTATATAAAAATCCCTGAAGGATTTCAAATGCCTGAAGCAATCACTTCAAAACCACGGTCGATGTACTCAATCAAGTTACAACGATCGTTGTATGGATTAAAGTAGTCTGGACGCATGTGGTACAATCGCCTTAGCGAGTACTTAATCAAAGAAGGATATGTAAATAATACAATCTGTCCATGCGTTTTCATTAAAAAATGAGGATCTGGATTTGCAATTATAGCAGTATATGTTGATGATTTAAACCTCGTGGGAACTCCTGATGAGCTCACCGCGACTGCTGATTATTTAAAGAAAGAATTCGAAATGAAAGAGCTTGGAAAAACGAGATTTTGCCTCGGATTACAAATTGAGCATTTACAAAGCGGAATTCTTATCTATCAGTCAACATATACAAAAAAAGTTCTAAAGCGATTTTATATGGATAAAGGTCATCCATTAAGTTCTCCAATGGTTGTCCGATCACTTGATGTGAAGAAAGATCCATTTCGTCCTCGAGAAGATAATGAAGAATTGCTTGGTCCTGAAATTCTATATCTGAGTGCTATTGGTGCACTGATGTACCTTACAAATTGCACACGACCGGACATAGCTTTCCAGTCAACTTACTGGCACGGTACAGTTCTACACCAACCTGCAGACATTGGAATGGTGTCAAGCATATAATGAGATATCTTCGTGGGACCACTGATATGAGATTGTTTTATTCAAATAAATCAAAATCCCAGTTAGTTGGATATGTAGATGCATGTTATCTTTCTGATCTACATAAAGCTCGATCACAAACAGGATATGTATTTACTTGTGGTGACACTACTATATCATGAAAATTCATGAAACAGACAATGACAACAACCTCTTCAAATCATTCTAAAATACTCGTAATTCATGAAGCGAGCCAAGAGTGTGTCTGGCTAAGATCTATGATACAACATATTCAAGAAAACTATGGACTCTCCTCAATAAATAATATCCCAACGATATTATATGAAGATAATGCTGCATGTCTTGCTCAAATCAAAGGAGGCTATATCAGAGGAGATAGAACCAAGCACATCTCACCAAAATTCTTTTATACTCACGAGCTTCAGAAAAATGGTGATATTGATGTCCAGCAAATTCGTTCATATGATAATTTGGTAGAATTGTTCACTAAAGCTCTGCCTACCAAGAAATTCAAGAAATTGGTTCATAATATCGGGATGTGGCAGCTCAAAGATTTTTCATGCTGATGAGGGGGAGAATTTTTTTGAAAAGGTATTAGCATACTGCACTCTTTTTCCTTCGATTAGGTTTTATCCCACTGGATTTTCCTGACAAGATTTTAATGAGGCAGTTCTTGTATATGCAATACCATTTTCAAGTTCACAAGAATCTTGTTCTCTTTATAGTGTCATAAACCAAATGGGGAGTGTTGCAAATAGGACAAGAATGTGGGTTCATTCCCACGTGGGTCTCTTTATTACATGTAACGCCCCGGTTTCCCCCGACTCCCGGAAACCGGAGGTTAACCCGTCCATTAGTCCCAATGGACCCTTTTTACCCTCTATAAGGTACCATGCTATGATACCATCCTGTCACACCCCAATTCTCGACTCCCAGAAAATTGGAGGTGAACTTGTTCATTTAAATCCCAATGAACCTCCTCCGATTTCTCGATTACCGCGGAAGCTAATCATACGCAAGTAATTATCTATGCGTATACTCATCACTATCCATTTCAATGGGCCACACATCGATTTATGCATCCACGACATTCAATTTCTACTCTTAGATCATGAAAAATCACAAAAAAACACATTTTTAAGGGTTACAGGACTTTCAGTCGCCTGAAAGTTAAGTTTGAGTCGCCTGAAACTTCCAGAGGGCTTGCATTTTCAAAACTGGCACTTTCAGTCGCCTGAAAGTGAACTTTCAGCAGGCTGAAAGTGCACTTTCAGCTGGCTGAAAGTGGACTTTCAGCAGGCTGAAAATACCTGTGCCTGAGTTTTTGACAGCATTCCTCAACCTGACTTCAAATGCTAATATCTCACAATCCGTAAGTCCGTGTGACTTGAAATTTGACATGGGTCATCCTTAACATGTCTAGTTTCTAACCCAATTTGAATCATCCAAAACTACCAACCACAACTCAAGTTATGCTCAAATTAGTGACTGTGGGTCAGATTACCCACCCTTGCACCAAAACATGCATATCCTCCTCAATTTAAATCCAAACAAGGTCCATGACCTATCAAAATGGAGCTAACACAATTCTCTTACTATATACATAAATTTCATTCACTCCTTGAACTCAAAAGGGACATTTTTGGGCATGTGTCCCCCCAATGGCTACTCTAATGCCTCAATGGCCATCAAGTAATTTCACATAACATGCATTTTGTACTTGAAATGCAATTCCATCCATTTTTCTTACCATCCTCACTCAATAACTCATACATACATACTTTCCATACTCCATTTGCTCATGATTAACCATATAAGAAATCATAGCTAAAGAGGAAAATGGTCTATGGTACCATACATCTCCAACACACACACTTTTCCCAAAAGGTACATATCATTCATTCAAACCACATATCCATACACTAACATCATTTATTATACATACCAGGTCCAAATGAACATACAAGTTACATATAACATGAATGTAACTATAACCCAACATAATCCACATGCCACAAGCCGGCATGGATAGCCAAGTGTGCAAATATCCAAAACACAGCAAAACATAGCTAGAACTCTTCTTGGACATTCCAATCCCATCCATCGTTGTCACCTTATCTGTAAAATAGTTTAGAATAAAGGGGTGAGCACCACTGCGGCTCAGTAGAGGTTTCCCCAACCCTTCTAAGTGCCGACCCGACACGACCTACATGAATGCATGCCACTACATTACATGTATCATCCAACATATACCATGTTCATTCGCAAGCAATGCATATATAAAAGAATGCATTAAACACATAGCATACTTCATAATTTAGAATGGAAGCATTAACCACACTCTTGTCTCTCTCTCGGACTCAACCCGAGACCCTAGCATGATTCTTGACCAACCACACAACCTAGGCTATTTTACACCCAAGCTCAGAATTTTCATCACCGAGAACATCGGTCCTACCAAGTAATGAAACTGTTTTAACACGCATCACCGAGAACATCGGTCCTACCAGGTGATTAGATCATTTTAATACACACCACCGAGAACATCGGTCCTACCAGGTGATGAGATCATTTTTGGAATGCACCACTGAGAACATCGGTCCTACCAAGTGATGAGATATTTTTGGAATGCACCACTGAGAACATCGGTCCTACCAAGTGATGAGATATCTTCGGACTACACCACCGAGAACATCGGTCCTACCAAGTGATGAGACCCTTACAAGATTTTCACCGAGAACTCCTACCTCCAGGGTGGTCTAACCACTCCAATGCCCTCACCGAGTATTAACCTACTCTAGGCAATTTGACTACTTTTCCCCGTTTTCTCACAACGGTCCCATATATGCATTTCGAACATATTGTACTCAAGCACTCAATATTCATGCTTCACAATGCATTATCTAGTTATAAAGAAACATAGCATGCATTTCATCTCCACAAAACCACATATACCACATATATGTAAACACATACATATAACCTCTCATATGCATACAACTTCAAAATTTGCATACTTTACTCATGCCTCACTAAATACATAATTTTAGCATATAGAACTAACATGCATTCAACCACCACATATTCCACATATAATCACATATATGACACAAGGTTAGGCATTTGCACATAAACCCCAAATTGAGCACATAAAACCTATATACCCAATTTCTTCATTTCACACACTTTAACCCACATGTTAAAACCAACACAAGGAAAACCAAATGTGCAAAGATAGGACTCAAGAGAAGGAGAAAATCTGACTTTCCACCCCTCTCACTCTCCTAAAACATGTAATACACAACCTACACCTCTCCTCTTCACCCGAAACCCTAGAATCGACAATTAGAAGAGAAGAAGAACCCCTACCTCGAAAATGAAGGCCTTCCAAGCACTTCACCAATTTTCCAGCGGAGTCTACCTTGCCGAATCACCACTTTGTTCGGTTCAAACCGAAGGCCTAGCCATCCCCTACGTATCTCCCTCCTTCGGCGAGTCTTGAATCCAAGCCGAACGGGCCCGAAATGTAGAGAGAAGGGAGAGCTATGAAGATGAAGAACTTTAGAGAGAGAAAGAGGCGTGAGATCTGCAGAAATATCCCAGCCACTGATATTTAAAGCCCCTAGGCTGCAAAAAGACCAAAATGCCCCTCGGGCCACTTAACGTACCTTCCCGGGCTCCGTTTTCGATTCTGAAAACTCCTACGGCCTCAAAATCACTTCCTCTACTCTCTAAATATTTCATCTAAGTCATTCTCAAAAATAATTATTTTTAAAAATTTTCCGGATTCCCGGGCCCACTTAAGTTGCATCCCGGGCCCCGGTTTGACCAAAAAGTCAAACTTCTTCAAATCTTCCAGAAACTTTCAAAAACCTCAAATTAACCTTCCAAACATGTTTTCCACTCTCGAAACATCCATAGCATCATTCAAAACGCATTTATAGCGAAAATGATGAAAAACTGATAAACTGGCCAAAATTGGTCACGGTCTCTACATTACAAGTATATCAATAGGAAAGTATCTTACCTTTTGCCTATATATATAGATGCCTGTATGTAGTAAGAAGTTAGTTTTATGAAAGAAGAAAACCAATCTCTCTCTCTCTCTCTCTCTCTCTCTCAGTCTCTCTCTCTCGCATATTCTTCTCTCTTTTTCTCGTATCTATACTGCTCTCTTATCTCTCTAATATATATATATATATATAGTTTAGTAATTATTATATACTACTATTATACAACACTCCAGTGAATTTGAAAATTCTATTGATAATTTTATCACCCATCTTTTTGAAATATTTTATATAAAACATTTGTTTGAAGTTAAATTTACAGTTTTGTGTTGTTTGAGACTTTCTTTTAAAAAAGAAATTGGCTAGTTGTGCTTGATTTGGATTTATGTTGACTATATACATCTTGAATGCTTGATATATGTTATCCAGTGGAATAGAAGCTTAATTAATTTTTTTTTGTATATGTTACCCTTTTTGCTCAATCAAAAAATGCTAATGGTTTCAACGGAGGTGGGGGAGAGATGGTGATGTTGGAGGAAGAAACCTAATTTGTGTTGTGACAGTAATGGAGCAAAAATTAGTAATGATTTCTACTCTTGTTATCGTTGAGAGGGTGAAAGAGAATTATAAATTGTAATTTTGAGAGTCCTAATTTTAATAGATAAGGGCAAATATTGAATTAAAAATATAAGAAGCAAGTATCATGTTATATGTGGATTGTTTTGTAATTTCATTATAAGAAAACAAGAGGTTGAAGCGTCTAAGGATATTGGTGGAACGCGAATATCAGCTGCCTTTTTTATTGAAATTTATTGCATGTAATTGAAGCATTGGAATTGGTGAAATTAGAAAAAAAAATAGCCTTAAGCTATGTTCGATTGTATGGAATTAGAGTTAGAATTAGAATTGGAGAAAATTTTGTTCATGATTAGAGATGATTCATTAACAAAAAAATTTCCAATCCCACCAATTCCAATTTTAAACCTCCAACTCCATGCTGCCAAACATAGCCTTAATATTATTATCTTATTAAAATTTGAACTATATCCCTTATATTTGTAATTTGTATCAATTTACAATAACAATGAAAAGCCTATAGCTTTTAATTACCACCAAAATTTAAAATTATTTAAAATATGTAACAAGTTATTTAGATTTTAGCAATTCTAATAAAAACAGATGAAAAAAGAAGTAAAAAATTCCACCATAATTTATTTTTCCATGAAGTACATCATGTACAATTAATAATTTATTTAAATTCTTCCATTTTTTTTACTTTATATTTTCTAAAAGTAATTAAAATCAACTAAAAGTAAGTTTATGTAAAAAAATTTATTATTAAGTTTATGTAAATTTTTTTATTATGTTATATATAATATATATTTCTATCAACATAGTAAAAATTTTATTTCAAAATTTTATATAAAATAATGACATTAATGATATTTCTATGAATAGAAAGAAAGAGGGAAATATGAAAAGAAGAAACCAGAACTATGAATTTAACTGAAAATATCAACTAAAAGTAAGACTTTGCTTTCTAACAAAATTTAATAGGACTTGTTGGATATTACATTTGAAGAGTAGGATTAAATTTTAATAATAATAATAATAAGATTAGAATTTCATACTTATGTGACATTCGGATGACTAGGAGAGAAAAGAAATGAAAGATTAACATTAGTTAAAAAGGAAAAGGAAAAAGTAGGAGAATAAATTTAATAGATAGAACATGATAATCAATAACTCATTTTTCATTTCCCTTCAAGTCCTTAGTAGTCCCTCCCAGTCCTCTTATTTCCATCCTCATTTTTAAAGCAAACACAAGATAAGTTCTTTCTCCTTATTTATACATTTTTTATTCTTTCTCTGTCTTCCAAGTACTCCTTTAGTCCAAACAAAGTGTTAATAATCCGCTAACTTGATAAGAATTTTTATACACCATGTGACTAGTGGTAGATTATGGGATGTTTTAAGACACCCGACACACCATGGTCTATATATATATATATAACTAAACCTTACAATGTCACTTGACACCTAGTGATAATTAAATTGAGTTAAATAAATCAAAAATTAAGATGCTTATGGTGCAACTCTTTGATTTAGCAGTCTCAGCAACATACCCTTTCATATTGTCTTCATTTTTTGAAAAAATTGTAAACAGTGAAATTTTTGCAAAACCATCTTCTTCGAATCATGAATTTTTTTTTTGAAGTTTTTTTTTGGTTTTGAGAAATTTAAAAATAAATGTAATCAAATAGCAAATAAATTTGAGTAGGACCGTACTACAAATTTTACAAAGACAGTGTGTCGAAATGAAGGTATATACTTGTGACATTGTGGTTTCATTTTAGAAAGCAAATCTATCACGAGAGACTCTCAAAATGAGATTGATTACTCTTTCATGGTTGAGTTATGCAACGATTGAGAGGGAGGTCTTACTATTAGAGTACTTAATTATGGTGGACTACATACTTCTTATTATGCAATTTTGGTGGAGTCACATAGAACTCTCAGATTGAGTTGGCCAAGTGAGTGAGTGAGTAAATAAATCATCATCATCTACAATTGATTCAACAAAACTCCTAAGTGATTATGTCTCATTCAGAATGCAGCTCATAGATGAAGTTGACTGGCTATAGTTAGGCTCCGTTTGGATTGAGGGATTTAGAAGGATAAGAAGAAAAATGAAAAGAGAGGATTGACCCTGTTGTGTTTGGATAGTCTTCATTTAAAATAAAAAATATGATAAGGAAGGATAAGGAGGGATAGCTATCCCTTTGTAGATACAAAAAATTTGCTTTAGCTAATTCTTGCTAAATAACTCAATGCACACATCCAATAAATCTGAGAACACAATATTTTTTGAGAGAGAATTTCAAAAGAGGATTCAGGATCCTTTTCATTCATCATCCTTAGATATTCATACAAGTTGGAATTTGAGTCCTTCTAGGATTCAAATTCTCTTATTTGCAGTTATCTTTTCTCCAAAAGATTTAAATTCCTTTTAGAGTTTAGATTATACGTCTGGGCTGGGCCGTTTTAGCCTTTTGATGGGGCGACTAGGCCCGTTACTCTTTTTGAACCATCCTATGGGACTTCTGCTGATACTTGGGTTCAAACCGACTTGGGCTTGGTCCGCTTGTATAACAGTTCGACACATTGGACTAAGTGAGAATTTTACCCCTACACATTGCCCCTAATTCTTGTCAATTATGATTTTTGTCATAATGGAAGGAATTTGTATAGGTTTTGTAATGATTTGGTTGCCTGTATCGAGGTTTCTCATTTTGTAAGAACTGTAACTATTTTTGGTCGATTTTCCCTTATTTTCATTTATTATCATATTAATTCTTTAAATGATCATATATGTGTTTTAAATATAAAATACATGTTTAGAGAACTTATTTAAGGTTTGGGAAAGTTTTTGAAGTGTTTGACAACAGTTGACTTTTTCAGGTTCAATTGACAAGGGGCGCGAGCCCAGAAAATCCAAAAGTATCGGAATGACTCCAAATTTGGAAGGTAGCTTAAATAAAATATTTGACACACTACGAAATTAATTTTGTGTCAATCGGAGTTACGAAACTTAAAAACTGAGGCTGGAAAGGTTAGTGAAAAGGTAGTGACATTTTTGTAAATAAGTATATGTTGAATATTATAAATAGCAATTAAGAGAGAATTTAGCTATTCATTATCATTCTCTCAATAGTCGTGAGAGCATATAGATACAACATATATATCTCTTCATTTTCTTTTTCATTTCTCCATTGAATTAGAAGACATTGGGATGAGAATTGGGCGATGCCGAAGAAGAGAGAAACGGTATACTCACTAAGGGCTCGAGTTTGATCCGTTCGGAATCAATTTCAGAGAAAGTTTATTTTTGGTGATAATTGGATAATTCAATTAGAAGTTCTTCCAAATTGAGGTAGGGATGCCTAACCCATATAATCTGGGATTTTTGTGAGTATATTGGTTGTTTATGATAACCAATTGGTTATGTGGGATGATTAGGTGTTTTTAAATGTTCAAGCATGCTAAATTATGTAATTTAATGTATTATCAATGCTAATTGATATTACTACATGTTTATTATTGTTTTAGATGATTTTATAAACATGTGGTGATTGAATTATGATAAAATTATGTGTAATCATGTACAATTATGAATGTGACACTTATGTATTTGATGAATTGCAATGGAAGTATATTTAAATGTAAAGCATGGTTTAATTCTCACTATATGCATCATATGAAATGTAAAAAGTGTGAAATATGTTCAAAGTGTATGCATGTGATGTTTTAATGAGAAATTGTGCAAGCATGATAAATAAATGTTTTATTGAGTTTGAGTTAAAAATGCATATTGCATTGAACGTGTGGGGTGCATCTTCATTGGCGTGGTGAGGGTGATAAATTCAATTGGGATGGTAAAGTCCATTTGAGGAATGGCAAGGTATTTCGGTAAAGGTAAAGTGAGATATTTCGATAAAAGTAACCCTCGTGAGGTGATCCATAGCAAGGTATTCCAATAAAGGTAACCCTTGTGAGGTGCTCCGTTAAGGAATCTTGGTTAGGTGGGATTGGGTGGCCCTTAAAACCAGAACTCAATGGACGTGTGGTGAGTATGAGGGAGTTGTGCATATCACATTGCATTTTGTATATATATTGCTCACGATATGGTTGTGATGTATGGATATTTGCTTAACATGATTAAATGTAATTGTATGTTTATGTGATATTCACAGAACTTATGGAATTGTGTTTTAGACATTCCTACTGATCGTGTGGTTGCTCATCCCATGAGGATTAACTCTTTTCAGAAAATAAAAAAGAAGTGATGGAGTCTCCTCAATAGAGTATTGGCATGGAGTGGATCTTGGTTTCATTTATAGACTTGTATTGTTTTATTTGAATATATGTTTGGATTGTGGATTATATGCATGTAACAAACATGTAATGACCATTTATGTTCCGAGAACATATATTATTTATGCCTTAAGGTTGTGTATTTTTAATTAGGTTTCCAAGCATGTGTTATTTATAACTTATGATTTCTTACATTGTAAGCATGGTATTGAGCATGGTAGAATGCTAGATGATTTGAATGACGACCCTTCATTTATGTTTATTTTCACATGTATAAGCTTGTGAGAATGGTTGTGGGGTTGTATATGTGAAATGTGACGTGTAGATGTGTTAGTGAGATGCATTGGACCAAAAATGACCTGAGTGTAAGACAGCAAGATTTCTGCCGAGACAGATTTTAATTGTTCCAAACCTCTGTTTCGCATGATCAAAATTTTAGATTGTGCGAAACTGCAGTCTCTATCGTGCGAAAAATTGCAGGTGTGAGGTCCCGAACGATGGAAATCTTCAATAACACTTGGATATTTTTTTGATCATGCGAGATGTTTCGATCAATCGAAACCTTCATTTTGATTGTGCAAAAGCAGCACTTCGATTGTGCGAAATGGTGGTCTCAATTGTACGAAATATTGTAAGAAAACTAGGTAACAGAAAAGGACTTGTACATGCATGATTTAAGGGATTCCATAGTGAATGTGTATCAATTATGTACGCATGTAAACATGATGATAATGGTTTTATAAATGCTTCCGCTATTTAAAAGATGACAACTTAGGTTGATAAGTATTGTAATGTATTCAGTAACAATTGATGTATTTGATAAATGTAAAGACTTCTGCTATATGTAATGACCTCGGTGGACCGAGTATACACCGAGGGTGATGTTGGTATTAACTTGTCATAGCTGTCCGGGTCGCAGAGTGACGATCGGGCGACCATGACACTTCACTACTTGGGATTCGGGATCGGACCGGGGGAGTCCCGACGATCCAAATTTTGGGGCTTGATAGATTAGTATCAGAGTACTAGGACGAATAACTAGGGACTACGAGTAAAGGTTAACAATGTTTAGATTTGAGTCACTTATAGTTTCGGATAGGTTAAAACCTTTGAGTTTGAAACCTAGAGACACGTGTAGACATGACATAATTAATTAGAAAACTTATGTGCATGTGAAATGTGCTTACATAATAAAAATGTTAAGTGATTATGTTATAACAACATGTTATCCGTTATTTGTTATGCATTGAAATGGAAGAGTGCTTATGTGATAACATGTGCTATGTGTTATGTGTTAATTTGAGAACATGTTTATATAATTAAATGTGTGTTGGGAAATATGTCTATGTGTTACGTGTGAAATGATAACATATTGTTATGATGAATGATGGTTTGATTATGTTGAATACATAGCATGTAATAACTTGTTGTGTTGAATTATATATTGAATTGATAGAGATATGCCACCTAGAGGTTGAGGAGGAGGAGTTGGGGGCGAAGTTCCTGAGGGAGACCGTTTGGTTGCTAACATGACCGTTGCTCTTTGAGACTTTGTTAGAATAGCCTCTAATGAGGTACAACAACCGGTAGTACAATCGGAGGAGAGGGAAAATGAAAGGAGATTCAAGTTTATCACAGTCGAGCTATGCCTCTACTGCATCTAGCTATGTCTGCACAGAGTGCATGACTAGTGAGGGAATTTACTCCTAGTGCATCCACACAGTAGTCAGGGATTCAGGCTGGTGGAGCACAAGATCAGAGGGCACAGGGCAGGGTATACGCAGTAACACCTGCAGACACCCCAGTAGGACCTTCAGTGGTTAGAGGTATATTTCTGGTAAATAGTTCTTGGGCATATGTATTGATTGATTTAGGTGTATCTTATTCATTTATTGCTACATCATTTGCACAAGCATCGGAGCTAGAGATTGTCATTTGGGTAGAGCAGTTTGTGTTGATATGCCAGTGGGCGGTAAAGTGATCCTTGATAGACTGTGCTGGGGTGTGCTATTAAGATAGCTAGGAGAACACTTGAGTTTGATTTCATTCTCCTAGATATGAGCAGTTTTGATATCATCCTAGGGATTGATTGGTTATCGGAGTTTCGTGCTACGATAGACTATTTTAGAAGGAGAGTGACGATTTGTACGCCTGAGGGTGATTGCTTTTATTTTGTGGACGATCGAAGTGACTCCTATACTTCCCCATGCTATGGCCTTAACAGTCAAGAGCTACACAATTTTATCTTGGCTAGTCTTTTCGCTGAGGGAGAGGAGATTTTGAGAGAGGTGTATTCGGTAGTGGTGTGACTTTTTAGATGTCTTTCCAGAGGATTTGACAGATTTGCCTCCCAAGAGAGAGGTAGAGTTTGGCATTGATCTTATACCCGGTATAGCGCCCATTTCTATGGCACCTTATCGGATGGCACTAGCAGAGTTGGTGGAATTAAAATGTCAGTTAGATGACTTGAAAGCTAAAGGCTTTGTTAGACTGAGTGCATCACCGTGGGGAGTAGTGGTACTATTTATTAAGAAGAAAGATGATGCTTTGAGATTGTGCATTGATTACCGAAAGTTGAATCATGTGACAATCAATAACAAGTATTCGTTCTCGAGGATAGATGACTTATTTGATCAATTGAAGGGAGCTCATTACTTCTCCAAAAATTGATTTAAGGTCGGGTTATTATCAATTGAGGCTGAAGGATGATCCATAAAATGGATTTTCATACGTGGTATGGACACTATGAATTTTTTGTAATGCCATTCATTTTGACTAATGCATCGGCAAAATTTATGGATTTGATGAACCGTGCATTCCATGAGTACTTTGATACTTTTGTGGTAGTGTTTGTGGATGATATACTTATGTACTCATCTTCTGAGGAGGGGCATGGGTTACATTTGAGAACAATTTTTCAAATCCTTAGAGAGCACCGATTGTATGCTAAATATAAGAAGTGCGAGTTTTGGCTCAAAGAGGTGAAATTCCTTGGGCATGTTGTTTACAGAGGTGGATTATTAGTTAATTCATCTAAGATTGTGGTTGTGATGAATTGGGGGAGCCCGAAGACTGTTTTCGAGAGTTAGAGTTGGGTTGGCGGGTTATTATAGAAGATTTGTGAAAGACTTCTCTAGTATTGCAGCCCTTATGACACGACTCAGTCGTAAAGGTGTGAAGTTTTTGTGGAATAAAGCATGTGAGTTAGCCTTTTGTGAATTGAAGAAGCGGTTGACTATGGTTTCTATTTTAGTGATACCCGAATATGGCTTGGGGTAAGTGATCTATTGTGATGCTTTGGGGAATAGACTAGGTTGTGTGTTGATGCAATGTGACAGACTAGTTGCTTACGGTCTAGACAATTAAAGACTCATGAGCATAACTATCCTACGCATGACCTAGAGCTACCAGCGGTGATCTTTGCTTTAAAGAGGTGGAGACACTACTTATATGGTGAGAGATTCGAGGTGTATTCGAATCACAAAAGTCTCAAGTACCTTTTCTCCCAAAAGGACTTGAACATGAGACAAAGGGGATGAGTTGAGTACATGGAGGATTACAATTTTGATTTATAATACTATCCAGGGAAAGCAAATGTAGTGGCGGATGCGTTAAGCAAAAAGTCTCTCAAGACTTTAGCTAGCATAACTATATGGGAATAGAAAATGATAGAATATTTCTCAGAGTTGGGATTGTATTTCTGTGATGATAGCGAGCCAGCTACATTATTTAGCTTGGTAGCTCAACCTATGCTTGTGAGCAAGGTGATTAAAGCACAGAAATGAGATAGTGAGTTGGAGGCCATTCACTCACAGATTGCTAGTGGTACGACAGTAAGAGATTGGACCTTGCATTTCGATGGGGGTCTACAATTCAGAGGATTGATGGTAGTTCATTCTGATTGCCATGATGATGTATTGCAAGAATTTTATCATTCTCAATTTGCAGTTCATCTTGGTGGCAGCAAAATGTACCATAATGTGAGACGCCAATATTGGTGGCGAGGTATGGAGAATGATATAGCACAATTTGTGGCGAGATGCCTTACTTGTCAATAAATAAAGGCAGAACATCAAAAGCTAGTTGGGTTGTTGCAACCATTATCGGTGGTGGAGTGGAAATGAGAACATATTACTTTGGATTTGTGACGAGTCTTTTGAGATCAAATAAGGGCAATGATACAGTTTGGGTTGTTGTAGACAGATTGACCAAAATAACTCACTTCTTGCCTATGAGGTTGAATGATGATGTGAGAAGACTCAGTAAGCAATATGTAGAGCAAATTGTGAGATTACATAGGGTTCCAATATCCATTATATCAGATAGGGATCCACACTTCACTTCGAGATTTTGGCAGGGGTTCCAGATAGTATTGGATACAAAGTTGCACTTTAGCATGACATTCCATCCTCAAACTAATGGACAGTTAGAGATAATATACAGATATTGGAGGATATGCTTTGTGCTTGTATTATTGACTTTGGCGGTGGTTGGGAGGACCATTTGCCACTTATGGAGTTTGCGTACAACAATAATTATTAGGCTTGTATTGAGATAGCACCATTTAAAGCGTTGTACGGCAGACCTTGTAGATCTCCATTTTATTAGACTGAGGTGGGTGAGACCGCATCCTTAGGGCTAGATATTGTGCTTTAGACTAATAAAAAGATTAAGTTCATTAGGCAGCGATTGTTAACAGCTCAGAGTCGATAAAAGAGCTATGTCGATTAGAGAAGGATGTCGTCACCCTTTAAGGTAGGGGACCATGTGTTTCTTAAGGTTTCTCTATGGAAAGGATTGATGCACTTTGGATGGAGTGGCAAGTTGTCACCTAGATACATTGGACTATTTGAGAACCTTGAGTGTGTCAGTGTGGTGGCCTACAGATTGGCTTTGCCACCACAGTTGGAAAAGGTTCACAACGTATTCCATGTTTCAAAGTTGAGAAAATACAAACCTAATCCATCATATGTGCTAAGTTGGGTAGATGTTGAGGTTGATGAGGATGTAACCTATGAGGAGAGACTAGTTTAGAGTCTTGATGCTAGAGAGAAAGTTCTGAGGGATAAGACCGTTCCGTTAGTCAAGGTTTTATGACATCACCACAATGTTGAGGAGGCTACCTGGGAGCGGGAGTAGGAGATCAGATCTAAGTATCCCAACTTGTTTCCTGCAGGTATGGCCTGATTTCAAAGATGAAATCCTTTTAAGTTGGGTAGGTTGTAAGAACCGTGACCATTTTTTGGCCGATTTTTCCTTATTTTCATTTATTGTCATATTAATGCTTTAAATGATCATATATGTGTTTTAAATGTAAAATACAAGTTTAGAGAACTTATTTAAGATTTGGAAAAGTTTTCGGAGCGTTTGGTAAAAGTTGACTTTTTCGGGTCTGGTTGACCTGGGGTGCCGGCACCGTGGGCTCAGAAAATCCAAAAGTGTTGGAATGACTTCAAATTTGGAGGGTAACTTAAATAAAATATTTGACGTGTTAAAAAATCAATTTCGTGTCAATCAGAGTTACAGAACTTAAAAACTGAGCCTATGAAGGTTTAGTGAAAAGGTAGTGACATTTTTATAAATAAGTGTAGGTTGAATTCTATAAATAGCGAAAAGAGAATTTAGCTATTCATTCTCATTCTCTCAGCAAACATGAGAGCATATAGATACATCATATATATCTCTTCATCTTCTTCTTCATTTCTCCATTGAATTAGAAGACATTGGGGTGAAAATTGGGCGACGCCGAAGAAGTGAGAAACAGTATACTCACCAAGGGCTCGAGTTTGATCCATTCAGAATCAATTTAGGAGAAAGTTTATTTTTGGTGAGAATTGGATAATTCATTTGGAAGCTCTTCTAAATTGGGGTAGGGATGCCTAACCCATAAAATTTAGGGTTTTTGTGAGTATGTTGTTTGTCTATGACAACCAATTGGTTATGTGGGATGATTAGGTGTTTTTAAATGTTCAAACATGCTAAATTATGTCATTTAATGTATTATCAATGCTAATTGATGTTACTACATGTTTATTAGTGTTTTAGATGATTTTATAAACATGTGGAGATTGAATTGTGATGCAATTATGTGTAATCTACAATTGTGAATGAGACACTTATGTATTTGATGAATTGCCATGGAAGTATATTTAAATGTAAAGCATGGTTTTATTGTCACTATATGAATCATATGAAATGTGAAAAGTGTGAAATATGTTCAAAGTGTGTGCATGTGATGTTTTAACTAGAAATTGTGCAAGCATGATAAATGAATGTTTTATTGAGTTTGAGTTGCAAATGCATATTGAATTGACTGTGTGGGGTGTATCTTCATTGGCATGGTGAGGGTGGTGAATTCAATTGGGGCGGTAAATTCCCTTTGAGCAATGGTGAGGTATTTCGATAAAGGTAACCTTTGTGAGATGTCCTTAGCGAGGTATTCCGGTAAAGGTAACCCTTGTCAGGTGATGCGTTAAGGAGTCTTACTTAGGTGGGATTGGGTGGCCCTTAAAACTGAAACCCAATAGATGTGTGGTGGGCATGAGGGAGTTGTGCATATCACATTACATTTTGTATATATATAGCTCACGATATGGTTGTTATGTACGGATATTTGATAGGCGTTGAATGTTACGCATTCTAACCTCTTAACTTATGTATTTTATTCTCTTAGTGATAGATTATTTTGTTATTTTACTTTGTTTTAGTGTTTTCTGTATTTTCAGGGCCTGAATGATTATTTCAGTTAAAATCATAATTTTGGGCTTTTAAAGAAGACATCCAAGATGGTTAGATGAAGCCTACTTCAAGGAGATTCATTCAACTATTTATTTCAACTCAAATCAGCCCAAGGAAGAGGTCCAAGAGAATTACAGCTGCTTAAGAAGGTTTCGGGCCTGAAGCCCAAATCTGCGCATAATACAGTCTTAATCCCGTTTTGGAAAATGGACCAGAAGTGTTATTTCCAAGCCTCAAATCGACTTAATTTCTATATAGGTTGAAAGAAATTTGATTCTCCACGCTTTTGTATTTTACAAAAATTCCGTGAATCGGACTTCTAGTAGGTCAAAAGTTGGGCCGAACGTCAGCAGGAAAAACCCACCTGATTAGTGCTGCGGGAAAACCTAATTAATTCCTAATTGGATTAGGACTTTGGTGTATTCTCTTGGGGCATAAAGTGAAGAATTGGAGGCTGAGTTGGGGAGTGATTACGGGGTGATTACAGAGATTGGAGAATCTGAGAGGGCGGAGGACAGAACAGAAGACATACTTTGTAGAGCCATTGGAGAACGAAGTCATACGCATAATTCATGAAGATGATGCCTTCTTCCTCAACAGTTGAAAGTTTTTCTTCTACCATGAGCGGCTAGTTCATCCACTAGGGTTTTGATGTAGCCCTAACAAAGCATCAATAGTTTGATTGTTTTAATTATTGGGGACCTTTATATACATGCATAGATTGTGTAATTTAGAGGATTCTTATTATAGAATTGAGTTACAAAAGTCTTGTAAATTCAGTTTCAATGATTTCTTATCTTGTCTTAGATATTTAGTTGTTGTTATTAAACTCAATCTCTCTTATTTTTTGTGATCATGAGAGCGATTATTACACAATAGTAATCACTGAATATATCATTAAAAATTTTGATGGAGTATGATAAGTGTTAAATGTTACACATTTATGCCTTCTTAATTGCATATATTGATTCCATATTTATGTTTACCTTGGTATTTTTATGCCATTTTTGTATTTATGTTATATATTAGGTTTTATCCCAAAGATGGGCGATGTTTCCGATCAAGTGCTGAGGAAGTGAAGAAATCAAGAAAAATTCATCAAGGCATTTCGCACAATCAAAATGTCAATTTCGCACAATCGAAATTCTGCAGACTGCCACTTGCCCTCTTGCCCACTTGTCCATTTGTCTTGCCACTTGCTTCCAAGAATGACCTTTGCACGTCCTTTTTGAGGATTTTATGACTTCAAAGAGCCATGTGAGGGGAATATATATATAGTAGGTGAACTATATATATATATATATGCAAGGTGGGACCCAAGGACACAAGTGGATGGTTATATATGCATGTTTTTGGGAAAGAGAAGACACAACTTTCGGGAGGAGAGAAGGAGAGCTAAAACCAGACCTTTGGAGCTTCACATCTCTAGCCATGGAGGATTGCAAGTCTACTATGATCAACTAACTTTCCATCTAGGGTGTGGTTGAACCCCTAGCCATGTAACTTGTGCATTTTGTAGCTATTTTGGGATATATATGTATATGTTGATTTCTTAGCCTAGTGTTTTGTATAATATTTGTAAACTTCTTCAATATATTCATTTGATTTTATTTCTTCCTCTTGTCTTAGAGTAGAAATGCTTCATTTTGAATGCTCAACATTTACAACTTTCACAAAAAAAGTGTAAATGATGGCTTTGTAATGGTGTTTAATGGAATGTGGTATTTCTTGGTTATATAGCCCATGCTAAGATAGGGTAGTTCGGACACACGTAGGAACATTTAGAAGGTATGATAAATAGATAGGTTGAAGGACTATGCTTATTAAAGATGGGCTATGTTTAGTTAGAAATCACATGTATCTTTTGATATGTCATTGTAGGTCACAAGCCTAATGAAATTGTGTTGCATATACTTGTAGAAGATCCCATTAGCTACATAAATGAACATGTCAAATGGCTAGAGGTGGAAACCACCCCTAGTTCTCTCTCCCTCAACTTTACAAATTGTTTTAAAATTTAATGCTTTTACATTCTACAAAGTAGTGTTAAACTCAAAGCAAAATTCTATTTTTAGGATTAAATTGGAAATTCTCTCTTAGTAGTACGATTCAATCAAACTCCTTGTGTGATCGATACCCTCTATAAAGAACCATATCTACAAAGATTCATTCTCTTGCGAGTGGTTTAAATTATATTTTGATAGGTAATAGTAAGCTATAAAAATAAAGTCATATTTGGCCACATCAAAATTTTGGCGCCGTTGCCGGGGAGTATGGTGTAATTGTCGCCATTAAAGGATTAAGTCTAATTTAATTTTAGTTTAGAAATTTATTTATTCTATCCTTTTTGCATATATTTTGTTCTTATCTCTTCAATTGTTTAATTTTAGGTATACCTCACACCATGTCACTCGAGATTGAAGCTTGAATTTTTTGTGAGTATATAGCCTAAAGTTGTGCATTTGATTGAATTTGATTTGTTCTATTGATGCATGCTAGGTAGACGGTGATTATCATTTCCTTTGCTTCTATGTAATATTGAACTTGAACGAACACTTAGACAACGTAGAAGAACCTCTAGGGACCCTATTTTGCCGAGGACTGAAAACATGGATCCAAACAATGTACAACCCCCTAGTCTACCACCATATAACCCTCCTCAAGGGGAGGTTCTTAGGAATTTTTATCTTCCTACTACATATGCTTCGCCATCATGCATTCAATTTCCAAATATTGCGGCGAATCATTTTGAAATTAAGTCCTCCACCATCAACCTTCTTAGTTATTTTCATGGACTTCCAAACGAAGACTCATACAAGCATCTAGATGACTTCCTTGAAGTTTGTTCAACCCTCCGGTTGAAAAATTTCTCAGAAGATGACTTGAGGCTTCGGTTATTTTCATTCTCCCTCAAAGATAAGGCCAAATATTGGTTTAACTCTTTAGAACCTAATTCCATTCGTTCACGGGGGGAAATGCACCAGGCATTCCTTAAAAAGTACTTCCCAATAGGAAAGACAAGTGATATTCAACGAGCAATAACCGGATTCACTCAACTTGACCAAGAACAATTCCATGAGACATGGGAAAGACTGAAAGAACTTTTAAAGTCATGTCCACACCATGCTGTCCCAAAGTGGTAACTAGTGCAAAGTTTCTATGATGGGTTGAGTGATCAATATAGACAAATGGTAGATTCCTCGTGTGGAGGGACATTCCTTCTTAAGAGTCTAGATGAGGCATGGAGACTCTTTGAGAGCCTAAGTGAGAATTCATCTCAACGCTCTTCTTCTTGAAAGGGTAAAAACACCCAATCTAGTAAGGGAGTGTTTGAATTATCAAGGTCAGATGAGGTTGTCATGTAAGTAGAGGCCCTTACTCGAAAAATTGACCAACTCATGAAAAGTGGGCTGCCTACTTTTAGCCAACCTGTTCCAAATCAGGATGGGTGTTCATTCTGCTATAGCACTTTACATTATGTGCGAGATTGTCCTATGGCCTTACAATCCCCCGATTATGCTCAAGAGCAAGTGAATGCCGTGTACTCTAAACCAATAAATGATCCATACTCGAATACATACAATCCTGGGTACAAGAATCATCCTGCATTCTCTTGGAAATCTCAAGAACCAGGTCCATCTTTTCAAGGGCAACATTCCTAAAATTCTCAATCTCAACAGCCTCAATATAGGCCGAATCCTCAACCGTACCATCAAAAATCTAACTACCAAATTCCTCCACCACCTCCTCCGAGAAGCCAAGGCTTTGAAGAAAGAGTGCTAAGCAATCTTGAGGCTAACACCCACTTATTGCAGTCCCATTCTCAATCAATTGCTAAGCTTGAAGCTAATGCTCAATCAATGGCTAGGCTAGAAGCTCAAATAGGGCAACTAGCTAATGCCTTGAATAAAAGGGAGGAAGGAAAGTTGCCAAGTCAACCAGTGGCAAACCCTAAGGGTGTTCATGTAATTGATGATCCGTCATCTTCATCTTATGATGCTCCTCCTGAGCAGGTACAATCAATCACCACCCTAAGGAGTGGTTAAGTCATAAACTCCAAAGTTGAGAAAGAAAAAGAGGAAACCATTGAGCATCCTAAAAATTCAAAAGATTCCCTCACAAATCCAAATGTGAACAAAATCTCTAAAAATCCAAAAGAAAAAGCAACTGAAAATGCTTCATCTCCTACTCCAAAATGTGACACATCATTTGAGCCTCCAGTTCCCTTTCCTCAAAGATTGAAGGAACCTTCACATTTTGGGAAGCAAGGAGAGAAAATCCAGGACATGATGGAAATTTTTAAACAAGTGAAAATCAATCTTCCTTTCCTTGATGCTATTAAGCAAAGTCCCTCCTATGCTAAATACTTGAAGGACCTATGTACTTAAAAGCATAAATCCAGGAACAATGTTCCTAGGAAAGTCCTTTTAACTGAACAAGTGAGTTCCATTTTTCAGCACCAAGCCCCTCCTAAATTCAAAGATCCGGGTGCCCCAACTATCTAATGCACCATTGGTAACCATGAATTTGAAAAGGCACTTCTTGATCTTGGGGCTAGTGTCAACTTATTTCCCTTTTCAGTATACAATCAATTAGGTTTGGGGGAACTTAAGCCCACCACAATAGTGTTGCAACTCGCCGATCGATCGGTGAAGCAACCACGTGGCATTGTTGAAGATGTGATCATTTAAGTGGATAAAATTTATTTTCCAGTGGATTTCATAGTCCTTGATACAGAACCTGTCCAAAATCCTACTCGACATATTCCAATCATTCTAGGTCATCCATTTCTAGCTACGGCAAACGCTTGCGTTAATTGCTGCACTGGAGTAATGGATATCTCTTTCGAAAATATGAAAGTTCGACTGAACATCTTCAATGCTTCTCACCACCCATCCAATGACAAAAGTGAATGCTTTTGCGTTGATGTGTTGGAAGATCTAGTTCAAGAAGCACTGCCCTCCATTCTTTCAAAGGATCCTCTCGATGTGTGCTTAAGCCACTTCAACTGTGATGACTATGGCATTGAGCACTCTATAAGTGAAGTCAATTCACTGCTTGATGCCATGGCTATCATGAATTCCCCTAAATAGAGAGCACCGAGAGAACCTTTACCACTGATTCGTGTGTGAGTGTGACTCAAAAAGTATATCAATTAAAAATTACCACACTTCGCAATAGAACGAATTCCTTGTAGAATAGGGCTATCGAAAGGAATGGGTATCGAACCTCAAGGACTGTGGTCTGACTGTGTTGGATATAAGGAATTAATTCTAATTAAATTTAAAAGAAATAAATTCTGATTTTTAAAACTAAATTAACTAATGAAGCAATTGAACAAAAGCAAGAAAAACTAAGGAGTGTAGAGAATATAAGATAAGTCTAGGGTAATTGATTTCACCACTAACTTCACAATCAATGGTCAATTGAACTAACTATGGGGCATCATATCATGCATAAGTGGTGTCGATGGCTACAAGCTCACCTTCATCCGTCAAGAAGATAACATATAATTAAGGCTAAGTCATGGACTATCTTCGATTGGCATGGGCCATCTGCCTAACTACTCTAATCTAAGGTGCAGTATGGTTCATCTTCTCTAGGCATAATCCATCAAAGCTTTAATAATATATTCAGTAAAAACCATTGTGTAATAATCACTCTCATGATCACAGAAAACAAGAGGGATGAGTTCAATAACAATAATCAAGTATCTAAGACAAGATAAGAAATCATTGAAACTGAATTTATAAGACTTTTATTGCTCAATTCAATAATAAGAATCCTCTAAATTACACAATCTATGAATGAATACAAAAATCCCCAATAATTAGAACAATCAAACCAGTGATGTTTAGTTAGGGCTCCATCAGAACCCTGGTGGCTGAACTAGCCGCTCATGATACGCCTTGTTCTCCAATGATTCTCTATTCCAAAAGCTCTTCAAAGCTTCTGCCAAGCCTCCTCAATACAGCCCTAATTTGTCACTTTAAATAGCCAAGAGAATACATCAAAGTCCTAATCCAATTAGGAATTAATTAGGTTTTCCCGCAGCACTAATCAGGTGGGTTTTTTCTGCTGACTTTGGCCCAACTTTTGACCCACTAGAAGTCCGATTTACGGAATTTCCGTGAAATACAAAAGTGTGCAGAATCAAATTTCGTTCAACCCCACGCGTAAATTATATCGATTTGACGCTCGGAAATAATACTTCTGGTCCGTTTTCCAAAACGGGATTAAGACTGCATTATGCGCAGATTTGGGCTTCAGGCCCGAAACCTTCTTAAGCAACTGTAATTCTCTTGGACCTCTTTCTTGGGCTGAGTTGAGTTAAAATATGGAGTTCAATGGATCCCTTTGATGTAGGCTTCATCCAACCATCTTGCATGTCATCTTTAAAAGCCCAAAATCACGGTTTTAACTGAAATAATCATTAAGGCCCTGAAAATACAGAAAACACTAAAACAAAGTAAAATAACAAAATAATCTATCACTAAGAGAATAAAATATATAAGTTAAGAGGCTAGAATGCGTAACATTCAACGCCGATCACACCCCCAAACTTACATATTGCTAGTCCCTTAGCAATAGAATAAAACAAAACTAAAACAAAGAAACTAACAAATACTAACTAAACTACCCAACTCCACTTTCGTGGGAGAAACGATTGCATTTAGCATATGCAACAAGCCTTTAAACCCCTAGGTTCCCCCTAGTGGACGAGTATAGTCTCGTGAGGGTTTCCAGAAATGTTACCCACAAACATTCAAAATTCTGTTTCAACATTAATCCAAGAAGAAGATTACAATACATAGTTACAAACTTGCATTCAAGAATAATTTTAAACTTTCAAATTCTATAATTCAAATCAATGGTCCCCACACATAATTCACATCAACATATCTCAAAATAATCAACTCTAGCTTCCTCGTGTAAAGTGAACTAGCAGTCATCTCATGTAGCATAACCAAGTTCTGAATATATTAAGGCACATACCCCTTCAACTCACTAACTCCCCTTATTGAACTCATACTTCCCAACATGCATACATGACTTTTTCATTTTTTTTTTCATCATTCTTTTTTTCATTGCTTTATTGGTTGTGCAATGTCTTGATCTATTAAGCTTTCTGAAAGATCCATGTAGCAAGCTTTCGGTCAATGACTCCCAAGCCAGATGGCTTTAGGGCACTAGGCTTTAAGATACCCCGAAGACCTAATTACTCGAATCAGTCAGGCTACAAATCAAGACAACCAATGCTCATCTTTTCTCACCTTTTCACTTTTGACGCGAACACTCCGTGCTTCCTGAGGCATAGAGGCCCGGTTACTCATGAAAAGGATCAAATTGATTTGCTTATTCATCACTTTTTTTTCTTTTTTCTTTTTCTTCTTTTTTTTTCTTTTTCATTGAAGTCAAGTAAAACACATCATTGGTACTCATTCTCAAGAGATACTAATTAATATCAAGCATATGTAACTCAATAACTCAAAACATAGATTTATACCTCACAAAATTATGCTAGTGTGTTTGTGCATGTAAGGAAACTAAAATCAATCACTTCAAAACATGTTATTGCAAATCATGATTAAAACCACTTAATTTAAACCACAGTTTTCAAAAATTTCAAACATACTCAAAAATTGCAAGTTAAGCACCTACATAAGGTATTAATCCCTTGAATGATGTCAAAACATTCTATCTAAAAATAAAACAAAAGAAAATAAAAAATAAACTAAGAAAATAAAATAAATAAAAATCCTAAAACAAGAAGAATTTCACACAAATTTCCCCCCATATTGCAATAAAGCACAAAAATAGGCATCGCCTCACCCCCAAACTTAAACTGTACATTGTCCTCAATGTACTATCAATCAAAGCATAGAGAGGAGTAAGAACGATAATACCAGGAATCCGGAGAATGAGTGGCAAGAAAATAGAGCACACCAAGTTGTATGAAGGCAATGCAAGCACACCCCCAAACTTGGATGTTACAACCTGTCAAAATAAACCACTATACCCCAAAGACCAAGTGAAATAGTATGGGTGAAAATAAATATGAAATAAATTTTTTTTTTTTTTTTTTTTGAAACTAAATAAAAAAAATAATATGAAAAACAAAATAAAGAAAAGAAAATTAAAAATAAAAATAAAAATACAAAAGATAGTTACCTCCGAAAAAAATCAAGGAAAAGGTGGTGCCGAAGCATCTAAGTCATGGCCGGAATGTTGCACCAAAATCAACCAACTAGCCCACAATGAATGAACAATGTCCTCCCCCAAACTTGTAGCACAAAACCTCTCAAAGAAATCCAACCAATTTTTCAAACAAAGTCTACTTCCTTGTGAAGAAGAAACTTGAGAAAATTGATCATTTAATGAGGATGGAGAAAAATAGATTGGAATGGATGATGATGGTGAGGAATGATGATGATCAAGTAGTGTTATGGAAGATTTTTAGAGTGTATTTTGATGTTGGAGAGGCACAAAAAGTCACCAAAGTGATGTATTTTCAAGTGGGAGCAAGTAGGTCACAAAGAGGGGTCTGAAAATAGACAAAAAGGATCAAATTGGGCCTTCAGGGCCTGGGCGATCGATCCCCCTAGGGCTGGGCGATCGATCGCCCAGCTGGTTGGTCTCCCAGCTTGGGAAAAAATGGGGGCGATCGATCCCCCCTTGCTTGGGCGATCGATCCCCCCAGCTGATGCCTGTGAAGCCTCCATCGCCCAGGGTCGACCGGGACATGTATTTTTGGAGTCTCTATCGCCCAAGGTCGACCGAGAGCTCGTTTTTTCACCCGTCTTGAGTCCAAATACCTCGGTACACCTCTTGGCATCCTCCGGAAGCAACTTATACATCAAAAACTCAAAGAAAAAACATTAAAACGCAACTAGAATTGAAAGAAACTAAAGAAAAACATAAACTAAAAATAAAAATAAAATAAAAATAAAAATAAAAGAAAACTAAAGAAATTAAAGGATAGAAATACATACTAATCCTACAATTTAACGTCCGTAGGAGACGGTCATCAACTTGAATTGAAAGTTCATCCAATGCCACATCTCTTGAGGAGATTTAACTTTGTCCCTCCTATATGATCCTCACCTTCTTGTACCAAACCGAAAGAAATTGGAATGGTGTCATTGGCTTTGAAAAACACATCTCTCTCCATTGACGGAACATGTTTCAATTTTACCCATGGAGGAGACTCTAATGATGGCATCGGAGGAGTGCTAGAAAGAATAGGCAATGGCTCAATCGGAATCCTCCAAGGTGGAGTATTTTTCATGGCCACTACATCAAGTAAATCATTCACCCCCTCAATGGGCTTCTCAACATCATGTGATAGAGCAACCGGATCAACTTCTTCAACATAATCATCAAAGTCATCCATGAAGAAACAATCACTCTCATCTAGAGGATGTTGAATGACATTAAAAATATTCAATTTCATCTTAGGCTCATAAGAAATTTCAGCATTAGAACTCTTTGTCACCTCTTCTTCATCAAGCTTCTTCTCCCCCACGTTGTTGTCACTTATTTCTCCACTTCTAAAAGTGGTGATGGCTTGAAATTGTTCATGGTGTGGGTTGCTCAAAGAAGAAATATTGTCGAGGACATGAACCCCTCTTGGGTTGGCAACTGGTTGAGTTGGTAGTTTCCCCTCTTCTCTTCTACTCAAGGTATTGACAAGTTGTCCAAACTGAGATTCCAGTTTGGCAATCGACTGAGAGTGAGAGTGAACCAATTGAATAGTGGATTGAAGTGTTGCTGCAGTAGCTTCCACCATCTCAACAATAGAGTCAAGCTTCTCAAGTTTTTCTAGGACAATTGTCATCTTGTCCTCAATGGCTGAATACCTCTGTGCCATAGGAACTTGTTCTTGATATGATTGTGAAGGCACATAGTTCTGAGGTTGAAAAGTGGGCTGAATTGCTGCCCCTTGCTCTTGTGGAAGATCAAAAAATTGCCCAAGTGAAGGACAATTATTGACATGGTGCATAGGACTAGAGCAAAAATCACATGGCTCATAAATAGAAGGATAAGAAGATGGATTTGGCACTTGACCAACCGCCATGAGTTGCACCACTCTCTGTGACACAGCATCCACAATGGTAGACATAGCATCTGCAGACCCAATCTTAAAAATATCATCTACCTTCCTTGTATTGGATGGTCTGCTCGAACGAGATGAAGACACATGTTGCAAAGAATTGTCACTGAGATTCTCGAACAAAGTCCATGCTTCATCTTCACTTTTTAACATGAAAGTACCACCACATGATGCGTCCACCATCTGTCTGTTACTTTCTGTAAGCCCCTCATAGAAACACTGCACTAACTGCCATATTGGAACTTGATGATGAGGACACTTCCTAAGAAGGTCCTTGAATCTTTCCCATGCCTCAAAAAATTGTTCCCCCTCAAATTGAGAGAAACTAGTGATAGCACGTCTGAATTGATTGGTCCTCCCTATCGGAAAATATTTCTTCAAAAACTCATTTTGCATTTGAGTCCATGTAGTGATAGAACTCACCGGTAGAGATCTGAACCAATACTTGGCCTTCTCTTTCAAAGAGAATGGAAAGAGTCGCATCCGAAAAGCATCTTCTGAGAAGTTATGAATTTTTGTTAATGAGCAAACTTCTAAAAATTCATCCAAGTGCTTGTACGGATCCTCATGAGTCAACCCAAAATAAGATGGCAACATATGAATGATACTGGGCTTGATCTCATAGTTTTGGGCAGTGATATTAGGCAATTGAAATTCAGCTGGCGAATTGTATGTCTCTGGAACATAGTAATCTCTAAGAAGTCTCGCCTTATCCACAACAGCATTAGGCACAATATTGTTGTCCTCATTATTACCACGCACACCATCCATGATGTCAATAATCTCTTCCTCTTTCTCAATGGTATGGTGATTGAAGTACCGGAAAAGAAAAGAAAAGAAAAAAATAAAAAAATTAGGTTAGTAGCAAATAAAAAAATAAAAAAAAAAAATAAAATAAAACTAATTAGTAACTGAAAAGAAAACAAAAAAAAATAAAATAAAATAAAATAAAAGAAAATAAAAAAATAAAAGAAAATTAAAAAAATAAAAAAAAATTCCTAAACTAAAAATCCAATTAGAACTAATTCTAAAAATCCAAACAATCAAATAGACAGTCCCCGGCAACGGCGCCAAAAATTGATTCGTGTGTGAGTGTGACTCAAAAAGTATATCAATTAAAAATTACCACACTTCGCAATAGAACGAATTCCTTGTAGAATAGGGCTATCGAAAGGAATGGGTATCGAACCTCAAGGACTGTGGTCTGACTGTGTTGGATATAAGGAATTAATTCTAATTAAATTTAAAAGAAATAAATTCTGATTTTTAAAACTAAATTAACTAATGAAGCAATTGAACAAAAGCAAGAAAAACTAAGGAGTGTAGAGAATATAAGATAAGTCTAGGGTAATTGATTTCACCACTAACTTCACAATCAATGGTCAATTGAACTAACTATGGGGCATCATATCATGCATAAGTGGTGTCGATGGCTACAAGCTCACCTTCATCCGTCAAGAAGATAACATATAATTAAGGCTAAGTCATGGACTATCTTCGATTGGCATGGGCCATCTGCCTAACTACTCTAATCTAAGGTGCAGTATGGTTCATCTTCTCTAGGCATAATCCATCAAAGCTTTAATAATATATTCAGTAAAAACCATTGTGTAATAATCACTCTCATGATCACAGAAAACAAGAGGGATGAGTTCAATAACAATAATCAAGTATCTAAGACAAGATAAGAAATCATTGAAACTGAATTTATAAGACTTTTATTGCTCAATTCAATAATAAGAATCCTCTAAATTACACAATCTATGAATGAATACAAAAATCCCCAATAATTAGAACAATCAAACCAGTGATGTTTAGTTAGGGCTCCATCAGAACCCTGGTGGCTGAACTAGCCGCTCATGATACGCCTTGTTCTCCAATGATTCTCTATTCCAAAAGCTCTTCAAAGCTTCTGCCAAGCCTCCTCAATACAGCCCTAATTTGTCACTTTAAATAGCCAAGAGAATACATCAAAGTCCTAATCCAATTAGGAATTAATTAGGTTTTCCCGCAGCACTAATCAGGTGGGTTTTTTCTGCTGACTTTGGCCCAACTTTTGACCCACTAGAAGTCCGATTTACGGAATTTCCGTGAAATACAAAAGTGTGCAGAATCAAATTTCGTTCAACCCCACGCGTAAATTATATCGATTTGACGCTCGGAAATAATACTTCTGGTCCGTTTTCCAAAACGGGATTAAGACTGCATTATGCGCAGATTTGGGCTTCAGGCCCGAAACCTTCTTAAGCAACTGTAATTCTCTTGGACCTCTTTCTTGGGCTGAGTTGAGTTAAAATATGGAGTTCAATGGATCCCTTTGATGTAGGCTTCATCCAACCATCTTGCATGTCATCTTTAAAAGCCCAAAATCACGGTTTTAACTGAAATAATCATTAAGGCCCTGAAAATACAGAAAACACTAAAACAAAGTAAAATAACAAAATAATCTATCACTAAGAGAATAAAATATATAAGTTAAGAGGCTAGAATGCGTAACATTCAACGCCGATCAACCACCTTTGTCAAATGCTTCCCAAACTCCTTCTCTCGTATCCCCACCACAACTTGAGCTTAAGCCTCTTCCAGCTACTCTCAAGTATGCTTTCTTAGGCTGCAATAAGACCCTCCCAGTCATCATTGCCTCCAATCTCACTAATGAACAAGAGAGGGAACTTCTCAAAGTGCTAGAAGAGCACAAGGAAGTCATAGGATGGAGTGTTGCTGATCTAAAAGGAATAGATCCTTCCATATGTATGCACCGTATACACTTGGAAGAGGATGCAAAGACCTCACGAGAGGCACAACGTCGATTAAATTCAAATATGAAAGACGTTGTAATGAAGGAGGTTATGAAATTGTTAGATGCAGGAATCATTTACCCCATCTCAGATAGCAAGTGGGTTAGCCCTACTCAAGTGGTACCCAAGAAATCAGGCATCACTATGCAACCAAATGACAAGGGTGAGTTAATTCCTCAGCGCACCACCACAGGATGGAGAGTGTGCATAGACTATAGGAAACTCAACCTAGTAACTAGGAAAGATCATTTCCCACTCCCATTCATTGATCAAATCCTAGAGAAGCTAGCAGGCCAAAGTTTCTTTTATTTTCTAGATGGATATTCTGGATACCAAGAGAAAACCACTTTCACATGTCCATTCGGTACATTCACTTATAGTCGCATGCCTTTTGGGTTATGCAATGCACCTGCAACTTTCCAAAGGTGTATGGTGTCTATCTTTTCTGACATGGTGGAAAACTTCTTGGAAGTATTCATGGATGCTTTTCTGTCTTTGGACCTTCATTCGAATCTTGCCTCCATAATTTGTCCCATGTTCTTACACGATGTCAAGAGATAAATCTCATCCTCAGTTGGGAAAAGAGCCATTTCATGGTTGAAGAGGGCATAGTCCTAGGGTATATTGTGTCCAAAAGAGGAAAAGAAGTTGACAAAACCAAGATTGAACTTATTTCCAAACTTCCTCCACCATCAACAGTGAGAGAAATTCGTTCATTCCTTGGGCATGCAGGTTTTTACCATCGCTTCATCAAGGATTTTAGCAAGATCTCTCGACCATTGTGTCGCCTTCTTGAAAAAGTGTCTTGTTTTACGTTTGATGCAGCATGCCTTGAAGCTTTTGAGAAGCTGCGCGTGTTGCTTACACAAGCTCCAATACTCATTCCTCCAAATTGGGCTCTCCCATTTGAGGTGATGTGTGATGCATCCGACTATGCAATGGGTGCAGTTTTAGGGCAATGTGTGGATAAATTTCCTCATGCAATCTATTATGCAAGCAAAACACTTTCTGAAGTCCAAATAAATTATACCACAACAAAAAAGGAATTGCTTGCTGTGGTGTGTGCTTTAGACAAATTTTGAGCTTACCTCTTAGGTTCAAAGGTCATTGTCTAATCTGATCATGCTGCCCTCCGGCATCTTTTGGCAAAGAAGGACACCAAACCCCGACTGATCCGATGGATACTCTTGTTACAAGAGTTTAATTTTGAGATTAGAGATAAAAAGGGAACAGAAAATGTAGTGGCAGATCACCTTTCTAGGATTATCATAGAGACTCTAAGTGATCCACTCCCAGTTTGTGAATCCTTTTTGGATGAGCAACTTTTTGAAGTCTCTCACGAGAGCACTCCTTGGTATGCGGACATTGTCAATTTTTTGGCAACCGGCAAAATTTCGTCCTCTTGGACCAAGCAAGAGAAGGATCGTTTCTTCTCCCAATCTAGATCATATTATTAGGACGATCCTCAACTCTTCAAATATTGCCCCGATCAGTTAATTCAAAAATGTGTCCCCGACATTGAATTACAAAGCATTTTAAAATTTTGTCATACACTTGGTGGAGGATATTTTAGTGCAAAGAAAATCGTAGCAAAAATCCTTCAATGCGGGTTTTTCTGGCCAACACTTCATCGGGACGCATATTCGTTCTGCCGCTCTTGTGAGCGATGCCAGCGCCTCGGTGCAATGTCCCGCAAAGACATGATGCCTCTCACCCCCATTCTAATTGTTGAGATATTTGATGTATGGGGCATCGATTTCATGGGACCCTTCCCATCATCCTTTGGTCATGAGTACATACTTGTGGTGGTGGACTACGTATCTAAATGGATAGAGGCTGTGGCTACCAAGTTCAATGTTCACGTAGTCGTGGTCAAGTTTATACAAGCTAATATATTTAGTCGATTTGGCATGCCATGAGCCCTCATCAGTGATGGAGGTAAGCATTTCTGTAATCGATTCCTCTGAACCCTTCTCACCAAATACTCCGTCACATATAAAGTAGCCACACCTTACCATCCTCAAACCAGTGGACAAGTGGAAGTATCCAATAGGGAAATAAAGAATATTCTTGAAAAGATAATTCGGCCTGACCGGAAAGATTGGTCATTACGCTTAAATGATGCACTATGGGCCTACCGAACTGCGTATAAAACTTCCATTGGAATGTCACCTTACCGGTTAGTATATGGAAAAGCTTGCCATCTTCCGGTGGAATTAGAGTACGAGGCTATATGGGCCACTAAAGCGTTCAACTTTGACATGAAATTAGCCAGCTCAAATCGAAGGCTTCAAGTTAATGAATTGGAAGAATTACGACATGATGCGTATGAAAATGCTAAAATCTACAAGGAAAGGTCTAAGGCCTTTCATGATCGCAATATTAGAGTCAAAACATTTTCTCTGGGATAAAAGGTATGGTTGTACAATTCACGGTTCCGTTTGTTCCCTGGAAAGCTCCGCTCTCGGTGGGATGGCCCATTTCTGGTACATTCTGTTACTCCTCATGGAGCGGTGGAATTAAAAGATACTAAGGAAGGCACATTTTTCAAAGTCAATGGACAACGGTTAAAATCATGTGTGGATGACCAAGCTAGAATGGAGTATGTGGATGTCGTCAATTTGACGGATCCCATCTATGTTGACTCGTAAAGTTAATCCAAACGTCAAGCCATAGACGTACAATTTGGCGCGACCATGGTAGCTATCATGCATCCATGAAGTCCCTCTAATCCAAATCAAATTTGTATCTAAGTGTTGTAAATTAGGGATAGATAGGTATCAAATGAGGTGAAATCAAAAATTCTGCAATCATCATTTCGATCATGCAAAATGGACATTTCGCATAATCGAAATCTCGATTGTGCGAAATCCACATTTCGCACAATCAAAATTTGGAAGAAAATTTAAGAAACTCTACAGAGTGCAAAGTCCCGAGAGGTGAATTCCTTTGATAGCATTTCGATAGCAATTTTGCACAATCAAGATTTCGATTATGCGAAACCTTAATTTCGCACAATCGAGATCTCGATTGTGCGAAATCCACATTTTGTACAATTGAAAAGGGCACGCGGACAGCACATGCGCGAACTTATAAGTTTAAAAACTGACCCTTCACATTCATTTCACTCTTATTCGCGAGACCAACTCTTCCATCCCTCTCAGCTGAGCATCCCAAACCCCTCACGCCATTCATCGCCGTTCTCAACCATCCACGAAGGCACATCCACTGCGATCCTCCTTCTCGCACGGTTTGGCAGCGTTTCTTTCGATAAGTGTAGTTACATATTTTTCATTGCTTCTCTTTCACTTTCCTTGGGTTAGTTGATTGCATGGGCATGACTAGGGAGAGGAAGCATGTGTTTCAATGGATAAATGTCATTACTGTATTTGATTATGATGCTGGGTATGCCTTGTGCACACGAACACATGGGGTGGGATAGAAACGAGAGAACTGTTCGGTTGGGGTGCATTGGGATGATTGGGTGCGTGTCTTATATCGATGTGAGTCATGGGAGATTTAGATTTTGCTTTGAGCATGAACGAAGTCCGCAGTTTAAATGGCTTTCGCCATTCCTGGTGATTTTTGGTAAGCCGCCGTGAGCATGTTTTGGAATGCATGTCTTGATGCCCCGACTTTGAGCATTTTTCTTTTATATTTACTTCATTTTGGAATAGTTGTAGACAGTCCTGGGTTATGGCTCATGTGAAGAACCCCGGTATTCAGATTCAAGACGTACCGGGTAGAGCTTGGCACACCCGGGGATTTCATCCCGAGCATATTTTTGACCCCGCCGAGTTTGAGAGGCGCCGGGACACAGCATGGGCTGTAGCAGAGTTACGGTGATGCCGAATTGATAGACTGCTCCAGCCGCGATCTGACGTTGCATATAGTAGGTTGGTGCAGGTCTTCTACGAGTACATGACATACTCGTGCACCATGCTCGATACTCTAAAGACTATGGTGGGAGGCACCACGATCACCATCACAGCGAGCCGGATAGCACAGCTCATAGGCTGCCCTCCCTTACAACCTCCGGATATGGTCGGTCAAGATGGCCATCCGCTCTTCAGGGAGTCCCTATCGGCCGACACCACCATTTTCTCCATGGTCATGGATATGTGCGATGGGGAGTTTACCACACCCAATCAGAATTGCACAAGCAAATCCGTGTGCCCGACTGACTTATGGTTCTTCGATACTGTTCTTATCAAGAACTCCTACCCTCTAGGACATGTGGTGGAGAGGCGGGTTAATTTTCTTCGCTGCTTATACGCAGCTCACAGTGGCACATGGTTTTGTGTCCCATCTCTCATATGGGGGCAGATGTATAAAGTGTGGGATGCTCTCGTCCAGAAGACGAACAAGCGAGCATCTACTTGGCAGCTACCGTTCCCCTACCTGGTCACGGCCTTTCTGAGGGAGGCCAATATCCTTTTCAGTTCTACGGATATCCAGATTGGACCGCTTCCCCATTTCCAGCACACTCAGTGGGTCCGGGTCCATAGGCATTTGGAGCGCCAGTAGTGCCAGGGGCATGAGAGTGAGGACATGGACATGGATGATCCCCTTGCATTGGCAGAGGAGGATGAGCCTATAAAGGGTGAGCTCTCAGATGAGGATGAAGAGGAGGAGAATTCGATCGGCCTGAGCTATGAGCAGTTTGATATATTGGCCATCGGATACTCCTGCTTGGCGGCAGATGTAGAGAGGCTGTAACAGGGTTTTGACGAGCATGTCCGTCTGACTCAGAGCTAGATGGCTGCCATGCGCGGGGATATTACATCTCTGACTCAGGGTCAGTGAGCATTGCTTGATGAGTTCAGGTCATTCCGATAGGACCTCCAGACTCTGTTGCACGGCCCGGCCGCCGCTTCGACTTCTGCACCACCGACCGAGCCCCCTCCACTGCGACCCACCCTTGATTAGTTTAGCGATTTTCTATTTGATTTTTAGTTTTAGTTTTGTACTTATTTTCAGTAGGCCATGTCTTCGGATTTTTTTATGTATTCCATCGTTTTACTTTGTACTGAACATGTTTTGCATATCTATGGAATATCTTTTTGTTTCATTATACTTTTTTCTCACTGTTTTTCTTTTACATTTGGCATCGCTATAGCTATCTCCAATGCTCTGACTATGTATGTAGTACCAATTTAATACTTGGCATATGCACGATACAGTTGATGATTTCTGTTTATTAAAGCCTGGTTTCAATTCCCAATACTGTTGAGATTGCTTTAACACAGTATGACTTTAATAAAGAAAGGCAGCCCCTTTGCATACTATACGTTAGTATGCCTGGATAATCAATATCTTATTGTCTATGCCTCTTAGCAAATTGGGAACCACCAGTTCAGAGTTTAGAATGAAGCGTAAAGATGCCTACAATCCTACACATGCAACGAAATCATTATGGTTGCATAATTACTTTCTCCTTGTACTTTTATTTAGTTTTGTTCCCCATAATGCTTGTGGTATACTGTTGATGATCCATGCAGGTTTTGATACTCTTGTGGTCTAGTGATCGTAATTGACTGCTGTTTCTATCCGCAACCACATTCCAGGTAATTTCGTTCCTTTCTCTTCTTTTCCAATCATTGAGGGCAATGTTTGATGTAAGTTTGGGGGTGTGCGATATACCATGGGCATATGCTTGCAATTGTTCAATTCTTTGGTACTTATTGACATTGTAATGCATTTTTTGCATATTTGTGTAGTATAATGAATTTTTGTGCATTTTAGCCATTATGTCATACTGTTTAAGGGAAAACCATCCCATTTAATACTCGACGCAAATGCAGCGGGTAATTAGGAGCTTTGGACATTGTAAATACCCGCACTTTTGCAAGTTATGTATTATGTTAGAATGGTCCACATTTTTGTTCAATTTTGAATATGGTGCAGCTCTTGCCCTAAATTTGTCCTTAACAGCACAAACTAGCACACATGCATTTTAAGATGTGGGGTAAGGTCTGATGGAGAATCCTATAAAGTTCTGTTTGTATTTGAACAGCTTAGAGAATGAGTCTTTCAGTTGTTTGCGAAAAAAAAGAAAATAATAATAATAATAAAAAATCATTTGTGCAATAAGTCTTCTCACTCAATAAATCAGATCTCTGTGCCTCATAAAGCATAAAGTATTCGCGTATAAGTGTGTAAGGTTGAGCCTTAATGAAGCGGGTGGCTTGTTTAAGCTCATCGCCTTGGAAGCTCGGCTATTAAGTCTTAAGGGTGCCTTTTCACCTAATGCCCTAAAATCGTCTGGTTTGGGAGTCATTGACCCAACACCACTACATGGGCTTTCAAGAAAGCAAAAAGAGTTTAAGCATTGCACAGTCATCTACGCACAAGCATTCATGCATACTTCGCGGTAATGAACCACAGTGTAGCGCTTTCTATGAGTTTTTCTTCTAAAAATAGATATATTCTTGTATTCTCCAAATATGATGATAAGCCACGCATTAGAATGGATGTTCACTTTTCAAAGAGGATTTTAGGGTTGACATTGGTATTTTTGTTCAAACTGACCATTATGTGGGGACTATCATCTAACTCAACTTTGCAAAGGTTCATTTTTGTTAAATATCCATGTAGCTCCATAATACTTGTTGCATTTGTTTGTCACGAAATGAATGGAAAATCATCCCTTATCCAATTAATGACTGATAAGTGCTCCATTTTTGTATAAATTAAACCATTCTATTTTGCATTGCTAAGGGACGAGCAATATGTAAGTTTGGGGGTGTGATAAGCGTTAAATGTTACACATTTATGCCTTCTTAATTGCATATGTTGATTCCATATTTATGTTTACCTTCGTATTTTTATGCCATTTTTGTATTTATGTTATATATTAGGTTTTATCCCAAAGAAGGGCGATGTTTCTGATCATGTGCTGAGGAAGTGAAGAAATCAAGAAAAATTCATCAAGGCATTTCGCACAACCGAAATGTCAATTTTGCACAATCGAGATTTTGATTGTACGAAACCTCAATTTCGCACAATCGAAATTCTGCAGACTACCACTTGGCCACTTGTCTTGCCACTTGCTTCCAAGAATGACCTTTGCACGTTCTTTTTGAGGATTTTCTGACTTCAAAGAGCCATGTGAGGGGAATATATATATAGTAGGTGAACTATATATATATATATATATATATATATATATATATATGCAAGGTGGGACCCAAGGACACAAGTGGATGGTCATATATGCATGTTTTTGGGAAAGAGAAGACACAACTTTCGGGAGGAGAGAAGAAGAGCTAAAACCAGACCTTTGGAGCTTCACATCTCTAGCCATGGAGGATTGCAAGTCTACTATGATCAACTAACTTTCCATCTAGGGTGTGGTTGAACCCCTAGCCATGTAACTTGTGCATTTTGCAGCTATTTTGGGATCTATATATATATGTTGATTACTTAGCCTAGTGTTTTGTATAATACTTGTAAACTTCTTCAATATATTCATTTGATTTTATTTCTTCCTCTTGTCTTAGAGTAGAAATGCTTAATTTTGAATGCTCAACATTTACAACTTTCACAAAAAAGTGTAAATGATGACTTTGTAATGGTGTTTAATGGAATGTGGTATTTCTTGCTTATATAGCCCATGCTAAGATAGGGTAGTTCGGACACACGTAGGAACATTTAGAAGGTATGATAAATAGATAGGTTGAAGGACTATACTTATTAAAGATGGGCTATGTTTAGTTAGAAATCACATGTATCTTTTGATATGTCATTGTAGGTCACAAGCCTAATGAAATTGTGTTGCATATACTTGTAGAAGATCCCATTAGCTACATAAATGAACATGTCAAATGGCTAGAGGTGGAAACCACCCCTAGTTCTCTCTCCCTCAACTTTACAAATTGTTTTAAAATTTAATGCTTTTACATTCTACAAAGTAGTGTTAAACTCAAACCAAAATTCTGTTTTTAGGATTAAATTGGAAATTCTCTCTTAGTAGTACGATTCAATCAAACTACTTGTGTGATCGATACCCTCTATAAAGAACCATATCTACAAAGATTCGTTCTCTTGCGAGTGGTTTAAATTATATTTTGATAGGCAATAGTAAGCTATAAAAATAAAGACATATTTGGTCACATCAGAGTATGCCTAGAGAAGATGAACCCTACTGCACCCTAGATTAGAGTAGTTAGGCAGATGGCCTATGCCAATCGAAGATAGTCCATGACTTAGCCTTAATCATATGTTATCTTCTTGACAGATGAAGGTGAGCTTATAGCCACCGACACCACTTATGTATGATGTCCCCCATAGTTTATTCAATTGACCATTGATTGTGGAGTTAGTGGTGAAGTCAAATACCCTAGATTTCTCTCATATTATCTTCACTTTCTATTTACTTTGATTTATTTTATTTTACTTTTTAATTAGTTTAGTTTAAAAATCAGAATTCTTTTTCTTCTAAATTTAATTAGAATTAATTCCGTATTCCAACTCATCAGACCATAATCCCTAAGGTTCGACACCCCTTTTGATAGCCCTATTCTGCAAGGAATTTATTCTATTGCAAAGTGTGGTAATTTTTAATTGATACACTTTTTGAGTCACACTCACACACGAATCAATTTTTGGCGCCGTTCTCGGGGATTATCTATTTGATTGATTGGATTTTACAGAATTAATTTTAATTGGATTCTTAGTTTAGGAAATTTTTATATTTTGTTTTTAATTTTGTTTTTGTTTTTCTTTTCAAGTGCCGTTGGCTAATATATGCAAGGTCATCGTTCTATAACTGATCCTTTGATATCTCTTGATCCTGAGCCTGAACGTACTCTTAGACAACAGAGGAACATCCATGTTGATACCATTGTGAAAGAGGAAGAATTAATTCAAGACATGACAGAAGAGAGGAATAACAACCTTGTTCCTAATGCTGATGGAGAAAGGGCTAGATTGCTGAGGGACAACTATGTTCCTGAGACATACACCTCACCAGTTCATTTTCAACTGCCTAATGTCATAGCACAGAATTATGAGATCAAGTCTAGCATTATTCAGATGCTACCATCTTATTTTGGGCTGACTCAAGAATCCCTTACAAGCATCTAGATGAATTCATTGAAGTATGCTCAACTACCCAAATCCACAACTTCTCTGAAGATGCTTTTAGAATGAGACTTTTTCCATTCTCCCTGAAAGACAAAGCAAAGTATTGGTTCAATTCTCTACCAGCAGGTTCTATCACGACTTGGACTCAGATGCAACATGAGTTTCTCAAGAAGTATTTTCTGATAGGGAAGACCAATCAGTTCAGACGTGCTATCACTGGTTTCTCCTAACATGAGGGGGAACAATTTTATGAGACATGGGAGAGATTCAAGGACCTTCTTAGGAAGTGTCCCCATCATCAAGTTCCTAAGTGGCAACTAGTGCAGAGTTTTCATGAAGGGCTGACAGAAGCCAACAGACAGATGATTGATGCATCTTGTGGAGGTACTTTTATGTTGAAGAGTGAAGAAGAGGAATGGACCTTATTTGAAAAAATTAGTGGCAACTCTCTACAACATGTGTCCTCTACTAGTTCTAGCAGACCTGCCACTACAAGGAAGACTGATGGGATTTTTGAGGTTGGTGATTCAGAAGCTATGCCAACCAATATCAATTTAATTGCACAGAAGGTAGCAGCAATTATGGCTGCCAACCAAACCCTTCTGCTTCAAATCCTTCATTGCTAGGCCCTTGTGAATTTTGCTGTAGTCCTATGCATAATGTGAGCAATTGTCCTTTAATGGGGCAATTTTCTGATGTTCAACATGAGTAAGTCCAAGCTACATTCACTGGACCAATGAATCCTCCACGAGGTAATACTTACAATCCTACATGGAGGAATCATCCTGCTTTTTCTTACAGTAACCAAGGGGCAGCGATGCAACCATCATATCAACCTAGGACTTTTGTACCTCAATAGCAATATCAAACACAAAATCCTATGGCACAAAGAATTTCTACTATTGAAGACAAGCTGACACTTACCTTGTCCAAATTTGATAAACTTGATTCTCTGATAGAGACAGTGCAAGCTACTTCAGCAACAGTAAAATCTACAGTTCAGCTAGTGCACTCTCATTCTCAATCCATTACCAAACTAGAATCTCAGTTTGGACAGCTTGCTACTTCATTAAGTAGAAGAGAAGAATGAAAGCTCCCTAGTCAACCAGTTGCTAATCCAAGAGGGATGCAAGCTTCCACAAGCAACCCACACCATGAGCAAGTTCAAGCCATTACCACTTTGAGGAGTGAGAAAATAATTGATAATAAGGTGGGTGAGAAGAAAGAAGAAGAAAAAGTGACCACAAGTCCAAGTGCTGAAATTCCTTATGAGCCCAAGGCTCGTTTCCCACAATGTTTCCTTGAAGCATCTAAATTGGGGAAGTAAGGGGACAAGCTGCATGACATGATGGAGGTGTTTCAACAAGTGAAGATTAATTTGCCACTCCTTGATGCCATTAAGCAAATTCCTCCTTATGCTAAATTTTTGAAGGACTTGTGCACTCAGAAAAGGCGTTCTAAAAGCCATGTGCCAAAGAAAGTGATGCTGCCACAACAAGTGAGTTTTATAATTCAGCAGTGCACTCCTCCCAAGTACAAAGATCCTGGTGCCTCAACTATCTCATGCATCATTGGGGAGAACCATGTTGATAAAGCTCTTCTTGATTTGGGTGCAAGTGTGAATTTGCTACCTTATTCAGTATACTTACAATTGGGCTTGGGAGAATTGAAGCCTACCTCGGTGGTATTGCAATTTGCAGACAGATCAACAAAAACCCCGAGGAATCATTGAAGATGTGCTCATTAAAGTGGACAAGTTCTACTTTCCTGTTGATTTCATTGTACTTGACGCTGAGCCAGTTCATAATCCAAAGAGGCACATTCCAGTGATCATTGGTCAACCTTTCTTAGCTACTGCTGATGCTTGCATAAATTATAGGTCGGGGATCATGGATATCTCATTTGGCAACATGAATGTCAAGCTTAATGTGTTCAATGCTATCCAACACCCTCCAGATCAGAGTGATGTGTTCTGCATGGATGATATTGATGAATGTGTAAAGGAATTTGTGTCATCCTCTATATCTCAAAACTCCTTGGAGGTATGTAAGTCTCTTTATGACTTTGAGAAAATTAATGATGAAGAGTTGTGTGAAGAGGTGAATTCTATGCTAAAAGTGGATGATATTCAGAATACTCCGCCATGGAGAATTCCAATTGAGCCACTCCATTCTCTCTCTAGCACTCCCCTAGTGCCTTCATTGGAGTCCCCTCCATCATTAGAGTTGAAGCCTTTGCCTGACAAGTTGAAGTATGTATTTTTGGGGGCACAAAGAACTCTTCCTGTTATTATTGCCTCTGATCTGACAGAAACACAAGAAAAATGCTTAGTAGAGATTTTATATCAACATCGTGAAGCCATTGGGTGGAGTGTTGCCGATCTTAAGGGCATTGATCCCTCAATTTGCATGCACAAAATTCATTTGGAAGAAGGATGTAAGCCATCTAGAGAGGCACAGAGGCGACTCAACCCTAACATGAAAGAGGTGGTAAAGAAAGAGGTTGTCAAGTTACTTAATGCAGGTATTATTTATCTAATTTCTGACAGCACATGGGTGAGTCCAACACAAGTGGTTCTTAAGAAGTCTGGTCTTACTATTGTCCCTAACTCTATAGGAGAGCTTGTTCCACAACGTATTGCCACAGGTTGGCGTGTTTACATTGATTACAGAAAGCTCAATTCCATGACAAGGAAAGATCACTTCCCTCTTCCATTCATTGATCAAATACTTGAAAGGTTAGCTGGTTAGAGCTATTATTGCTTTCTGGATGGCTACTCTGGTTATAACCAAGTGGCTATGGATCCAGAAGACCAAGAGAAGACTACTTTCATTTGTCTCTTTGGTACTTTTGCTTATCATCGTATGCCATTTGGATTATGTAATGCTCCGGCGACATTCCAGGGGTGTATGATGGCCATCTTTTCTGACATGGTGAAAAAATTCTTGGAGGTATTCATGGATGACTTCTCTGTTTTTGGATCATCCTTTGAAAACTATTTGAGCAACTTATCACTTGTGCTTTAAAGGTGCCGAGAACGAAATTTGGTACTTAGTTGGGAGAAGAGCCATTTCATGGTGAAAGAGGGTATTGTGTTGGGCCATATTATTTCAGAGAGAGGCATTGAAGTCGATAAAGCAAATATCGACCTAATTGCTACTTTGCCTCCTCTAACTTTGGTAAGGCAAGTTTGATCTTTCTTAGGCCATGCTGGGTTCTATAGAAGATTTATCAAGGATTTCAGTAAAATTGCTCGACCATTGTGCCATTTGTTTCTAAAGATGTTCCATTTACCTTTGATGAAGAATGTGTGCAAGCTTTTGAAAAGGTTTGGTCTTTATTATCATCTGCACCAATAATGCGATCTCCAAAATGGGCTCTACCTTTTGAAATCATGTGTGATGCCTTTGATTATGCAGTGGGAGCAGTGTTGGGACAAAGAGAAAAAAAACTACCATATGTCATCTATTACGCTAGTAAGACTCTCTCTGATGCCCAACTCAATTATACAACCACAGAGAAAGAGTTTCTAGCTGTAGTATTTGCCCTGGATAAGTTTCGTTCTTATTTATTGGGATCCAATGTGGTTGTCTACTCTGATCATACAGCATTGAGACATTTATTGGTGAAGAAAGAAACCAAACCACATCTTATTTGATGGATTTTATTGTTGCAAGAATTCAATCTGGAGATAAAAGACAAAAAGGGGACTGAGAATGTGGTTGAGGATTATTTATCTCGGATTGAGTTTGAGCTGGTGCTCGATGCATTACCTATTAGAGACTCATTTTCGGATGAACAATTGTTGATAAAAAATTAATGGGCAAAGGTTGAAGCATTATGTGGAAGGATTTGTGCCAAGAAGAGACGTAGAGTCCGTCGACTTGACGGATCCCTTCTATCCGACTTAATCCCTTCGAGAAGTTGATCGTCTCCTACGGACGTTAAATTGTAGGTTTTGTATGTATTTCTATCCTTTAATTTCTTTAGTTTTCTTTGATTTTAATTTTAATTTTTAGTTTTAGTTTTCTTTCAATTCTAGTTGCGTTTTAATGTTTTTTCTTTGAGTTTTTGATGTATAAGTTGCTTCCGGAGGATGCCAAGAAGTGTACTGAGGTAATTGGACTCAAGACGGGTGACAAAATGAGCTCTCAGTCGACCTTGGATGATGGAGACTCCAAAAATACACGTCTCGGTCGACCTTGGGCGATGGAGGGTCAAACGGGCATCAGAAGGGGGGATCGATCGTCCATTTGAGGGGGGATCGATCGCCCTCATGATTTTTTAAGAAGGGAGACCAACCAGTTGGGCGATCGATTGCCCAGCCCTAGGGGGATCGATCGCCCAGGCCCATGGAAAGGCTGCCCGAATTTTTGAAGCCTATAAAGGCCACCTCTCCTCCTTTGTTGCTACTACTTGCTTCCTTGACCTCTTTGAGCTCCAATTTGACTCCTACTTCAACCGGGAATTTATTTTCTTCAATTGGTGATTCTTAAACAAGTAATTATCATTGATCATCACTAGCTCTCAAGGAAACTTTCACTTTTTCAAGTTCTACATCAAAGTAAGTGAAGTTTTTCTTTGGCAAAATTGTGCAAATCTTTTTGAGGACTTTTGAAAACCAAGTTTGGGGGATATAATTGGTGGATTTAGTTGTTCAATTTGGGTGAAAAAAGTGTCGAAAAGAGGAGGTTGAAGGATAAAATTTTATTATGCACGCCAAGTGTTTGGTTTAATTCCTCAACCAAACTTTTTCTATTTCTATAGCACCAAAGAGAGCAAGTCACCAAGGTGCTTCAAGCTCACGTAATCCTCACCGAACAAGACATGATCCAACACCCGGTTCCTCAAGATCTCGCCGAGATGGTATTCATGAGCGATGGTATCCAAGGGCCTTGAATTTTGAAACAACGTTTGACATCGCTGAACTCTATGGTATGTTTCTCGAGACATGATGGGGGATTTCTGACATCCGTTGTCGTAGGTCGGCATTGATTTTTCTTCTACTCTCTACTACTATCTACCCGAGGCTTGTCAAGGTATTTTATCAGAACTTAATGCCGAAACCTGATGAGCGGGATGTGCTTATTTCTTCAATAGATGGAACATTAGTTCAGGTGGATATGTCATCCATTGCTATTGCTATGGGTTGTCCTCATGAGTGCCCAGATGATTTGACTAATATTTATACTCCTCTACCCGATGATTTGTCAGTGGGTAATTTAGTTGCACGTTTGTGTACTAACCAATTTTCTGGGCCAAAGCGGAATGCAGCTTCGAAGTCTTCTATGCCAAATCACTTATGGTTCTTTGATGCTGTTCTGCTCAAGAATATATGTCCCATTGGACATAAAACCGAGAGACGTCAAGAGTTCCTTAGAGCTTTATATGCCATACATTTTGGGCATTGGCTGTCGTGCCCACAGATTGTCTGGGGCTAGATGGAAAAGTTCTATTCCAAAGTTGTGGCCAAGGCACCGGATAGTGCAAGTGACTGGGAGTTTCCATTCCCTACTATCATTCATCAGTTGCTTATTGCACAGGGGTATGCAGTCCATGAGGATGAGCTTGCCTTTCCACCTGATATTCATTATGGCACACATGACTGGAATTTGAGCCGATCTCATATGCATGAAAGAGTCATAGCTGCACCAGGTGAAGTGTCTCGATTGGCCCAGGGAGGGGAACCTGTAGATATACCACCACCGGTGGAAGATCTAAAGGAGATGAAAGTAGAAGAAGATGAGGTACATGCACAAGCTGGTGGACATGATTATCATTATTTAGAGGGATAGATTGTTGGGTTAACCGCTCAGTTTGGCACCCTACAGACAGAGGTTTCCACACAATTTGGAGCTATGAGGACTGAGATAGTGGATCACTTTCGTGAGACTCGCCAAGATCAACTAGAGATAAGAAGGATGCTGCGTGCACTGATGCGCCAGGCGAACTTGGATCCGGATGCTTAGTCACCACCACATCATTGACAGGAAGGTAACTCTCTTTTGTATTTTATTTTATTCTCAGTTTTTATTTTTCTTTTTAGTTTTATTTTTCTTTCGGTAGTTAGATTTTTATTATAAAAAATAAAAAATATATATATATATATCTATTTTATTTTTTTAGGAATTTTCTATTTCATATTTATTTTCACCCATACTATTTCACTTGATCTTTGGGGTATAGTGGTTTGTTTTGACAGGTTGTAACATCCAAGTTTGGGGGTGTGCTTGCATTGCCTTCATGCTATTGGTTTGCTATATTTTCTTTCCACTACTCTTTTGATTTCTGGTAACATCGTTCTTACTCTTCTCTATGCTTTGATTGGGTGTACATTGAGGATAATGTACAGTTTAAGTTTGGGGGTGAGGCGATGCCTATTTATGTGCTTTATTACATTATGGGGAAAATTTTGTGAAATTCTTCTTGTTTTAGGATTTTATTTTCTTTTATTTTCTTAGTTTATTTATTTTATTTTGTTTTGTTTTGTTTTTAGATAAAATGTTTTGACATTATTCAAGGGATTAATACTTTATGTAGGTGCTTAACTTGTAATTCTTGAGTATGTTTTAAATTTTTGGGAACTATGGTTTAAATTAAGTGGGTTTAATCATAATTTGCATTGACATGCTTCGGGGTGATTGATTTTAGTTTCCTTACATGCACAGACACACTAGCATAATCTTATGAGGTATAAACTTTGGCTCTGATTTATTGAGTTACATATACTTGATATTAATTAGTATCTCTTGAGAATGAATACTGATGATATGTTTACTTGACTTCAATGAAAAAGAAAAAAAAAGAGAAAATATGTGATGAATAAGCAAATCAATTTGATCATTTTCATGAGTAACCGGGCCTCTATTCCTCAGGAAGCACGGAGTATTCGCGTCAAAAGTGAAAGGGTGAGAAAAGATGAGCATCGATTGTCTTGATTTGTAGCCTGATTGATTCGAGTAATTAGGTTCTTCGGGGTATCTTTAAGCCTAGTGCGCTAAAGCCATTTGGTTTGGGAGTCACTGACTGAAAGCTTGCTACATGGATCTTTCAGAAAGCTTAATAGATCAAGACATTGCACAACCAATAAAGCAATTGAAAAAAAAAATTGAAAAAAAATGAAAAAAAGAAGTCATGTATTCATGTTTGGAAGTATGATTTCAATAAGGGGAACTAATGAGTTGAAGGGGTATGTGCCTTAATATATTTAGAGCTTGGTTATGCTACATGGGAGGACTGTTAGTTCACTTTTCACGAGGGAACTAGAGTTGATAATTTTGAGATATGTTGATATAAATTATACATGGGGACCATTGCTTTGAATTATGGAATTTGAAAGTTTGAAATTATTCTTGAATGCAAGTTTGTAACTATGTATTATAATCTTCTTCTTGAATTAATGTTGAAACAGAATTTTGAATGTTTGTGGATAACATTTCTGAAAATCCTCACGAGACTATACTCATCCACTAGGGGGAACCTAGGGGTTTAAAGGCTTGTTGCATATGCTAAATGCAATCGTTTCTCCCACGAAAGTGGAGTTGGGTAGTTTAGTTTGTGTTTAGTAGTTTCTTTTGTTTTAGTTTTGTTTTATTCTATTACTAAGGGACTAACAATATGTAAGTTTGGGGGTGTGATAGGCATTGAATGTTACGCATTCTAGCCTCTTAACTTATGTATTTTATTCTCTTAGTGACAGATTATTTTGTTATTTTACTTTGTTTTAGTATTTTCTGTATTTTCAGTGCCTTAATGATTATTTCAGTTAAAACCATAATTTTGGGCTTTTAAAGAAGACATCCAAGATGGTTAGATGAAGCCTACTTCAAGGAGATTCATTCAATTATTTATTTCAACTCAAATCAGCCCAAGGAAGAGGTCCAAGAGAATTACAGCTGCTTAAGAAGGTTTCGGGCCTGAAGCCCAAATATGCGCATAATACAATCTTAATCCCGTTTTGAAAAACAGACCAGAAGTCTTATTTTCGAGCCTTAAATTGACTTAATTTTTGAATAGGTTGAATGAAATTTGATTCTGCACACTTTTGTATTTCTCAAAAATTCCGTGAATCGAACTTCTAGTGGATCAAAAGTTGGGCCGAACGTTAGTAAGAAAAACCCACCTTATTAGTGCTGCGTGAAAACCTAATTAATTCCTAATTGGATTAGGACTTTGGTGTATTCTCTTGGGGCATAAAGTGAAGAATTGGAGGCTGAGTTGGGGAGATTACAGAAATTAGAGAGTTTGAGAGAGCTTTGGACAAAACAGAAGACATACTTTGTAGAGACATTGGAGAACGAAGTCATACGCGTAATTCATGAAGATGATGTCTTCTTCCTCAACAGTTGAAGCTTCTTCTTCTACCATGAGCGGCTAATTCATCTACTAGGGGTTTGATGTAACCCTAACAAAGCATCAACGGTTTGATTGTTTTAATTATTGGGGACCTTTATATACATGCATAGATTATGTAATTTAGAGGATTCTTATTATAGAATTGAGCAATAAAAGTCTTGTAAATTCAGTTTCAATGATTTCTTATCTTGTCTTAGATATTTAGTTGTTGTTATTAAACTCAATCTCTCTTATTTTCTGTGATCATGAGAGCGATTATTACACAATGGTAATCACTGAATATATCATTAAAAGCTTTGATGGAGTATGCCTAGAGAAGATGAACCCTACTGCACCCTAGATTAGAGTAGTTAGACAGATGGCCCATGCCAATCGAAGATAGTCCATGACTTAGCCTTAATCATATGTTATCTTCTTGATGGATGAAGGTGAGCTTGTAGCCACCGACACCACTTATGCATGATGTAATCTCCCATAGTTGATTCAATTGACCATTGAATGTGGAGCTAGTGGTGAAATGAAATACCCTAGATTTCTCTCATATTATCTTCACTTTCTATTTACTTTGATTTATTTTATTTTACTTTTTAATTAGTTTAGTTTAAAAATCAGAATTCTTTTTCTTCTAAATTTAATTAGAATTAATTCGTATTCCAACTCATCAGACCATAATCCCTAAGGTTCGACACCCCTTTCAATAGCCCTATTTTGCAAGGAATTCATTCTATTGCGAAGTGTGGTAATATTTAATTGATACACTTTTTGAGTCACACTCACACACGAATCAATATTTGCTTAACATGTTTTGAAGAACCTATTCACAGCCTCCCCTTCTAAGTTCTTCAATTGGTATCAGAGCACAAATCTGTATTTCTTGGTTTAACCACTGGCAGTAAAGATCCTAAATATGGCTGAAGATAGTTCCACTCACAAGGCACCTATTTTTGATGGCACCAATGTGAACAATTGTCCTTCAATTGGGCAATTTTCTGATCTTCAACATGAGCAAGTCTAAGCTATATTCACTGGACCAATGAACCCTCCACGTGGTAATACTTATAATCCGACATGGAGGAATCATCCTAATTTTTGTTACAGTAACCAAGGGGCAGCAATGCAACCAACATATCCGCCTAGGAACTATGCACCTTAGTAGCCATATCAAGCCCAAGTTCCTATGCCACAAAGAAATTTTGCTTTTGAAGATATGGTGATGAATACCTTGGTAACTACAATATAACTGGTGCATTCTCATTCTCAATCCATTGCCAAACTAGAATCTCGGTTTGGACAACTTGCTAATGCCTTACGCAGAAGAGAAGAAGGAAACTCCCTGGTCAACCAGTTACTAATCCTAGAGGGATGCATGCTTCTACAAGTAACCCACACCATGAGTAGGTTCAAGCCATCACCACTTTGAGAAGTGGAAAAGTAATTGATAACAAGGTAGGGGAGAAGAAGAAAGAAGAAGGAAAAGTGATCACAAGTCCAACTGCTGAAATTTCTTATGAGCCTAAAGCTCCCTTCCCACAACGTTTTCATGAAGCATCCAAGTTGGGGAAACAAGGGTATAAGGTGCATGACATGATGGAATTTTTTAGAAAAGTAAAGATTAATCTGCCACTCCTTGATGCCATCAAGCAGATTCCTCCTTATGCTAAATTTTTGAATGACTTGTGCACTAAAAAAAGGAGATCGAACAGTCATGTGCCCACGAAGGTAATGTTGCCAAAAATATGAGTTCTATAATTTAGCATTGCACTCCTCCTAGGTACAAAGATCCTGGTGCTCTAACTACATCATGCATTATTGGGGAGCACAATGTTGATAAAGCTCTTCTTGATTTGGGTGCAAGTGTGAACAAAAAATAAAAAAATAAAAACTAAAAATAGAAAAAAATAAAATAAAATACAAAAGAGAGTTACCTTCCAGTCAAGGATGTGGTGGTGACTAAGCATCTGGATTCAAGTTTGCCTGGCGCATCAGTCCACGTAACATCCTCCTCATCTCCAACTGATCCTGGCGAGTCTCGCGAAAGTGATCCGCCATCTCAGTCCGCATAGCTCCAAACTATGTGGAAACCTCAGTTTGTAAGGTGCCAAACTGGGCGGTCAACCCAGCAATCTGCCCCTCTAAATAATGATAATCATGTCCACCAACTTGTGTATGTATATTCTCTTCTTCTGCTTCCATCTTCTCTGGATCTTCCATTGGTGGTGGTATATCTACAACTTCACCTCCCTGAGCCAATCGAGATACTTCACCTGGAGCAGCTATGACTCTTTAATGCATATGAGATTGGCTCATATTCCAGTCATGTGTGCTATAGTGAATATCTCGTGGAAAAGCAAGCTCATTCTCATCGACTGCATATCCCTGTGCAATGAGTAACTGATGAATGATAGTAGGGTATGGGAAACTCCCAGTTACTTGTACTGTCCGGTGCCTTGGCCACAACCTTGGAATAGAACTTTTCAATTTAGCCCCAGACAATATGTGGGAATGATAGTCAATGCCCAAAATGTATGTCCAATGGGGCATATATTCTTGTACAAAATAGCATCAAGGAACCATAAATGACTCGGCATAGAAGACTTTGAAGCTGCATTACGCTTTGGCCCAGAAAATTGGTTAGCACACAGACGTGCAACCAAATTACCCACCGACAAATCATCGGGTAAAGGAGTGTAGATATTGGTCAAATCAACCGGGCATTCATGAGGATAGCCTATGGCAATAGCAATCGAAGACATATCAACCTGAACTCGTGTTCCATCCACCGAAGAAATAAGCACACCCCGCTCATCAGGTTTTGGCATTAAGTTCTGATAAAAGACTTTGATGAGCCTCGGATAGATAGTAGTAGATAACGGAACAAAAATTGAAGCCAACCAATGACGAAGGATGTAAGAAATTCCCCATCGTGTCTCAGGAAACATAGCATATAGTTCAGCAATGTCAAACATCGCTTCAAAATTCAAGGCTCTTGGATGCCATCTCTAATGAATTCCATCTCAGCGAGATCTTGAGGAAATGGATGTTGGATCATGTCTTGCTCGGCGAGGATTGTGCGAGCTTGAAGCACCTTGGTGAATTGCTCTCTTTGGTGCCATAGAAATAGAAAAAGCTTGGTTGTGGAATTAAATCAAACACTTCGCGTGCACAATAAAAGTTTCTCCTTCAACATCTTCTTTCGGTAATTTTTCCACCCCAAATTAAACAATTCAATCCACCAATTACGTCCCCCAAACTTTGTCTTCAAAAGCCCTCAAAAAGATTGGCACAATTTTGCAAAATAAAAACTCTACTTACTTTGATGAAGAACTTGAGAAAGTAAGAGTTTTCTTAAGAACTAGTGATGATCAGTCCAGTTTTGATGTTGATGTTGATGATGATCAATGATAAATACTTGTAAGAGAATCACTAATTGAAGAAAATATATTCCCAGTTGATGTAGGAGTCAAATTGGATCACAAAGTCTTCAAATAAACAAGTAGTAGCAAGTAGATGAGAGAGCGGGGTTATTTATAACCCAAAAAAAAATCGGGCAGCCCATATTGGGCTTGGGCAATCGATCCCCCTTGGATTGGGCGATCGATCGCCCCCTGCTGGTGGGATCAACTTGAAAAACATCAAGGGGCAATTGATCCCCCCCTAAATGGGCGATCGATCCCCTTTTTGTTGGCCTGTTTGGTGTCTATCGCCAAGGGTCGGCCGGGACATATATTTTTGGAGTCTCTATCACCCAAGGTCAACCGAGAGCTCATTTTTTCACCCAGTTTGAGTCCAAAGAATTTGGTACACCACTTGGCATCCACCAAAAGTAACTTATACATCAAAAACTCAAAGAAAACACATCAAAACGCAACTAAAATTGATAGAAAGATTAAGAAAACTTAAACTAAAAATTAAAATCAAAGAAAACTAAAGAAATTAAAGGATAGAAATACATACAAATCTTACAATTTAACGTCCGTAGTGACGATCAACTCTCCGAAGGGTTTAAGTCGGATGGACGGGATCCGTCAAGTCGATGAACTCCACATCTCTTTTTGGCACAAATCCTTCTACACATTGCTTCAACCTTTGCCCATTAACTTTTTCATCAAAAATTCCAAACAATTGTTCATTTGGAAATGAGTTGCCAATAGGTAATGCATCGAACACAAGCTCAGACACAATTTGGGATAAATGATCCACAACTACATTCTCTGTCCCCTTTTTGTCTTTTATCTCCAAATTGAATTCTTGCAACAATAAAATCCATCGAATAAGGCGCGGTTTGGTTTCCTTCTTAGCCAATAAGTGTCTCAATGCCGCATGATCAGAGTAGACAACCACCTTGGACCCCAATAAATAGGAACAAAACTTGTCTAGAGCAAATACTACAGCTAGAAGCTCTTTCTCTATGGTTGTATAATTGAGTTGGGCATGAGAGAGAGTCTTTGTAGCGTAATAGATAACATATGATCGTTTCTCTTCTCTTTGTCCCAACGCTGCTTCTACTGCATAATCAGAGGCATCACACATGATTTCAAAAGGTAGATCCCATTTTGGAGATTGCATGATTGGTGCAGAGGATAATAAAGACCGAAGCTTCTCCAAAGCTTGCACACATTCTTCATCAAAGGAAAAGGAAACATCTTTAGATAACAAGTGGCACAAAGGCCGAGCAATTTTATTGAAATCCTTGATGAATCTTCTATAGAATCCAACATGGCTTAAGAAAGAGCGAACTTGCTTCACCGAAGTTAGAGCAGGCAGAGTAGCAATCAGGTCGATCTTTGCTTTATCAACTTCAATGCCTCTCTCTGAAACAATATGGCCCAACACAATACCCTCCTTCACCATAAAATGGTTCTTTTCCCAACTAAGTACCGAATTCCGTTCTCGGCACCTTTGAAGCACAAGTGATAAATTGCTCAAACAATCTTTAAAGGATGATCCAAAAACAGAGAAGTCATCCATGAACACCTCTAAGAATTTTTCCACCATGTCAGAAAAGATGGCCATCATACACCTCTGGAATGTTGCCGGAGCATTACATAACCCAAATGGCATACGACGATAATCAAAAGTACCAAAGGGACATGTGAAAGTAATCTTCTCTTGATCTTCTGGATCTATAGCCACTTGGTTATAACTAGAGTAACCATCCAGAAAGCAATAATAGCTCTAACCAGCTAACCTTTCAAGTATTTGATCAATGAATGGGAGGGGGAAGTGATCCTTCTTTGTCATGGAGTTGAGCTTCCTATAGTCAATGCAAACACGCCAACCTGTGGTAGTCCGTTGTGGAACAAGCTCTCCCACAGAATTGGGCACAATAGTAAGACCAGACTTCTTAGGAACCACTTGTGTTGGACTCACCCATGTGCTGTCAGAAATTGGATAAATTATACCTGCACCAAGTAACTTGACAACCTCTTTCTTTACTACCTCCTTCATGTTGGGGTTCAGTCGCCTCTGTGCCTCTCTAGATGGCTTACATCCTTCTTCGAGATGGATTTTGTGCATGCAGATCGAGGGATCAATGCCCTTAAGATCAGCGACACTCTACCCAGTTGCTTCACAATGTTGATATAAGACCTCTACGAAGTGCTTCTCTTGAGTTTCTATCAGATCAGAGGCAATGATAACAGGATGAGTTCTCTGTGCCCCCAAAAATACATACTTCAACTTGTCAGGCAAATGCTTCAATTCTAATTGCGGATGGGACTCCAGTGAAGGCACTAGGGGAGTGTTAGAGAGAGAAGGGAGTGGCTCAATTGGAATTCTCCATGGTGGAGTATTCTGAATAGCATCCACTTCCAGCATCGAATTGACCTCTTCACACAACTCTTCAGCATAAATTGTCTCATAGTCATAAAGAGACTTACATACCTCCAAAGAGTTTTGAGATACAGAGGATGAAACAAATTCCTCTACACATTCATCAATATCATCCATGCAGAACACATCACTCCGATCTGGAGGGTGTTGGATAGCATTGAAAACATTAAGCTTGACATTCATGTTGTCAAATGAAATATCCATGATCCCCGACCTACAATTTATGCAAACATCGGCAATAACCAAGAAAGGTCGACCAAGGATCACTGGAATATGCCTCTTTGGGTTGTGAACTGGCGCAGTGTCAAGTACAATGAAATCAACAAGAAAGTAGAACTTGTCCACTTTAATGAGCACATATTTAATGACCTACGAGGTTGCTTTGTTGATCTATCTACAAATTGCAACACCACCGAGGTAGGCTTCAATTCTCCCAAGCCTAATTGTAAGTACACTGAATAGGGTAGCAAATTCACACTTGCACCCAAATCAAGAAGAGCTTTATCAACATGGTGCTCCCCAATGATGCATGAGATAGTTGGAGCACCAGGATCTTTGTACTTGGGAGGAGTGCACAACTGAATTATAGAACTCACTTGTTGTGGCAACATCACTTTCTTTGGTATATGACTTTTAGAACGCCTCTTCTGAGTGCACAAGTCCTTCAAGAATTTAGCATAAGGAGGAATTTGCTTAATAGCATCAAGGAGTGGTAAATTAATCTTCACTTATCGAATCACCTCCATCATGTCATGCAGCTTGTTCCCTTGCTTCCCCAATTTAGACGCTTCAAGGAAACGTTGTGGGAAAGGAGCCTTGGGCTCATAAGGAATTTTAGCACTTGGACTTGTGGTCACTTTTTCTTCTTCTTTCTTCTCCCCCACCTTATTATCAATTATTTTCCCACTCCTTAAAGTGGTAATGGCTTGAACTTGCTCATGGTGTGGGTTGCTTGTGGAAGCTTGCATCCCTCTTGGATTAGCAATTGGTTGACTAGGAAGCTTCCTTTCTTCTCTTCTACTCAATGAATTAGCAAGCTGTCCAAACTGAGATTCCAGTTTGGCAATAGATTGAGAATGAGAGTGCACTAGCTGAACTATAGATTGTACTGTTGCTGCAGTAGATTGCACTGTCTCTATAATGGAATCAAGCTTATCAAACTTTGCTAAGGTGAGTGTCAGTTTGTCTTCAATAGTAGAAATTCTTTGTGCCATAGGAACTTGTGTTTGATATTGCTGTTGAGGTACAAAATTCCTAGGTTGATATGGTGGTTGCATTGCTGCCCCTTGGTTACTATAGAAAAAACCAGGATGATTCCTCCATGTAGGATTATAAGTATTATCTCGTGGAGGATTCATTGGTCCAGTGAATGTAGCTTGGACTTGCTCATGTTGAACATTAGAAAATTGCCCCATTGGAGGACAATTGTTCGCATTATGCATAAGACTAAAGCAAAATTCACAAGGGCCTAGCAATGAATAATTTGAAGTAGAAGGAGCTTGATTGGCAGCCATAATTGCTGCTACCTTCTGTGCAATTAAATCAATGTCAGTTGGTATAGCTTCTGAAGCACCAACCTCAAAAATCCCATCAGCCTTCCTTGTAGTGGCAGGTCTGCTAGAACGAGTAGAGGATACATATTGCAGAGAGTTGTCACTAATATTTTCAAATAAGGTCCATGCCTCTTCTTCACTCTTCAATATAAAAGTACCTCCACATGACGCATCAACCATCTGTCAATTGGCTTCTATCAGCCCCTCATGAAAACTCTGCACTAGTTGCCACTTAGGAACTTGATGGTAAGGACACTTCCTAAGAAGGTCCTTGAATCTTTCCCATGTCTCATAAAATTGTTCCCCCTCATGTTGAGAGAAACCAGTGATAGCACGTCTGAACTGATTGGTCTTCCCTATCGAAAAATACTTCTTAAGGAACTCTTGTTGCATCTGAACCCAAGTTATGATAGAAACTGCCGGTAGAGAATTGAACCAACACTTTGCTTTATCTTTCAGGGAGAATGGAAAAAGTCGCATTCTGAAAGCATCTTCAGAGAACTTATGAATTTTGGTAGTTGAGCACACTTCAATGAATTCATCTAGATGCTTGTAAGGGTCCTCTTGAGTCAGCCCAAAATAGGATGGTAGCATCTGAATAATGCTGGACTTGATCTCATAATTCTGTGCTGTGACATTGGGCAATTGAAACCAGCTGGTGAAGTGTATGTCTCAGGAACATAGTAGTCCCTAAGTAATCTAGCCCTTTCTCCAGCAGCATTAGGAACAAGGTTGTTATTCCTTTCTTCCTCCATGTCTTCAATGAATTCTTCCTCTTGCACAATGGTATCAACAGGGATGTTCCTCTATTGTCTAAGAATACGTTCAGGCTCAGGATCAAGAGGTATCAAAGGATCAGCTACAGAACGACGACCTTGCATATATTAATAAAAAGCACCTGAAAGGAAAACAGAAACAAAATTAAAAACAAAATATAAAAATTTCCTAAACTAAAAATCCAATTAAAATTAATTATGTAAAATCCAATCAATCAAATAGATAATCTCCGGCAACGGCACCAAAAATTTATTCGTGTGTGAGTGCGTCTCAAATTAAAATTACCACACTTCGCAATAGAACGAATTCCTTGCAGAATAGGGCTATCGAAAAGGTTGTTGAACCTCAGAGATTATGGTCTAAATGAGTTAGAGTACGGAATTAATTCTAATTAAATTTAAGAGAAAAGAATTCTGATTTTTATATTTAAACTAACTAAAAAGCAAAATAAAATAAAACAAAGGAAATAGAAAGTGTGAATAATATGAGATAAATATAGGGTATTTGACTTTACCACTAACTCCACAATCAATGGTCAATTGAATCAACTATGGAAAATTATACCATGCATAAGTGGTGTCGGTGGCTACAAGCTCACGTTCATCCATCAAGAAGATAACATATGATTAAGGCTATGTCATGGACTATCTTAGATTGGCATTGGTCATTTGCTTAACTACTCTACTCTAGGGTGCAGTATGGTCCATCGTCTCTAGGCATACTCCATCAAAGTGTATAGTGATATATTCAGTGATTACCATTGTGTAATAATCGCTCTCATGATCACAGAAAATAAGAGAGATTAAGTTCGATAACAACAACTAAATATCTAAAACAAGATAAGAAATCATTGAAACTAAATTTATAAGACTTTTATTGGTCAATTCTATAATAAGAATCCTCTAAATTACACAATCTATGCATGTATATAAAGGTCCCCAATAATTAAAACAATCAAACCATTGATGCTTTGTTAGGGCTACATCAAAACCCGAGTGGATGAACTAGCCTCTCATGGCAGAAGAAAAAACTTCAACGATTGAGGAAGAAGGCGTCATCTTTATAAATTATGCGTAAGACTTCGTTCTCCAATGGTTCTCCACTTCAAAGCTCTACAAAGTGTGTCTTCAATTCTGTCCAAATGCTCTCTAAGCTCTCTCAAAATAGGCTTCAATTCGCCACTTTATGCCCTAAGAGAATGCACCAAAGTCCTAATCCAATTAGGAATTAATTAGGTTTTCCCGTAGCACTAATCAGGGGGGTTTTTTCTGCTGATGTTTGGCCCAACTTTTGACCCACTACAAGTTCGATTGACGGAATTTTTGTGAAATACAAAAGTGTGCAGAATCAATTTCGTTCACTTAGGTGGAAATTAAGTCGATTTGAGGCTCGAAAATAACACTTCTGGTCTGTTTTCCAAAATGGAATTAAAACTGTATTAAGCGTAGAATTGGACTTCAGGCCCATAACCTTCTTAAGCAGCTATAATTCTCTTGGACCTCTTCCTTGGGCTGATTTGAGTTGAAATAAATAGTTGAATGGATCCCTTTGATGTAGGTGATAAGTGTTGAATTCTATGCATTTGAACCCTCTTTATTGCATATGTTAGTTCCATTTTTGCGTTTACCGAGATATGTTTACGGTATTTTTTGTATTTTTGATGTATTGCAGGTACTAGAGTAAATGGAGCAAAGTTTGAAGCTATTGGCAGCTGAAGAGAAAAAGTCAGAATTGCAGCCAAAGGCATCTCGATCAATCGAGATGTTGATCTCGATTAATCGAAATCTCGATTGATCGAGATCTCATTTCGATTGATCAAAATCTCGATCGATCGAGATCCAATCTCGATTGATCGAGATTCTGCAGAACCCACTTGGCCACTTGCTCACCTGCTTTCCCACTTGTAACAAAATCCCCCTTTTTGCACAACTTAGGGGAATTGTCTGACTTGAACAAGACCCTTGGGGACCTTCTTGATACAAGGGATATATATATATTGATATATATATATATATATGGTGGGCCCCCAAGGTTGAAAAGGAAGCCAAAAAGCACAAAAGGGCCATATCTCTCATATCTCATATCTCTCTCAAGACACATTAGACCATCCAAGGAGAGACCTTCGGGAGAGGAAGAAGAGGAGCTGAACCAAACCAAGAAGCTTCACTTTTTTCATCAATGGAAGGGCGCAAGGCTGCCATGACCAACTAACTTCTCTACTAGGGTGTGGTTGACACACCTAGCCATGTAAACTTGTTCATTTTTGTAGCACTTGGGAATTTGTAGTTAAATGTTGATTATTTAGCCTAGTGACTATGTACACAAATACATTTCTTTTATATATTCATTTGATTTAGAATTTATTCTTGTCTTAGAGTAGATTTTGTCACTTGAATGCACAACATTTGCATATTCCACAAGAAGTGCAAATGATGGCTAGATAATGGTGTTTAAATGAATGTGTGATGTTTGCTTGTATAGACCATGCCAAGACAAGGTAGTTTGGATGCATGTAGTGTTCACTTAGAGAGTAGGGTAATTAGGTAGTTAGTTAGGTTGAAGAGCTATGCTTGTTGAAGATGGATTATGATAGGTTAGCACACACATTGATCTTTTGATATGTCATTGAGGTCACAAGCCTAATGACATTGTTAGGCAATTAATTTATGAATCCCATGCTTGCTACCCTTATGAACATGTGAATGGCTAGTGGTGGAAGCCACCCCTAGCTCTCTCTCCCAACTTTACTCTTTAATTTTATTGTCATTTCATTCATGCAATAGGTTATAATCAAAAATCCAAAAACCTATTTTTAGGATTAAAGTAGAATTAATCTTTCTTTAAGACAATTGCGACTAGTCCTCGTGGGATCGATACCCTCTATATAGAACCTTATCTACAAAGATTCGTGCTCTTGCGAGTGGTTAAATTATATTTTGATAAAAAAAAGGCAAAATTAAGTTTACAATTTAATCCGAGTTTAGCCACATCAAAATTTTGGCGCCGTTGCCAGGGACTACGATGTAATTGTCGCCATTGAAAGATTAAATCTGGTTTAATTCTTAGGCTAGAAATTCTTTCATTCTTTTTGTATATATCTTGTTCTTATTGCTCAAATTTCTTGATTTTAGGTATACCACATAGCGAGCATCTAAAAGGATCAAAGTTGGAACCCTTTGTGAGTATAAATTCTAAAATTAGTGGTTTGAGTTCTTTCATTCTTTTTGTATATATTATTATTTATTTTTGTGTATTGAGGTGTTGTTCTGCTATTAATGCATGCTAGGTAGACGGTCCTTGTCACTTCCATTGCTTTCGTGTAATTTTGAACTTGAAAGAACACTTAGACAACGTAGAGGAACCTCTAGGGACCCTATATTGCCTAGGACTGAAAACATGGATCCAAATGAAAAACAACCTCCCGAACTACCTCCTTTTAATCATGAACAACCACCTCTACCTCCACCTCCTCAAGGAGAGTTGCTTATGGACTTTTACCTTCCGACTACATTTGAAGTACCTTCATGTATCCAATTTCTGGATGTAGCGGCAAATCAATTCGAAATAAAGTCCTCCACCATCAATCTTCTTAATAGCTTCCATGGTCTCCCTAATGAGGATCCATATCGGCACTTAGATTACTTCCTTTCTGTGTGTTCCACTATTCGTGTACCACACTTTACAGAGGATGATCTAAAGCTGCGTATGTTCCCCTTCTTCCTAAAAGATAAAGCTAGAAGTTGGTTCAATTCTTTAGAACCTAACTCAATCCATTCTTGGGCGGAGATGCAAATAGAGTTCTTGAAAAAATACTTCCCAATGGGTAAGACAAGTGATATTCGGTGAGCAATCACCGGATTCACCCAAATTGACCAAGAACAATTTCATGAGACATGGGAGAGATTAAAAGACCTTCTTAAATCTTGTCTGCATCATGATGTCCCAAAATGGCAGCTAGTGCAAAGTTTTTACGATGGGGTGAGTGAGCAACATAGACAAATGATAGACTCCGCTTGTGGAGGAGGATACCTTTTGAAAAGCCCCGATGAGGCATGGAAACTTTTTCAAACCCTAAGCAACAATTTAGCTCAACGCTCCTCCACTAGGAAAGGGAAGGCCACCCAACCTTGTAGAGGAGTGCATGAAATTTCACGGGTAGATAAGGTTGCCCTGCAAGTAGAAGCCCTATCCCGAAAAATGGATTTAATCATGAAAAATGGGCTGCCTACTCCAAGCCAACCTGTTCAAAATCAGGAAGGTTGTTCATTTTGCTATAGTACTTCACATTTTGTGCGAGATTGTCCTATTGCCGGGCAATCTCCCGATTATGCTCAAGAGCAAGCGAATGCCTTGTACTCTAAATAAATGAATGATCCATATTCAAACACGTACAATCCTGGTTACAAGAACCATCCGGCTTTTTCATGGAAACCTCAAGAATCAAGTCCCTCTTTTCAAGGGCAAAATTCTTTTAATTCCCAATCTCAACAGCCTCATTATAGGCCGAATCCTCAACCTTACAATCAAAGATCTAATTACCAACAACCACCACCTCCTCCGAGAAGCCAAGGCTTTGAAGAAAGAGTGATAAGCAATCTTGAAGCCAATAACCGCTTATTGCAAACTCACTCTCAATCAATCTCTAAGCTGGAAGCGAATGCTCAATCTATGGCTAGGTTAGAAGCTCAAATCGGGCAACTAGCTAATGCCTTGAATAGAAGGGAGGAAGGTAACTTGCCGAGTCAACCGGTGGCAAATCCTAAGGGTGTTCATATGATTGAGGATCCATCATCTTCAACTTGTAATGCTCCTCCGGAGCAAGTTCAATCAATCACCACCTTAAGGAGTGGTAGAATCATCAATTCAAAAGTAGGGGAGGAAGAAAGAAAAGAATTCAATGAGCAATCCGCTAATCCAAAAGAATCCCATTTAAATCCAAAAGTGTTTCCTTTAAATCCAAATGTGCATAACATCCCTTTAAATCCAAAAGGAAAGGCAAGTGAAGTTGTGTCGTCATCAATTCCAAATCTTGACACTTCTTTTGAACCTCCGGTTCCTTTTCCTCAAAGATTGAAGGAACTTTCTCATTTTGGGAAGCAAGGAGAGAAAATCCAAGACATGATGGAGATCTTCAAACAAGTAAAGATCAATCTCCCTCTCCTTGATGCTATTCGACAAATTCCCTCCTATGCTAAATTCTTGAAGGACTTGTGCACTCAAAAGCGCAAATCTAGGAATAATGTTCCTAAGAAAGTCCTTCTAACTGAGCATATAAGCTCTATTTTCCAACACCAAGCCCCTCCTAAATTCAAAGATCCAGGTGCTCCGACCATTTCGTGCACCATCGGAAATCAATCTTTTGAAAAGGCACTTCTTGATTTAGGGGCTAGTGTCAATTTGCTTCCATTCTCAGTTTACCAACAACTAGGTTTGGGGGAACTCAAGCATACCACGGTTGTGTTGCAACTTGCCGACCGCTCAGTGAAGCAACCACGTGGCATAATTGAGGATGTAATCATTCAAGTGGACAAATTCTACTTTCCGGTGGACTTCATAGTCCTTGACACGGAACAGGTCCAAAAGCCAAATCGGCATATTCCTATCATTCTAGGTCGTCCATTCTTGGCCACGGCAAACGCTTGTGTTAACTGCCGTACCGGAGTGATGGACATCTCTTTTGGGAATATGAAAGTCCGCTTGAGCATCTTCAACGCTTCCCACCACACATCCGACGACGAAAGTGAGTGCTTTTGTGTCGATGTAGTGGAAGACTTAGTTCAAGAAGCACTTCCTTCTATTCTTTCCAAGGATCCTTTAAAGGCATGCCTAAATCACTTCAACTATGATAATTTTGACATTGAGCAATCCATATGTGAAGTCAACTCAATGCTTGATGTCAATACTGTCATGGATGTGCCTAATTGGAGAGTTTCTAGAGAACCCTTTCCTCTATTTTTGGTTAATTCCGTCGCTCCCCACGGAGCGGTGGAATTAAAGGACTTGAAAGATGGCTCGTTGTTCAAAGTAAATAGGCAACGCTTAAAAGTACGCGTGGATGACCAAGTTACCACCGAATATGTGGATGTCGTCACTTTGACGGATCCCGTATATTTTGACTCGTGAGCCGATCCGAACGTCATGCCATAGACGTGTAAGGTGGCATAGCCGTGGTAGCTATCATGCTTCCATGATGTCCCTTTTATCCAAAGTAAAGGTTGTGTATCTAAGCAATTTAGTATCTAATTCCCAAAAATCCAAGTCCCTGAAGCATAACTCAAGCTGACTGTTTTTGAGCATCTCGATTGATCGAAGCCAGGATCTCGATCAATCGAGATTTCGATTGATCGAGATTTCAGTCTCGATTGATCGAAAAATCGCAGAGAATTGCCAAATCCAAAAGTCCCGAGAGGTAGTATTCTTCGATAGCACTTCGATTGGTCTTCGATCGATCGAAAATTTTGATTGATCGAAAGCAAAATTTCGATTGATCAAAATAAATTTTCAATTGATCGAATTAAAAGTCTTGATTCATAGAAGAAATATCGATTGATCGACGAGGGACTCTCGATTGATCGAAGTTGATTTCGATCGATCGAGATGCTAATCTCGATTGATCGAAGTGAGATTTTGATTAATCAAAATCTCAATTAATCGAGATGCACATCTCGATCAATCGAGATGCACGCGATGCCTGCACGTGAGCCGAACTCTTATTTAAACCGTTGGACTTCCCTCTCATTTTAAAAAACCATCCGACTTCTTTCCTTCTTCCGTGCGATCCAGAGTCTTTCCAAGAGCCATCCCGCGCTTGATCTTCCATTCCCGACCATCCACCGTCGTTCGCCGTAGTCCGAAACCGCCGCCATCACTCGCGCGCTCTTCTCTTCGCGGCTGCGAGATGGTTTTCATTTTCGTGTGCCGTTCATCTTCTTCACCTTGAGGTAAGTGATGCATGGCTACATTTTTGCGTACTTTCTCACTATTTTTGATAGTTCTACGGCATAATAAACATAGTTAGATGATGTTGGGTGGGATTGGTGCATTTGCGATATTCATAATGAGATTTTGTACGTTTTAAGGGGTAGGACTACATGTATGGGTGAGATATTGCACTCTCTCTGTTTCAAATGCTTAGTGTACGGGTTGCGACCGTGACCCATTGTTTCGGTTGCATCAGCTCACGCTGCCTCTTTGAGAGCAATTTTTTTTTTGAACTCATGTCAGCACCATGGACTAGGACCTCATTTTCATTTTTAGTCCTTTATTTTTATTCTTAGTTTATTATTCCTTTTATTTTCTTTTTATTTACGTAATTTTTGGAATAAAGTGCAGACTGCTCCGAGATCATGGCGAGGGTGAAGAATGCCCCCGGTTCAGTTAGAGACGTGCCCGGGCGAGCCTTCCGATCTCGGAAGTTTCACCCGGAGCAGATTTTTGATTTAGCAGAGTTTGAGATGCGTCCCGACAGCGTGTGGACTATCGCCGAGCTCAGGAGGCGTCGCCTCGACCGACTATGTGTGCCTCCCACTGATGTGGCACACGAGCGCTTAGTGCAGGTCTTCTACGAGCGCATGACCTACTCCTGCACAGCGCCGGACACATTAGAGACGGTCGTGGGCACCACGACTATTATGATTACGCCGAGCCAGATTGCGCAAATGCTCGACATTCCTCACCAGCAGCCGCCAGACATGGTTCACCAGGACGGTCGACAGCTTTTCAAGGCCGCACTTCCAGCAGACACGACGCTGTTCTCCATCGTGATGGACATGTGTGGTGGGGCGTTTACCACGCCCAGTCACAACTGCACGTCCAAATCGATGTGCCCTAGTAGACTGTGGTTCTTGGACACCGTTCTCATCAAGAACGCGTGTCCCCTACAGCACGTGGCAGAGCGTAGGGGTGACCTCCTCCGTTGCCTTTATTCTTTCCACACGGGCACGTGGGTTTCTGTCCCATCACTGATCTGGGGGCAGATGTTCAAAGTCTGGGACGACCTCGTCAACAAGAGGATGAGGCGATCAGCTAGCTGGCGGCTTCCCTTTCCTTTCCTGGTCGCAGCTTTTCTTAGTCGTGCCAGTATACCGGTCAGTGATACTAACATCCAGTTGGCACCGCCCACCCGCTTCACATCTTCTTAGTGGGAGAGGGTGAGGCGACACTTAGAGCGACAGGACCACCAGGTGATCCACCAGACGATATAGATATGGATGCCCCGGTGGAGATGGAGGAGGGAGAGCCTGCAGGGGATGGGTCTGAGGACGAGGAGATGGAGGAGGAGGAGATGGATATGGCTGCAGAGCGGCACGACATCCTGGCGACAGGCTATTCCTGCCTGGCGACTGATGTTGAGCGGCTCCAACAGGGTTTTGACGAGCACGTCCAGGTGACGCAGAGTCAGCTGGAGGGCATCCGTTCGGACATTTCTTCTCTAGCTCAGGGTCAGAGGACAATTCTTGACGAGTTCCGAGCCTTCCGGCAGGACCTGCAGTTCCTGTTTGCAGGACGAGCTTCCACCTCCACTTCTGCTCCCACCGAGCCGCCACCACCACCACCCGCCCTCGAGTAGCTGCTTTTATGTGTTTTTTTTTCTGTTTTACTTTCTGTATTTCTTGTTCTTTCTTTATGTTGGATAGTCCATGTTGGCCATGTTTTCTTTCATTTTTAGTTTCTTTTTGAGTATTTCACCTACATGTACACCGTGTACTAAATTCATTTTCACATTTATGGAATACAATTTTTTTTTTCTTCTGTTCTACCATGTGTTATCTTTCCTGTCTTTATTTTTGCTTTCTGTCAATATCTCTGTTCTCTATACTTTGACTATGTATGTAGTACCACTTGCTTACTTGTTATATGCGATTCAGTTGATGATTTCCGTTTATTACCGCCTGGTTTAAATTTCCAATACTGTTGAGATTGCTTCAACACAGTATGGCGTTAATAAAGAAAGGCAGCCCCTTTGCGTGCTATACATTACCATGCCTGGATAGTCAATCTCTTATCGCATAGACCTCTTAGACAATTGGAAAACACCAGTTCAGACCCTTAGATATACAGTGATCTTGGCATTGTCCGTTTGTGCGTAATTATTTCATTATGTTCTGTTTATCTACTTTTTGTTCCTTTTAATGCTCGTGGTATCCAGTTGGTGTTCTGTGCAGGTTTTTCTTATTTGTAAGATGACCGTTATTGTGGAATACCATTTTTGTCGCATTCTGCAATCCCGGTAACTTCTTTCCTTGTTCTTCTTGTCCAAACATTGAGGACAATGTTGCATATAAGTTTGGGGGTGCGGTATGCTATACCACTTGCATATGCATGCAATGTTCAGTCGTTATATTGAGTGTCATTGTAGAGCAGTTTTCTTTTTCTTGATATTTTTGCATGCTTGCTATGATGTCTTTTTTTTTAAAGGAAGATCATTTGAATAAATGTCCGAGGTAAATGCAGTAGGTAGTTAAGAACTTTAACATTGTAAATACCCGCACTTTTGCAAGCTTTATAGTAGGCTAGAACGGTCTACATTTTTGTCCAAATATGAGCACGTACAGTTCTTGCCCTAAATTTGTCCTTAACCGCACAAATTCGCACGCATGCATTTTAAACTGTGGGGTATAAGTCTGAGGGAGAATTTTGTAAATTTCTGTTTTTATCTGAACAACTTAAAGCCGGTTGTTGTAAAAAAAAAAGAGAAAAAGAGAAAAATTTGCAATAAGCCTTCTCACTCAATAAACCGGATTTCTATGCCTCAAAGCAGGGATTATTCGCGTATAAGTGTGCAAGGTTGAGCAGTAATAAGCGGGTGGCTTGCTTACGCTCATCGCCTTGTAAGCTCGGTTATTAAGTCCGAGGGGTATTTCTTCACCTGATGCCCTAAAACCAATTGGTTCGGGAGTCATTGGCCCAATGCCGCTACATGGGCTTACAAGAAAGCAAAAAGAGCTAAGCATTGCACGGTCATCCGCACATGAGCAATCATGAATGTTTTGCGATAATGAACAGCGATGTCGAGCGTTTTCAATGAGTTTTTCTCTTAAAAACAGATTTGTTTGTTTTCTTCTCCAAATATGACAAAAGCCACGCGTTAGAATGCATGTTCACTTTTCAAAGAGGACTTTGGGGTCGAAATTGGTATGTTTGTTCGGACTGGCCATTATGTGGGGACCGTCATTTATTTAAAGCTTGTGCAAGTCCATTTTTGCTAATGACCACATAGTTCTGTAATACTCGTTGCATTTGCCAAACGTGAAATGAACGGATGATCACCCTTTATCTAGTGATGACTGAGCACGATTCAACTTTTGTATAATATAGTTAATTTCATTTTTGTAATATCGTATTGCTAAGGGACTAGCAATATGTAAGTTTGGGGGTGTGATAAGTGTTCAATTCTATGCATTTAAACCCTCTTTATTGCATATGTTAGTTCCATTTTTGCGTTTACCGAGATATGTTTACTGTATTTTTTGTGTTTTTGATGTATTGCAGGTACTAGAGTAAATGGAGCAAAGTTTGAAGCTATTGGCAGCTGAAGAGAAAAAGTCAGAATTACAGCCAAAGGCATCTCGATCAATCGAGATGTTGATCTCGATTAATCGAAATCTCGATTGATCGAGATCTCATTTCGATTGATCGAAATCTCGATCGATCGAGATCCAATCTCGATTGATCGAGATTCTGCAGAACCCACTTGGCCACTTGCTCACCTACTTTCCCACTTGCAACAAAATCCCCTTTTTTGCACGACTTAGGGGGATTGTCTGACTTGAACAAGACCCTTGGCGACCTTCTTGATACAAGGGATATATATATTGATATATATATATATATATGGTGGGCCCCCAAGGTTGAAAAGGAAGCCAAAAAGCACAAAAAGGGCCATATCTCTCATATCTCATATCTCTCTCAAGACACATCAAACCATCCAAGGAGAGACCTTCGGGAGAGGAAGAAGAGGAGCTGAACCAAACCAAGAAGCTTCACTTTCTTCATCAATGGAAGGGCGCAAGGCTGCCATGACCAACTAACTTCTCTACTAGGGTGTGGTTGACACACCTAGCCATGTAAACTTGTTCATTTTTGTAGCACTTGGGGATTTGTAGTTAAATGTTGATTATTTAGCCTAGTGACTATGTACACAAATACATTTCTTTTATATATTCATTTGATTTGGAATTTATTCTTGTCTTAGAGTAGATTTTGTCACTTGAATGCACAACATTTGCATATTCCACAAGAAGTGCAAATGATGGCTAGATAATGGTGTTTAAATGAATGTGTGATGTTTGCTTGTATAGATCATGCCAAGACAAGGTAGTTTGGATGCATGTAGTGTTCACTTAGAGAGTAGGGTAATTAGGTAGTTAGTTAGGTTGAAGAGCTATGCTTGTTGAAGATGGATTATGATAGGTTAGCACACACATTGATCTTTTGATATGTCATTGAGGTCACAAGCCTAATGACATTGTTAGGCAATTAATTTATGAATCCCATGCTTGCTACCCTTATGAACATGTGAATGGCTAGTGGTGGAAGCCACCCCTAGCTCTCTCTCCTAACTTTACTCTTTAATTTTATTGTCATTTCATTCATGCAATAGGTTATAATCAAAAATCCAAAAACCTATTTTTAGGATTAAAGTAGAATTAATCTTTCTTTAAGACAATTGCGACTAGTCCTCGTGGGATCGATACCCTCTATATAGAACCTTATCTACAAAGATTCGTGCTCTTGCGAGTGGTTAAATTATATTTTGATAAAAAAAAGGCAAAATTAAGTTTACAATTTAATCCGAGTTTAGCCACATCAGTAGGCTTCATCTAACCCTCTTGCATGTCATCTTTAAAAGCGCAGGATCATGGTTTTAACTGAAATAATCATTAAGGCACTGAAAATACAGAAAACACTAAAACGAAGTAAAATCACAAAATAATCTATCACTAAAAGAATAAAATACGCAAGTTAAGAGGCTAGAATGCATAACATTCAACGCCGATCACACCCCAAACTTACATATTGCTAGTCCCTTAGCAATAGAATAAAATAAAACTAAAACAAAGGAAACTAATAAACACTAACTAAACTACCGAACTCCACTTTCCTGGGAGAAACGATTGCATTTAGCATATGCAAAAGCCTTTAAACCCCTAGGTTCCCCCTAGTGGACGAGTATAGTCTCGTGAGGGTTTTCAGAAATGTTACCCACAAACATTCAAAATTTCTGTTTCAACATTAAATCAAGAAGAAGATTACAATACATAGTTACAAACTTGCATTTAAGAATAATTTCAAACTTTCAAATTCCACAATTCAAAGCAATGGTCCCCTGCATAATTCATATCAACACACCTCAAAATAACCAACTCTAGCTCCCTCGTGAAAAGTGAAGTAGCAGTCATCTAATGTAGCATAACCTAGCTCCGAATATATTAAGGCACATACCCCTTCAACTCACTAGCTCCCCTTATTGAAATCATACTTCCAAACATGATTACATGACTTTTTCATTTTTTTCATCATTCTTTTTTCAATTGATTTATTGGTTGTGCAATGTCTTGATCTATTAAGCTTTCTGAAAGATACATGTAGCAAGCTTTCAGTCAGTGACTCGCAAACTAGATGACTTTAGGGCACTAGGCGTTAAGACAACCCGAAGAACCTAATTACTCGAATCAGTCAGGCTACAAATCAAGACAACCAATGCTCATCTTTTCTCACCCTTTCACTTTGACGCGAACACTCCGTGCTTCTTGAGGCATAGAGGTCCGGTTACTCATAAAAAATATCAAATTGATTGCTTTCAACATATTCTTTTTTTTCTTCATCTTTTTTTTTCATTAAAGTCAAGTAAAACACATCATCGGTACTCATTCTCAAGAGATACTAATTAATATCAAGCATATGTAACTCAATAACTCAAAACCAAAATTTATACCTCACAAGATTATGCTAGTGTGTTTGTGCATGTGAGGAAACTAAAACCAATTACTCCAAAGCATGTCAATGCAAACCATGATTAAAATCACTTAATTTAAACTATAGTTTCCAAAAATCTAAAACATACTCAAAAATTGCAAGTTACGCACATACATAAGGTACTAATCCCTTTGAATAATGTAAAAACATTCTATCTAAAAACAAAACAAAACAAAATAAAATAAACAAACTAAGAAAATAAAATAAACAAAAATCCTAAAATAAGAAGAATTTCATAAAAATTTCCCCCATATGCAATAAAGCACAAAAATAAGGTATCGCCTCACCCACAAACTTAAACTGTACATTTTCGTTAATGTATACCCAATTAAAGCATAGAGAAGGGTAAGAATGATAATACCAGGATAATGGAGTAGTGGCAAGAAAATAAAGTAAACCAATGGGATGAAGGCAATGCAAGCACACCCCCAAACTTGGAAGTTACAACCTGTCAAAACAAACCACTATACCCTAAAGACCAAGTGAAATAGCATGGGTGAAAATAAATATGAAAATAGAAAAATCCTAAAAAATTTTTTTTTTTTAAACTGCTAAAGTCAGAAAGAAAAATAAAACTAAAAATAAAATAAAATACAAAAGAGAGTTACCTTCCAGTTAAGGATGTGGAGGTGATTGAGCATCGGGATTCAAGTTCGCCTGGCGCATCAATGCACGCAACATCCTCCTCATCTCTAGCTGATCCTGGCGAGTCTCACGAAAGTGATCCACCATCTCGGTCCGTATAGCTCCAAACTGTGTGAAAACCTCAGTCTGTTAGGTGCCAAACTGGGCAGTCAACCCAGTAATATGCCCCTTTAAATAATGATAATCATGTCCACCAGCTTGTGCATGTATATTCTCTTCTTCTGCTTCCATCTCCTCTGGATCTTCCACCGGTGGTGGTATATCTACAACTTCCCCTCCCTGAGCCAATCGAGATACTTCACCTGGAGCAGCTATGACTCTTTAATGCATATGAGATCGGCTCACATTCCAGTCATGTGTGCTATAGTGAATATCTCGTGGAAAAGCAAGCTCGTTCTCACCTACTGCATATCCCTGTGCAATGAGTAACTGATGAATGATAGTAGGGAATGGGAAACTCCCAGTCACTTGCACTATCCGGTGCCTTGGCCAAAACCTTGGAATAGAAATTTTTAATTTGGTCCCAGACAATATGTGGGAATGATAGTCAATGCCCAAAATGTATGGAATATAAAGCTCGAAGGAACTCTTGATGCCTCTCGATTTTATTTCCAATGGGGCATATATTCTTGTACAAAATAGCATCAAGGAACCATAAATGACTCGACATAGAAGTCTTTGAAGCTGCGTTACGCTTTGGCCCAGAGAATTGGTTAGCACACAGACGTGCAACCAAATTACCCACCGACAAATCATCGGGTAAAGGAGTGTAGATATTGGTCAAATCAGCCTGACATTCATGAGGACAGCCCATAGCAATAGCAATCGAAGACATATTAACCTAAACTCGTGTTCCATCCACCGAAAAAATAAGCACACCCCGCTCATCAGGTTTTGGCATTAAGTTCTGATAAAAGACTTTGACGAGCCTCGGGTAGATAGTAGTAGATAATGGAACAAAAATCGAAGCCGACCAACGATGACGGATGTTAAAAATCCCCCATCGTGTCTCAAGAAACATAGCATATAGTTCAGCAATGTCAAACATCGCTTCAAAATTCAAGGCTCTTGGATGCCATCTCTAATGAATTCTATCTCGATGAGATCTTGAGGAAACGGATGTTGGATCATGTCTTGCTCGATGAGGATTGCTCGAGCTTGAAGCACCTTGGTGAATTGCTCTCTTTGGTGCCATAGAAATAGAAAAAGCTTGTTGAGGAAATAAATCAAACACTTGGCGTGCACAATAAATGTTTCTCCTTCAACCTCTTCTTTCGGCAATTTTTCCACCTCAAATTGAACAATTCAATCCACCAATTATGTCCCCCAAACTTGGTTTTCAAAAGCCCTCAAAAAGATTGGCACAATTTTGCAAAATAAAAACTCTACTTACTTTGATGAATAACTTGAGAAAGTAAGAGTTTTCTTGAGAACTAGTGATGATTAATCCAATTTTGATGTTGATGTTGAGGATGATCAATGATAAATACTTGTAAGAGAATCACCAATTGAAGAAAATATATTCCCGATTGATGTAGGAGTCAAATTGGATCACAAAGTCTTTAAATAAACAAGTAGTAGCAAGTAGATAAGAGATGGGGGTTATTTATAACCCAAAAAAAATTAGCCAGCCCATATTGGGCTTGGGCGATTGATCCCCCTTGGATGGGGCGATCGATCGCCCCCCTGCTGGTGGGATCAACTTGAAAAAATCAAGGGGCGATCAATTGGCCCCCTAAATGGGCGATCGATCCCCCTTTTGTTGGTCTGTTTGGTGTCTATTGCCAAGGGTCCGCTGAGAAATGTATTTTTGGAGTCTCTTTCACCCAAGGTCAACCGAGAGCTCATTTTTTTCACTCGTTTTGAGTCCAAAGACCTTGGTACACCACTTGGCATTTTCCGGAAGCAACTTATACATCAAAAACTCAAAGAAAACACATCAAAACGCAACTAAAATTGAAAGAAAGATTAAGAAAACTTAAACTAAAAATTAAAATCAAAGAAAACTAAAGAAATTAAAGGATAGAAATACATACAAATCCTACAATTTAACGTCTGTAGGTGACGATTGACTCTCCGAAGGGTTTAAGTCGGATAGACGGGATCCGTCAAGTTGACGGACTCCACATCTCTTTTTGGCACAAATCCTTCTACACAATGCTTCAACCTTTGCCCATTAAATTTGTCATAAAAAATTCCAAACAATTGTTCATCTGGAAATGAGTCGCCAATAGGTAATGCATCGAACACAGGCTCAAACATAATCCGGGATAAATGATATGCAACTACATTCTCTGTCCCCTTTTTGTCTTTTATCTCCAAATTGAATTCTTGTAACAATAAAATTCATCGAATAAGGCACGGTTTGGTTTCCTTCTTAGCGAATAAGTGTCTCAATGCCGCATGATCAGAGTAGACAACCACCTTGAACCCCAATAAATAGGAACGAAACTTGTCTAGAGCAAATACTACAGGTAGAAGCTCTTTCTCTGTGGTTATATAATTGAGTTGGGCATCAGAGAGAGTCTTACTAGCATAATAGATAACATATGGTCGTTTCTTTTCTCTTTGTCCCAACACTGCTCCCACTGCATAATCAGAGGCATCACACATGATTTCAAAAGGTAGAGCCCATTTTGGAGATTGCATGATTGGTGCAGAGGATAATAAAGACCGAAGCTTCTCCAAAGCTTGCACAAACTCTTCATCAAAGGAAAAGAAAACATCTTTAGATAACAAGTGGCACAAAGGTTGAGCAATTTTACTGATATCCTTGATGAATCTTCTATAGAATCCAGCATGGCTTAAGAAAGAGCGAACTTGCTTCACCGAAGTTAGAGCAGGCCGAGTAGCAATCAGGTCGATCTTTGTTTTATCAACTTCAATGCCTCTCTCTGAAACAATATGGCCCAACACAATACCCTCCTTCACCATAAATAGCAACTTGATTATAACCGGAGTAGCCATCCAGGAAATAATAGTAGCTCTCACTTCTTACTTCTCAAGAATTTGATCAATGAATGGAAGAGGGAAGTGATCCTTCCTTGTCATGGAGTTAAGTTTTCTGTAGTCAATGTAAACACGCCAACCCGTGGTAGTGCGTTGTGGAATGAGTTTTCCCACTGAATTGGGAACAATAGTATGGACAGACTTCTTAGGAATGACTTGAGTCACGCTTACCTATGTGCTGTCAAAAATTGGATAGATGATACCTCCATCAAGTAACTTGACCTCCTCTTTCTTCACCACCTCTTTCATATTGGGATTCAATCACCTCTATGCTTCTCTAGATGGATTGCTTCCTTCCTCCAAATAAATTTTATGCATACAAATCGAAGGATCAATTCCCTTGAGGTCTGCTACACTCCACCCAATTATTTCACGATGTTGGTACATGACCTCCACTAAACATGCTTCTTGAGTTTCTGTTAGATCAGAGGCAATGATAACCGAAAGAGTTCTATGGGCACTTGATCAGCGTTGAATGTTACGCATTCTAGCCTCTTAACTTGCATATTTTATTCTCTTAGGGATAGATTATTTTGTGATTTTACTTCGTTTTAGTGTTTTCTGTATTTTCAAGGCCTTAATAATTATTTCAGTTAAAACAATGATTTTGGGCTTTTAAAGATGACATGCAAGAGGGTTAGATGAAGCCTACATCAAAGAGATCCATTCAAATATATATTTCAACTCAAATCAGCCCAAGGAAGAGGTCCAAGAGAATTATAGCTGCTTAAGAAGGTTACTAGCCTGAAGCCCAATTCTGTGCATAATACAATCTTAATCCCATTTTGGAAAACGGACCAGAAGTATTATTTTTGAGCCTCAAATCTACTTCACACTTTTGTATTTCACGAAAATTCTGTGGATCGAACTTCTAGTGGGTCAAAACTTGGGCCGAACATCAGCAGAAAAAACCCACCTGATTAGTGTTACGGGAAAACCTAATTAATTCCTAATTGGATTAGGACTTTGGTGTATTCTCTTGGGCAATAAAGTGGTGAATGGAAGGCTGTTTGAGAGAGATTAGAGAGCTTAGAGAGCCTTTTGTCAGATTTGAAGACATACTTTAAAATTGCCTCTGATCTGACAGAAACTCAAGAGAATCGCTTAGTAGAGGTCTTATATCAACATCGTGAAGCAATTGGGTGGAGCGTCGCTTATCTTAAGGGCATTGATCCCTCGATCTGCATGGACAAAATCCATCTGGAAGAAGGATGTAAGCCATCTAGAGAGTCACAGAGGCGACTGAACCCTAACATGAAGGAGGTAGTAAAGAAAGAGGTTATCAAGTTACTTGATGCAGAGGTGTATGATGGCCATCTTCTCTGACATGGTGGAAAAATTATTGGAGGTCTTCATAGATGACTTCTCTATTTTTGGATCATCTTTTGAATACTACCTGAGCAATTTATCACTTGTGCTTCAGAGGTGCCGAGACCAGAATTTGGTCCTTAGTTGGGAGAAGAGTCATTTCATGGTGAAGGAGGGTATTGATCTAATTTCTACTCTGCCTCTTCCGACTATAGTGAAGCAAGTCCATTCTTTCTTAGGCTATGCCAGGTTCTATAGAAGATTCATCAAAGACGTTAGTAAAATTGCTCGACCTTTGTGTCATCTGTTGTCTAAAGATGTTCCCTTTTCCTTTGATGAAGAGTAAGTGTAAGCCTTCGAGAAGCTTTGGTCTTTACTATCATTTGCACCAATCATGTAATCTCCAAAATGGGCATTACCTTTTGAGATTATGTGTGATGCTTCTGACTACGTAGTAGGAGTGGTATTGGGGCAAAGAAAAGACAAGCAGCCTTATGTCATCTACTATGCTAGTAAGACTCTTTTTGAAGCTCAACTTAATTGCTCAACTTAATTATACCACCACAGATAAAGAGCTTCTAGCTATTGTATTCGCCTTGGACAAGTTTCGTTCTTATCTATTAGGGTCTAAGGTAATTGTCTACTCTGATCATGCGGTATTGAGGCACTTATTGGCAAAGAAAGAAACCAAACCATGCTTTATTCGATGGATTCTGTTGCTGCTAAAATTTAATTTGGAGATAAAAGACAAAAAAGGGACAGAGAATGTAGTTGCGGACCATTTATCTCGGATTGTATCAGATTCCAAGTTTGATGCATTACCTATTCGCGACTCATTTCTGGATGAGCAATTGTTTGGGGTTTTCGAGGAATCATTCAAGGGCAAAGATTAAAATATTGTGTGGAAGGAGTTGTACAGACTAGAGATGTGGAGTCCGTCGACTTGACGGATCCTGTCTATCTTACTTGATCCTTTCGATGAGATGATCGTCGCCTACGAATGTTAATTGTAGGGGTTATATGTATTTCTAACTTTTAGTTTCTTTATTTTTCTTTTCTTTCAATTGTTAGTTCATGTTTTTTACTTTTTATTTCAATTTTAGTTGCGTTTTAATGTGTTTTCTTTGAGTTTTTGATGTTTTAGTTGCTTCCGAGGGATGTCAAAAAGTGTATCGGGTTATTCGGGTCCAAAATGGGTGAAAAAGTGAGGTCTCAATTGACCTTGGGTGATTACTAGGCCAAAAATATGCTTCCCGATCGACTCTTGGCAATAGAGACATACTAGGCTCCCAGCAGGGGGGATCGATTGCCCCCTTTATTTATTGAAAGGCCAGAGCATTACCTGGCCAATTGATCGCCCAGCCCTTGGGGGTATCGATCGCCCAAGTATATATATGGGCTGGCTGATTTTTTTTTATATATAAGGGCCCCTCTCTCCAAGATACATGCATCTACTTGTTTATTTGAAGACTTGATGCTCTCCATTGACTCCTACATCAACCAGAATTATAATTTCTCAAATTGGTGATTCTATTACAAGCAATTATCATTAATCATCATCATCAACAACATCAAATCCAAGGTGATCATCTCAAGTTCTCAAGTAAACTCTAACTTTTCCAAAGTTCTTCATCAAGTGGAGTTTTAATTACTCAAAATTGAATGAATATTTTTGAGGGGTTTTAAAGATCATGTTTGGGGGAAGTCATTGGTGGATTGAATTATTTAATTTGGGCTAAAAAAGATTCCAAAAGAAAAGGTTGAAGGAGGTACTATATTTGTGCACGCCAAGTTTTTGTCTTAATTCCTCAACCACAGTTTGTGAATTTATATGGCACCAAAGAGAGCAAATAACCAGGGCGCATCAAACTCGCATAATCCTCAACAAATACAACATGATCTAACACCAGTTACTTCTAGGCCTCGCCGAGAAGGGATACATGAGAGATGACACACAAGAGCTTTAAATTTTAGGCAACATTTGATATCGCAAAACTTTATGCTATGTTTCCCGAGACACAGTGGAGTATTTCTGACATCTGTCATCGTCGGGTTGCTGCGATTTTTGCTCCATCAACTACCACCATATACCCAAGGCTCGTTAAAGTCTTTTACTAGAACTTGATGCCGAAACCTGATGAGCGGGGAATTCTTATTTCTACGGTGGATGGGACATAAGTTAATATTGATATGTCAACCATTACTACTGCCATGGGCTGTCCTCATGAATGCCCAGCGAATTTAACCAAAATCTACACTCCTCTAACCGATGATCTTTCGGTGGGTAATTTGGTTGCACAGTGGTGTGCTAACTAATTTTCTGGGCCAAAGCATAATACCGCTTCTAAATTTTCTATGCCAAGTCATTTGTGATTCCTTGATGCATTACTATACAAGAATATGTGTCCCATTAGGCACAAGACAGAGAGACATCAAGAGTTCCTTCGAGCCTTATATGCAATACACTTTGGGCATTGGTTGTCGTTCCCATAAATCATTTGTGGCCAAATTAAGAAATATTATTCAAAGGTCGTGGCGAAGGCACCAGATAGTGCGAGTGACTGAGAATTCCCATTACCTACTATTATTTATCAGTTGCTCACTACGCAAGGGTATGCAGTCGATGAGGATGAGCATGTTTTTTCCAAGAATTGTCCAGTATGGCACACATGACTGGAATATGAGCAGATCACATATGCACTAGAGAGTCATTGTTGCACCCGGTGAAATATCCAAACTGGCATAGGGAGGAGAAGCTGTAGCAGCACCACCACCAGTAGAGGAGCCGGAGGAGATGGAAGCTGAGGAATAAGATGTCCTTGCACAAGCTGGTGGACAGGATTATAGTCATCTAGAGGTGCAGATTGCTGGGTTGACTACCCAATTTGGTGCCTTACAAACAGAGGTATCCGCATAGTTTGGAGCTTTACGGGCAGAGATGGCGGATCCAAGAGAGATGAGAAGGATGCTGCACGCTTTGATGCGCCATGCGAACCTTGACCCAGATGCTCAGTCACCTCCATATCCTTGATTTTGAGGTACCTACTTTGTGTATTTTGTTTTATTTTTAGTTTCTATTTTTCTTATTTTCTTTCTGTATTTAGTTTTTTTTATTTATTATTTTCAGTTTTAAAAAATATTTTTTTTTTCTTGTTTCTAGTTTTCTATTTCATATTTATTTTCACCCACATTATTTCACTTGGTCGTTGGGGTATAATGGTTTGATTTGATAGGTTGATGCATCCAAGTTTGGGGGAATGCCTGCATTGCCTTCATGCTACTGGTTTGTGCTATTTTCTTGCCTCTACTCCAGTTTTCTGGTAATATCGTTCTAACCCTTCTCTATGCTTCTATTGGATGTACATTGAGGACAATGTACAATTTAATTTTGGGGGTGAGGCGATGCCTTTGATGTGCTTTATTTACAATATGGGGGAAATTTTTATGAAATTCTTCTTTTTTTAGGACTTTTTGTTTATTTTCTTCTTATAGTTTTTTTATTATTTTCTTTTATTTTCTTTTTACATTATTCAAGGGTTTAATACTTTATATAGGTACTTAACTTGCAATTCTTGAGTATGTTTTAAATTTTTTGGAAACTATGGTTTGAGTTTAGTGGTTTTAATTATGGATTGCATTGACATGCCTTGGGGTGAATGGTTGTAGTTTCCTCACATGCACAAACACACAAGCATAATCTTGTGAGGTATAAGCTTTGGCTCTGAGTTGTTGGGTTACATATGCTTGACAGTAAGTGGTATCCCTTGAAAATGAGTACCAATGATGTGTTCTACATTACTTTAGAAAAAAAAAATATATATGTGATGAATAGCAAATTAATTTGATCCTTTCCATGAGTAACCGAGCCTCTTGCCTCAGTAAGAACGGAGTGTTCATGTCAAAAGTGAAGGGGTGAGAAAAGATAAGCACTGGTTGTCTTGATTTCTGGCCTGACTGATTTGAGTTATTAGGTTCTTCGGGGTGTCTTGACACCTAGTGCCCTAAAGCCATCTGGTTTGGGAGTCATTGACTGAAAGCTTGTTATATGGATCTTTCAAAAAACTTGATAGATCAAGACATTGCACAACCAATAATGCAATGGAAATAAAGAATGAAAAAAAATGAGACAAGTCATATATTTATGTTTGGAAGTATGATTTCAATAAGGGGAGCTAGTGAGTAGAAGGGGTATGTGACTTAATATATTCGGAGTTGGGTTATGCTATATGAGATGACTGCTAGTTCACTTTTCACGAGGGAGTTAGAGTTGGTTGCTTTGAGATATGTTGATGTGAATTATGTGTGGGGACCATTGCTCTGAATTGTGAAATTTTAAAATTTAAAATTATTTTTTAATGCAAGTTTGTAACTATATATTGTAATATTCTTCTTGATTAATGTTTAAACAGAAATTTTGAATGCTTGTGGGTAACATTTCTACAAACCCTCACGAGACTATAACTCATCCACTAGGGGGAACCTAGAGGTTTAAAGGCTTGTTGCATATGCTAAATGCAATCATTTCTCCCACGAAAGAGGAGTTGGGTAGTTTAGTTATTGTTTAGTTCGTTTCATTTGTTTTAATTTTATTTTGTTCTATTGCTAAGGGACTAGCAATATGTAAGTTTGGGGGTGTGATCGGCGTCGAATGTTACGCATTCTAGCCTCTTAATTTGTATATTTTATTCTCTTAGTGATAGATCATTTGTGATTTTACTTCGTTTTAGTGTTTTCTGTATTTTTGGGGCTTTAATGATTATTTCAGTTAAAACCATGATTTTGGGCTTTTAGAGATGACATGCAAGAGGGTTATATGAAGCTTACATCAAATGGATCCATTTAACTCCATATTTTAACTCAAATCATCCCAGGGAAGTGATCCAAAAGACTTATAACTGCTTAAGGAGATTCTGGGCCTGAGCCCAATTCTGCGCATAATCTAGTTTTTATCTCATTTTGGAGAACGACCCGAAAGTCTTATTTTCAAGCGTCAATTCGACTAAATTTCTAGATAGGTTGAACGAAATTCGATTCTAGACACTTTTGTATTTTACGTAAATTTCATGAATCGGACTTCTAGTGGGTCAAAAACTCGGGCTGACTGTCAGCAGGAAAAATCCACCTATTTAGGGTTGCTGGAAAACCCTAATTATCTCCTAATTGGGTTAGGACTTTATGTATTCTCTTGGGGTATAAAGTGGCAAATTAGATGCTGTTTTGGGGGGGGGGGATTTTCAGACACTTTTGAGAAGAATTGAACAGAATTTGCAGAGCTTTGGAGTGAAGAACCATTGGAGAACGAAGTCTTGCGCATATTCTATGAAGATGACGCATTCTTCCTCAACAGTTGAAGTGTCTTCTTCTACCATTAGTGGCTAGTTCATCCACTAGGGTTTTAACGTAACCCTAACTAAGCATCAATGGTTTGATTGTTCTAATTATTGGAGATTTTTGTATTAATGCATAGATTGTGCAATTTAGAGGATTCTTTTTATAGAATTGAGCAATAAAAGTCTTACAAATTCAGTTTCATGATTTCTTATCTTGTCTTAGATACTTGATTATTGTTATTGAAATTAGTCTCTCTTATTTTCTGTGATTATGAGAGTGATTATTACACAATGGTAATCACTGAATATATCATTAAAATCTTTGACGGATTATGCCTAAAGAAGATGGATCATACTGCACCCTAGAGTAGAGTAGTTAGGCAAATGGTCCATGCCAATCGAAAATAGTCCATAACTTAGCCTTAATCATATGTTATCTTCTTGACGAATGGAGGTGAGTTTGTAGCCACTGACACCACTTATGCATGATATAATTCTCCATAGTTAGTTCAATTGGCCATTGACTGTGAAGTTAGTGGTGAAGTCAATAACCCTAGATTCATCTCATATTTTCTACACTCTCTAGCTTCTTTTATCTTATTTTTATTGCTTCTTTACTTAATTTAGTTATAAAAATCAGAATTCTTTTCTTTAAAATTTAATTAGAATTAATTCTATATACCAACTCACTCAGACCAAAGTCCCTGAGGTTCGACACCCCTTTTGATAGCCCTATTCTGCAAGAAATTCGTTTTATTGCGAAGTGTGATAATTTAATTGATATACTTACCAATGAATCACATTTATCATATTTTTTAGTGTGCTCTTCGGCCTTCCTGGCCATGTACGGCTAGAAGTACCCTTGGGTAATGGATTTATCGGCCATCGATCGTCCTCCTGAATGATTTCCACACACACCTTTGTTGATTCTGGAGAGCACTTTTTTCGCTTCTGTAGGGGCCACACATCTCAAATATGGCTTTGAGAAAGATCTCATGTATAGGTGTTCGCCGATTATGGAATATCTAGAGGAATTTATTCTAATTTTTCTTGTCTCTTCTTTTAAATCTGGCAATACTCCGTTAACAAGGTAAGCTTTGATAGGATCCATCATGCAGGATTGGTTTTGTTTAACCAGCACCTTTTTCTAGGCATAGATGGTAGAATTTTGCAAAAAGTCGGCAAAGTTGCCAAAGTTGAATATGCTAGCCTATCGGCTTTCAGGTTCAAGTCTCTTGAAATTTGATAAATTTTGACTTGGTCAAACTCTTTGAGCTGTCTTTCTACTAAGTCTTTGTAGGCTTTCATGTGATCATCTTTTGGAGAATAATCCCCACTTACCTATTTCACGATTAGCTGATAATCACTAAAAACTTGCAAGTTTTTTACTTGAAATGTTTATGTTAGTCTTAGTCTTGCTAACAAGGCCTCGTACTCGACTTCATTGTTCGATGTAGGGAACTCTAGATAGATTGCTTGCTATAAAGCAATTCTGTTAAGTGTCTGAATTTTCACACCAATGGCCAATTATGTCTGTATCGATGTTCCATCAACAAAGAGTTTCCATTCGGGTTGAACAGAATCCTCTGTTCCTTCATCACTTTCTAGCTCATATTCCAGCAAGAAATCTACAACTGCCTGTCCCTTTATGGCAGTCCGAGGTTCATAGGTTATGTCGTAAATGCCCAACTCAATTGCCCATTTGGCCACTCTTCCCAACTGATTAAGTTTATGAAGAATTGCTCTGATCGGGAATTTGGTTGGGACAATAATTGGGTGAGCCTCAAAGTAGTGCCTAAGCTTCCTCTTCGCTTAAACCAGGGCCAACATAATTTTTCCATCTTTGAGTACCTCTGTTCTACCTCAGTCATGGTCTTACTTGAGTAGAACACTGGGTATTGCTTTTTGCCAAGCTCTCTGATTAGGACCGCGCTGGTGGCTGTTTGAGATATTGCAAGGTATAGATATAGAGGCTCTCCTACTTTAAGTGTTGAAAGCGTTGGCAATTGAATTAAGTACTGCTTGAGTTTCGCCAGGGCTTCATTCTATTCAACTCCCTATACCTCTTTTCCTTTTGCCCTGATGACATCGAAAAAGGTCTTACACCTATTAGAGAGCCGAGAGATGAATCTACTTAGAATGGCAATGCACCCTATCAGGATCTAAACGTCCTTGTGAGTTTTTGGTTTTTCATTCTAGAGAAGGGCCTTGACCTAGACTGGGCTTGCCTCTATCCTCATTCGGTTAACTCTATGTCCCCGGAACTGTCCCAAAGAAACCCCAAAGGAGCACTTTGACAGGTTCAGTTGCATGTTGTGGTTTCGCGGGGTGTCGAATACCTCTTGCATATGTCCCAGGTGGTCTTCCTTTTTGATACTTTTTACCACCATTTCATTTATTTATGCTTCAACCATTTGGCTCATCAAGTTCTTGAAGAATTTGTTGATCAGTCGCTGGTAAGTTGCTCCAGCGTTCTTCAACCCAAATAGCATTACTTTGTAACAATAGATTTCTTTTTTAGTGATAAATGAAGTTTTTTTCTTATCAACTGGATTTATTAGAATCTAATTGTATCCTGAATATGCATCAAGGAATGTTAGTCATTCATACCCAGTCGTGGCATCGACCATTTGGTCTATTTTAGATAGCGGGTAGTTGTCTTTAAGACAAGCCTTGTTCAGATTAGTAAAGTCTATACAGACCCACCACTTGCCATTCTTTTTTCTGAACCGCCACCACATTTGAGAGCCAATCTAGGAAATGGACCTCCTTGATGAAGTCTGCTTGTAAAAGACGTTCTACCTCTGCTACAATGATATGATTCTTCTTCGAAGAAAATCGCCTTTCCTTTTGCTTCACAGGTGGGTAGCTTGGATGAACGTTCAACGTATGGCATGATACTAATGGATCTATGCCAGGCATGTCTATGTGATCCCAGACGAAAATATTGACATTCCTTTTCAGCAATTGTATTAAATATGTCCTGTTTGTCTGGCATAAAGAGGTCCTTAGATTTGTGGGATCTTTGCCAGGAACAATCTCCACCTCCTAGAGTAGTTCCTCGGTCGCCCTTTCTTTTTCCTGCTCTTGTGGAACGCCCTTTGGTAAAGAGTTATGTGATTTTTATTCGGTCTGCTCTTCCTTTACCACCTTTCCTTTTAGCGTAAGAGCATAACATTACTTAGTAGCCACTTGATCTCCTAAGATATAGATTGTATCCTTTCCGTTCGGTGCTACACACCTGATTAACTGATAGAGAATCGAAGGGACTCCTTGCATCCTATGTATCCAGCCTCTTCCCATTATCATTTTATATAAAGAGTTGAAATCGACAATGATAAAGGCCTCGGTCAAGGTTCTTGAAACTACTGTTACTGGTAGTTCCACCACCCTAGTTGGAATCACTTATTTGCTGTCGAACCCTATCAGTCGTTCGGCAATGGGCTTGATACGCTCTGCCTCTAAGCCTATCTGTTGGAAAGCTGATAAGGTTAGGACATTTTGCGTTGCTCCTTACATCCACCAATACTCTCTTTACTTCACAATTGGAGATGATAAGGCAGATCACTAGTGGGTCTTCATGCGGCGTATGGATCCTACTTATGTTTTCATCCGAGAAAATGATGGACACACTGACTGAACGGTTATACATCGAGTGGATTTCTCCAGTCCTCTGAAACTTCTGGGCATTCCTAAGGTGTGACCGCCTTTCGAATTCACTTTCTCGATCCGAGGCTAGTCGACCATGAATAACATTGATAATATGAATGGGAGTAGGGTTTACCAATTTATTCACCTTTAGTTGAGATTGGTCTAAGGGTTTGGCTTACTCTTCCCGAATGACATATTCTAACAGGCCACCCTTAGCAATCAGAGCCTCCACCTGCTGCCTTAAGCTTCTGCATTCATTGGTGGCTCTATTCTGGGGGTTATCTGATGGTCGGAGGTGAGCAAAAGATTCCCTTGCTCTTGTTTTCATAGTAAAGCCTAGCCAGAGATACCTTCAGAGGGGTGATCTTCTCTTCAACTTTTTATTTTTTCATAGTCTCCGGTGCAAATGAAGGAATAACGCGAGATGGTTTTGCCTTAGCAACCCGGGTCTTTGTTTGTTGTGCCACAGTGTTTAAGGTTGATCGCTGCCTTCTGACCGCATTATCCTCTTCTATCCTTAGATATTTCTGAGCTCAGAAGTTTAGGTCACCCAAATTATTTGGGGCACTTTTTACTAGGGATCGGTGGAAACCTTCTTCTGGAGAGACTGCTATCTTAAAAGCTTCCACTACTGCGGTCTTATCACACTTATCTATTATTGACATCTCCAAGTTAAAACGAGTTAGGAAAGATTTTAACGTCTCCCCTTTAGCTTGCCTCATGGTGAATAATAAGGAGATTGTCCGTACTGAGCACCAAACAGTTCGCATAGTCTATCAAAGTTTGATATCGAATGAGGTGGTTGCTGCTTGAACTAGAGTAGTGCTAGTCCAGCTAGACTAGATGGAAAGATTTTGCATATGAGTGCGTCATTTTTGGCATCCGATGTCATCTTCGGTTGGTATTGGTAGATGTGCTCCATCGAATCAGTCTTTCCATCAAAGGTAGCGAACGTAGGCAAGGTGAACCTCTTCGGCCTTTCTGTTCTGATTATATTTTTCGTGAACGGAGACTCAGTCAACCTGGTGGTAGCGAGCGCTCGATTGACTAGATAGCAAGATCGATCGTCTTTCAATTTATCAATCTCCCACTGCATCTGGACTCTCCACTCCAGGTAAAACTGTGTGAAATTGATCTGATCTTCATTAGGTTGGCTAAGGGGGAGGATGTCTGTCGGCGGACTGGTTATGATGGGAGGCACTCAAGGACTAGTTACATGATCCGACCCCTTCATTACGCTAATGTCCAGGGTCTCTCACGTTTTCGACGCGTTCGACCTTTGTTTGGAGATCAGCGATTTGCTGATGTAGTGCCTCGTTCTGTTGAGTCAATTGCTGAACGCTGGGCTGCGCCAGGGGATCCTGGACATTTGGCTGTATAGGCGGTATTCCCCTCTAATTCTGAAGGGGTCTGCCTATATCTGCGACATCATAAGTATTCCTTCTCGTGTCTACCATGATTGTAAGTTTTTATTCGAGCTTTGGAAAACGATTGAACACTTCCCACAGATAGTGCCAAAGTGTACGTACAAAAAATTGCTTTAGCTAATTCTTGCTAAATAACTCAATGCACACACCAAATAAAACCAAGAACACAACAATATTTTTAGAGAGAGAATTTCAAAAGAGGATTCGAGGATCCTTTTTCATTCATCGTCCTTAGATATTTATACAAGTTGGAATTTAAGTCCTTCTAGGATTCAAATTCCCTTATTTACGGCTATCTTTTCTCCAAAGGATTTGAATTCCTTTTAAAGTTCGGACTTTATGTCTGGCCTAGGCCCTTTTGGCCTTTTGATGGGGCGACTAGGCCCGTTACTCTTCTTGAACCGGCCTAGGCCCTTTTGGCCTTTTGATGGGGCGACTAGGCCCGTTACTCTTCTTGAACCGATTCTTTAGGACTTCTACTGGTACTTGGGCTCAAACCGACTTGGGGTTAGTTCGCTTGTGTACCAGTTTGGCCCATTAGACTAAGTGAGAATTTTACCTGTACACCCTCCTTATCCCTCATATCCTATACTTCCAAAAATGAGAAAATTAGAAGGGAAAGAATAGTGTTTAAGTAGTACTTTCATAATTCTGGAACTTCCCTTAATAATTAAAAAGAGAAAATTGTTATTTCACCCATGTTTCATAAATATAAAAGGATATGATAGTAATTTAGCCGTTATCCTTTCTCTCCCCTATCTTATCCAACTAAGAATACTATCATCTCCTTTCTTTTCTCTCATATTTATCCAAACATGAATGGAGTTTATTGCTATCCTCTCCTCTCCTTTCTTTTCTCTCATTATTAATGTTATCCTCTCTTTCTTTTCTCTCGTGTCTATCCAAACGGAAGTTTGTGTACCGAGTTTTAGAGTTAGATAAGAAGAAGAGAGATAGAAGAAAGTCGTGAAAGAAGTTGATAGGTCTATAGGGATTTCTCCAATAACTCCCTCTTATATATATATATATATATATATATATATATATAGTAAGATAAGCAAAATACAATAATACCCTTGACAAATAAACAATACTACAGTAATGTTATCTAACACTACCTCCAAACTGGAGCATACAGATTAAACATGTCCAGCTTGAAACACAGCCGTTGAAATATGCCACAAGTTAATGGTTTCGTAAAGGGTGAAAAACACATTTCCAAAGACAGGGTTAGAGGAACCATCAGCTAGAACGATATGATGTTTAAATGGTGTTAAATAAAAAAAGAAAGAGATGTGATGTACCAGATATGCAAACTAGCTCCGGAGTCAATGACCGAGGACTAAGGAGATTGAGCCACACATGCAATATTACTAGAATTGGCTAAGGTAGCAGTTGAAGTGGATAGAAGAGTAGTTTACAATGTCTGAGGGAACTCGTTAAGCTGAATAGTGAGCATATCACGAGAACTAAAATCAGAAACTACATGTTCAAATGTAATATGAGGCTGTAGTGGCTATGTAGTACTATCTGTAACCTAATGTGCATGCTCTGGTTTGTTATATTTCACCTAACAATAAGGTTCAGTGTGATTTGTACCACCACAATGATCACACTTCCTATCACCATGTCCACTAGAAGACCACCACCACAAGAACCACCACGAAAACCATAACCACCACGGTTACCATGAGAACTACCACGACCTCTTTTGCTATAGACTAATACAGAAGACTCTATAGGAGGTACAGAGGAGCAAGCTTTGCCCTAAAGATGATCTCAATAGTTAAGAATAAGTATTAGCTATTTAGGTAACTTTTCGTTAGTGAGAATCTAATATTTTAAGCCACGAAGATCTATTTCTAAATCGGATAACAATGAAGCAATCATAAAATCTTTCCAATGTCACTTCTACTACTTTAAATCAGTAGTAAACGACCAATATTGCACTAATTGATCCCACAAAATTTTCAGAATATTGTAGTATTCCAACAATGATTTTTTGAATAGCTTAGTAGCAAAAATCTTCTCATGCAACTCATAAATCCAAGAAACATTACTCTAGTATGAATATATATGACTCTACAAGAGTGTCCCAAATTTTCTTAGAAAAATCAAAAATCACAAAATTCAACTATTGTGCCTTAGCCATCCCATAACAACACAATCCTCACACGCCGAGTCTTCAAGCTCCTTCTTGTCCGATGGAGGATTTTCAGTCAAGTATTTTAACTTCCTTTTCCCACGTAGAAAAATCTGAACAACATAAGTCCAATAAAGATAATTAACTCAATTTAATTTTTTTGAGGAAATCAATTTTGGCATATCATCATCCTTGACAGATTGTGGTTTAGCATTAGCCATGGGTAATATTTGAATAAAAGGAACAGGAGCTGAACAAAATTATAGTTCCAGGTTCTAACCAGAAGTCAAAAATTGATAGCAAAAGTAAAAAAACAATAGATCTTGAAAGCCCAAACCGGTTTCAAAAGCAATTAGACAACAAATTTAAACCTTTAAAAGAGCCAACATCTACTGCCGACAACAAACTGATTCACAACAAAATAGCTTTTCGGCAAAAAATTCATTCCAAATCCAACAAATCAGTAAACAATCAACAAACAAGCCCCTTCAAGGTCTAGACAGACAATTTATGAGCGATTTCAACAAGAAAAACCAAAAAAAAAGGTCTTTATGTATTGTGAACAATACAATTTTTTTTATTTCTAACACTTTAACTGTTTTTAGGGTTAGATAAAAAATAAAATAAAATAAAAAAAAGAAGAGAGATGGAAGAAAGTCGTGAAAAACTTTGATAAGTTTGTAGGGATTTCTACAGTACCTCTAATGTCATCTAATAACTACTTAATCCAAGAGATCCAAACTAGATAAAAAAACCATTGGCAAGAATTTTGGACAAGTTCAGGCGGGGTCATTTGACAATTGATCCAAAAGCTCAGAACAGACCCAATCTTTGATCCAATGTCATGCAAAGGGCCCATCCGAGAAGTGTTCGAGTTCGGGTCTTTACTGGGTCCCCCATCATTAGGGAGACGAGTAGGCAGGGTGGTCTGACTATAACAAGAGCGTTACGAGTTTAGGTGGCACAGAATATTAAAGGTTTTTGTCCCACATCGGATTTAGATAAGAAGGGTAGCATCACCCAACAATTTAAGCTTTGGCCTTCTAGTCGTGGCAGCAAAAGGGGCAGTCTCAAAAGTTTGCCTTTTGATGGTGGACTCAAAAGTTGGCCTTTTGGTGGTGATGGTTGACTCAAATATTCACCTTATTGACTCAATTGCACTGTGCACTACAAGAATTTAAAGTCTTATAGGCAAAAAAAGTGCGGTAAAAATCATGAAAATCGCCCGTAAAAGTAACACGCCAGCAAACAAATTTTCCCTTTAGGAAAATCCCGTAGCTGGCTTTACCGACAAGCCTCAATGAATGCCGCAAATCCAACAATATCAGCGCAAAAATAAGACTGAGTAAAGATTAGCTCTAACCGCCGCTAAAGACTTCATAGTAGTGGTAAAATTCGACATTATAGGTAAAATAACATTTAATTATAAAACGCCATTATTCATGACTTTTTTTCCAATACTAATAGGTATTCAGTATTAATGGTACTTATTACTGATTTATAACTCAAAACTATATATTTTATTATGTACTTGTTACCGAATTTCTTTACAAAAAGAACTAGTACACTAAAATCAAAGTAAACACAAGTATCATAACATTGTCCAACAGAAACATCTCAGCATTGACAAAAGAATCACCATTGTCTATCAAAAGAATTCAACACTACATTCAAAACTCGTGTATCAAATTACAATCCAAGTATTAAATTTTGTTACAAAAAGTACTAATCCACTAGAATTCCATTGGAGCATGGATAAAATTGTCTAAGAAAATGATCACAGAAGTAGTAGTTAACCAAGAGAGATGTGGCGGGTGCTTCAAATTCACTTGATGTCCTTCTTATGGAGTAAGTATTGGTTGTGTCCGGCGCACTATGCACTGGGCATGGACGGCCAGGACGTGCATGTGCAGCGCACACCTTATGCTTCAAAAAGCCCTGCATTTTATAAGAAGTCAATAAATTCACAAAAAATCACACAAAATCAGACAATTAGTTATTCAAAATTTAGAAGAGTTTTTAAGAAGCTCACCATATATGAAATTCCATGGCTAGAACTGGAATGCAAAGAGTTTGTTAGAGTCTTTTATAGAGAAGGACAATTCACAAAGACCTAACACTTTACATTCTTGCAATGTATTAATTTCTATCTTCATTTTTCTACCATAACCTTAGTCAGTTCATAACTTAGTTTAGCCTTAATCTTAATTAATGTACCATTGTAGAATTTGGATTTACCTGTCTAGTAGCGTTTCATGCATAGGGCAACATTTTTGGGTGCATTACTGTCTTCTTACTCACATATGTGGATCCCAATTTTCAAATATGAGGGAGAGGGTTGTGAATGCATCCAACACAACTATGAAAATAAGTCCTTAGCCTGAATTATAGCAAAAGTAAAAATATATATTATGACTAGTTGTGCCATCTTTGTGAACATGTGTCTTGCAATATAGTTCTGCAAGGGTTGGCGCGCTCCCTAATTCCAATTTCATCTACCAAAAATAACATATATATTGTTAATATGTAGCTCAAATGCATAAACCACTCTATCAAATGTGTAATTCAAATTATCAAAACAACAATACACCTGCTCAGCTCCACCTTATGAAGACCAGAAAGAAAAAATCTAGTATCTTGCCCTCAAGTTGGATATGTTGAAAGCCTTTGATAGAGTTGACTGGCCTTTCCTAAAAGAGATGCTAAGAAATTCGGGCTTCGCTGATCAGTGGACCAATCTGATAATGGAATGCCTCTCCTCAGTTTCATATTCGTTGGTGATCAATGGATAAAGTGGTGATCTTATCCATCCCCAAAGGGGTCTCCACCAAGGAGATCCCTTATCTCTTCTTGATTTGCACTGAAGGCCTATCTATCCTTCTCAAAGAAGCAGAATAGTACAACAACTCATACAAGGCATGTCTATCGGAAGTAACTGTGATCCAATCAGCCATTTGTTTTTTGCAGATGCCGCTTTACTCTTTTGTGAAGCTTTCCTTGCTCAAGCATTGCACCTGAAAAACATCCTTTCAAGGTATGGCTCTCTTACTGACCAAGAGATAAATTATGACAAATCTAGTCTTTTTTTCAGCTCAAATGCCAGTCTGTAGCTTAGAGACCAAATCCGGAGACTTCTGAATTGTAACACCCTTAAATTAGGATTTTCCTTTTTGTCTTCATTCTCTTAGAATTTAAAGGCAATTCTAAGATTCTGTGGGGTTAGAAGGGTAGTTATGGATATGTGTGTGTGTGTATTTATACATATATATATATTGATAGACTATATATATATATATATATATATATATATATATGTCGTGTGAGTGAAGTTTGAGCTTGTGTGTGGTCATGTGAGTCAACAGATGTATGAAGTGATGAATTGGTTGGTGGCAGGCAAGGGTGCATGGGTGACATATGGCCAAAAGCTTTAAATCAAGTGTAGACTTTTTTGACCCCTTTTTGATAGTATACTAAGTGATGTAACAAGCATATCTTTTTTTAAGAATCAAAGGACCAAAGATTGTCCGATAGGAATAAGAAAAAGGGAAAAAGAGTGGGTATGTAGAATAGAGAGAGAAACAGAGAGAAAGAGAAGAGAAGAAGAAGAAGAAAGAGAAGAAGAAGAAGGCTAATCAGTGGCTACCAGGCAAGTTGATTCTTGCCTTATACCTATATATATATATATATATATATATATATATATATATATAGATACTCATATATTAATATATGTATGTAGATGCCATTAAATTGATGTTAAATTGAGGTATAATAGTTGCATGTATTGTTAGAACAATTTCCTTTGGGCCTTGATTATGTATGAGTTGTGGTGATAATTTCATTTATTCTAGAATGGGGTCTTGACTGTGGGTATAGTTCATGTGGAGGTGTTGGGTTTGTTCGGATGCATGGCTCGGATTTGGTTGGTTTTGAGTGTGGTGTGGTGGTTCGTATGGTGTGGGTGCATGGCAACCATGGGTGAGGGCCTTGATGACAGTTCGGCTATTGTGAACGTGATATGTAGCTTGAGTGGCTCACGGTGGTGATAGTTTTGGCTGCCCATGATGGGTGGTTCATGGTGGTAGTAATTTGTGCAGTGTGGTTGCGATGATGGTGTGTTGTTATGGGCTGTGAGTGGTATTCGGCGGGGTTCACGACTGGTTTGTGGCCGGAGATGGTGGCTATGTTGGAAATTAAACTTGAATAAATTAATTTTTTTATTATGTTAGTGGTTGTTATTGTGTTAGTGGAGCTAATGTTGAGCTAGTGGAGCTAATATTATGCTAGTGGAAGACATAGGAAAGTTGTGGAGCTATTATTGTGCTAGTGGAAGTCATGGGTAAGTTGTGTTAGTGGAGTGGAAGACATGGAAGTTAATATTATGTTAGTGGGTGTAATGGCATATACATATAGGTCTTACATATTTGTTTTGTAACCTATATAATCCTATGTTTTCTACCAAAAAAAATGTGAGAAATAAAGTATCTTTGAAGAATTCTTCCCTTCATTTTTCTCTTTCAATTTTATTATTGTGTGTGTGTTAATTAGTCACTATTTCCAATAGGCTAGAGCTAACGGCAGCCATGGTGGGTCTTCCATGGGAGCTCAGTTTATGTGGCTATAGCGACGTGGGCTGCTTGGTGGACGGCTTCGGGTGGTTCTAGCAAGGAGGTGCATGGCTCAATTGCGGTGTTGGGTTCGGTTACAATAGGTCTATGACATACCGTGGCTTTGGCGAGGTGGTGTGATATGGTGGAGATGGCGGGCTGCCATGGCTACTGTGGTGGGATTGTCAAGGATGATCCACCTCAGAAAATTCATTCTTAATGATTTTGAAGGATTTAATTATGGGCTTAAGAGTCCTGGATTGTCTCATGGTGGTGGGCTATTTGTGGTGGCTTAGCTTGGGGCAGTGGGCTGCCATGTAGGGTCATTATGTGGTGTTTAAATGAACAAGTTTCATGGTGTGCCAATGGGTTGTGTTTAGTTGTTTGGGTTAAGTGTTTGGGACTGGGCCAAAATTAAGAACAGGCCCAGTATCATTTAAAAAGGAATCTAAAGAATTTCCTTTTGGGCTGAAACTAAAACTTGGAGGAAAATGTTTTAGTTGATAAAAATGTTTTGTGAGCCATAGATTACGTTTAATTTCTGAAATTCTATGTGTAGGCAATAGAATTAATTATGTTAGAATAGTTGGTTCTAGGGAAAAATTCTTGAATGCTTCATAAATTATGTAAAGTTATGAAATCATTTATTTTAATGCAATAGAACTTGTTATGTTAGAAGAGTTGGTTCTAGGAATTAAAGTTTCGGTTAGAGATGATTTAAGCTTATGAACGCACACATATGCTCATTTAATTTATTAAATGTGAAAAGCATTTAATAAGTTATAAGAGATTTTATGTTGGTAAAGAACGCTTGTTTACTTTTATTTAGAGTGAATTAGGGAAAAATATCCTTTAAGCTCTAAAAATTACGAAAAGCTCTTGAGTGATACATTTTGGCATACTAAACTTAATTATGCTAAAATAATTAAGTTTATAAAAAATTTAAGTGGTGAAATCCTAAAGTGATTAATTAATGTGATTAGGGATCACATTAAAAGAACGGTGTGATTTATTAAATGTTGAAAGCATTTGGTAAATCTTAAAAGCTTGAATGTATGGAAATGAGATAAAATTTTAAAAGAATTTCTAAGGTGTGGTCAAGGACCTACCTATGGGGTATGTACAGCCCTTTTGTTATGGTCATTGGGCGAAGCGTGCCCTTATTGTGTGGACGTGGTCCGGGACCATCTGGGAAAGTAGACGTACAAGCCCAGCCACATGTGAGAGCTTCCTTAGTCCGGGACTATGCGATGCGCACCACTTGTTGGCTAAGCATGACATCTATTTGAGGGGAGCCAGGGCTCATGTGAGGTTATGTTAAGTTAATCTAGACGATTAGCTTAATAAGAAATTGTTGAGAATACGGTTCCTATGTGTGAAAGAAATTGTCGATATGATAATTAATTAGAGTTTAATTATCATAAGAAAAATCTCTGTGTGAAAGAAATTGTGAATATGATAATTAACTAGAGTTTAATTATCATAAGAAAAATTTGTAAACCTAATCAACAAAGATTGTTGTATGTGTCCTTATATGTAGGAATTTAAGGCAAGGTCAATTTGTTGAGCAATGATAGTATTTTGCAATTCTTGTTGAGCTTGTTGAGCTCACCCCATTTTATTTTTCAGGTACCGAGTGAATGGAAGTGCGGTACAGGACGATGGAGGCCATTTACATGTAAATTTCTTAGCATGTAATTATTTTTTGTTGTACATAGTTTTCTCTTAGGATGAGGGATGAGGTCTCCAGATGAAGTTTTTGTAATAGATGATCTAGACGATCACATTTTGATTGTAATATGTAAAACATTTTGGATTGATGTATGGTATGATGGGCGTTGTATTTCAAGTCACACACCAAATTCAAGTGCCTGACTAGAGTTTCAGGTATTGAAATTTGGGGCGTGACATGAATATTCATAATGTATATTGGATCAACAAATACCTCGGGTTGCCCTCTATTCTTGGCAGATCCAAATCTTCCACATTTAGCTACCTCATAACCCAAGCATCTTCCAGAATCCAAACTCTTAAGGGTGAATTTTTATCCAAAGTAGGCTGGGAGGTTCTACTGAAATATGTCATGCCTCACTTCCTAATTCCATGCTGAGTTTCAAGCAGCCGAAAGTTATCATCAACTCACTCAACAGCAATATGCTCAATTTTTTGGTGGAGTGGCAAACCAAAATCAAACAAGATAAAATGGATAAATGGGTTTGGGGTTTCAATATCTCAAGCTTACAATCTTGCTCTACCAGCAAAGACATCGTGTAAATTAGAGGTGGGGGAAAACTGCTCTTCCGAACCTTTAACAATGGTACTTCAGAAATTGCAGGTTCATCAACTCTCGCTATATGACAGGAGCATCCCAGGTCTGGCGTAGTCTTCATGAGGGTCTCCCTATTCGATCGATTGCTTTGATTTTCCACAATGTTAGCTCAGCAACAGTTGCAGAAGTCCTTACCTTCCATGGAAGAGGATTATTAATTTGTAATCAATCTTCAGATCACAGAAGAAGCTTTATCCATGATTATTTTGGATATTCACAACCTGCTCCAGAGGGGTGTTGACCTCTCATCAAAATATGCTGGTTTGGTGATAGTTTCCATGCATGTTTGAGAGGAAATGGACCATCAATAATAAAGAGCTATCGCATGAAGCTTAACATCAGAAAACCAAGGGGGTTGTGTGTGTGTGTGTGTGTGTGTGTGTATATAACCCTTGAATCTCATTGGCTTAAGAAAACTTTATCAGTAACATAAACTACTTCATACTATGCTGCATTTTATATACCATCTTAGAGTAATTAATAGAGTTCATTTATAGCATAAATTAGAGGGCGAGACTTGGTGCAACCATAAGGTTGCTCCATTGTGACCTAAAAGTCACAAGTTCAAAACAAGAAAATTCCACAATGATGGGAGACTCGCGCACTAGTTTTAAAAAAATAAATAGATAAACAACTCAAAATAATTGAGGCCATTAGTTGGTACAATGATAAAAAAAAATCGAGCTCTAGTCTTTCCCCTCTCAACTCTTGAAGACGGGATTAGCAATGGGTGTTAGAATTGGTTAATTTACTTTTAGCTAATTTAGCTTAGTTGATTAGGTTACTATGGTTAGCATCTTTTTCTGACCATGGTTAGTGGACTAGCTATTGTTAAATTTTGGTTGTAACTGTTTGCTAAATTCTAGCTGAGGTGTCCAGATTGTGCCTTCAGTCACGTGAATAAAGAGGGGACCTCGGCCTCTTGTAATTTTTAATTCAATCAATGTAATACAGAGCAAGCTTCCTCTGTTTTTCGTTTTCTTCTTCTTTTATTTCTAATATGGTATCAGAGCAACAAAGCTACGTCGCTTCTCTCTGTTAATGGCGCTTGGTGGCAATCGATTTCAACCTATTTCTCCTTCCCCTGAAGCTCCTCTGAGTAGTTCTCGCAGCTCGGCCATGGATGATTCCGCCAACCCCTTTTTCCTCCATAGCGGAGACCACCCTAGTCTCTCCCTCGTTTCCACTCTTCTAAGTGGCAGCAACTACAACACTTGGTCCAGATCTATACTTCTGGCTCTCAATGTCAAAAATAAGATTGGTTTTATGGATGGTACGTTTGCTAAACCTTTTGTTACTGAGCTGAATCATGGCGTTTGGTCCCGTTGTAACAACATGGTTACCTCTTGGCTCCTTAATGCGGTTTCTAAAGATATTGGTGATAGCCTCTTGTACCTGGACACTGCTCGTGAAATTTGGGTCGATCTCCAAGCCCGATTTTATCAGAGCAATGCCCCACGGATCTTCCAAATTAAACAGCATCTCAGTGCCCTCACCCAAGGTCATCTTGACATCACCTCTTACTATACTCGTCTTAAGATTCTTTAGGATGAATAGCAAAACTTCCAACCGATCCCTGTTTGCACTTGTGGTGGCATGAAAAGCTGGATGGATTACTAGTAGCAAGAGTGTGTGATGCAACTCTTGATGGGCCTCAATGACTCTTATGCAGCCCTTAGAGGTTATATTTTGCTGATTGATCCTTTGCCCAATATTTCTAAGGTCTTTAATCTCTTGATTCAGGATGAACGCCAACGGGCTATTTCTCATTCTTCTTTGCCACCATCTCTGCCCTCTCTTGATGCTCAAGCTTTCCACACGGCTGCCCCTCCATCCCAACCCTCAGTTGCTGCCTCTAATGGTCCCGATCCATGGAAGCCACGAAGGGATCGCCCTATTTGTACCTATTGTGGTCTCACTGGCCACACTATTGATAAGTGCTATAAGCTCCATGGCTATCCACCAGGATACCAACCCAAGGCCAAGATTTCAGTGCCTTCTCAGTCGAGCTCCTTTCAATCCAAACGAACCTCTGTGCACCATGTTGCTGCTGCTGGTCCTCAACTTCCATCTTCCTCCTCTATTGCAGGGAGCATGCCTCCGTCTAGTGCTCCATTATCCCCAGCTCAATGCCAACAGTTGATCTCTTATCTTAGCAATCAACTCTACCAGGGATCCCTCGACCCCACTGTTGCTGACCCATCTACTTCTGACTTTACCCTATCGGCTTCTAGTCTCGCTAGTATGGTTCCTCTCTATTTTTCCCTTTCTTCCCACCTTAATCCTAGACAGTGGATTCTTGATACAGGTGCTACTTACCATGTCTGTTGTGATAGATCCCTTTTCTCTCATCTTAGTTCCTTGACCACTAGCTTCTTACACTTGCCTAATGGTCATCATGTCCTCATTCAAGCTATAGGCACAGTTCACTTATCTGACAATTTACAATTGTCTAATGTTCTCTTTGTACCTACATTTCATTTTAATCTCTTGAGCATTAGTTCCCTCACTCATCATTCTAATTGCTCGGTCTTATTTTCCCATGATGATTGCATTATATAGGACCGTATTCAGGGCTCAGTGATTGGGACAGGTAGAAGAGCACGTGATCTCTACATTTTAGAACTAGGACAATCCTTTTGTAATGCAAATCAATTTTCTAATGCTGTAATGTATGTGGACAATGTCATGCATCCTTTTACCTTGTGGCATTACCGTTTAGGCCACCCCTCTTTTGTAAAACTTCACCTTATGAATAAAGATTTGCATCTTCCTCGTTCTAATTCTAATCTTGATCATTGCTCTATATGTCCCTTAGCAAAACAAAAGCATTAGCAATTTCCCTCTCACACTACTTTATCTCCTAAGGCTTTTAACTTGTTGCATCTTGATGTTTGGGGAGCATTTCATGTTCCAACTGTCTCAGGTCACAGATTTTTCTTCACCATAGTGGATGATAGCACTCATGCTACTTGGGCATACTTGCTGCACACCAAGTCAGAGGTGGAAACCATTTTTCCTGCCTTCTGTAATATGATCTCCACGCAATATGATGCTCGCATTAGGGCCATACGCTCTGACAATGCTCAGGAACTGGCTTTTACTAATCTATGTCATTCCAGAGGCATTGTCCACTCTTTTTCCTGTGTAGAAACTCCAGAGCAAAATGTCGTGGTTGAAAGGAAGCATCAGCACATCCTCAATGTTGCTCGTGTTCTTCTCTTTCAATCCAAAGTTCCTCTTTGCTATTGGGGAGATTGCATACTTACTGCCGTATATCTCATCAAAAGGACTCCATCACCACTTTTGGGCAACAAGAATCCCTTTGCATTGTTGAATCACAAGGCACCCTTTTATGCTCACCTTCGTGCCTTTGGCTTCCTTTGTTACGCCTCCACTCTTTCCCAATGCCACACTAAGTTTGATCCATGTGCTCGGGCTTATGTTTTTTTGGGTTATCTAGCTGGCTACAAGGGCTACAAATTATTGGATTTGGCTTCGAACAAGGTCTTCATCTCAAGACAAGTTGTGTTCCATGAGCTCATATTTCCCTTTGCTCAGTCACAGTAGCCTTCTTTTTCTTTGGACATCTTTCATGATCGAGTCCTCCCTCGCATTAGTACTACTTTACCAGTTCCTGATCTTACTGTCTCTATCCCCACCTTAGTACCAACTGCTCCCTCATCCACTAGACCTCCAAGGACCATCAGAGCTCCCTCTTACCTTCAAGATTACCACTATTCTTTAGTCCAACAATCTCATCATTCCTTATTGGCCCCCACAGCCCATCCTTTATCCATGTTTCTCTCTTATGACAAACTCTCACCCCAATTCCAAGCCTACGCCCTTGCCATCTCCACCATTAAGTTTCATGCTGATGGCAGTTTAGAGCGCTATAAGGCTCGCCTAGTTGCAAAAGGCTACACACAACATGAGGGTGTAGACTTTCTGGATAAGTTCTCACCTGTGGCAAAATTAGTCTCTGTCAAAGTCCTCCTTGCCTTAGCTTCTATTTTTGGCTGGTCTTTAACACAACTCGACGTCAACAACGCTTTCCTACATGGTGAGCTCACCGAGGATGTATATATGGCTCTTCCACCTAGCTATGTCTGTCGAGAGGGGGAGACCTTGCCATCTCATCCAGTCTATAAGCTCCACAAGTCACTATTCGGCCTTAGACAAGCTTCTCGAGAGTGGTTTGCAAAGTTTTCCAGTGTTCTACTCTAACAAGGCTTCACTCAAACAAACAGTGATCACTCCCTGTTTGTCAAACACTCTGATGATATATATATTCTTGGCCCTGTTAGTCTATGTGGACGATATTGTGATTGCTGGCAACAATGATCAAGCTGTGAATGAGTTGAAGCAACTGCTAAATGATAAGTTTCAGCTGAAAGACTTGGGGGAATTGAAATATTTTCTGGGGCTTGAGGTAGCTTGGTCCAAAGCTGGAATCTCCATTAGTCAAAGGAAATATGCATTGGAATTGTTATCAAATGGGGGTTGTTTGGACGCCAAACTAGTTTCTACTCCTATGGAACCCAATTTGAAACTCTCTCAAGATGATAGAGAGCTACTTAAGGATCCTAGTAGTTATAGAAGACTAATAGGAAAGTTGTTGTATTTGACAATTACCAGGCCAGATTTATGTTATGCCGTTAACCGTCTTAGCCAATTTGTTCAGGCACCTAAAGAGCCTCATATGCGAGCAGCTCAACGAATACTACATTACATAAAGGGAGCTCCTAGTCAAGGCTTGTTCTACCCTAGTTCTTCTGCCATTCAGTTGAATGTATTTTCATATTCCGATTGGGCAACATGTCCAGATTCGAGGAGATCAATCACGGGATTTTGCATCTTTCTCGGTAACTATTTGATATCATGGAAATCAAAGAAGCAACATACAGTTTCAAGGTCTTCTGTAGAAGCGGAATACAGGTCTATGGCTAATACTACGTGTGAAGTTATTTGGTTGATCGCATTGCTTAAAAAACTCAAGGTTTCTCATCCAAGTGCAGCTCTACTTTTTGGAGACAATCAAGCAGCGCTGCATATAGCAGCCAATCCAGTGTACCATGAGCGTACCAAACACATAGAAATTGATTGCCATCTTGTGCGTGAGAAGTTACAAGCAGGAATCATCAAGACATTCCATGTGACAAGCCAAAACCAACTCGCTGACTTGTTTACCAAAGCTCTTCAGCCACAACAGTTCAAAACGCTTCTTGGCAAGATGGGAGTGCATAATATCTATGTTCTATCTTGAGAGGGAGTGTTAGAATTGGTTAATTTACTTTTAGCTAATTTAGCTTAGTTGATTAGGTTACTATGGTTAGCATGTTTTCCTGACCATGGTTAGTTGACTAGCTATTGTTAGATTTTGGTTGTAACTGTTTGCTAAATTCTAGCTGAGGTGTCCAGATTGTGCCTTCAATCACGTGAATAAAGATGGGACCTCAGCCTCTTGTAATTTTCAATTCAATCAATGTAATACAAAGCAAGCTTCCTCTGTTTTTCGTTTTCTTCTTCTTTTATTTCTAATAATGGGTGATGGCGTTAATACCAACTTAAAATACTTGGTGCCAAACCAGAAGAAAGTAAAAAGTATGAAGATATTTAATATGATATTGTAAACTACTTCAACGTAAACATGGCTAAACACTAACATCCAAGAACTGTATAGAAGAGGAATCCGACTGCTGCATTCTGATGTGAAGGTGAGAATTTCTCACTTTTTCTTTGAGCATTTGCTTGTGTCACAACTCTCCAATGCCGTTGATCAACCAAAAAGAAAATATCAAATCAACATCTAGGAAAGGAAGACAGTGGGAATGCAAATGAATTTAGTTTAAATGAGCTCATGTAACTAAAGCAACCACTTCCCCTGTAATTTTGTATTCAAACAACCCCATCTAAAATAAAAATAAAAATAAAGACTGTTGCATGATATATAACTACAGTCGAGTCTCTAGTGACTAATAACAGTGGGCAATACAAACATTTTAAATTAATAGAATTATGAAGTATTATTTCTCTTCTAATTTTAATAACACTAACTCATACATTCTATGCAATAAAAAGACAGCTTATATATCCTTCTACGAATCCTTTGTCCTTTTTAAAGAAAAAATTGAGATAGGTAAATAGCTAGCCCAATTCACAAGGCCCATCAACTGCGGGATTTAGGGAGAGTCAGATGTATTAAGCCTATCTTTGCATGCGCAGAGAGACTGTTTTTTGTTTTGAACTCGTGACATTCAGATCACAACCGAGCAACCTTATTATAATAGAAATTAAAATTTGATTTCTTCTCGGAAGTTATACATTATTATGTAATAGAATTACTAATTATCCACCTTGAGATCAAGTTGGTTCCTCAAAATATTATCAAATTATGAGAATTACTAATTTATTAAATATTAATCATTAAGAAGTTAACATAATCATGATTCCCAATGATAGAAGAACTTACGAACCATTGATTATAACACATCCAAAATGTGTCAAACACATTTCTGGAAGTATCAGAGAATTGTCGGTGCATGCACGTGTGTAACATGGGCACAACTTCTCAGAAGTGTTACTACTTCTCAGCCATCTTGAAAGAATGTATTCTTAGTTTGGCCAACACCTAGAGGTAGTCCCACAAATACGTATGGGGGAGGGTAGATATGATACATATATACCTCCAGCTATAGTTTGCACAACATGTCGTCACTCAAACACACATTTGTCAATATAATCTTTAACATTTTCTCTGATCAATGACCCCTAACAAAAAAAAGAAGTAAAGAAGTGGGCTCCTAACCTAAATTTCGCCTAGTTATGGCTCAAGTGAACACAGTAAACAAACCCCCCATCCCACACCTTCTCTCTCTCTCTCTCTCCCAGATTGTAAAACAAGCCATTGAATTTTAAGCTATAAACCAGTTCAAATTTGATTGGAGCTCTGTATTGGCTTCTGGAGCAGGAATTGCCCGGCCACCACGATCACGGACTCTTGCTCTCCTGGCACCATCAATGACATCCAGTTGTGGAGAAGGTCATAAAGTTGCGGAGAAGGTGAAAAGCTGTGCATAAAATGAGCCAGACCCTCCTTCATAGTTCAAGAGATCATAAGAGAGTCATCTAGATTGACCCAGCTACATACTTCAACTATCCATCAGTCTTTTGTGACCTGCCTACACATCAAACATAAACATAACCTTGATTTCGAAGTACCCTTTCATTGCAGGCTTACAGACTACAGACAATGAATAGTAACAGCAATTCATACACTAATAATCTATAGGATAAGACAAAAACATGACTGCATAAACAAAAAAGCCAAAACAACAATAGAAAACATCAAAACAGAAACAGTTTTCACATGCCAAGTGTGTGCTTTTTAGAAGGGAAGGCAGAAGAGAGAAACTCCTCGTCCTCAGAATATAACTGCAGATTCTTGGTCTTCAGCAAGAACCCAATGGCTTCCTCGTCAAATTCAAGGAAGAAGCCCAACTTCATCAGCTCAGCCAGCTGAGATATGTGATCTTTTTTCTCCCATAGCACTCCTTCAGATATTACTTCAGAAAAATCAGTAGCATATTTGATCATATTTTTCTGTCCACCTGACTTGTCCATTTTCTGCATAAACAGCTTCAAATTCTCTCTCTCCCAGTGTATCATCCGGCTTGCCTTCACATTCAAAATTTCCCCTGAAGACAGTGATAAACTGTATCCCACTGTCATAGGTTCCACTGTCTCAAGGACAGTCAGATTAAAGAGGCGACTCACAACTTCATGCCTCTTCTCTGCTTTCATTTTGAGAGAGTTGTCAGCTAGGAAGACAAGAATAAGTCTGAACAACCCTTTTCCAATTAACACATCACTTGGATTCACCTGCTTGAAACCAAGACCATCCACTCCGGACAATTCTTTCTTTACAGCTACAGAGAGAGTTCTTACACCAATATTGATGTAAATTTCAAGCAGCGTAGTCCGCGGCAAGGATTGCAAGCTTGGCTGAGGAAACCAGACAAATAGAGAACAAGAAGAAGACTGCTCAAAAAGATCCTTCAATTGAAGGTCATCAGCTATGAAAACATCTCGCTTATCAAGCAAGCGAATTCCTTCAGGCCCTGAATTTACAGGCAGTTTCAACAAGTTCTCAGCAAGGGTTTTCTCAGTCTTCAAGCTCCAGTGCTTTATAACATACCCCCAAAATGCACAACACTCGGCATGTGACAAGTTGTGTCCATTGCTTTCCCATACCTTCCAAAGCTTGCAGTAATCATCTAACGAAGGATTGATCTTAACTTCCAGCATGCAGGAGAAGAAGTTCAGTAATTTTTTCTCATACCGTTTCTCCAACACATGCAACTGCGTGCCAAAGAGATCATCCTTGTCGTGGATCACACATTCTTCAGGGCAGACCCACTCTCCGCCATCACTTCCATTAGGGATCCAAATTTTAATTGTGTTTCCATCAATGGGCATCCATTTGACCTCGTTCAAATAATTATAAACACGAACAATAGTAGTGAACTTAGAATGGCAATCAAGGTGGCTTGCAAGTAACTGGCACCCACTTCTAACATCAACAGTAACTCCCAACACTTTTAGCTCTTCTCTGTAGGATGTAATTTTGGAACCATAAAATTCTTCATCTATGAATGGTCCATCATCCCGTTGCAAGAGTGAACTCCAGCTCGAATCAAACAGCAAGCACTTGTCTGGAGACCTATAACCAACATTTGTTTTCAACCATTTCTGAGAAACTTTCTTCAAAAAATTATCAGGAAGGGACACATTTGGATCTTGAAGAAAAGTCCTGATGCATTCCAGCAATGAATATACATTAACAGGAGTTATGCTGATAGGATTTGAAGGTAAATGAAGGGATGAAATCACAAACTTAAAACCATCTTTGAAATCAACAATAACTCCCATACTCTTCAGCTCGTCCTCGTATGAATAGATGTCTTTACCATAGTAATTTTCAGTATCATCAATGAAGGGAAGCAGCGAGATAGGAGAGATAGATTCCCAACATGGGGCAAAAAGAATGCATTCTTTTGGAACTCGGTAATCAGCAAGGCGAGTTCGCAACCATTTCACTTCACGAATGCAGTTCTTGAAAACGAAAGGAAATTTAAAAGCTGTTCCTTTTAGCTTTCGGTAGCATTCCAGGAATGAAAAAACTTGATCTTTTCTGATAGAGGATAATGACGCTTGCTGCTTAAAAATGAGAACAAATGCTTTGGCTGCCTCCTCAAAATCAACCATAACCCCTATCTGCTTCAACTCATTTCTGTATGTCAAGAAGCTTACTCCATAGAAGTTCTCATCAATCAGAGGAAAGGTACTGAACACCTGCAGTAGGCAACCCCATTCAGGATTGAACAGGAAGCATTCAGCTGCAGACTTGTAGCCCATGTTTGTTTTCAAGAATTTCTGATTTTTTAGTGCCCTTACTATATGGTTGGATGATCTTAAACGACGTGTGCATTCCAGTATCAAAATAACAGCCTCAGCTGTCAGACTAGCAAAGCATGTTGAAGATTTTAGATGGTCAGCAACAAGCTGGTAATTTTGATTGAAGCCAACTAAAACACCAAGCAGTTGCAGTTCTGTTTTGAAACAGAGGATTTGTTCACCATAGTAACCTTGATCAATGAAGGGAATGTCACTAATTTGTGATGCAGCTCTCCACTCCGGGTCATACAAAACAGATTCAACAGGGGACCTGTCACCTCGGGAAGTCCTTAGCCATCTTCCTTCCTTGACACTGCGGATAAAGTCTTCAGGAGAAAGATGCTGCTCCTGCAAAAACTTGATGAAATTTAGAATGGCGAGCACATTGTCTCTGGTTAAAGTTGAGGAAGCAGCAAGAGACATGAGATGCTTTGCAATAAATTGACATGCTTCCCCATATTCAAACATCACTCCGGCAGTTTTCAACTCCTCCTTATAGCTACTAATTTTATCCCCGTAGAAACTCAGATCAATTATTGGAATATCAACTCGCACAGCATCGTTCTGCAGAAGCAGTCCCCAAGATGAGGCTGGGTAGAATGACTGTGATGGAGGCCTATATCCGGGACTGCCACTCAACAAAACCTTAAGCCAGCTTCCGTCCTTTATCCATGTCAAAAACTTTTCCGGCAAGCAAACACTCTTTAGTTTCAGATTTTGAATCCATTCCAACAGCAAGAATGTGTTTTGCTTCGTTAGAGGAGCAGACATGGTGGGAATCACGGCATTGGGAGGAGATAGATCAGGTATATCAGAAACCCCAAGATGACTTTCGAGGAACTCAATAAGCTGTTTCTCTGGGGTATATAAACCTGCAAAGTTGCCAGAATGCAAATAGTCTTCTGCTAGCTCAATGTAACCTTCTTCTCTCCAAGGATTTGAACCAATCGGTCCAGCCCATTTGCTTCCATTCGCAGGAACAAGCACCCCTCTCTTACCAGTGGTGATCCGCCTATAGTTATCGACAAGTGGCATATCATCACACAAATTATTAACCTCTTCCAAGGACATATATTTATATGACAGTGAATGATATAGGAAATGGATGTAGGAGATAACAAACTTTCTATCACTTCTGAGTGAATCTCTGAGTAGAAGCGCATATTCGTACACACTTACAGCCTTAACCTTCCAATGGTTTGAAAGCCATTCCAATAGAATCTGCCTCTTAGAACATAAGAAGACAGCTTCCTGAATTGACTTGGCTAGAAAAGTGCAAACTGCAGGACATTTAAATTCCTTGTTCCAATTAATCAGCCATGAGATATGCTGTTGGTCACGAGACAGAAGCACCCTCCTATTTAGCTGCTGGGATACTTTTTTTTTCTTTCTTTCTTTCGGAAAATCAAGCAAAGATACATTCCCAAGAAGATTAACATACTTCAAAATAGGAATGCACTTTAAACTAGTTTTCTGAAAATTGGACGACCAATTCTCAGCAAGAAAAAGAAGAAGTTCTAAATATACATCATCAGACATTGCTGATACAAGATTAGAACTCCGGATGCACTTTGCATACCATTCGTCATCAACAGGTTTCACTCCCAAGAAATCCAAAATGTGATTGTAATTTGGATTATCAAATGAAGAACATAATATGTACCTTCCATGCGAAGAGAGATTATGCAAGGACAAACCTTGCCTTCTTGCCTTTTCTAATATATTCCAGAAAGCAGGCATTAGCCTGCCAACTTTACCGGGTTTTTGGAAGAACTTCTGTTCCATGACTGACTCACACGGAACAATATTTTTATCCACCAGTTTTGCTTTAATGATCTCCCTCACAGCATTCAGCTTTGGATAGGAAGAGCTTTTGAGTGGTAAGAACTCAAACATACGAGCCAGACTAGACAATGAAGCATTTTCTGTGGCTTTCAACAGCAAAATGAATGCATTCATGAAAGCAGTAGGTACACAGTCAAGAATCCCTTGGTTCCATTTGCTGTCCAAAAGGATGGTTTCCCTTGATGATGCTAAAAGAAAATCTGCCTGGATTATGAAGGGGAAGCTCGTAACCATCTCTGTAGGGAGAAACGCAAAGATCCCAGTAGAGTTCGTTCCCTTATCAAGACGCTGACCCATTGGAAAAGCCAACGTGAGCACCAACTCCTCTACTTCCATTCTTCTTTCTACTTTATTTTCCTGCTTGACAGGAAACCTCTGCCTCCACATATAGTAGCCGCATTCTCTTTCCAAATTGTCACCACTTCCATTGGCAGAGAGATGCAGCATGTAGGACTCAGCATCAATATTCTTCCTCGAAACGAAATTAATCTCACTTGACAGAGATATTGAACTGACAGTAGTGAACCTAGGGTCCTCATTATCTTCCTTAACTGAAAGCCGCTTTATCTTTGAAAGAAACAACAAAACTTCAGGATGAACATTTGAGAGTTGCTGCTTTACAGGTTCAACTTTGTCAGGCTTCAGAGGCAATACTATTGTAGTTGTTGGAAGGCTACTACCAGAGCCATATACTTGTTTGATGACAGAAAGATTAGGGTTCTCATCAACCCATTCAGGAACAATGTAGCCAACACTACACTGCGAGCAAGGTTGCTCATTGAACCTTATCTGATAGCCATTACTGAATATGTATGGCTGAGATGTGATCAGAAACACACTTTTGAAACCAATTCCTGAAAATTGGCAAAAAGCAAAACTGTATTAGACGTTGAAGTATCACAAAGCAAAGCATGCACAAGGATAGGTAGAAACGGACAAGAGAAGGCATTCAAACCTATGTTACATGGACTCTTCCAAAGTAGGTGAAGTACCCATGTCCGACACATATTATTCAGACATGGATATCAGATATGTGTCTGACACTTCTGGTTGGACATACACTAAAAAATATATCCTATAATTCCATTTTATTATATTATTACTTCAAATGAGTGAAATGTCTATTAAGGTCACTATATTACATAAAAGTATTAAACAAAATGAATATTTAGCAATGTCCATGTGTCCTTCTGATTGGGATTTGACACGTCCGACGTGCGGATGCATACCCATACCCAACACTCATACCCGAGTCCATGTAACATAAATTCAAACATGGTTCAAAAACATTGTCAAGACAGGAAAACTTATTAATAAAGTTTTCTTTGGTGAAGACTACATCAAGTAAGTAAACAAATCAAAGAACATTGGTTAAATCACGTGCCAAAAGTTATCCATAAGGAAGAAAAAGACAAGTCAGTTTGAGAAATAAAGAGGGAAGTGATATAAAGAAGAGACATACATAAAACACAAATTGAATACTTCTATTCACAAAAGTCAATAGTCTATTCCAGTTTTAAACAGATTCCCAACGGCTGTGACAGACTTTTTGATTAAATAAAAGAACAAGTAGATCAGTGAGAGAAGAGCAGAAGCAAATGCAATAAAAACATTGTTTTTTTACTGGTTTATAGTTTTTCCAATTACTCAATTGAAATCCAACGAATGTAGCAATCTTGCACAGCAGTCTTTTTTTACCAGAAGTGATCCAAATTTTTATGTATATCCCAAATAAAAGAATTCCAGTCATTACAATTTGTTTGAACAGAAAAATATAAATAGGTAATGTACATCCCAAGTAGTGATCCAAATTTTTATGACCAAGATTTTGACAATTGACACGACAAGTGAATACGGAATACATAGAATTTCATAGAAAGAATTCTCTTTATGAATTTTTCATAAATCTAGTTCTATTCTTTTATTCTCATTAAGGATTAAACTTTTTTATTCTATTTATACTTGATGAATATCTCTTTTCTTTCTTAATGATTAATACTACATCAAATAAATAAGTAATAAATAGTGTTCATATAATCATAAATCTCAATAAAAAAAAAAATAGACAATTAACACAATAAATATCTATAGAGTGCATAAAAACCCATTGAAAGATTTCTTTTTATGAATTGTTCCAAATTTCTAATCATATTTTTAATTATCTATGAATTGAAATATTTTTATTCTATATTTATAAAATGCATATTCTGAAAGAAGTAAATCAGGTCTTTTTGTCTCTTTTATTCAATAATTTGAAACAAAGAAAATAAACATATGTAGGATAAGGTAAAGGAATTTTCATCTCAAAATTTAGAATATATTGGTATTGGTATATATTTTTTATTAGAATCTATATTGATAGCATACGGAAATGAAAGACTCTATGTTTTGTTATTTACTAGGTAACATATACAAAGAAAAAGTCTAATTGACATTATTCACAACAAAAGTCAGCAAAAATATTTGTTCTTCAAACATTACATTGTGCCTAGATACATCATTTTTTTACACAAATATACAAATTTTATTGGAAAGAATTTATTTTTTTCTGATATTCACCCTTTCCTTTTCATAATAAAAGGGTTCCATCATATTAATATATATAATGAAATACTGCCTAGATTCCCATAAAAGACAATAGGTTACTCACAATCTATATTATTTAATAGTCCTCATGATTGGATGCATCCTTCTGGATCCACTATTTTGCTTCCATCCAAACCTAGGACTTTAGGATGGAGAGGAAAAGACATTGTTACACTTCTTTAAGTGCAAATATTTTAAAAAAAAACAAAAGCATAGAAAGAATCACACCACAAATTAATGAACTATTCCAGGCAAAGATCATGATGACGATTATGGTATATATATATATATATATATATATATATATATATATATATATTGAGATTGTAATAGTGAGATTAAATAAGGAGGTAGCTAACCTTTCTCGCCAATATAACCACGTTTACGGTTGCCCTTCTTGGTAGAGCGACCAACACTGCAAATGGATTCGATGTTTTTAGGGGAAAAACCTCTCTCGTTGTTGAATATCAGCAACGTCGCTAAAGCCCCTGTGCCTGTAATGTCCCGAGACGTTATCACAAACTCCAGTGATGGATCAACCCCTTCCGAGTACTCATTGTCCTCTGCGTTCTGCAACCAGTGACAAAAGTCACCATCAAAATTGCTATGTTATATATGTATCTAACTATATATACACCAACACATGTATATGTATTAGTATACCACAGATTTAATAATTAGTTTTCTTTTTTCACTCTCTCTCTCTTCAAGAAAAAAAGTATAAAATTAGTTAGCAGAGAAAAAAAGAGGAGGAGAAAATCTTAGCGTGATTGTTTGATTATAAAGAGAAACCAAATGAAAAGATTAATCTTAAATTGTGTTTGGAAAAACTAGTGTAATGAAAAAAAATGGTTGTTTTAATTTTGTGAGTCATAAAGGATAAATTTAAATGATGAAAAAAAAAACTTATTTTTTATTTACCTTTTAGAAAGTTCTTCACTAAAAGTCCAGCCTTTTTTAAACTACACCTAATCTCCTATCATTTTTTACCTCTACTTTTGAAAGGATAAAAGGGTGAGTTCAAAAAAATTAAAAACACACACAGTCCACTTTTCTCATCCAAAGAAAAATAAGACCAACTTTTGAAAACTTTTTTCATTCAAGTTCTAAATTTCTTAATTTTTTATTTATACATTTAGTAAATAGACATAAAATTTGTAATTATAAATGAAAAAATTGATATATTATAGAATTGTTTTTGGAAATTCTTTAAGTTTTAGTTGATTAATGAATATTAGGGGTGGACAATGCAGGACTTATTGGTTCTAATAAAATCATTGTAGGACTTATTTATTTTTTGATGAACAAAATAGGATATTATGGTAATTTTTTCATTTTTTTTTCCTCTCAGTTAGATCAACACTTCCGTAAAATAAAAAAAAAATTCACTTTACTCGACTCAAGGTGGGACCCAAATAGCCCAAACCTTAGTCGACATTAGTTATGTCAACGGAACATTCTCGTGACCATAAACCATTTTTCCTAACCCTTTCAACCAATAAAGTGGTCCAATATACATATTGTTTTAAAAAAACAATTCCCTTCAACAAATTTAATATAAAATTTTATATAAAAAAAATTTGGTATAGACAAAAACCAGCGGCGGTGGAGGTGGCAGTGGAGGTAGTGGTGGGAGGCAGTAGTGGAGGTAGAAGTGGAGGTGGAAGTGACAATGGTGGTGGTGGCAGCGGCTGTGGCATTGGTGGTGGTGGAAGCTAATGACAGCGATGGTGGTAGCAGTAGTGGTGGTGGCGGCGACAACGATGGTGGTAGTGGTGGAAAACAGCGATGGCGATGGTGATAGGGGAGGTGGTGCAATGGCAGTGCAAGTAGTGGTGGCAGTGGCGATGGCGATGGTAGCGATGGTGGTGGATATGGCGGTAGTGGTGGTGGTGGAAGGCGGCGGTAGAGATAGCAGTGGAGGAACGAGGGACCAAAAGAAAATATAGTACAATCTTATTAATATATAAAAAGTATATGGATAAATTAGTAAAATAACAAATTTATTTCAAAAGAAAATTTGGTTTCTTAAAAGGAGGTTTTAAAAGTAACATTTTTTTACTTCTCTGAAATGGGCTTCCTAACCACCGACTTCTTCGAAAATGCCTTTATAAATGTGTAACCAAACGTTATATTTTTTTTAAAAGGACTTCTGATGTCTGAAAGGACTTTCTGAGACCTCAAGAAACTCTTTCAAATAGGCGTTTAATAGACTTTTTAGAATTTTGACTTTTATTAGAAGTTCATTTTCTTTATTTCACCAAACACTAATATTTTTTTGAAAAGAATTTTTTAAACTTGAAAGTTCATTTCAATCTCCCAACAAGCTCACCCAAACACGCACTAAATTTATTGCTAACCCTATTAGAATGAACGGAACTCATGCCAATAGAAACGGACCGAGTGAGCTAGGTGTAGCTGGCTAAATTCACATTCCTAGTCAGTATCCTGCTGGGTCGATCAAAATAACATAGCTCAAGAAAAAAATCAAGATGATCAAAACATACTGTATTGATGTTTTGACTTATTTCTTTCTTGATTACGATAACATATTATTCTAAAGGAGAGTCCCACTCTGTTGGACAGTGACCCTTTCCGTACATGCATTCACTAAATTATATGTAAAATAAAGTCCAATTTTATACTCTTAATATAGATTCAGTACTTACATAACCAGAGTAGTTTGACCCAATGAACCAGCTCATATTAAATTATGCTTGTTTTCTTGAGAATATTTTATCGAGTTAAAGTTCAAAAAATCATCATATAATCTTGATATATATATATATATATATATATATATATATATCATTTTTGTTATCGAGTGATGCAACCATGATTGAGATAAACATCCTAGAAACAAATTCTATTTATATCTTATACTAATAAAAGACCTTCTTAATTAAGCACTATTCATAAGATCAAGTATAAGGAAATAGTAATGAAGAGAAAACAGATATCATATAAACACTGCGAGCATATTAACGAATATATACATATCTATATATATACATATATATCAAAGAATATTAAAAAGAAATAGTAATGAAGAGAAAACAGATATCATATAAACTGCGAGCATATTAATGACTACATACATGTCTATATATATATATATATATACATATCTATATATATATAAGTTTGTTATAAGAAATTAATTACCTGGATAAGTTCCATTAGAAAATGGACATCTTTGGCGTAGAGTTCAGCAGAGAGATTCTTAATAGCCTGACGGAGATCTTCAGTGAGTGGATTCGACATTTCTTCTCCTATAGAGAACTTCGTTTTTCTTATCTGCTCTATGTGTTCTCTTGGGGTCGCCATTGTTGATATCTAATGATAAAAACAGTTTATATATATCTGTATGTATGGAGAGAGAGAGCAAGTAGTGAACTGAGGTGTTAAGAAAGATGAATATATATATAAAGGAGGTAAACCTCTTGAGCAAGCAAAAGAGAAAGTAGAGAGAGAGAGTACGAATATATATATATATATATATATATATATATATATGTCTATATATCTGTATGTATGGAGAGAGAGAGCAAGTAGTGAACTGAGGTGTTAAGAAAGATGAATATATATAGAGGAGGTAAAACTCCTGAGCAAGCAAAAGAGAAAGTAGAGAGAGAGAGTGTACGATGAGATAAAAAAAAAGGAGCTCCACTTAGGAAGGAGACAGTGACTTTTGAATGAACTCGCTGAGCACGGAGAGGGGAAAGCAGAGAGAGAGAGCGCGATGAGAGAGAAAAAGGCACTTTTGCATGAACTTAAGTCGTTGCATTGTCTTCTTTACCCGGGAAATGGAACCAAAGAGACTCCTAATAGTATTGTCTTTTTTTTATTAATTACTGAAGGGGTAGTATTTTCTGACCATTTATGTGTTCCAGTAAAAAATAAATATATTATTTTTAATTATAAATTTTTTAAAAAAAATAAAACATGAGAATCAAAACGGATCAATCAAATTTTAATCGGGTAAAAACTTTTTATAATCACATATTTTCTTTCTTCACGCTTACAAGAGTGATGATGTCTTCTTGATTTAAAAACAGAAGTCAAGTAATTAGTTGATGAGTGGATGCGATGGGAGGACTATGATTTGTGAAATCTCGATGGTCATAGTTTGAGCATAGGATGTTAGTGGCAATGGAAAATCCGATCAATACCCATTTCTCTGTTACTAATCTCTAAAACCCATATATATATATATATATGGATGACGAGAATAATATCACCACCTCTAACCCTAAAATCTTTATATATATTAGTGGTGAACCCAATCCAATTTTTTAAACATGTTAACACCATGGTTAATTGGGCTTGAGATTAAATTCCAATCCCAATCTAATTCAAGTTTAAATATGAATTTTTGAGAGTGTGTTTTATACAAAATATATACACACACACACAAAAAAAAAAAAAAATCACAATCAATAATATGAAAACATATTCGAGTGGATTTAATTGGAAGAAATTCTCAAATCTAAAGTGGCTGAGAAGTTTTAGCCTTAATGTGCGAGTAGAGATAGATTTGCCAAAGAATATTTAGGATGTGATTAGTAAAATTTTAAAAATATCTTCAAGGAAAAAATCTGTTTTCTCCTTAAGTTGCTTGGTTTCCATTTGAGAAGAAAAACAAAGAAGTCGTGAATATAGTAGTTGGGTCAGTTGGATTTCCTTTTTTTAACTTCTTTTTTTAATTTTTAATTTTAGAAGATGTGTTTACGTTTTGTTGGGCCACATAAATAGTCAGGATATACCACCTACTCACCGATGAGTAACTAAGTTTTGTCCATAAAACAGAAAAGGGAATCAAAGTTGGATCAACCCATTTCTTCTGGGTCATTGATTCTCTCTCTAAAACTTGTGTTGGTTTACCATTGCCTTCTCATATTCACCAAACCTTCAATGATGACCATCAATCAGCCGTAGCATAATTAAGAGCATTTCACGAACAAATGGGGCATGTTCCAATTATGGAGATCATTGAACCAATTACATATGGCAGTAACAGAAGAACATTTCACAAACAAATAACGAAATCTGAATTAAACTCCAAGCATTACAAGTTTTCCGTAGTTAATTGCGGTAAACCAAAAATGTGATCAACTAGAAAAAAAGAAAAGGAGAGAAAAACCATCATAAATTGTCAACACAAGAAGACATCAAGAAGATGAATGCATTCTCTCTATATATATGAACCAAGTATCATATAATTAAAAAAAAACATCAACATCGATTATATTAGAAAGTTTTTTTATTGGCAAAGAATTGGGGGGAAAACACATCAGCATCCATGATATTAGAAAATATTCATCCTGGTCTCATATTCAGCAAACTTGTGTTGGTTTACAGAGTTTGTGATCTTAAGATCTACGTAGACTGCAAGGTTGAACTTGCCGGCAAAAGATCTCCAATGACAGCGAAGCCTCTAGTTCTTCAAGGTTTAGTCATGAAAACGAATGTATATAATATTGTCACACCTCGATTTTCGTTCCCCGAGAATAGAGGGTGAATAGTATTTTCACATCATCATCACTTCACATCAACACCTTACACTTACAAAAGCTTAAATATAAACACACGTATATCTACGTATGCCCCAACAACAACCCTAGCTAAGGCCCCACACTTGCACAACACTAGTTGCTAGTTCCCATTTTCGCACAATCAAAATGTGCATTTTGCTTGATCAAAGAGCCACATTTGCACGATCGAAGCATTCGATCATGTGAAGTACTATCGAAGTACAATCGAAAAGTTTCATCACTCAAGACTTTTAGACATTCCGAAACCTACATACTTTCGCATGTGCGAAACTATGTTTTCGCACAATCGAAGGATTCAATCACGCAAAATGGACATTCGCACGATCGAAATTCCTTCTTTCAAGATTCTTGCACTTTTGCACTTAGTCCGCCTCATGCACCACAATCCACTCTAGCAACCTAACTCATCCACATACATCCATACAACCTCTCAAACATCAAAAGAATGCTATAACATTATTCATAAGGTCCAATTACCTACATTAATACATTTCTCAAGGGTTATAAACTTACTACACATGTGAACCACTCAATCCAGGGACTCAACTCCTAGTATAACTGGAAGTTGAATCTAAAACTTACACCATTATATAGATAATTTAAAAATACTCGATTTAAAAAAAATCACACTCAATTCTAATCTAAAACGAAGAAGTTATGCCCGATTGAAGTTCGGACAAAGTAGGAAATTTTGATTATGCGAAATTGTCATTTCGCACAATCAAAATTGCACTCTGTAGAATTTCCTGTAACCTCATATTTTGTCCATTTTGGGTCCAAATATCATTCTAACCACCTAGGACCATTCCCTCAACATTTAAATCATTTACACATGATATATCATCACACACATACTCCAAATCACACATTTGAATCATTATGATCACACCATCTTCACACATTTCTATCAAAATGCATATATCATTGCATACATTCACAATATCCATACACTAACTTCATTGATTATACATACAAGGTCCAAATGGATATACAAGTTACATATAAAGTGAATGTAACTCTAACTCGACATAATCCACGTGCCACATGCCGGCATGGATAGCCAAATACATACTTCACACTCAAAACCTCAAAATACACCAAAACGCTCAAAAGTGCTCCTATGGGCCTCAAGTGACTACTCAATTGCATCTCGTCCATCCTCAATGCCTTACCTGTAAAACTGCTTGGGAAAAAAGGGATGAGCACCACAGCGGCTCAATAGGAATACCTCAACCCTCCTAAGTGTCGACTAGAATGTATGTTGTTACACTATATGTCACGTCAACAACTTCACATTCATTCAACATAAGATAGAAGTATGGGTACTTATATACAAAGCATATTATTTTCATGCTTCATTCATACTCATCAATGCTAAGAAAATGTCTAGCATGCCTCTCATCACCTTATACCACATATAGCACGTATATGTCTAAAGCATGCATATTGTATCATATATGCCTACAATCCCAAACTTAGCATACTTTACTCATGCTCTACTCAATGCATACACTTGTTACACATAACTAGCATGCATTTTACATTTGCACTTTAACACATAACCACATACATATTCATCATTTCACATAATTTCACATGTACACACATTTAGGTATTCATGCTCTCAACTTCACACATTTACAAATACTAGTTCCTCATGCTTTACACAACACAAGGCACATCAATTTTGAATAGAAGAGACTCAATAGAAAGAGAAAACAGTAAATCCCACCCCTCTCACCATTCTTATATATGCAAAACACACCCTACACTTTACCTCTTCACCCGAAACCCTAGAATCGACAAATAGAAGAGAAGAATAACCCCTACCTCAAAAATGAAGGTTGTCCAAGAACTTCTCAAGACTTTTAGTGATGTCTACCTTGCCAAAACTCATATTTGTTTGGTTCAAACTGAAGCCCTAGTCGTCCTACACACTTTCCTTTTTCGGCGAATCACAAATCCAAGCCGAATGCACCCGAAATGTAGAGAGAATGTGGAGGAATGAAGTGGGAGAGATTTAGAGAGATAAAGTGGCATGAGATATAGCTGGAAGTCTCAGCCACTGATATTTAAAATATCTAGAGTGCACGTGATGACTAAAACGTCACCGAGCCACTTAATGTACCCTCTTGACCTCCGTTTTGGATTTTGAAAACTCCAACGGCCTCAAAATCAATTTCTTAACTCTTTAAACATTTCATATAAGTCAAAATAAAAAATAATTATTTTTCAAAATTTTTCGAATTTCCCAAGCCCACCTGGTCCGCGTCCCAGGCCCCCATCTAAACAAAAAGTCAAACTTCTCCAAATTTTTTGAAAACTTTTAAAAATCGTAAATCAACATTCTAAACATTTTTTTCACTCTTAAAACATCCACAACATCATTCAAAACGCATTTATAGCGAAAATGATGAAAAATTTTAAAAATCGGTCAAATTTGGTTCTAGTCTCTACAAATATTATATATATATATATATAAAAAGATCCAAAATAAATGAGTCAATCCAAATTTCATTCCTTTTTCTTTTTAACTTTTTCTATTAATAATTAAAACTAATGTTTCAATATAAAATTGGACCACATCAGTGGTTAATAAATGACACCTAATCACTAGTAAGTATGTAAAGACCGTGACTACTTTTGGCTGGCCTATTTTTTTTGAGTCGGATTGACCCGGACGCAGGTCTAGTGGGCCCGAAAAATTCAAAAGTGCGGGAATGATATCAAATTCGAAAGGTAACTTAAATAAAATATTTGATGCGCTATAGAGTCAATTTCGTGTCAATCGGAGTTACAGAAATTAAAAATCAAGCCTGGAAAGGTTTAGTGAAAAGGTAGTGGCATTTTTATAATATAACAATTAGGTCTATAAATAGAAAGATGAGAATACAGAATTCTCATTTCTCTCTTCCTCCATTAGCCGTGAGAGAGAATATATATATATATATATATCATTGTCTTCCTTCACCATTGAATTAGAGAATCTTGGGGTGAGAATTAAAAGACGTTGAATAAGAGAGAAATGATCTACGCATTGAGGGCTCAAGAGTGGTCCGATCAAAATTAATTTTGGGTAAAGTTGAGTTTGGTAAAATTTTGGCTTGGAATTGAGGTAGGGGTGTTCTCTCCACCTTATCATCGATTCCTTAGGAATTGATATGGTTTTGAATTGATAGCATGTCTAGGAATGCTAGAAACTGAGTCTTGCATCTTCAATTATGCTAATTTTAGTTAATTGAGTCTCTACATGCTAGTTAAGGTAGTAATTAGATGCATTAATGGTATATGTATATGTTTTGGCTTGGAATTGAGGTAGGGGTGTTCTCTCTACCTTATCATCGCTTCCTTAGGAATTGATATGGTTTTGAATTGATAGCATGTCTAGGAATGCTAGAAACTGAGTCTTGCATCTTCAATTATGCTATTTTAGTTAATTGAGTCTCTACATGCTAGTTAAGGTAGTAATTATATGCATTAATGGTATATGTATATGTTTGGATGAAATTATGAATATATGTTGCCTTTTAGCATGATCTATAGTTGTGGAGACAATGTTGTATATGTTGCATTTTATGTGTTTGATAAAATGCACAAAGATTATCTTTTCTTTAAATATTGCATTGTTATATATATGGAATTATATGTTTTAGCATGAGAATTAAGTGGCTTAAGATGCACTTGAATTATGAAATTGTTGCATTGTTATATGCATGGAATTACATGTTTTAGCGTGGAAAATTAAGTGGCTTATGATGCACTTGGAATTGTATGTGTTGCCATACTTGAACCCTATGTAATTGGTTGTTGATTTTGGGAGTATGTCAAAAATGAAAAAGGGCCCCGAAACCCCAAAAACTTGGCCAAGGGGGTTTTATCTAGACCTTCGGATTAATAGCCCGTAAAGTAGTATATAGGTTTTGTCTAGACCTTCGGGTTTTAGCCCGTAAAGTAAAATATTAGGTTCTATCTAGACTCTCAAATTTTAGCCCGTAAAGTAGAATATTTAGGAATTTAGCTTGAAAAGTTTTTGACCCGTAACCTACGATTACTCCCACCCTTGTGTGATTTCGAAACTTACGTGACTTAGTATTTAAGTCTTGTTGTTGAATTATGATATTCATGTTGATGTTTATGTGACCTTCTACTTCAATTGAGCATTGTTGAGTACGTGTTCCATTTAAGCATTGAATTGAGATCCCTTGAGCATTTGCATTATCATATGTCATGTAGTACATAGGAATGCCATGATTGTATTTCATGTAAGTCTTATCGAGTTAATGCATAAGTTGGTTTGGGTATCTCTACTGGGCATGCTGAAGGTCACCCCCCTCCCCCAACTTTTTTTTTTTACAAATAAGAAACCGGTCGTAGATGGAGCTTGAAGTGCTCGAGTCGCAAAATTTACTTTTCATTGCTATCGTTTAGCTTATGTTTCTATATGTCATGCTTAGGCATTTATTGAACTTGTAATTTGGATTTAAGTACTAAACTTGATATGTATGAACCATGTTTGGCACTTGAAACCAATTGAGGACAAGATAGGAGATTTATGTTTAAGTTGGATTTATCCTGTCATATAGTATAATTGTGATTTTATTGTCCATTTACACATATATAAACCCTTGAGAATGTTTGTGATTATAAATTACTAAGTTGAGGCCCAAGTGGGATAAAATAGACCAAGTGTATGGAATTAGGATTTTGCAAGAGGAGGTATTTCAATTTTGTGAAACCCTCTTTTTGCATGATCAAAATTCTTCGATTGTGCAAAAGGTGGTGTTCGATTGTGCGAAAAAATACAGAGTTACAGAGTGTCAAAAGTCCTAAGGCTTTTGATATTACTTCTCAAGTACTTCGTTTGATTGAGATTTTCGATCGTGAGAACTCTAATTTTTGCTCAATTGAATTGTACAAGCAGCAAGAATAAAGGTTAAGATTTAAGTACACATATACCCTTGTGAGGGACCTAGATACATGTGTTGACTTGTTTAGATATACGTATACCTTTAAATGTATGATTATGACTATGCTTTCGTGATTTTGAGATTTTGAATGAATTAATGATTTGGATGAAGGTTCACTCACATTAATCACTCCCCTTATTTCCCTCGCTCTTAACCGGGTGTTGAAAATCGGGCCGTGACAACTTGAAATCAGAACATGCTACCATAGTGAGGTGGTAACGTGTGACACGATCACCCTCAATTTTTGGGAGTCAAAAATTGGGACGTGACAGTGTAGGTAAGTATTGTCCATTATTTAAAGGGTGAATTTCAAAAAGCCCCCCTCAACTATAGTTCGTTTGCAAATAACCCCTCTATGAATTATTTTTGCAAAAAAATTCCTCCAACTATCAGAAGGGGGTTATGTAGGTAACAGACATTTTTTGATGAGGCTAAATAACTAAAATACCCATTTCGAACTGTTTGGACATGTGTTTTTTCAGATTTTCTTTAGTGTGGTATAGGGTAGAAACGACGTCATTCTGTGGTCTCATTATTCTAAAGCAATAACCCTTTTGTATACGTGCTACTTATATCTCTCTACACACAACATATATATATATATATATGCTACCCTATTCCATTCTCTCTTCCCTCTATCTACATCTGTCACATGGGAAACCCTAGTTTTGAATTTGATTTGCAGGTCTGGTGCAAATCACGTTTATATGATATGTGTGTATATATGTGTGTGTGTGTGTGTGTGTGCACGCGTGCTGCCCTACTTTTGAATTCAATTTACAAGTAGTCAGCCATTGGTTCAAATCACATTTTATATGATATGTATGTGTGTGTCTGTGTGTATATATATATATGCTACCCTATTCCATTCTCTCTTCCCTCTATCTGCATCTGTCACTATGGAAACACCTTAGTTTGAATTCGATTTGCAAGTAGTCATCTATTGGTTCAAATCACGTTTATATGATTTGTTTGTGTATATATATATGCTACCCTATTCTATTCTCTCTTCCCTATATCTTCATCTGCATTAATTTCCTCCATCTTTCCTTTGCTTTATCAATTAATCTGGTTCTCTCAAATTTCAAAGTATCTGATATTTTATTCAATTTATATTTTTTTGGGTAAATTTCTTGAATTATTGTTATTATTATTATTATTATTTTATAATCATACTCTGCATTAATCTCTTTGGTTTTTATTGATTTTTTCTAAAAAAAATTATAGAGTTGTTAAATGGAATCAACATCTTCTACCTACATGCACTGTTACTGTAGAAGACAGGCTCGCCTACAACTTTCAAAGACTCGAAAGAATCCAGGAAAATGGTTTTTCAACTATGAGAAAACTTCTTGTGGATTCTTCCGTTTGTGTCCAATTAGCACACCACAAGTTCTAGCATTTACCCCACTGCAAGTCACAACATTTGCCCCATCGCTAGCTCTACTAGTTGCCCCACCACAAGAGATGACAATTTGTCTTGCAATGGCAAAAGCAATGATCTTGTCAAGCACAAGTATTATATGTTTTGATTTTGTGGCTGTCCTTATAGCTATGTTTATGAAATGAGGATGATGAGGGTGTAACTTTTGTTGCTTTAAATATGATAGTAAAAGGTGTGTTTTGTGTTTTGAATAGAAATAAATCTTCTAATGATCCTTTCAATATGAACTATAATGAACCTTTAGTTTAATTGTAATGAATCTTTTATTTATAACTCTTTCTCTATAAGCAATGTTTTGCCAAACTTTGAGCTATGTCTAGTATTGTGGTTAAACTATAATGTGTTGGGTTTCATTATATTTAATAAGGATATTTTAGATCCTTGTTTTTTTAGTGTTCCATTAGATTCGATATTAATAGGGATTTTTTATATTTAGCTGGCAATTCATCACTGGATCTCTTAAGTTATAAAGATCATTACCCAACCAAAATAGTGTAGGAAATTGATAAGCGTTGAATGTTATACATTCTCATGCCTTTACTTATGTATTTTAATCACGTAGATGCATATATTGTATAGGTTTTATGTGTTTTTATGCTTTTGATGATTTTAGGCTCAAACTCAGAATTCGGTGTAATTCGACTCATTTATCAATTCAAGAATGCATTCCTATATCAGATCGTACTTCATTGAAGAGATACATCAAGGAGTAGTGAATGGCATGTTTAGACTGGAGTCAAAAAGCTGAAGAGTTGAAAGATTGCAGGGCAAAGGAAGTTCGATGCATTGAAATTGCAGTTTCAATGCATCGAAGTGCATACTTCGATGCATTGAAAATTCCTGCAGAAAATATATTTTTAGAAGATATTTCCTCCATTTTGCCACTTATCTAATTTCTTCTAGAAGATGCTTTGGATGAAATTTCAGTAATCTTTTGACCCTCAAGTCAGATATATAGATAGCAAATATATAATAGAGAGATATCACAATTCTTGTAATAAAAAGCATATATAGAATTCTAGTGAGAGAAAGTGAAGTTCTAGAGAGGGAAAGCTTCAAAGAGGGCTTTGTAAGGCCTTGAAGATTGTTTTGAGCATGGATACACTTCTGTCTATGGAGTGCTTCCAGCCCACCATGATCAACTAATCCTTCTCTAGGGTTTTGACAAACCCTAGTTTTGTAAATATGTTCTAATTTTAGTGAATTGAAATTTTTAGGTAATTTTTGCGTATATGTACCTTGCCTTGAGCCTTATGAGTAATATAAGTTTACAAATTCCTTATGTTCATGTGTGTAATTTATCTTTTTTGTCTTAGAATGATTATTTTTCTCACATGATATTCAAAACATTTGTAGTTCCACAAGGACTACTAGTGATGGCTTAGTACTAGTTTTTATTTTAACATGCATAGCTAGTTTTGCATAGTCCATGCTAAGAGATGGTAATTAGCTACACTTAGTTAATTAGTTATTTAGGTAAGTAGGTAGGTGGGGAATTTACATGTATCGATGATGGACTATAGTATTTTAAGGTGTATGTATCCTCTTGACGGTAGCATTATAGGCCACAACCCAAATGCACCGTTTAGTACACATTTGCATGATTTTCCCAATTTATTATAAGTTTGACATGCTATGAAGCTAGTGGTGAAGTCTCAACCTTAGTCCCTTGCTCTTCTCTCAAACTCCGTATTTTAATTATCATTTATGCTTCTAAAATAAAGTAAACAAACAACCCAAAAACTTGTTTGTGAATTAAACGAGAACCAACCTTCGACATTTAGCACATTATTCCTACGTAGCTTCTGTGGGACCAACACCCTTAACTTGGAATACTATCCTTCAAGGATTCATTCTATTGTGAGTAGTAAAATACAAATATAAATTTGATACGCACACGAAAAGGCCACATCAGAGATTTTCATTCTTACTTTGGAAAAAAACCAACACGGGTGCGCAATTTGAATTTGAACTTTGGGTTGCAGAGATATTATCAATAAAGGAGCCTGTTATGTCATTGGAGAAAGCAAGTTTATTGACATATGGACTGACCCTCGTGTCCCATTCTCTTAAGATTTCAGGGTTAACCCTTCCAACACAGAGTTAACAGTTGCTAAGGATTGTTGATGAGCTGATTGAACTAATCTCTTATGTCGCCTTGGAACTTTTTTTTTATAAAGAAAAAACTAGATCTCATATTAAAAAATTCACCTTCCCATGGTTGTTAGTGATAAAATAATGCTATGAGCATACTGACCCATGTCAAAAGCGTTCTATAGGCTAGTTTAGAATTACCTTTATGGCTCTGAAAGCAGAAGCTTTGACAACTCCTCAAGCTTCTTCTTTTCTCTTTCTCTATTGATGATGCAAATTGTCATCTGCGAGGAAGAGAACTCACTATTTACAGCTTTCCATTCAGCTAATTTACCGACTGAACATAGAAATTGTTATTTGCAAACGAACGATAGTTGGTGTATTCGTCCTAGTGAATGAGCTAATTGCAAGTAGAGTTTGAAGGTTTTGGATCAAAAGTCTGAGAGCTAATTCTACAAAAGTATTGGTAAACCTCTCAAGAAATCCTGATAACATTAAGAGAACCATATTGGGAGATTTTTGGGTGGTCGTGGCAGTGAACATCCAAAAACTGCAGCCTACGCCTACTACCATGCCAACACGACAACTTGGGAATGGTTTTGGAGACATTAGCATATAACTGTCTAGATGTACACATAAGGGTAGAATCAGTATCCTATCAACTATATTTCAATATTGCAAAAACTATAAGCAATGAAGTTTTCATTATCTTGTCAAACTTCATTCTTGTCAAACTTATTAGGCTAGAATGAAGTTTTTGCAATGGTTATTGTTTTGGGCTTTCAATATCCAAACATGTTGCCAAACTAAAAGCCCAAAACAATAACCATTGCAGATTCACATTACCAAAACTAAAAGCCCAAAACCACATCATTACAGTTCAACAATTGAAATGTGAGCATCATTACAAGCCCATATGAACACACAAAAATTAAATTAGTCAACAATTTTCAACTTAAAATCTCAAATATTGATAGGCGTTGAATGTTACGCATTCTAGCCTCTTAATTTGTATATTTTATTATCTTAGTGATAGATTATTTGTGATTTTACTATGTTTTAGTGTTTTTTGTATTTTCAGGTCCTTAATGATAATTTCATTCAAACCGCGATTTTTAGGCCTTTAAAGATGACATTCAAGAGGGTTATAAGAAGCCTAAATCAAGTGGACCAAGTCTAGCCAATATTTCAACTCAAAACAACCTAAGGAAGAGGCTTAAGAGAATTATAACTGCTTAAAAAGATTGCGGGCTGAAATCCAATTCTGCACGAAATATAGTTTTAATCTCATTTTAGTAAAATGCTTGTAACTCTTATGTCTGACTGTCAAAATGGCCCAATTCTTAGTTTATAAAAGAGAATTCGATTCTACATCTTTTTGTATTTTACAAAAATTTTGTGAATCAGACTTTTGGGGCATCAAACGTTGGGTTGAAGTTCAGCAGGAAAACCTACCTGATTAGGGCCTACGGTAAAACCCAAATTGTCTCCTAATTAGTTTGGGACACTTCATATCTTCTTGAGAATTAAAAGTGACAAATTGGGACTATTTTGAGAACCCTGGGCAGCAGCTTTGAAGATCTTTTAAAGGGGAGAATCATTGGAGAACAAGGTCTTGTGCGAATTCCATTGAGATGATGCCTTCTTCCTCAACCGTTGAAACATTCTCTTCTACCATAAGCAGCTAGTTCATCCACTAGGGTTTTGATGCAGCCCTAATTAAGCATCAATAGTTTGAATGTTTTAATTATTGGGGATTTTTGTATTCATATATAGATTGTGTAATTTAGAGGATTCTCTTATGAAGAATTGAGTAATAAAGTCTTTATATTCAGTTTCAATGATTTCTTATCTTGTCTTAGATACTTAATTGTTGTGATTAAACTCAACCCTTCTTATTTTCTTTGATTATGAGAGTGATTATTCCATAATGGTATTAATTGAATGTATAGTGAAAGTTTTGATGGATTATACCTAAAGAAGATGGACCATACTGCACCCTAGAGTAGAGTAGTTAGACAGATGGTGCATGTCAATCAAAGATAGTCCATGACTTAACTTTAATTATATGTTATCCCCTTGACGGTTAAAAGTGAGCTTGTAGCTACTGATACTACTTATGCATGATATAATTCCCCACAGTTAGTTCAATTGACCATTATTTATGAAGTTAGCGGTGAAGTCAATAACCTTAGATTCATCTCATATTCTCTTCTCTCATTACTTTTTCTTGCCTTAATTTAGTTAAATAGAAATAAAAAAATCAACAAACTCTTTCCTTCAATTCAATTAGAATTAATAATACATATCCAACACAATCAGAACACAGTTTTGTGGTTTGACACCTTTTCAATAGCCCTATTCTGCAAGGAATTCGTTCTATTGCAAAGTGATAAATTTTAATTAACATACTTAGCCACGATCAAATACTACCAGTAAAAACATATAAATAACGGTCTGCATTATCCACACAAAAACCACCACCAAAAACACATTTACATGCTCAAAATCACACATGTTGTCACCATCCACACAACAACCATTAACTACCACCATGTCCTTCAGCTTTCTTCTACCACCAAAACACATTGAACCTTCTTTCTTCTACCCACAAAAACTACTAGTCACCTACCAAATGAAAATTTCAAGTTTTAAGATTTATGTCGAAGTATTTTTATAAAACAAAACTCATTGAAGAAAAAATAGTATACCTTGAAAAGGATGCATGAGTGTTTTATGTTGATGGAGGCACCTCCAAATCATTCATTGAAGTCTATTGTGTTAAAGTAACTCTAACCTATGCATTAAAAAAAGCAAAAAATATAGATTAGGTAACATGAGACTTCAAAGCACTCATTTAGTTTATGTTCATGGGAGTACCTGAACTAAACCATTACCACTAACCAAAGGTGCTCTATAATAGAAGTCCCCCTTTCATAACCTAGTCCTTGAGTAATGTCTTGCATTTCAAAATAAGACATGTAGTCTAGATCAACATTTTCATATAAATGTACACTACCTCCACTATATGACAACAACTCAGATCCAGATGTCTCAAACCTACCACCATGATGATATTCAAGTGTGAATAACTTAGCCATAAGATCTGTCAAAGTCAGCAGCACATGTCAAAAAGTGAGAAAATATTTCCATCAAAATAAAGTAATTGACAAAAAAAATGTAGTTGAATGTAAGCTGTGTGTGTAGCAAATTATCAAACCAATATAGAGTTGTTAGTCTAAAAAAAGTATTACATGATAGAATATATCTTAGTGACTCGTGTTATCACATCAATTTTGACTGAGAGTCCATGACTGAAATGTCAATATTGTTACACTCCATATGCAAAAGTAACAATATACAAACAATAAAAGTGCAAAAAACCCTAATTTTCTAACGATAGAAAATTATCAATTTCTCAAGTACATTAAAAAAAAACTAAACAAACCCCTAATTTTATAATCACGGACAGTAATAAATTCAAAACAAATTATAGTAGCAAATTAACAGACCAATATAGAGTTGTTAGTCTAAAAAAATACATTACATGATAGAATATATTTTAGTAACTCATGTTATCACATTGGTTTTGATTGAAAGTCCATGACTGAAATGTCAAAATTGTTACACTCCATATGCAAAAGTAACAATATACAGACAATAAAATTGCAAAACATCCTAATTTTCATAATACCTAATATATGTATTACATGCAAAAAATGCCTGATTTTGACAATATACAGTACTAAACAACTTGTGTTTGCATCCAGGTGGTTTAAGCTACAAAAGCCCTAATTTTCTAACAAAACCCTAATTTTATAATCACATACAGTAATAAATTCGAAATATACCAACACAGGGACCACCACCAACACTTGTCTATTGGACCACTACCCAATTTACTTGTATTCTTCTCAAAAAGGACCACTAAGAGGATAACAACACCTCAAAAAACTCAAAAGATAGCAACAGTTCTAATTTTTACTGATAGTGCACTTCGAATGAAACAGAGGATGTGTAGCTTCGTCTACATTTGACCTTCATCTACATTCAAACTTCCTCTGGTGTGCAATGGATATGTTGCAATGTGTAAGCTTTAAACGGTAACAATGGATATGGTGTGTATACAGAGATACAAGTAATGCGTATACAGAAGGGTTCTTGATTTAGAATAATGAGACCACAAAACGACGTCATTTCAACCCTATACCACACTAAAAAAATATATTGTAAAACATATGTCCAAACAGTTCGAAAGGGGTATTTTAGTCATTTAGCCTCATTAGGAAACATCTGTTACCTCTGTAATCCCCTTATGATAGTTGGAGGGGTTTTTTTGCAAAAGCAATTCATAAAGGGGGTTATTTGCAAATGAACGATCGTTGAGGGGGGTTTTTTGAATTTCACCCTTATTTAAAATCCACACTCAACTCTATGTATAGATTCCAATGAAATAAAATCCTATTTATTAAAATTTATCAGTTAGAATATAATTATTTTTAAGAAAAATTAGATCTAAATGATCATAATTAAATATAATTGTTCTAAAGTGACCATAAAGTTACAAAAAGACGAATGATTACCAATTCTAAAATTGTATTGTTCTTTACTAATCATTTTAGACTCAATTACAAAAATACCTTCCCCCATCTCTCTCTGCCCCTAACCAAAAACATTGTATACACACACCGTTGCATATACTGTGTATATCAAATACTAATAATACAAAAATGGTGAATCTATATACGACTCCAAATCATTCATTTTTTAAAGTTTCCCTCATATTGTATTTATCTATTATTAACTCTCTCTTGTTCAATTAAACCTTTAAATACGATGAATATACCATAAGGATTTCTCTAATTTGAACCATCGATCTCAACTGTGTATCTCCATAAAATTTAATCAAAACCCTATATATATATAATGCAAATTTGGGTTTAATTATAATCAAGTTTATGTCAGATACTTACTAAAATGTGAGAAGTGTTAGGTTTAATATTTTTAATTAACTATTTATTTTTAGTAACTACATAAAATATTTTGATAAAACTATCCTCAAATGGTCACTAAAGAGCAATTTAATTTTAAGACCGGTGACCATTCATCTTTTTATATCTTTAGTGTCACTGTAAAGTAATTACTTTTTAATTTAGGTCACTTAAATATAATTGTTCCTTATTTTTATTTATATTTTGAGTTGGGTGTTCCTATAAAACAACAATCTCATTTCTGTCATTTTCAAAGCAAACACAAAATATAAATTTTTTTTGTTTCTTTCAACTCCTTTAATTGTAACACAGAGTTAATACTCTCTATGAAATAATGGATTAACTTGATAAGAATTTGTATACCCTTATAATATAACTAGATCGTCTAGCGTCACTTGATCAGCTAGTGAAATTTTGAGTGTTAAATACATCGACAATTTAGATATGTGATTAAATAGTGGCCAATAAGCCCTTCACATTATCTCCCTTTTTTTATATTTCAACAAAAATGTAAATAGTGAAATTTTGACAAAACCATCTTCTTCGAATCATTGAAAATATATATATATATATCTGATGCCTTGATTTTCGACTCCCAAAAACAAAGGGAGATTAAGTAAAAACCCACACTCCTCATCACAATCATCCTTTTGATATCATACTTGATACCATTGTTTATCACGTAATCCTCTCACATCAACATTGCGAAAAAACTCATCGTATACACATGATCACAAATGCACAATTCTCAAATTTTCAACAGTGCACAAATTTACCCACATCCAGGTTTCGGTCGGCTGATGGATATCCCACCAGTCGGCTAAAACTTGGGCATTTCATCGACTAGCTACCCCTCAGCTTCGGTAGACTGAAAGGGGTCTTTCGGTCAGCAGAAGGGATATGTTTCGGCCAACCGAAATAGGTACCTACAGATGCAAATGTTAGATATCTCACCATTTCGGTAGGTCAGAGAATGTTTCAGCCGGCTGAAACTCTCTAGACCCTATTTTTAAACCTCAATTCATCCTCCATAATGTTTACAACTCAAAGAAACTACACAAAGCCTTATTTTCAGAAATTCTACAATTCCATTTGCTATTACACATACATAATCATGAAGAAAATGAAGTCTTCACATACACAATACTTAGCACATTTCATGCCTTCTCTACTCAACCATTCTTCACTTACAAACAAGCATGATTTGGACATTAATGAAAATATCACTCACCATTTACAACACCAAGCATTTACCATGTTCAAAACATACCTAAAGAGTATGAAATCGTCAAACACAATTATAACAAATTCTTGAAATATAAAGGGGTCTTATACATGCCTAACACCTGCATATGGTTCACAATTCGGACATGCATAACAATAAAATAATTAAGAAAGGAATCCCATGACTCCAAATCCAACACATGGTTGCTCACCATCAACCATTTCTTTGTCACGTCCTAAAAATGTTAATGTAGGGGGATAAGCAAGTTCAATGACTCAAAGTAATATGTTGTGCAATTCATTCAAGTTTTTATTTCACATCATCGCATAAAGGCAATTCAACATGCATAGTCTAGCTACGTGTCATCATTCCTAGTATTCTAGTCAAGACTATAACGTTCATTCCCATGGCATACTCATCAAGTATATTTGACAACCACAATACCATAACATGCTTCATTGCACAATTCATCACATCTAGAACATATGACATAATCAAATTCGTATACAATTTCTCTCAATTCACATAAGTCACATTATTACACATAAAACTCAACACAAAAATCACATTGCTCTTGGAATTGTTCTCACACTCACACACACCATCAAGATATGAACCGAAGTCCCACATCTCAAGTCCTTGGTTGTTTCGGGCTACTTACCCACCCGGTTACCATTCAACTTGCGCAAGATTGAGGTCTTTCAATCCCAAGGGGATATGTTCTCTCTCTCTTTTCCATGAGTTATTTTCGATATTTCACCTTACATACTCAAACCAAGCATATCACGTTTTGCACATACATTCGCACATCTCAATGCATTTCACCCAATTCATGCCCTATGTCCATTCTAACATGTTATACAAGAATTCATAATGATACATATTTGCATTCAATTCTCAAAACTAGATTTTTGACAATTCTCCAAAAATTTTCACATATGCAATATTCTTCACATAAAGCATACATTAACAATTTAAGCATTCTATATCACACATCAATCAATTCCAATCTAAGAAACAAACATGCATCAATTTAATTCAACAATTTTATCCCAAAATCACATATATTCATATATAACATAAAATCTTCAATTTTATGCCTAAAATATAAAATTTAACTTGAAATAAAAGATACATTGCACACCCTCTACCTCAATAGTAATAATTTCAAGATATTCCTTACTTTCACCTGAAAATCAACTTTCTCTGAAATCAATTTCAAATGGATCAATCTCGAGCTCTTAGTGTGTAAACTATTTCTCTCTTTTTCGGCATCGCCCAATTCTCAATCTAATGTCTTCTAATTCAATGGAGAAGTGAAGAAAAAGATGTAGTTATATATATATATATATATATATATATATATATATATAATGCCCCATTCGGCTGAATGACAATGAGAAATGAGGGCTGCGCATTCTCCTCCTAATTATAGATTTTTAACCTTTTTCACTAAACCTTTCTTGACTCGATTTTAAGTTTCGTAACTCCGATTGACACAAAATTGATTCCGTAGTGCGTCAAATATTTTATTTAAGATACCCACCAAATCGATTCCAACGCTCCAAAAACTTTTCCAAATCTTAAAGAAGTTCCCTAACATGTATTTTACATTTAAAACACATATATGATAAGCGTTGAATGTTATACATTCTTGTGTCTTTACTTATGTATCTTAATCCCATAGCTACACATATTGTATAATTTTTATGTGTTTTTATATTTTTGATGATTTCAGGTTCAAACTTAGAACTTGACGTAATTCGACTTCTTTATCAGTTCAATAATGCATTCCTAATGCCTATCATACTTCATGAAAAGTCTACATCAAGGAATAGTGAATGGCGTGTCAAGACCGGAGTCGAAAAGTTAGAAAGTTGAAGATCTGCAGAAGAAGGAAGATCAATGCATCAAAGTCCCAACTTCGATGCATCACCCGAACCTGCTGAAGATATTTTTCTGCATATATTTTTTTCACTTGCCACTTGTCCAATTTTACTTGGATAAAGCCTTGCACAAAATTTCTATGATATTTTGAGTCTCAGATCAGTTATATAGCTAGAGAATATGTAATAGATAGATATATCACAATTCTTGTAATAGATAGCATATATAGAATTCTAGAGAAAGAAAGTGAAGTTCTAGAGAGGGAAAGCTTCAAAGAGGGCTTTGTAAGGCCTTGAACACCATTTTGAGCATGGGATCATATCTGTCTATGGAGTACTTCCAGCCCACCATGATCAACTAATCCTTCTCTAGGGTTTTGACAAACCCTAACTTTATAACTATGTTCTAACTTTAATGAATTAGGGATTTTTATGTATTTTGTTTATGTCTTTTGCCTTGAGCCTTATATAAATATGAGTTTACAATTCTTCATGTTCATGTGTTGTGATTTATCTTCTTGTCTTAGAATGCTTAAATTCCTCACATGATCCTCAAACACTGATAAGTTCCACAAGGACTACAAGTGATAGCTTAAGACTAGTTTCACTATAACATGCAAAGCTAGATTTGCATAGTCCATGCCTAGAGAAGGTGATTTCACTACCATTAGGTAAGTAGGTAGGTAGGGAAATCAAGTGATGCTGATTTCGCTACAATTGGGTAACTAGGTAATTAGGGAAATCACATTTTTCGAAGATGGGTTATAGTATATTAAGGTATGTGTATTCTCTTGGCGACGTCGTTGTAGGTGGGACTTGTCAACGTGTCATTTAGTGCACATTTGCATGAATACTCCCAATTTATTACAAGTACGACATACTACGAGGCTAGTGGTGAAGTCTAACCCTAGTCCTTTATTCATCTCTCAAACTTTGTATTTAAATTATCTTTTATGCTTTCATAGTAGAGTAAGAAGCAACCACACATGGTTGTGATTTAAACAAGAACCAACCCTTAACTCTTAGCGAGTTATACCTACGTAGTCTTTGTGGAATCGACACCCTAAACTTAGAGCCTTATCCTTCAAGGATTTGTTCTATTACGAGTGGTAAATTTATAAATTGTGAGTAGCGCAACCACACACAACAATATATAATCATTTAAAGCATTAATATGACCATAAATGAAAATTAAAAAAAAACCAGACAAAAGTGGTCACAATTCTTACAACCTACCTAACTTAAAAGGATTTCATCCTCGAAATCAAACCATACCAAAAGGAAATAAGTCAGGATACTTAGAAAGAACTTCCTACTCTTGTTCCCAAGTAGCCTCCTCAATATTGTGATGATGTCACAAAACTTGCTCCCTAGCATCAAGAATCTGAACTAGTCTCTTCTCATAGGTGACATACTCATTGACCTCAAAGTCCACCTAACTTAGAATATATGATGGATCAGGTTCGTATTTCCTTAACATCGAAACATGGAATACGTTGTGAACCTTTTTCCAATTGTGATGGCAAAGCCAATCTGTAAGTCACCTCACCAACACACTCAAAGATCTCAAATGGTCCAATATATCTAGGTGACAGTTTGCCACTCCACCCAAAGTGCATCAATCCTTTTCGAAGGAATATCTTAAGAAACACATAGTTTCCCACCTCAATGGATAACGGTCTCCTCCTCTGATCAGTGTAGCTCTTTTGTCAACTCTGAGCTGTCAACAATCGCTACCTAATCAACTTAATCTTTTATATAGTCTCATGCACAATATCTGGTCCTAAGGTTGCGGTCTCACCCACTTCACTCAAACAAACTGGAGATCTACAAGGTCAACCATACAACGCCTCAAATGATGTTATCTCAATACTGGCCTGATAACTGTTGTTGTACGCAAACTCCACAAGTGGCAAATAGTCCTCCCAACCACCGTCAAAATAAACAATACAAGCATGAAATATATCATCCAATATCTGGATAGTACGCTCTGAGTGTCCATCAGTCTGAGGATAGAATATTGTGCTAAAATGCAACTTCATATCTAATACTGTCTGAAATCTCTGCCAAAATCTTGAAGTAAATCATGGATCCTATCTGATACAATGGATACCGGTACCCCATGTAATCTCATAATTTGCTCCACATATTGGTTACTGAGCCTCCTCAGATCATCATTCAGCCTCATATGCAAAAAGTGAACTGATTTGGTCAATCTATCCATAACAACCCAAACAATATCATTGCCCTTGTTTGATCCCGAAAGACTCGTCATAAAATCCATGGTAATATGTTTTCATTTCCACTCTACCACTACCAATGGTTGCAACAGCCCAGCTGGCTTTTAATGTTCCACTTTGACTTGCTGACAATTAAGGCATCTCGCCACAAACTGTGCCACATCCTTCTTCATACCTCACCACCAATATTGGCATCTTACATTGTGGTACACTTTGGTCCCACCAGGATGAACTGTAAAATGAGAATGATGCAATTCCTATAATATATCATCACGACAATCAGAAGGAACTACCATCAATCCTCTGAATTATAGACACTCATCGAAATGCAAGGTCCAACCCATCACTGTCATACCACCAACAATCTGTGAGTGAATATACTCCAACTCACTATCCCTCTTCTATGCCTTAATCACCTTGCTCATAAGCATAGGTTGAGCTACCAAGCTAAAGAACGTAGCTGGCTCATTATCATCACTGAAATATAATCCCAATTCTGATAAATCTTCCATCATTTTTCATTCTCGGATGGTTATGCTAGTGAGAGTCCCGTGAGACTTCCTTCTCAATGCATCCACCACTGCATTTGCTTTCCCTGGATGGTATTACAAATCAAAATTATAATCCTCCATATACTCAACCAATCTCTTCTGTCTCATGTTCAAGTCCTTTTAGGAGAAAATGTGCTTGAGACTTTTGTAATCTGAATACACTTCAAATTTCACACCATACAAGTAGTGCCTCCACCCATTCAAGGTGAAGACTACTACTGCTAACTCCAAATCGCTAACTCCAAATCATGCGTAGGATAGTTGTGCTCGTGAGTCTTTAACTGCCTAGACCATATACAACTACTCCATCACATTGCATCAACACGTAACTTAGACCGCTCCCCGAAATATCACAATAAATCACATACCCAAGTCTCGCTCGATTATCACCAAAATAGGAGTTATAGTCAACCGCTTCTTCAATTCACAGAAAGTTATCTCATATGCTTCATTCCACACAAACTTCACACCCTTACGAGTGAGTCGTGTCATAGGTGCTGCAATATTAGAAAAGTTTTTCAAAAATCTTCTATAATAGCCGACCAACCCAAGAAAACTCTAAATCTCAAAAACACTCTTCGGACTCTCCCAACTCATCACGACTTCAATCTTAGATGGATCAATTGAAACTCCACCTCCAGAACCAACATGCCCAAGGAATTTCACCTCTTAGAGCCAAAACTCGCACTTTTCATACTTGGCATACAAGCAATGCTCTCTAAGGATTTGTAAAACTATCCTCAAGTGTAACTCATGCTCCTCCTCCAAAGATGACTATACAAGTATATCATCCACAAATACTACCATAATAGTATCAAGGTACTCATGAAATACGTGACTCATCAAATCCATAAATATTGATCGGCGTTAAATGTTACGCATTCTAGCCTCTTAACTTGTGTATTTTATTCTCTTAGTGATAGATTATTTTGTTATTTTACTTCATTTTAGTGTTTTCTGTATTTTCAGGGCCTTAATGATTATTTCAATTAAAACTATGATTTTGAGCTTTTAAAGATGACATGTAAGAGGGTTAGATGAAGCCTACATCAAATGGATCCATTCAACTCTTTATTTCAACTCAAATCAGCCCAAGGAAGAGGCCCAAGAGAATTATAACTACTAAAGGGTATTTCGGACCTAGAATCCAATTCTGCGCGTAATGCAGTTTTAATCCCATTTTTGAAAATGGCTCGAAACTCTTATTTCTGAGTGTTAACTTGACTCAATTACATGTAGGTTAAATGAAATTCGATTCTGGACAATTTTGTATTTCACGTAAATTTTGTGAATCAGACTTTTACTGGGTCAAACTTTGGGCTGAAATTCAGTAGAAAAATCCACCTGATTAGGGGCTGCGGGAAACCCTAATTGTCTCCTAATTAGGTGGGGACTCTTCATATTCTCTTGACTATTAATAGTGACGAATTGGGGCTGTATTGAGGAGGTTTGGCAGCAGCTTTGAAGAGCTTTTGAAGTGGAGAATCATTAGAGAACAAGGCATATCAATATTTCCATAGAGATGATGTCTTCTTCCTCAACCGTTGAAGTTTCTTCTTCTACCATGAGCGGCTAGTTCAGCCACCAAGGTTTTGATGTAGCCCTAACTAAGCATCAATGGTTTGATTGTTTTAATTATTGGGGATCTTTATATACATGCATAGATTGTGTAATTTAGAGGATTCTTATTATAGAATTGACCAATAAAAGTCTTATAAATTCAGTTTCAATGATTTCTTGTCTTGTCTTAGATATTTGGTTGTTGTTATTGAACTCAATCTCTCTTATTTTCTGTGATCATGAAAGCGATTATTACACAATGGTAATCACTTAATATATCATTAAAAGCCTTAATGAATTATGCCTAGAGAAGATGAACCATACTACACCCTAGATTGGAGTAGTTAGGCAAATGACCCATGCCAATCGAAGATAGTCCATGACTTAGCCTTAATCATATGTTATCTTCTTGATGGATGGAGGTGAGCTTGTAGCCACCGACACCACTTATGCATGAAATGATTCCCCATAGTTAGTTCAATTGGCCATTGATTGTGAAGTTACTGGTGAAATCAATAACCCTAGATTTGTCTTATATTCTCTACACTCAATAGCTTTTCTTGCGTTTGCTCAATTGCTTCATTAGTTAATTTAGTTACAAAAATTAGAATTCTTTTCTTTTAATTTAATTAGAATTAATTCTGTATATCCAACTCAGTCAAACCACAGTCCTTGAGGTTCGACACCCCTTTCGATAGCCCTATTCTGCAAGGAATTCGTTCTATTGCGAAGTGTGGTAATTTTAATTGAGACGCACTCACACACAAATCAATTCTTGGTGCTGTTGCAGGGGACTATTTATTTGATTGTTTGGATTTTTAGAATTAGTTCTACTTGGATTTTTAGTTTAGGAATTTCTATTTTTTTTATTTTTTTTATATTGTTATTATTTTATTTTCTTTTCTTTTTATATTCTTTTTCAAGTACTAATTTGTTTTGTTTTATTTTTTTAGTTTAGAATTTTTATTTTTGCTACTAATCTAATTTTTTATTTATTTATTTAATTTTTTTATTTTTTTTTCTTTTCTTTTTCGATACTTCAATCACCATATCATTGAGCAAGAGAAAAAGATTAGTGATTCCATGGCTGGTGTGCGTGGTAATAATGAGGACAACAATATTGTGCCTAATGCTGTTGGGGAAAGAGCGAGATTGATCAGAGACTACTATGTCCCAGAGACTTATAATTCACCAACTGATTTTCAATTGCCTAATGTCACTGCATAGAACTATGAGATCAAGCCTAGCGTTATTCAGATGCTAACATCTTACTTTGGGCTGACTCATGAGGATCCGTACAAGCACTTGGATGAATTTATAGAAGTTTGCTCATTAACGAAAATTCATAACTTCTCTGAAGAGGCTTTTTGGATGCAACTCTTTCCATTCTCGCTAAAGGAAAAGGCCAAGTATTGGTTCAGATCTCTACCGGTGGGTTCTATCAATACATGGACTCAAATGCAAAGTAAGTTCTTAAAGAAATATTTTCTGATAGGGAGGACCAAGCAATTCAGATGAGCTATCACTAGTTTCTCTCAATTTGAGGGAGAACAATTTGTTGAGAGATGGGAGAGATTCAAGGACCTTCTTAGGAAGTGTCCTCATCATCAAGTTCCAATGTGGCAATTAGTGCAGTGTTTCTGTGAGGGGCTAACTGAAAGTAATAGACAGATGGTGGATGCATCATGTGGGGGCACTTTCATGTTAAAAAGTGAAGATGAAGCATGGATTTTGTTCGAGAATCTCAATGACAATTCTTTGCAACATGTGTCTTAATCTCGTTCGAGTAGACCATCCAATACAAGGAGGGCTGATGATATTTTTAAGATTGAATCTGCAGATGCTATGTCTACCATTGTGGATGTTGTGTCACTGAGAGTGGTGCAACTCATGGCTGCTGGTCAAGTTCCTAATCCATCTTCATATTATCCTATTTTTGAGCCACGTGATTTTTGCTTGAGTCCTACGCACCATGTGAATAATTTTCCTTCACTTGGACAATTTTTTGATCTTCCACAAGAGCAAGGGGCAGCAATTCAACCCATTTTTCAACCTCAGAACTATGTGCCTTCACAATCATATCAAGAACAAGTTCCTATGCCACAGAGGTATTCAGCTATTGAGGACAAGATGACGATTGTCCTAGCAAAACTTGAGAAGCTTGACTCTATTGTAGAAATAGTGCAAACTACTGCAGCAACAGTTTAATCCACTGTTCAATTGGTTCATTCTCACTCTCAATCGATTGTCAAACTGGAATCTCAGTTTGGACAACTTATCAATGCCTTGAGTAAAAGAAATGAGGGGAAACTACCAAGCCAACCAGTTGCCAACCCAAGAGGGGTTCATGTCCTCAACAATATTTCTTCTTCGAGCATACCACATCATGAAGAGGTTCAAGCCGTCACCACTTTGAGAAGTGGGAAAGCGATCAATAAAAAGGTGGGAGAGAAGGAAGAAGAAGAAGAAGTGCTCAAGAGTCCTAGTGTTGAGATTTTTTATGAGCCTAAGGTGAAATTAAATACTTTCAATGCCATTCAACATCCTTCAGATGAGAGTGATAGTTTCTTCATGGACGGCTTTGATGATTATGTGGAAGAGGTTGACTCATTTGCTCTACCTCAAAATGTTGAGAAGTCTATTGCAAGGTTGAATGTTTTACTCGATGTAGTGGCCATGAAAAATACTCCACCTTGGAGGATTCCGATTGAGTCATTGCCTATTCTTTCTAGCACTCCTCCGATGCCATCATTAGAGTATCCTCCATGGGTAGAATTGAAACAACTTCCATCAAGGCAAAGAGATGTGTTTTTCCAAGTCAATGAGACCATTCCGATTACTTTGAGTTCGGTACAAGGAAGTGAGGATCATTTGAAGGGGACAATGTTAAATCTCCTCAAGAGATGTGACATTGGGTGAACTTTCAATTGAAGTCGATGACCGTCGCCTACGGACATTAAATTGTAGGATTTGTATGTATTTCTATCCTTTAATTTCTTTAGTTTTATTTTATTTTTATTTTTATTTTATTTTTTTTAATTTTTAGTTTATGTTTCTCTTTATTTTTCTTCCATTATTAGTTGTGTTTTAATGTGTTTTCTTTGAGTTTTTGATGTATAAGTTGCTTCCGGGGGATGTCAAGAGGTGTATCGAGGTATTTGGACTCAAAATGGGTAAAAAATAGAGGTCTTAGTCGACCTTGGGCGATAGATACTTTGAAAATACCCTTCCCGGTCAACCTTTGGCGATAGAGACTCAACAGGCTCCAGTAGGGGGGATCGATCGCCCCTTTGAAGGGGGATCGATCACCCCCATTACTTTTTGAAGAAACCTCACAAACAACTGGGCGATCGATTGCCCAGCTGAAGGGAGATCGATCGCCCCAGCCCCTGAAGGCCCAATCTGATCTGTTTTGCTATTTTTGCTCCCTCATGATGCCCTACTTGCTCCCACCCAAAAATACATCACTTGGTGCCTCTTTGTGCCTCTCCAACATCAATTTACACTTTAAAATCTTCCATTTTTATTTCCATACACCTACTTGATCATCATCATTCATCACCATCATCATCATTCCAATATATTTTTCTCCATCATCATTAAAGTATCAACTTTTTCATATTTCCATCTTCACAAGAGGTATGAATTAATTGTGAAAGTGGGGAGATTTCTTTGAGGGGTTTTGTGCTACAAGTTTGTGGGAGGACATTGCACATTGACTATGGACTAGTTGGTTGTTTTTTATGCTTCATTCCGGCCTTAACCCAGATGTTTCGGCACCACCTTCTCCTTGATTTTTCAGAGGTAACTATCTTTTGTATTTTTATTTTTTTTTCATATTATTTTTTTATTTAGTTTCAAAAAAAAAATTTATGTTTCATATTTATTTTCACCTATATTATTTCACTTGGCCGTTGGGTATAGTGGTTTGTTCTGACAAGTTGTAACATCCAAGTTTGGGGGCGTGCGTGCATTGTCTTGATAAAACTGGTTTGCTATATTTTCTTACCACTATTTCTCCGAATTTCTGGTATTCTCTTTCTTACCCTTCTCTATGCTTTTATTGGATGTACATTGAAAACAATGTACAGTTTAAGTTTGGGGGTGAGGCGATGCCTTTTTATGTGCTTATTGCAATATGGGGGAAATTTTTTTAAAATTCTTCTTATTTTAGGATTTTTGTTTATTTTATTTCTTAGTTTGTTTATTTTATTTTGTTTTGTTTTGTTTTGACATTATTCAAGGGATTAGTACCTTATGTAGGTGCATAACTTGCAATTCTTGAATATGTTTTAAATTTTTGGAAACTGTGGTTTAAATTAAGTGGTTTTAATCATTGTTTGAATTAACATGTTTTGGAGTAATTGGTTTTAGTTTCCTCACATGCACAGACACACTAGCATAATTTTGTGAGGTATAAATTTATGCTCTGAATTATTGTGTTACATACAATAAAAAAAAAAGGAAAAATAAATATATTGAATAGCAAATCAATTTGATCCTTTTCATGAGTAACTGGGCCTCTATGCCTCAGGAAACACGAAGTGTTCGCATCAAAAGTGAAAGGGTGAGAAAAGATGAGCAATGATTGTCTTGATTTGTAGCCTGACTGATTCGAGTAATTAGGTTCTTCGGGATATCTTAACGCCTAGTGCCCTAAAGCCATCTGGTTTGGTAGTCACTGACTGAAAGCTTGCTACATGGATCTTTCAGAAAGCTTAGTAGATCAAGATATTGCATAACCAATAAAGCAATGAAAAAAAAATGAAAAAGTCATGTATTCATGTTTGGAAGTATGATTTCAATAAGGGGAGCTAGTGAGTTGAAGGGGTATATGCCTTAATATATTCGGAGCTGGGTTATGCCACATGAGATGACTGTTAGTTCACTTTTCACGAGGGAGCTAGAGTTGGTTATTTTGAGATATGTTGATGTGAATTATGTGTGGAGACCATTGCTTTGAATTTTGAAATCTAAAAATTTAAAATTATTCTTGAATGCAAGTTTGTAACTATATATTGTAATATTCTTCTTGGATTAATGTTGAAACAGAATTTTGAATGTTTGTGGGTAACATTTCTGGAAACCCTCACGAGACTATACTCGTCCACTAGGGGGAACCTAGGGATTTAAAGGCTTGTTGCATATGCCAAATGCAATCATTTCTCCCACGAAAGTGGAGTTGGGTAGTTTAGTTAGTATTTGTTAGTTTCTTTTGTTTTAGTTTTATTTTATTCTATTACTAAGGGACTAGCAATATGTAAGTTTGGGGGTATGATCGGCATTGAATGTTACGCATTCTAACCTCTTAACTTGTGTATTTTATTCTCTTAGTGATAGATTATTTTGTTATTTTACTTCATTTTAGTGTTTTCTGTATTTTCAGATCCTTAATGATTATTTCAGTTAAAACCATGATTTTGAGCTTTTAAAGATGACATGAAAGAGGGTTAGATGAAGCCTACATCAAATGGATCCATTTAACTCTTTATTTCAACTCAAATCAGCCCAAGAGAATTATAACTGCTGAAGGGTATTTCGGGCCTGGAATCCAATTCTGTGCGTAATATAGTTTTAATCCCATTTTAGAAAAATGGACTGAAACTCTTATTTCTGAGTGTCAAATTGACTCAATTCTCATTTAGGTTGAACGAAATTCGATTCTGGACACTTTTGTATTTCACGTAAATTTCGTGAATCGGACTTCTACTGGGTCAAAATATGGGCCGAAAGTCAGAAAAAAAACCCACCTGATTAGGGACCCGGGAAACCCTAATTGTCTCCTAATTAGGTGGGGACTCTTCATATTCTCTTGACTATTAATAGTGACGAATTGGGGCTGTATTGAGGAGATTTGGCAGCAGCTTTGAAGAGCTTTTGAAGTGGAGAATCATTGGAGAACAAGGCATATTAATATTTCCATAGAGATGATGTTTTCTTCCTCAACCGTTGAAGCTTCTTCTTCTACCATGAGCGGCTAGTTCAGCCACCAGGGTTTTGATGTAGCCCTAACTAAGCATCAATGGTTTGATTGTTTTAATTATTGGGGATCTTTATATACATGCATAGATTGTGTAATTTAGAGGATTCTTATTATAGAATTGACCAATAAAAGTCTTATAAATTCAGTTTCAATGATTTCTTATCTTGTCTTAGATATTTGGTTGTTGTTATTGAACTCAATCTCTCTTATTTTATGTGATCATGAGAGTGATTATTACACAATGGTAATCACTTAATATATCATTAAAAGCTTTAATGGATTATGCCTAGAGAAGATGAACCATACTGCACCGTAGATTAGAGTAGTTAGGTAGATGGCACATGCCAATCGAAGATAGTCCATGACTTAGCCTTAATCATATGTTATCTTCTTGACTGATGGAGGTGAGCTTGTAGCCACCGACACCACTTATGCATGATATGATTACCTATAGTTAGTTCAATTGGTCATTGATTGTGAAATTAGTGGTGAAATCAATAACCCTAGATTTATCTTATATTTTCTACACTCAATAGTTTTTCTTGCTTTTGTTCAATTGCTTCATTAGTTAATTTAGTTATAAAAATCAGAATTCTTTTCTTTTAGATTTAGTTAGAATTAATTCTAAATATCCAACTCAGTCAAACCACAGTCCCTGAGGTTCGACACCCCTTTCGATAGCCCTATTCTACAAGGAATTCGTTCTATTACGAAATGTGGTAATTTTAATTGATACGCACTCACACACGAATCAAATGTCACCGATGCATTAGTCAAATCAAATGGCATAACAAAGAATTCATAATGTCCATACCATGTACAAAAAGCAGTTTTATGAATATCCTCATCCTTCACCCTTAGTTGATAATAACCCAACCTTAAATCAATTTTCAAGAAGTAGTGAGCTCCCTTCAATTGATCAAATAGGTCGTCTATCCTTGGCAATGGATATTTATTCTTAATTGTCACGTGATTCAACTTTTGGTAATCAATGCACAATCTCAAAGAACCATCTTTCTTTTTTCTAAATAACATCGGTGCTCCCCACAGCAATACACTCGATCTAATAAAACCTTTGGCTTCCAAATCATCCAATTGACGTTTCAATTCCACCAACTCTATCAGTACCATCCGATATGGTGTCATAGAAATAGGCACCATACCGAGTATAAGATTAATCCCAAACTCTACCTCTCTCTTGGGAGGCAAATCTGTCAAATTCTCTGGAAATACATTTAAAAACTCACATACCACCGCTGGATACACTTTTCTAGGGATCTCCTTTCCCTCAGCCAAAAGACAAGCCAAGATAAAACTGTGTTACTATCGACTGCTAATGCAATAACATGGTGAAGTATAGGAGTTACTTCAATCTCCCATAAAATAAAAATAATCACCCTCGGGCGTGCAAATTGTCACTCTCCCTCAAAAATAGCCCATCGTAGCTTGAACTTTCACTAACCAATCTATCCCTAGGATGATGTCAAAACTACGCATACCAAAGAGAATGAAATAAAATTCAAACGTCCTCCCGGCTATCTCAATAGCACATCCCCGGCACACTCCATCAAGTATCACCGTACCGTCCACTGGCGTATCAATACAAATTACTCTATCAAATAGACTAATCTCTAGCCCCAAAGCATATGCAAATGGTGTAACAATAAATGAATAAGATGCACCTGAATCAGTCAATACATGTGCCCAAAAACTATATACCAGAAATATACCTCTAACCACTGAAGGACCCGCTAAAGTCTCAGCTAGGGTGTAACATAGAAACAACCCTGTGTAACTCATCCTGTCTTACCACTCCCCTGGTGATTGGACTGTTGTGTAGAGGCAGTAGGAGTCGCTCCCCTCCCCGATAGCAAACTTTGAACTGACTGTGCCGGTTGTGGTGGCTGAGGTACTCTAAATCCTAACCGCGCCCCAGAAGCCTGTGAATAATGCTGTTGTGACCCGCAACACTAAAAACACCACTTCTCCTCTATAAGAAATCCCTCACCACGTGATCCGCTTGTCCACACTTATAACATTTCCTTGAATCCTCCTCCGTTGTAGGCTGCAGTTGTGGACATTCTAACTTGTAATATCCTAATTGCTGACACTGCTAGCATTTCACTTTGTCTCTAAAGGACCCAGTAGGCATAGACACTGAAGAGAATGACTGAGTCTGCTGTGGTCCTCAGGAGGATGAATTACCCCCTTATGCTTCTTCTTCGGATTTGCTTCCGAATGAGAGACCACACCTCGAGACTGACTCCTCAAATTTTGTATCCTCTGAATGTCATTGTCATCCGCTTCTACTAACAATGTCTGCCTCACCACCTTCGCATAGCTTGAAAATTTCAAGATAGTGACCTTGGCCCTTAGCTCAAATTGGAGTCACTTCACGAATCTCCTTGCCTTTATTTGTTCGTTCGCTATCATTTCTAAAATTAATCGAGACAATTCAGTAAACTTATTCTCATAGTCCATCACGCTCATTCTTCCTTAAATCAAATGTATGAACTCATCCTATAAAGCTTCATTCACCATGTCTGAAAAATAATTTTTAAGGAACAACCCCCTGAAAGTTTCCCACTCCATATCCCTCACTTCATGGTATAAGTCAAGGACTTCCACTATAAGTTCGGCGCCCCCATCAACTGAATAGGAATCATGGACATCCTCAAATCGTCCTCAACTATCCTAAGCACGTCAAATGCTTTGGATATCTAATCGAGCCAATCTTCTATAGCCATAGGATCAACTATCCCATCAAACATAGGAAGGTTCATCTTCTTGAACATTTCTAGTGCTTTTATTGCCTTATCCCCACCTCCTTGTACTTAATTATGTGAACCTTCATTCGTCGTCCAAACCAACAACTGAATGGCAATAATCATCTCCTGGACCAACTGTGCCCCATCTATCAATGGTGGTAAAATAGAGTTTGCACCCCCACCTCAGCCTCTTTTTGGTAGCATGATTCTAACAAATATTTTCAAAGAAGATTAATCATATGCATATATTAATTAATCAACTAATCAATTCTACACATATATAGAATTATGTTGTTGCACTTAACACATAATTCTGAAAATAAACATATAAAAGTCATCTAAGATACTTAATCTAACTCTCACCCGTCGTCCCTAGGTATTCGACCTAGTTATGCTCTTATACCAATCTGTCATGCCTCAATTTCTAACTCCCAAAAACCAAGGGTGATTAAGTAAAAACCCACACTCCTCATCATAATCATCCTTTTGATATCATACTTAATACCATTGTTTGTCACGTAATCCTCTCACATCAACATTGTGGAAAAACTCATCATATTCACATGATCACAAATGCACAATTCTCAAATGTTCAACAGTGCACAAATTTATCCACATCCAGGTTTCGGTCGGCTGATGGATATCCCACCAATCGGCTAAAACCTGGGCATTTCATCGGCTGGCTACCCCTCAACTTCGGTCGGCTAAAGGGGGTCTTTCGGTCGGCTAAAGGGATGTTTCGGCCAACCGAAATAGGTACCTGCAGATGCAAATATTCGGTATCTCACCATTTCGGTTGGCTAAAGGATGTTTCAGCCAACTGAAATTCTCTAGACCTTATTTCTTACTGTTTTCAAACCCCAATTCAACCCTCCACAATGTTCACAACTCAAAGAAACTACACAATGCCTTATTTTCTAAAATTCTACAATTCCCTTTGTTATTACACATACATAATCATGAAGAGAATGAAGTCTTCACATACACAACACTTAGCACATTTCACGCCTTCTCTACTCAACAATTCCTCATTTACAACATGAATAATTTGGACATTAAAGAAAATACCACTCATCATTTGCAACACCAAGCACTTACCATGTTTAAAACATACCTAAGGAGTATGAAATTGTCAAACACAATTACAATATGTTCTTAAAATATAAACGGGTCTTATACATGCCCAACACATGCATATAGTCCACAATCCAGACATATATAATAATAAAATAATTAAAAAGGGAATTCCATAACTCCAAATCCAACTCATGATTGCACACCATTAACCACTTCCTTGCCACGTTCTAAAAATGTTAATGTATGAGGATGAGCAAGTTCGACGACTCAAAGTAATATGTTGTGTAATCTATTCAAGTTTTCATTTCATATCATCACCATTAACCACTTCCTGTTTTTGGTATTTTCAGGACATTACCCGTAAAATCAGTCAAATCAAGTGATTTCGTCTTCAATAATGTCTCTTCAGGATATTCCAATGGTCTAATGGTGCATTGTGTGTATTTATATATATATATTTATTTATTAGTATTATTTAATTATTATTTTTTTAAAAAAAATTTGTTTTATTTTATTTCTTTAAGTTATTTTTTTATATAGATATATATATATTTTAGTATTTATTTAGATATAATATTATATATTAGTTATTTATATTTATAATTTTGTATAGATATAGTTTTGTATAGATATAGTATTTTATGTATATTAATATAGTTATAATTTTAGTATGTTTATATTTTTTCCATAGCCCATGCATTAACTACCCATTTCTAACCCAATACAACTCATCAGCCCACCCAACCATTCAATTCCTCCAGCACATATAAATCCACACACTTTGCCTCACCCAACACACCACCCCACCAAAACCCACGGCCAGCCATTTTATATATATATATATATATATATATATATTATTTGTTTCAATATTATATATGAACATATAGTTATATTTATGTGTTTTATTATTAAATATATATTTTTATATCTATAGTTTTTCTTTAAGATTCATTATATTTATTTATTTATGTTCTTATATTTTCATAGTTATTTATTTAGTATATTATTACATATAGTTAGTTTTATATTTCATATATATTTCATGCACACACATTCACCATCAGCCATAACCAAACCCACCAAACCCATTTACTTCCTCCAGCAAACCCACATGCCCTCAATTACTTGGCAGCACCTCACAAAGCATTCAAACCTCACCCACCTCCACTAATAGCCGGTATATATATATATATATACATATATATATATATATGTATGTTATAATATTACACTTTATATATATTTATATATTATAATATTATATTTTATATATATATATATGTATCATTATATTATATTATATTATTTATGTTATATTATTCTATAGTGTATGTTATTTATATTATAATATTATATTTTATATATATATGTATCATTGTAATATTATATTATATTATATTATTTATGCTATTTTATATTATAGTGTATGTTAGTGTATATTATATTTATGTATTATATTATGTAATATTTTATTATGTAGATATATATATACATTATATATCTATGTCAGGTGGAGACAAAGAAAAAGAAAGAGATTACGTGGAGAGATAGACCAAGACAAAGAAAGAAAAAAGAAAAAAAGAAAGAAAAGATATTTGGGAGAAGAGAGAGACGCGGCTGGAAAGGTAGAGATCAAGAAAAGAAAAGAAGAAAATCAAAAGAATAGATAGAAGAAGAAAGTGTCGGCAGCTGGAGGAGTCAAAGAAAAAGATGATAAAGTTGAAGAAAAAGATCAAAGGTGCCAGCGGAGGGACAGAAGGAATTTAAAGAATGAAGACTTTCTCTTTGCATTAAAGAAATGTAAAATATCTTTTAACTTTACAACATTATATATACAGATAGTTAGAGATAGCAGGGAAGAGTTAGATAACAGAGGGCCGAGAGATAGAATAGAGAAAGAAGAGGGAGACGGAAGAGATTGAGAAAAAAGCTACTGAAATATTTTTTTTGGATAGAAAGAAGAGTGAGAAATATTGGGAAGCTTTGCAAAGCTTACAACAGACCATGAAGCTTGGGGTGGCTCTGTCTATGGAGCTGTTTCCTACCACAATGATCAACTAAACTCTTCTCTAGGGCTTGAACAAAGCCCTAGCCATGTAAATATATTTTATTTTTAATAAATTCGAATTTATATATATATATATGTGTGTATTAGTACCTAGTCTTGTGTCTTATTTTTAATACAAGTTTATAAATTCTATATGTTCATGTGTTTTAATTTATCATTCTTGTCTTAGAATTTTAGATTGTTGCACATATTCTTCAAACACTTATACTTCCACAAGGAGTGTAAGTGATGGCTTTGTACTAGTTTTCACTATAACATGCATAGCTAGATTTGCATAGTCCATGCTTAGAGACGGTGATTTTGCTACACTTAGGTAATTAAGTAAGTAGGTAGGTAGGAAAATCACACTTATCGCAGATGGATTATAGTATTTTAAGGTGTATGTATTCTCTTGGCGACGTCGTTGTAGGTGGTACTTGCCAAACGCATCATTAGTACACATTTATATAAATTCCCATGTTTATTATAAAATGAACATATTTATGAGGCTAGTGGTGAAGTCTAAGCCCTAGTATTTTCTCATTTTCTCAAACTCCTTTATTTTATTGTCATTTACATATTGCAAGTAGTTTAAATAAATAACCCAAAATTCGTTTGTAAGTTGAACAAGAAACAATCTCTGATTTTAACTATTAAACCAACGTAGTCTCTGTGGGATCGACACCCTCTTCTAGAACCCTATCCTTCAAAGATTCGTTCTATTGCGAGTGGTAAAATATAATTTGATTTCCAAATACACAAAAGGAATTTCACACACCAATTTTTGGCGCCGTTGCCGAGGACTACGATTTAATTGCTAAAATCATAAGATTGAGTCTAGTTTGATTTTTAACCTAACTCATTCTTTAAATTCTTTGTAATTATTTTTGTTTTTAACTATTAAGTGCTACATTTTAGATATTTATCACTTTAGCTTGAACTCTTTGTGAATTTAGTATCCATTTTCGTGCACTTAATGGTTTAAATTTTATTTTATTATTTAATTTAGGAGATTAGCTTTCACATGCAAGGTAGGAGATCCTTATCATTTATCATTGCCATTGTTGTCTTTTGATCTTGAACTTGAACGAACCCTTAGACAATATAGTAGCATCCCTAGGGACCCTAAATTGTTTAGAGAACCCAGGAGAGAAAACATGGCACATAATGATAATATACATGCACAGCAAAATCCAGTCCTTCAACCACGACCCCCACCGGGTGTGGAGGTTCTTAGGAATTTCTATGTTTCAACTACCTATGTATCACCATCGTGTATTTGTTTCCCAAATGTGGCGACGAATCACTTTGAAATCAAATCCTCTACCATTAGTCTTCTGAATTGTTTCCATGGGCTACCTAATGAAGACCCTTACAAACACATAGATGACTTCTTGGAAGTGTGTTCAACCTTCCAGTTGAACAACTTCACAGAAGATGACCTAAGGCTTCGTCTCTTTTCCTTCTCACTCAAGGATAAAGACAAACAATGGTTTAATTCCTTAGTGCCCCGTTCTATTAACTCTTGGGCAGAAATGTAACAGGAGTTTCTAAAGAAATATTATCCAATGGGAAAGACTAGTGATGTGCGGAGAGCCATCATCAGTTTCTCTCAATGGGATGGGGAACTTTTTCATAAAACGTGGGAGAGAATGAAAGACTTACTACGATCATGCCCACACCATGCTATTCCTAAATGGCAATTGGTACAAGATTTCTATGATGGTCTAGGTGAACCCCATAAGCAAATGGTAGATGCTAGTTGTGGGGGTACGTTCTTTCTTAAAAGTCCCGATGAGGCGTGGACTCTTTTCGAGAACTTGAGCGAAAATTCATCTCAACGTTCTTCAATTGAAAGGAAGGGTAAGACTTCTGTTCCCTCTAATGCCAAGGCTGAGAGTATCTTTGAATTACGTAAGGAACATGCAACTGAAATGAAGATAGATGCTCTTTCTAAAAAACTAGACCAAGTTATATTGGCGGGAACTTCTTCTTCTTCTCATACTCCTCCGAGTTCCATTCCTACCCCTACATATGATGTGTGTTCCTTCTGCTCTAGTCCTTCTCACTATATTAGGGATTGTCCTCATAAGGGGCAATACCCCGAATTCACTCAAGAGCAAGTGAATGCACTCTATGCTAGGCCGGGTCAAAATTCTTATCAAAACTCTTATAATCCAGGTTGGAGAGATCAAACATATGGAAACCAAGGTCACTACCAAAATCAAGGATCTCAAGGACAACAAGGTCCATCCCATTTCCAACCTAGACCTTATCAATCAAATTCAAGTTTCTATACTACTCCACCACCTCCACCTCGGAATCCAAATTTTGAGGACAAAGTTTTGACGGCTTTAGGCAACCTTGAGTCCAATACTCAATTGTTGCACTCCCACTCTCAATCCATCTAAAAGCTAGAATCCCAAATGGGACAACTAGCAAATGCTTTGAATAGAAGAGAGGATGGGAGATTGCCGAGTCAACCGGTGGCAAACCCTAAAGGAGTACATGTAATTGATGAGCCTTATTCTTCCTTGAATAAGCATCAAGAACAAGCTCAATCAATTACAACTCTGAGGACTAGTTGGATTCTAGAAAATCAAGTTGATAAACTAAGAGAGAAAGAATGTGAGCACTCTTTAAATCCAAATTTTCCCAATTTAAATCCAAATTTAGCTCATTTGATTCCAAATCCAAATGTTTCTTCCGAACATCCAAATTTTGCAAAAGATAAAGGAAAAGCTAATGAAACTCATTTACCATCTACTCCAAATCAAGAAGCTTCATTTGAGCCTAGAGTTCCATTTCCACAAAGGTTGAGTGAACCTTCTCATTTTGGGAAGCAAGGAGAGAAAATTTCAGATATGATAGAGATTTTTAAACAAGTCAAAATTAATCTCCCTCTCCTTGATGCGATAAGGCAAATTCCCCCATATGCTAAATTTCTATAGGACTTATGCACGCAAAAGCATAAATCTAGGAATCAAGTTCCTAAGAAAGTCCTCCTAACTAAGCAAGTAAGTTCCATCTTTCAACATAACACCCCTCTGAAATTCAAAGATCCGGGTGCCCTGACAATTTCTTGTGTCATTGGAGACCAAGAATTCGAGAAGGCCCTCCTTGATTTGGGAGCTAGTGTTAACTTACTTCCTTACTCAGTTTACAAGCAATTAGGGTTAGGGAAACTTAAGCCAACCACAGTGGTGTTGCAACTTGCTGACCATTCGGTAAAGCAACCACGTGGCATCATTGAAGATGTAATCATTCAAGTGGACAAATTCTATTTTTTGGTGGACTTTATAGTCCTTGATACGAAACCTGTCCAAAACCCTACATATCATATTCCGATCATTCTAGGTCATCCCTTCTTGGCTACGGCTAACGCTTACGTTAATTGCCGTACCGAGGTGATGGACATCTCATTCGGGAATATGAAGGTAAGGTTGAACATCTTCAATGCATCCCACCACTCTTCCAATGACGAAAGCGAGTGCTTTCGTGTGGATGTTATGGATGAACTTGTTGAAGAAGTGCTCCATCACATCTTAACCAAAGATCCTTTAGAGGCGTGCCTAAGTCACTTCAATAGTGACGACTTTGACATCGAGCAATCAATTCAAGATGTAAATACAATGCTTGATGTCAATGTTGTAAATGACTTTCCGAAATGGAAGGCACCGATAGAGCCTCTTCCTCCTCTTTCAAGTACTCCTCCTATTCCATCCCTTGTGTCTCCTCCACAACTTGAGCTTAAGCCTTTACCGACTACTCTTAAGTATGTGTTCCTTGGCCCAAGTGACACCCTTCTGGTCATTATAGCTTCAAATCTAACAAATGACCAAGAGTGTTCACTCCTAACGGTACTTACGGAACATAAAGGCGCAATAGGGTGGAGCGTTGCCGACCTAACTGGCATAGATCCTTCCATTTGTATGCATCGCATACATTTGGAAGAAAATGCAAAGACCTCGAGAGAGGCGCAACGTAGATTAAACCCTAACATGAAAGAAGTAGTCATGAAGGAGGTTATAAAGTTGCTAGATGCTGGTATCATATACCCCATCTCAGATAGCAAGTGGGTGAGTCCCACACAAGTGGTGCCAAAGAAATCCAGCATCACCGTGCTCTTAAATGAACAAGGAGAGTTAGTTCCTCAACGCACAACCACCGGATGGAGGGTGTGTATTGATTATAGGAAACTAAATTCTTCCACTAGGAAAGATTATTTCCCACTTCCATTCATAGATCAAATCCTAGAGAGGCTTGCGGGCCAAAGCTTTTATTGCTTCTTAGACGGATATTTCGGCTATAATCAAGTAGCAATAGACCCACAAGACCAAGAGAAGACAACCTTCACTTGTCCATACGGAACATTTGCTTATAGACGCATGCCCTTTGGGCTATGCAATGCACCGGCAACTTTTCAACGGTGCATGATGTCTATTTTTTTGGATATGGTGGAAAGGTTCTTAGAGGTATTCATGGATGATTTTTCTGTCTTTGGGCCTTCTTTTGATTCGTGCCTTCATAATCTTACACTTGTACTCAAGCGTTGTAGGGACACGAATTTAATCCTTAGTTGGGAAAAGAGCCATTTCATGGTTCAAGAGGGTATTGTCCTCGGACATATTGTGTCCAAAAGAGGCATAGAAGTTGATAGAGCCAAGGTTGAACTCATTGCTAAGCTTCCTCCACCTTCATCGGTGAGGGGCATTCGTTCATTCCTAAGCCATGCGGGATTCTACCGGCGTTTCATCAAAGACTTTAGCAAGATATCTCGACCCTTATGTCGGCTTCTTGAAAAAGATTTTCCATTCCACTTTGATGAAGCGTGCCTTGAATCTTTTGAAACTCTCCGCACTCTTCTATCAACCGCTCCAATTCTAACCCCTCCAAATTGGGCTCTCCCATTTGAGGTCATGTGTGACGCATCTAATTTTGCTATGGGTGTTGTCTTAGGGCAACGTATAGACAAGTTGCCACATGTTATTTACTATGCAAGTAAATCCCTTTTCGAAGCTCAAATGAATTATACAACTACGGAAAATGAGTTACTTGCAGTTGTTTATGCCTTGGACAAATTTAGATCTTATCTCTTAGGATCTAAGGTCATTGTCTACTCCGACCATGCTGCTCTGAGGCATTTGTTGGCCAAGAAAGACACGAAACCTCGGTTGATCCGATGGATACTCTTATTGCAAGAGTTCAATTTTGAGATCCGGGATAAGAAGGGTACTAAGAACGTGGTAGCTGACCATTTGTCTCGAATTCTCGTCGAGTGCCACCATGATCCAATTCCAGTTTGCGAATCCTTCCCGGATGAGTAACTTTTTGGGGTCACTCACAAGCAACTTCCATGGTATGCTGACATAGTCAATTTCCTAGCTACCGGGAAGATTCCCTCATCTTGGTCCAAATATGAAAAGGATCGCTTCTTTTCCCAAGTACGTATGTACTTTTGGGATGATCCTCAACTATTCAAGTATTGCCCCGATCAAATCATTCGTCGATGTGTGCCCGAGAGTGAGATTCCTAGTATTCTTACTTTCTGCCATACACTAGAATGCGGAGGTCATTTTAGTACTCGAAAGACCACTTCTAAAATTCTTCAATGTGGTTTCTTCTGGCCATCCATGCATCGGGATGCATACTCATTCTACCACTCATGCGAGCGATGTCAGCGCCTTGGCGCTATGTCCCAGAAGGATATGATGCCTTTGAACCCAATCCTTATTGTCGAGATCTTCGATGTTTGGGGCATCGACTTTATGGGACCATTTCCAAAATCCCCCAGTTTCGAGTTCATACTCGTAGCGGTGGATTATGTATCTAAATGGGTTGAAGCCTTGGCTACCAGAACCAATGACCATACAGTTGTGATCAAGTTCATTCAAACGAATATTTTTAGTTGTTTTGGGACGCCGCGTGCCATAATCAGTGACGGCGGAAAACATTTTTGCAACCGGTTCCTACGAACCTTGCTACTCAAGTACTCCGTCACTCACAAGGTTGCTACACCTTACCACCCTCAAACAAGTGGTCAAGTAGAAGTATCTAATAGGGAAATTAAGCACATTTTAGAAAAAACGGTTTGCCCCGGTCGCAAGGATTGGTCACAACGTCTAAATGACGCATTATGGGCATACCGGACTGCTTATAAAATCCCGATCGGCATGTCACCGTACCATCTTGTGTATGGTAAGACTTGTCACTTACCGGTTGAGCTTGAGCACAAAGCCTTTTGGGCTATCAAGAAATTCAATTTTGACATGAAAATGGTTGGCTCGAACCGAAAGCTCCAATTAAATGAATTGGAGGAATTACGGAATGACGCATATGAAAGCGCAAAAATCTATAAAGCAAACACCAAAGCCTTTCATGACTGTCAGATCCGAGCCAAATCACTCTCTCCGGGCCAAAAAGTTTGGCTTTACAACTCTAGGCTTCGCCTATTTTCCAGAAAACTTCGTTCTCGATGGGACGGTCCATTTATCATAAACTCCATTTCTCCCCACGGAGCGGTGGAATTGAAGGATCCCAAAGATGGAACATTTTTCAAAGTTAACGGGCAAAGAGTGAAACCTTGTGTGAATAGTCAAATGCAAATGGAATACGTGGATGTCGTCGACTTGACGGATCCCGTATATTTGGACCTATGATCCATTTTTACGTCTCATCGTAGACGGTAAACTTGGCATTTCCATGGACCTATCATGCTCCATGTGACCCATCAAATTCATTTTTTGAACCAAATTTTGAGGAAAAAAATGTGCGCTAAGGCTCCCACGGGCAAGATTAGAGGTGTACCTATTACCCTGAAGCGGTTGATGTTTTGCCTTTTTGAAACCCATCAACCACACCGCCACCACCTCAGTATTAGTTTAGGATTTCCAATTTTATTTCCACTTTTCTTCATGTCAGTTTATTTTTGTTTCAATATTTGTCATGTGCCATGTTGGCACCATTTTGATATTTTTATAGCATTTCTTTTGTATTCCATAAATTCTATCACTTGTATTCACAAATTGTCGAATTAATGGAATATTTGCTTTTTACCTATGTGTACATGTGTAATTATTTCATTTTTCAGTTCTTCTATAATATGTTTGGTATGTAGTTCGCCCTTGTGCAGGTTTTATCAATCCATTTTGAAGACACATACCCCGTGTACCTATTACCCTGAAGCGGTTAATGTTTTGCCTTTTTGAAACCCATCAACCATGTCGGTAACATTGTTCTAATTTTTCTTGTTTTTCCAAATTTTGGGGACAATGTTTAATTTAAGTTTGGGGGTACGGTACGGTACACTTGTATACACTTGTAAAGTTTTTTTTATTTTTTTATTTTTGCACATATTTTAATTTTGTTTCATGTTTGCAATGATATCTTACTTTTGAGGGTGTGATGCCCCAATAAATGTCAAAGATAAATGCATCATGTAATTAGGAGCTTAGACATCCTAAAATAACTGAACTTTTAAAAATTATGTGTTAGGTTAGAACGGTCTACATTTTTGTTCAGTTTTTGATAATTGTACAGTTCTTGCCCTAAATTTGTCCTTAACAACACAAACATGCACACGTACATTTTAATTATGGGGTATACGTCGTATGGAGAATTTTGAAATGTTTGTTTCTAATTGAAAAGTTTGGAGAACAATTTTCATTGGCATTCTAAAAAAAAAAAAAACTTGCAATAAGCCTTCTCACTCAATAAGCCGGACCTCTATGCCTCAGGAAGCATGGAGTGTTCGCGTCTAAAAAGTGTGTAAGGTTGAGCAATAAAGAAGCAATTGGCTCGTTTAAGTTCGAGTTATTAAGTTCTTCGGGGTGTCTTTTCACCTAATGCCCTAAAACCGTCCGGTTTGGGAGTCATTGACCCAACGCTGCTACATGGGCTTGCTAGAAAGCTTAAAGGACTTAGACATTGCACAGCCACTTGTACGTAAGCTTTTGTAAATATGTTGTGAATTGATAGTTTGCTTTTGTGATTTTGTTCAAAAAAAAATTTTCTTTTAAAGACGGATGTTGTCTCTATTCTCCAATTACGGTAATAAGCCACACATTAAGATGTATGTTCACTTTTCAAAAAGGATTTTAGGGCTTGCACTTGTATTGATATCGAATTGACCATTATGTGGAGACTTTCATCTAATTCTAGTTTTTAAAGGTATATATTTATTGATGTCCTTACAGTTTCATAATACTTGTTGCATTTGTCACTTTGAAAATAAATTGGGTGATCATCCTTTTCTAGTTGATAACTGAGAGAAAATTTCATTTTTGCATATTTTTGTGAGGTTAACAAGCATGTTAAACCCAATGAGACTTCACTCGTCCACTAGACGTGTCTAAGGGTTTAAAAGGCTTGTTGCATTCGCTAAATGCAACCGTGTTTCCAACGAAAGCAGAAGTAGGGTAGTTGTTTTAAATTAAATCCTTTTGTATTGCTAAGGAACTAGCAATGTGTAAGTTCGGGGGTGTGATAAGCGCTGAATGTTGCACATTCAAGCCCTTTTAAATACATATGTTAATTCCTTAACTGCGTTCAATTTATAGTTTTTATGTTATTTTCCTGTTTTTGCTATTTTCAGGACATTACCCGTAAAATCAGTCAAATCAAGTGATTTCGTCTTCAATAATGTCTCTTCAGGAAATTCCAATGGTCTAATGGTGCATTGTGTGTATTTATATATATATATTTATTTATTAGTGTTATTTAATTATTATTATTTTTATTTTTTTAATTTTTTTTATTTTATTTCTTTAAGTTATTTTATTTTATTTTTTTATATAGATATATATATATATATATTTTAGTATTTATTTAGATATAATATTATATATTAGTTATTTATATTTATAATTTTGTATAGATATAGTTTTCTATAGATATAGTATTTTATGTATATTAATATAGTTATAATTTTAGTAAGTTTATATTTTTTCCACAGCCCATGCATTAACTACCCATTTCTAACCCAATACAACTCATCAGCCCACCCAACCATTCAATTCCTCCGGCACATATAAATCCACACACTTTGCCTCACCCAACACACCACCCCACCAAAACCCACGGCCAGCCATTTTATATATATATATATATTATTTGTTTCAATATTATATATGAACATATAGTTATATTTATGTGTTTTATTATTAAATATATATTTTTATATCTATAGTTTTTCTTTAAGATTCATTATATTTATTTATTTATGTTCTTATATTTTCATAGTTATTTATTTAGTATATTATTACATATAGTTAGTTTTATATTTCATATATATTTCATGCACACACATTCACCATCAGTCATAACCAAACCCACCAAACCCATTTACTTCCTCCAGCAAACCCACATGCCCTCAATTACTTGGCAGCACCTCACAAAGCATTCAAACCTCACCCACCTCCACTAATAGCCGGTATATATATATATATACATATATATATATATGTATGTTATAATATTACACTTTATATATATTTATATATTATAATATTATATTTTATATATATATATATGTATCATTATATTATATTATATTATTTATGTTATATTATTCTATAGTGTATGTTATTTATATTATAATATTATATTTTATATATATATGTATCATTGTAATATTATATTATATTATATTATTTATGCTATTTTATATTATAGTGTATGTTAGTGTATATTATATTTATGTATTATATTATGTAATATTTTATTATGTAGATATATATATACATTATATATCTATGTCAGGTGGAGACAAAGAAAAAGAAAGAGATTACGTGGAGAGATAGACCAAGACAAAGAAAGAAAAAAGAAAAAAAGAAAGAAAAGATATTTGGGAGAAGAGAGAGAGCCGGCCGGAAAGGTAGAGATCAAGAAAAGAAAAGAAGAAAATCAAAAGAATAGATAGAAGAAGAAAGTGTCGGCAGCTGGAGGAGTCAAAGAAAAAGATGATAAAGTTGAAGAAAAAGATCAAAGGTGCCAGCGGACGGACAGAAGGATTTTAAAGAATGAAGACTTTCTCTTTGCATTAAAGAAATGTAAAATATCTTTTAACTTTACAACATTATATATACAGATAGTTAGAGATAGCAGGGAGGAGTTAGATAACAGAGGGCCGAGAGATAGAATAGAAAAAGAAGAGGGAGACAGAAGAGATTGAGAAAAAAGCTACTGAAATATTTTTTTTTGGATAGAAAGAAGAGTGAGAAATATTGGGAAGCTTTGCAAAGCTTACAACAGACCATGAAGCTTGGGGTGGCTCTGTCTATGGAGCTGTTTCCTACCACAATGATCAACTAAACTCTTCTCTAGGGCTTGAACAAAGCCCTAGCCATGTAAATATATTTTATTTTTAATAAATTCAAATTTATATATATATATATATGTGTGTATTAGTACCTAGCCTTGTGTCTTATTTTTAATACAAGTTTATAAATTCTATATGTTCATGTGTTTTAATTTATCATTCTTGTCTTAGAATTTTAGATTGTTGCACATGTTCTTCAAACACTTATACTTCCACAAGGAGTGTAAGTGATGGCTTTGTACTAGTTTTCACTATAACATGCATAGCTAGATTTGCATAGTCCATACTTAGAGACGGTGATTTTGCTACACTTAGGTAATTAGGTAAGTAGGTAGGTAGGAAAATCACACTTATCGCAGATGGATTATAGTATTTTAAGGTGTATGTATTCTCTTGGCGACGTCGTTGTAGGTGGTACTTGCCAAACGCGTCATTAGTACACATTTATATAAATTCCCATGTTTATTATGAAATGAACATATCTATGATGCTAGTGGTGAAGTCTAAGCCCTAGTATTTTCTCATTTTCTCAAACTCCTTTATTTTATTATCATTTACATATTGCAAGTAGTTTAAATAAATAACCCAAAATTCGTTTGTAAGTTGAACAAGAAACAATCTCTGATTTTAACTATTAAACCAATGTAGTCTCTGTGGGATCGACACCCTCTTCTAGAACCCTATCCTTCAAAGATTTGTTCTATTGCGAGTGGTAAAATATAATTTGATTTCCAAATACACAAAAGGAATTTCACACACCACTCACACACACCATCAAGATATGTACCGAAGTCCCACATCTCAAGTCCTTAGTTGTTTTGGGCTACAAACTCATCTGGTTACCATCACACTTGCGCAAGGTTGAGGTCTTTCAACCCCAAGGGGATATGTTACCCCTTTCTTTTCCATGAGTGATTTTCGAGAATTCACCCCACATACTTATACCAAACATATCACATTTTGCATATACATTCACACGTCTCAATGCATTGCACTCAATTCATGCCCTATGACCATTCTAACATATCATACAAGAATGAATAATGATACATATTTGCATTCAATTCTCAAAACTAGATTTTTGACAATTCTCCAAAAATTCCACATATGCAATATTCTTCACATAAAGCATACATTAGCAATTTAAGCATTCTATATCACACATCAATCAATTCTAATCCAAGAAACATACATACATCAATTTAATTCAATAATTTCTTCCCAAAATAATATATATTCATGTATAACATCAAATCATCAATTTTATGCTTAAAATATGAAATTTAACTTGAAATAAAAGATACAATACACACTCTCTACCTCAATAGCTATAGTTTCAAGTTATTCCTTACTTTCACCCAAAAATTAACTTTCTCTGAAATCGATTCCAAAGGGATTAATCTCGATCTTTTAGTGTGTAGACCGTTTCTCTCCTCTTTAACTCGCCCAATTCTCGCCCCAAGGTCTTCTAATTCAATGAAGAAGTGAAGAATAAGATGTAGCTATATATATATATATATATATATATATATATATATATTCGACTGAATGACAATGAGAAATGAGGTCCGGGCATTCTCCTCCTATTTATAAATTTTTAACCTCCACTTATTTACAAGAATGTCACTACCTTTTCACCTAACCTTCCAAAACTCGGTATTTAAGTTCTGTAAATTGACACAAAATCAATTTTGTAGCGTGTCAAATATTTTATTTAAGCTACCCTCCAAATTTAGTGTCGTTTCGACACTTTTGGATTTTTTGGGCCCATGGGACCCGCGTCCCTAGGTCAACCGGACCCAAAAAAATCAACTTTTTTTAAACACTTTGAAAACTTTCCCAAACCTTAAATAAGTTCTCTAAACATGTATTTTACATTTAACACATATATAATCATTTAAAATAATAAATGAAAATAATAAAAAAATCGAACAAAAGTGGTCACGGTTCTTACAATATATATATATATATATATATATATATATATAGAAATTAAAATAAAGTATTTATCAAAGGATGCAGTGTGAATAACATCTCTCAATAAATAATCGATTTTATTAATTTGATAAAATAATGGTATATTTTTAAAAGGGTAAAGTGCAAACAACGCCCCTGCTATATACAGATTAATGTGCAAATACCCCCCCTGGCATTCAATTAACACCCCTACATTTTAAAACTGTGAAAATAAGGACACTCTAACATGAAATGACAAAAATAACCTAATAATATAATACAAAAAAAAGAAAAACATGCAAAATGTCCAAAAAGGCCATGATGTTAACCACGCTATATATTGTTTGTGTACACTCAACACTTAACACTAGTAGAGAGAAAAAGAGATTACAGAAGCTTCATGTTGTCTAACTTCACCAACAAAGTTTCCTTACAATAGTAGGACCCGAGGGGGCACCACTGTTACACAAGTAGGCATAGCAGCGCTAAATCCCTTCAACCACCCTTCACACTCTACTCAGTCCAAGTCCACCTCCCCCACTCTCCCACATCCAAAACCATCGTCAGCGTGATCGAGAACTCCTAAAAAATCATCAAACTTTGGAATGCAATACTGGAGCTAAAATTCATGCCAAAGGTTTTATACGCAATTGCCACAAACGTGTAATTGGTGCGCTTATTGGACGCAGGAACATGAGAGAGTTTTTTATTAAATAAATTCCTATTGATTTCACCATTGATTGATCAATTTTGTGATTTGATTATGAAGAAGATTATATATGTTAGGGGCATTATGGTATTTTAAAAAGGGCATTTTGGGGTTTCCAATGATTTTATTTTGTTAAAATAGTCAGAGGGGGGTATTTGCACATAATTTTCAAACTATAGGGAGTTAAATGTACGTACAAAACTGGAGGGATGTTTTTTGCACATTTTGTGTATATCGGAGGTGTTTTTTGAACTTTACCCTTTTTAAAATAGAGAATATTCACTTGATTCAATTCAGATAAATTTGATTGCATGGGCTTAATCTTGTAAGTTCCAAAAAAAAAAAAAAAAAGCAGTTATTTGTGATGTTTAACTTTGTTGTCTTAAAGTCTCTCTTTTAGAGTATTTTTATTAATCTTAGGCTTCGGATAATTAATTTATACTCATATCAAGTCTTTGTCTTTGCATTCATATATCTTGAAGTCTTTCTTGATCCAATGACTGATAAAAAAAAATTATGGCTCTTTGTCGAAAGAGTCATATCTTTATAGCGTTACTCTCTTTTATTTGTCTAATTCACTAATGTGGCTATATATATATGCTAAGAAGCACCGATACTTCTACAAGGATAACGTACCCATATCATATTCATATCGGATACTGATACTCCTCGGATACTCATGGATATGTGTCTGATACTTTTTAAATGTATTCATAATTTTAAAATATATTTATTTATTTATAACACGTATTTGATACTTTTCAGATACTTCGACCATGTATACGATGTTTCTTAGATACTTCAATCATCATAAACACGGAAGCGCATTCGTACCCTCAACATTCCATTCTAGTGGAGCCCTTTTTGGTTGACAAATCAATATCAACAACAAAATTCATTGTTTTTAACAGCTGGGTCATACGATTGATCGTACTGGATTGTACAATATATCATAACTAACAACATATCGTACAATAAACATATCATCTATTGTACTCCTCTGATTTTCTGTGTAATTCAAAACATAAATTTCAAAAATTTATCCCATTTAATATGATCTATCATATTTGTACGATTTATCATAATAGGCAATATGATCTATCGTAGCACTTCTAATGGGAAGTCCTCATTTTTTGACATGTTCATTTTACACATGTTTTCAATCCCTTTTTATGCACATCACCTGAATATGTCAAATACAAATGAAATCCAACCACTTATACATATTTATACATATGTACACAAAATCTTACATAGGTCCACACTTAGGTTTACAAACCAAATATAAACACACTATCCTCAAAAGTTATATTGTTACATATTTGAACACGGAACCAAAACTAACTCCAAACTCGCCATGCCTCCCCAATCATGGTTTGAATACCTCAATCACCTATTTATTATAGCTTGAAAAAGATTGATAAAAATAGGATTGAGCGCCAACTTACTTAGTAGAAACACCTAAAATATGGTTCCTAAAGTCCCGTGAATACAACATAAGGAATAAGAACAACATTTAAGAATCAAGTTTTATAAATAAATGAACATGTAACTACCATATAAGATCATGCAAAATAATGATGAGTATGCAATGGTATTAGGAACCCACACGACCAAATCCCACCAATCTAACCCGATACCAATTCTGTACCCACACATGAGTAACGATCACCATGAAAAGAATGCTAACCCTCCCTAGTCAAGACAACTGCCCAACATCATTTGGGGCCAAGTTAACACTGTCCTTTAGATTGGTTGCGACTCCCGGATCCTAACACTACATGGCCATCCAGTTTTCATAAACTTTTTCATGAAACTTGTCAAGTTTACTTTTTCATAATCAACCACCACATACATACCCACACTATCTATGTGCAATGAATGAACATTTCTTAGTCATGCTCATTTTTCACCTCTTTCCATGCCAAATGTAAATATAACATCATAAAAAAATTTATCAAACACTTGGCATGCTTTCACATTTTTATTAAGACATTTAATCAAACACTTGGTAAAATTTAGACAATTTAGCATTTCAAGTTCTAAACTTCACCATCTTCATCAATCAAGCACATAATTGATTACAAAGTGCATAAAAGATAACACAGCACATTTCCATCATTTCCACCACATTGGCACATAGCTTTACAAATGAAACTAAAAATCAACATGTTAGGGAACTATAAATCACCACAATTACAAGCACATATTGTTATATGTAAGAATACATATAACATACTTACAAAAATCATGTAATTCACATATTAGACATTCCTACCTCAATTTGGAAGAGATTTCAAACAAAACCTCAAATCTGTTGCAATGAGAAGTAACCCAAATCCACAGATAGATTGATCAAAAGAAAGCTTCAACACGAAGAACAAACTTTAATTTTTAGGCAACCTTCAAATCTAACTTCTTAGAGATGAAAACCCAGTGAAAAGTTTGGGAGTATAGTGACAGAAGAGAGAAATCAGAACAATGCCCTAGCTTTTGCCAAAATTTTATGTTTAAATGAATGAAAGTTATATTTATAAGGCTTGGGGGCACGAAATGACCAAAATGCCCTTTAGCCACTTAAAGTACCTTTCTAACTTCTTTTTAAATCTCTAAAATGGCTACAGTTTCAAAAATCATTCTATCTCACTTCTAAACTCTCAAATGACTCAAAATAAAAAATAAACATTTCCAAAAAAAAAAAAAAGATTCGGTCCCCTGACTTACCCGTCTGGCACCCTAAGCCTCGTGGACCCAAAAATTTCAAAATGAAGTAAATGGCTCAAAAACTATATGGGCTTCAAAACAGGTCCCCATATGCATAAGTCATATATGAAACATATGCATAATCAATTTATAATCATTTTTTGTAAAGTAAATAAATAAAAGTGAAACTGGTCCAAAATAACCCCTGTCTCTACTGTTGACCTAAAGGTTTCATTCCAATGTTATTTGAGTGATTTTGATGATAAAAACCTATTGTAATGTAGACTTATTAAGTTTACTTGAGTCTGCAGTTTACAAGATATCAAATTATCTCAAGTATATTAAAGGATTTGGACTTCAAAGAAACTTGCAAGAAGATATATTAAGCCACGTGATCATAGAACTGAAAGATAAAAAATCAAGATCAATGGAAAATTTGAAGTATTTACAAGTTACATGATGATGGAAACCAAGAGCTTAAGGAATTAAAGATCAAAAGACTTGGATAGGCTAATATTGGGTGAGTGCTAGATTTAATGTAAAGTTATTTTTGAAGTAACTTCTTTTGAAAGCTCATATGTTGACCTAATGATCTCTAAGACTAATGCATATCATTCATATCATATCATGTTTCATTGGACACTTAGAATTAAGCTATTAACTTCATTGAATAATCTTGAAGGCCTTATGTTGAGATTGAGTTAATTCAAGCTTTTGTTTAGCTTTGAATGACTCAATTCTTAAGTAAACAAATTATTGAACCTACACTTGAATTAGGATATTTTATTTATAGTTCTTAGATACAATGACTTAGGCTTTGAAATCAAATGATCACTTTATATAGCCTTGTCACACACAGTTGCTGTTTCAGAGACTTAACGCAAAAATTTGGCTAAGTGTTGGATTCTATGGGCAAAAATGTAAATATGAATTTTTCAATGAATCTTGACATAAAATGTTCCGGTAATTGTACACTATGATTTATCATGATCATATGAATTTTCTCGGTCCCAAATGACTTGATTTAGTCATATTCATATTGCACGATGGATTTTTATGTCATTCGTTTTGTACTAAAACTGAAAAATTATATTTTGATTCACTTGAAATTTGATTTTGAAACTATTTTTATTGAATCCAAATTGGGGTACTATGCTTATTTACATTGAATAACTTAAAGTTAATGAAAATAAGTAAGCAGTGTGTAGTGTGTTGGAGCATTGTGCAGGACTATGTCTGAGTGAGAAAATGACTGAGTCTGAGAACAGTTTTAACCTTAGGACTTTCGGTCGCCTAATGGATCCCATCAGTGGTCTGGTAGAGGAATTTCGGTTGCGACATGGAACTCATCAGCAGGCTGGTAGAAACTGGAATTCATTCCAGTATGGTGTGCAAAATAAAAGAAGCTGAAACATTATTTCAGCCGATTGAAGCGTTGCTTCAGCCGATCTAAAATTTTTCATTAGCTAGCCCATTATTTCATCAAGCGGTTGATACTACCGACAAGCTATAACGGCTAGTTTCCAAATGGCTGTTTCTGTATTAAATTACTCCTAAATGGTCATATTCTTTTAAAACTCTATATATATGAGTTTGAGCTGGATTTTTCAAGTGAGAATTGTGGAGAAGAGAGCTAGAGAGAAACCTACCCATGAGCATACACTTAAGAAACTCTTAAATGCAAATATTTGCATATTACTTGGTAGAACATCTCTTGTAGGAACCGTCATTGAGCCTCATCTTCCTTATCATTCATTGTGGTTCATCTTGCATATCTAGAGCTAGTTGACTGTTTCATTTGAAATCTCCATATACAACTCTAGGATTTGAGCGTATATTGAATATCTATTCATTGAAAAATATTGTTGTAATTGTTCTACAAATTTTTATTTACCTTTGAGAGGAAGACCAAACGATTGGTTTGACAGAGAAGTCTTGGTAAGGTTTTCATTGAGTAAGGAAGCCCAAATCATGATCTTGAAAAAGAAGTCTTGGTGAGGTATTCACTGGAGCAAAGAAGCCTAAGTGGTTCACTTGGCAATTGTAACAGTTTGCTTTCCACCCTTAAGGGAAATCCCATAGTGGAATCCTCAAGAGGTGCTCTTGAGGCATGGATGTAAGCTGGAGGTGCCGAACCATGTAAAAATCATAGTATTACTTGGTTTGCATTTCTCTAACCCTTAACTACTTTACCTAATAGCATTTCATATGTTTAATTTTAGATATATAAATGTTATGAGTTTATATGCTTTGATTTATATGAGGAGGATGTGATGAATGCATGGAGTATGTGAATTGATTGAGTATTAATTTGATTATCCTTTTACCTATCAAGTTGCATACCTTGTGTTTGATAGAATGTGCAATTAACATTTTCACACACTACAAACATAATATGTTGCACTTATATGAACACTTACACTTGTTGTATCTACTAGATCATTTAAGTGCATAATAGTTTTCTAAGATAGAGCATTCTCATTCCCACTTGTTGAATACATAAGTTCACCAAGTGTTTGACAAAAGTCCATTCAAGCTAATTTTTGTCAAAACAAACTAAACCGAAAAAGTTCCATTGTTTGCTTAAAATTCCTATTCACCCCCCTCCTCTAGGGACAATTTTGGGATAACATCTACAATTAATAACTAATTTTTTTGTATATATAAAAATATAATTTTGTAGGGGCTCTTTATCAAAAAATAGTAGTACAAGTAATTAATGATGTATTCAATACAACTGTGAGGGATCTAGGAAGTGTTGTGGATGAAGGAAGAGAAGAAAATCTAATTAATGGGAGTTATAGTAAAGGTAGGAACGTTCACCTTTATGACAAAGTTTTATCCCTCATCGTCTTGGCTTAGCATTTACTAGGGCCACAGTATTTATAACATATAACTCTCATTGGGTATTACTTGATGGACTCAACCCGCTTGGGTTATTACCCAAAATCCCAAGGTGTTTAGGTAATGATTTCCTAAACACCTAAAAAATCAAGTCTCTCACATCGGTGCACCCTTAGGTCTCGTGGCATGTGAGCTTTTGTGGGTATTAAATGCATTTGAATATAATTCAACGATAATGGTTGAGTACATTGGTGGCTCGTAGATAAGCATTAATGATGATTGTAAGGGTCTATGTCATAACATGCATTCATTGTCCCACTAACTAGGTCCGTTAGTCATGTTAGAATTTCTCTATTTATCATCCTCCAATCCAAATTCTTTCTAAGTATACCAAAGAAGTTAGTTATATCAGTATAAGAAGATCCTACCAGGTCCCACTCGACACTTGACAGAACATAGCGAAACTTGTTACTTCGTAGTAACGCTCGTGGGATGAGATCGGGACCTTGTGTGACGTTTGGTCCTATAGCGGTGCTCATAAGGTACCTTCAAGGCTCAAGTGGTCTGGCCTCTACAAAGCACAGACACGGCCATAAAGGCGTCGTGACCGTATCGGATACGGATACGGCCAGGATAGGGCAGGATACGTGTCCGATACGGCTAAGAAGTATCCAATTTTTTTAAATTATTTTTTGAATATCAGATGCGGCTGAGATACAAGGAGGATACGATTGGAAAACTCGGGGATACGCCAGGGTACGCCTGAGATACGTTTAGGATACTTTTGGGGGCAAATTTGTAATTTTTTGTTATATAAAATGGGGTTGAGACTGTAATATTAAAAACTTTATAGGTTAAAAAATAAGGGTCATTTTATAATGAAACAAAAATATTTTTAAAACCCTCAAGTAAGTGAGTCATTGTAAATAATATTAGAAAAGATAGAGGAATTCTAGATTTTAACTTCTTATATTTTGTATAATTGCTTTAAGTATATTTATTATGTGGTTGAAGAATAAAACTTAATATTTTATGTATAATATTTTATTTGAGATTTTTCGTATCGCCGTATCCATATCGTGTCGTACCTATATCCCGTGTTCGTGCTTCCTTGCCTGGCCTGGTATTAGCGCTTGTAGGGTGCTCAAGAGGTGATCTCCAGTCTTAGGTGGCCTGACATGGTGTCAGTACTTGTGGCGGTGCTCAAGATGTGATATCGAGGATTAAGTGGTTTGACATGGTGTCAGGGCTTGCAGCGATGCTTGAGATATGGTTTCGAGGCTTAAGTGGCCTGACATGGTATTAGGGCTTGCAACAGTGCTCAGGATGTGATTTCGAGGTTTAAGTGACTTGGCATGGTGCCAGGGCTTGTAGCGATGCTCGAGAGATAATCTCGAGGCTTAAGTGGCATGATAAGGTGTCAGGTCTTATGGCGGTGCTTGAGAGATAATCTTGAAGCTTAAGTGGTCTAACATGGTGTCAGGGCTTATGGCGGTGCTCGAGAGGTAATATAAAGGCTTTAAGTGGCCTTACATGGTGTCAATGCTTCTGGCACTGCTTGAGAAGTGATCTCGAGGCTTAAATGGCCTGATGTGATGTTAGGACTTCTAGCGATGCTTGAAGAGTCATCTTGAGGATTAAGTGTTCTGACATGGTATCAGGGCTTGTAGTGGTACTCGAGAGGTGATATCGAGGCTTATGTGACCTGCCATGGTTTATTGTGATGTAAGAGTTTCTTCATGGTGTTTGAAAGGGCTCTCGAAGTCCTCCGCGTGTTCTGCCGCAGTAGGAGTGGCCAAGGGCGTCACTCCTTCAGGTAGTATGTGCAGTTATGCCTTGTTTTGCATTTCCTTCAGGTAGTGATGTCTTTATTTATTAGCAATAAAAAACATAGTATGAGCAAGTAGGCAGCCATTTTACTTATACTCAATTAACATGATTGAACTAACCAGATGAACCATTTAAAAAGTTTTTGCACCTTTTGTTTTAACTTCTTTCAAGAAAATGAGAAGGAAATTTTAAAATTTTAGCATGGCTCCACCTTTTATGGTTTTCTGGTCATCCAGTTGTGGAGATGGTGAAAAGCTGTGCATAAAATGAGCCAGACCCTACTTCATAGTTCAAGAGATCACAAGGGAGTCATCAAGATTGACCTAGCCACATACTTCAACTATCCATCAGTCTTTTGTGACCTGCCTACACATCAAACATAACCTTGATTTCGAAGTACCCTTTCATTGCAGGTTTACGGACTACACATCAAGCAATTCATACACTAATAATCTATAGGATAAGACTAAAAGGTGACTGCAACAAATAAATATCTTCTCCCCGATATGAATTTACAAACCGTGTGGGAGGTTAGTTCAGAGTTCACATTCATCATTAGAAATTATAATAAACTGAAACCATGACCCTTTATTTGGCGAAAACCATGATCATTAAGACCTCTTTGGGTGCCTGATTTCAACATGGCCATAAGCTTGCAGATGGAAAATAGATGAAAAAAGAAAATGGAATAACGAATGCAACAAAGATAAGGCATAAAGAAGTATAAGAAACAACGGCCCAGAATCATCAGAAAACAATGGTTACTAGTAAACTATTACTCGAAATCCCTTAAGCAATTGAAGGTCATCAGCAGATAAGGAATAACGAACACATCTTGCCTACCAACAAAAAAGGCAAATAAAACAACAAATAGAAAACTCGAAAGCACAAATAGTTCATAACATAGTTAATTAGAAGGGAAGGCAGAAGAGAGAAACTCCTCGTCCTCCAAATATAACTGCAGATTCTTGGTCGTCAGCAAGAACCCAATGGCTTCCTCATCAAATTCAAGAAGGTAACCCAACTTCATCAGCTCAGCCAGCTGAGATATGTGATCTTCTTTCTCCCATAGCACTCCTTCAGATATTACTTCAGAAAAATAAGTAGCATATTTGATCATATTTTTCTGTCCACCTGACTTGTCCATTTTCTGCATAAACAGCTTCAAATTCTCTCTCTCCCAGCGTATCATCCGGATTGCCTTCACATTCAAATTTTCCCCTGAAGACAGTGATAAACTATATCCCACTGTTATAGGTTCCACTGTCTCAAGGACAGTAAGATTAAAGAGGCGTCTCACAACTTCATGCCTCTTCTCTGCTTCCATTTTGAGAGAAATATCAGCTAGAAAGCTAAGAATAAGTCTGAACAACCCTCTTCCAATTAACACATCACTCGGATTCAACTGCTTGAGTCCAAGACCATCCACTACGGACAGTTCTTTCCCTACAGCTTCAGAGATAGTTCTGACACCAATCTTGATGTAAATTTCAAGCAGCTTAGTCCGTGGCAAGGATGGCAAGCTTGGATGAGGAAACCAGACAAATAGTGGACGAGAAGAAGACTGCTCAAAAAGATCCTTCAATTGAAGGTCATCAGCAATGAAAACATCTTGCTTGTCAAACAACAGAATTCCTTCGGGCCCTGAACTTACAGGCAGTTTGAACAAGTTCTCAGCAAGGGTTTTTTCGGTGTTCGAGCTCCAGTGCTTTATAACATAACCCCAAAAGGCACAACACTCGGCATGTGACAAGTTGTGTCCATTGCTTTCCCATACCTTCCAAAGCTTGCAGTAATCATCTAACGAAGGATTGATCTTAACTTCCAGCACGCTGGAGAAGAAGTTCAGTAATTTCTGATACCGCTTCTTTAACACATGCAACTGTGTGCCAAAGAGATCATCCTTGTCGTGGACCACACATTCTTCAGGGCACACACACTCTCCGTCATCAATTCCATTCAGTAATTTCTCATACCGCTTCTCCAACACATGCAACTGCGTGCCAAAGAGATCATCCTTGTCATGGATCACACATTCTTCAGGGCATACCCACTCTCCATCATCACTTCCATTCGGAATCCAAATTTTAATTGTGCCTCCATCAATGGGCATCCAGTTGACCTCACTCAAATAATTATAAACCCGAACAATAGTAGTGAACTTAGAATGAGAATCAAGGTGGCTTGCAAGCAACTGGCACCCACTTCTAAAATCAATAGTAACTCCTAACGCTTTAAGCTCCTCTCTGTAGGATGTAATTTTGGAATCATAAAATTCTTCATCGATGAATGGTCCATCATCCCGTTGCAAGAAACAACTCCAGCTTGAATCAAACAGCAAGCACTTGTCTGGAGACCTATAACCAGCATTTGTTTTCAACCATTTCTGAGAAGCTTTCTTCAAAAAATTATCAGGAAGGGACACATTTGGCTCTTGAAGAAAATTCCTGATGCATTCCAGCAATGAATATACATTCACAGGAGTTATGCTGCTAGGATTTTGGGGTAAATGAAGGCCAGAAATCACAAACTTGGAACCATCTTTGAAATCAACAGAAACTCCCATTCTCTTCAGCTCCTTCTCATATTCATAGATGTCCTTGCCATAGTAATTGTCACTATCATCAATGAAAGGAAGCAGCGAGATAGGAGAGAGGGATTCCCAAGCTGAGCCAAAAAGAATGCATTCTTTTGGAACTCTGTAGTCTGCAAGGCGAGTTCGCAACCATTTCACTTCACGAATGCAGTTCTTAAGAACCAAAGGAAATTTAAAAGCTGTTCCTTTTAGCTTTCTGTAACATTCCAGGAATGAAAAAACTTGATCTTTTCTGATGGAGGATAATGACGCTTGCTGCTTAAAAATGAAAGCAAATGCTTCGGCCGCCTCCTCAAAATCATCCATAACTCCTATCTGCTTCAACTCTTTTCTGTATGTGAAGAAGCTTGCTCCATAGAAGTTGTGATCAATAAGTGGAAAGCTGTTGAACACCTGCAGAAGGCAACCCCATTCAGGATTGAACAGATAGGATTCAGCTGCAGACTTGTAGCCCATGTTTGTCTTCAAGAATTTCTGATTTTGGAGTGCCCTTACTATATGGTCAGACGATCTTAAATGGCGTGTGCATTCCAGTATCAAAATAACAGCCTCAGCTGTCAGACTAGCAAAGTGTGCTGAAGATTTTAGATTGTCAGAAACAAGCTGGAAATTTTGATTGAAGTGAACTTCCACACCAAGCAGCTGCAGTTCTGTTTTGAAACAGAGGATTTTGTCACCATAGTAATCTTGATCAATGAAAGGAATGTCACTGATTTGTGATGCCGCTCTCCACTCTGGATCATACAAAACGGATCCAACTGGGGACCTGTCACCTTGGGAAGTCCTTAGCCATCTTCCTTCCTCGACACTGCAGATAAAGTTTTCAGGAGGAAGATACCTTTCCCGCAAAAACTTGATAAAATTTAGAATGGAAAACACATTGCCTCTGCTTAAAGTTGAGGAAGCAGCAAGAGACATGAGATGCTTCGCAATAAATTGACATGCTTCCCCATATTCAAACATCACTCCGGCAGTTTTCAACTCCTCCTTATAGTTACTAATTTTATCCCCGTAGAAACTCAGATCAATTATTGGAATATCAACTCGCACAGCATCGTTCTGCAGAAGCAGTCCCCAAGATGAGGCTGGGTAGAATGACTGTGATGGAGGCCTATATCCAGGACTGCCACTCAACAAAACCTTAAGCCAGCTTCCGTCCCTTATCCACGTCAAAAACTTTTCCGGCAAGCAAACACTCTTTAGTTTCAGATTATGAATCCATTCCAACAGCAAGAATGTGTTTTGCTTCGTTAGAGGAGCAGACATGGTGGGAATCACGGCATTGGGAGGAGATAGATCAGGTATATCAGAAACCCCAAGATGACTTTCGAGGAACTCAATAAGCTGTTTCTCAGGGGTATATAAACCTGCAAAGTTGCCAGAATGCAAATAGTCTTCTGCTAGCTCAATGTAACCTTCTTCTCTCCAAGGATTTGAACCAATCAGTCCAACCCATTTGCTTCCATTCGCAGGAACAAGCACCCCTCTCTTACCTGTGGTGATCTGCCCATAGCTATCGACAAGTGGCATAGCATCACACAAATTATTAACCTCTTCCACAGACATATATTTATATGACAGCGAATGATATAAGAAATGGGCATAGGAGAGAACAAGCTTTCTATCACTTCTGAGTGAATCACTGAGAAGAAGCGCATATTCGTACACACTTACAACCTTAACTTTCACCTGGTCTGAAAGCCATTCCAATAGTATCTGCCTCTTGGAACATAACGGGATAGCTTCCTGTGTTGACTTGGGTAGAAAAGTGCAATCTCCCGGACATTTGAATTCCCTGTTCCAATTTATCATCCATGAAATATGGCGACGGTCATGAGATAGAAGCACCCACTTAGTTAGCTGGGATACTTCTATACTACACAAAGACACATTCCCATCAAAATCAGCGTACTTCAAAAGGGGAATGTACTTTATGCTAGTTCTCTGAAAATTGTCCCAGTTCTCAGCAAGAAATAGAAGCAGCTCTAAGTACATATCATCAGACACTCCTGATACAAGATTAGAACTCCGGATGCACTTTGCATACCATTCGTCATCAACAGGGTTCACTCCCAAGAAATCCAATATGTGATTGTACTTCGGTTCATCAAATGAAGAACTTAGTATGTACTTTCCATGCGAAGAGAGATTATGCAAGCTCACCCTTTGCCCTCTTGCCTTTCCTAAAAGATTCCAGAAAGCAGGCATTAGACTGCCAACTTCACCGGGTTTCTGGAAGAACTTCTGCTCCATGTCTGACTCACATGGAACAATATATTCATCCATCAGTTTTGCTTTAATAATCTCCCTCACAGCATTCAGCTTTGGATAGGAAGAGATGTTGACTGGTAAGAATTCAAACATGTGAGCCAGACTAGACATTGGAGCGCCGTCTGTGGCTTTCACCAGCGAAGTGAATGCATTCATAAAAGCAGTAGGTACACAGTCAAGAATCCCTTGGTTCCACTTGTTGTCCAAAAGGATGGTTTCCCTTGACGATGCTAGAAGAAAATCTGCCTGTATTATGAAGGGGAAGTTCGTAACCATCTCTGTAGGGAGAAATGCGAAGATCCCAGTAGAGTCTGTTCCCCTACGGAGACGCTGACCATTTGGAAAAGCCAACGTGATCACCCACTCCTCTACTTCCATTCTTCTTTCTACTTTATTTTCCTGCTTGACAGGAAACCTCTGCCTCCACATATGGTAGCCGCATTCTCTTTCCAAATTGTCACCACTTCCATCGGCAGAGAGATGGAGCATGTAGGACTCGGCATCAATATTCTTCCTCGAAACAAAATTAATCTCACTTGACAGAGATATTGAACTGACAGTAGTGAACCTAGGGTCCTCATTATCTTCCTTAACCGAAAGCCGCTTTATCTTTGAGAGAAACAACAAAACTTCAGGATGAACATTTGAGAGTTGCTGCTTTACAGGTTCAACTTTGTCAGGCTTCAGAGGCAATATTATTGTAGTTGTTGGAAGGGTACTACCAGAGCCATATACTTGTTTGATGACAGAAAGATTAGGGTTCTCATCAACCCATTCAGGAACAATGTAGCCAACACTACACTGCGAGCAAGGTTCCTCATTGAACCTAATCTGATAGCCATTACTGAATATGTATGGCTGAGCCGTTATCAGAAACACACTCTTGAAACCAATTCCTGAAAATTGGCAAAAAGCTAAATTGTATTAGACATTGAAGTATCAAATGGTTCAAAAACGTTGTCAGGACAGGAAAACTACTTAATAAAGTTTTCTTTGGTGAAGACTACATCAAATATGTAAACAACAAGTCAAAGAACATGGGGTAAATCAGGTGCAAAAAATTATCCTTACAGAAGAAAAAAGAGAGCCAGTTTGACAAATTAAGGAAGTGGTATAAAGAAGAGACATACAAAAACCCAAATTCAGTATATAAAACGGAAGTGGTTATAAATTCAATACTTCAATTCATAATAGTCCATAGTCTATTCCAGTTTTAAACAGATTCACTGCGACTGTGATGGATTTTTTGAATAAATAAAAGAACTAGTAGATCAGAGAGAAAAGTGCAGGAGCAAATGCAATACAAACATTGTTTTTTTACTGGTTGATAGTTTATCCAAATAGTCACTTAAAATCCGAAGAATGTACAATGTTGCACAGCATTCTTTGTGCATTGTGAAGCAAAGAATTGAACCTTTACCTCTATATTTTTATAAGAGTTGTAGAGGTCTCATGGCACTCATTTATCTATATTTTCCCCATTTTATTCATTGTTCTTTGTTTGAGTTAGTTAAGTTAAAGTGTTGTTTATAATCAACCAACTTTTTAGATGAATTGCCTATAACAAAAGACCACATTGATGGTTGACAAAGAAATTATTAACATAGTTCAAAGTCAAATTCTTTGCTAACAACACTTCTACACAGACTTCGATAAATGTAATGGTATCTTTAGAATAGGGCTGATTGATCAATCCGCTTAATTATGTTGTGTCAATATTATTTACAAGTGTTGCAATTATGGTTCTTATTAACAGTTATAATTATACATCTCATAATCAAAGATATTTGCTGAAATAAACTCAAAAAGACATTGTTACACTTATTTAAGTGCATTGATTTAATATTTCAAGAGTAAAGAGGTAACATAATAATATCATCCCTTTAATTTTTAATTTATTTTTTAAAAAAAAAAAAACTACAATATAAAAATAGTGCATATAACTACCCTTGAATTCAATAAGATAAAGTGCCAAAAATTCCCTGTAATATGTATTTTGTTTTTTGGTAAGACACCCATTTGTCTCATTGGGACTCAAACCCTCAACTTCTATTTAGAAAAGTGTATATTTATAATTTGTAGCTAAATGTCCTTTATAATGAAGGGGTTTTTCGCACTCCTGGAGAACTATATGCACAAATATCATATTACAGAGGGTATTTAGCACTTTACTCCATATTATATAGATCTTGATCTCATTTAACCCCTTAGTTGTTGTCATGTGCATTAGGATTCCTCAAAAAATCTACATTGTAAGCTTGTTCTTAAGTTGAACATACACACACACACACACATAAGTACTCATAAATCTTTAATATAATACTACTTTTAGAGATTCTTACTTTAACCACTTCTTTTACAAAAGCAACATTCCCATGTATGATGTATCCCTTACCAAAACAAAACAAAAATCCCATGTATTGCAATAGCACAATTAGCAGATATCATGAAACTAAATTCTAATCATGATATCTGTTTTCGCAAACTAAATTAAATACCCCAAAAAAGAAAACTTGGCATTAAAAGGAATACCCAACATAAATCTCACTCACTACAATAGAATTGAAAGAATCAAATCACAAATTAATGAAGTGAGTCCAGGCAAAGATCATGATGGTGATGGTGGTAAATCAATACCCAAAAAGCACAATAATATATATATATATATATATATATATATATATATATATATATATATATTGAGAATGTAATTGTAAGATTAAATGAGGTAGCTAACCTTTCTCGCCAATGTAACCGCGTTTACGGTTGCCTTTCTTGGTGGAGCGACCAACACTGCAAATGGAGTCAATGTTTTTAGGGGAAAAACCTCTCTCGTTGTTGAATATTAGCAACGTCGCAGAAGCCCCTGTGCCTGTAATGTCCCGAGATGTTATCACAAACTCCAGTGATGGATCCACCCCTTCCAAGTACTCATTGTCCTCTGCGTTCTGCAACCAGTAAAAATGTCATCGTCACAACTATAATATATATGTATATGTATATATACACCAAGTCACCATCACATATGTATATTACTATATGTATATACTATACACGGCATATATATCACAGGTTCACAGCATGGAGGAGAAATTACACCAAATGTTTGGGAATGCAACGGTACTAAATGGTAGTTTGGTCCAAGGCTGAGCTTTCAAATTGAATTAACTTCAAATATAACTATACATGAACCTAATCACTCACCTAGTGACTATCACTACCCATGATTGATTTTTTCTTCTTCAGTGGCTTTGGAATGCATTAGCATCCAACCTCAGTCTGAAGAGAGAATCCCCTTTGGAGTGCTTCTGAATTTGGACTACAATACTTTTGGATTGGAGTACCTTCATCGACAGCTTGATCATGTGGATTCCTACACTGGACTTCCTTGATCTTGACTCCTAGCTTGGCTTGAATACTATGATATCAGAACTTCATGGTCTACATGTATACAGACTACCGAATCCTAAGTCTTGGTTGACTTGGTCTTGGCTTAGATTTCAAAGTCATGGCATGTGTGGACATGAGCTCCAATGTCACATTTGACATCAAGGATCTACTTACAGCCGAAGACATTGCTATTGAATGCTGCTAAATGCAATTGAGCAAGTGCATGATGGATGCATATGATGCATCATGGGAATCAAGACCCTAAAAACAACCCACTAAAGAAAATATTAAATTCTCAAATTAATAGGTTGTGATAATCAAAATAACCAAATTGGTCATGGGGTAAAAAGCCTTTAGGCTCACACTATTTACACATATTTATACAATTTTCTTAACCTTTTAGGAAAAAAATGATTAAAACAAAATTATAATTCACTTGTTACAAAAAACTGGACCAAAATAAAAGGGTTTGCCCAGTTTACGAGACTCCCATCATTGCGGGGTTTGAGAAGGATTAATTGTGCGCAACCTTACATCTGCATATAGATAGGTCATTTCATTGTAAGGTTTAGAAAAGATCAGGTGTACGCAACCTTAGGCCATCCAATGTGGTGGTTAGCTAACCGGATGAATACATTTAAATTGTGGCGAGTCACGTCAACTTTTTAGGTTGACATGGCTCTCTATAATTGTGGTCATGCAATGACTCTTTAAAAAAAATTAATAGTGTGAAGCAAAAAGGGCTCGCCAACTGTGACGAGTCTGTTGGCTAGCCTCATGTGGAGTTCGCCAATTGGCGAGCCCCATACGGCATGCCTTGGCTCGCCAAAGGGCATCCATACACAATGCCTTTACCTCTGTACATGGCGAAGCTATTTATGTTACGCCAAGGTTCATCCTCAACTAGTTAGGCCAAAACAAGTATTACTAATAACTCTCATATTATTTTCTCACTTTTTGGTTCACTTATAAAAATATTTCCTATAAATCTTTCCATTTGTCTTAAAAAAAAAAATCGAGAACTAACGCAATACAAGATTTTTCTTCAAAATCATTCCCTTTATTTTTCACTCGTTCTCATCAAAACAAACAAGTAGCTTCCTTACAGCTTTTTGGTTGAATAATTTTTTTTTCTTTTTTTACAAAAGTAGATGATTGCTCTTTTTTCATTTTCCCTTTTTTTCTTTATGGAGCTGATATTGGTATTCCACCAATATCGTTAAGCGCTCCACTTTCTTTTTTCTTTAAAATAAAATTACAAAAGAGTCCCTACACCACACAATGTTTGGCTAGTATATCTTTAATGTCACAATTGCCCTTTTCCATTAAGGTTAGGACTCTTGACTCCAAAATGCAAATTCATTTATCTTCTCCCTCTTTACATAAATGAAATATCTTAGTAATCATATAGTGTCTGAGTTAGAGGAAGTTATTGAACTTGTTAAGACAAACAATATGAAAAAATCTAAGAAATCTATGAATTATTAAATGCTTCTAATTCTCGTTGTAATGGTGAATTATTTTTTTCTTCAGAATATATTTTTTGAGTTGATTTTGAAAATAATGATTTGAGAAAGTATCGATGATTAGGATAAAAAGGTATGTGATTAGAATAAAAAATATTTGAATTGAAATTAATTAATTTTATATCAATGAATAAAACATATTTTTAACATTAAATTGAAAGCAAAACAATCTCTACGATGCATAGTAATATTTAATTGAATTGAAAATCAAAGGAAAATCAAGTATTTTTTTTTAAGGGTGAGAAAAAATTAGTTTTACTTAAATAGAAACTTTGTTGTATAGTTCAACAAGTACATCAAGGAAAGATTGTTTGCTTTAAGAATGGAACTTTTAGAAATTATATTATTATGTGATTAAATTTACTTTTAATTATTATATAATATATTTTACATATAGTGTATGTATATATATATATACCATGTGTAATTTCAATATGAGAGAAAAAAATACTTGAGAGTGAATTCAAGAATTCTGACTTTAATAAAAAATAAAAAATAAAAAAAGAGTAATTATGGTTTTAAAAATGTGAGAATCAAGTATTTTGTAGTTTAGGGACTCTTTTGTAAACTTTATTTAAAAAAGAAAAAGAATGGAGCGCCTCATGTCATCAGTGGAGCACGAATATCAACAACCTTTTTCTTTATTTGTTTTTTGTTTTCTTATTTATTATTATTAAAAAGGGGAGTCACACTCTGTCGACTATTATTTCCGTACATGCATGACACTAAATTATATGTAAAGGAAGGCCAAATAGTATTCTTCCCGTACATGTCATCGAGCGTGGCTCAACATAATTTGAAGTCTTAGGCAAAAAATATAAGAGTGGTATTTTAGCATGTAATATTTTAATATCAAATATTAGTTAATAATGTTTATATAAAAATTTATTCTTATTGAAATTATTATATTTAATTGGACCATTTTCTACTAATAAATCTTTTAATTTTTAACGATATTTTTCCGGTGCATAGATATTTATGGGAATAGAATATGATTTTTGAATAAATTCTTCATTTTTTTATACTTAGATTCACTTTCTTTCATTTTTTTTTCATGTTATTCACAAAGAATTTTCTTACCACAGATTTGATTATCATCATGAATCTAAGTCGCTAATATATTTATCTTTCATTATTGTATTATCTTTTAGTAATTTAGATAACTTGGTTGTTCATTTATTGATTTTTCACCTAAATTTCTTGTTATTTTACTATTAATTATAACAAAAAAATTTGTTATAATGAGAGAAGAGAAAATGTGAGCAACAGGAAAAAAAGATAAAAACTAATAGGAGAAGATGAAAAGTTTTATAATTCCTAATTTTTTACCATTATCCGTTAAGTATATATTTAACAATTCATAAAAAAATATGAAATGAGGAGTGACAGAGAGAAAAAAGAGGTAGATTTTGAAATAAGGTTCTAAATTAGAAGTTTTAGAATGAATTAAATTATTTGAGTCTATTATTAAATTTTTACCATTGGTTGAGGCCCATCACTCCAAGGAAACAAAATTTTTAGGGAGTCTAATAATATTAGAAAATAAAAATTTTAAGAACTCTTATTAAAAAAATAAAATAATTTAGAGGTCTTCTATTGACTGGACATTAGAAAACACTTAAATCGCCTGAAAGTTGAGCCAACCCTGCGTGCCATCACGAATGCAATACAACTTTAGAACAACTATTTTCCTCTGGTTAAAAAATAAATAAATAAATAAATCTCCATCCACGTTTGAGACATGAAAGAATTGGGGTGGGGTTGCTCATTGTCGTGTGTTGTGCATCAAAACGGAGCTGTTTTGGTTCATAAGCAAGGAATCCCATATGTGTTGGGCTCAGTGCAGTCTGTATTGAGTGCGCTTATTAATGATATTATAAATCAAAAAGACAGTGTTTTAAGGCAACAAAGTTTGACCCAAAGGACAAGCTAGCTTATATTAAATCTTGCTTGTTAATTTTCTATAGAATATTCTACTGTGTAAAGTTAAGAAAATCTCCATATAGAACTGATATATTGCATATAGAAAGACCAAAATGCCCTCTAGTTAATAGAGTAAAATTATAATATAAAATTAAATAAATTGAATATGTGGACAAGAATCTACACTGCAAAGAGTTCCATCCACTTTACCGAATTCTATTTCGTTGCTTTTCTAATGGTACCTAAACAATTTAACACTTAATTCAAAACATTCCAAGGAAAACATAATCCAACTAAAGCACATTTTCAGAGCATTATATATATATATATATATATATATATATATATATATATATATATATATATATATATATATTGTCTGCCATGTTGGTGCAGGGCTCTTCGACTACTCAATAATTTACCATTGGCCCACATGTAGCACCCATCTCACATGCATTACGTAATTACAGGAAAAAAATTTAGGTGAGAGCCTTCTCGTTAGGTTTCTCGTGGAATTACTTAATTAGAAGTATATATGTTTGGGAACATATGAATGAATAAATATAAGTGTGTTTGTGTGTGTGTGTGTGTGTATGTATATATATATATATATATATATAAGTTTATAATATATGAAATTAACCTGGATAAGTTCCATCAGAAAATGGACATCTTTGGCATAAAGTTCAGCAGAGAGATTCTTAACAGCCTGATGGAGATCTTCAGTGAGCGGATTCGATATTTCTTCGCCTATAGAGAACTTCGTTTTCCTTATCTGCTCAATGTGTTCTCTCGGGGTCCCCATTGTTGTTGATACAAGTCTATATGTCTGTGTATGGAGAAAGAGAGAGAGAGAGAGAGTGTGTGTTTGTGAAAGAGAGTCTTTAACACATGAAACTCTATTTCCTGGAGTGGACTGATGTGTTGAGAAAGCTCAATATAAAGGAGGTAAACTTGTTGAGCAAGAAGAGGAGCTAGAGAGAGAATACTATGAGAGAGAGTGAGTGAGAGAGAGTGAGAGGGGCTCCACTTCAGAAGAAGATAGTGACTTTTGCATGAATTTTAAATGTCGATTGTCCTTCTTTACGCGGGAATTTAATGATATCGGTGCTAAGGAGATTCGATATCGGTCTTCCTTAAGTCGTCGCATTGTCCTTCTTTACGCGGGAATTTAATGATATCGGTGCTAAGGAGATTCGATATCGGTCTTCTTTAAGTCGTCGCATTGTCCTTCTTTACGCGGCAATTTAATGACGACAACTTTGGAATCGCCCTGTGGCCGACTATCGTTCGTTTGTACAGAAGTGAAGGTAACAACTATGTTTTCGTTTGATTCGTGGACAGCCAATCGAATTTTGCCACGTACTGAAATTAAACAAAAGAGTGGTCTACATATCCGTACTGGATGGTGTGAAGGCAGACCAAATGGTATTTTTACTGGTCAAGCCAGACTTGTAACTTTTTTAATTATTATTATTATTTTTTTAAATTTGGTGTGCCGACTTAAGTTATATAATTTTTTTAAATGAACGTGACTCTTGTGCTCTGTTTGGTATATACTCTCACTCTGTCATTCTCATTTCGTTATTTTTACTGTATGATATAAAATTTATCCATTTCACACTTCTGCTCTATGTGTGTGTTGACTAAACAAAAACTAATTATTAATTAGTTCTATGTTTTATATTCTAAGACTAATAAGTACTTAAAAAAAAATTTATATTGCCAATAAAGTCACACAATATATAATTCTAATAAAGTTCGAAATTATATTGGCAATATATTTGAATTGCACAATATTATAATCTTATTAAAATTTGAACAATATCCCTGATCTCTAATTTGTAATTAGTATCAATTTCACAGAAAAAACACTTGGTTTTTAATTGTCACCAAAACTAGAATTTTTTAAAAGTATGTAACAATTTATTTAGATTTTAGCAATTCTAATAAATAAAAAAATGAAAAGAGAAGTTCAAAAAATTTCACCATTCCATGAAGTACATCATGTACAATTAATGATTTATTTAAATTCTTTCATTTTCTTACTTTATATTTTCGAAAACTAATTAATTTTAAGAAATAAAAGTAAATTTATGTAAAGGCTTTATTATGTTATAATATATATATATATATATATATATATATATATATATATAACATTAATGATATCTCTATAAAATAATAAATCAAAAGGCAATATGGAAAGAAGAAACCAATGTTGTGAAACTATGAATTTAATTGAAGATATCTCCTAAAAGTAGGATTAGTGTCCTAACAAAATTTAATAGGATTTATTGGAACTTATATTTGAAAAGTAAGGCTAATAGGTAAATTTCTAACCTACATTACATTTTTTAATTCGTGAATCACTTGCATTACATTCAAATGACTAGGAGAGAAAATAAATGAAATCAAAGGTTAAAGTTAGCTAAAAAGGAAAAGGAAAAAAATACTGTCACTTGATCAACTAGTGATAATTAAATTGAGAGTTAAATAAATCGAAAATTTAGATCTTTATGGCGCAACTCTTTGATTTAGCAGTCTCAACAACAGGCAATATAGTCTTCATTTTAAAAAAGAAAAAATTGTAAATAGTGAATTTTTTACAAATATAGAAGCTTTGTATAATAAGGACAAAAAAGGTCATATAACGGTCAAAAGTGGTTAAAAATCCAATCATGTGTTTCAAAATGTCTTTGCTATCTACGGTCTAAAATCACTTTATCTAACGGTCACGATTGCGAGTGTATGATAGTGTCGTAGGCACAGTCATATATATATATATATAAAAGAGCATGTGCAATGCACATGGATAAAAAGTGAATTTATATTTTGAATTAAATTATTTATATAAATAGTTAATTAGTAGCTTTAAAAAGTGCTCATTAAATTAATATTAAAAAATGATTTATTCTTTAAGTTCAAATATAATTATTAATAGTATATGACATTTATATAAACACTTCTTTGTATATCATTCTATATCTTAGCTAATATAAGATATTAATTTTGATATTTATGTACACATCCATAAATTATTAATTTTAATTATTTTTTTAGAAAATATATTAATTTTAATAACAATCTTTAAAAAAATATAGAAAAGGAATTTGAGATAGATACAGCTCGTAGGATTGTTATCTTTAGGAATAAATAAATAACTATTAGTTGTTTAGTTAAAATCAAAAGTTTAATACTATATTAGTTAGAAAATAGTATAAAAGTAGTCATTATTAGTTATTTAATGTAGGAAATAAAAAAATGGTAGGATTGTTATCTTCGGTTAAAAAATAATAAAGATTAGCTATTTAATTCAAATAGAATTCTTAAGAGTCAATTAGTAAAATAATATAAAATTAATATTTATTAGTTATTTAATATAGAAAAAATTGGTTATAAATTACATAAATAAAAATAAAGAGGTGAGATTAGATTAGATCAATAGATCGATTAAATTAGATTAGGTAGATATATACCGTTAAAAATGTATATATATATTTGACTCCAAAAAAATAAAAGGAAAAAAAAAGGGAGCTGATATTGGCGCTCCACCAATATCCTCTATCGCTCCACTCACATATTTTCTTAAAACAAAATTACAAAAATGTTCTTCTGGTAGACCATGTTTGATTCTTATATTGTTAATATCATAATTGCTCTTTTAAGTTAGAACTCTAATCCAATTAATTTTTTACCTTTCTTAGAATTCTAATTCATTCACGATTTATCTCACATTCTTATATCTGGCATATTGTCTTTTACTCACCAAAATTTTAATTTATTTTACACGTCTCGTATCTATAAAAAAAAAGACAAATTAAAGATTAGATACATGCAATTAATCAAACATAACACAAAGGAATGAAAAAAAAAAAAAGCAAAGAAAGAATAACATTCTATCAATTTTATTTTTTTTGTTGGAATTTTGCTATAAAGATTCCTTAGCTAAATTATGAGAATTTACAATTAGAAAATGATTCTAGTGAGTCACAAATTTCTCTCTCCATTTCTTAATTTCTAAAAGTTCCCTTCTAAAATCAAAAAGCTTTCCATAGCTTCCTTAAAGAACTATACATCATAATTTCTATTTAAGTAAAACTAAATTTTTCTTTGATTTTTAATTTAATTAAATATTTTTATTCATTAATATAAATTTTACTTCCAACTCAAATACTTTTTAATCTAACCAAATAACTTTTATTATCCTAATCACATACATTTGATCAATACTCTCTAAGTTATTATATTAAATCCTATACTTTTTCACATCTATTTAATAATAACACATTCCTCCTCTTTGATCTAGACATAAATTGCATCTATTATTCTCAACATAGCATCAGAATGGATAAAATTCAATTCTAAAATAAAAATTATAGATTGATTCAGTAAGAAGAAATAATATTTTCAAAGAAAACTCAAAAGATTTATTATGAAGAAAAGTAGAACAAAAAAAGAAACAAGAAAAAAAATCACATTACCATGGGTATTAGAGTGATTGAGTGATTCATAGATGTTAGTCTTATGCCTGTTATCCATGCTTGTTGTTTATATTTTGATGATAAAAAATTGTATCATATTCTTTTAATTTGTCTATATCAAGTATGATTAGCTATAAGAAATAGATAATCAAAAGTACAAAAGACATTTGAAGACGTTTACAGAAGGAATCGAAGATATTGGAAGACGTTTGAAATACCAATCAAGAAGCTGACTCTCAAGCTTATCGTTATCAATACGTAAAAGTTAGGATATTCTTGTAAACTCTTTGATGATTGAACTCTTGAGGCTCTATACCCTAAAATGATCTCAAGATCCCTCAGGCATTTCATACATGAAAAACTATTTTTTATTCAAATTTGGCTAAGTGTTGAATTCTAAGGGCAAAAACATAATTATGAATTTTGACATAAAAAGTCTCAGTAATTGTACACCATGATTTATCATAATCATATGAATTTTTTCAACCCAAAATGACTTAATTTTGCCTTTCATTTTGCACGATGAAATTTTATCTCAAAGCTGTGAAAACTCATTTTGTACTAAAACTGAAAAATCAGATTTTGTTTTACTTGGAATTTGATTTTGAAACTATTTTTATTGAATTCAAATGGGGGGTACCTTACTTATTTACATTGAATAACTTAAAGTAAATCGAAAGATTTACTTAAATGTTTTCAATGTAAATAAGAATATAGTGTGTAGTGTACTGATGCACTATACAGGTAAATAAGAATACAGTGTGCAGTGTACTGATATACTGTGCAGGACTGAGTTGGAATATGGCTAAGTCTAAGAATGGTTTCTACCAAAGAACTTTCAGTCACCGACTGATATAAACTAAAATTCAGACCAGTAGCTAGTGTATAACTTCAAGTTCAAATTCATTTTTCATATGTCAAACAAATGTGCAAGTCTTTCAAAATAAATTTCTACACTCTTAACTAAGTTTGATTTTTTAAATCAATTTCAAACATGTCAACCAATATGTTCAAAATTTTCAAAACTCTTGACTAAGTTTGATTTTCTAAATCCTATTTCAAACATACCAACCAATATGTTCAAGTTTTTTAAAATTTTTGACTAAAAGAATTGTCTTATCAAATCATATTCAAATTGTTAAATCATTTCATCAAATGAAATGATTCCATTTTGCACTATAAATATGTGTCTTAAAACACTTGTTTAAACACAAGCTTACATTATCAAAAGCATTCATCATATTCTGATATTCACTTCCTCTTGAGCCTTATTCAATTCAATTCATCCAAAAGATCTAGTGTGGGAATTTTATTCAAAGGAGAGTTATCATTGTGAGAGTGTTATTTGTATATCCCTCTCATAAAGGAGAGTTGTTCTATCATTATTCAATCTTGTAAAGGTTAGTTCTTCACCTACAAGAAAGAACAAGGGTTGGTGTGACCCAAAATGAAAGAAGTGGTGTGCTTCTTGTCTGGGTTTGCTCTCCACCCATAAGGAGATGACATAGTGAAATTGGGGAAGTCTCAAGAGGGGTCTTGAGCCGAGGAGTAAGAGTTACCAAATCTCGCTAAAATTGCCTTGTCAAGTATTTGCAATCTTTCTATCCCTTACTTATTTTTATTTGTGCATATTCCTATTTATTGCTTATCAATTATTCCATTTATTACATTAGCGTTCAATTATTTAAAATTAAAATATTTTTTATTGTTTGTCAATGACTCTATTCACCCTCCCCCCCCCCCCCCTTCTAGAGTCTATTATTGAGTAACAATAGATTTCTAAAATTTCTTCAATACTGCTTGTCTTAACAATTTCAATAATTTTCTCTAAAGTTAAGCCACACATAATTTCCATTTCTAAGTTTGAGTAATTTTTCATTTTTTCTCAGTCAGAAAGAGAGAAATGAGAAGGAACGTGAGAGAAGTTGTAATACCCCGCTCCAACACATGGTGTGATATTATCCACTTTGGGCTTAAGCCCGCACGATTTTGCTCTTGGGTTTTACCCCAAAAGGCCTCATACCATTTTGAGAGAACACACTACATATAAGCACATCTCATCTCACCCAAGCGATGTGGGATTGAGCACCTTGTAGCCTGCCAGTGTGGTAGCTTAGCCTAGTGTCTTATCTTGCACCCGCCCACATCACACCCGCCCACAAGGGTCATTACAATCCACCCTCCTACGAGGCTCGACATCCTCGTCGGCACACTTCCGGCTGGGTTCAGGCTCTGATACCAACTGCAACACCCCCTAATTTCCATACATAAGTTGGTCAGGCTTATACACAAAAATTAGAAAATGTCAACACATGATAATAAACAAACATAGAGTACAAGATGTAATAAAGAATGAATTTAATAGCAGAATGAAAATCTAATAAATAATAAATTATGAACCATAAATCTCCAAATTAAATTACGAAACAGTTATGGAGATTTATGGTTCAGGATTTATTATTTATTAGATTTTTGTTTTACTATTAAATTCATTCTTTATTACATCTTGTACTCTATGCTTATTTATTATCATGTGTTGGCATTTTCTAATTTTTGTATATAAGTCTGACTAACTTATGCATAGAAATTAGGGGTGTTGAAGAAGTTGCCTTTTGAAGCCAAGAATCCTTACCTTACTGGATAAGGGCAATTATGGTATTAATAATATAAGAATCAAATATGGTCTATCATAAAGACTTTTTTGTAATTTTGTTTTAAGAAAAGATAGGAGTGGAGCGCTAAAGGATATTGGTGGAGTGCCAATATTAGCTCTCAAAGAAAAAAAGCATTGATACATAAATTTTAAAGTAATTTGCATGCTTAGTATTTATATTGATTTGGGAATACTTGAAATAACTAGTGTAAATAAATAAATAAATGCTATGAAACTCTAGCATAGAATTAGAAAGAAAAAAAAAACAAAATTATTATGGGTAAATTACTCTGACCTCCCCTGAGGTTTGATCTAATTACACCCAGCATCAAACTATTGAATTTTGTTACAATGACCTCCTTTGAGATTTGCTCCGTTATGACACAGACCCCCTCCGTCCAAAATTTTGTTAATTTGGCCAAAAATTTTAGTTGAAAAGACCAAAATGCCCATCAACTTATATATATATATATATATACACTATTCCGGTCATCTTCTCCGGCGATGTGCACTATTCTGGTCATCTTCTCCGACGAATTTTCGGTGACTTTCACGGGTTCCGGTCATCTTCTCCGGCGAATTTTCGGCGAGCTGCACGGTTCCGGTCATCTTCTCCGACGAATTTCCGGCGAGATGCACCGTTCCGGTCATCTTCTCCGGCGAATTTTCGGTGAGCTGCTCTGTTCCGATCATCTTCTCCGGACGAATTTCCGGCGAGATGCACTGTTCCGGTCATCTTCTCCGGCGAATTTCCGACCACCTTCATTTTTCCGGCGAACTTTCCGGGAAGTCAATTTTGGCCATTTTTTACCAACTCAAACTGGTTCCTAGCTAAATGGACCATTCCGGACGCAACTGTGAAGTCTATTTTTTAGAATTCAGCTTCGATTTGTCAGATTTAACATCCAAGTGTTGTGATATTAATAAAATAAAATATATCAATATAATATTAATAAGGGTATAATAGACATTTCACCCAAAAATTAACCTCTGTTAGTCAATTTCTGTTAGAGGGGAGGTCATTGTAACAAATTTCTTTAGTTTAATGCTAGCTGTAATTAGGGCAAACCTCAGGGGAGGTCAGTGTAATTTACCCAATTATTATTTAGGAAAGAGTTTTAAATTGAATAGAATTATAAAAAATGTTTGAAATAAAATAAAATTACAAGAAAAAGTAAATTACGTAATACTGTTTATGGAAGAGTTAGAAATACAATAGAATTAGGGAATAAGTTAAAAAATGCATTATAAATAATAAATAAATAAGATGCTCTAACATAATTAATGTGAGATCCTCTAATATAATTCGAAATGATTTAATAATATTGTATATAGAAGAATTCATTAATAATACTATGGATATTATTATAAACATGAAATATAGTATATAGATATAAATATATTTTTTGTCTCTTTAAACAATATCACATAAAAAATATAGAGAGAGAGAGAGAGAAGTGCTTGTCAATATTATTTTTAAAATTAATTTTATTAGTAGTTGATATATTTATTGGAATAAATAATATATAAAAAACTAAAAATATATATTTAATGTGAAATTCTCTGTACTTTTAATAATAGTATAAATTTAGATTAAGATAGATATTATTATGAATAAAAAAATGTATAGAAAAGAAGAGTATATAGATATAGATATACTTTTTGTAAAAACAATATCACATAAAAAAATAAAAATAAAAAATATAGAGAAGTGTTTGTGTTCAACTTTATTTTTTAAATTAAATTTTATTAGTAGTTGATATATTTATTGGAATAAATAATATATCAAAAACTAAAAATAATTTGAAACTCTTTGTAAAAGGACTGCACAATTTGTGTTGAAATGATCAAAATTATTATTATAATGGAAAGACTTAGAAACATAATATAATTAAAAAAAAAAGGTAAATTATTATTTAGAAAAGAGTGAAGTGAATTAGAAAAAACGTAAATTTATATTATCAAAATGCATTATAAAAAAATAATAATATACTGAAATTCTTTGTAAGTTTAATAATAGGTAGTATTGAGTTTAATAAGTATCTAAAAAATATAAAACATATTGATGTATCTAAATAATTTAAAATTAACAAATAAACTTAAAAGAAAAGAATAAAAATAATTAGAACTTAAGAGAGTTTCTATTAATCTAAATAAATTTATATTTTAAAAAAATAGATTTAACAAATTTGTTAAAATTTTAAATTTTTTCTTTATTGGTTATATGATTTTATGCTTTTAATCTACGATATCATAAATATTGAATATAAACGTAAAAAACTATAACATAAAGTAAAACTGAAAAATAGATAACAGTTTGAAGAAACATTTCATACCTTTTTTTTTTGCACAATAAATTATTAAAACAAAACCGAGTGAAAATATAAGGAAAACTTGAGATGAAAATTATTTAATCCTGTAAAACAATTTAATAAAGAAAGAATTAATCAAAAAGCACCACATAAACCTACATCAATGCTGCAAAACAATTTAATAAAGAAAGAATTAATCAAAAAGCACCACATAAACCTACTTCAATTACTACTCCATCTAGCTATGGCTTCCAACAAATTTAAAAAATAAATATAAAGTAAATTCGATTGGACAAAACCTATTATTATTTTCTAAAAAGTGAGAAACCAAAGATTTACTCATTTGTTCACGACTCTGTGTTATACTACTCTGTTGATAGCTCTGCGTTGCGAGACCACTATTATATACATTAAAAGAATCGTACAAATTTTCAATCACTATTATTCTATATCTGTCGGCTATTAAGAATGTGTACCCGATTTTTGCATATAGATTTATACCCATTAAAAACTTTTTGCAAACAGTTATTTCACTATGAAATTAAAAGTTAAAACATGTGAACCCTCAAGCAGATACACACTTTTATTCAAGTAAGAAATGAATGACTGAATGTTCTAAATATGAGTCTTTTATAACGACAGAAAAATCAAAGGTCATTATAATATATAAATGCATTAAAGCAATATATAAAACGTCCTTCAACCTATTCAATTGTCTTCTATGTTAAAATCAATTTGTAACCGTCAGAAGATTAAAGTAAATCAGTTTCAAAAAGAAAGAAAAAAAAATATACCTTTCATTATCTAGAGTAGCAGTGGACCATTAAATAAATAAAAAAATTAGACATAAATTCCAACAAATTTAAAGAAATAAATATAAAATAAATTCAATTAGACAAACCCTATTATTATCTTTTTAAAAGAGAGAGAAACCAAGGACTTACTACTCGTCGATGGCTCTCTCTTATACTGGCTCTATGTTGCCTAATCCAAGGAATTCTGTGAGAAAATAAAATGGGTATGGTGGGTATCCTGCAACAAGTAATATTACAGTTAGATATAATAGAAACTCTTTTTAATATAATATTATAATTCAATTTTTTTTAATTAAAAGATGGTTGGGAACTCTTTTCACTTTTAACAGTAGTACAAATATAGATTTAGTTTTGAGATTTTTTTTTTTTTAAAATGTTAACAAATAGAAAATAAGTTTGAAGGTATACTTGTGGTTTCATTTTAGAAAGCAATTCTATCACAACTCTCAGAATGAGATCCATTACTCTTTCACGGTTGAGGTTGAGTTGGAGTACGTACATGTTATTGTGCCATTTTGGTGGAGTGACATACGACTTGTCCGATTGAGTTGCCAAGTGAGTGATCCAACACTTGACTCTGTGGTTCAATAGTATTTCCTCTCCTTTTAAACATGCAACCTATACACTTGCTAGACAAAGTTGAATGACTACTTAGTCCAAGAGATCCAAACCAGATAAAAGAACCATTGGCAACAATTTCAGGTCGGGTTGTTTGCCATCCGACTCAAAAGTTCAGAACAGATCCAGCTCTTGATCTAGTGTCACGCCAAGTGTCCATACGAGAGGTAACCTAATAAGCAGAGTTCTCCGCAAGTTTGAATGGGAGAGAATATTAGAGGTTTTGTTCCACGTCAAATCCAGATGAAGTCTAGGACTTGTAAGAACAAGTATGCAATATCACCCAACAACTTAAACTTTTGAGTCAGATGACAAACGCCTAACCCGTTACACCTGATTAATCCAAAAAATCGACATTCCATTTGTTTTCCACTCTTAACTAGGGATACGTCCACCAAGTTAATACTATAGAATTAGAGTTACATAACCACTGTAAAAATACCCCCCAAAATACACAGATGTGAGAGTCTTGCCTATGGAAAATGTACTCCATGTAAGTCAGGAATTAATGAAACCAAAGTTAAAAGAATGAAGAGATTTAATTTGATACATGAAACTACTTTCAATGTAAACATGGCTAAACACTAACTTCCAAGAACTGTACAGTACAAGTGGCATTTCATTTTGTAAATTATACACCAAGTCTATGACGTTCCTCCTGTGGATTTTACACCAAGCACTTATAATGAAAAAGTTGAATAAATGGGAAAAATATTGAGCAAAAATTCATTTGCAAACCCGAGGTAAACAGAAGCACCCAATACAAAAAGGTTTATGACTTTTCCGATGCTTTTCTCTACCTTCGGCTTCCAAAAACCTCAGAAACTGATTCTTTACCCTTGAATCTCAGATCCCTTGATAGACCAATTGAGGATGGAATAAATGAACGAAAAAACCTCCGAGATGGAGCCATATTAGGCTCCCCTCTCTTGGGTTTCCTCCTCTTCGAAGGCCCACCTATGGCGTCAGTACTTTTAACGGATACCGATGATTTTGGGTCGAAAATTGATGAGCTAAAGGAAGTATCATGTGTACCAAATGATACAGGGCCATTATGTGATCCATCTTGAGGGAATCCCACTGCTGCATCCTGATGTGGAGGTGGGAATTTCTCACTTTTGCTCTTAGCATTTGCTTGTGTTACAACTCTCCAACGCTGTTGATCAACCACAAAGAAAAAATCAAATTAACATGGAATTTTAAGCTATAGAACAGTTCAAATGGTCATGGCAATTTGGAAGAGTGAGATCTTAATGCATTTAACGCAAAAACAAATAGAAAGGCAAAATTTGTCACACGTACATTCAAGTTTGATTGGAGCTCTGCATTGGCTTCTGGAGCAGGAATTGCCCGGCCACCACGATCACGGACTCTCGCTCTTCTGGCACCATCAATGACATTAGCTTTCCCGCTCAAACCTCTTTGCCTGTGGAGGAAAAGTATACCGTCTATAAGCTTATGACCAAGATTGCTCCACAAAATTGTAATCACTTAAGGAAGAAATAAAACCTTCTTGCTGCTTCATCTCTCAATTTCACATCCATCTCTTTGCTGGGAGGATATTTTGGTAGACTTGATGGCTCACAAGCATAAGGTTCAGTTGTAAAGAACTGTAACCATAGATAAAGTGCAAACTAAGTGATTTCCTCCCTTAAATAGTCTTGTTCAGAATTTTCATTTAAAAGAATATATCATATGAAAAACAGAGCAGATTTTTTGTTAAGCAGATGTCTAATATATACAAGTTATCAAACAATAGCCATCTTTTAGAACCGCATTCAGTAACTATTGAATATTACGTAATTCCCTGAGATCAACAACTAATCATTAGTATGTATATTTATGCCTTGTTTTGCATTTCCTGCAGGAAGTGACATCTTTATTCATTAGCAATCAAAAACAGAGTAGCATAAGCAAGCAGTCATTCATTTTACTTATACTCGATTAACATGATCGAACTAACCAGATGAACCATTTAAACAGCTTTTGCAATTTTAAAATTTTAGTCTGGCTCCACCTTTTATGGTTTTCTGGTCGTCCAGTTGCGGAGAAGATGAAAAGCTGTGCATAGTCAAAGTATGTGGCTAGGTCAATCCAGATGACTACCTGTTGTTCTCTTGAACTATGAACTAGGGTCTGGCTTATTTTTATGCACAGTTTTCATCTTTCTCCGCAGCTGGACAACCAGAAAACCATACTTTGACTATCTATCAGTCTTTTGCGACCTGCCTACAAATCAAAACATAACCTTGATTTCGAAGTGCAATAATTGCTGCCAGCTGTTAAGAGGGCAGTTTAATCATGAAATTGTGAGCATTTGAAGGTCTGACAAATATATAACTGATCAGTATTAAAGAACACATGGAAGCTTTTGTCAAGCTTCTGATTTACTTTTGTCCAAACAATTAGTGCAATTGAGAGCATCAAACAATTAGTGCAATTGAGAGCATCTTAAAAGAATAAGTATTGCCACCCAGGCTGCTTCAACTTATAAGTACCCTTTCATTGCAGGTGTACAGACTCCAGACAATGAATAGTAACAACAATTCATCCACTAATAATCTAAAGGATAAGACAAAAAGGTGACTTGAATAAATAAATATGTTCTCTCGGATATAATTTACCTACCATGTAGGAGGTTAGTTCAGAGTCAACCATTAGAAAAAGACAAGCTAACTACAACGACCAAACAGCAACAGATCATTGAACCATTGATATGTTGACCAAATTGTCTGATGAAGATATGGAACATTATTGATATGAAGCTATCTAGCAAATATACCAATATTCTTTTGCTTTAAGAAAAATTACTCACTTCACTATTCAGAGCTGCAGTTGCAGAGCCTCGTTCATCGGGGTCAATTGAAAGAAGAGTTTCAACTAGAGGAAGAGAAGAAGGTGGGAAATCCTTGAACGTTTCTGTGGTGCGACGCTTGTATGGCTGCTGTGGTTTAAAAAGTGTTGCATTTGGCAACCTGGATTTCTTCCAATATTCCTCAGATGGGGAGCCACATAACTTAAATATTTTGTGCAGTTGCTCCACCTACGCAAGAAAAGAGTCCAAAAATGAATAAATTTAAACCACCAAAATTTCAGTCATAGTACAAGAATAATGACTAACAGACGCAAGCACCCAGATCACGTCAAGTGTGAGCAATGTGAACTCGAAAACAAATCTCCCAAATAAGTTAGAAGCAACGAAAGATTGAATTAGTCATAGTACATCTTGCATTGTGTTATTTTTCTCTCCACACAAGAAATATGTAGCTAGAAACATCCCTCTGCCTAACTGGTGGAGCTAACTCTGAGAGAGGTCAATATCAAATTCTCTGACTGACAATCTTATTGACTCTAAATATGTTCTGCCATGTTACATGGACTCTTCAAAAGTAGTGAAGCACCCGTGTTGGACACACAATACTAGTGTTACCCAAGAGGGGGAGGGGGTGGGGGAGAATTGGGTCTTTGACAAACAATGGAATTTTATCCGAACATGTAAAATGGTTCAGCACCCCCGCCTCAAGATCATCTCTCGACTATTCCAAAATCTACTATCTACTCTCCTTCACAGGTAAAAAGCAAACCTTGTACAAATGAGCTTCACAAGCTCTTCTCTCTTGCTAAGTTAAAGCCTCACTTAGGCTTCAAGGGTCTCACCAACCCTTTTACAAGAATAATCAATGAAGAATAGAGTTTGAGTACAATAAAGGTGAATCTCTTAATGGATGGATAAGCAAATCAATAATTCACAGCTTACAGCAATAAATGATGCAAGATGTCAAAAACTCAAATCTAGGCAAGAACACTTAAGAGCAATGAATGATCTTCAAACGTGTTTTCAAATGATAGTTCAATACCATAACTATTCAAAGGAACATGTATTTATAGCCTCTCACAAGGATATAGTTGTTGGAGCATTTAATGCGCACGTGATGGTAGTTGAATCTGACAATTTTCAAATTTATAGAACACTTAAGCGTCTAAAAGTGACAGTTAGCTCCCCCCCGGCGGGCAATTCAGAGCCTCCAACACAAATTTCCTCATATTCCTCCCCCTTCTGTTTTTGTTGACATAGGGGGAGAAAACTTATACTGATGTTTAGAGATAAAGAGAATATTGATTGTACTTGCTTTTGTTTCAACAAGTATTGATTGTACTTGCTTTTGTGAATGTGTTACCACATTTGGTTCCATTTTCTATATACTGTTGTGGTTCTGTGTTCTTGACTTTATGGTATATGACATTTTTGGACAGCTTTACCCTTGGATATATATTTGTATGACATATTGGTCTTTATGGATACTCTATGTGTTATTTGAATATATACATCCTATGTATGAAATATGATTCATATTTAAATTATTTGTCATAGATAAATGAATGGATGAAAGTTTTTAAAATTCTGGAAATTGCATGATTATTATATTCTTTGTGAGCGTATTGATAGGGGGAGCACCCCAAATTGTGAAGCTGATAGGGGGAGCTTTATTAATGTTTATTATTATTGTTTAAAACACATCAATAGTTTGTCATCATCAAAAAGGGGGAGATTGTTAGCCCCAAAGGTTTCAACCCAAGGGCATTTGGGTAATTTTGATGATTATAAACAATTATAGTGTAAATTTAATATTCTACTCAAGTGTGACCATTTTCAGATTATCTTAAACTCAAGTCAATAAGGCTCGGCAGAGTTCAAATTGACAAGGCACGTGATGAGGAAACCTATGAAGCTTGAAGTCAAAGCTCAAAGACATTGAAGTCAAAGATGAAGAAAATGGGTAGTATAGTCTTATGGTGAGAGCTAGATTCCATGTAAAGCATTTTATGTTGCATTTTGTTTAGAAGCTCAAATCATGGACTTAGAAGATTCTAGTAGGACCCTTAAACCAATTGAATAACATCATTCAAAGGTCCATAGAATCAATTGACTAAGCCCATGAACTTAGATGTCTCACATTTTAAGGGTATAATAGTCATTGAAAAAGTTAGAAGTCATTTCGAACTTAAAAGAAATCAAATTTATGGTTTTGAATGACTGAGGTGCCTAAATAACCAAATACATAACAGGTGTTCTGCTACATGTAACTTAGACATCTATCATATGCTATATAGACGCCTAACTAAAACTTCCAGTAGCCAAGACATAAAAGTTGAAATCTTGACTTAGGTGCCTAACTGAATTAAATGGCTTTTCCAGAAGAGGGGTGATTTTCCAGGAAAATGGACTTAGACGCCTAATTGTTTAGATTAAGCACCTAATTGTCCAACACAAAAGGCAAATCTAGGACTTAGACATCAAACTGTCCCTTTTAAGCGCCTAAATGTTTGATAAATTTGGAAATCATCAGATCCAACTACTCCCACACGCGCATTAAATGCTCCAACAACTATATCCTTGTGAGAGGCTATAAATACATGTTCCTTTGAACATTTATGGTATTAAACTATCATATGAAAACACTCTTGAAGATCATTCATTACTCTCAGGTGTTCTTGCCTGGATTTGAGCTTTCGACATCTTACATAATTTACTGCTCTAGGTTGTGAGCTATTGATTTACTTATCCATCCATTGAGAGATAGCAAGAAAGAAGAGCTTGTGAAGTTCATTTGTACAAGATTTGCTTTCCACCCGTGAAGGAGAGTAGATAGTAAATTTTGAAATCCTCGAAGAGGTGATCTTGAGGCGGTAGTGTCGAACCACGTTACATGCTCAGTGTTTATTGTGTTTTAATCTCTCTCTTTATATTTGTGCATTGTTAATTTCATATATACATCTTAACATTTGCACAAAATCTTACGCAAAAAAAATTTCATTGTTTGCCAAAGACCTAATTCACATCCATTGAGAGATAACAAGAAAGAAGAGCTTGTGAAGTTCATTTGTACAAGATTTGCTTTCCACCCGTGAAGGAGAGTAGATAGTAAATTTTGAAATCCTCGAAGAGGTGATCTTGAGGCGGTAGTGTCGAACCACGTTACATGCTCAATGTTTATTGTGTTTTAATCTCTCTCTTTATATTTGTGCATTGTTGATTTCATATATACATCTTAAAATTTGCACAAAATCTTACGCAAAAAAATTTTCATTGTTTGCCAAAGACCTAATTCACAACCCTCAACCCCCCCCCCCCCCCCCCCCTCTTCCCCTTCCCCTTCCCCTTCTCTCTCTCTATCGGGTCAATTGTTGGGTAACAACTAGAACATGGGTATGGGATGTGTCTCTTTTTGTTGGACATGCACCTAAAAAGCATATCAAATGATTCAATTTTATCATATTATTGTTTAGGGTAAATTACCCTCCGATACCCAAAGGTTTACACTTATTACCCTCAAATTAAACTTTGTCCAAAATCACTCTAACACCCCATCATAGTTGGTTCCCGTTTGTTTATGATAACAGTCAAAGTTAAATGTCTATAATACCCTCTAACAAAATATTTGCTATACTGACATAAGCACACCAATATGTGATAGACAAAAAATGCCCCTAATATAACTTACGTCCTTTAACATGCCTTTTCATTTCAGCCACAAACCCAACTTGCCAAAATCAAAGACTCCCACTCCTCTCTCCTAATCTGAGAAACCCTAACCTTTTGAACTCTGTCTCGCAATCTTTAAGTTTATACAACATCAAAGCTTGAAGGTTTGTTGTCCTACGATCATGAAGTGCAAAATTTACATTTTGTCCACCATCAGATCTTGAGAGCTTGTCCCAAATCATTTTTGGGTTTCGATCATGAAGCAGAGAGAGAAGACAAGATTCCTTTACAGTTTGCTTGGTAATTATTCCCTTAGGGAAGAACGTAGTATATCGTCGTTCGAGAGCATTAATATCAGCGTTAGAATTCAGAAGTAAAATCTATTCTTGATTTTCTTCTTTATTTTCCTTCACTTTCTTTTGGGTTTTCTGGTCAGTCTCACGAATTGGAATGTACAAGGCTAGTTCTTTAATTCTTTTTTCCGGAATTAGTAAGCAACAATATTTCGTGAAATTTCTGCATTTTCATTTCTTTTTCTTTTTTCTTTTTGGTGTTTTCTTGATTTGAAGTTTTGGTCATCCAATCACTCTCCTCTAAATTGTTGTTCTGAGTTTGAATTTTTCATATGAAAAAAAGACACTGTAACTTGTGAAGGAGGAAATCTAAGGTAGATTCAAAGTGTGTGTATTTGCAGTAGAATGACTGTTATAGTATTTTAAGAAATTAGGATTGAACTTATAATTTAGGATTCTCGCTGAATTCAGGAGGACACTTTTTAGGAGAGGACATATACATATATATATTATATATTTCAGTATGTACAAAGGAGAAGCATAAGTGCTTGTGGGTCTTCAATGGAGTTTTCAAATTAGATGCAGCTTTATGTATTGAGGGCATTTTGGTCATATAAATAAGGTTATATTTGTTACCATACATGTTAATTAAGGGTAAATATGTAACTTCACTCCATTGAAGGGTAATTTTGGCATTGCATAAAAAATTTCAGACGGAGCTAATAGGTCTACTACAGACTGGACCTAGTTGTTATTTTTTTCAAACTTCAAGGGAGGTTGATTACAATTTTGACCAAAGTTTAATTTGAGGGCAAAAAGTGAAAACCAGGGGTCTAAGGGTAATTTACCCTAGTTTAATACGAGTCAAATGCCTATATTAAACACTATGTAACATATAAGAAATTATTTTACTCTAAAAAATATAATAAAATAAAAAGATTATATAATATTAATATTTAGCAATGTCCATGTGTCCTTTGGTTTCCAAATTTGATATATTAACATTTGGATACATATCCACACCCAACACACATACCCAAGTCCAGGTAATATAGAGGTAATGAATGACCATAAAAAACCATTAGTTGTTGCCTGATTCCATGATTTTGAGCATAATGTATTGTCTGACATCTAAGAGCAAACTAAATGGCTTGATGATGTGCATATGCAGTAAAAGGGTATAATAAAATCATGAAGTTTATTAAAGAAGCCGACTGCAAATATTCATAAACCAAGTTAGATGAGAATGTTCACCACAGGAACAGACTCAAAACCCAAATTGTTGTACCCCAAAGACTCCGGCACTTTTACATCCTCATACAAACACAATAGTGATCTGAGTATATATCTTCAGAACCAATGATGTACCTGAAGTTAAAAGAGTAGTCCATATTAAATAAAGCAAATGAATAAAGAATACCTCTGTTCGTCCAGGCATTATTGGTTTCCCAGCAAGTAACTCAGCCAAAATGCAGCCAGCACTCCAGAGGTCGACACCAACTCCATAATAAGTGGCCCCAAGAAGAAGTTCCGGGGGACGGTACCATAAGGTGACAACACGACTTGTCATTGGTTGCTTGTGCTCAGGATCATAAAAAGATGCTAGTCCAAAATCAGCTATTTTTAATGTTCCTTCATTGTCAATAAGCAAATTGGAGCCCTTGATATCTCGATGCAAGACACCATGTTTGTGGCAGTGCTCAAGCCCAGACAGTAATTGCTTCATATAGCATTTTACCTGACCAGAAATATATTTAGAAACAAATTAACCTCACAAATTTATATAGTCTATTGTACACAAGTCAGGTTTTATAAAATACAGTTAAAATGGGTCAATAAAACTGGATATGGCCAAATGGACAAAATGTTTAATAGAAATACTGCTGAACAGCACACTTTATCCTGCCATAGTAAAACTCTACAACAACTAACCAGTATGTATACTCTTATAAGTGGAATGCCCTTGGACTTGGAGGATAACCTTGCCTTTTATATTCAAATCTTCAGAAATTGCTGCCGTGGGCATGCGCGGGGGTTCCATTTATGTAATTTTTTTCCGAAGTAACCTCTAGTGTCAAGGGTCATATATAAGCAATTAAAAATCTCTACTTTTTTAGTCTTGGTTCTTTTGGCAAAGTGGTGGTGTGTGGGTGGGGGGAACAGGCCCCTCAACTTATATGTAGCAAGGTACATGTAGCTCCACCTAGATCAACCCCCACAGGACACAAGCACGGTGATATACCCTATTGGACATGCAGCTCCCATACTCTATAATGAATGTGCCCTAGTTCTTTCTGTAAATTGCCAAAAACAGCTGCAAAGGATCTGCATGGGGAAGTGATAGTTTCACATTTGTAATTGGAAAATCACTTTATCAACTTTTAAACCATTTCAAGAATCTTTACATCACTAGAAAAACCTTCAGTTTGACAATGTCTCTCTAATATTTAAGAATTATGTTTGCATCTCGGTAGGTACATATTGCTCTGTGTTTGCAGCAAATAAAGAGTGCTATTTGGACAGAAACAACAGGTGGTGGTAATACACAGATAATAGGGAACTCCTACTACTTTTCCTTGATAGCAAAGTTCTGTTCTCCCATAAAATATTATTAAAAGGAAGGGAAAATCTCACTTCTCCAAATATTTAAGGCACAGTAAGTAAACTCGTAACAAAAGAAGGCCATGCCCCCGTGCTGGTCCACATTAATCAAGGGTGTTGGGAGGTGTGGATTGGTACTTACCTAATATTTAACAATATTTACACAAAGTGGCCAACATTCGACTTGAACCAACATTCTCAAATTTGACAAACCAAACTTTTATCACTACACCAAGCATTGATCCCCTCTATAATGTTTTTTTTTTATAGGAAATAACATTCAATAAAAATGGCTCAAAGGGGGAGTGCATCCCAAGTACAACTTCATAAAAGCCAAATTGACCCTCATTAATCATTGTGTATTACAATAGACAGGAGCAAAATTTTCTACAGTGGAGGACACGACTAGAATTCTAGCATAGCAAGCACATGTACAAATCAACAAAATGGTTATAGATGATTCACTATGGCAAAAGCTAGGGATGATATTATATGCTCAACTCAAAAATTAGGTCCTTATCCAAGCAAAATCTGAACCCTTGGAATTGTTAGAAGTTTCACATTATTAAAATTTTCATTGATTTTTTTTTTTTTTGTAAGTCAAAATTTTCATTGAAAAATGAACTGAAGATTGGCGAATATTTCTGCTAGTACAGCTCTCAACTTCTGAAAGGCAAGTTCTGAACAAAAAAGATGTGGATGTTATGTCAATAAATCAACTCCTAGAAGATAAAAATAATTAGATTCCAGGATGCTGTAAGCTTTTGTTTGTGTTATGGCAGATGCTCGAAAATCTGTATACCTGGAAGAACAGGAGATGCATGATGTGAAGGACATGAGGCTGCCAACACATTGTGGATTCACAATCCCAACTGTAAATATATACCAGTCCAATAACTTGGAAGAGACTGATTTAAAGAATCCAATATTACTAACTAATTTTTCAGCCACACAACTTTGATGAAAGAAGTGTTCATGGCATTCAGTGAGACATTATCAATGCAATGCAATATTAATAAGCTAAATAATCTTAGGGCTAGTTTGGTACGCAAGAATGAAATAGAATGGGAATGGAATGAAGCTGGGAATGGAATGGAATGACCATTCTCATTCCAATGTTTGGTTGTGGATAGAGAATAATCTATGAATGAATTTTTAAAATGGGACATTGGTCAACTTTAATTTAATTATCATGTAAAAAAATTAATTAATTACCAATTCAATTAAAACTTTCTTAATCAAGATATAATCCACCTTTTTATTTTAGTCAAGAGATTAATATAATCTTTTATACGAAAAAAATTAATACTTTATTAAAAACTGAAAATGATAAAACAAGAATCTTCCTTTTCTTTCACAACTTAAAATATAGCAAGTTATATATATATGGGCATGTGACATGTATATATATATATATAGGCGTGTGACATGTATATATATATAAGCTTGTGACAGGTATATAACATACATATTATATATAGAGAGAGAGAAAGTAACGTTAATTACTTATTTTATATTAAATATTATATATATATATATATATATATTCTGAAGTGAGTTGTAAAAGAGGGAGAGAAATTAATGAAGAGAGAGAGGGTGATTTTAATAAGAAATGGGAATGGAATGGCCATTCCATAGCTCAAGAGGAGGAATGGTTTGAATGCCTATAATATCTGTGTGAAGTTATTATCGACATCCCAAGAATAACAAAGTACAAATTTTGGATCATTTTGGAGAAATGCAGCAAGATGAACGGTGACAAGAGGCATTCAAAAGCCAATTCCAGAATTTATATTTCCCCACATCAAAACAAAGCCTAATCAGCTGCAATATATAACAAGATAATTTCAAGAGAGAAAAGAAAAAGGAAAAGAAATTAGGTATATCTGCACTGTGGGATGATGCAGAGTATGAAATTTTTCTGAATCTACATGCCCAAAACAATTCAACATAACATCACAGTAATTAGTAAGAAGTAACAACCCCGCATTTATATCATAAAAACACAACATTGGATACCCAAAGCATTAGGTATGGGCCCCTACACCTCAGAAAGGTCTATAGTAACATCAAGACACACAAAAGGCAAAATTATAAGAAAAATGCAGCTATATAAGCTCAAAACATTAACTATAGAGATAATAATAAAAGAAGTAAAATACTTCAAAAAACAAAAGACAACAAGAAAAGGAAAAAAAGGCAACCATGAGGATAGCATTTTAAAAGTAATTTCCCTTTTGAGAGCAAAAATATTTTCACTTTCAAGAACAATAAAAGTACTTCCGAAGTCCCAACCAGAAAATCTCTTAACTCTGAAATTATAAATCCAAATCCATATAAATTGCCTGAATTTACCCAATAATTTAGCACAATAAAAGTAATCCAACACAAAGTAAACACTAAAGTTAGGTGAAATAACAGAGAAATGGCTCCGATAATCACCTGCGGCTCCGTGAACTTGACGCCTTGGACAGCGGCGAGGCCAGCGAGATCGTGTTCCATGTATTCAAATACAAGGTAAAGACTACTAGACATTCTTGATGTAACCAAGCCTTCAAGCTTGATTACATTGGGATGATTTAACCTACTCAGGACAAGTATCTCTCTTGCCATAAACTTTACACTCTCTGGCTCTAAATTATCAAACCTAACCTTCTTCAGAGCCACAATCTTTCCTGTAATTAAATCCCTTGCTTTGTATACATTGCTATACGTCCCTTGCCCAATCTAAACAACAAAGTTTATACCCCAGATTAGAACTATGACTGATATATATATATATATATATGGAATCAATATATGTATATGATATTTATAAGGGTTTTGAGAGTACTTTATCGAGTTTTTCGAAGGTGTTGGCACGGCGAGGGGTCCAATCCTTGATGACATCGCCGGCAACGGCTGACAGCCACGGAGGCCAGCCTTGAGTGGTTTTAAGGCAGTACTCCGGCCTCGATTTACGCCGTTCCTGCGCCGGAAAATCGACAGGGTGCCGGATCTTTTCTTTCTCCCTCTCGACTCCGTTTCTCCGGACCCTGACGGCGTCCGATGGTTGTTGAACGCTCCGACCAGTGTGCGAAGCACCGGGGTTTCTGCCGCGGATGCCTCTCCGGCCATCTCCGGCGGCTCTTGTACCGATAACGCAGCCCATACCTCAGCTCCCCATGTGCCGCCGCCACATCGAGTTGAAGAAAGAATGAGCGGTGATCTGGTTAGAGCTGGCCGGAAAACTGGTTAGCTGAAACCGCTAGTGGTATTGTGTGTGCATTTATTCCTTTCTTTCCCAGTCGGCGAACAGCTAATCAAAAAAATGGTGGTTTGTAGGGGAGTAGAAGTGAGTTGTACGGAAGCGAAAAGTGGTTTTGAAATAGAATCGGTAGTTGAGATTAGATTTATAGATATATATATACATATACATATATATATAGAGAGAGAGAGAGAGAGTAAAAGGAGGAATCAGATGGAAAGGAGGCAGCTCTCGTAGCAGCAGCTTGTTTCAGGAGTGTAAAAAAAAGGAGTCAGTGAGACTTTATAGGGATTTTTAGTCTACTTCAGCAATTAAGTCCTGGTCTTTCATATAATTACGGGATTACCACTGTAGTCTTGTATGATATATATATATATATATGAAAATGATATATAATTACGGGATTGCCACTATAGTCCATATATATATCGACGTCACCATTTGAACCTTGAAGTCAATGGAGAACACCCATGCAGATGCAGTATTGCAAATTTACCACACGGTGGCAAAATATATGTATATATATTTGACTCTCTCTCTAGATATATATATATATATATATACATTTCAGCGCTCTCTCTCTCTCTCTAGTGGTGTTAATGAGGCTGTGATTACATCAATATTTCTCATCAAATCAATGATTACTGGGATACATTATCTTTAATAATCTACCAACTAGAAAGTAAAAAAATTATAATCTAAATTTAGATTTTTAATATACTTATCATGGCAATTACTCTCTCTCTTAAATCCTAAGTCCCACAAAAGAATGTAAAAAATTGAAATCTTCTTAAACTATTCTTATCTTGAAGAATTTTAAACTAACCACGTATATATTTAAGTAGTTGGAAGGCTAATATTGGAATTTCATATGGGAACATGTGTCAAAAGCATGCTACTTAAGCAATTATAGAAACTTATTTTGGGACAAAAAGGAATTATCAAATTAGTGAAAGATTTAGAACTGTATCATCATCATCATCATATATATATATATATAAATAATGCACAAGTGCTTCAAATTAAAGTTGCATTTTAATCTCTAACTAATAATGTGCCATTATAGATCGTGTTCCTACCACAGTCCTACCTGGTAGCATGAACACAGGGCATAGACATGATACGGCAGAATATAGCTAGCACGTTAAGTTTTAAAAACGTAGTACACGATATGAACACTGCTAATATATATTTTATTAAACAAGATAATTAAAATGTGTTACAAAATTTAGATCAGAGGGTTGTATGAATATCTTACTATTATATACGTTATTATTCTCTCACTATTATTATAATTATAGTTTTTATGGATAAATTAATTTGACATTTCTATTAAACTAACGATCAGTTAAACAAATCATATCTAATATAGTACCCTCAAGCGATAATGTTTTTGTGCAAAAATAATCTCAATTTTTAATCATTTGACATGTTTTATATTTAATTTTTTCTCCATTAATGTCACACCAGTACTACCAATATCAAGAATAGTTTTGACATTTTGTCTTTTTTTTCTATTAATTGACTTTAACAGAACTGACTGTCAATTAACAACAAGAATTCTCATAATAAAGTCAACCAAACCTCATATTTTACTCTTTTATTATATATAAAAAGTGTCATTACATGTTATAGCGTGTAATAGTGTCAATTTTGAATTAGGATGTGTTGGCCATGTGAAAATTAATAAAAAAATATTTTCAAATTATGAAGTGTTCATATAATGTTATATTTGATAAAGAATTCACATGAACACGACACATTTTTAAAAGTGTCTTTACTTCAGATGTTCATATCTATATATGACTGACTTAATATTTTTATAATGCATGGTAAAAGTAAAAATAATAATTTTTGAGATAAATAAAATAATTATTTTTATATAAGGTATAATATACAATATCACTAAATATGTTGAAAAGGTTCTAACTTCTAAGAGCTGGAATTGGGAGTATCTTCAATTTAGAGTTTCTAAGCCCTAAAAAGGTTGCCAGATGTGATTTTTACACATGTGACTATACATAGTACCAGAGGAACAGATTGAACCTACTCAGCAATTAATAAATTATTTTATAGTTTTCAAATTTCTGTTTCATCAATTCCATTTTGGTCCTTCCATCATTGCACTCTCCTACTGTCGCAATTCCAGTTGGTAAAATGGGTTTATCTTATTCACACTCTACTTTCAATTCATGATCACTCTTTACTTTCAAGCATAGCATTCCATTCCATTCAATCCAATACCACATATCAACCTGCACTAGGTGCCCACCAGATAAGAGTAGGTGCATTCTGGTGCGATTTGTAAATTCGCGTGTCTTGAATTTAGGTCTGACAAAATGGGTGAGTTTGGATCCGATCGAATATGAGTAAATTAAATATGGGTTATGGTCCATATTCAACCCATTTATAACGGATTAAATATGGACAAGTTAAATGTGGGTTAAGTAAACCTGCAAACTCATTGACCCATTTTTAAATTTTAAAAAATGTAATTGCCATTTTTAATTTGGGTTAATTCCGTCATCATATTCAGATAGAAAAAAAAATTAACGAATAAAAACGCAAACTCATATTAACTATGTAGGTTGAAATGAAGAAATTTGATTGATCAATTAAATTCAATAACTTTTTTCAAAAATTCTTTTAAATTTTATACTATTTTATAAAATTCAAAGCTAACATAACAAGTTAGCATGAACTGATTCATTTATAAGAATCCGATCCATTTATGCAACCTGACCCATTTACAATGACCCAACCTATATACCTAGAAAAATTATTTTTTTTATAAATAAAAAATAAACAGATATTATCAAAGCTAATATGTAACAAAAGAGAGAAACAATAATTTATAATGTGTTTTGACCCGACCCATTTGTAGGACCCGACTTGATCTAATCCATTAACATGACCCAACTTGTTAACCGCTTAAAATAATTCTAATTTTTATGAACTTCAAACATTTGAACCTGACCCGTCCCATTTTGTAAGACCCAACCCGACCTTACCCATTTTGTAAGTCTCGTGAAACTATAAAATTCAACTAATAACAACACATATGCATGCACATATATATGTATATGTATTTATCAACCGTCACTTGTAACTTGATTCAATAAAATCATGGGCATTTTGTATGTATATATATATAATCTTAAAGAGAGTGGGATTGGGAGAGAGCCGAAGAGAGGAAAAGAGATTATATATATATATACATAGGGGGATTATGATATAAAGAGAATATTTTAGAGAGAGAGAGATGAGATTGTGATATAGAGAGAGAATTTGAGAGAGAGAGTGGATAGAGGGAGAGGATTGTGATATACAAAGAGAAAATCCTATTTGATTAATATAATGTATAAAAAATTTCTTTTTTAGAATGCTTTTGAGTCTCTTATAACATGAATGAAATATGAGTTGAATATAGGCATTCATATTAAATCCATTAAAAATGGGTTTAATTTATTCGACTTGTTTTTGGTCCGTATTTTAAAATGGTTCACCCATATCTATTAAAAAGTGGATGGATATGAACGAGTTGGCGGGTTTGCACCCATTTCGTCACCCCTACTTAAATTTGATTCTTATAAAACATCAAAATACTAGAATTTACTTTCGCAACCATAAGTCCAAAGAATCTATGGCCAGAAGATTTACCGTATTTAAATAAAAAATACTACAAATTACAAGGAAATTTTTTTGTACTTCATTGCTTGGCGACAGCTGGATCTTGTACCTTTCTTTTATTTTATAAAATTCCTTAAGGAGAAAAAAAAAAAAAAGAAGATGATTGACAATCTACGTAGGTACCATACAAAATAAATTTTAATTGAAAAAAATTAGTATCATAAAAGTGTTCTCATGATAAGCGCACGCTAACAATTGTTGGATTAATCATTTATTTTTAGAAAAGTGTCTTAGTTAATAAAATCCTTTTGGTTATGAAGTTGTGAGGCAGATTTTGTTTCAATCCCAATCACGTTGTGAATTCAAATATTTTTTTGAAAGCTCGTGATCTCTGTCTTTTTCTTTGCATAATGAAAATTATTTGATAATCTTTATAGTAGACGTAGGCTATAACTAAAATCACCAAATCTATTCATTTTGTGTGGTGCATAGTTTTAGGTTTTCTATCAATTTTAATTATGTTTGTAGTTTGCATTGTTTGTGAATCTCATTTATTAAACACCGGTCATGGCTTTGCATCGCTACATAAAAATCTTCACTTTGCATAGTTTGAGCTAATGCTACAAATGAATCGAACTGTTAATAAACAGTTCGGACTTGGCTCAAGCTCATTCATTAATCATACAAGTCGAGCACATTTCTAAACTCGTTTGATAAATGAGCCGAACTTGAACAATATTAAGCTTGGATCGTATAAGCTCGTATATGTTCGTGAATACGTTCATAAACATAGATTTGTATAATAAGTTCATGAACCAAAACGATCTTAAATCACAAATACAAATCGAGTCTGAATGAATTTTTTTGTTAAACGAATTGAACCCGAATTTTTCAAAATATTAATGAATCAAGTCTTGACTTAAAATTTTGAACTCATCACGATCTCAAACTGAGTCCAAGCTGAACTCACAAACAAACGAGTCAAAATCAAACATATTTGAGCTCGATTTCATTTGTTCGGACTCAACTCGATTTATTTGTAGCCCCACGTTGAACCCTTGTCATCTGTTCCACAATATTGGAAATGCCACGTGATGCAAAAGGGATTTCATTCAAATGCATCTTTTTTCCCATCTTCTTTTTTCCATCTTTATGAAATTATTGCTTCAGAGACTGCATATAAACTTTTGTTTTGTTTCTTTTCTTCAATAGGAGGTACTAAAAGCTTTTCATTTGAAATACAAGGACATTTATTTTGCAAGGTGTAATCAATTGCAAGAAAAAAAAGGTACAGAGGAAATGATTCCGGAGCTACCAAACTCGCCCAACCTATTAAATGGGCATCTTCGCAATTAATGCCCACTCCATCATGATCCCAATAAAAAATACAAGTACTGTTTGTCTCATGAGTAACAGAGGATTATCTTGTAAGAACATGGAATCTCCATCTTTTTATTACCATGATACAGTAATACACGAATATGAAGAAGTGCATCTAATCATAATCAGGAGTGTTGATTTGATCCGAATTGAGTAGGGGTGTTTATTTGATCCACCCTTGAATTCAATCTGATGAGAGAATTCGATTCCATCCAATACGATATGAGCAGATTGAGTTGAATTTTCATTGGAATAGTTCAATGGTGGATACATGAATTCGTAAGAATTCAATTACAGACTAAGTTCTAAAAAATACGATCCGATCCGATCCGATCCATGAATGTGAATTGATTCATTAAGAATATGCCATATACAAATATTATTTAATTTAAATTGGATATAATAATTTATTATTATTTTTTTTAAATATATGAACTAACATTTATAAATTGATAATTAATTTATTGGGTCATGATTAAAAAATATATATTTTAGACTATTTAGAAAAGTTCAACTCAGAGAACCGATTCGACCCAATCCGATATTTCATATATCACAATGAATTAAAGCATTTTTGCAAATCGGATCGGATTGGATTAAACTTAATCCGATCTGTGGTTACTCCTAACGATAAGAAGAATGTATGAGAATTACACACTTAAAAATTGGTATAAAAGTTTATTTATGTTCTCTTTCTTTTTACTCCATTCGATCAAATTAAATTATACATGAAACCTATAAATAAGGTAAGAGTAACAATTATCCAAAACATTTTTAATACAACAACATTTTGTCAACCGAAAAAGTTTTGCGTTAATATTTTCATCTGAAACAGAAACAATATTTTTGTTGTGAGGTTTATTCAATAGTAATTGGTAACGTAAATTTTGTTGCAAGATTTTTAAAAACAAAAACTTGAAAACATATTTGATAAAAAAAAAATTGCAAGATTAAAAAATAAAATAACTAATTAAAAAAGCCACCTAGAGTTTTTTTTTTTTTTTTGTCATTGTTCAACAGTGTTGTTGCTACCGTGCAAAAACATTTGGAATCACTAATTTTTTGTTTCTGACTTGAATCTCTTTTCGATAACAAATGCAATACTATTAATATAACAACAAAAGTTACTATACACGTTTTGGTGTTTTGCTTAACAAAAAAAAATAGTAATTTTTTTTTTTTACACCATCATAAGTAATGGTTTTATAAATAATTAATGTTCATATGTGTTTCGTTTTGAAGTTGTAGACACATCATTCAATACCTATTCAAATCTTCCAACTTGAATTAATGACATGTTACTAAGGGTCAAACATGTTATGGGGGTAGACAATAACCTGTCATCATTTTGGTGGGTCGAACGTTACTTGCCTCAGAAACACCTTTTACAAGGCATGTACCATGTGGTACATGTTAGGTAGGATTAATATTATTCTTGTTTTATTTTTAGTCACCACAATCAAATAATCAATATCAATATATATATATATATAGATATATTATATTTTATTTTTTCCTTTTTAAGTCACCACCAAATGACATGAAGGGCATGAGTATGACAACATCTCTCTTCATTAATTTACTATAAAGTCTCTTTTTAATTCACTATGCAAACTAAAGCAATCAATTGTCAACCCCATTAGTACTTGGGGTGGGGGTGAAGCACACTCAATAAGATCATAATTCAATCTCAAAATAGCTTTTTTTCATAGTCAATAATTAAACCCCAAACTTGATTCATGCAATGCCAAAGTTTTATCATTTATATTAGATTAGGAACATGAGATTTTATTTAAAATAACCATTATACGAAGATAGTCATTATATCTTGTATGAGCCATGATACAAAATTCGGAGATTCCATTCGAAAACCTTCAAAATTGAAGCATATTCTCAAACCACTAATTATTGTAAGCTACTTTGTCCTATTGTTCTTACGTAATTGGTTGAAGATCTTTAATTTGAGTTATGATACGGAGTCCGAATTCTGAATGAATTTATATGAGTGGAAATAATGTCATTAACACGATGACGTCATGATGACATCATCAAATATTTACGTAAACTCATTCGAAAATTTAAGAGTTCGGAAGATATATCATGACATCATCAACATGGTGACATCATGATGGTACCGAAATAAAGGTTTTTCTATTCACTTTATTCCTATGAAAAATTATATATAGTTCAAATTCGGAGAAAGTCTACAATATTCGGGATATCTTGTCTCGTGGTACTCCTCCAATGAAAACTCAATATTTTTATTGGTAATAGTGACATGAGTTTATTAAAAAGGATATCACGTGACAAAATATCTTTGAAATATTGTAGATTTTTTCACAAATTCGATTGTTTTATATGACAGGAAAATGACGTTATTATCCACTTATGTAAATACAGTAAGAAATGTTAGACTTTCGCACAGTATCTCACGACTCTATATTTAGAGAATCTATGAAATTATTGCCTTTTTTAAATATATAAAAAAAAAAATCACACAAGTAAAATAGTTAGTTGGGAAATAAAAATTTGCCAGTGTTTATCATCACCCTATGTTTGTTATGAGATGGGTCTAACACTTTCTTTTTTATTTTATTTATTTATTTATTTGTGGTCAAATATTTAACGAAGTTGGTAGAAATGTCAAACCATGTAGATATAGAATTTGTTTTATTTGTTCTAAATCTTGGGTAAAATTCAAATAGTCCCAATCCTCAAGGCGAGTACGTGTCACACTCGAACTCAGGACCATTTCTGACCCCTGATCGAAGTAGAATCAGATAACAATGCGTGTGGGCCCAACATGATTGACACAAAATGAAGACTTTGAAGTTTCATCAATGGGTTGTCAATTAGAAAATTCATAGCAAGATAGCAACATATACAAGTTGGTTCTGGAACACAAATATAAAAATTAAAATAATGAGTGCATGGCATGCTTTCTATGATTAAATCATAAGTTTACATAATTTAAATTCTATAAATTATCTTTAGGGCAAAGAGCAAAAAAAAAAAAATTCTGCCTATACAAAAAATGTGTTAAAAATACCCCCAGTCATATATATGCATATAATCAGGGCGACTCAACATAATTTAAGGCCTTAAGCGAAAAATATAAAAGTGCCCCTTTAACATATAATATTTTAATAACAAATATTAATCAATAATATTTATATAAAAACTATTCTTATTGAAATTATTTTATTTAATTGGACCATTTTCTATTAATAAATCTTTTAATTTTTAGCGATATTTTCGAGTACATAGATATTTTTGAGAATAGAATATGATTTTTGAATAAGATCTTTATTTTTTTTACTTGGTTCACTTTCTTTCTGAAATTATTATATTTAATTGGACCATTTTCTACAAATAAATATTTTAATTTTTAGATATTTTTGGGAATAAAATATGATTTTTGAATAAGATCTTCATTTTTTTTTCTTGGTTCACTTTCTTTCATTCTTTTTTATGTTATTAGTAAAGAATTTTTTTATTACACATTTGATTATCATTATGAATCTAAGTCATTAATATATTTATCTTTCATTATTGTATTATCTTCTAGTAATTCTTTTAAATAACTTGATTGTTCTTCTATTGATTTTTCACCTAAATTTCTTGTTTTTTTTACTATTAATTATAACAAAATTAATAGGAGAGATGAAAAGTTTATAATTCCTATTTTTTTAGGATTATCTGTTAGGTATATATTCAACGATTCATAAAAAAATGTGAAATGAGGATTGATAGAGAGAGAGAAAAAAAGGAAGATTTTTAGATAAGGATAAAAATTAGAAATTTTAGAATGAATCAAATTATTTGAGTCTATTATTAAATTTTTACTATTGATTGAGGCCTATCAGTACAAAGAAGCAAAATTTTTAAAAGTCTAATAATATTATAAAATAAAATTTTTAAGAACTCTTATTAAGGAAATAAAATAATTTGTAGGTCTTTATTTATTGGGGTCTTAGGCAACCTCCTCACCTAAGGGTTGAGCTGACCTTGCATATAACTCTCTAATATTGAAAATTATGTGCAAATACCTTCATATGCCGGTTAACTGTCAATTTTGACTCTAAAAATTCTAAAATATATTTTTTAAATGATTATAATACTCCTAACAAATTATGGATAAAGTTTTAATCAAATTCTTATGTGCTTATTTTGACTATATTTTTTATTTTTTGAAAGGATATTTTAGACATTTCATTCTTCCAATTGATGAAATGTTATTTGTACACTTTAAAAAATATAGGAGTTAATTAAATCGTTGAAGAGTTTTTTTGACACATTTTGTATATAATAGGAGGTAATTAAATCGTTGAAGAGTTTTTTTTTTTACACATTTTGTATATAACAGGAGCGATTTTTTTTTCGTACTTTACCCGTATCTTTATATTATACTAATAATAGTAACTTATAGGCTTTGAACACGTGAGAGAGAGAAAAAGAAATGCATTGTAGTCTTTATTTTTATGAGTATGATATGATTTTATAGTAAGATTATTCTCAGTCATGATTGACACCCATGAACAAATATTTTTGAGAAAAAAGGGCAAAACTTTATATGATCACAGCAAGATTGTGTCAAGGCCAGTGCTAACCCGGATTAAAATCAGGTTGCATTCGGGTTTGGGCATTGGGCAATTCGATCCCCACAAAAGTTGCCAACAACACCTAAGCCTAACTTGAATTTATATATATATATTATACACGTGGGTAATTATTACTTTAAAAATATGGGTTTGAGTATTATATAATTTTGATTAAAAAAAATAAAAAATAGTCCCTATTCAAATGATTAGATTTGCTTACCAATATTGCCCTTTCTTATAATTCTTATTAAAATACTAACTATGCCCTTTGCTTCCTATTTGTAATTAGTATCAATATACAGTAATAATGAAAAGAACATAGTTTTAATTCCCACCAAAATTAGCAACATTTTAAAGTATTAACAAGTTATTTTAATTCAACCAATTTTAATAAAATAAAGAATAAAACAAGCCCGAAAAGTTCCACAATTTTTTTATACGAAGTGTATTCATGTACAATTAATGAAATTTTAATTTCTTTTCACTTTTTTTCTTTCTATTTTATATTATTTTATAAATAAGCAATTTCAAGAATTATAGGTAAGTTTATGTAAATTTAAGTCAATGATATATATATATATATATATATATATAGAGAGAGAGAGAGAGAGAGAGAGAGAGAGAAGATGTATCAAGATAGTATTTTTTTTTCTCGAAATTTTCTTTTATATAAGAAAATGACATTAATTATATTTCTATAAAATGGCAATATTGGAAGAAAATCAATGTCAATGAAATTATGAAATGAATAAGAAATATTTACTGAAACATTCTACAAGTCACACAAGTTAGATAAGTCAGCATATAATACATATCCATGTGACTTTAATTAACTCCTCCGTTATAAAGACTCTCTTTCTTTGAAAGAAAAAGAAATATTTCTGCAACACAAATCTTGTTACTAGTAATGATACAAATATACATTATATTTTTATATAGTCAAACTTCATCTGGTATGAGAAACTGACCGACATAGTAAATAACAAGCTAGCATTAGGTAATGCCTATTTGGTAACATAAATTAAGAATGTCTCTATCGAATTGGAAACACAGAAATGTTGTGGAAGAACAAAAATAAAAAACAAAACCTAATTTAATGTGTGTGTGTATATATGACTTTCCACATGAAAAATTGAAATGTATGTTTGTGAAAAAGTCTGTGTCAAAAGCATGTTTAGCTTCATTGACAATTTCATATTTGAGGGACTAGAAAATTGATATTTAGTCGGAGATGAGCCACCACAAAGACCACAATTTCAACCCTAGCTATAACTAATTCTGAAAGTTACTCATTTGACAAATAGGTAGCTGAGAGGAATTTCTTCATATAATGGCCCTCAAAATACTATTTAATTGATTTTTTTATTTTATTTTCTTTGGCTTATAGTCATGACTTATCTTCTATAACGTGGACTAGGAGACCATAGTGCTACTATACATGGGGCACTAGCAATAGTGACCGGTAATGGGTGTCACGATTATCGAAAGTCAGAGTTTAAATTTCATCGTCTTTAAAAAAAAAAATGTACAATTACTTTAATTTTCGAAATTTTTATTTTTAATGGAATGAAGGGGAAAGGTCAAACTGACTCACCATGTCTCGGTTTCAACAAATTGAAATTTGCAAATGGTGCATAATGTTGTTAAAAATAAGTAATAGGAAGAGATTGCAGAAAGATTTGAATAAGATTATTGTCACTTTCGCCTTAATTAGAAACTTTGATTTTGGGAGAGAGCATCAAAATCAATCAATTTGTTTTTCCTAACTTCTTTTTTCAAGTAAAATACACATAGGAGAAGAGTTGTGGCACTTGTCTGTCACAGCCCCGGTTCAAACTTAGACATTAAACAATGCAATAAATATTTGTAATAGTCAATCAGTCATAGTTCAAAAAAGCAAGCAATTTGAATGTTTTATGCTACAGTTGGGTCACAATCCGCGTCAATGCAGTTCAAATTGATTTGGCTACGGATTGAGAGTGAAAAAGTCCCACCACGCGTGTTTTGCATCGACAATCCAGATGCGTCCGATGCATATGCGTCTGAGCGCAACGAATACCTGCTCTTAATCGTAACTGATTCATCATATGTATATAATCCGTCCACTAATAAATAAATTTGGGTGACCTGTTTATCTATACGGGTCATAAACGAGTTAGATAATAATTCGCTCATTAATTCAAAGATTATGTGGGTTGAATATGGGTACCCATATCCAACCCATATTCAACTCATATTTCACCCATTATTATATAAAAGACTCAAATGTATAAATATTGTCTCATTTCATATAATCTCATACTGTCTCACCCTTTCTCTCTCTAAATTGTCTCTCTTTTCTCTATGCGTACCACCCCACCCTTTCTCTCTCTAAATTATCACTCTTTCTAAATTAATTAACATGATTGGTAATAAATTCTCATTAGTATAATATCAAATAAATTATAAGACATTTAAAAATTGAAGCAAATATAATATTTGCACTTATCTAACTTGATTTTGTTTACAATAATTGTTATATTTCAGTATTATTTATCTTTAAATTATATTGATTAAATTTGTGAATAGTTGATTTAATTCAAGATTATATGCATGTGAAGTATGGGTGTAGATATGTGACTGGATAGAAGGAAGGATTCTGTCCAGAATATTAGAGTTAACTTTTGAACCAAAATTTGGATAAAATCATGAAAAATCAATACATGCAGCAAGATGTGTATATATATATATATACATATATACACAAAACATATAATCTAGGTGACACTTGGGAAATCCCTGTTTGGTTTGTACATAGGGGAACTAATTGTTCAGTTTGGTTGTTTTAATGGGTTTTGTGATGGTTACTGTCTAGTAAAAGGGAAAAAAAACTGGACGAAAGTCGTAAAAGAAAACTGTTTGTTCTTATTTATATATATATATATGTGTGTGTGTGTGTGTGTGTGTGCGTGTGTGTGTGTGTGAAAATGGGTATGGGTCGGATCTTTTATACGGGTCGGGTCCTATAAATGGGTCGGACCCATATTTGGGTTCGAATAATTTTTGATATCTTAAAAGTCCGCACAAAAATAAAAATATAAAAGTTGTCTTTAAAAGAGTAAACAAAAATTTATTGACCCGATCATTTATGAAAATGTGTCGGTCTCTGTAAACAGGTCGAGTATTATAAACGGGTTAGATTTGACGGGTCTTTTATATGGGTCGAATTTGACCCAATTTAACTAATTTGTTTCACAAGTTTATTTATTATATTATTTATTAATTTTTTTAAAGCATAATTAATGAATGTCAAAAAAGCAAGGGTGTCTAAGTTTAAGAAAGTCAGTCACAAATTTTTAATTGAGTTGGGTTTGACCCGTTTGTTTAGATCGGGTTGACTTGTTTGTTCGAATCAGATCGATCCTAACCTGCCTATATTCAACCCGGTCCAAACTCGTCCATTTTGCCACGCCTAGCTACTGTCGTGTCTAGGCAGGTCAAATATAGGTTGACGGGATGACTCGACTCATATTCAACTCGCCACAAACGGGTTGATTATGGGTCACAACTCATATTCAACCCGCCCATATTTGACCCAGTCAAAACCGGCCCAACCCGTCCAGTTTGCCACCCCTAATATATATTCTAGTAAAAGATCACGTGCGATGCACGTGGTTAAAAATGAATTTATATAATCATGTTAAGAAGCTATGATACCAATAATAAGAAGAAAAAAAACTATTCCAACAACTCTAATATTATTTAAATGAATTTATAATTAGTTGTTGCTTTACTTTTGAAAATTCTTAACATATAATCCTTTCTGAATTCCTAAATGTTAAGTGATACATACATACATATATATATATATATATATATATATATATATATATATATATAATTAATTTAGCTCATCTCAAACATTCAATATCAAGAATTATATTTAACTTAAGCTATTGGGAAGAAGATAAAAAAGTATATATTTAACCGCTTGACACTATTAATTATTCAAAAAAAATAAAAAATGTCAAGGATACAAAGTTAAGCACCAAAATTGAAAAGCCTTTATATAATCAACAGAAATTTTAGTAATCATACATTTAGAATAAAGATTTAAGATTGTAGTTCCTTGATTCAATAATCAATCCAACACCTTTTTGAAATCGAATAATATTGAAACAATATTTTTCATTTTTTTTTTTCAAAAATCACCAATTTATGGGTTTTCTTTTCTTACACAAATTCATTCTGATTTCAAGAAAGAGATTAAGTTGGTAAATGAAATTATGAAGTTTATAAAATCTGAATGGCACAGAATACATGCATAACACCATTTTTGTCACTTATATATATCTTTTGAATAAAGTGCTATAATATAAACTAAAAAAAACTAAAAACAATTTCAAGAGAAATTTGGTTGGTGAATGACATTAAAAAATTCGAATGGAGTAAGAGTAAAACAACTGAACTTACTATTAATTGTGTGTGAGTACTCATTGGAAAAATATTGTAGTTAAGCAATTTGATTCCTTCAAAACAAAATTAATTCAAAAAAAGAAAGTAAAATAAATTTAAACAAAAAAATAAAATAAAATAAAAAAGAAAGTAAAATAAATTTAAACAAACAAAAAAATTAATGTAAAAATACATATTTCATATTTCTCTCTATATATACATACATTGATACACATATCCTTGCATGTGTTGGAATGAAAACCTGAGATTATATTATCATTATTTAAACTCATAAAATAATATCCATCCAACAAATATATAAATAAAAATAAGTTAACATAATAATAATTATTAATATCCCTAATATTTAAATCCCTTAGGAAAAAAAAAATCTAATACATCCTTTCTAAATTTTTCAATATTGAGAACATGTGATGGTTACATCAAAAGAAGTGCTACAAAATGTAACATCTATTTTTGACTGTAATGTATAATGACTAAGAAAATGTCATAGAAACATATGTAGAAACTAAATTTCCTTGTTCTTGTGACTTCCTCGATTCGTTCTCTGATTCAAGTTCGAGTGTCTAATATTTCAGACAATTTTTCTTTTATGGTTTTTACATTCCTAAATAATATGACTTGATGCATATCTAATGACCGTAATAATTTAAGATTATTATTGACTGTAACAGAAAAAAAAACCAAATCATATTCTATCAAACTTCATTCACAAATCCACATAATCTTGTATATTGAGTAGATTCATATAACATAAAAAAGAATACAAATCGGAATGTGAATTACTAACTTGTATTTCGCAGGTTCATTACAATAAATGGGAATAGGGGTTGCATATTCAAAGAAATAGCCACCAGAAAAAGTTTTAACTGAAAATTAGCAATTTACACAAGATAAGTCACTTAAATTGAATCTGAGTAAAAAAAGTTATGAATGTCAAACCAACACTAAATTCATCAAATACTTAAAATTAAAATCCTTCAGATGAAACTCATAAAAAAAATGTATATAAAAATATAAAAAATATATATTAAAATTTGTATAGTATAGATTAGTATTAATATTAATAATCAAAGTATATAAAACTCAGAAAATATATAAAATAAAATAAAAATTTATTGAACAAAAGAGCACCGAGTAAAATTAAACTCAAAATCTCTTTAGTTGTAAAGAAGAGATCCAATTGATGCAATTAATAATTTCTTAATAAAATCTATTAATAATCTCTTTAGCTGTAAAGATAGATTTAAACAAAATTAAGAATTTGCTTTTCTATCTCCTCTCTCTAAAACTCTTTCTATTTTACCTTTTCTATTCGTAATCCAAAGCTTGATTACAACTTACTCCTGTAAGTTCTCCATCAATATAATTAGATTTTCATTATATTTTAATTATTATGCTATGAATCCGATTCAATTATTATAAGCATTTCTATTTAGCAGTTATGCTTTACATCTAATATCTAGTTGATAGACATGAAAGTAACTCTAATCTCCATATGAAATAATACTGAATTTTTATTGATAATTTAACTTCTATTTTAAAAGGAACTTGATATAAAAGAGAATACACATAAATAAAGAAATAATATTAAAGAATATAAGTACATAAAGAGAGAGAAAACTAATCTTATTGAGTTATAAAAGTAAACAGTTGAGTTAATGGAGGTGTTCTGCAAATAAAAACAAGATCTTGATTTTTTTAAATAAAATTAATTTTAAAAAAGGATTTTTACATGTGCAAGTTCTCCTTTTATTCTTTCTTCTACAAGCAAATTGATTTCTAAATATAAAAATTAAGTAAAAAAGGAAAAAAATATATAATTTTTACCGAAGCAAGAGACAACAATAAATTATAGTGTTCAATAATTATAATAATCAAAATTGCAACAAAAGCAAATAGCAATACCAAGCCATGACTAATGGTTATAAAACATTAAACATAAGATCTTGATTTAAAAAAATAAAATATAATTAAAAAAGTGAAAAGAAACATATTTTTTGCCAAAAAATAATAAGGTGCAAGTTCTCAAATATAAAAGTTAATTAAAAACAGTAAAAAAAAACATAATTTTTACTGAAACATAATAAGCACCAGTGAAGCTCAAGAGAAACAAAGAGACCACAATAAATAATCAAAATTGCAACAAAAGAAAATAGTAGTACCAAGCCTGATCATTGGCAAACATATATGATCATAAGTGGAACCACTAGATTTGTATTGCAACCCATAGCAATAACATAGGGCTATTATAAGTCCATCAAGCCATCGGTTAAATAGATATTATGCAATTCAAAAGATATATTGAGAACTTTAAGCATTCTATAAAATATCTAAATACCTTATGTTCATTCAACTCATTCACACGTATATCAGAAATTTACAAAGTTTGATAACATGCATAGTGGATAGAAATCGCATGCACCATTGCAGAGACATTAGAAGTGACTTGTATTTTGGAGTACCTAAAAGGATTATTAGTTTGATAACATGCATTGTGGATAGAAACCGCAAGCACCATTGTAGATCTATGAAGATGTGACATTAAAAGTGACTTGTATTTTGGAGTACCTAAAAGGATTATCTTGAAGAATTTGTGTTTAAAATGGTATTTGTCAATATTTTAGAATTAGAATTAGAATTAGAATTGTTGTCAAGTGTATTGAGACTCTACATGAATTTATTAATAAAAGAGTTTTTAAAGAATTAATGATTTGCAGATCTAACAAGATATGACATTAGAAGTGACTTGTATTTGGAGTTCCTAAAAGGATTATTTTGAAGAGTTTGTGTTTAAAATGGTAATTGTCAATATTTTAGAATTGTTGTTAAGTGTATTGAGACTTTACACAAATTTATTCATAAAAGTGTTTTTATAGAATTAAATGATTCGAAACAACTTGTACTTTTAATAATAGAATAGATATATTAAAATACGTCACGTTCATTAAACTCGCTCACACGTATATTATAAATTTACAAAGTTTGATAACATCCATCATGGATAGAAACCGCATGCACCATTGCAGATCTACAAAAATGTGACATTAGAAGTGACTTGTATTTCGAAGTTCCTAAAATGATTATTTTGAAGAGTTAGTATTTAAAATGGTATTTGTCAATATTTTAGAATTAGAATTAGATTTGTGATTAAGTGTATTGGGACTTTAGAGGAATTTATTAATAAAAGAGTTTTTATATAACTATAATAAAAATGTTTTTTTATCTAATAAATAAAGTTTATCAATAAAAGAGTTTTTATGTCAGTGAATGATATAAAGCACCTAAAAGAGTTTTTATATTACTATAATAAAAGAGTTTTTATATCACTAAATGATTTGAAACACCTTGTACTTTTAATAATAGTATATATATATAATTATCTTTCACATATCAATGCAAGATTCAATTTATCATTTAAAATTTTTTTTTCTTAGTCTTTTTGGTGATTTTTTTTCTTTACCAATAGAAAAGCCTAATCCGTGAAACCAATCTAATCTGATCCGATTTTGTGTGTGGTTCGGATTGGTTCGGTTTTGATGCTCATTTTGGTTCAATTTTATTTTTATGAAACTATTGGGATCAGATTGGTTCTGGTTTTATAAGTAAATCAAACTGATATGATTCGTGTGCACCTTTAATTTGTACAATGGGGCTAAGGATGGTTATGAAACTCTCATCTATGAACAACAACATGAGACATCTTCTCTACAAACAAACATAACTAAGCCTCCATTCCCAACGTGACGCGCAAACCATGAAAATCTAACGAAAGCAAATAAAGCAATCACATACAAATATAAGATATAACGTGGTTCGACCAAAACCGGTCTATATCCACAGATGAGAAGAGATTTCACTATGATTCTATAGAGATATTAACATTAGAGTACCAATATCGTGTACATGCCTTTTCACCATGTACCACTCCACAAGCTTGTAACCTTGCTACCAGTGCCACCGGTGTTTTTCCTACTCTACTAACCCATAAACTTCCTCTACCCATCAACTTTCTCATGAGATTACATCTCTCAATCTCATAAGTCTCAACCCAAAACCTACGTATCTAGCTATTTATAGGGTCCCGAATTCAATTTCTTGTTGAACAAGTATTACAATTCCTTTGAGCCCAAAACTTGTCTAAGAATAAATTTCCTAACACACAAATTTAAAATAGAAAACTAATTAAACTAGAAATTTGAGACAAAATTCCTAATAAGTATGTACTAAAGGCTTGCATATAAAGTCTGCAACATTCAAATTTGTAATACAGTTTTTCAACTAAATTTTATGTTTGGTTGCTTCATAACAACTGACCAACTCTACATACATGGTGGAATCTCTTATAATATAGTACTTATATCTTTTTCACGAGACAACTCCCTAAAGAAACATGAAGATAAATCTAGAATTGGATTTTCTACCACTTGGTTAATGTTCATAATCAACATCAGAATAACCATCCCTAAGCAGTTTAATCTCCCATAGGCCAATATGAACTCTATAATTCTTTAAAGATACCTCAAGACTTTCTTTACGACCTTTTAATAGGCAATTCCTCAATTTGCTCAAATTTCCCAAACATCCTTACTACATAAAGGATGTCAGGTTTAATACACATTATGGCCTACTTTAGACTCCCAACTACAGATGCATATGCCTTGATATGAACTTTACTTCTGTAAATCTTATTTTTGGGACATTGTTCTTTCGAAAATATATCTCATTTAACAACTAAAACCTCACTAGGTACACAATTTTTCATCATAAATATTTTTAATATTTGAGTAAATATCATTGACACTCTCTGAGGTTTGATGTATTGATATGCAATTACAACTTTGTAAATTTTTGTCACCAACACCCCCTATGGTTTGTGTCGTATATCACATACACTCCCTCCTGCCAAAAGTACACCATGTGAAAACATTTTTTGACGGTAAAATGATTATGTTGCCCTTTGACTTCTGACCTAACTCATTTGAATACTAAATTTACTCATTTAACCTTGTCTAATGGACTAAAATACCCCTTTGAATATACCTATATATATACACACACACACACACACACTATTATTTATGTAATATATATATATATATATATATATATATTCATAAATAATAATGTTAACATAAAATAAAAAAGTAATTAAATTTCTCTTTCTTTTTCTTTGTTTATCTATATATATACAGTATACTATAACATATATATATATATATATATATATAATTATTTATTTTTATAAATAATAATGTTAACATAAAATAAAAAAGTAATTAAATTTCTCTTTCTTTTTCTCTATTCATCTATATATATATATATACACTATAATATATATAACCTAATATATATAATTATTTATTTCCATAAATAATAATATTAAAATAAAATAAAAAATTAGTTGCCAATGCATATTATCGTGAAGGGTATTGTGGTCATTTTTCTATTATAATATTTTTATATTAAAATACATTTAAATAATCAAGGGCAATCAAGACATTTCACATATTAAAAAATAAAAAAACTGACAAGGGGTGTTGGTGATGAAAATAACAAGGTGTAGAAGATTAAGATTCCAAAACAATCCATCAAAATATATATATTTTTAAATTAAAGAATATTACCTCAATCAAATAATTCCTTTAATCAATCTATCACGCATACTCTTCAAGGTAGGGCATTTCCTCAAAATAATGCAATACATTTTGTTATCCAAATATCAAATAAATCCTTAACCTTAAATAATAAAATTCAAATATGAAAGTTAATCATTACTTTCGACACTAACTCCAGCAGGTCATCCTTGTATCCATATGGCGCATTCGTTTTATTCAGTCACTTCCCTAAACACTTGTCTTAGTCACTTAATCATCTCAATCTATTTTACTTGAATATGCACCCAATTAATCACAACCTAAACCCACAATTATGTGACTCATTCTTGTCATTAATACTCAACATAAGCTATCGAAAATCTTGAATAAGCTAAATGAATTGTGTCTCTAACCGGCTTTTAGAAAGCCACATCCTCAATTAACCTCAATGATAGTTATTTTGATCTCCTCACAACCTCGAAAAATACTCTTCGGTATTTTAAACTCAAATCAACTAGTACTTCATATTGGTGCATTTGTTAGTCTACAATATCCAAGGCATAACTTCCTCACATGACTTTCCTCGTCTTATTTTCAATGAATGATACTTCTAACTATCCATCTATCTCAACATGCTAATATGTACTTAAATACTTTTTTTTTTGGATCTATTTTCTAAAACATTTCATTAACTTAGTAGAACTCCTCAGTCATACAATACATTGGGAACACTCACCCATTCCATTCATCCTACCATAATTCTATGAACAACATTACTGCCAATATCTTCTTTCAAGATAGGAAATGGTCACTCCTATGTACTTCACTATTCCACCACACTACATAGATTTCTTTTCAGTAGAACTCCAATTATACTTAACCCATACTCTAATTTTGTCAATTTAAACTTTATTCACACTTGGTAACCAAATGATTGATTCAATAATGTCATGACATTAGTAACATACACAAATCAAGTTAACAAGCTATAAAGACCATATTGAAGATGCACGAATGATCTAAATTGGAACTTAAAATTGCATCTATATTGTTGATGATAATAAAGGAAATGTCTAGTCAAGGAACTATCTTCATATAACAACTTCCCTATCAAGCTCATATACCTCTTTTTACCTACTAAATATTTTAATTTACTTCAAACTTAGCATTTGATAGATAGGTTTCTCGACTGGATTAACACTTAACATGTTAATTCCGTCAAACAAATTGATAAAAAATATAAACCACATGTATGCTAATTGCTTGCTTCAGATACTAACAGTGTGACAAAACTAAGATATCTTAAGTGAAATGTTTGCTAATGCCATTATGTCAATCCCAAATCAAATGTTCGTGCAACTTTTCTAAGACAACCTCAATCCCACAAATAAATAAATAAAATAAATTAAAACAAATTTGGCTTTTAATCTGATAAAGTTACAATTTCAATCATAGTCTTAGACTGCACAATGAATTCCAATTTCCTAACTAAAATCCTACATGTGATGGATTTGTTATTTTTAAATAAATAAAATGTTCAAAAATAATTCATATCATATCTCTAATACCCTTAAACTCCCAAAGGATCTAATCCCTTCGCTCTGATACCATTCTGTCACGCCCCGAATTTTCGAGACGTGATAAAATAAAATAAAATAGACATATTGATTAATTAAAACCTTATGCACTTAATATTTCAATTACAAACTTTCTCACTTAATATTTCATATCAATAAAATAATATCTTACGCCCACAACCAAAGTCTTTCTTTTCGATTGCAAAAAAATATTATAATAAAATAACCTCTATTTAAACTCTTTATGACAAAACACGCTCTCAAGTAACCTTTGATAAATTCTTCGCTACTCCATACTTCAGCCAGACCTGAAATATTTTTGGGGTGAGCACAACAATTGCCCAATAGGAAAAACAACAACTCTACTTCCATATATACACGAAACAGCATACAAAAGAATATATAACTTAAATATACATAAATTTACGCATAAATAAAAATAATAATGATAAAACAACTACTGTAACATGCAACCACCATTCAAGATTTTAGCATAAAGTCAAATCCGAGCATATTTAGTAAACTATTATAACCTCATCATATATACCGTACAAATAATCATTCAATAAATAACTAGTGCAAGTATAAATCAATTATTGATAAATTAACCATAATATAATCCCTCGACATGTACACCGCACACACACAAATCGCAGATTTTCGGTCATTCTCATGGCGGGCTGCTGAACCCAACTATAGTTCTGAACAATTCTCGATATTTCAACCAAATGGATTACAACCCTGCCTATTTTCATCCGGTTATACATGTACGAGCACATACAATCTAATTTCATTCACAGTCATAAACAAAACACAATTCGTGTACCATTTCTCAAATCAAATACTTATATACAATCAAATTCAGAAGATAGAACTTCTCTCTTCAAAATACTATTTATTTACAAAATTTCACTTGATCAATAATATTAAATAACAAATAAAACACCCAAAAGCAACAATGGGCTTATTTCTTATAATTATAAATTTAACTAAACTTAATTCAAAACAAGTAATTTCAAATTATAAAACTAAACTATAACAAAAGTGAGTTTATAATCTTAAAAAAAATAATATATATATATATATATATATATATATATATATTAAGTTACCTTTGCCCACAATTTGTGTCCATTGATTCCATGCAAACAATACACACGTGTATATATTTAAACTACTAGTAATACCAATGTAATATATATATCATTATAATTATATACTAAGAGAACCAAATAAAATACATATATAAACTAAAAAGTCAACGACTTATAAACCGTTTATAATATGTATACCACTTACTGCCATACTAACAAGTTATTTCAAAATCCACATCGACAATTATATAGACCCGTTAGCAAGTGAATTTCATATAAAAGAAAATATATAAGAAGGTATATAACAAAACAGAATATAAAATAAAAATTATTTCTTTTGTAACTTCTATCTACTAGCATATATAAAGATAGAGTTCCCCTTAAATCCCCTACCCGTTGAACTTCTTTTCCTCTATCGATGAGTCTTTTCTCTCATTTCCTCTTCTCTCTCTAATTTCTAAATGAGCGAATTTTATGTCCTAAAGTAATAGAGATCTGTTATTATATATAAATACATAGTCCTTTTGTAACTGACGAGAAATGAAAGGTTTGACATTTAATTTAGGTAATAATTAAATATAAATTTTGTGTTAGTTGAGAAGCTGTAAAGTCTCCTATTAATTGATGATTTACTTCCCATTAATAACATAATAAGTAACACCCCTTGCAATAAATAACTCATCATTACTAACCCCCTTCACATCCCCACATTACTATTTTCCACACTCGCCTATATATACACACACACACACACATACACTTCTATATCACTGTCTCATAACAAATTTGTAACAATATTTTTAAAAAAATAATAATAATAAAACAATTTCATAATAATAAAACAAATTACAAGTCATCGAAAACTATCATATGATCATGTGGGTCTTCTCACCCATTTATATAGAATGTTAAACTTGTTAGAATAATACAAATCAACTATTCAGTAATTTAGTCAATGAAGAGACTGTAACATAAGTGCTAATCATTACTCAAGTAAGATGAAAAGTTGTATCCCAAGCTCTAATCATTACTCAAGTAAGATGAAAGGTTGTAACCTAAGCTTTAATAATTATTCAAGAAGATGAAAGGTTGTAACATATGACCTTATCATTACTCTAGTAAGAGGAAATGATTGTAACCTAAAGAACATTAGTGGCATCTGTTAGAGAACCCCAAGAGTCGTGAGTTTAATTTTTCTCATTAAGTGCAATCATTGAGTTTCTATGCACATGGCAATACGTATAATTTTATATATATCTATACCTTTATAGAATTATTTTATAAAATAAATTGTAAAAAAATATATTTTAATAAAAATAAAAATAACAATAAAAATATGAATTCTACTAAGTCAAAACATAGGCAACATTATACTCATTTGACTCGCCTTCACGTGTAGAATCCTACCTCGACATTTGTTTGTGAATTTTTTTTTAGAACAACATGTAATTTTTAAAAATTACAGGTCATTACAAACTACCCTCCTAAAAAAAAATTACATGTTGTTCTAAAAGAAATTCACAAACAAATGTCAAGGTAGTATTCTCTACGTGAAGGTTTGTCAAATGAGTGTAATGTTGTCTATGTTTTGACTTAGTGGAATTCATATTTTTATTGCTATTTTTATTATTATTAAAATATTTTTTATAAATTTATTTTATAAGATAATTATATAAAGGTATAGATATGTATAAATTATACATATTGCTATGTGTATAGAAACTCAATGAGTACACTTAATGAGAAAAATTAAACTCACAACTCTTGGGGTTCTCTAACAGATGCCACTAATGTTCTTTAGGTTACAACCCTTTCCTCATACTAGAGTAATGATAATGTTATAGGTTACAACCTTTCATCTTACTTGAGTAATGATTAGAGCTTAGGTTATAGTCTCTTCATTGACTAAATTAATGAATAGTTGATTTGTATTATTCTAACAAGTTTAACATTCTATATAAATGGGTGCTTGAAAAGACCCACATGATCACATGATAGTTTGTGATGACCTATAATTTGTTTTATTATTATGAGATTGTTTTTATTATTATTATTATTTAAAAAAAAATATTGTTACAAATTTGTTATGATATATATATATATATATATATAGGTGAGTGTGGAAAATAATAATGTGGGGATGTGAAGGGGTTAATAATGATAAGTTATTTATTGCAAGGGTTGTTACTTATTGTGTTGTTAATGGGAATAAAGCACCAATTAATAGGAGACTTTACAGCTTCTCAACTGACACAAAATTTATATTTAATTATTACCTAAATTAAATGTCAAACTTTTATTTCTCGTCAGTTACAAAAGGACTATGTATATATATATAACAACAGATTTATCTTACTTTGGGACATAACATTCGCTCATTTAGAAATTAGAGAGAAGAGGGAATGAGAGAAAAGACTCATCGACAGAGGAAAAGAAGTACAACAGGTAGGAGATTTAAGGGGTACTCCATTTTTATATATGCTAGTAGATAGAAGTTACAGAAGAAATATTTTTTTATTTTATATTCTGTTTTGTTATATATGTTCTTATATATTTTCATATTTATTGAATTCATTTGCTAATGAGTCTATATAATTAACGATGTGGGTCTTGAAATAACTTGTTAGTATGACAGTGAGTGATATACATATTGTAAACGGTTTGTAAGTTGTTGACTTTTTAATTTATATATGTATTTTATTTGGTTCTTAGTATATAATTATAATGATATATATATTACATTGGTATTACTAGTAGTTTATATATATACACGTGTGTATTGTTTGCATGGAATCAATGGACCCAAATTGTGGGCAAAGATAACTTAATATATATATATTATTTTCTTTAAGATTATAAACTCACTTTTGTTATATTTTAGTTTTATAATTTGAAATTACTTGTTTTGAATTAAGTTTAGCTAAATTTATAAGAAATAAGACCATTGTTGCTTTTGAGTATTTTATTTGTTGTTTAATTAATTATGGATCAAGTGAAATTTTGTAAATGAATAGTATTTTGAAGAAAGAAGTTCTATCTTCTGAATTTGATGGTATATAAGTATTTGGTTTGAGAAATGGTACATGAATTGTGTTCTGTTTATGACTGTGAATGAAATTAGATTGTGTATGCTCGTACATGTATAACCGGAAGAAAATAGGCAGGGTTGTAATCCCTTCGGTTGAAATACCGAGAACTGTTTGAAACTATAGTTGGGTTCAGCGGCCCGCCGTGAGAATGATCGAAAATTTGCAGTGTGTGGGTGTGGTGTATATGTCGAGGGGTTGTATTATGGTTAATTTATCAATAATTGATTTATACTTGCATTAGTTATTTATTGAACGATTATTTATACAGTATATATGATGAGGTTATAATAGTTTATTGAAAATGGTTGGACTTGACTTTATGCTAAAATCTTGAATGGTGGTTGCATTTTACAGTAGTTGTTTTATCATTATTATTTTTATTTATGCGTAAATTTATATATATTTAAGTTATATATATTCTTTTGTATGCTGTTTTGTGTATATATGGAAGTAGAGTTGTTGTTTTTCCTACTAGGCGATTGTTGTGCTCACCCTAAAAAATATTTCAGGTCTCGCTGAAGTATGAAGTAGCGAAAAAATTATCAGAGGTTACTTGAGAGCGTGCTTTGTCATAAAGAGTTTAAATGGAGGTTATTTTATTATAATATCTTTTGTAATCGGAAAGAAAGACTTTGGTTGTGGGTGTAAAATATTTTTTATTGAGATGAAATATTAAGTGAGAAAGTTTATAGTTGAAATATTAAGTCTATAAGGTTTTAATTAATTAATATTCATATAAGATTTTGAAATATTAAGTCTATAAGGTTTTGAAATATTAAGTCTGTTTATGACTGTAATTTCATTCACAGTCATAAACAGAATACAATTCACGTACCATTTCTCAAACCAAATACTTATATACCATCAAATTCAGAAGATAGAACTTCTTTCTTCAAAATACTATTCATTTACAAAATTTCACTTGATCCATAATTAATTAAACAACAAATAAAACACTCAAAAGCAACAATAGTCTTATTTCTTATAAATTTAGCTAAACTTAATTCAAAACAAGTAATTTCAAATTATAAAACTAAAACATACAAAAGTGAGTTTATAATCTTAAAGAAAATAATATATATATATATATATATATATATATATATATAATGTTATCTTTGCCCACAATTTGGGTCCATTGATTCCATGCAAACAATACACACGTGTATATATATAAACTACTAGTAATACCAATGTAATATATATATCATTATAATTATATACTAAGAACCAAATAAAATACATATATAAATTAAAAAGTCAACGACTTACAAACCGTTTACAATATGTATACCACTCATTGCCATAGTAACAAGTTATTCCAAAATCGCGCAGGCTCAGGCCCAAAGTGGACAATATCATACCATGTTGTGGAGCGGGCTGTTACAAATGGTATCAGAGCCTGACCCAGCCGGAAGTGTGCCGACGGGAACGTCGGGCCTCCTAGGGGGGTGGATTGTGGTGACTCTTGTGTGCGGGTGTGATGTGGGCGGGTGCGAGACACTGGACGAGCTACCACATTGACAGGCTACAAGGTGCTCAATCCCACATTGCCTGGGTGTGGAATGGGGATGTGTTATATATGTGGTGTGCTCTCTCCAAATGGTGTGAGGCCTTTTGGGGTAAAACCTAAGAGCAAAACTGTGTGGGCTCAGGCCCAAAGCAGACAATATCATACCATGTGGTGGAGCGGGCTGTTACATGTTTTAAATGTAATTTGTATATGTGGGGACTTGGTTAGAGATCCGAAGAGTTGGGTCGTCGGGACCCAGGACGGGAGTCGAGTGGACTTGAAAAATTAGATTTTTTTTGAAAAAATTAATTTTTAGTTTTAGACCAATTAGAATGTTAGGAGAGATGTGGAGTTGATTTTGAGGCCATAACCACTTTTAGATTCGAAAACGGAGGTTAGAAAGGTATGTTAAGTGAACTAGGGGTGTTTTGGTCATTTTACACCCTAGGACTTATAAATATTAGAATACGGATATTTCCAGCCACTTCTCTCTCTCTGAAAAGTTATAACTCTTTTTTCTCTCTTCCCTTTTAAGTTCGTTAGCTTCTCTCTAGATTTCAGAGGCCTTAGGGCTTGATTCGGAAGGTGCCGAAGAAGGAAATCTTGTTCTCTGTGATGAGGACGTCATTTTAAATCGAACAAAGTTAGGTTTGAGTAACTTTTGAGTTGATAAAATTGACGTGTTGCTTGAGATTTAATCTCTGGAGGTAGGGGTGTTTTATTGTGTCTTTCAATACAAGTTAAATTTCATATTATGAGCATAAAATTGATGTTTTCATGTTATATATGATTATATGAAATTTTGTGAAGAGATTCTGTATTTGAATGATACATTTATGTTTTCTTGGATAGAAAATGATTGAATTGCGATTTAGAATGCATTGATAGTGTATGTATTTGTGACATATATTGCATTTATAAGGTTTTGGTGACATGTGTTGAAACCTTAGTTTTAATAAAAATTTTGTTAAAAAGGTTGAATGTGTGCATGTGTTGATGTGATTTCTTGTGTGATATACTAGAAATGAACATATGACATGAAATAGTTACAAATGCATCAAGATTTGTGAATGTCTATGCTAAACGTGACATGTTTGGTGTGTGTGTGTGGTGATATTTCAGAAATGACTCATGTACAAAGTAGAGGGGGAATAGATCCTCCGAGGTTGAAAGACCTTAAACTTGTGTAAGATGGTTGGTTACTGGTGGGTTAGGAGCCCAAAAATAACTAAGGACAGGGGTATGGGGCTTCGGCATGTATCTGGTTTGGATGTGTGAGTGTGAGCACAATTCCAAGAATAATGTGAATAATGTGAGTTATGTGATTATTTTGTGTTGGACTTCAAGTCTGAAGTCATTTTTTTCATATGTTATAAATATGATGAAGTTGTGCATTATTGCATTGATTAAATTGTGCCTTTGTGGTTTGTCAAGCATATTGATGTACATGCCATTTGAAATGCTAATTGTGGCATTTGTTTAGAATATTAGGGAGCATGACATGTAGCTATGTTATGCATTGATATGAAGTGTGAACTTGGGTGGATTGCACAACATATGATTTTGAGCCCGTTGAACTTTGTTCATCCCTCTATATTAACAATTTCAAGGCATGGTAAGGAGGTTGTCAATGGTGATCAATCATGAGTAGGGTATATATATATGATTACCTTCTTTTGGTTATTTTTGTGTTATGCACGTCCGAGATGTGGACATGGTGCTTTAGAAATATGTAGGGAGACGTACGTTTTGACTTATTGTAATTAGGCATTATTTCGTGCATGTTAGATTTTGGACATGAAAGTTATGTATAAATGGAGTATGTTTCCAATTGATAAATGTTCTATGTTTTAGTTGATGTTTATGCATGTTACAGTTATGTATAAACTTGTGTGGATTTATGTTAGGATGTGAGAATGGTTTGAGGCAATAAATGAGCATTTGAAGTTTCAAGGATAGGGAAATAAGGACTCTTACGAATGAGACTGCGATTAATCGAAAGTAGGATTTCAATTAATCGAACCTTGATTTTCGATTAATTGAAGACTAAGCCACTTTTAAGGGTCAAAAACTCGTGTGTTCCGATAGAAGTTTCACAAGAAGTGCGATTAATCATAACACTTCGATTAATTGAAGTTTCACTTTCGATTAATTGCAGCACTTAAAGTTCTGTTTGAGCTGGGTCGGATTGTTAGCTTGTTTGGGTGTCCTGTGAGGGGCCCAGTTGTAGGAATACAAGTGTAACAACATGGTATCAGAGTGGAAATAAGGTCAAGGAGTGATGATGTGTGATCCTTAGTTTCGATTTAATCATCTCATTTTCTATATCGATTTGGGTATTAGAAATTGGGGCGTGACATATTTTAAACATATTGAGTGCTTCAGACTTCTGGTGGCTTAGGAACATGTAAGCACACCTTGAGAAATCACCAATGAAGATAATAAAATATATTTGTCCACCTTGAGCAATAGCAAGAAAAGGATAAAAATGTCAATGTGACTAAGGTCCAAAAGACCAAACGACCGACTAGCCTCATATATAATTGCACTTCTTTTGATCTTTTCCTTGACACAATTAATGGATAAATCAAAATCTTGAAAATTCTAGTGGTCCAATATTGATCTTGTGAGCCTAAAGGCTTTACCATATAATCAATTTGATTGTTTTAGTGATTACAACCTATTAATATAAGAATTTAATACTCTCTTTAGTGGGTAATACAGGCTTGCTAGCAACCTAATGTGATTAGCAAATGTTAAAAGTCTATTTGGGTTGTTCATATAAAAGAGAAGTATCTTGGACATGGTCCTTGAATAGAAGTCTCATGAATGTGGTTCTTAAGCAGAAGTCTTTTAGGCGTGGTCGTTGAGTAAAATTCTCTTTTTGCAGCAAATATGGAGCAGTTGTATGGGTTTGCCTCTCACCTAAAGAGAAACAGTAGTGAAATCCTCGAGGAAGTAATTGACTTCTCAATGCATGGATGTAGGTGACTGTTAGTGGTACCAAACCATGTAAAAACCCTCTGGTGTTATGTTAACTTGGTTTGCATCCTTCTCACCTTAACATTCATGTCTTACCTCTATCTGTTTCATCATTCTGTATAACTTAGTTTTGCCATGTGTAATTGATGTCTCATTTTTTTTTAATTGTCCAACATAAATATGCTTTTCTATGTTCTTTTATATATCTTCAAACTTTTGTATATGTTTGTTAGATTTAGGGCATACAGTTAGGAATCCAATTAGATGAGCAGTGCTCCTAATTGTTTGATCAAACCAATCAGTAATTCATTTACCCTTCAATTAGACAATCAATGCCTTTAATTGATCAATCAAATCAACCCACCATCTTATTTGAAATACTTCCTACAATCTCACGTATGAGGTGGCCAGTCTCACACATAAAACATAAGGAGTACCTATAACTAATAGCACATAAGCACGTAATACAAATGACAAGAGAAATGAAATAATAATTACTGAAAGGAAATTCTAAAGGAAATAATAAATAATGTTAAATAAATAAATTACAAGTTTGAACAGTACAACTTGGAAGTCCCGTAACTTAAGGACTCCTTAACCAAAAAGAATAAAGATTAAGTAATCTAAATAACATCCCAAAATAATCCACATCTCAGACATAATAAAATGAAGTCCCTACTCTAAAGTCTGGTAAGGAAAGGTGAATGTCACACATTACGAACTCAAGACTCTAACCCTGCGGTGGAACCGACCTGAGACCCGAAATATCAACAAAGTGGGTTAAATCCACGAGCAAGTTTTCTTTACTACCACCCAACAGCGGACTGATAAACATACCCTCTATATGATGAACGATAAAATGCATAGTTATATACGAGTATCATTTTCTCATCTAACCCTTGTCCCAAAATAGAACCATCCTACGCATCATACCAACCCATTCGTTATCATACAAATTATAGAACTCGTTTTCTATGTTCAATCCAAAGCAATACATACATGTCCGAACACTTATTAATTAAATACCTTATTAATATGAGGCAATCTTGACATGCCTACTTTCATGTTTTACAGATACCTTATTAGGTATTAGGCAATCCTGACATGCCTCCCTTACATATATATTAAATACCTTATTAGGTATTTGACAATCCTCACATGTCTCCCATATTCCTTTAAATAAAAAATTAACATACTTAAAAGCATGCTTATTAATATAATGGAACACCCTATAACCACATGAATAAAATAAATAAAATAAAATGAACCTACCATGAAAATAAACAAGTTAACCATATACATTTATGATTGCAAGGAAAATAATTAAAGGAAATTAAATAAACAATTACAAGAAAATTCCACATAAAAACCTACATTGCAAATTATACAACGGGTGTATCTAAACCTAACTCTAATCTATATTTCTGAGCATATTCTATCAAAAAGGTTCATTTTATTTTTTGAAATTTTTTGGAATTTAAAGGTAATTTAATTTTTTTTCTATTTTTCTACACTTTAAATCGCTTTAAAAATTAAAAAAAAATACTTTTATAATCCAGACTGGGCCCAGGGGTTGAGCTCGGTGAGTAGGACTGGACCACCATGCGCCAGCAGCACGCGTGGGCTTTCGCGGGGACTGTTCACTTTCCCCTTCCTTTGTTTTTTCTGCAATTTTTTTCCAGCAACTGTGCGTGCCTTGTACTAGCCACTACACGACCAATTTCCATCCACCCCTGGCCACCAAAACCCACCTTTTTATATACCAAAATGCTCCCTTTCATCTAAGCTATCTATTGGTGCATAAATCACCTCCATTCATGGCCTAAATAAAAAACTCTCAAATTTTAAGTTCTAGGGTTCTTTAACTTCAAACTCAAAATTTTATCACATGTCTCAACCATCTACATCCCAATGCTTAAGGATCATACACAAGAGCACAACACAATAATCAGATTAAAATTCTTTAAAACAGAACTTAGATGTTCATGTACGAATTTGCATGCTTATATATATACAACATATATGCTTATATATATATACACACACATACACACGTATATAACTATACACATGTATAACCTCACAGTAACCAATACACTGATTTACATATGTATGCAAGCAACAATCCGGTACCGTCATCCATATTCCTACATAAACCAATATATATAAATATATATATACATGTTTACACGTACAAATCAAATAACACAAATAAAAATCTGTGCTTATAAATCCAAAGGGAAGGTGTAGAGTATGAACTTGCCTTTTGATCTTGAGTAGAATCACTCCTTCTTTCCCTCCTCTCTCGCGTCTACTATTATCTCTCTTTCTGTACGTAAAACTCTCTGTGCGTAAACAAACGACAGAACCCTATTTTGTTTTCTCTTTATTTTATTTTCTTTTTAGAAATACCAATAAAATTCTAAAATAAATAAAAGGAAAAAATAAATGTACACTTAGCCCATACTAATAAATATATACTTAGCCCAACACCTAAACAAGTGTACTCCAGCCCAAACTCAATCCAAACCCAAACTCTCCCTAGCCTAATATGAAAAAGAATTAATAAAAGAAAAGAAAGTACCAAAGTATGGTCCATCCTAAAAATAAAATAAAATAAAGTAAAACCTTCTAAAGCTTTTAGCATTTAAAATCTCAATAAAAAATTTAAACAATTATAGCAATTTAAAACAAATAGAGCATTTATCATTTAAACAAGCATTTAACATTTAAACTCTCAATAAACAATTTAAACAATTAGAACATTTATTATTTAAACACTCACAAAATAAATAATTTAAATAAATAAAAAATTCAAATTAAATAATCTCAAAATGATGAGATATTACAATATTTATAATTCTAACTCAAAATAGTCATGACATTATCTTTGCCCTAACCTTACCCTTGTAAACATAGCCAAGTAGACTAGCTGATTGTACTCATCCAACTTGAGAAAGCTTAACAAGGATTAACGAGTGTCAATGTGCCATCATCCCCTCACGAGTTTGTCATCAAGTAACATAGTTTTCTCACAACATAACTCGACTATCTGAAAAGTGTCCAAGTTTGTCTAAAACCCTATTCACCACCCTAAGGTTCTTGTTTGGGCCACAGATGCCATCCTTGACCGAACATTCATGCCTCTTTCGAGAACATGCCCAATCTTCTATGCCATTACATTGATAAACCAAATGAAGTACATGGTGATCCAATAAAAACATTATATTAGTGTAACACATACATGTAAAGAAAATTGAGTAACTAATATGTTTAATAAATAGCTCTAAGGGTTGGCTGAAGTGGATAAAAAATTTGGCACTAGTGCCTAGCAAGCATTAAGTCTAAAGATCAAGTCTTTTTGGGTGAAACAATTCTTCGGAAGTGAGTATGTGTGTACCAACTAGTGAAAAAAAATGTTCAATGAATGAATGAAAAAATGACTAGTCTGATGTAAATTTATGTTTCTTATTTAATTTTATGTAATGACTTTCATTTTAAGAATCGTATTTTACTGTGAATGTTCATTTTTATGCATTGGATTCATAATTTTATTGACTTGCGTTACATAGAAAACTATAATGCTTGGTGTAGATTCAAATTAGGTCATTTACAGTGAAAAAAATACTTGCAGTTACATTACCAAATTTTGGGTTTAAATTAAGGCAGACCCACATATTAAACTTGCGAGGTGAGTTCTAAACATGAAAGAGAGCAATAGTCCAAGTGGTGAAAAAATCTTCTAAGTTTTATTGGCTCAAGGATGAAAGCTAGTAATGAATACCTTGGTCAAGCTATTGAAGACACTTCAACTGGGTTGAAAATTAGACTAAATGAGAAATTGAAGAAGTTATTAGGTTTCAATATAATTGAGTGATGGAAAGCTTTTGTTCAAATTGCTTTTTTTATTGTGACTTAATTAAAAATAAATAAAAAATACTCTTGATGTGGATGAAAAAACAACCCATCTTTGAAATTTTAAACTTGAGTTTGCAATTCATGTTAGAAAGTTAGGTTAATTGGGGTTTATCTATATGGTTAATCTTCACATTGAAAATTTGAATTAATTTTGAGTACAATTTTTTTAAAACTTATTGTAAATTTATAAGAAAAATACAAACAAATTCTTAGAAAATTAATTATCCAAAGTGATAACGTACAATAAATTAAGATTTAAAAAAAGAAAATTGAAAAGAAAAAGGTGTTTTGGGTTGCTAGCATCTTAACCCAAGTCCAACCATAATTAAGTTCGGATTGAGATTTTTCAACCCAACCTCAATTCTAATTGTAAAAATGGTTGTCCAAGTCCGTGAAAAATTAGGTCGGGCTTAGGTTAGCCTGCTCAAGTTGGTTCTCTAAAAAAGAAAAAAACTTGATTGCTCTTGTTGTAACATGCACAGGGGTAATCAACGTCCTATGGTGTAATGGGAGCAACCAAGTTTTTCTCTAAAAAAGAGTGATGCATTTAGTTCCTACCATATATAATACTCAATCTAATCTCATTTTTATCCTATTATTATTATTATTAATTAATTAATTTTTTTGGTAAATAAGCACTTCTATAAAACAACAAAAGTCAAATATTAATTTTCTTTTTTAAAAATTAAAAAAAATATTATTTTGTTATTTAATTTATTTATGAAGGATTTTAAATAATCCAATTTAAAATTTATTCCATTCTAACTTTTAAATTTGTGGACCACCGAAACACTATAATGGTAACATCCATTCCATCCCTCCTATCATATTTCTTTATCATTTGTCGTCGTCCTTTATCAGAGGCCTCCATCACGACCTCCAAACTAAATCAGTCAACTGAACTCACTCATGCTTGGGCTGAATGTCTTCAACTGGGGTGGACTTATTCGTCAATTCTATTTGGGCTGGCCCATTCCTACATTGTGGGCTCTGTACATTTTCATAGAATCAATATTCTTGCTTTCCCTTCCAAGAAAAAAATAAAAATAAAAAATAATAATAATAATAATAAAGCCCAAAATATATATTTCTACAACTTATAATTAATTAATATGTCTTATCAACTAAACTAGTCGGAGTAATTCTACAATACCCCGGAGATTACTTAAATATAGGAATTTCACCAGTGATAAAACTCAATTTTTTATTATTATAAGAAATTATAAAAGATGGAGTCTTATTATTGATGGAATTCCCCTAATACACAGAATCCCGTGGTATATAATAAGCTGACCATTTTCACCTTGTATTAGAGCATCTGTTACAATGGTCATTGGCAATAACAAAAGTGATCAGCATTTCTAGCCTAGCATGGGGCTAGCCAAACGGCTCCATATGCATTACCAGCCAGGGATGGACTCAGAGAGTGCTATTTATATAATTTTGGGGGAGTCAAATGTGAATATTAATAAGATTTAATAGTTAAAAGAGAAAGGTAAGGATGACAATTTTGTCCGTTCCGTCGGGTTTCCGCCTTGTCCCGCCCCGTTTAGGACGGGTATGGGAACTATTTTCTTTTCGTAGGGGCGGTTTTAAGAAAAAATATCAAAGCCCGCCGCGGGTACGGGACGGGTTCGGGACTATATAATAACCCGCTCCGCCCCGCCTATATATTTTATTATTATAAATATATATATATGTATATATATATATAAATTATAATTTTACTTTTGGTTGTATTAAGACTTATGTTTTCATTTTATCTTTTTGTTGTATTAATACTTCTTTAATTGTTGGATCAAACTTGTTACTAAATTATTTAGTTGTGAAATATATTTTCTGTAATAGGCTATTTAATTGTGGAATCTTGTCATTTTATTTCTTAAACAAGGGTTATACTATTTTGAATTTAATAGTATCAAACTTGGTATTACCAACTAGGTTCGTATTTTTTGAAAAAATTAATTTTTATTGATGTTTGATGTGATTACAATTTTGTGGGGAGGGGCCCTGTCTCGTCCCGCCCCTTTTTAAATTTTAAACGGAGCGGGGCGGGGACGGGGTGGGATTTCTCCTAACGGAATGGGGATGAGTTTTGAAATTCCGTCCTGTTTTAAACCCGCGACGAGTTTAATAATAGTGTTAAAGGCAACAGAGCGGAGACGGGTTTAGGCAAACCCGTACCGTTCCCGCCCCGTTGTCATCATACAGAAAGGTACTTGGTAGAAAATTTTAAAAAATTGGGAGGCCATAGCCCCCCATTAAGGTCCGCCCTGTTGCCAACCGTTTGGCTGGCAACTCTCTCTCACCCACTCCTTTATGCTTTTTATCTACTTTTTTCCGTACTCTTTACTTTATTCAATTAATTGTCTTGTATAAATCACTATTAAAATTAATATATTAATAAAATAATCATACAAAAAGTGTTTAGTCGCAGTCTAAGCCGTCCCCCTACTAAAGAAAGGTCTACCAAATACAACAATATAGTACTAACACTTTTCTGTTTGGAACAAGTGAAATTGTGAAGCAATTAATTAAAATTAACATAATTTAAGAAAGATGAGCCTTTAAAACTGATTATGAATGAAGGCATCACATCATGTCACGTGGTGCCTACAGAAAACACCATAGTGCACAGTAAAGCAGCCACAACACAACAACAATTATTGATAAAGCTGAAAGTGAAAGCGCACCCTTAAATTGAAGTACTTTATGCTAGCTCTCAGTTAATTGGATGTCCTTTTAAGTGTTGTGGATAGGTCACACTTCACATCTTCTCTAAGCCTCAAGCTTTCTTCTTCCTATCCTGTACAGAATCTGTTTGTTAAAATTACTGAGTGACAAAGTTGGAGAAAAAGAGTTGGAAGAAGAAGAAGAAGAAGAAGAATGGGAAAGATGTGCTGCTCAGAGTTGGAGGACGACAAGTCTTCTTCGCTTCTGTTAGGGCTGGTGGCAGCTCTGGTCATTGCAATGGTGTTCTTCATCATATGTCAACCTAAGACTAAAAGGAGGGTTAGAGTTTGCCATTACCATTAGATTTTCATAACCCAACTCCTAGAATTAAGTTAAATAATATATTGTGGCATTTACATTTCTAGCAATGTATCAAGACTAAAGAATTCATGCTTGTATTCATATATGTGGCACTATATATATATATATATATATATCAGTTCATATCTCTCAATTTTATGACGACTCTTATCTTTATATCTGTCCATCTATCCATCTATCTATAATTTTTCCATATGCACCAGCATATAATTGCTGCTAAACTAGCACAATCTGATAAGCATTTCCCCAATTTCCAATCTTCAGATAGAAACATGCATCTTTTTTGCCAGCCCCAATGACTTGGATCATCAAATTTCAACCTCAGAGGGCTTATTTTCCACCCTATTTAATCAAAGGGACATTTACAAAATAATTAAAAGTAGATACTTTGGATCTTCTCAAAATGGAAGGAAGACCAAGGTATCTGTTAATCCAATCTACATGTCTGATGTAAAGGATATCATGCAACTGGAGCTCTCAACTGCATATCAGTGTCAGTGTTAAAATATAAACTAAATTTTTCAAAGTCAACGAGTTGGCCAATGGAAGTCTCCATACCTCTTGAGAGTGTGCTTCACAGCCCCCAGCTTGCTCATGAGTGGCTTTGCAGAAGAGCAGGGCAAACATAAGATGAGAAATGGGCGAACAGCCCCTCCCCAGGCTAAGCCCCTTGATGCAGGACGAGCTGTGATTTTTTCAGATGAGCCGCATGCGTTCCCCCATTTACTTCTGAAGAAGGGGCAAAGACAAATAAAATTAGAAATTTAGTTTAATTAGAGTTAAATTGTATTAATTTTATTACTTTGGCATTGTTTTAGTTTTCAGGGTTATTTTCGTATTGTGGTTTTTGAGATTTCTTCTCTGTGTCTTCTTCTCCTTCTTGTTCTTGATCTTCTTAACCCCTCACTCTTTCTAGCCTATCTCCTTTAATCTATTTTCTCATCTCCTTCGTCTCTCTTCACACTTGCTTCTTCTAGTCTCGTCTCGTCTCATCTTCTATCTTTTCATTTTCTTCTTTTTCTTTGGCTCGCTTTCAGTATAATATTTAACTAAAATAATGATTTGGTAACCTCAAGTCGGACAAATCTGACTGAATTTTATGAGGGGTGTGACATCAGTATGATGTCAATATTATGTTTCTCTTTGGTTCGCTTTTCAGTATAATATTGACATCATGTTGATGCACACTTCACTTACAAAAATTTAATCAACCTCGTCGGATTTGAGCTTGTTTATCACTTTTTAGATTTCAATACATGTATAAGCTCGTAGGCTATAATTATATTGTCATGTATCAATCTATTCAAACAAACGTTGTTTGGAATTAACAAATCTCAGCAGCACTTTCTGCAAAATCGTACTTTGGAGAATATCTTGTAAGCAACATTGCAGAGCAAAATGGGCCTGAAAATGAAGCAGGTCTTGGGCTTACAATGTAGGCCCATTTCTAAGGCTCATATTAAATAAGCAAAATGAAAATTTCCCATCATAAACTAGTGATATAAAGTAAAAGCCCCAAACTCAATTCATCACAGCATGTTTTAAGTTCAGTTTCATTGTCATACAATAGAACAACTAATTCAACAAAGTTGTCTTCTTGATTTAGGTCTATTAATTAAGTCATAATTCCTAATTAAAAGCTTTTAAAAGAAAAAAATACATAATAATTGTTAAATATGTTAGTATTGTGGTGACAAAATTAGCAATGACAACGTTCTCCGCTCTATCTAAGTTTCTTCACCCAAAATCGTTTAACAAATCCTCTACCTCCCACTCTGTCCTTGCTCCGCTCTATTTAAGTTTCTTCACCCAAAATCGTTTAACAAATCCTCTACCTCCCACTCTGTCCTTGCCCCAACTTAAATTTCAACGTCATGTCCCGTTTAAACTTTTCACTCAATTTTTCTTTTCCTAATTTTTCACTCAAATTTTAAAAAGTCATATTTAAAAATATAAATTAAAATGAATGATAAAAGTTTCACAGACAATGCAGTCATCAAACAAAAGTCCAAAAAACACTAAAAGTCCCCAAATCACTCCAGCAAAATTTTAACAATAAGCCTTAAATGGACTCCCAAAGTTAATTGATTTGATTCTCTTGACTTTCAATTGAAAAAGTGACTACTAGTATTCAAGAGGGCATATGCATATCATGAAATTTGCTTTATAACAGTCATGAATGATTCTCTTAATTAACATATTTTTAAATACAAAAAAATGATACGAACATTTCAATGGAATAAATAATTTCATACCACATGTGGAGTAACAGTCCAATTTAATTATGTTTGAGACTCTCCACCAACTCAACTAATTGTCAAATTTATTATACCAGTATTTGTGACTTCTGTTTTTTCAAAATTCAACTAAATGTTTACACACCAACAATATTGTCTCTAACAAGACTGGAACAATTTATTAAAAAAGAGAGATCATACCATTTCAATAGAGGTGATAATTTGTGTTGGCGGATCATAATCATGTCGTGTTCTATTAACCTATGAGTATTATGCTAAACAGGTCAACCCATACATGACTTGTTTAATAATCGTGTCAGGAACCCTCAACAAAAGCACGACTCATTTATTAAACCAGTAACACCTCACGAAGCGTATAACTTCTTTAATAAACGGGTTATACAATGACCAGACTCATTTAATGGCCTATTTAACTCGTTTAACTTAAATGAGTCATGTGATCCATTTATTAACTTAAGCATAAAATGTTAATATAATGAAAAAAATGAGATAATGAATTACTAATTTCATGAAATGAGAATAATTAGACAATACAATTATGAAAAAGACCAAATACAACATTTTTATTGGATTTATATTCATATAATAGAAATGTCTATAGTAATTTGAAGAAAACAGTTTACTGTTAATCAAGTTGATGTGACACGATTAATTAATCAGATACGGATTAAACTCTAAAATACGAATACAACACAATTAATTAAGGGAGACAATATTCGCACCCCCTTTTTACAATTGCACTCCAATCTTAAAAGAAATAACACTTCTAACCCTAACTTCATAGATAAATAATTGTTGTTCTTAAATACCAAAACTACCATTTCAATTATGGAATGATTTTTTGTCTCTCCTTATCTCTTGAATCAGCATATAACCTTTTATTTTATTTTGCTCTTGAAAATTAAGAATTGATCATATCAATTACCGTTGATTGCTTTTGAATTTTTTTTTTCTTATCTCATTAGTTTTAAATCATAAATTGTGATCATTGCAATATATATATATATATATATATATATATATATATATATTTTTTTTTTTTTAGTAGCGCTTGTTGGAGCTCTCTACATTTAATTTTGTATAATATTTTCAAATAAGTATATAAGATATTTATATGTTTTTGATTTTTTGAAAATTTTGGAATATTGTAATAATATGTTTGATTAATTTACTGTTTTTCTTGTTTTAATTTTTATTTAACATTCACGTTGGTCTAGAAAATCAGGTTTATATTAATTTGAACTAGAAATCTGAGTAAGAAAATCATTTCATTATCTCTAATGTTTGTTATTCAAAAAAATGATGATGAAAAAAAAAAAGAATGTTCATTGTGATGGCTTAGAGGTTTATTTTATTTGTATTCTTCTTACTTTACTACATTCATCTCTTCTTGAGTCACGTGACACTCTATTTTTATCTGCCTACCTATTTTTGAGAAGTTTTTTAATTTTTGTTAGTGGCAAGATTTGATGTTACATATATTTGTTTCCTGTGATGGTTTGCAACTTAAATTAGTTTTTAGTGAAGTGTAAAAATAGATTAACATGCAAGGTTAGTGTTCACAAGGTAAAAAAAAAAAAAATAGTTTTTTTTAGTGAAAAGGGTAGTTATGGTATTTTAAGATAAAAGATTACACATTAATGAGTTTAAAAACTTTTTTATCATTTAAAAAAAAGAAAAAAAAGAATGTAGCGTAAAAAAGAAGATTTTGAATATTGCCTCTTTTAATGAAACGGGTGTCAAATACAAATATAACACGACTAAATTAAAAGGTTTGATATGAGCATGATTGATGGTCACAAATTTGAATGTGTTACGTTTATATTTTGACCAATCGACGGGTCTAAGAAGCTATTATCTGTGGAGGCCAAATCACCAGTCGACACATCTCTATCACTAGCTGTCATTTTGAAGTGTCTTATTGTAGGAAATTAATGGCAGAGGTTCTGCCACGTTGGCTCATAGATTTTGAAATCAAAATCTTGGGCCCAACTCTAACCTAATTTTACTGCATGCTTTGGATTTGGACATAAAATGATAGCTTGAAGCCTTGAAGGTTGATTGATTTCATACAATATGAAACATTTTCTATAATCACGGTTGGCCAGCTGATTGATTCCAAACATGGTCTTAGGCTATGTTTGCTACAGTGAAAAAGAAAAGAAATGATAACGTTAACCGGTTATATTCATTTAAGATTTTAAAAGACTATATTTTAATCCAAACTTTTATAGACTTTTAAAGAATACATACAAATATGATCGTATTCAATTAGAATTTTTAAAAAGTCTACAAAAGTTTAAGTATTAAAAAAGTCATAGATTTTGAAAGATTTTATTAAGTGGTGGATTTGAGGGTGTAATGTATAAATACTGAAGCTGAAGCATTTCCCCCATAGATTTTGGTGATTTTTTTTTTCTGCAGAATGCGAACAACCTTTCTACATCTCAAGGTACACTTCTTTTTCCTCTTTTGGTTTTTTTCTCTCTCTATTCTCAGAATCTCTTTCTTTCTATTGAATTAAGAAAACTTGTAAAACTCGAGTTTCCAGACAAGTTAATCAATGTCTCGCACTATGAGAGGAATTAATTCATCCACATTGTTTGTTAGAGATCAATTCCTTAAGCCACATGGATTGATCATGAAGTTCAATTAATAATCCAATATAACCTAAGTTCAAGGTTCTCCAATTATCTATCTAATTATTTAACCTAGACCCTATAAGTAAAATGTGTAATTTTTTTTTTCTCTTTTTTCATAATGTGTTACTAAAATTAGAGAAATAATTGATATGCAATTTGTATTCATCAAGTAAGTTACATTATTATCCCCGCTCTTTCGTGTAATATTTGCATTACACAATAATTTTAAATAATATATTAGATGATAAATTATCCATTTTGCATTATAACTACTCTTTGAGCCATTGGTTTACTTGTACGCAAAAATAAAATTCAACAATACAAATAAATAAATAAAATATGTTAAAGAAATCAATACGTGTTTATAAAAATCCATCAAAGTTTCTAATAAAAAGTCTAAACAAATTAATGAAAATCTATAATAGAAGTCTATAAAAATCCAAGAATTCACATAAATCTATCACTTAAAAATTGTCTTTCAAAATCCTTTAAAATTCTTATTAACTACACCATTCATATGTGTTTGGATGATTAATAAAGGTAAAAAAAAGAAAGGACAATAATCATGTTTGAGGGAAAGATATGAAAATAAATTATTTTAATAAATTTATCACTATACCCTTTTACACTTAAAACACACATTTAAATTTAAGGGTAAATTTGGTATTATCAAAATTTCATTAAAAGAAGCTAGTTTTTCCTTATGTTTTCCTCCATTTTCAGGAGGATAACAAAATCTACCATTCATCTTGATTTATCCCTCCAAATCCTTTTATTTTCATTAAAAAAAAAAATATTAGTATTAGATTTAGGTCATAGGTTTGGATTTAAATGGTTATAATTTTAAATGGATTTGGAGCCTTTAATATATTTTGCGTTGGAGATCCAAATAATCAAAACCTATGGTCCAATAGTATTTTCTCTTTTTTCAAAGTGAAAGATAGAGATTTTAATATATTTTGTGTTGGAGATCCAAATAATCGAAACCTATGGTCCAATAGTATTTTCGCTTTTTTCAAAGTGAAAGATAGAGACTTCGAGTCTGTTGAAGTCCACAGTAATAGATATTATTGTATGGACAAAGAAAAAAAAAACATTTTTAGAAAATATATTATATATACAAAATTTTTAATAAAAAAACAACTCGAATGGGGACAATTACCCCAACATAAACACACTTCAGCTACAACAACGGTCATAGTTGTGATGCTATGGAAAAAATGGAAGGATGATGATAATGATCTTTCAGATTTTTTTCGAAAGTAATCGAAAGATTGACGTTCATGTAAGGATGATGATTATGAACTTTCAAAATTTTCAAAAGTAATTGAAAGATTGACGTCCATGTCAAAAGTTCGAGTTCTGTGGTAAACGACGTGAATCTCATAGTAAAATTTACGTAACCTAACGGTAAAAGAGTATAACTTAGTGGTACCTCTTCACTTCTCAAAATAAAAAAAATGAGCGTTCAATTTGATATCAATATAAGTAGGCGTCTAAGTTATTTGTCCAATTTAAAATAAAATAAAATAAAAATAAAAAAATAATTTAACAAATATATCTTTCATGTGTTGTGCAGTCAACTAACTAATTTGTAGTGAAGCCTTTTAATGATCTTGTACAATCTTCATTTTTACTCTATCAATATTCAACCATCAACAACCTACCTGCCGGCATAATTATATTCAATCTTAACAAGAATAATGAAAAGGGATGCAAATGAATCGCATTTGGTCACGGATTGAATGGTCAGACTGAAGAGGTATGCGGCCACCTTTTATGACAATTATATAGCACCATGTAATGTATTTATATCCATTCTATATAAAGTTGAAGAATATATATATATATATATATATATGATTTTTTTTTTTTTTTGCATTGGGTGTTGGATTTGTAATGTACAATACATAATTAGGTTGAGGTTGAACTTCTGATTTTTGGTATGAGCTCTCTTTCAATTTATCATGTCTCAAGCTTGAAATATTACACACATTATTTCACATGTCATCCATATTAAGATGGTACCTATAGTAAATCATATTAGAATACCTTAAAATGAAATCAGGTACTGGTTAAACCTAACAATTTAATTTAACTCAGCACCCATTTGGTAATCATTTATATTTAGTATTTATTGTTTATAAAAACAAATTTGTGGAATAAACATGTTTGATAATTTTGATTTTGTTTAAAAATTGTCTAAACACTTTTAAAATAATAATGTAGCGAAAGCCTTTGAAACCTAAATACCGAAATAGTGCTTTAGTGTTTATGTTTATTAAATTTTTTTTTTTTTAAACTAAGATGGTTATTACATTATTTTAATTAAAAAGTGAAGCTAAAAGTAAGAAAATGTAAAGAAAAAAAATTATAAAAGGCTCTTGTTTGATACAACGATAAAAATGTTAAAATTATCAAGTGTTGACAAAATTGAAGAGCATCAGTTGTCTTGAGAAAAAAAAAAATTGGGTACAATATGAATAATCACTATTTTACTGGATAATAAGAAATAGTAACTTAGGAGGATCCGTGCTAAAAACAAAAACTTTATCAGAGAAAAAAAAACAAAGAGGTTCCAAGCATTTCATTGTCAAAGAAACAAAAATGGTATTTTTTACTCCTATTATTCATTCATTTTCAGTATTGAAAGGAAAATATAAACAAAAAAATAGAAAAGAAAGTAATAGCAGAAGAAGTTTAAGAGTAAGAGCATGCCCTCCAAATTCCTCTTCTCACTCCATACAAATTGAAAAATTTCGAATTTTTCCATAGGTATATATATTTCATCAACACTACCAATAATTTGCAGTGTATAGATATATATGAAACCAAATACTATTGGTTTATTTTTTATGTATATTTCTTGCCCTACTGTTGCTGTATAGATTTGTTTTAGCATGAACCTAACTTTTTATGCAATTCATTGTGTTGAATTTTTTTAAAACAGTTTAATGTTAACAAACATGTTTTAAACACTACTTATATAAACGATTAAACAATAAACATTAAATATAAACAGTTACCAAACGGACCCTTAGCTTAAATTTGATTAAATGATAAGACAAAAATTGGCGTGATTGAATGATTAATATGATAAATGAATTTTAATATAAAATTTCAACCATCTTTATATAACGCATATGTTAGATTTGTAAATAATCAAAACTAAAAAAAAAAATTTGATTTCTCGTTAATGCTTATTATGACCATTTCTGAGTTAGAAATGTTTGTCTTGTTAAGAAACTCTTTAAATTGTTTGATTAGAAATTTTCTCACGCTTTTTGTACACATTCTTAATTTTTTTTTGGGATGAATTACTTTGACCCCCCTCAAGTTTGTTCAAATTATTCGCAGATAAAACTTTTTTGGCATAATAATTATGACTCTTTCTCTCAAAGTTAACCCTCTTAGTTCACTTAATGGAACTTGTGAAAGTATCGATTTGTCGTCATTAAAAGTCTTCTCAAAGGCTTATGCGTGTGTTGATGTCATCAACAGAAAATCAATTTACCCTTGTACCCTTGTAACCCTAAAGATTTTTTTTCCTTAAATGTTTAACTAAATTTTAAATTGAAAAACAAAAAATAAAAAATCTATAATATATGACATAGATCAAACAGACCATTTGACGAGGTCCAAAACAAGTTCACCATTGATTTATCAAGGACGACCACACGATTTCACGATCAAGCAGAGCAGAAAAGCATTCAAAAGCAACTTGGGCAATCAAATTTTTAACTTTAAAGAGAATGCTTTGTTTCAAGATTATCATGGACTATTACTATCATTTAGAAAGGTATATATCATCTTGGTTACATATTGCTACTGCTATGTTGAATCGACCCACCGAAAAAAAAATTAAATCAATTCCCTGTTTCACATGAGACTCATGTGAGTGACGACCCGTTCTTCCCCGAATTAACCAACGATGGTGTTATCGAGGCATACCTAATAGAAAAAACACATAACAGGTAATCGTTATCTAAATTACCGTTATGCCCCGGACCCTTGTCAAAATTAAGCGTGTAACTCAATGGGGAGTATTGGAATTTTGGGTTTCTCCACCGGTTCTTGTTGAATCGGTGGATGAAAGTTTTCCACCTCGGTCTGACAACGAGCTCTGGCCACCCTCTCATTTTAGTCAAACCCTTTCGCCCATCACTTCTCTTGCTTCTTGGTCGTTGCAATTCGATCCCACCAGATCAATCTGGTGGTGGAGTGTTAGGGTTTTAGACCTGAAATTGATTACTTGATTGGAGATCAGCCACCAAAGTTCTTAAATTTTCATTTATTCCCTAATACTATTATAATAACATCCTTAAATAGAAAAAATAAGAAAATAACAGACAACCTAAGCAAGTGAATAAAATAAGAAAATAACACACTTTCTAAGCAAATAAATAATAATTGGAAAGACGAAGATTCCCTTAATACGAACTTCTAATAATATTGAATTTCTAACATTCCACCCCATTGAATCATAACTTGTCCTCAAACCAAAAAATCTGGATAACGAGCACAAAAATCAGCAGTAGCTTCATCAATTACTAGACAATCCTTCCATTTAAGAACCAACGAGTGATAAATCGATTGTTCTTGAATTTTAGTTTTAGATTCCACAACTTCGACCTCTATTCACCTTTCAAGAGAGATAATTGAGGTTTTTGACACCGATGATCAGACTTGTAAATCTCATCACAATTAAAACAAAGGCCCTTCTTACATCTTTCCTTCTATTTAGCACATGAAAAACATTTAACACCATGAGATAAAAACTGACAATTGGGTAATAGGCTTAGGTGCATACAATTCGTTAGAAAGTTGTGAGGAGATAGATAAGAAGCAAACTTTGTCACATTATGGGTCGTTGTTGCAATAATTGCGTCTTCATAATAAAGTACTAATGCAAAAACCTCGTTTAAACTTATCAGACGAAGCAAACGAACACCAACTCCTATAACAGTACGAAGTCTAAAGAAAAAAATATTAACTTGATGTGACTTGAGCAAATCAGGAACCATATTAGCAAGTTGCTCAAACTCAATAATGAATTCACGAACACTGCTACTCTGAAATATTTTGGCTAATGAATTACAAAGGTCAATATGTTGTCGAGACCCAAAATGCGTACATATTGCATGAGAAAATTGCTACTAAGTTAGAATACCAATGGATTGTTTAATCCAATGATACCAAGAAATAACATCTCCTTGAATATGCACTGTAACCAATGGAACCATTTACGCATCTAAAACACTATTAAGTTTATAATATTATTCAACTTAAAACAACCACCCTTCAGGATCAGTACTGTTCAATTTAAAAAAAATTGATTCAGAGAGCGACTTTGAATAATCGGATCAGCCCACTAATCATCATTTTCATCATGTTATAAAGGTCAATTAAGGTTGACATTATTTTGGGAAAGACGATTGTCATATCAAGGACAATTAATAATAAGTTGTAGTTTTTGCCTGTCGTGCAATATCGCTTGGATTTGCAAAAAAAAAAATTATTGTTTTGTCTATCACGCAACAACTCTTGTAAAGTTATAAACATCAAGTCCATCCTAGTAGTAAGAGCGACAGCTTGTTATTCAAGTTCTTTAACCGTCATATTAATGATACTAATGAAATTGAAGATGAATAATAGAGTAAAAAGAGATGGGCGGTCCTAGATTGAATGCTCTGATACCAAATACTAGACCCTAAATTGATCCTTTAATTAAAGATCAACCACTAATAATCCTTTGATTCACTGCCCTAATTCTATTACAATAACATCCTTATACAGTAAAAATAAGAATATGACAGACTTCCTAATCAACTAAATAAAATAAGAGAATAATAAACTTCACAAGTAATTGGAAAGATAATGACTGTCGTAATACAAACTTTTAATAATATTGGTTTCCTAACGTAGAGGATCACTCCAACGAGCAATATGGTATCACTCTTTCTTGGCAAAGGCCATTTCTTACAATTCTCGATCGTTATTGTAATCTCCATTTTTTGGTAGTTTAAAGGTTGATTTTGATGTCACATATATATATATATATATATATATATATATATATATTTATTTATTTATTTGTACTAGTCGTGAAAATTAGGGCCAGTGGTTTGCAGGAAGAGAGAGAGGGTACTCTTGTTAAAACAATTGTGGTTGAAATGGTTATTTGATATACTAATAAGGCTATTTAAGTAATTTTACTGCACTTAAGGGTAATCTCGACATTTAAAAATTATTCAACTGACGGATTTAATCTCTGAATAACATTTGGTCGAAGTAATTTGGATAAACCTCAAGGGAGATTAACTATCCTTTATCAAATAATTGTTGTGGTTGTGAAGCCCGAGGACAATGATTTTTGGAAGGTTGACTGCTGGAAGATTTATTTCCTATTATTATTGGACTTGTTTAGAAATTTAATTCCTAATTGAACTTTCTTCTGAAACCTGAAGACTTGGTGACCAAGATATCTCTCTTTATAAATAGGAGTTTTGTGTAACCCTAAAATTGTGTATCAAATTGTGAGAACAATTGTGAGCTGAAGAAATCCAATTTTATGAAATTGGTGAGAGCAAGAGAGAAGAGAGTTTGAGTGATTGTAATCCTCCATCATATTTTTTATAGTGAAATTGTTCGGTGTGCTCCTTGGATGTAACCCATTGTTAGGGTGAACCAAGTAAATCTCTTGTGTTTTTGTGTGTTTTTTTTTATCTTCTTATTGCGTTTCCGTATATATTCCTAATAATCGGTATCAAAGCTTTGGTTTGTGTATCAAGGGCACAACAGGTGGTTGATAAAATTCTGGCAAAATATTTCACCACAAATTTGTCCGTTTGAGTGGGAGTATGTTATCAGATGATAAAACATCAAGGATTGAGAAGTTTGATGGCACAAACTTCAATTTTTGGAATATGCAGATAGAGGACTATCTGATCCAGAACGATCTAGATCTACCACTTGGAAAGAAGCTAGCAGAGATGAAAGAAGATGAATGGATCAAGCTTGATCGAAAGGCTCTTTTAATGATTAGATTGACGTTGTCAAAATCGGTCGCCTTCAACATCAAAAATGAGAAGACGACAACGTCTCTCATGGAAGCCCTTTCTGATATGTACGAACAGCCGTCTACAATGAATAAGGTACATCTTATAAAGAAGTTATTTAATTTAAAGATATCTAAAAATGAAAGATTCAACGAGCATCTCAATGTGTTCAATGAGATCGTTGGATAATTAGAATCTGTTAAAATCGACTTCAAAGATGAAGTTCTCACACTTCTAATTCTAGGGCAGTTACCCGAGAGTTGGAGTGGCACAGTTACTGTAATCAGTAGTTTTGTAGGGAAATCAAAGTTGGAGTTCGACGATATTGTCAGCATGATTCTGACTGAAGAAATTAGAAGGCAATTAGATGGCATTTCTACCAGTGGTTCGGCATTGAATGTCAAAAGTCGAGGCAGAAGTTTGAATAAGAAAAAATATGGTAATGGGCATGGTCGTTCCAAGCCAAAGAATAACAAATCAAAGTCTCAAAATCCTAAAGGCAATTCTCCATATCTCAAAGACATTGAGTGTTGGAATTACTGCAAGATAGGTCATTACTGGATTTCATGTAAAGTCTTGAAGGAAAGAAAAGAAGAGAAGATTGAAGCAAACATTATCTCGAAAGATTCAGATGAAGCACTGATATGCTCTTTGGAGAACAAAACAAAGTCATGGGTGATTGACTCCGAGACCTTGTTTCATGCTACCTCAAATAGAGAGCTATTTACTAGCTGTTCACCTAGAAACCTTGGTAAGGTGTATCTTGATGATGATCAGCTATGCGATGTAGTCGACAAGGGTGATGTACATATCAAGCTGACTGGATCTGTTTGGAAGCTAAAGGATATGAGACACATCTCAGTCTTAAGGAATAATCTAATTTTCGTTGGTCAATTATCAGATAAAGGTTATGTTATAAACTTCATTAAAAATTTGTGAAAAGTCTCCAAAGGCGCTATGATCATAGCACGTGGTAAGAAGAATTACTCTTTCTACACAACTATCAGTGCTAAAAAATCAATAATAATTGTTGAAATTAAAGAAGATCACAACCTGTGGCACCAGAGATTAGGTCACATTAGTGAAAAAGGGCTCAAAGTCATGCACTCATTGGGGAAACTACCAGGGCTGAAATCGATTGATATATACTTCTGTGAGAATTATGTGTACGATAAACAAAATAAGGTTAATTTCAAGAAGAGTGGCAAAATTCTCAAGAGTGAGAAGCTTGAGTTAGTTCACACAGATGTCTGGGGACTAGCTTTGATCTCATCTATTGGCAGAAAGTCCTATTTTGTGACTTTCATCGATGATCATACACGGAAGGTATGTGTCTATTTTTTGGCGCACAAATATGAGGCATTTGGGGTGTTCAAGAAGTGGAAGGCTATGGTAGAAAATGAAAAAAACTTGAAGATCAAGAGGTTGATGTCAGACAACAGTGGTGAGTATGAAGACACCGGGTTCAAGAAATTTTGTTTTAAGAATGAGATCCATTTGGAACGGACTGTGCAAAGAACCCCACATCAAAATGAGGTGGCAGAACAATTAAACCGAATGTTGATAGAAAGAGGCAGAAGCATTCACATTTAGTCAAGTCTACCCAAACAGTTTTGGACCGATGCAATTAATACAATAACCTACCTTATTAATTGAGGACCGTTATTGTTGTTAAAGCACCAAATACCAGAAGAAGTCTGGAGCGATAATGAGGTAAATCTTTCAAGGCTGAAAGTGTTTGGTTGTATTGCTTATGTGCATATTAGTGACTATGCTAGGAAAAAATTGACCCCAAGTCACTAAAGTGCACTTTCAATTGACATGGAGGAGATGAGTTTGGTTATCGACTTTGGGATTACCAAAATAAGATCATTTGTAATAAAGACGTGATTTTTAATGAAAAGTGATGTACAAGGATAAAATTATTGCACAACTTACTAACCTCGTACAAGAAAATCCAGAGTATGTCAAGTTGGATGATGATCCACTAAGAAGTGTGGCGCAGCAGGTTGATAAGGGTCCTCAGCCAGAAGAGCCTACAGAATAGCGAGCACCACAGAGCCCAACTACGACACTCGCACCTAGAAGGTTCGCTCGTCCACATATACCAAACCGAAAGTACATAAATTTTCTGTTGCTGACAGATGATGGAGAACCTGAATGTTACGATGAAGCATGTCAAGTAGAGGACTTGAGCAAATGAGAGCTAGCAATGAGAGATGAGATGAAATCCCTTATCTCTAATCGTACATGAGAGCTAGTTGAATTACCCATTAGGAAGAAAACTCTCTACAACAAATGGATATATAGAGTTAAAGAGGAATATGACGATACCAAGATATAACAATGTTAAATTGGTAGTCAAAGGATTTCAACAGAAGGAAGGGATTGACTACATTGACATCTTTTTTCCTGTTGTAAATCTGAATAACATTCATTTAGTTTTGAATATTGTTGCATCTGAGGATTTGCATCTTGAGCAATTAGATGTGAAAACTGCTTTCCTTCATAGAGACCTAGAGGAGGAGATTTACCTGCAGCAACCAGAGGTTTCTCAATCAAAAGAAAAGAGAAACTTGTGTGCAAATTGATGAAGAGTTTGTACAACTTAAAGCAAGCCCCGAGGCAGTGGTACAAGAAATTTGACAATTTTATGTAGAGACATGACTACAACAAATGTAACACTGACCATTATTGTTATTTCAAAAGGTTTGATACTAGTTACATCATACTGCTACTTTATGTTGATGACATGTTAGTGACAGGTTATGATTTTAAAGAAATCGACAAGTTGAAGAAGCAGTTATCGAATGAGTTGGAGATGAAGGATCTTGGTGCAACGAAACAGATACTTGGGATGAGGATTAAAATGGACAAGTAAAAAGGTATTTTGCAGTTGCTTTAGGCCAACTATGTTGAACACATCTTGAAGAGATTCAGCACGAGCAACGCTAAGTCAGTGAGTACACCTTTAGCGAGCCATTTTCGCTTATCCAAGGATTAGTGTCTGAGGACAGAAAAAGAGAAGAACTTCATGGCTAAAATTTCGTACGCTTCAGCCATTGGAAATTTAATGTATGCTATGGTGTGCACGCGACCAGACATTGCTTATGCAGTGGGAGCTGTGAGTAGGTTCATGAGTAATCTGGGAAAGCAACATTGGGAAACAGTGAAGTGGATATTGCGATATCTACGTGGTACCACAAAAAAATACTTGTGCTTTAGAAGAAGCGACTTGTGACTATATGGTTATATAGATGTTAATTTTGTCAGGGAAGTTGATCACAGACGGAGTACGACCGAGTATGTGTTCACAATTGGTACTACTGTAGTTAGTTGGGTTTCATAGTTACAAAAGATTATAGCATTGTCCACATTAGAGGTAGAGTACACAACAGTCACAGAGGCCAGTAAAGAGATGATTTGGTTACAAGGTTTGTTGACAGAGTTAGGATTCAAGCAAGTGAAAAATATTTTGTATAGTGATAGTCAGAGTGCGATACACTTGGCGAAGAATTCTGTATTTCATTAAAGGACCAAACATATATGACTTCGATATCACTTCATTCGCTCGCTGTTAGAAGATGGAGTGTTATTACTTTAGAAGATTCTTGACACCAAAAATTCTGCTGACATGTTAACCAAAACATTGACGATAAAGAAATTGAAGCTTTGTGCAACAGTAGGTTTTTTAGCTTAAAGACAGAAGATGAGCACACTGAAGTGCATTGCAATGCATAAAGAGAGTTGATGAAGAAGATTCATTAGTCCTCCAGTCTCTAAGTGGGAGATTGTTATGATTGTGGAGCCCGAGGACGATGATTTTTGGAAGGTTGACTGTTGGAAGATTTGTTTCCTATTATTATTGGACTTGTATAAGAATTTATTTCATAATTTAACTTTTTTTTTGAAACCTGAGGACTTGGTGACCAACATATCTCTCTTTATAAATAGGAATTTTGTGTAATCCTAAAACTGTGTATCAAATTGTGAGCTGAAGAAATTCAATTTTATAAAATTAGTGAGAGTAAGAGAGAAGAGAGTTTGAGTAATTATAATCCTACATAATATTTTTTATAGTGAAATTGTTTGGTGTGCTCATTGGATCTAACTCATTGTTAGGATGAATCAAGTAAATCTCTTGTGTTTTTGTGTGTTTATTTTATTTTCTAATTGCGTTTTTGCATATATTTCTAATAATAATTTTATTTACCGGTTTAGAGAGGTGAGCCTGTTAAGGATTGTAATGTTAGATCTCTTATGTAATTTAACTCGCAAATGATATTTTTTCATTTCACCTGTACCAAACAATTATGATTTATTTACTAGTGAGTGACTCTTGGGTTTTGAAGGGGTCGGGGTGGTGGTGGTTGTGGAGGCGGCGTTTGATATTATATGGAATTGGTGTCTATGTTATGAAAGATAAGGGTAAGGGTAATGTTGTTGTCAAGACACATGGACAGAAATGCTAGATTAAAGTGAGCCGCAACTTGGACACAAAAGCATGTGATTTTACACGTCCAAAGTGCGTAATAATAACCAGAAAATTCTAAGCAAACAAAGCCACCTATAACATACTAACAAATTGAAAGGCCTACAAAACAAGTATAGTACAACTTACCACCATTTTATTATAAATAAATATATACTATATATTATTCACATACGTGTATATATATAGAGAGGCTAACAAATTGAGAGGCTTACAAGTTACAACCATTATATATGTATAACCTTACAGATAAAATTATAAATATATTTATCATATATGTCTTCTATAAATACTTAAATAGAGAGAAGGTGAACAAAAAGAACAGATAAAAAAGAAGGTAGACAGATGCAAAGAAAGAAAGAAGAGAAAGGTGAGAGGAAACAGAAGGAAAAGGGCAGAAAAATCATTAGAATCAATAGAAAAAAATCTGGGCATTTTGAAAATTTCTTATTTGACCATCAACAACGAATTTTCTGATAGTGTTCATTGATCTGTGTCTATATTTCTATATACATATATATGCAAACAAGTTGTATGCTATATGATTGCAGGCTGCAGTGGTGCGTCTTTTGATTTTGTCAAATGGTATTTCTTTGGGTCTTTTTGTTCGTTTTGATGATGTGCATCGATTGTATCGATTCGTTCCTTGCACTTCTGGGTGGGTTTCTATTTATAATTAATATGTTTATATATATGAATACATATATGTATTTGTGGACTCTGCTTGATTGCCGAGAAAATTTAGAAAAAGAAAGTGATGAATAAGTTTTAAATCTTATATGGGTTTATGTTGCTCGCTGTTTTGGAACAAACAAGAAAGCTCAGCTCAGCGAAGGTCTCGTGCTTAGTTGAGTGGAGCTGATTGTTTTGTCGGTCCTCCAATAATGAAACATTTAGGATTTAAAGTCTTAATTTCGATCATTTTCCTACATTTTATCGGTATCCAAACAGGAAATTATTCAAATTGAAGTGGTAATCGCTGATGATTGTACTTTGATGCGGTTTGAGTAAATTTTGGGCTTTTATCTGTACCTAGGTTGCAATTTTTATTTGCTTCCTTTGTTGGGGTTGGTCGGGTTTGATTTCCATTTATTAATTTGTTCGATGGTTGTTCATCAAATTACAAGTTAGGTTAGTTTCTAATATTCATGTCATGAGAATGGTGTGAAATTGGGTTTTTGGTATTTATATCATCGTAAAATTTTTGGTTCTGTTGGATTGTTGTTTGGATTTTGTTATGACTTTTGAGGTAGTCCATTGCTTTAATTTGTAGTTGGATGATCATTTTTTGTAATTTCCAATGATAACACTCTCAACCTGTAGTTTGCAATGGTTGAAGATAAGTGGGTGATATTTATTGTAATCTCTGCTGCTGTTTTGTGTATTTATATGTTGTGTGTTTGATGTATAGTAGACATTATAGTCAAGATGAGAAATGATTTTAGTCGTGTTTGATGTCTGCAAAAAGTAAATCCTGTAAAAAATATTGTAATCCTTCTATTAGTGTTGTTTTTGTGGCATGGCATATCTATACTTGTTTATATAGCTCTCACTTCAAAATGACGGAAATCTGCCTCCCTTTTTTTCCCCTTTTCTTCTTAAAAATGTCATTATCTGGGAAAATTTGCTGGTCTCACCAGCTTTATTCTGCTCATTTCATGTAAATTTTACAGTATGAAGACAACTTTTTTATAAGCAGCCTCCTCCATCTTTACAGAGTGTTTTCCTCAATAAAGACATGGCTTACCATGCTTTAATACGGGACAAACAAAAAGCTACTTAAGATTATAGACTACAATTTTTGTGTTTATTTGTTTTGTCAGTTTGGTGAATATAAAAGCACACAGTAAATTCCACAATTGTGTTTCTCATGCTCTCTTCATATTTTACAAAGAACTGACCTTTCTTTACATATTATTTCAGGTTTGGGCATTGGTTTTAAGAATAAACCATGAAGGACTATCTTTCCATTGCTTGCAAGGGTGAAGGCAGTACTCATTTTGCTTCCCATTCCGTTTTGATTTATGATTTGTGTTTAAACTTATCTGGATGGTTTTATGGGGAAGCTGATGTTGATATGAGGATGCATTTGTCAGATAGATAGTAGCAGCCTCTACCATAAATATGAAAGTCAGTTAGGTCCGTCATGGTCAATTGTAGCAAAAGTTAGAGGATCTCCCGTTTCAATATTTTTGTTGCGAGTTAGATGGGTATGGATAACTTGGATTCCATCTGTTCCTTTGGAACATGAGGACTGATTTTGATTCCCCTGTAGATTTCTTAGATGAGAGCAAGGAATAAGTGGGTAGCACAGATAAGAGAGCAAAGCAAGGATCTTTGGAAACTTAGAAGAACAATATATTCAACTTAGTCATGGGTCTGCCTCAAGTGCCCTCAAGTAGACTTGCTGAGGAAGTGGCAGCATCATTGAGCACATTTGTGCAGACTCCACCTAGATTGGTTGGTGTGAGCAGCTGCGATTTAAGTGGAATGCATGTAGCACACCCAGGCAATCGAATACCAGGGGATTTCTCATGCTCTTCTTTAAAGGAACTTCCAAAAGATCCAGATAGCCTCAACTTACATAAAAATGGTGCAGTCAATGTACATGGATTGAAGATTGGTTCCACAGAAATCAATGGCTTGTTCACACATAAAGGTAAACAGAATATGCCGAGTCCTGTTTCAAGGATTGTGGGTTTTGAATCAAGGGTATTGAATTCCCCTACTGGTGTGTTTAAGGGAAAGCAAACAGATGGCTTTCATTCATCTAATGTGGTTAGTAATACTGGTAATGCAACTGAGAGTGCTGGGTCAGTCAGGAAGCGACTGTTGTCTCCTTTAAATGGCATGATTGTTTCAGATCAATTTAATGGTGAATCTTTAGACATTGGCAGAACCATGTACAAGTGTGATTCCAGTTTCAGCAGTGATAACAATGTTACCGTTCTACAAGAGCATAAAAAGCTCAATATAGGCAACTCCAACTATTTCAGTAATCAGATATGGTCCATCTCAAGTTCCCCCGAAAGCAAGAATTTGTTGGATAATAGTTGTGGAATGAACTCCAGTTTTCTAACTGATGGCCCTTTGCTTGGGAACAAGGAGCTGCAGTCTTGCAATCTTTTTTCATCTCCACCCAGAGAAAATTGCTTTGAATTAACTACTAAAGCAAGGTATGATTCAAGGGCAATAGGCATACCACCAAAGAAAGTGGTGTCATCTCCCCTGTCTCGGTCTCCTCTTGGTCCAAAATTTTCTGGAAGAAGGAAAACTTTAGGAGGCAGCGATGCCAGAGAAGAGTTAGAGGATAACTATTTAACTTTAAAGGATATGGTACAGTCTCTTAACGGAACTATCTCAGGCATTCCATCTTACGAGAGAGAAGACTCTGAAATTGCAAGCATATTAATTCAGGACATTGATCTTCTGCAGACAAAGTTTGACAGCTTCACACCTGAAAAAACCACTGGCATCTGTGAACATTGGGGCCAGGATTCAACTCTTGCTCCTCAGTGCGTCAAGTTAGTTAGAACCCTTAGTGGACTGCCTGTCCGAAGGTCCTTGGTTGGTTCATTCGAGGAGTCTCTGTTATCTGGTCGTTTATCATCTGGGATAGTCAGTCAGGTTAGTATGTTTATTGTTTTGTTATGTATGGTGTCACTTGTAGGGCCATCACTTTTGGTGCAGCCAGTGAGGGTTAGACTGGTATAATTTAGCCTCGGGTACCATTTACACAAATGGCTGTTCTTGGACTGAAATCCATGCACTTATATTGACAGTCTTGAGTTTTTACCATTTGACGAAGTAAAAGTTGCATGCACTCTGCTAAATGCTTTGAAGTACTTGTGTTTCATACCTAATAGGAGTTTGTATATGGGATATGAGTCCGACGTGTTTGATTGGACAATTGACATTTTCACCGCATGTGTATCCAGTGATTCAAGGTTACCATACAATTATACATAAAACTTTCTTACTATGTTTCTCTCTCTATATTAAGTAAACACCTTATTTTACTCTGAGAAAATGAAAGTACTACTAAATAATATGAATATTTAGTCGTACCTTTGTGTTCTTGAATTTGGGAATTTGATAAATCCGACATTGGGACACATACCTACACCCGAACACATACTCGAGGCTATGTAACATAGGCACCATCTAATGACCCATTGAAATTTAAGTTGTAATATGATTAGTGAACTTTTTATTTTATGAAATTCTTTTTTAATATCTTAATGTGAGTTCTTACATACAGAAAATCGATGGTTTCCTTGCGGTTCTTAATATTACTGGAGGAAATTTCTCGCCGCATCCACAGAAACTTCCGTTTGCAGTAAATAGTGTGGATGGAGAGAACTACTTACTGTACTATTCATCAATAGAACTGGCAGGGCATTCAACATCAAACAAGTGTAGAGGTCCAAAAATGAAAAGGAGCTTAGGTGTTGATGATGCAGGAGCAGAAAGCAGCCGCCTGCGTATACCAATGAAAGGATGCATCCAACTGGTAACCCCTCCACCAAAAAATATATAAATAAATAAATAAACCTAAGACCCAAAAAAGAGAGAGATGGATTATCAATTGAGGATTGTTAACTCTTGTTTTATTGTGTATGTGGAACAATGCATTGCATTTGAGCAGAATTCTGTAACATTAGAACTTGCATTTTATATAAATTCATTGCCGTTGTTTTCATACCTATGGTTGTTGCATGACAGAGGACTAGCGATTATCTAATGTTCTTGTGCTTGTGTCTTGCTAATAGGAGTTTGCAAAGATAAAATAGATTGAAAAGGCTAACAAGTAGAAGAATAAAGATATTGCATTCTCAGTATCAAAACTTAAATCCTTAGTTGGATTTCTAATAAACTTGGAGTTGGGTTAACATGGAGTCTCATCACTACTGGTGGGTAGAAGTATCATTCCTAATAGCAGTGGCTAGAAATCCATGTTGTCATTCATTCTTTATCTTAAATGGACCAATTTATGACATTAGTGTTAATGATGCTACTTTTAGTTTTATCAATTGGTATTAGGCTATCTCGTCCTGGTAATGGGACTTTGTGTAAATGGAATAAATTGAAGAGACCAAGGAGTGTGATAATAAAGTATTGCAGTCTCACTATTAAAACCTAAATCTTTTTGTTTTTTATTTTTTTTCTTAACAAACTTGGACTTAGGTTGACAAGGAACGTTACCACTACTCTTGGGGAAGTTCATACCTAATTGCAGTAGCTTGTTTTTCATGTTTTAAATCATTCTTCAACTTAAATGGAGCATTATATGACTTTAAAATGAATGATGCTATTGTAGCTCTGCCTCAAAAATTAAATAAGTACTGTATACTAATTATGCCCAATATTTTGCTAATAAATCCACAGATTTGTTAGGGCTGCAATGCTGTATGGATGGACTTAATAGCTGTTTATGCAGTTATTGTTTGAGTTCATTATTGCTAAGTTGCTTTTCTTTGCTTTCCTTTTTCATCTTCTGTTGTAATTCATAACCAAACTAGTGAATGCATGTAAGTGAATAAGCCCTCCTCTCCCCACGGAAGAGGGCTTATTACTGGTGTACTTTAAGTGAATGCATACGCTATTTGATGATGTGCATTGATGGTTCTGGACTCTGTAGCTATTGAAGATCTTTTGTTATATGATATTTTATTTGTTTTAAGTTCCATCTGTTTCGTTCTTCCTTGCTTGTTTACAGTCATTTAATTAATAAGGGCACTGATTTAGGTGTCAATGTCCCAGATGGTTAGAGGTTTCCATCATGCTAACTTCAAAATGAAATAACCATTAGAAGGGAGTGATCATCAACTTGATTGGTGACATGTGAAAATGCTAAAATAGTAGGGAAAGTACAATGACTTTTTGTTATGAATATGATTATGAACTGTCTTAGAAAAAATTCAAATTATGTGGTAGCTTGTCAGGTAATTCATATTTTTGTGGTATCTTGTAATTGCTGAAATTTGTTACTCTTGTTCATTAGAGGGTCTGTGCTGTTGCTAAGATATCTTCCTGTGGCATTTGTTGTCCAAGAATTGGCTGTTTTACATTGACTAAACAATTGCTTTTGGCAGGTTCTCAGCAATCCAGAAAAGACGCCCATTCATACTTACCTCTGTAACTACGATTTGACTGACATGCCTGCTGGCACCAAGGTAGGCTGGAATGGAACTAGACAAAATCTATTGAATCTTATGGGCAATTCATTGACAAGAGCAATGATGTGATATTTTTCTGAAGTTTTTAACTCCAAATTTTTATCACAATGAGTAACGTCAATATCAATATCATAATGCCTATGCATTTTTATACGGGTGATTGCATATCTATAATTAACTCATGGTGCTTTATAGAGGTTCATTTGATCTGTTTATGATTTGTTTAGTGTGTTGTTTTAGAACTGTTAATGTTTACATGCAATCCTAATAACAATGAGAAAAAATGAAAATCCATAAGGAAAATCTGTGGGGCTAATGGAAGATTGAGTTCTCTGTATGACATCTTTAACATTTCCATAGAAGGAATGGAAATTGAATCATGCAGTTACCTGGCCCAAACTCAAAGAAGTTTGTTCATGATAATCATGCACTTGCAACCTGCATAAAAGTTTTTGGTTTGTCTTAGTGTGATATTTATCATGTTTAAATTGTCTAGCAGTTGTGATTTACTATTAACATGACTCCTCATATATGATTAATCTTCATGGCGCACCAAGTAAAATAGACAAGGACACTGGACATGGACATGATACAACGCAGATGTGCCAACACAAACAGCATGAAACGACTATATACAAATATCAGTTTTTATTTATATACATAAAACAATTATAGAACTTTTATGAAATTTTAATTTCTGTACTAAGGACTGCATAATTTGGAAGATGAAACTATCTGAATATCATAATGATTCTTATATTATATATGCTATTACTCTCTCCTATTTTTATTACTATCCTACATTGTCATTACAATCATATTTTTCTCCTGTATGAAAAGGTGTCATTACATGTTTGATTTGTTGTGTAATGTCAATTTTTTATAAATGAAAAAAAAAAGTTTGGACATTTTGAGGTGTGCTCATATTGTTTCAAGATTGTCAGACATGACTACTCATAGAGGCATGTGTTCGACATTAGACTTATGTTGTGGAGTGTTTGGGATGTATTGACCAAGTGTCTATGATGTGTGGGTTATATGTCGAAAATGATGAAACTATTTGTAGATTATGGACACCTTCATAGAAGTGCCTATACTTCTTAGATGACACACAATTAAGCCTATGGTTGTGTTTTACTAAATGGGGTGAATTACATATTTTAACTTACCAAGGAAGAAATCTAACAGCAAAAACTAAATTGAGAGAGGGTGCTAAGACTAGAATTTGTCATTCAATACATCAATTCATCTTTAGGTGATGCCAAAGCTACCATGTTGTCTTACATGTATGCATTACCAATGATACACAAGAAAAGAAAAAAGAGAGAAGAAAATGAAAAGGATAAAAAAGAAAAAGAATGAGTTACAAGTGAATTTTGGCTTGTAAAAGTGGTGAGGGTACAGTTGGGGTTGCTAGACTGACCTGAGGTCAGCCTGAGCTTAGAGTTTAGAGCCCCAACTTGAGTGCAGTCTCAGTGTAATCTATGCCTAATCTTTCAGATTGAGCTACCTAATTTGGGACACCCCATCTTTTCTGTATATGATGATAGTTCATTTTTTATAAAATGAGAACCCAAAGCCAAGACCTTATAATTGAGGTTCAATTTTCCCAACTATCTAGGATCGGCTATGCAAATCATGTTCCCCATTAAGACTTAGTGTTGAATCACACAAAAGAGGCTCAACCCATGACCAAGATTAGATTTAAAGCAGTGCAAATTGTTGTTCCACATTGACTACGCATTTAGCTACTTCAATAATGAGAGCAACGAAAATAATCTATCCTAATATTATCTAAAACTAAAAGTAAAATTAAATTGGATCAGGTGACATGCCAAACTCAGCTTGAACTCAACTTTGGTTTCAGAATATGAATTAGATCTTAGTGCAGCACAAAATTGACAAGGTTTTGGCTTGCTCAGTTGTGTGACTAGAAAGGGCAATATCCAGCCAACAGAGCCGAACCCCTAGAGGTGTGTAGAAATTCAAAAATGATGGTGTGTCAAGCATAATTAAGGGATAAACAGTTGTCAACTCTCTGTTCATGTTAGTTGTTTTAATTCATAAATGTTTTTCATTCGATGATGATGTTGATTTGTTATTATTATCATTTCCAAGAATCCTATATTGACTATTGCACTCTTATGTCTTTATTGAAACTAAAATAGACATTTCTGCGACAAAAGGTCACTCTAGCTTCATCAGCAACAGCTTCCGCACTGGGTAATGGAGGACGCAATGATCTTGACATGAAAAATGATATTAAACCTGATTTAGTATCAATAGCTAGTCATTCTTTACAGCATAGTGGGCAGTTTTCTAGTTCAGATGAAGTTGATGCTATACATGCAATAAGATCTACAGACGAGAATAAAGAAGTGATGGAAAATGAAAGCCCTGGGGATCTTGCTGATCAATCCCAAATTAAGAAACATATAGGTTGCGTTGACTCGTGTTGTGGATTCCATGGTAGTGAATATATTAAGACTAGCACAGAGGATAACAACGCATTGAAGACATCCCATATATCCAAAAGGCAATCAGTACATACCCCTTCAAAGCTTAACAAGAATGCTACTAATTCTGGTGTTCTACGTTATGCTCTTCATCTTCGTTTTTTATGCCCTTTTCCAAAGAAATATTCAAGGACAGTCCAGATGTGCAAATCTGATCCTTCTGCCCAATCAAGAAATGGCATGAACATTAAAGGTGAACGGCGATTCTACTTGTACAATGATATGAAAGTGGTGTTCCCTCAGCGTCATTCAGATTCTGATGAGGGCAAGGTTAGTTTGAACTGGTATCATATGCGGTGGTTTTAGTTTGCTTATTGCTCTTGACATTATTGTTTGACTTATTGCTCTTGACATTATTTTTGTTGCTGTGTCATGGTCCAAATAAAATCACGGTAAATAAATTTTGCAATCTTAATTTATTAGTTAAAACTAAGGTTGTTGAAATCCTGATGCGGATCGTAGAATGCATGTAGAATTGCTTGCCGCTAGTATCAATACAATTAGAGTTTAGGATCCTAGAAGGTGGTAGGATAATTTAAAAAAGAAAAAAATTTATTTGTTCCTCTCCAAATATAAGAGGAGACTGGATGTTAGAGCTTGCTAGCTTAGTTTTCTATGTGCAACTATTTAATGCACACTCCCGCCTCATTTTCTCTTCATTTTTTCATTCTTACAAAAAAATACAAATGGTTTATTATTTTGTACATATTTTTCTCATGTCCTTTTTGTAAAAAAATATAATCTAGTTAGATTTTAGAAGACATTGTATAATATCTCATGTTTTGGATGTTATACCATGTCTGTAGATATTATAGCATGTCTTGTAAAATCTAGATTATATTTTTGATAGGTGAAAAATGTGTACAAATTATCCGGGATTTAGAACATGAGTGAAAAATATAAAAATGCTTCTGCTAGCATGTCTTATTGAAACCAGAAAAAATGTAATCATGCAAGGAATTAGTAAATTTTGTTGGATGAGGCATGCATAATTGATTGTATCGTTTTAATGTGGAAGTGCTGATAACTCAAATGAGGCATGGTACATGTATGAAATCAGCCTTTAATAAAAACCTTCCCATATGGCTAGATTTAGTTTAACTCATTCCTAAAAATTTTAAACACTGTTTTTGTTAGAACATCTATTTGTGTTTGAGACATGATAGTATTGGTGGTGATATTCACTCGATCCAATTCTTTAGTGATATTTTCCCTTTTTAGTGCCTTCAAATTTTCATTAGCATAAAATCATCCACTATTTTGCTCATATACCTGAGTTTAAAACCTTTTTCTCATCAAAACCATCAAATTATCCTCTAATAAACATGTTACTTGCCATTACAGTTACACATGGAATATCATTTCCCATCAGATCCAAAATACTTCGACATCAGCAACTAAAAGGTCCAGTCATCTCCTCCTTCGATCATCTTTGTACATATGTGTACATATATTTCCTGTCATCAAATCCTCTGAAGGGGGACAATAACCCCATTTCATCTGTAAAGATTTTCATTTATAATAAATGGATTATTTTTGTTTAGTTGTTGTATACATTGAAAATACGTGTGATACCGTGCCATTTCTGCCTGGTTTTTCTTTTTTGGCATAAGGAAAGCTGTGATAACAGTTTATACCATCTTCTTGTTCTCTTAAATTGTCATATTCATTAAACAGTTTGTGAATATGAACTCTTTTTAGTCTAGTCTTGGTTTAACTTAAGGTCTTGCTTTTCCGGTCAACAACCGATTTTTGAACTTAGGATACAAAGCTACAACAGGTTGGAATGCAACCCATGAATCTGGACTAAGGTTGTCATACTTTATTTCCAATCCGATAGTCTTATTTATTTATGAATTTTGTTTGCAATGTTGACATTTTCATTGAAAAAATGTGCTTGGACACATGCTGCATGTAAATTTGAGTTGGTCATCACTAGAACCCATAGAAACTGACTCAACTCTAGGGTGAAATGGTCCATGATAATGAAGTTTGGTTGGGATACACGGGCGGTGAGATCCACCCTATATGTTGTGTGGTTCGGATTCATCCGGTATATTTACACAGGTGTATTGTAGATTTTCTCTGCTCTAGGGAGGTGGAGGTTTTACTAGGTAGTATACTAGTCACAACAAAGTAATTGATTCTTGTACTTCCTGTTTTACCCTTTGAATATTTATTCTTTTCTTATTGTTATTACAAATATATTAGAAATTATATATATTACAGGTAAAAAAGAATACTTCAAATATGTTAGAAATATGCCACATACAACACCAGAGGCTAGAACATAAAATAAACAAGAATCAAAATTAAGCAAAGACAACAATCAAAGTTTAACCTGATTCAACTCGGTGGATTTATGCAGCTCTTTTTATTTTTTGCTTTGCATTTAGATGAAAATATTTATAATTTAATCTCAATTCGGGTTGGGTTTGGACTAAAGCATTGGACGATCTGAAATGATGAGGATGATTGTTATTATTATTATATTTAATTTGTTGTAATGCTTGTGATAATGTTTTCAAGTTGAATGTAATACATATATATCAATAACTACTAATGTGCATTTTGCATATAATTTTGTTTCAAGTTTCTTTATAAACAAAAATAAATAAAAATAAAAGAACGTTGCCATAATGTAATTCTGAGTGTAACTTGAGTTCAAAAATAAAAAATAAAATAAGTGGGGGTTGGACTTGGGTTAGGCCGGATGAGTTGGAGGTCATGTTAGGCTTAAGTTTGGTTGAAGAATATACTTCATTTTTTCTCAACTGGAGCTGCAGCTTTATTTACTTTCTAATTGTAACAGGTCGGACGCTTACTAATGATCTAAAAGTTTAAGCTATTGGGTAGTGTTGTCTACCCGTTCATTTATACTCATTTTCTTTTCCATTTGAATCCGACGTGGGACAAAGAAATCCTTCTAACATTTTTTCTCACCTGAACTCTCAACGCCTTTGTTGCGGTCGAACCACCCTACCTATCCGTCTTCCCTCACAACGGGAAAATTTTGTAACGATCCGGACACGAACTTCATTCGGGTGGGCGCTAAGCATGACACTGGATGAATAACTGAGTTTCACTTTGATGCCAATTGTAACGGATCCGACACTTACTAATGATCCAAAAATCTAAGTTATTAGGTAATGTTGTCTACCTGTTCATTTATACTCATTCAGATCTGATGTGAGACAAAGAAAACTCCTCTAACACTAATGTTGCGTTTGCTACGCAACAATGGAATGAAATGGAATTCCAATATTACATTTTTAGATCAATTCCTTTGTTTGGTAAGAAAAAATTAAAGTGGGAATGACCATTTTGCATCATTCCTTTGGAATGAAAAAGAATGAAAATTCATTCCACTACTCAACCTATGGAATGGTCATTTCATTCCCAATAAACATTAAAAAATAAATCTAGTTACCAAAAATAATGTAATCATTATTCCATTTCTGCATCATTTCATGTTTGAAAGCAAACAATAGAATGAGAATGATCATTTCATTTCATTCTCATTTTAATGGAATGCTCATTCTATTCTATTGTTGCGTACTAAACGTAACTTAAGGATTGTAATCTAGTGGTACTTTCTCATATTTCAAACTAGATAGTCGGATATTCAAGTACTCATACGAGCAAAATGGGTACGCGAATCTTTCCAAGGTAAAAATAAAATAAAAGTTTTCACCCCTCCCATGGAAAAAAAATAAAATTCATTTACTTGGTGCAAATACTAACTCCACAAACTGACAAACACCTTAGGGGGCAAGTGTTGCTGAGAATGAATTAAAGAGTTGAAAAAATATATATATCTTATCTATACAAATCTAAATGCTTAAGATTTGCTGGTTTTTTTAAGCCCCTAATCCAAACAAAACCTAAAATAGTGAAATGTGACAATAGTGGAGCCCCTGCATATTTTCCCATTTTGGGTGACAAGGCTGGATTGAAGTCACAACCATGCATTTCTTACCTCTTGTCCAGGCACAATATATGTCAAATATAGACCCCTTGACATATATGTCAAATTACATCTATAAGATTTGGATTTAATAAAGCACTTGGGGCCCATGCACGTTTTCCTATTCCGGGTAACAAAGCTGGAATGAAGTCACGGCCATCCACTTCTTACCTCTTTCTTGCATAATGTATGTCATAGTGGGACCCTTGACCTGTGTATACACTATTACGACAAATAGCGTGAACTCTTTACACAACCAGAATCTGTGCAGAAAACCTAAACACGCCACATACAAAAAATACAAAAATTTACGTAGCTCGACATAAAACTTACGTTTACAGTAAAAATTTGACAAAAAGTTTTACTATGCAAAAATAAAAAAATTACAAAGTTTCAATCCCTAAACCCAACTCTCTTTCTTTAATGTTCCACTCTAAACCTTAAACACCCTTATATACTGCACTACAAGAGAGCCTACACTGGTCCAAGACCCTCAAGAGATAAAACGAGTCAAAATCATATATATATATATATATATATATATATATATATATATAAAGTGATCCAATTATTGGCCTATAAGCTCTAGTTTATTCCAAATTACATCCATATAAGGTTTGGATTTAATTAAGCACTTTTGTAATGTTTTTTCTTTTGTCCCAAAACATATTAACTTCAATTTGGATGGTTAGTGGTCAACCTCCACATGTTGCACCCAAATATATATTAGTTGTTGAAACTTTATCATCATCTACCAAGTAGCTTTGTCTCACTGTACTACATAGGAAAGAGAATTCAATCACGCAAAGCAAGCATGTCTTGAAGGTTGAATTGAAGCTTCATGAGATTGTATTAGGTCAGCTAAGTCACCTCTTAGCCTAGAGAAAGTGTGTAAACACCTACTTCTTCAATTCCAAAGAAATGCTTGAGTTCAAACAAAAAGACATAATTTTCTTGCAAATGCTTCTACTAATTGAAGTGATTATTGAGTATTAACCCAGGAAATAAAGTTGATACCACTTGCTTACAAATTCAAAAATCCAAGTTGTAGTTTTCTGTTTCGGTAAATAAGATCCAGGTCTTAGCTGCAAATATGTGTGTGTATATATATATATATGTATATATATATCAAACATTTGAAAAGCACGAGTTTGAAAGAACAATATTTCCTCATTACCCATAACTATAAGGAGGAATTTTTTTCTTACAGCTAAGGTGACATGATATGATTAGAGATAGGGTACTTTTTACCCATCCTAAAAAAAAGTTATTTTTATTTTTATTTATTTTTAATATTATAAAAGAACACGTCACCCAATAATATCATGGGCTAGGAGGCAAGTATTGTTTGGCATAAAGTAGAATATAAATAAAACATAATAAAAATAACTTTTTTTTATTCCACTTAAGTTCTGCACTACTTTGACTTTTCACTTATACCTTTATCGATTTAAAAGTTTGTAATTATAATTTTCATTCAAAAATTAATATGTAGTGTTTTTTTTTTATGTTCTTTTATGTTTTAGTTAATTAATGAATATTATATTATAAATTTAAATTATAATTAATTTAATTAAAGTTTAGTTTCGAAATTTTTTTGTAGATTTTACGACAATAATTTTTCATATAGAACAACTACAAATTCTATTTAAAAATTAATAAAATATTATAATTTTTTATTGAAACAATTTGAATAAAATTTTATCCTTTTGAATTATTAATGAGGGTAACAAATTTGTAGTCATTAGTATACATTAGTCATTAGTCTAATATATTAATATATTCTGAAAATAAAAAAGAAAAAAATATATGAATATATCATACAATTTATACTGTAGTATATCTAAAACTAATTAATCACTACCAATAACAAAATTAATCATTGCTAGACAATGAAAAATAGGACAAAACTTACCCGAAAAAAAAAAGGATATAAACTAAAATAAATAAGCAGCTAATAAAAAAAAAAGTAGTTTAGCTTCTAATAAAAAAACAAAAATATTAACAAACTTACTACTTAAAGATTTCTATAGTAATTTCACACATTATGCTTTGTATAATGTACGTAACTGAGCGTAAAGGACCATTAATTAAGGGAGGCGATATTCACACTCCACTTTTCTCCTATTCCACTCCACTCTTAAGAAAAATGACTCCATGTTTTTTTTTCATCGCTCTCTCCCCAATTAATTAAATGATTAAATTAATCAAATTTTTTTCTATTCAATTTATATATGTGAGCGGGTAGTCATTTAAGATAATTTTAACATCTACCATTGATAAAATTTATCTGAATTTTTTGCCTCGTGGATTAGTATTTCTAGCTTGTAGTTATAAGTAAGGCTGTTGAACAATTGAAACATGTTAGATACGTTCTCAAGTTGAAAGTATTAGTTTTTTCTTTGAAAGTTGGAACAAAAGTTGTTGTTCCCTTAATTAAGAGGCTTTAATTGTTTTCTCAACAAATCTTTTGTTTGATTTGTGATAGTTATATTTATAATGTTAGTTCGTAAAACTAGTGATGATCTCATTGGATGTATGAGAAATAACATATTTTTCAAGTTTCACTAGCTTTTATTGTTTAGGATGAGTCAAACTAAGAGTGGTTCTTGCTTATTGTGTGATTTGACATGTAGCCATTAAACTGAAAGAAAAGTTCTATAAAACATTATTAGTCCTTTAATGCCTTATTTATGGAATCTTGATGAGGGGCTTCCCTCTTATTTGGTGCTATAATTGCTTGTTGAAAGTAGATTTAGGTGAACAAAATTATGCACATACCTTATTAGTAAAAAGGGTGGTTATGGTATTATAAAATATAGGATGATATATTAATGAGTTTAAGGACTTTCTTGTCATTTTCTTTAAAAGAAAAAAGAGAGTGGAGTGTAGGAGAAAAGTGGATTGCAAATATGCCTCCTTAATTAATTAATTAATGTGAATTTGAAACCCACCGATAAAGGGAACACTAATTAACCTTATCCTTGTGCAATGACTATTATGATATATATATATATATATATATATACAGAAATGATTTCTTGCTCACCGGTAAGCAAGAAATTCTTTCACACCATGTATGGTAACCATTGGATATGATTATAATAATTTTTGAAAGTTAATTTTTTTACATTTAGATCATATCCAACGGTTACTATGTTTGGTGTGTAGAAAATTTTTTGCTCATTACTCTCTCTCTCTCTCTCTATATATATATATATATATATGAAAAAAAAATCTAATTGCTAATAGAAAAAATTTAGAGATGTTTAAATAGTCAAATAGAAAATTTTGACTTACATATCAATTTTTAAATGCAAATTATAATTGCAAAATTTTAAATCTAATTCGATAAGGGTATAAGTGAAAAGTTAAGTGGTTTAGAACTTAAATGGAAAAGTTTAGAACTTAAATGAAAAATAGTTTCAAAATTAGGAGTTATTGGTCCTATAAAAAAAATTATAGGACTTAGTTATCTTTTGGAGGGAAAAGTAGGACTTAGTTGTAATTTTCTCCAAAAAAAAAAAGAGAGAGAGAAAAAGAAAAGGTGGATAAAAGTTTTTAAAAAAATCATAATATACTTTGATATGTATATAGAAATTAATTATGATGAACCTATATATCAAATATTTTATGCATGTCTTAAATAATAATATTAATATCCAGGAGAAAAAATTGGGGGTATATATATATATATATATATATATATATATATATATATATATATATTGTAGAACATAAACTTAGAGACTAAATTAGAAAATGATATACCCCCCTCCTCAACAATTACACTATAATCTTAGGCTAAATTATACTAATCTCTCGTGAAATTTGGACAAATTACACACGGATAGAACGTTTAAGGTTTATTACTTTCACCTCCCTTGAGGTTTAGTGTGTATGCTCAATGACATCCTTGGCATTTTCTTTCTGTTAAAACTGTTAACCAAAATTTTAAAAATAACTATTTTGCCCATCCCTTCAATGATATTGGATAAATTACATTGACCTCCCTTGATGTTTGGTTAAATTACAGATGTATAGAGTTTTTGATGGTTATTATTTTGACATCTCCTAAATCCATTAGCCAGCTGACAAATGTTAAAATTGAGTGTGAAAAGTAAATAATATCCTTAAAAAATAATATATTATTATAGTGCAAATATCTGTTAAATTGAAAAGTCATTTATACCCTTCAATTAAATAAAACTAGTGTCAGATCAGTTGTAAAGCAAACTCTATTTCTCTCATTTCATTATATATATATATATATATATATATATATATAAACATGATTGAGCTGAAGGTTATGGTTTTGGTGCCGATGATGGTGCTAGGTGATATGCGAATGATGGTAGCGCTTGTTCTTTATTTTGCCCCTCATATGAACCGTTATTGCTATCGACTTGTTTCAAAGGGCAATATGAGTGGCTAGTATTGTGTTTTTATACAAGGGAAGGGCAATCTGACCATTTTTTAAAATTCGTTCATGGTTTTGACGAACAGAAAATGGCAGGAATGTTATTGAGCACGCACGCCAAACCTTAAGGGATGTCAAAGTAATAAAACTCAAACGTTCTACCTGTATGTAATTTGGCAAAATTTTAGAAAAGGTCAGTGTAATGACATTTTGCACTATAACTTAACATCTGTTACAGGTTTAATGTTTACCTAAAAGTTTAGAGTAATAACAGCAAACGCTCCATTTGTGTTCAATTTGTCCAATCCTGAGGAGTGGTCGGTGTAATTTACCCCTAATCCATCTTATTACAAATGTGGCTTGATCTTAACCTCAAGATTATCAGAGAATATTTATACGAAAAAAATGAAAAATGACATATCAGACAAGACAATCTTTGATATCTACCAGATAAGTATATGAAATTAAAAAAAGTTAATTATAAAAATACTTAGGAAGTATTTGGGTATACATACATTTATATATTACAAGGATGGAGCCAAAATTTCAGTTTAGGGGGGCACAATTTATTTTCGTGGGAAAAAAACAACTATCATAACAAAAATAAAATTTTCACATCAAAAGACAAACAAAAAATGAAAAAACACAACAAAATCACTATTTTTTCAATGAGTAGTATAATATTCTTAATCTATTAATAGTGAGCTGTTTTGGTCAACTTGTCCACGATGACCCAAACAGTATCATTGCCCTTGTTCAATCTAGAAAGGCTCGTCACAAAATCCATGGTAATATGTTGCCACTTCCACTCCGCCACTGCTAATGGTTGTAATAATCTAGCTGGCTTTTGATATTCTACCTTTACTTGTTGACAAGTAAGACATCTTACCACAAACTGTGCCACATATTTCTTCATCCCCTGCCACCAACAGTGACGTCTCACGTTGTGGTATATTTTTGTTCCACCAAGATGAATTGCAAAACGAGAATGATGGAATTCTCGTAATACATTATCACGACAATCAGAAGGAACCACCATCAATCTCCTGAATCATAGACCGCCATCAGAATGCAAGGTCTAACCAGCCACTGTCGTGCCACCAATAATCTGTGAGTGAATAGATTTCAACTCACTATCTCTCTTCTGTACTTCAATCACCTTGCTCACAAGTATAAGTTGAGCTACCAAGCTAAACAACATAGCTGGTTCACTATCATCACTAAATCAGAATCCTAACTCCGAGAAATCTTTTATCATTTTCCATTCCCAAATGGCTATGTTAGTTAGAGTCCTGTGAGACTTCCTACTCAACGCATCCGTCACTACATTTGCTTTCCCTGGATGGTATTGCAAATCAAAATTGTAATCCTCCATATACTCAACCCATCGCCTCTGTCTCTTGTTCAAGTCCTTTTGGGAGAAAAGATACTTGAGACTCTTGTGATCCGAATACACTTCGAATTTCTCACCATACAAGTAGTTTCTCCACCCTTTTAAGGCAAAGATCACTGCTGCTAGCTCTAGATCATGCGTAAGGTAGTTATGCTCGTGAGTATTTAATTGTCTTGACCCATAAGCAACTACTCCATCAAATTGCATCAACAAGCAACCTAGCCCGCTCCTTGAAGTATCACATACCCCAAGCTATACTCCGGTGTCACCAAGATAGGAACTGTAGTCAACTGCTTCTTCAATTCACGGAAGGCTAACTCACATACTTCATTCGACACAAACTTCACACCCTTACGAGTGAGTCGTGTCATAGGCACTGCAATACTAGAGAAGTCCTTCACAAACCTTCTATAGTAGCCTACCAAACCAAGAAAACTCTGAATCTTGAAGACACTCTTCAGACTCTCCTAACTCATCACGACCTCAATTTTTGATGGATCAACTAAAACTCTACCTCCGGAAACAACATGCCCAAGGAATTTCACCTATTGGAGCCAAAACTCGCACTTTTCATACTTAGTGTACAATCGATACTCTCCAAGGATTTGCAAGACTGTCCTCAAATGTAACTCATGCTCCTCCTCCGAAGATGAGTACACAAGTATGTCATCCACGCTTTCGATCAGCTGTTGTAGAGACTAGACGAACGAAAGTTCTAAAAAGTCTCAAAACCTGAATATTTCAAGTCTAGATACATTTCCCATGTTCCTTCCCTCATCCATAACTCAAAACATGAATAAATCTCCACAAAATTCATGAAATTACGTCTCATAGATGCTAATGCTACACATTCTACAAATATAATCCAAAGCATACATTCCCTTGAACATAATACATCCAAAAACGTGTATAGCAAGACAAAAACATATATATCTCATCTCCAATTATCATATCCACAATTTCATACACGTTACAAGTCCTAAAAAGATTTCATCATTTATTCATTCCTCAAACCTCAAAAAATTATACAAATGCCACATGTGGTGATTACATTTGAAATCTAAAGACATCAAGAAAAATCAAATGTAAAGACAATATTTTCAAAGAGAACTAGTCCACATGCCACAAGCCGGTATGAACATCTATATACATAATCCAAAAAAATCTCAAAATGCTCCTATGAGTTCCATGTGACCAATCAAGTCCATTTCGCTGTCAGTGCCTTACTTGTAAGGTTTGGGGAGAGGGGTGAGCATACAACTATATCCAGTAGAGATGACCAAACCCGCCTAAGCATTGACTCGACACTGACCTACATGATATGCATCATGTCATCCATACACTACATGGTATACTCACAATGTCCATACTAGCAACAAGTCAAATATGTATCAAATAAACAAGTACTCATTTAACCATGCATAGACAACAAACAACACAACATGCACCTCAAATTCACAAACCAAACTCTTAACATGAATTCATAATTTATGAACCAAACTCAATCTACCAACCCATTACTTAAATTCTACAAATCTTCGGAATGTCACAATGGAACCTTTCAACCTCATAAACCAAGATTTTCACAACCACCAAGATTATCACATGTTGACACCTGTAAACTTTAAGATTATCACTACGGTTCCTCGTTAATTGAAAACTGCCAATTGAAAGAGAGGAATCTGTTTCCCCCCAATTGAAATCTGTCAATTGGAAACACAAGCTCATTAAATCTCCCGTGTGTATTCATTCTCATAGTTCAACTTCCTCAACACTTATTCCACTTCCTACCAAAAGCAAATTATGCTAGGGAAATCACAACATATATATTGCATTGCATGCAATTTTTGCCCACAATTATTATCAAATGCATTAACATAGAAAATCACTTCATTTGATGCATTTTCTCAAACATATGATATGCAAAATGCAACCAACTCAAGTCATAGCTCAAAGTAAACCTAACAAGTCTCATGCTTCTTAACTAACACATAAACATATATGTACACACAATTAAGCATATAACTTCACATATGCATAAAAATCATATTATTGCAAAACATGCTCTCATTTTGTACACATAGCATAAATTTAGTCCACACATCATGTATATATATATATCAATATGAATTACACTAGCATGAAAAATCATAAGGAAAGAGAGGAAAATAAATACCACAGCTCCTCTCCATGTCTCTCATACATGCTAACCCTCTCGAAACACCTGAAAACCCTAAAGAATCGACGAAAGGAAGAAGAAGACACCCCTACCTCAAATTTGAAGACTTTCTAAGTACTTTTCAATATTTTTAGTGAGTTCCAACTTGCCAAAACTTGAGTTTGTTCAGTTCAAACCGAAGCCCTCACCAAGCTCTGCAACTTATCCTTCTTTGACAACTCCCAAATCCTAGCTCGTGGCCTCCGAAATGAAGAGAGAATGAAGATAGAAGGATATATATATATATATATATATATATATATATTTTATGTATTTCCAAATGCCTGAGATCCTAGCTGGAGATATTTATATCCTCTTGGGGCATGAAATGACTAAAATGCCCCCGGGTCACTTAACGTACCCTTCCGACCTTCGTTTTTGATTTCGAAAGCAGTTATGGTTCCAAAATCACTTTCTTAACTCTTTAAACATTTCATTTGGTTTAAAATCAAAAATAATTATTTTCTAAAAAAGTTCTGGATTCTAGGGCCTATCCGGACTGCGTCCTGGACCTCCTGGTACCCCTTTGACCAAAAAAGTCAAACTTCTCCAAATGTTTTGTAAACTTCCAAAAACCTTTAAAAAAAATTTCAAACGTGTTTCCCACTCTAGAAACATCCATAACATCATTTAAAACGCATTTATGGCTAACATTATGAGAAATCTAAAAGCTGGTCAAATTTGATTCCGGTCTCTATAGACTAGATATGAGATTGACTCCATATCGGTAAACCCTCACACTGGATAGGAGGTTGGAGGTTTGTTGTAATATGTTTAGGTGACATACAATGATGGTATGAAGTAGGACGAATATTGAGGTGTGTGTTTAAATCACATGCAGTTTGTACATCTCATGAAATGTAGTAAAAACTACTATATTTGCTCGAATCCTAGATAGAATCAGTTTTGAGACCATGAAACTGTTTAGACTAATATATTACTTGTCTACGCATTCATGATCCACTATTGAGAAAATTTATGGAAGAGAGTGTTTTAAAGTTTCAACCCATCTGTTTCGATAATTGTATTTTTCAAAAATAAAATGAGTGGCCACTCGACTTTTCTAAAAGTGTTGAAATCCACATTGTCATTTTATTAAACTTAAAGTGCATGAATCACGTGGGATATTGTTAGAATATTTTAAATAAACAAAATATTTTTGTGGTCTTATGCACTATTTTCTAAAATTGGATTGCAATGTGATTATCGTTAATTGATGGGTTGGGGTTATACTTAACAATTTGTGGTCTAATTGACAGTATAATATTTATAATGTTGGATTGTCGTTTTCCAACTTTAGTTAGTAGGATTTAATCCTAGCCATTGGTATCTAAGTTTTCATGATGGAAAAGATGAATTAGGTATGGTTGTTTGTAGAGAAGCCGTCCCTCCTGTTGTTGTTATATATAAGGGTTTCATAACCCTTATTCAGCCATATTGTACGACAACTTCCAGACACGAGTAGTGCACTCTAAGGAACTCTTGCAGAAAAAACTCAAAGGTATTCTACAATTATGTCAATTAAATCTCCTTTCCCAGACGGGAATAGTGCACTCTAAGGAACTCTTGTAGAAAAAATTCAAAGATATTCTACAGTTATGTCAATTAAATCTCTTCTATAATTATTGTAGTATTTTTTATTTCTACAAGTTGAGTATGGATTAAATTCCAATACGTATAACACACAAGTGAATATATATATATATATATATATATATATATATATATATATATATATTTTCTTCTTTCATCTCACTTCAAGTCCCATAACTCCCAATATAAATAAAATCTTTTGATAAAATGAAATCCATTGAATAGAGAATTTCGAGAGCTTCTATTTGAGTACCACTTTTACTATGTTTTGACTTAGGACGAAAATATTACGAATTATTGAAATATAAAAAAAAATCAAGTATATATATATATATATATAAATCCCGTTGCTTGTCCCTTTTATTTTCATAATTGAGTGCTACCTTTACCTTTTAACACATTACAAGACCAAAAGATGGCTCTCTTGGATCTTCACCATCACTAATGCCAAAAATATGCATATACTATATATATTTCAGGGAGTGCCGCATGTGCCCCTGGGGACACGGGGCTCCGCCATATTATATATATATATATATAAAAGGAGCAAAGTATGATACGAACGCATCTATGGAATAATGGAAGTATATATCCATACTTGAGAGAGAGAGAGAGAGAGAGCCCTTACACCATGCATTTAGAACGGATAATCACAAAACGTACTCTTTCTTGGACATGCCAACTGTAAGTTTACATCCATTGAACACAACAAAAAACCCAATTAATTAATTCAGCCTTTTTTCACTATATTTAATTTCTAGCTTCAAATTAACTCAATTAGCTCATATAGTGATATGCTTCACTGCTCAAATAAAAATAAAAGACATTATATATATGAAATAAATGAAGTACAGAAAAGACATTGTGAGCAATTAAAGTGAAAAATATGAAAAAGAAACTTTGCTTGAAGAAAGATGGTTTGCATGCGTACGTTCCTACAAAAAAAAAAAAGTACGTGCATTGACGAAAAAAAGAGAGAATCCAATCCACACAAGCTTGTAACCTCCAAAACCGTAACATTCAATGTGATGAAAAAGATGATTTTGAGGCACCAAAATGTGTCGTGTCAAACTCTTATGGCTTGTACGGTATGCAACTTCATAAAATTATCTTGTGAAGGTTTTGATTTTGGATCCATTCATCAAGGGACGAATTTTTTTTGGATGGAACTAGCTACCATAAGTTAATTAGACCATATTTCTTCGAAACTAAAAATAATCTACCATCCGAAAATTATATATGAAAGAGTATATTTACGAAAAATTAATATTGGTTTTTGTTTATATTCTCGAAATGGAAGTGATATATATAGGAAAGGAATGGATATATGGTTATTCTTAAATGTATAAATATTCAAATTACACTCTTCTTTATCTGCTTGAGTTTTTATAGTAGATGATATTTAAAAATTATCACTCAAGATAGTCGCACACAAGTGCTCAATCATAAAGGCCCATGCAAGTGCTAGACCAAAGTCGCACTTGAGAAAACATGTTAGAAGTATAAATACAGGAGGGCCCACACTGTTACAAAGTCGTAATTGAGAGAGTGTCAGAGGAATAAATATTAAATATGTTAATATGTTATTTATGAATTAAGTTTCAAGTTTATTAAATGCTTAGTTAAATATGCCTTCCGTACACTGGTATAAATAGTAGGCATACAAAGCCTACAAGACACACTAAAAAAAAAAAAGTGTTTAGTGAGAACAAGAGTTTTGTAAGAATTTTGAGAAAAGTGTTTTTAAACTGTTGAGTTTGAGTTTGAGTTTAAGTTTGAGTGTTATACTTTGATTTGATGATATAAAAGTGAATATATGGTGTAACCTTTGTGAACATATAATTATATCTTGGTTTAGTTGAATTTCAAAAATAGTACTGCCATTGATCTACCGTTTGCACGTGGTAGAAACTTTAACAATCTTCAAAAAATAGTTACATGCATTTAAGCCTCGATAAACATTATTTCAATAGATTTATTCTACCTCGTAAATTCATAAGAGCAATGATATAAGCCCTGATACCTCACTAGTCGGGTGTCTCATATAGGGTTGGCAACAGGAGAAATAGGACCGGGGATCCCAACCTCATTCTCGTTTAGCAAAATTCCTCCTATCCTTGTTCAAAACTGTTTATTAAACAGGACGGGGCAGAGGCGGGGTTTAGAAGAGTGGTTTTGTAAATGTAATTGCATTGTACTATTTAAACTCTTATGTGATAAGGTCTATCGTAATTTATATATGCACCACCAATAAAATTTAAACAAGTAATGGGTTATATATATAACTATATAAGAGTAATTTTATATTTGTATAATATATAAAGATTATACTGTAAATATATAATATAAACGGGGCAGGGTGTGAGTGTCTATCCTCGTCCACGCCTCGCAATTGTGAGAATTTTTTCTCTCATCTCCATAAACGTATCAAAATTATTTAAACTCTCTCAAAACAGTCTCAAATGGAGCGAGAGTGTCTATTTTCATCCACAATCCGCAACTGCACGATTTTTTTCCTCATCTCCATAAACACTCTAAAATCATTTAAATTTTTCAAAAACTGTCTCAAACGAGACAGTACATTTTGTTATCCAAGGACATTCACAAGATGTGTGGGTTCACACTGTGGTGGATCCCATAACTCTTGCTTTACACTCGACTTTCGGGTGTTGGGTAGGTTTACAATTTCCATAACCAAATTGTGAAATCGAAAATATGATAGGTTGGTTCTGTTTGGCATAATTTTTTTTTATTTTACCCGATGACTTCATTCATTCCATCTGAATTAACTTATGTAGAATATCAAAGTATCAGCATCCTATGCAAGAAAAACCAAGTAATAACCTTGCTTAGAAATTATTTCTAAACCATCCTTACCCACTCTTTCACTACTCATACAATTAAACACTAAAAGTCTAAAATGGAGTCGATGTTACATCTCACCCTCTTGGAGTTATCTTTACTTATTTTATTTTTGGTATCCCCATATACAAATTGTCACAAAGGTCTTTTCATATATCGAATACAAACGAGAAAATAGTTTAAATCTTTTGAATCGACGTACACTCAATTCATTGTAATTGGTATCTGGATCAATTCGATCAACTCAATTCCTTATCGAGTGTCACACCATGCGCTCAGAGAAATGTTTGGACTATCGGACCCATTACACAAATACAGAAGTCCATATTTTTCATTATCCCAAGCATTGAATTAGAGGATCTCCTTGGGTGCTTTTCTTTTCTTGACAGTTACTTCAAAAGTTGAAAATTAAAACCCACCTTTTTTTTTTCTTTTTGGGAAGTTGAAACTAACCTTTTTGTTTAGACCTGAAGTGATCCACTCACTCCCCCTTTGAACCATTCCTCACTCTCTCTATAAATGCCCCCATAAACTCCAACGTTCGTATCTCTATATGTTACTACTGCTTTTGTATTCTTCTCTCTGTATCTCCTCTGCTTTTTTGTTTTATTTATATTTTATATCTCTGTTCTCTTCAGTTTCTGTACCAATCAAGAGTTCTCATTATGAATGGGATTCAAGCCAAAGTTATGCAAAACCCATATCCCAAAACACACGAACTATTCATGGCAGCTCAAATTTGCTTGAGATTTTTGGCAACTGTGACCACATTAGCTGCTGCATGGATTATGTTCACTAACAAGCAATCAGTTGTTGTTTATAGCATCCATGTCGATGCCCGTTATAGCTACTCCTCGGCTTTCATGTAAGATTACTCAATTCAGCTCAGTTCAACTCAACAAAACCTTCCTCCTAATTATATTGTTTGTTATGAAAATGTGTGTTTGTGTGTATGTAACACCCTTTTGTGCTTCAATTTTATGTGAGGATGTTTTTCAATTCGACAACGCTATTTAAAATGAAAATTTAAACAGAAAATGTCAGTTGGAGTGATTTCTATCCCTTGAATGCATTAGATAACCCTTGGTTAGCATTCTCAGTTGGACCTGAGAATGAACTCCGGAGAGGTAGGGTAGAAATTTAAAAAAAAAGAAAAAAAAAAGTGATAATCAGTGTACAAGACTTTCACTTGAACGAGATTTGGTAAAAAATGTCTTGGAATCATTATCCTTTTCAATTTTATATCATAACAAGGGTGCCCAAAATTCACAAATTTGCAGGTTCTTTGCTTTTGCAAATCTTATTGCATGTGTCTTCTCTGCGCTATCCTTGTTTCTTGCTTTTGTTCTTGGACAAAAGGGCTCACATGCAACCAACTTCTTCTACATGTTCCTGCATGACTTGGTAATATATTAACCTTATTTTATTTTATAAAGATCATCAATTTTTACTAGGTATAGTTTTATGAGTTCAATATCAAATTCATTTACCATCTATATATATACACACACACATGAAATATATATTGGGTTTGAGATTTGACAGGTGATGATGACATTGGTGATGGCTGCATGTGCTGCAGCAACTGCAATTGGATACGTGGGTCGCTACGGAAACAGCCATACTGGTTGGATGGCCATTTGTGACAGCCTTGTCAAGTTCTGTGACAGAGTGACCATTTCTGTGATACTCTCTTACTTGTCTTTTGTTTTCTATCTATTTCTTACTATCATCTCTGCTAGCAAGTCTAGACAAACTCAAGTTTGAAGCATTTGACTCAACTGAAGAAGAAGAAGAAGAAGATGACGATGATGATGATGATAAAGGGTGTGGTTGATCGAAGTGAATATTATGAAATGGGTCTCTTGTAAATGTGTCAATGACAATGTACTTTCCTAGAAAGAAGAAAAACAACTTTCCTCTTCTTACAAAGTGATCATTTAGAAGTTTTTGATGTACTGAAAAATCAAATCACATTGTAGAAAGTAGCCAAAAAAAAAATGCTATGAAATGGCAGTATTGCTTCATTAGTGTAATACTATTGTTTTCGTTTTTGTTTCTTCTCTTAATTTTGTATACAGGTGTGAAAGTCCAGAATCCAGTTTCCATTTGGTTTGCCATCAAAAGATGTTATGAAATATTGGTTCTTATGTCATATTTGTTTTCCTTTGGGATTTGAATGGTTGAGTAGTTTGGACAAGAAAACCAACGAGTACATGTAGGAGGAGGAAAAGATGCCAAAGAACATGTGGGAGAATAACTTAATTATAGAAGCTTTTTGCATAAGACCAAAAGAACCATGATTGGCAAGGAAAAACAAACAGTGGGAGCAGTTGGCCGAATGGCTATCCCTGATAGGAGAAATTAGGGTTACAACTGTGGTACCACATCATTGATATTTATGACGTGGTACAATAAACACGACTAGCATTTGGTCCAGGGACGGGGGTGGGGGCACCCCCCCCCCCCCCCCCCCCCCCCCCCCCCAATTTTTTTTTTTCCTTCTCTTATATACCTTTATTTTTTAAATTATATATTTATATATAACACTTTGCCCCCCCTAAAATTACAAAAAAAATCCACTAAGGCCCCCCTAATTTTTTTTTAATCTCTCTCTCTCTTTTCCCTTCTCTTTCTCTCTCTTCATCCCCTCTCTCTATCCTTCTCTTTCTTTCTCTCTCTTTTTCCCTTTCTTTCTCTCTTTGTCCCCTCTCTCTATCCGATCTATTTCTCTCTTTTTTACCCTCTCTCTCTTTAAGTCTTTGTCCCCCCTCTCTCTATATCTATAAAATAATTTAAATTAATAAATTTCATTTAATTTTTAATAGATAAATTAAAAAAATAATGAAATAAATATTTTTTTGAAATTTTTTAATAATAAAGTAAATGTTATCAATGAACAATAATAAATTTATTCAATAGAATTATTATGATGGATTGAAAATTTTTTTTAGTGTTAAAGGTTGTCCCCTCACAAAAATTCTTGGGTCCGTCACTAATATTTTGGTCCCACATAAATGAATAGAGCAACGGGCAACAATTCGGCCAACCTTTCGTTAGTTTCGTTATCAATAGAATTTTTTAAACCGAACCTTGATACGGAAGGGAAATGAATGAATCCAATGAGTGGTAGACATTTGGCCAAGTCCTCTGGCTATTTGTTTCCCCCAGTTTGCGGCCGTTTGTTTTGTTTTCAATGTCATTTTTCAAGTTGAACCATGATAGGCAAGGGGAAACATTTAGCAGTCGGAAGCCATTTGGTCAATCGCTTTGGCGGTTTGTTTTGTTCTCAATATCATTTTCAAAATTGAATCATGATGGGCAAGGGGAGATTCATTCGTGTCGCTTGCCTATCACAGTTTGGTTTGAAAAATAATATTGAAAATGAAATAAACTCGACTGTCAGTTGATCCCACATGAATGAATCCAACAATTGGTAGCTATTTGGCTAACTGTTTCAGCTATTTGTTTCGTTTTCAATATCATTTCCAAATCGAATCATGATAGGCAAGTTGGTTGAATGTATGCCAACTGTTGGATTCATTCATGTTCCTTGCTTATATCATGGTTCAATTTGAAAAATGATATTGAAAACGAAACAAACTCGACTGACACTAGGTCCCACATCAATGAATTCAGCAGTCATTCGGCTAACCGCTTTGGCGGTTTGTTTCTTGCCAAAGTGGTGGGCCAAATGACCCTTGCCTATCATGGTTCGGTTTTGAAAAATGATATTAAAAACGAAACAAATACAGCTGACACTTGATCCCACATGAATGAATCCAGCAGTTGGGGATCACTCACCCAATCACTTTGGCTGTTTGTTTCGTTTTCAATATCATTTTTCATGGCACTCCATGATAGGAGAAATTATTATATACCACGGGAATTCCGTGTATTGGGAGAATCCCACCACTAATAAAATTTCACCTTTTATGATTTTCTATAATAATAGAAAAATGTGTTTTATCATTGGTGGGATTCTTACATTTAAGGAATCATGGAGTATTGTAAAATTACTTCCATGATAGCTAGTCAAAATGATTTTTTTTTTAATATTACAAATGGATGGGAAACACAAGAAAAACAAAACCTCAACTAGAGAGAGAGAGAGTCCAAGTCAAAAACTCTTAGGAGCCAAGAAGGCCAAACTTCCTAAAATGGATTCGAAGATTTACAGCGGATAGCCCATCGGCTAAAGGGAATGAGTGACTCCATTGGCAGATTGAGAGCCCACGACAAACAAAAACGACATTAGAATAAAATAGAGTCCTACTCTAATGGGCCAATCAACATTGTCCCGAAGAGCCCCCCATTCCATAGAAAATGGGAGAAACGAAGCATCAAAGTCCGAACTAATTGAATACTTGTGTCAGAAATTTTTGGAATTGGTTTGCCATTTTCACGAAGGATATAATTGACAACTCGAAATTTCACATTATCTCTTTCTTGCAACAGATTTGGAGAAAAAGTGTTGCTAAATTTCACAACGAACAAAGGTCGTCCTCTAATAGGCGGCGAGTATGAAGATTAATTAGGATTGGAATTCGTTAATGGCAACTTTGCCACAAGAAGAAGAGGATTTTGCAAGGGTATTTGATACCCCAAATAGTTTTCCAAAGGGCATTATGCACACCATCTTAGAAACGTAGCATCCTAGCAAGTTTGTAGGCCGATTTGACAATGACCATTTGAAGAAGGATTCCAATTTTTTTCTATCAAAGCCACCAAAATCTGTGAGAAAGTACACCATTGTGATGCGGGCTCATTGGCTAACATGGTATTCGATAACCAACACATGGTAATTAGGTGACATAAAGGTATGTATAGAACATAAATTATTAGATGGGTTCGGCCAATTATAAGTGGATACACAAGCAAATGCAAGTGTTGTATTTGTTTGAATGTCTACTTGTGATTGGTCAGAACCATTGGTCTTCAGATCATACAATAATTTAACGTGTGTGAAAAAACACCTGGAGGAAGAAAATGCCTTATGTGTAGGATGACTATTTGCCTCGTCCCATTTAAAACTCGTTTATGGAACCATTTAAGAAAACAAGGTAGGGATGGAGTTAGGGAAAATAACTCATGCAAATTCAGGACGGGGGCATGATATGACCCTATCCCAATGGGTACTCGCCCCGACCAGTCCCGTTTAAATATATATATATAATATATAAATGAAACATTCTACATCACAGTACTTGTAATTTATATATATTTTGAAATTTGTGAACTATTTTAGTTTAAACTTTATAATTTTAATTTCATTTTACGTCACAGTACTTGAAATTTGTACAACTTTTTCTTTGATTTTTACTATATTATGGATGATTATAGATAAGTAAGAGACTAAGAATTAAAAATATAGTGGTGTAGCAATGTTTGAAATTACTTGGTGTATATGTATCTAAGTATCACATTTATTATTATACAAATTTTGAATTAAAAAAAAAAAGTATAAACGGGACAGAGCGAGAAAAATTAAACAGTTTCGGAGATGGAGTTTGGAGATGATTTTATAAATGGTTGCGGGGCAAGGACGAAATGAAAAAAATTAAACGATTGCGGAGAGAGAAAAGTCAAAATCCGTCCCGTCCCATCCCGCTCCATTGCCATCCTTTCTTATGTGTACATGTGCGAATAAATTGCACGTGTAAGCACACTTGCACGGACGCAAGTCACGTCAGGATTCATGTTGAAGGCCCATGCCTGAATGAGGTTAGACTTGAGTTAGGCTAATCTGCTTCGGGTTGACCCATGCAAATTGCATCCTACTTGTGGGCTAAAAGCATGCACTAAATCTTATTGACTCGAGGACTAAATCTGCTGAGTAACCCAGCAAGACACAATTGGGCTGGGCTGAGTGGTCTTGTAGGATGACCCACCAGATTGAGTAAAGTTTTAAAGAATGTGCAATGCATCATAGAATTTTCTATTTTCACTGAGATGTTTTGCAAGATTATCTGATTTTCATATATTTTCACTAGTTTTATTTTATAAAAAGAAAAGAAAAGAAAAGAAAAGAAAAAAGATTCTCAAGATCATATACGTGGAAGATGTATATGTATCAACAAAACATTGTATTCTTGCTTTCAAATACTAGGGGAGATCACAGATCGAGTTGGATTGAAAACCTAATACAATTCAGTATTAACGAATTGGTAAAAATTGAATCACTGATCCGATTTGAGTGAAGAATTTAATCCGATTTGATCCTTGAAATATCAAATTGGATCAGATCGGTTCTATGGATTAAACTTTTTTAAAAAGTTCAATATTTCTTTTTAATCATGCCCAATAAATGAATTATCAATTTATTAATATTAGTTCATATATTTAAAAAGAAACATTATAACCAAATTAAATTAAATTAAATGATATTTGTCTATAGTATATTTGAATATGTAGCAACTGAAGTTTGTTACACGTATAACTTGTTGTATGTGGGTCTTTTAATAGAAATAATGTTGTTGTGGGGAAATCAAGCCTAAGCCGTGTACAACTTTTAAGTTAGTTAAATGCTTCTGCCACTAGTCCACCAATGACTTTTGTTTACATATGCCACAACAATAATATTTAATCTACAATAATGAAAGTTTGAAACATTAATTAAATTACAATAATATTTTTTTTTCTCATTTTGAATATAACAAACAAATGTTATTAATTATATTAACTAAGTAATTAAATCAAAAATACAATTTTCGCTATCTTGAAATCAAATAAAAATATTAATATCACTCAAATAATAGAGCATTTAGAACAAACATTAAATATATATCTCATTGAATTAACATATTTTTTTAATATATATTAATGTTGAAGTATTATTGATAAAAAGTAAAGGAGTGGTTTAACTTATATTACTTTAACTATTATATATTATACTATATATCTCGGAACAATAAAGAAAAACTTAATTTCATAAAACTAGATATTCATATTAAATGGTTTAAACTCATCAATTATTCTAATCGATTTTTTAGACATTTAACTAATTAATCAAAATTTGAGAAAATATAAGAAAGTGGTTTAACTTATATTACTTGTAACTGTTATATTTTATACTATATATCTCGAGAAACTAATGAACAATTATGGTCATCATTCATATATAATTATATATATCCACCATATATATATAATTATATATTTATATCTCCACCTAAATATAATTATATATATCCTTCATATACATATATATATATATCCGCCATATATTACCTGCATTCCAATAATCTGATATACATCCACATCTCCTTCTCAAAATTAAATAAAAAGGAAGAAAAGAAAATATATTATTCTCTTTAGTAATCATCACTCTCATGGTCAAGTATGACACAATCAAGCCCACATCGGTATAACATAAAAAAATTGATTATCGTATGAATTTGATAAAGATGAGTTTTTAGTAAATTTTAATTCATTTAGTGAATTTTATTAATTTTTTGGAGACTATTTATCATAAGTAATTATTCATTTATAAATTTCATGTCCATGTTTTTATTAAAAAAGTTAGTAGTTGTTTTATTACTAAATGAATCAATGAATACTAATAGATTTAAGAATGAAATAAATGAACATTTATACTATATATAACATATTAGAAGATAATATATATATATATACACGTCAACACAAATAATGTGAAAAGATATGTTTACATGTTTTTAACATTCTAAAACAAATTTACAATAGTAAGCTTTATATTTTTTACATTTTACAATAAATAAATAAATATTAATGCTAAACGGGTTACACAGGACGATTCGACCCGACCCGACCCGTCAAATTAAACGAGTTATGCAAGTTGAACCCGAATCCGACACGTTTTTTTCGTGTCGTAATCGTATCGACCCGTTTACAACTTGAACTTGTTTAATCCAAACCCAAACCCAAACCTGCTAACTTCGTATTAATTTCAAGTCGTGTTGAATTTTACCACCCCTATATTTGCAGATGCGTGAGCAATAAGCAGCAACTACTAGCGTCTGAGATAAGATGAGGCATAATAATTATTGGACCGTTTTAGATTAATTAGGCCCAATGTTGAATGACCCGTGTTCTAATGTGTTTTTTAACCCAACTGATAGCTACCAAGGAAGACCCCTACTGGAATTTTTGTATTTACATTACTACCTATAATTTTTGTTAAAATCTTAAAATGTCTTTAAAAATACCCCATCATATATTCTTACCTCCACTAATATTTTTGAGTTCAAAAGAAAGTAAATACTCCCTCTGTCCCATAATAGATAGGCACTTCGGGAACTATGACTCACATCTTCGGAACTGTGTGAGTCACAGTTCTCGAAGTGCCCATCTATTATGGGGCGGAGGGAGTAATTAACTTGTCTCTAGTTTTTTCACTTTCTACCACCCCCACATCCATTTGAAGGATAAAAGAGACCGTGATCTAACAAAAAAAAAAAAAAGATGTATTTATTAGTTTATTTGCTTGTGACATTACGATGATTTTACTTGTTGCGATTGCCACTATATATAGAACATTTTCAGCTATAAATATTGTGAATAATTAATTGCACAATCGAATAAGAGATGAATGGATGGGTGATAGTTTGATTGTATTTGTTGAAAAAAAGTGAGATTTGATAGAATATATAGTGAAAATATCATTTGGAGTTTTCAAAATACGAACACAATCGTAAATGTACATAATGATAATAATTTTTATTTTCAATGATAATATTAATTAATGTTAAGTTCTTACTCATTGAGGACATAGTTACGTAAAAAAAAACAAAACAAACATATTATTCACCACATGCACACAGGGACATAGCAACGATTGTTTTCCAACCTAGTCCCTTATCAGTTTTCCAACTTGGACAGAGGCAATGAAACATAGCAAAGATTGTTAAATCTTCACTCTTTCTTTGTTGGTGTCTGGGGTAGGCTGGGGATTTCCACAAGGAATGTCTTCTTGATGATACAAGAGCAACGACTCTGAGGCACTAGGATCTTCCCTGTTTGGGTGACCACCAGTACAAGGAGAACAATACTTGCTTACGGTGAGTAGGAACCTTCTTCTCACCACTACTGATGTGGCATAATAATAGAATGAGAAGTGTTCATTTTGAAATTAAAAGAATAAAAAAATATTAATTTTTCCTCTTTTATATTTTAATTTTTTTAATGGGTACATGCCATTATATCATTGTGTCACATTTGTGACGAATAGGAGATTTCTACTGACCGACGAGTAGGCAAGTATCGTCCATATAAAAATTCTGTGTGTTGGACAATGCATAGGATAAATGCACATGGTCTGCACCTACCAACCATTACAGTGTTCATTGGTATGGGGCATCAATCCTCTTCGAATTGAGCCTCATTTTTCACGGCCTCATCATGGCATCAACAATGGAATCTACTTGTGGATTTTTGGTATCACCATACAAATTCTTACGTGAGTCTTGTCACACATTAGATATGGATACAAATACGGATAAAGAGGGTCTTGAGCATAATTATAAGAGTGAGTAAGCAAGTAGCACTCAATAGCTTAAGTTTTTTGGGTTGGATGGGAAACACCCGACTTGTAGTAGTTGATATCAGAATTAGGGGTGCAAGTTGGGCGAGTTAAACCCGAACTTGGCCTACCTGGGGCTTGTTAGTTTGGAAATCGGGTTGGGCTTGGACTGAAATTTCCAACGCAAGCCCATTTTCAGGTTGCGTTCGGGTTAGAATGATTCTAACCTGAGCCTAACCTGAAACTCGAATTGCATTATACATTTATTATATTTTATTTTTAAAATTTTAGATTAAATCTTAACCCTATATTATTTTGATCCAACCGTTCATATATGTGTATATCATTTTTAACCCTAACAGAAGAGAAGAAGAAGAATAAGAAGAGACAGAAATAAGAAATACAGAAGACTAACCAGTTACAACTAATGGTCAAGCCCAAATGGGTTGCAAGTCGATTTCGTTAGCTTCAACTATTCCGGCGAAGCCGCTGAGTTCTATACGTATGTTCTCGAGTTTCGTGATAAGTAGACTCATGTTCTTTCTTTTGATTATTATCTTGAATATCTAATATAACTTTTAAAAAAATTAAAAAAAGGGTCAACCCAATTAACCCGTTCTACGAAACATTTTCAAGTTCGAATTGACCCGTTGAACCCAATATCAAGTTAGGATTAGATTGAACTGAAATGACCGGAGTTTGGGTTATGGTTGAGTTGAGTTTCAACCCGTCTAACTTGCACCCCTAATCAGAATTGACCCAATCTCTTATTCAGTGTTACACCCTGCTTTTCTTGTCTTGACAATTACTTCAAAAGTTTGAAAATTGAAACCCACCTTTTATTTTTTTCGGGAGTTGAAACCCACCTTTTTCTTCGGACCTGAAGTGATCCACTCACTCCCCGCTTGCACCATTCCTCGCTCTCTCTCTCTCTATAAATGCCGCCATAAACTACCACGTTCGAATGTCTCACAGTTACTGCTGCTTTTGTTTTCTACTCACCCTCTATTGATTCGCCCCTGCTTTTCTTTCTCTCTCTGTTCTCTTCAGTTTCTTTACACCACTCAAGAGTTCTCACTATGGATGGGATTGAAGCCAAAGTTATGCAAAACCCAATTCCCAAAACACACAAACTATTCTTGGGGGTCCAATTTTGCTTGAGATTTTTGGCAACTGCGACCACATTAGCTGCTGCATGGATTATGCTCACTAACAAGCAATCAGTTGTGATTTATGGCATTGAGTTCGATGCCCGTTATAGTTACTCCTCCGCTTTCAAGTAAGATAACTCAATTCAATTCAACAAAACTTTAACTTTTGTTCTAATTATTTCTATGTATGTAAGACCCTTTTGATCTTCAATTCTATCTGAGGATGTTTTCAATTGGACATGCAATGTTCGAAAAATGCTAGTCGAGTGATTTCTATCCCTTGAATATGTTAGATAAAATCAAAATTTTGGTCTTATTAGCCTTCTCAGTTGAACTGTTTGGTCTTGGAATCATTATCCTTTTTAATTTTATATTATAATAAGGGTGCCCAAAATTCACAAATTTGCAGGTTCTTCGCTTTTGCAAATCTTATTGCATGTATCTTCTCTGTAGTATCCTTGTTTCTTGTTTTTGTCCTTGGTCAAAAGGGCTCAGATGCGACCAACTTCTACTACATGTTCCTGCATGACTTGGTAATATATTAACCTTATTTTATTTTATAAAGATCATCAATTTTTACTAGGTAGTTTTAGAAGTTCAATATCAAATTCATTAATTTACAATCTATATATATATATATATATATATATATATATATATATATATAATTTGACAGGTGATGATGACATTGGTGATGGCTGCATGTGCTGCAGCTACTGCAATTGGATACGTGGGACGCTACGGAAACACCCATACTGGTTGGATGGCCATTTGTGACCACTTTGTCAAGTTCTGTGATAGGGTCACCATTTCTGTGATACTCTCATACTTTTCTTTTATTTTTTATCTATTGCTTACTATCATATCTGCTAGCAAGTCTAGACAAACTCAAGTTTGATGCGTTTGACTAAACTGAACAAGAAAGAAGAGATGATGATGATGATGATGGTGTGGTTGTAGTGAATATTAGGATCGAAATGGGTGTCTTGTAAATGTGTTAGTGACAATGTACTTTCCTAGAAAAGAAAAAGAAAAACAACTTTCCTCTTCTTACAATGTGGTCCATTTACAAGCTTTTGATGTACTGAAAAATCTAATCACATTGGAGAAAGTAGCCAAAAAAAATGCTATAGACATGGACTGTTGCTTCTTTGATGGAAAAGGCTCTCGAACAATAGAGCTTTTAAGAGAAGACAAAACAAATGAAGGCCAATGTATACTATATTACTATATCTTGGAGGCTTTGATTTCACTTGTATATCTTAGTTTTGAAAATGGATAGAAGCCTCTGTTTAAACGCTACGCCTTTAATATCAATTTAATTACTAAGATTCATCTCCCTTAACATGGTTCCTCTTCGATCCCTTGCATAATTCTTGAACAACCATTATTGTAAACCAAAAGGTCACACAAGAAAATACATTAACCATACTCAAACATGCATGTATGTAGGAAAACAAAGTAAACTAGCTTAGTTCTCTGACACATTAGAACAATACTACTTTTTTTTCTTCTTTTCTCTATGTATTTAAGTGTGTCATTTTTTTCCCTTTGGAATTTGAATGGTTGTGAGTAGTCCCTTGTTTAGACAAGAAAACCAAAGGGTACATATAGGAGGACAGAATTGTCGACTAACTTGTTTGGACTCGAAGAAATCCATATTTGATCATAAACGACCCAATAAGCAAAACTCAATAGTCAAATTCCATCATCTAGGACTTCAAAAGTGCATTTTTTCATCTTATAGGAGAAGTAATGAATATTTCAGAAATTTTGTCCGTGGACCAAATGAACTCGAAATTAGCTAAAATTTCATATTCAGAATTTTAATTATTAGGTTTCTTATTTAATTTTTTTAGAATATTTGAATTTTTTTTTATTTTTAACAGTATTTTGTGCTGTTAATTTTCTTTTGTTTTTAGGTTTTCTTGTACTATTAGGATTATATTTTTCTATTATAAATACATGTATTGCAGTGAGTAGAACACACATTCAATTATCAATATAAAATCAAATTTCTCTACAACTTTTGTTTGTGTTTACCTTAACTTTGTGGATTAAAGTTACCCTTATTCATGTGCGAACAATTTCATATCTTCCGCTTTGTCAAAAAGATACCAAAGAACATATAGGAGAAGAGCTTAATTATAGAAGCTTTTTGCATAAGATCAAAAGAACCATGTTAGGCAGGGAAAACAAATAGTCGAAAGCGGCAAAGAGTCGAAATGGTTGGTCGAATGACTTTCCCTACGAAACAAAGTCGGCTAGTATTTGGTCTCACGTGAATGAATTTAGTAGCCATTCGGCCAACTGCTTCGGCTGTATGTTTCATTTTCAATATCATTTTCCAAACCGAACCATGATAGACAAGGGGCATGAATGAATCTAGTGGTTGGTAGACATTCGGCCAACTGCTCCGATTATTTGTTTTTCTAGTTGGGTGGTCGTTTGTTTTGTTTTCAGTATCATTTCTCAAACTGAACCATGATAGGGAAGGGAACTGAAATTGAAACAAACCTGATGCCCACTTGGTTCCACATGAATGAATCTAGTTGTTGGTAGCTATTCAGCCAACTCATGATAGGCAAGTTGGCCGAATGGCTGCCAACTGCTGGATTCATTCATATCCCTTGCCTATATCATGGTTTGGTTTAAAAAAACATATTGTAAACCATACAAACTTTACTGACACTTGGTCCCACATAATAAATCCAATGATTGGTAGTCATTTCGTCAATCTTGTTCTCCGTCGAAACAATTGATCAAATGACATTGTCTATTATGATTTGATTTGAAAAATGATATTGAAAATGAAACAAATTCAATTGGGACTTGATCTCCCATGAATGAATCTTGCGGTTTCGTGGTTTGTTTTGTTTTTAATATTATTTTCCTAACCGAACCATGGCACTATGATAGGCAAAAATGAGTTGCAAGTGTGGGGGCAAAGAGCACCATTGTGAGACGGGCTGATTAGCTAACATGATATTCCATAACCAACACATGGTAATTTGGTGACAAAAAGGTCTGTGTGGAGAAAAAACACATGGGGGTCAAGAAAACGCGTTTTGTGTGCATGTGCGAATAAAGTGCATGGTTTTAAAGAACAGTGCAATAATGCATCATAGAATTTTCTATTTTCTTTGATATGTTTTGCAAGACCTGTTTCAATAAGTCAATTGAATTGATTTACATATATTTTCACTAGTTTATATATACATATAAATATAGATTGATTTTTGAGTTATGACCATACTTGGTATATATATATATATATATTGGTTTTTGAGTTGTGACCATCTAGTGGTGGTAGATGTATCACTGTATCTGATGGGATGTTTGACTCCTAATATGACGTGAGAAGTTAGTGCTAAGGTGAAGTGGAAGATAAGAATGCTTTGACCAAGACTGGTTAAATTCAAGTGAGAAAGGGAGGCTGAGGAGACAGAGTTTTACTATGACACACCTTTCGCTTGGTCGGTATAAATACTGGACGATTCATATACCAAGGTACGCAAAAAAAATACTCCTGAGTTCTCATATAGCTTTAGTAAACCTTTCCGATATCTGACTTGATCGTCGGAGAGTAGTCGGCCGGCACTGCACCGGTGCCTCTTCGATTACACTTCTCTTGTCCTTTTTTTACAGGTTGGCGTTTGACCAGTTCGGGTGAATTTTTGCTTCATCTCGTGGCCCTTCGCCCAGTGGGGAATGAATTTTGTCTGCCCTTTACCCATGGAAAAGGGGTAGACAAAATTTGCAATTGTAGCAATTAACTACTTCACCAAATGGGTGGAAGCTGAGCCTTTAGCTACGATTGGGGAAAAGAATGTCATTAATTTCGTGTGAAAATCAATTATATGCAGGTTTGGTGTCCCAATGACCATAATTATGGATAATGCAAACCAATTTGAAGGCCAACGTTTCCAGAATTTCTTTCCCGAGCACGGCATAAGTAACCGTTATTCCTTACTAGGCCACCCGCAGGCCAATGGTAAGACTGAAGTGGCCAACAGGACAATATTTAAAATGATCAAGAAATGTTTGGATGACTTTAAAAGAATATGGCCAGAGTTGTTATCAAGCGTCTTATGGGTTTACAGGACCACCGCCAAAGTCCCCATAGGGGAGACGCCCTACTTTTTAGCTTTCGGAAGCGAAGCGGTTCTCTCCGTTGAAATAGGAACGGTGGCAAGTCATCGGGCTAGGTACTATAACCCCATTCATAATGGGGAGGAGCTAAGAGCTAGTGTTGACTTCATTGACGAGAAAAGGGAACAAGCGCAGGTACGGATGACTGCGTATCAGTAGGCCATGTCTTGGTACTACAACACCAGGTTTAAGTAGAGGAGTTTTCAACTCGGTGATCTAGCTCTACGTAAAGTCACTCAAGCCACAAACCTCTCAGTACTGGAAAGCTAGCTCCTAATTGGGAGGGTGGTCAGAACTTAAAGGCGAGGCACTTATTGATTGGAAACCTTAGAAGGAAATCAGGTAGCCTATCTTTGGAACGCCGAACATTTGAGGAAGTTCTATCAGTGAAATTTCTTTTTTATGATTTGTTCTTTATTAGTTTTCGTCCCATCATTTTTATTTTTAGCTTGCATTTACTTTTAGCAAGTGTTATTTTAGAGGTTGGCTTTAGTGCCAAACCTCAACAGGACTCCTGTTACAAGTCTAGTCCCTTTTTTCTTGAATAAATGTTACTATAGAACGTCAATAAAAGTGTTGTTCATATCAAAACATGTTGTCATGCAAAACCCTACGGAAACACACCTCCACGGAGGGCCTTTGAAAGAAAAAGGCATGATTGATTAATCCCGAGAAAAATCACAACCCTACGGGGGCAAAACCCTACAAGGACACACCTCCATGGAGGGCCTTTGAAAGAAAAAGGGGGATGGATTAATTTCGAGAAAAATCACAACCCTACGGGGGCAAAACCCTACGGGGATACACCTCCATAGAGGGCCTTTAAAAGAAAAAGACAGGATGGATTAATCCCGAGAAAAATCACAACCATATGGGGACACACCTCCACGGGGGGCCTTTGAAAGAAAAAGGCGGGATAGATTAATCCCAAGAAAAATCACAACCCTGCGGGGGCAAAACCCTATGAGGACACACCTCCACGGAAGGCCTTTGAAGAAAAAGGCAGGATGGGTTAATCCCTAGAACATATGCGGACATATCTAACAAAATGGCACAAACCCCTATGCTGCGAGAATTGTCTCCACAAAGCAAACCATATTTCAATAAAAAATAAATAAATGGTTCTTCATTAATTAAAATGGAAGGGTACAAGGAGCCCGCACAAAGGAGGAACGTTACATGGTACTAAAAGAAAAGACACAAAATCAGGCGTCAGGGTCTCCAAGTTGCAAATCGGAGAAGTTCATATTAGGCCACTGATCCTGTGCCACCGCACGAAAATACTCAAACCCATCGATATACGACTGGTTGAGGGCCTTATCAAAATTAGGTGAATCTTTAAAATGGTCAACGACCAATTCTTTAATCCCGGGTAGGTCAGCGTTCCACCGGGCCATCTCCTCCAATTCGTGATTGAGCTGAGAGTTAAGGGTGTTTATCTCCTCGTCGCGTGAAGTGTGGGAAGCACGAAGGGTCTCAAGCTCTGAGTTGAGGGTAGTGCACTCACTAACGAAGGAATCACATTCCACGGCAAAGGTGGCTCTTTGCTTCTTCAGTTCCTCCTCCGTCCATAAGAGTCGATTGGAAATACCATGGGCAATAGTCAGGCCCTATTTAACATATAGGAAAGAACACACAGTTAAAATAGGAAATAAGGAAAGGGAGAATTCCACTCACGTATAACAAGAGGAGTAGGGACGCACCTTAGCCATGTTGGCTAGTAGATATCAAGTAGAGGAAGTAGAGTCGATGACATTCACCTTCTCAAGATCGCACAGGAGAATAAACTCCCCAGTTCCTTTTACAATAAAAGTTATATCAGACAGCAACGATTCGGTGTGACTAGCAGCCGGGGTTAGTAGCCCAGTATAACTGGCAGCAGGGGAGAAAGATATGAGCGAACTACCATCACCGAAAAATTATGTTGCTGGCACCTCGAAAGTGCTGGGGTTCGGCAAACTGCCGCTCGCAAATAGCTAGGTAGGAGGCACCCCAAATGGACTGGGGCTCGGAGTCAGAGTACTCAAGGCTACAGAAAGAGGAGAATTTCCAATAAAAAGAGGAAACGACAAGTCCCTACCTGTAGGTAAATCGGTACTCCTGATAACCACAAGTTTGCGCGGTCTTTTTTGAATAGAAGGGGATGAGGATGACGCAACACCCTTTCCTTTCGCTAGCGTGAGAATGTCTCTATCAGGCCTCCTCCGCGATCCTATACGAGTTTGCATATAAAAGCATGTTACACGACTTAGTAAAGGAAAAAGGGAAGGAATGATAAAGGTGTTAGGGTGTACCTCGCCTATTTCCAACGCAAGCAGGATAGCCCAACGTACTCAGCCCTACGTCAGAGGTTAAGGTCATCGCATCTCTCATCAGGAGCTTATAGACGATGTCTAAATTATTTTCTTCTTCACGAATTACAACTGGCTCGACCCTAGCAGCTGGAATATGAAAATAAATCCGCATAAAATGCAATGCAAGAAAATGTGGCAATATCATAGGTAAAGAAAATAAGAGATAGAAAAAGCTCACCAGTTGTATCCCCGAAAGTCCAAGTACGAGGGATATGGAAGGGGGGGAGTGCCCAGTTTTTTGAGACAAAAAAGAAGTGTTCTTTCCAATTCTTTATACTTTGGCTATTGTCAAGAACCACCAGTCCTTTGGGTAGGCTCCCTGCGCCGCGAGACCACCTTGTATGTGATGCAAGTCTTTGCTTTTCAGAAGGGTGTAACAGGAAAGAAACTCGTTAATGGTTGGTTGGGAGGTAAGCTTAGAAGACTTCCAAAGGACCAGGGTAACCATGATAATACGCCAAAAAATGGCCGTAAGTTGAGAAGGACAGACGTTAATTTCCTGGAGCAGCTCTTTGGCAAAATCTGGGATAAGAAATCGAAGGCCTAAAAGAAAATACCCTTCATAGTACCACATTTCTCCAAGGCAAATGGAGTAAGCCCTCTCCGCGGGCAGGGGAGCCCTAGCCACGACCCCCCTAAAAAGAATATAAAATGGCTAGCTCCTCCACCTCGAACTCTGTCATAGTGGAGCTAAGATCCTAGCACTCGCAAGAGTCAGCCATTATGGAATGCAAAAACTCAAACACTTGGACAAAGGGGGAGCCGAGGGAAAAGTTTTTTGGAGATGACTTGTCGAAGTTGTGATCAATAACATACAAGCAATATGAGAGGGAAGGTAGGATGGTATCAGGCATAAGCTTGTGAGCTGGTGTAGTTGAGAATGAAAAAAGAACTGCTTAAATAGGCAAGATGCATTCCAATCCCCAACATTTTTTTCCTAACGGTCAGGAACAACGGCTATAAACAAACGGTCATAAAGGCCTGGCGCAGGGGTAAGAGAGCAACGACTATGAAACCAACGGTCACAAGGTTGGGCGTAAGGGCAAGAGTAAGAGCACAACGCAAGGCCTGGCACTAGGCCCAAGCCGGGCGCTAGGCCGAACACTGCCCTAGCCGGGCGTCTCACCGGGCGACCAGCGCGTAGCCCACGCACGTCAGACTGGGCCCACAAAGAAAAAAATAAATAATAAGAAGAAAAAATTACACTAACCTCCCCTGTAAATAGGCGAAATAATAGATACCCCCTGTTGTTTCAAAAATAACACTGACTTCCCCTATAAGTATTGTCAGACTTAAAAAGTGATAAAATGACTATTATACCCATGTACTTTTGTTGTTAAATAATTGAAAAAATTCTATTATATAAAAAGACATAACTACCCAAGACCCACATTCAATTTTCATCAAAGCCACCAATATGTATTTATATAACTTAATCTCTCTTTGGCAGCCTGTAATTATCTCTAAAATAATGACCCCAAAATTGTACAAATCGTTCTATGGTCTTTGTTCTTCTATGGCTTTGTGTGTGATATATATGTGTGTGTGTGTGTGTGTATGTGTGTGGAACATAGATTATATATATGGCATTGAGATTTGTATATGCGTGTGTGTATATATATATATGTAATTGAGTATAAAATAGAGATTATAATATATGGAATGTTCTTATCTATGGGGGAAAGCCATGGTTTCAAAGGGGGAAAGCCAAGCCATAGCCTTAGTTTTTTTCAAATTGTTGGAGGCAGTGGTAGATCCGAAGGTGGAGGGGTAATTGATGGGGCTAGGCCGCCGGAGAAGCCTTCAACCCAATCGACCCCAACTACACCCTCGTCGACATCACCACCACTTGCACCGCCACCTACGCCGTCGCCGAACACCTCGTCTCCTTCCAAATCTACTCATTCAGCTCATTCCTCTTCTCCAGCCTCATCGCTTTCGCCTTCAAACTGGCCATCCGAATAGCCAATGACGGAGACGTCAGTGGCCTAATGGGCTATAGTGTCCCCACGGCGCACATTAGCATAAAGGTGTTACGAGCCAAGATTCTGGCTTCGGCGGCTGGATCGGCTTCTGGCTGCCTGTTTTTGACGATGGCGCTTGTTGGAGCTAGGAAAGCTTCGCCGCCGTTGGGCCTCTGTTCATCTTAGTACCTTCTGCACTTGTCATATACATTTGTATTGTGTTACATGCATTTACTTGCTAGAATTACTGTATTGGAGAAGCCCCAAACTATCTCTATCTCTCTCTCTCTGTATGCATATATATATATATGTATATATATATAATTAAATACAAATAATTATAATTTGATGCAGAAGCTCCAAACTATGTCTCTCTCTGTATATATACATATATATACAAATAATTACAATTTGATGCAAAAGCCCCAAACTATCTCTCTGTATGTGTGTGTATGTGTGTATATATATATAGTGTTGTATTTTGTTGGTATATATATATATATATATATATATATATATATATATATATACAGTGCTGTATTTTATTGAGGAAGAAGATGATGAATAGTGGGGGCAAAATTGTCCCCAAATAATATGTTAAATGAGGGTATTTTAGTCCTTTCATACATTTTAGCGGCATTTTGGGGTTGTTAGTTCAAATATACAATGACATCATCAATTTTCGTACCTACACCAGTGACAGGGGAGGTCAGTGTTACAGAAAGTACACTGACAAGGGAGGTGAGAGTAATTTTCCCTAATAATATATATATATATGTGTGTGTGTGTGTGTGTGTGTGTTCCTGATACCTCAACCCTCATGAACAGGGGACATCTGATGGGGTGTTTGACTTCTAATATGACATGGGAAGTTAGTGCTAAGGTGACGTGGAAGATAAGAATGCTTTGACCAAGACTGATTAAATCTAAGTGAGAAAGGGAAGCTGAGGAGACAGAGTTTTACTAGGGCACATCTTTCGCTTGGTTGCTATAAATACCAGACGATTTATATACCAAGGTACGCAAAAAAAATACTCCATGAGTTCTCATACAGCTTTGGTAAACATTTTCGATATCTGACTTAATCGTTGGAGAGTAATCGGCCGGCACCGCACCGGTGCCCCTTCGATTATACTTCTCTTGTCCTTTTTTACAAGTTGGCGTTTGACCAGGTCGAGTGAATTTTTGCTTCATCAGTGTCAATAACACCATTATTTAGATGTAAGTACCATTTATCAACTGACGGGGTTTGTAGATAAGTGAGATTAAGCAAGCACAAGTACTTGTCTAAGGCTTTGTTTGTTTGTATAAACAGGATAGAAAAGAAAGAATAATATTAGTTATTAGTTATAAAAGAAAAGAAGAAAAAAAAGAAATGATAGCAATAACTTGAATTCATATTTGGATAAATTATGAAAGAAAAGAAAAGAAAAGAAAAGGATAACATTTTTGTTCAAAAAAATTAAAGGAGAGAAAAGAAAAAAAATTATTTTAATTAATTTACTATTATATCTATTTTTATTTACTATCAGGCCATTTTATCTTTTAAAATGTTAGGATTAGTTTTGGGTCCCATTTGGGAGAGCTTTCTAATATCAAAAAGACTTCATTGATAAGGCATTCAAAAAAGGAATTTCGATAAAAGGAATTTAGGGAAAAAAAAGACATTCGGCTAGTGCATTGTTTAAATATACTTTAACTTCTAAATTATTTTTTTCTTGACAATATTATCCCTTATCCTTAACAACGATTACAACTTGTAAAAAGCGCGTGGCACATTGAAAAAAAGATTCCATACTTTATACTAAATAGAATGTAGAATGGAAGTCCTATAGTTGTGGCAAGGCATGGTCACTGTGTAAGATTAAATACACAATGGCAATGCCTTGCCTTATTTTTGTCTTTATTTCAAGGACGTTTTAGCCTCTAAGGCAACCATGACATATTTTCTGAAGATAATTCCCAATTTTCTTTCAAAAAATTATGTGAGATTTGTCATGTAAAAATCTAGAATTTAAATTCAGGCAATACAGCCTTACCATTTTTAAAGGAATGTAATAGACTTTCCTTATGACTGGCCTCAAACCTAATGATAACCACTTTTAAGTTGGTCATTGGAAAGGAATGTATGGACAAAGTCCCATATCGGATAAAACTCTTTGTCTCCTAGCATGTAAAAAGGAAGTAAAAGCCCTTGAGGGCACAGTATGGACATGGAGTGACGCAGAAGAACATGCGTCATTACATGCCCACGCCTACTTTTGCACCACTGAAAATGACCAAAACTAAGAGGCCATTGGCCCAAAATAAGCTAAGGTCTTAAATGGCCGATAGCTTAACAAAAAGAGGCCATAAGCCCAGATCAAGCTAAGGTCTTAAACGACCGATCACTTACTGAAGCTAAGGTCTGAACGATCGATCGCTTAATAAAAAGAGGCTATAGGTCCATATCAAGCTAAGGCCTTAAACGACTGATCGTTTATTGAATCTAAGGTCTGAATAACCGATCGTTTAATAAAAAGAGGCCATATGCCTAGATCAAGCTAAGGTCTTAAACAACTGATCACTTATTGAAGCTAAGGTTTGAAAGACCGATCACTTAATAAAAAAAGGCCATTTGCCCAAATCAAGCTAAGGTCTTAAATGACCGATCGCTTATTAAAGCTCAAGTCTGAATGACCAATCACTTATTAAAAAGAGGACATCGACCCAAGATAAGATGAGGTTTGAATGATCGAAAGGCCACAAGCCTCATGAAAGACAATCTGTAGCAAAGGTGGACAACATCAGATACCGATCACTTGAGTTTGTCCCTTGTTGAATTATTTGAACGACTGATCGTTGATCACCATCCTAACAAAAATAAAAACAAAAAATCTCTCCAGCCCAAGGGAGGGAATCAAGCCCATCTCGCTAAAACAGTTGTTAACACAAGCATTTGTCAGAAGTAGAAGTGTTAATTTGTATCTCATGACTTGAAATAGAAAAAAGACTTATATTACTAAAAAAGGTTCATTACAAAAAAAGGGGCACAAGTCTACCCTTAAAACAAAAGCTCCCTCTGAGCTTTACAAGAGAATAAATGAAAAAACTACAAAGAAATCAACCCTAAGTAGCCGCCCCATCTTCCTTGCTGAATTCCTGATCAAAGGAATCCATAATCAAAGTGCCCAATTTAGCTAGGGATGGCACCTCTGTAGAGGTCTGATCGACAGGAGTGGGGGTAACTGGAGCAACAATCAAAGAAGCAGAGGGGGCAGTTGGGGGAATGGCAACAGAGCAGGGAATAGAGCTCGAACTCTTGAGAAAATTCGTGAACTGACGTTCGGCCTCACCTGAAAACAAAATACTATATTCCAAACAAGTCAATAGCCTAATCGGCACCAAACTCATCCAAGCTAGCATAGTCCCTATCAACTTCAAACTTCTCTCCTAGCTCAAAGCCATAACGGAAGTCGTTGGCAAGTTTCAGGGCTGGGATCTTCAGGAATCGTTGGTACATCTCAAAGCCCCTAGCCTTGCAAACCTAAAGCATGGCCTTGAGTCCAGCGACTTTTTCCTCAGCCTCCAGCAGCTTTCGTTCAAAATAGCCAAGTGCCTTTTACTTTTCAGCCAGGAACTTGGTTAGGGTTTTTACCTTCCCTTCCAGGCTCTCAGCCTTGTGTTCATTCAGACGTTTGACCTCCAAAGCCTTGTAGAGGGAGATGGTCATATATGCACCCTACACCACAGAAAGCAGACAAAATTAAAGATAGAAACATCAGGAAAAATAACCAAATGAAGAATAGGTTGAGACAAACCTCCATAGCATAAAGAGTTGCAATGGAGAGACGCTCGTCCCTATTAGCCCCTTACTGGCGGAGCTCATCCCTGGGAAGCTAGATCCTAAGGGCAAGAGCCCCCATCATTTCACTGTCAAGGGCAACGCAGTTTCCCACAGTCAACAAAGAACCATTAGACTTATTCAAGTATGGAATCCACTGCTCAGACGAGCCAACAAGCGGCTCATCAGCTCTGTCACTGGCAGCACTAGGTAAGGTCAGAGCATAAGAACCCAGACCCTTTATGGTGTTCGCCATCAGCTTCTAGCATTAGAACACCGAAGCAACACCAAAAAAAACCCTCTTTTAAGGAGAACAATGAGCTATGGACTTGCTCTTGTCCATTTGAGCTTTAGACCGTCCTTCAGTATATCCTGCCTTGGCAATACCAGAGTTAGAAGAACCCCTCCTAGTCAAAGGCTTCGATAATTCTATTTCAACGTTTGAAGTGGATATAGGTGAGAAGACGCAACATGAGCACTACAAGTGTTAGCTTGAAGTTACTGGCGAGATAAGTATTTCTTCACAGAAGGGTGAATGCTCCAGACCTTTTTTCTTAAAAAAGTGATCCGATCATCTATAGAACAAAGAAAAAGAAATATTGAAAACTTGCTGAAAAGAGAAAATTGAGAAATCACGGTATTGCCAAAAGCAATAGGGATAGGATATTTTTAGGCCACTTTGACATTCCAAGGCCCCTTTACAAGAACCAGTTTTTCCTCCCACAATGTATCAGAAGTGGGAGTGTGATAGGCATTGAATGTTATGCATTCTAACCTCTTAACTTATGTATTTTATTCTCTTAATGATAAATTATTTTGTTATTTTACTTTGTTTTAGTGTTTTCTGTATTTTCAGGGCCGTAATGATTATTTCAATTAAAACCATAATTTTGGGCTTTTAAAGAAGACATCCAAGATGTTTAGAGGAAGCCTATATAAAGGAGATCCATTCATCCATTTATTTCAACTCAAATCAACCCAAGGAAGAGGTACAAGAGAATTATAGCTGTTTAAGAAGGTTTCGGGCCTGAAGCCTAAATCTACGCATAATACAGTCTTAATCTCATTTTAGAAAATGGACTAGAAGTCTTATTTTCGAGCCTCAAATCAATTTAATTTTTAATAAGGTTGAATGAAATTTGATTCTGCACACTTTTGTATTTCACAAAAATTCTGTGAATCGGACTTCTAGTGGGTCAAAAGTTGGGCCAAACGTTAACAGAAAAAACCCATCTGATTAGTGCTGCGAGAAAACCTAATTAATTCCTAATTGGATTAGGACTTTGGTGTATTCTCTTGGGGCATAAAGTGAAGAGTTGGAAGCTAAGTTGAGGGAGATTATAGAGAGGATTACAGAGATTGGAGAGTCTGAGAGGGCTGAAGAGAATAGAGACATACTTTGCAGAGCCATTGGAGAACGAAGTCATACGCATAATTCATGAAGATGATGCATTCTTCCTCAACAGTTGAAGCTTCTTCTTCTACCATGAGCGGCTAGTTCATCCACTAGGGTTTTGATATATCCCTAACAAAGTATGAATGGTTTGATTGTTTTAATTATTGGGGACCTTTATATACATACATAGATTGTGTAATTTAGAGGATTCTTATTATAGAATTGAGCAATAAAAGTCTTGTAAATTCAGTTTCAATGATTTCTTATCTTGTCTTAGATATTTAGTTGTTGTTATTGAACTCAGAACTCAATCTCTCTTATTTTCTGTGATCATGAGAGCGATTATTACATAATGGTAATCACTGAATATATCATTAAAAGCTTTGATAGATTATGCCTAGAGAAGATGAACCATACTGCACCCTAGATTAGAGTAGTTAGGCAGATCGCCCATGCCAATCGAAGATAGTCCATGACTTAGCCTTAATCATATGTTATCTTCTTGATGGATAAAGGTGAGCTTGTAGCCACCGATACCACTTATACATGATGTAATTCCCCATAGTTGATTCAATTGACCATTGATTGTGGAGTTAGTGGTGAAGTCAAATACCCTAGATTTCTCTCATATTATCTTCACTTTCTATTTACTTTGATTTACTTTATTTTACCTTTTTAATTAGTTTAAAAATCAGAATTCTTTTCTCTTAAATTTAATTAGAATTAATTCTGTATTCCAACTCATCAGACCATAATCCCTGAGGTACGATACCCCTTTCGATAGCCCTATTCTGCAAGGAATTCGTTCTATTGCGAAGTGTGAAAATTTTTAATTGATATATTTTTTAGTCACACTCACACACGAATCAGAGTGTCATAACATAATTTTTTGTCTTTGCTAATAGGGAACAAATGGTATCGATTGTCTTCTCATCTGACCCGATGAAGGGAGTAGCATAACCGAAAATCGTTCAAGTGCAAGTCAATCTTATGGAGACAGTTTAAAGAGAGCATGCAAGAAATAATTCAGTAAAAGTTAGGGTTTAACGAAAGTGGGGCAAACTTCAGTTTGAACAAAGCAAAGCTGAAAAGAAGATGAGAGGGAAATCTGAAGGTTTTCAATTGGGAAACTAAGAAAGGACTTCTCCATCCTTAACTCCTTCCCCAGTGCTATAATCAAGATCTAAGGGTGACCCTCTATGATGACCTCATTAGGTATACAACATTTCACTTTTCTCTCTGATCTTATCAAGGTCAACCAACTGCTATGTCACCAGGGCGGCAACCACACCCTGATCAGATGTGATCGCTTCTCCAGCCAGCACAACAAGATGAGCAGTCTTCGTAATAAGGTGAGAGGAACTGGACATGGCAATTTTTTGGTTATCAGAAGGGTACAGTCGCTATCACTAGAAGACATTTTCATAAGGAAAAGAAAAAGATGAAAGTGAACGGACGAGAACTAACCTAAAGAGACAAATCGACAGCAAGAAAGTCAAGATGGAATGAAACTGGAAAATGAGTCAGAAAGTTGTAGAAGATTTATGGCTGAAAAGGACAAATATGATGAAAAAATGCAAAGTGGAACCGTGAAGGAGATACTTACGTGCTCTACGCCGTCGCTAGTACCTAGCATTAAATGGGGAACCTCAATGCAAACAAATAAATTACGATAATACCCATACAAATTTCCTCCATTATGATAAATGTCATAACTGAAGGGAATTGGGGGCAATGTGTATGGGCAAAATTATCACTCGGTCCAATGGGCTAGACTGGTATAAAAACCAGGCCAGGCCCACATTGGCTTGAGCCCATGTATCAGTAGAAAGCCCAAAAGGCTGAGTCGATAATCACAAAGAGCCATGTCGCCCCATCTTAAAGCTAGAAAGTCCAAATCGAATGCAGACTTAAAACTTGAAAAGGAATTCAAAATCATTGAGAAAAAAGTTAGCTGTAAATAAGGGAATTCAAATCCTTTCAAATCCTAAAAGGATTTGAATTCCAACTTGAGTAATTATTCAACGAATTATGAATGAAAGGGATCCCCGAATCCACCTCTCGTAATATTTTTTATCTTTCTGAAAACTTTGTGTTCTTAATTTTGGGTGTGTGCATCGAATTGTTTGGCAATAATAAGTTAGGCAATTTTTTGTATCTACATCTAGCAGACTAAACGACTTGCGTATTACACTGTTCATAACTTCTCATATTCTAGCAAACTAAATGAATGGATTGAAGGAGGAAGTGATAACTGCAATCAAACTATATTTCTCTCTTTCTACATTCAAGAGAGTTTCAAAGCTTATGTTAAAGAAATCATGAAAAAAGTTGTAGTTTCTAGTCTCAATTATTTGAAGATTTAATGTAAAGGGTATTTCAAAGGAAGATAAGGAAAATTTAATTTGATAATTTTTGCTATTTTTTTCTTTTTCATTTTTCTGTATTTCACTGTTAATGCAACACTCTAAAGGAGAGAAAGAGAATAAAATCTATTTCTATACCAAACTAGGTATAAGAGTTCATATAGCCCTTGTTTGTTTATGTTTCGTTACTCTAATGAATAATTGAAATAAAACATGTTTGATACCGATCGATTATATTTTGAATAGTATCAAAATTTATCGAAAATTTGGACTAAAATTGGAATCACTATTTTAATGTTTTTACTATAATTTGGCTACTAGCAAACAAAATTTAAAAAAAAAAACCAAAAAAAACTTTGAACACATCTTCGTTACCATTACTATTCAAAACACCTTCTACTTCAATTTTGTAGGCACCTCGCCGGGCATGGAGTCCAATCTCCCCTCCGATGAATCCCAGCTTCATCTCTACACCATCCCTAGCCACTCATATATCTCTCTATATATACACAAATATTATGCACTAATCTTAACTTTCACTCTCTCTTTCTAAACCCTAACCCTAATTTTTCTCTCTACAAGGGTGATTCTCCTAGGACATCCATGAAATGGAGAAATTATCGCTAAGAGAATTCTTTGATGGAAGCTCAATCACAACAATGCCCAAAATATACAGAGGGGATAGAAAATTCATCACCTCCGAGTACAAAGAAGAGGCTCACTTTCATGGAGGTTCGTAAATCACTGGTCGGTGATGTTTGTTTACTCTGCAAGGTGTTCTACTTCTGGGAGAGTTGGTAATTGATCAATTTTGGCGCTACCTCGGGTGATGATTTGACGGAGAAGTGGAATGTTAGGGTTGAGGAAGGGGTTCTAAATGGAGTTCGGGTTGTGGCGATTCCAAATTCATTGAAATCTATTTTGGTGTGGACCTCCCAAAATGAAAGCCCACAAAACAGGCCCAATTTCACCCACACAAATCAAACCAGCACAGAATAAGCCCAAAAATCACACTAACAAGCCCAATCTAAGCACCCTGAACCAAAATGACGTAGGCCTTTATCAGACAAGATAAAGCCAACTCTGATAGTCCCACACCACCTCCTACTTCAAAGGATAGCTATCACCCACACCCGGATAAGGCCTAACAAAGTCCAACGTACACAATGATGAAGAAGGGCATGCCCCCAAAATATCCAAGAGAATGAGACAAAAAGAAATAAGTGCTATAAAAAGAAAGAGACGAAGAAAGGGGGACAAAAATTATGGTCAGGGAGAAACAAAAAGAAAAGAGGAGATTACAAAAGTCTGTTTACTTGAATATAGTCTAAGTTTAGTACAGAAAGAATTGTCTTTCATAAGAATTTGAGTGTAGTGTTGTGGATTTTCATGTTTGTATTTTTAAGCATCTACAGTACTGCCTGTGAGTGTGAGTGATAGTGATGAAGTGGTCGAGAATGGGTTCAAATTGACATCTTTGGCATCTTATGCGGATGTTTACAGTTGGAAGGGAATTGTTGTGTGGGAATTGTAAAGAATGCTGTGATTCGGGACACTATAATCATACAGAGGTTTTTTTTTTCTCTTGTAAAAATCTTTGAAGTCGTGGAGAATGGGTTCAACTGCGTTTACTAGTTTTTAGAAACTTTACCATAATTAATGAAATAATCCTTTAAAATATGGTTGTATGCTGAATATTGTGATAATCACATTATCACCATTATGTTTTTGATAAATGAATATATTGGTTAGTATGAATAGACCCATTTCTAATTTGCATTTCCATATTCAAAATGTTCCAAACTATTTAAAATTTATGTGAAAAATATATACGTTAGGTTCATCCTTTGTCTGAATAAGTATGGCTTAATTAAAAGGACCTTTGTTGTGATTAAATACCACGTATATGACATGTGGAGAGAAACAGGTAGTTTGGATCCCCTTTTCATTTTGTGGGGTTTGCAGTGTGTTGATGGTGTGGAAGCTCCGATATGGGTGTTGAAGCATTACATCCCAATCTCTCTCTATTTTTGGGTTATAGGGAGTGTTTTTATATCTGTAGAGAATTTGGTATAGGTTTTGGATAACATGAGGTTATAGAGTTGTATTCTTTTGTGTAGCTTGTGGGGGCATTCCCTTTGAGTGCCTTTTAATGAAACCTTACTTAGTAAACAAAAGATACCACTCATAATAACACTTGGAGAGTAAGGAACATGTGCCACTTTTATTTAGTAGGTTGGCAAGAAACACAAGAAACTGTCGAAATGAAAAACATCTAATAATCACTTGAGTTTGTGACATATACTTATGGTTTAACCTCCATCAGAAAGCTCATGGAAAAAAAAAAGAAACAAAAGATTTTCTTCTGAAATGAACTGATATTTATATTTTTGAGTTTGAGATGGACGTCATGCTACTTGATGTGCTGAAATTGTTGAAACCAGGAACTCCTGTATCCTTGGTTGGAAGCACCAGAAATTGTCATATGTGTGCGTTTATGATATATAAAGGTGTTTCAACATTTTTTGGATGTGATATTCACATTGCACTTTCTACTCTTGCACTTCACTTTATTTTTTCAATAAAGAAATTACATAATTACCCTTCAAAGTGGCGCGTAATAGTACTCTTTGGGATAATTTTGGTGTATGAGAATATATTGGAATGACAATTATGTCATTTGCTTTCTTAAAAAAATCGAGTAGTGTAAGAGTACAAAAGGGAATTGAATGTCATTTCCCTCTTTTTTAAAAAAAATTTTTATTGGTAAATTTATCAAATGTGTACTGTTATTAGACACACCACCTATAAGGGTTATGATATTCATTAAGAATTTCAATTTAACCTTTTACGTTATAGTTTTGCATTATCTACACCATAGGGAAGGATTCTCAAAAGATAAAGATGATAGTGTACTTTACCTGATCAGCCAGTAACTTGTTTTTACCCATATGAACCTACTTCTTGGGATCTCCATTCACATAGGTTAGGTTACCATTACTGTTGACCTTTGTTATGGGCATAATTCCCATCCCCCTCGATGTATTCATCACTAGCTTTTTGCTTAGTGATTTTGTTAGAGAATAGGCCAAATTCAACTTTGATCTCACAAATTCTAAGGATATTTTCCCAGTAACAAGCATATGCTTCACAGTTTTATGTCATAGGCGTATATGCCTATTTTTCTCATTTTGTTCTTTGTTATTGCTATCACAGCCTGGCAATCATAGTGCATCGACATGGACAGAGTCGGTCTCATCCATATAATGATTTCTGCTAAATGAAGTTTATGCCACAGAGCCTCATAATCAGCCACCTCTAAGGCTATGAACTTAGATTCCATAATGAACCGAGCTATGCAGGTTTGTTTGAAAATTTTCCAAGACAATGCATCCCCACCAATAGTGAATACATATCCACTTGTGGATTTCATCTCTTCTGAATTAGAGATCCAGTTAGCATTGTTGTACCCTTCTAGAACAATGGGTAATCCACTTTATTTGAGTACTCGAGTTAGAGTTTTCCACTGTTCCTCTTTAGGATTCTGAGTGTACCTGCTCAATCCACCAACTGCATTTGCAATGTCAGTCATAGAACAATTTATCAAATACATTAGTTAATTTGAGCATTCTCATATTATGATACACTTTGCTCTCTAATTTTTCTTTAATTGATAGTTATCATCATAAGGAATGGAAACAAGTTTACTCTCAAAGTAACCAAATTTTCTTAGCATATTATAACTAAGTGCTTTTGAGAGAACATAATACCATCACATGTTCTAGTTAATTTTATTCCTAGAATCACTTCTGCTTCTCCCATATCTTTTATATCAAATTAGAGGCCAAAAAGATTTTAGTCTCATTGACTATCTGAAGATCTGTTCTCATAATAAGCATGTCATTCACATACAAACATACACATGTGTTATTCACATATTTATAATATATAGTTATCTGCCTCATTAATCAGAAAACCATTTGATAATAACACGTCAAATTTATCATGCTTGCTAATTGAACCTGGTTTAAGGCCATACAATGTTTTACTAATTTGCACATTTTATGCTCATTACCAAAAGCTACATAATCTTAGGTTGATCCATATAAATTTCTTCTTGTAATTCACCATTTTAAGAATATAATTTTTAACATCATTTGGTGAATAACAAGATTGTAAGCAATCAAGACTCGAATGGAAGAAATTCTATTTATAGGAGCAAAAGTGTTAAATATAAATATATATCTTTTATTTGTACACAGTAAAAAGTTCTTTGTATAGATAAGCATAAAATTTTCCCCCACATTTTAAAATCATGACCCAACGAATTTCCATTTCTAGTTGATTTTCAATCTCAAAGACTCGGAAGATAACCAAATTTAATTATTATGCAAGACGTTTGGATCTATAAGATGATTTTGGTTGTTAAAATATATTACTATATTTAACCTTTTCCATATCCAATTAGGATTCCTGTGATTGGGGACTTATCATGTATAGGATAACTTGTTCCCCACTCACCCACTCACCTACCTCTTTTTTTTCTCATATATATATGCTCTCACTGTATATTATTTCTCATACCATTCATTAATATAATTTAGAGATGTTTCTCTCTTTTCATCTTATTTCGAACATGGCATCACAACAAGGGTTTTAAATTTTTTTTCCACTTAATTATTCTCATCACTCAAAGAGAACTCTTTTCTATTTGGTGCCGAAACTCAATCTTTTGGAACTTGATTTTATCTTCTGAATATATCAGATCGAAGCCCTCAATAAGATGATCAATATGTCAAAAAATTCAGCCCGAACAGTGCCACATCATCATCCACATCAGCACCACATCATCTACTATGGTATCGCTGACTCAACATATAGTGCCATATCATCGCTGACTCAACATACAGTGACACATCATCCGCTAAGTCAGCACCACGTCGTCTATCACGTTATCTGACACGTCAACTTTCTCTGCCACATCAGCCCTTCACTACTACGTATCATCAGGTACTGCCACATCAGCAACAATAAAAAAAAACTTCCAAGGCCTACCTTGCTTAAAATTTCACGTTAATTCTAATTTTTCAGTCAATTTTGTCATTTAGACTTTCTAAAAGGCCCAAAATGAGATTTCAGTCTCAGTCTTCACTTCACCGATATTCTTCTTTTTGGCCTTCACTCAACAGATATTCTTCTTATTTTTGTCACAATGGTGGTAACAAATAGCGAGCACAGTTATTTTATCCCAAAACTAATGAACGTTCCTGCATATATTGTCACAAATCAGGGCATACAATTGAGAAGTGTTTCAAACTTACTAGACCTCGCAATGTTGCCGTTATAGCTACCACAGAGGTAGTGTCATCTCATCCTTCTCCTTCTGCACCAGTTACTACTCCTTCTGAGCTATCCCTACTTACATTTTTTGCTGCTAATCTAGAGGCAATTCTCAACCAGGTTCTATCCAAGCATTCAGGTTCAAGCTCATCTAACTCTGTTTTCTCAATTGTTCCAGTTACACCTAATTTATGGTTTTTGGACTCTCCTTACTGCAATCATATGACACCTGACCATACTTTGCTCATTGTTCAGACTCCTACATCTCATGCCCCTATTATTTACACAGCTAATGACTCCACTATGGCCATTGATCACATAGGCACTGTCTCTCAGTCAAATTTGTATGTTCCTAATGTTTATCTTATTCCCAATCTGTCTCTTAATCTTTTGTCTATTGGTCAATTGAATGAGCTAGGTTTGAATATAACATTTTCCTCTACTAACTGTGTTGTACACGATCCTCAGACAGGTCAGATCACTAGAACAGGTCGTAAGACAAGGCGCCTATTAGAGCTTTCTTCCTTACATCTACCTACTTCATCTTTCATAGTTGCATCTACGCAAAATAGTATGCCTACTCTTGAGCTGTGCCATTCTCATTTAGGTTATGCATCAATATCTCGAGTCAAAAGTCTCGCATCTAAGGGTTTGTTAAGATCAGTTAAAATTGATTCTTTTGATTACATTTCTTGTTAATTAGGCAAATAACCTGCTTTATCATTTAATAGTAGTGAGTCATTTGCTTCTTCTCCTTTTGATCTTATTTATTCTGATGTTTGGGGACCTTCTCCTATAGCCACCATGGGTGGGGCACGATATTTTGTTATATTTTTGGATGATTTCTCACGATTCACTTGAATATTTTTAATGAAAAATTGTTCTGAATCACTCAACATCTTTCGTGATTTCACCAAAATGGTTTTAACTCAATTTTTCACAAATATCAAACCTTTTCATTCTGATAATGCTACAGAATACAAGCAAAATGAATTTCAAAATATTCTCAAACACTATGGCACTATTTTTCACTCTTCTTGGCCTGGTACATTCCAACAAAATGGTTGAGTTTAACGAAAACTTCAACATATTTTAGATTTGGCTCGATCACTTGTCATTTCTTCTTCTATGCCATCATCTTTTTGAGGTGAAACATCCCTCACTGCTTTCTATACCATGAATCGTGTACCCACACCACTTTTACAAAATCAAATACATTATGAACATCTTTAAGGGAGGTTCCTGACTTTAGTAATCTTAGAGTTTTTGGGTGTGCTTGTTTTGTTCTTTTTTATCCTCATGAGCAAACAAAATTACAACCTCGTGATCAGCTCTATTATTTTTTTTGGGTATGGACTTGAACAAAAGGAATATAAGTGTTATGATCTAGTTGCAAGACACCTTAGAGTCTCTCGTCATGTTATTTTTTGGGAACATAAAATGTTTCATACTTTATCTAAATTCACTGGTATTCCTGATCACCAATTTCCTATTCTTTCTTTAGATACATCTGCAAATCTTTTTCCAGATTCTACTTCTGCTAACTCATTAGATATAGTTGACCATTCTGGCTCATCACATATGGTTAATCCTCTGGCAATTAAGTTCCAATCACCTGTCTCACCTGAGGTTCCTGATGCTGCCACTACTTTGGATCCTCGTTGATCCACTCGGGTAAGAACCTCCCCTACACATCTTCATGACTATCATTGTTATCATGCTTTTGTAACCCATTATGAACCTCACACTTTTTGTGAGGCCTTCTCTAACCCTTTATGGCAGCAAGTAATGAAAGAAGAGTTAGATGCATTTACCTAGACTCATACATGGGATCTAGTTGAATTGTCTCTAAAAAAGTCTACCATTGGAAGTAATTGGGTCTACAAAATCAAGACTCGTTCAGATGGGTCTATTGAGCACTATAAAGCCTGACTTGTGGCAAAGAGATTCACACAGGAGTATGGCATCGATTGTGAGGAGATTTTTGCTCCTGTTGCTCGTCTTCCTTCTGTCCGTACTTTTATTGTTGTGGCTGCTTCATGACATTGGAAACTTTTTCAGATGGATGTCAAAAATGCTTTCCTTAATGGTGATTTTCTCAAGGAATTTTATATGAAGCCTCCTCGAGGTTTTGATCATTCGCCTCATCAGGTTTGTCGGCTTAGACGTGCTCTCTATGGTCTTAAACAGGCACCTCGAGCTTAGTTTGTCAAGTTCAAGTCTACTATTTCTTGCGTTGGTTATTCTACCAGTGCATATGATTCAGCTTTACTTATCCGGCGTACTACACGTGGTGTTCTTCTTCTCTTGAATTATGTAGATGATATGATCATCACCAGGGTGTTACTCAAGGTATTCAAGAACTTAAGCAGTTTATCAATCATTAGTTTGAAATGAAAGATCTTTGACCTCTTAGTTATTTTCTTGGCCTGGGAATTACTAAAACTACTGATGGCTACTATCTTACTCAAGCAAAATACTATTCTGATCTTCTTTGTTGAGAGGCATTCCTCATCATCTACCAGATATCCTGCGAGGTTATCCCTGATCCAACAAAAATTAAAATAGAATGTTGTCTCAAGAAAAACAAGGACCACTGGCTCAGCAGGAACTGGATCCTTTGGTTCATTCGCCAGAAGCTGAATCCATTGGCTCGACGTCTGTTGTGTCGCCATATGCTTCAGTGGTTTATTCATATTAAGACTAGTGTTCTAAAGCTAGCATCACAGACAACAAGATTTTCGATACTCTACTTGAGCTTAATGTGAGACTCACTCCATATGATGGTAAACTTCTTCGTGATGGTACTTTTTATTGTTAGTTGGTTGGTAGTCTGGTATATCTTATTATCACTCATCCAGATATTTCTGATGTTGTTCATATCGTTAGTCAGTTCATGGCTTCGCCGAGATCAGTTCATTTTACTGTTGTTCTTCATATTTTCCACTATGTCAAGTGTACTGTATTTCGTGCACTCTTTTTCTCTCATCAATCTTCACTACTGTTTCGTGCTTATTCTGATACAGATTGGGCTAGGGACTCAGTAGATCGTCATTCCACTACAGGATATTATTTTTTTCTTGGTGACTCACTGATCTCTTGGCGTACTAAGAAGCAATTTGTTATTGTTGGATCTAGTACTGAGGCCGACTATAGAGCACTTGTAGATACTACTTCTAAGCTTTTATGGTTATGATGGCTTCTTCAGGATATGAGTGTTTCTTCATCTACTGCTACTCATATCTATTATGATAACAAGAGTGTTATTCAGATTGCACACAATGATATTTTTTTATGTGCGGACCAAACACATTGAGATAGATTGTCATTTTGTCTGTCATTATCTACTTTAGAATACCTTATAGTTACACTCAGTCACATCGTATGATCAGATAGCAAATATCTTCACCAAATCTCTTCCACCCGGACGCTTTCACGAGTTTGTTTTCAAACTCCAAATGGCGTCGTATAACCTATCTTGAGTTTCAGGGGGAGTGTTAAAATATATTAGTATATTTAACCTTTCTATATCCAGTTAGGACTCCTATGATTGGGGACTTACCATGTATAGGATAACTTGGTCCCCACTCACCTACCTCTTTTTCTTCTCCTATATATATGTTCTCACTGTATATATTATTTCTCATACCATTCATTAATATAATTCAGAGATGTTGCTCTCTTATTTCTAACATTAGTTATAAGATATGGGGTCAACATAACCAGTTGGGTTTTGATTTACTTGTGGTACCATGTTCACATCTTTGTACTAAACCCAGTTTTTATGTTGTGCGTGAAAAGAACTTTCTCCTAATATCTCATTAGGACGTGACACCTTATTCACACCTTCGTAATGTACCCAATTTTGATATTGTGTGTGTGAATAAGAACTTCCTCTTAATATCTCATTTAGGTGTCAACTTAAAGAGGCATTAGACAACTTTGAGCTACTAATTGCCTGACATAAACCATTTCAGTTTTTAATGTAGCATTCTTCTCTTCAAGAAAAAAGATTTTTTCAAAGCTACCATGAATGGGATCTATGAGCCAAGAGTGAGCTTCATACGATCATCTTTATCGAGACTAAAAAGGATATTCAAGAAATGGCCAAAATGTTATTCACCTTGTTAATAACTAAAGTAAGGTGCACACTCACAATCCCGCCCACATTTCTTCCTCATGAATTTGCAAGCACCACAACAATTATATTTAGTCATCTTTGAAAAGATTTATTAGATAATTTGTCATGATGACAACTTTCTAACTTTCTTTCTCTTTCTATATCAGAGGAAGTGATAGGTTATGAAAGAAGATTAAGGATGCAATGGGAGGTGATCATTTGATCAATGTTTGATCGATGATCGTCGACTTGTCGGCAGTGGGAGAGAATATAGCAGAGCGAGAGAGAGAATATAGTACAGAATCTCTTCTGTATATTTTCATATGTATGTATACATATATCCTAAAATAGACAAATATCTGATCCCAACAGTCCCCAGTCTGACAATAAGTCCGACAATCCCCTAAAAGCATGGATCTTGTTTCTGGCAAACCCCCACACTTTTTAGTTTTTTTTTCATTGATACATATCTATTGTATCTAACTCTCTGGCATCCTCTTTCTATTTCTTATTCACTCTATGTGTATACACAACATCCCATTTCCATTTGGGGTTGGAGCCGACCTTCCCATGAAATTTTTAGCTCTATCTTCTATATTATACTCACGTGATGAAAAGAGAATTTGTTTCCTCTTTTCTTCTCTTTCCATTATTGGACTGACACTCACCTTCTCCCTTATAATATTTATAAAGATTTTCGACTTGAATATTGGTACATCATAATAAAAATTTTCTACTCAAACTTTTCAAAAACAACCAATAAAAGACATTATTTCCTTTATTAACCGTCATTGTCTCTTTCATATATATATATAGTTTACAACACCATAAAATGTTGACATATTCATAAGTTTGTCACAATCACATATATACAGTTAGCATCCAAAGAAAATAAAATGACACTAATAGCATCATTTGGTCTGGTGAGCAGTGCAATAGGAAGAGATAAAAGTTTTTATCTATCTTTATATTTATATATATATATATATATATATATAAAATATGTACTCAAGTGCATCAATCACTAATGCCCATTATCAATTCTCAATCAACAGAAAACAAAGATTAAAAATTATCTTTCTTTTCTCTCACTATGCCGACACCACTTCTTATCTCTCTGAGATGTTTATTTCACAACATATATATATATATATATATATATACACACACACCATCCAAGACATTTAAGCAATTAGTGGATCTCTAATTCAAGCGAGATGAAATTCATAAGTGGATATGTATTCACTATTGGTGGGGATGCAGTGTCTTGGAAAATTCCAAACAGACCTGCATAGCTTGGTTTATTATGGAATCTGAGTTCATAGCCTTAGAGGAGGTTGATTATGAGGCTAAGTGGCTTAAAATTTACTTAACAAATATCCCTATATGGATGAGACCAGCTCCGTTCGTGTCTATGCATTGTGATTGACAGGCTACTAGAAAGCACGGACATTTCACCAAGGTTGTCGTACCTATATCAGACACTCGAACACCATGCGAACACTCCTCGGACACGTGTCGGACACTTCATAGAAGTATCCTGACATTTTGCTTTTTAGGACACTTCTCGGACACACCTTGGACACTTCTCGAAAACTTCTTGGACACTTTTTGGATACTCTTTGAAGACGTGTCAAACACTTCCTAGTAGTGATGTATATTCAAGTATTTCGAATGGAAGTTATATGTTACTAAGTTATGATTAAAAATCTAAGCTAAATACATGTAGAAGACTAAATAAGTCTGGTTCTTTAATTTAGTTTAATCTATTTGTCTATTTTTGTTTAAAAGTTTGTTTGGTTATTAATTGTTTGATGCTGAATTGAAGTATTTTTGTAATGTAGTGTTTTTTTATTGAATAATTAATATATATTAATATATTATATTATTATTTTATAGTTGTATCCTCGTCGTGGCCGTGTCTTATTTTTTAAAAAAAATTTGTATTGTCGTGGCGTACTTGTGTCCATGTCTGTGCTTCCTAGCCACAATGTGATTGTCAGAGCAAAGAACAAAAATGAGAAAAATTGGCATATACGCCTATGACATAATATTGTGAAGCATATGCTTGCTACTAGGGAGATATCCCTAGAATTTGTGAGGTCAGAGTATAATTTGGCCAATAACAAAGGTCAACAGTGATGGTAACCCAACTTATATGAATGGAAATCCAAGGAAGCAGGCTCATATGGGTAAAAATAAGTTACTAGTTGATAAGACAGAGTGCACTATCATTTATATCTTTTGATAAATTTCAGATTTATGCAAGTGGTATGTTCTAGGTAATATGTTGACAGTTAACACGTAAATATGGTTAGATTGTTAAAAAAAATTATCTCCATCTTGTTGGTCAACTACAATATGTTTGACTTTTTGTCTACTGACAGGTGAATTTGTTGCTATTTTGGTGACAATGTCTTTCAGCTTTTCACGTTCTCCCTGCTAGAAATTGTCTTTTGTAGTGCACTGAGAGTACTGTCCTCATCAAATATGTGAAAATGATCAACAGAGAGTTTTTGCTCATGTGTGCCCTCAAAAGTATCATTCGCGGGGAGGATGTTAGATGTTTTATCAACATTGTCTCCCTCAACTCTTTCACAAATTTTAATCATGGGTTCCCTCTCAAGTGTCTGATCAACATTTGCATGAGCACTCAAGAGTTCCACATCAACTCCCCTGTCATTACTAAATTGTCCGGAAACACTTGCTTGTTTTTGCCTTTTTCGCATTAGAAAATACTCTTCAAATTCTTCCACCTTTTTCCGCATTGATCTCAACTTCTGTTGTTCATCAAAAGTATGATGAGTGCAACAAAATTACAAGAAAATATATACATATAGTGTAAGTAATATAATTCTATTTACCTCCATCTTAGGATCAGAATAATTATCATATTTTGATTTGGATGATGATGACTGTGGGTGAGAAGATGAAGACAAACCACTCTTTTTAGGCCTAGTATGTGATGGACCGGCATTATCAAAGGTGTCAAATGGTCTACGAGGAATGTCAACCAACTATTGTCATTTGACATGAAAAGTTGATGTCACAAAAAAAATAGAATTGTTATATTTTTTAAATAGATATACATCAAGTTTTAAATAATGATTTTACATCACATTAAATTATTACCTCACCAAGTCCAAAGCCTCACATCTCCTTCTCCCAAGTAACTCATTTTCGAACAAAGTTGGTAGTCCAGATACCTAATGAAACCTGATCCCCATTCCGATACTCAAGGTATCCCACATCACATTTCATCAGATATAAAATATGTTCAAAAGGCAAGAAAAACAAAATAGAATTATTACAATTTGAAAATAGTTGGGACAATTTTTAACAACATAAAACATTAAGTATAAGAATATCAATAAGTGTATACCTAAAAATAAATCAAACCATTGTACATTTGCTTAACTTCACTAGGTTTGACATCTTTTATTACATTAGCCAAACAATTCCTAACATAGACCGACCAATTGTAATTGCGAATTTTAGCTACATCATTCACAACACTCAACAAGCTTTTATAGTACTTCTAACGGTCATTTGTAGCAATTCTAGCAACGCAGGCAAAAAGGACGAACGCTCTCTTCCATTCATCGTCGGCATGCAATTGTTTTACCTTGATAAATAAGTCTTCAACATACATTGCATTGCGCCTAAGATATCAACCTTTACATATCCACTCAGCCTCAAAGTGCCATGTTTTTGGCACATTAGCAATGCCCTTGGGTAAGCCTAGGATGGTGTGGATATTATGTGTATTTAATGATATATGCAGATTCTAACCAATTCTAATTACAGGGGGTAAGAGCATCTATGCCAACTATCCAACTTTCGAATGAGGTGTTGGGTTATTTTCTGAACAATAAATAAACGTAACTTAATTATTAAGATGGACATGATCAGTAGGAAACCATATTAATTTTAAGTCATCATGAGTAGTATATGTAATCAAATTAACAAAATTAAGAAATTACATTACCTTTTTTTTTAGACCTCTCTTTCATTTTGGTTGTGTCTTCTTGAACTCTTCCATATCCATGTGATATGCAGCCTCATATGGAGCTTTCTCATCAGCAAAAATGGACCTCCACCGGACAGTGGCTTGACTATAGATTGAACTAATTTCTTTACGGATCATTTTTTGAACCGTATTATGCTCTGCTCGGTAATTCTTGAGAAATTCAAACCTTATATAATATGAAAATTAACAACATGTAGTTGGTAAAGAGACATCTAATTTATTTATAAGATGTATAAAAATTGAAATGAACATAACATCCAAATGTCTTGGATATAACATAATAATTTTTCAAAAACTTGGTACAAAATAGAAGTATACAATGCAACAGGAATTAGGGAAACTCAGTGTATACCTGAATCTTATGTATGGATTTGCTGGCCCTTTAACCCCTTTCTCATACACAGAATGTACATTAGTCGTGGTAGTGTCTCCATCATCACCCATTGAAGCATCTAGTTCTTCCTTAGAACTACTAGAAGCCAATGGAGAATCACTAGTTGGTTTTGGACTGTTATCTGAATCGTTTTATCATTCATTGCTTTTATAATCAATTGTTCTTCCCTTTACGGTGCTTCTCGCGACCGCTTTCACCCTCGTTATTTTGAGTACTATTTTTGTCTACAAATCATGGTTCAAAAATTTGCCAGTTACAATTTTAGGGTTTGCATATACAATTACTAAATTGAATAGTAACTATTGAGAACAATATACAATTCAAGTACACCAAAATAGGGACTAACTAGTGGCAAAGCATTGTGGAATTTCATTGAGAATAATATATGTTGTTCTTAATTAATTTAGGCATGTGAAGTTCAATCAAAGAGTAATCAAATAATAAAGCTATATATGTCTTGCTAGAACTACTTATAACATGGATTAGTTACCCATTTGCTATTTTTATTTGGATAGTTTGATCCGTCATTATTTAGAAGTGTTCTTTAAAATTTAGATTACCCATTTGATAAAATAAAACACACACAAAGAATAAACACATTTATGTTATCCCATTTTATACGACAATCCTTTAGTATTGACCATGTATATCATCCCATTTTATTTAAACAATCCGTCAATTCCAACACATTCATTATAAAAAAGAATCTTTTAAAAGTTATTTAATCATATTAAAACCCATGAACAATATGCAATTCATAAAATTACTTTTACAACAAAAAATGATGTCTTAACTCTAATCAATAGAAATATATCAATTCACACAACATCTGTCAAAATATATCAATTCACACAAAAAAAAACTCATTATACAACATAGATATAAGCATACATACACTTGAAGAAATGTGATTGGGATACAACTATTATAACTCATATACTGAAAACTTAGGTTTAGCTCCATAACACACATAAAAACTCAAACAAAAAAGCTAGGTTTAGCTCCACACATAAAACTCAAACAGAAAACCTAGGTTTAGCCCCATAACACACATGAAAACTTAGACCCAACCAATTAAAACATTAAGAAGGAAAAGATTAAATACTTTTGGTTTTGCAAGGATGCATTTAGGAAGGGAAGACCATCAGAATTTGACTACCACCATGCCGGAAACGAACAGGAACCTAGAGACACATATTGAGAAGAAAGATTGAGAAGACAACCACCACTTGTGGTTTTGATTTGAAGTACCATTTTGCGAAGGAAGGAAAGGTAAAGTTGGATGGTTTCAGGATTTTTTAATTTCAATATAGCAAAAGGGCAATTTTGTGCTTTTAATGTGAATTGTATATGGTATACTGTATTAGTATATGTCCGTATATGGTATTTAGAGCAACAAATATATATAAGTAAATAATTCTTACTATACATGGACACTTGTCAACATCTGATTTAGCAATATATGTAGATCAATCACAGCCGCGTGATCAAATTTTGAACCAATTTTTGAGGGAAAACTGCACCATTTTGAATAAAATGGAGGAGAAATGGACGCCGCAAAAATGGAGAGGATTTTGATCATCCTGGGTAATGGGACTTGTTTTCCAACTGACAACTACTCACTGATGATTAAAAATTCACTAAACTTCTTTTCCATGTGGCAACTCTATAACCAACCCAACCCACGTTGTTAGCAACCTAACTAAATCTGTAACCCACATCATTGGTAACAACCCTTTTATTGTTCATTCAATTGAGTGATAGTAAAATTACCATTTTAACTGTTAGTTCTCTCTTGCAAAATTTACACTTCTTTTTGTGCTACCTCAAATTATGCTTGTCTAAAGAGGGCAAGTTATTAAAAGGTCGTACCCAGTACACAAGGCTCCCACTTGAGCGGGCTCTAAAGAGGGCCAACTATTATATATATAAAATATTTTCTTTGTTGTTTGAGCTAAAATCATTATTGGGTTAAATCTTTGATCCATATATATCACAAACCCTAGTTTCCTCTTTGCTTCTTTAGAAAGTACTCAACTAAGATCTAAGATAAAACCATCTTCCTCCACCTATTATTTTTCCCTTAATTAATACCATTCTTTCTTTACCATTCTTGAAACCTTTACCGAATAGTTAAAAGTTAAGACCTAGAGCCACTAAGTCAAATATAAACCAATTACTTTAAATTAATTTCGAACATGGCTAACTGTTGGTGGACGACATGTAGGTCTTCTGAGAGTCAAATCATCATGATCGGCCACTTCACCAGCAATGAACAAGAATGGTGGAAGTGGCGATGGAGGTGGTGGTGGAGGAGATGAGGTGAGAGAGAGCGCCATTAAGGTGGTGGAGAGGCACCTCCCCAGAGGCCGTCCACGAGGCTCCAAAAATAAGCCGAAGCCACCGGTATTCCTGACCTGGGCCAGCCCTAATGCCCTCTATAGCCATGTCATGGAGGTGTCAAATGACTCCGATGTAGTTGAAAGCAGAACCCAATTTGCTAGAACAAGGCAAAGAGGTGAGTGCGCTTAGTGCAAGTGGGACAGTAACAAACGTAATGCTTAAACAAATATATTTTCTTTCCCTATTTTTTTGCTCCATTTATTTTGAATCACCAAGCTAAAATCCCGTACAAAGATCCCAATCTTTATATCTCTCTCTCTCTCACTCACTACAACATGTATACCCTCACCTTGATCTAGTAAGGAGGCCTAGCATGAGGCCAACAAAATGCATCATGGTTCAACTGTCCACCACCATTAAGAAGCAAGCTTCGTGTCAAATTAGAAACAGGCAACACGAAACCACCTTTTCAAATGCTATATACGAGAGGCTGTCGGAGGAGACGAGTGGAAGTGCAGGGCAGGTGGTGGGAGCTGGTGGTGGGTCCCCCCAACCTACCTTGTTGTTGGCCTCCACCACCACCCATCCCAGTGGGGACCCACTACGTTTTTCAATTGAAATGCAGTAACTTTGTCTGTTACCCTTTTTTTTCATCTTTCTCAAAATTTAACTTCTTTGCCAATCTTATGGTGTAACTTGGGTCGGACAATTCGAACCCAACTCGAGTCCAGCCCAATTTTTTACAGACTTGGGCAACTATTTTTACAATTAGAGTTGAGTTTAAGTTGAAAAAACTCAACTCGAACTTAATTAGGTTAGGCTTGGATTGAGGTGCCAACAACCCGAGCTCAACCCGACCCAAATTGTAATATTATTTTTATACATATTTTTTATTTTAAATATATTATATATAATATTCAAATTATGATAACCTTTTTTTCTTTTAACTTCCTGTATTTAAATATTAATTTATTGTATGTTAACACTTTCAAAAATTAATTTCCTAAAAATTTGTTTGTAATTTTTTAGAAATTTGTATTAAGTTCTTAATTTTTTGTGTGTTTAGTAGTAATCTAATGTGAAATTTATTAAAGATGACTTTAAATTTTTAACATGGAGATTGGTGATATAGATAACTCAAATTAACCTGACTTTCTAACCCGAAATCTCAACCCGAGTTTAAAAATTTAAGGATAGGTTGGGCTAGGGTTGAGTTTGAGATTCAAAGTAGGGTTAGGGTTGGGTTATGATTGAGCATTTCATATGTAGGGTTGAGACCGAGTTGTTTCACTAAACCGCCCGAATTGCCCCCTACTTATCTCCCCCCATCCATTATCCCTTTTATCCAAATCTTAATAAAATAAGTTTTCCAACTTTTTTTTTTCAAAAAATTAATAAAATATGTAGTATACTTTCTAATAAATGGAAATATTAAAATATCTTAAAAGAAAAAAACAATTATTTTAGAAATAAACAATTATTTTTTTAATAAAACTAAAAAACATTAATTGAGCTTCTAGACTTCATTATGCTACGAATAATCTATATGGAAAAGAATCGAAAAGCTAGCTTAATTTAATTGTACCCAATATTTCTAAATTAATTCGACTTTTACTCCTCATCCTCAAAGCATATTTAGTGTTCAAAATTACACTAAGGGCTAGTTTGGTATGCAGGAATGAAATGGAATGGGAATGGGAATGGAATGAAATGAGAATCAAAATAAAATGAAATGACCATTCTCATTCCAATGTTTGGCTGTGGATAAAGAATGATGTAGGAATGAAATGATAATACTTTCCAACATGTTATACTTTTTCATAAAACATAATCATTTTTAAAAATGAGACATTTGGCCAACTTTAATTTAATTATCATGAAAAAAAAATTTAATTACCCATTCAATTAAAATTTCTAAATCAAGATATAATCTAGCTTTTTATTCTAGTCAATAGATTAATATAATCTTTTATATGAAAAAAATTAATACTTTATTAAAAATTGAAAGTAATAAAACAAGAACCTTCATTTTCTTTCACAACGTAAAATATAGCAAGTAATATATATGGGCAAATGACATGTATATATATAGGCGTGTGGCAGGTATCTAACATACATATTACATATAGAGAGAGAGAAATTAATGTTAATTACTTAATATATATATATATATATATATATATATATATATAGACACACACACACACGAGAGAGAGAGAGAGAGACAGAGAGAGATGAATTTTATATACCTATTAAATATTTATATATATATATATATATATATTCGGGAGTGAGTTGTAAAAGAGGGAGAGAAATTAATGAAGAGAGAGAAGGTGATTTTAATAAGAAGTGGGAATGGAATGACCATTCCATAGCTTAAGAAGATGAATGATTTTATTGGAATGAGCATTCCAAGGGAATGACTTGGAATAATCACTCCATTTCTAATGTAGCATAACAAACAAGAGAAATGGAATCAGAGGTGGAATGACCATCCATTCCTGCGTACCAAACTAGCCCTAATATAATGAAATTACATATTAAGAATGAGAAACTAAAATCCTAATTTCTGATGCAAATCCTAGAAAGTTATTAAATATTGGCCAACATATGTTTGGTCCAATGCCAATTTAATTCTAGAGTCACCAATCTAGGGTTAGGAGAATACAATAGCCCCCTGGTCAATAAGACTTCCCTGGGGCATGCCCCGGGATCCCAAATGACCAGGAGCAAGTCGCAGTGTTAGAATACCAGGTTCAGAACATGAATCAAAGTCTGGCCCAGGTACTCTAACAAAATGCTGCAATCCTGCAGTGCTTTCCTCCTATAGCACCGTTGTCATCACGGAGTCACCTCAAACTGGTTGATCTAGAAAGGGATGACACAGGGTGAGACAGTAAAGTTCTGGCAAATGACACAACCCAGAGCCGAGTGAGAAGCAATCGAGAAGGGACGAATCCAACTCACCCAGTCCTGCCAAAAAGAGCTCGTGCCTAGGGGGATTCGGGGTTTAGGGCCCATACTCATGGAGACTCAGAGCATCCAAAGGAGGCTACCTATTATGATATAGAGATGCAAGACCTCAAAGCCAAGGTTGAAAGCATGGCTCACGCCATGAAGGGGAAAGGCCCTACTACATTGGAAGATTTGGTTCAGCAAACCAACATGTCTTTCTCAAGTGAGGTAATGAACTGTCCTTTGCCCAACAAGTTCAAGATGCCCACCCTTGAAAGCTTTGACTGGACCAAGGACCCGCTAGATCATCTGAAAACCTACAAGGCTCTAATGCACCTCCAAAAAGTACTGTATGAAATCATGTGCAAAGCCTTTCTTACTACATTAAAAGATTCTGTCCGGTCATGGTTTAACAGCCTGAACCGACATCTAAACGTTCCTTCAAAGAACTGAGCCAATTGTTCATAGGCAATTTTTTGGCCACCCAAAGGCACAGAAAGCCTACCACCTATCTCCTGAACGTAAGACAGACTAAGAGGGAGTCATTGCGAGACTACATCAACCAGTTTAACTAGGAGATGTTGCAGGTCGATGCTCTAGACGACAAGGTAGCAGTTACCGCATTCATAGGGGGCTTACTACCTTCGAAATTCTTATACTCAATTTTCAAACACCCTCCAGAAAGCATGTTTGAGCTACTCATGAAGGCCCAAAAGTACATAAACGTACAGAATGACCTTAATACTAGGAGGGAAAAAGGGATGGTGACAGAAAGGCAGACAGGAAAAGACTGGGACATTTCAGTGAGGAAGATAGAAACCCCAAGTATGGCAAGACGTCACAAGAGCAGAGTGATAAAGCATCGCATCATGATAAGGGATTCAACACCTTTACCCCTCAAGCATATTAATAAGACAAATCCTCATATACATCCAAGATGACCAGGCTGTGGCATGGCCCCCAAAACTAAGAACTGATCCCTCCAAGAGGTCCTGCGATAAGTATTGCAGGTTCCATCGCGACTATGGGCATGATACAGATGAGTGCATAGACTTAAAAAGGCAGATTGAAAGTCTGATTCGTAGCACCCAACTACAAAGATTTGTGGCCGGAGATGAGAGAGGAACACAGAACTGTCCATGGGATAGGGACGGTAAAGATGACAACACTCGAAGAAATCCTCCATTGGAGGAAATCAGAGTTATTTCTGATGGACTTAGAGGCGGTGGAGAATCCAATGCAGATCGAAACTTTTCTAAAATAAGCGAGGTGAGCCAATCACCCACCAAGTACCCTCGACTAGATGATCAGATCATCACCTTCTCAGAGGCTGATGCGAGGAGAGTCCAGCAACCATATAACGATGCCCTAATGGTCACATTGATTATTGTCAATTTCACATTAAGTGAGTACTGATTGACAATAGCAGTTCTATTGACATCCTGTTTGTATGAGCCTTTGACCAGATGAAGATTGGTAAGAAAAGACTCAAGCCTACTAAATCTTCATTTATCAGGTTCTCTGGAGAGAAACTCTTTTCACTCGATATTGCTAATCTTCCAATCACTGCTGGTACAAATCCAAGACAGGTCACTAAGATGATGACCTTCTTCGTAGTAGATTACCCATCCACATACAATGTTCTCGTGGGAAGAGCTACATTGAATGTCATAAAGGTAGTTACCTCTAATTACCATCTCCTTGTACGGTTCTCTACTGACCACGGCATTGGGGAGCTAAGGGGAGATCAAGTCACTACCCGAGAGTGCTGCGCCACTTCCCTGAAAGAGAAAAAAATATCAATGACATTAAGTGTAGAGGGCCTAGAAGTCAAAAATAAAGAATAGAATAGGCCCGACTACGGGTGGTGATGTATCAGCGAGCCATATTTTAGTACTACAGCGCTCAGACCATGGAGAAGAGTTTTTAACCCGGAGGATGAGTTTTAACTTGAAGACTTAGTCCTCTATGAAATAACTCAGGCAACCAAACCCCCAAGCACCAAGAAATTGGCTCATAAATGTGAGGGCCCGTACAGGGATATCTAAACTCAACGACTGGGGGCATATTGATTAGAGACATTGGAAGGGAGACAATTGGTACATCCTTGGAATGTTAAGCATTTGAGAAAATACCTCCAATAAGACTTTCTTTTAAAAGTTGCATTTACTTTAATAGTTCCAGCTGAAACTTATTTTCGTATCGAGCCTTAGGATGACAACTCTGAGGTTTTTCTCGAATAACTCTCTATTTGTTACTAAAATATCAATAACAGTCCTTTTTGCTTTAAAATATGTTATTATAACTAAAACAAAAAGTGAACAAACAGTTCTAAGGGGGCACAACCCTATGGGGACACACCTCTAAAAAAGGACCTTTAATGAAAAGGCAGGATGAATTAATTATGAGAACCTTATCAAACAGGGCACAGCACTACAGGGACACACCTCTGCAGAGGGCCTTTAATGAAAGAGGCAAGATGAATTAATTCTGAAAATATTGTTAAAACAACCACACGAGGGTACACCTCTGAAGAGGGCCTTTAATAAAAAAAAGGCATGATGATTTAATTATGAAAATATTGTTAATCAACCCCACGGGGGCAAAGGGTCTTTAATGAAAAAGGCGGGATGAATTAAGTCTGAGAACATTGTCAAACAGCCCTATGATAAGTGCACAAAATATGTTATTTTATATCTCAAAATAAGTCTTTAATTACTTTTTTATTTTATTTAAATGTTCTTATCTTTGAATTTTATGTTTCATAGGGGTTGATTTCCAAATAACAAGAAAAGCATAAAAAAATGGCTAAAAAGGATATATATGGCCAAAGATGAACATAAAAGGAATTGTAGGAGATATGGTATTCTATGCAATCTACTTCACAAGAGGTATCAAGTTCAAAAAAACTTTGCAAAATACTTTTTACATGGCCACGTCTGCAGTCCAGAATTCAAATTAAAGATATGAAGATCAAATATTTAAATTCAAAATTTTGTATTTTGAATTTTTGTTTTTAAATTTTGTATTTTGAATTTTATATTTTTTCCACCTAAATCATTCCCCTCTAACTTTATAAATATGGGATCTTAAGAGATGGTGAAGGGGTTAGGAATTGTAGAAAAAAATAAAGTGTAGTTGTAAATATTTTCTTGTATTCATTTTCTTTTCTTGTAAACACACCTCTCAAGGGAGTGATGATGCCACCGTGAGTGAAATATAAGTAAGCTTTTTTATTTTCTTGTCTAATTTTTTCTCTCAAGAGCATTCTTTTATTCTTCTATTCTGGATTTTTATTTTCTAAAATTATAGGGAGGATTCTTCGTCTTACCAAATAATGGTAATTCGAAAAATGTCCACCTCTGTTTACTTAGCCAATGTGCATCAGATTTACTAAAGAAATGTCTCACTCATATATAATTAAGTTTTCTTTTTGTGTCATATTTTCCTTCTTCTTTTCAAGTTGTAATTGGATTGGTGAAGTTTATTATTTTTTGGAGGAAAAATCATATAAGAATAGTAAAAAATTTATTTTTGTGGATTCGTGGTGGTGGATTCCCTTCCCTTGATATTTATTTTATTATTATAGTTTTATTTATTCATTATAATTCCAAAATAAAAAATGTTTAAAAAATAATAATTTTCATTGCATAAATTAGTGTGTGAATTTGAGCTCATTCGGAATCTCACTTGAGAGTGGTTCGACCCTGATTATTACTATACAATTTTTAGGAGAGTTTTTACAGGTTTTATTTTTGTACAAAGTGTAGAGAAGCAACGAAAAATATCCAATATTTTACACTCGTCAAATGGCGCCGTTGCTAAATCAATTTTGAGAATTCGAAGCTCAAATATTCAACACTACAATTTTTTTGGGAGCCCACCCTAACTTTCTTTCCCTCCCTTCTATTTTTATTTATTGTAGTTTTTTGTTTCTTTTATTATTATTATTATTATTATTCTTGAAAAAATATATTTTATATATATATATATTCTTTTTCCATGGCAAGTTCTTATGATGCACTGCTTATGTTGGTGCCACCATCAGACAATCTTATAAAAGGAACAATAGCTTTGTCATCCAGGTAAGTACCTAATTCTTTTACATCATTTTTCTTTTCTTTTTAGATTAGGAAAACATAGTTTCTTTTAGGTTGATAACTTTCGCATGCAAACTCTAGTATAGAATAACTTAGAAATATCCCTAAGGTCACACTTTTTTCATTTTTTGTTCTTTTTGTTAAGAAAAAAAAAGACCACACACTCATTCATTTCTTTATTTTTATTGCTTCTTTTGTTTGTGCATCTTTAAATTAACATTTTTTTTGTGAATTTTAATTTAGCATTTTTGCAGTAATTTTTTTTTTGTTGTTAAAAATATTTATAGAAGAATAACTAACTCTTGGTAACTCCAGTGAGCACTTTCCAACTTCACAATGTCTAGGAAAGTTCTGTCTAAGGAGTGTGGACGTTTCGTCATCAAGCAGGCCAAGTGCCTCTCCACACTTTCCTGAGAACTTTCCTGGTTGTGTTGTTGGCAGACCTTAATTGGTAATCCTCGAGTTACTCTAACAAAAATAACTTATAGTAAGAGTTGTTTTATTTGTTGAAAATCAAAAAAAAAAAATTGCTTTTTTTCGTACATAATCTTGAACTTTTCATGTGATTACTAATACTTCATTTTTGTTCAATGAAAAGTTAAAGCAAATCAATTCATTCTGATTAAGGCAATATTCTTCTAACCTTCTATTTGTGATAAATTGTTATTTTGTCCAACATTGAGGACAATGTTGAGTTTAGGTTTGGGGGTATGACATTAAATTTCTAAATCTTCAGAAAAACATTGAATTTGCAATTTTTTGAAAAATGTTTTGTGATAATGGTAATTTTCACACTATGATTTGATTTTTTTAAATATTAAATGTGTATAAATTTTTAAAATAAAATCTTTAAGCTTTAGTGCATTAATAAGTTCTTGAAGTTAAGATTTTATCCTATCTTTCATTTAGAACAATTTTATGAATTTCTAAAACTCAGAAGAAAAAAAATTCACTAAAGCCCCGTAATACGATTTGAAATTAATAAGTGATTACATGTTAAAGATTTGATGAATAAAAGTGGAGATTTAACCTAGTGAGGTATTGTACCATTCTTTTTATTTTAAGGGTTATATACTAATTACTCTATTTTTTCTTGAAATCCACATAATTTTGTTGATTAGTCTCATTATTTTGTTCTTTTGATCAAATAGTAAGAATTCATCATGTTATGCCACATAATTTTTTTTTTGAGCTCATGTATGTTGAAAAATTATACATATCATTGAGAAATGATTTTAGGCCATCTGTCATTGGTTTGAGCCTTTCAAAAAAAAAAATTTCTTTCTTAGTTATGAATTACCACTTGTTAACCAATTGAGCTTTTTGTCCATCATTTCTTTTATTATCACATTTTTTATGGTTTTTCGAGAATGGATGCGATAATCAGTTAAACTTTTTGGTCCAACCTTTCTTTTATAACCATTTTTAGGTTTTTCGAGAATAGATGTGATCAATGTACAAGCGAGTGAAAAAAAAAAGAAAAAAAAAAAGAAAGCAAAAGAAAAAAAAAGAGGAAGTATAATTGTTGATGAGATTTGAGAAGTGTATATTAAAAAAAAAAAGTGAAATAGAAAGCGCTTAAATGACAAAATTTTGGAAGAAAAAGTTGAAAATAATATGCTTTAAGTGAGTTAGTTCTTCCCAAGCATTCTCGAATAAACCTTACCATTATCATTATCACTTTTTTATCTTCCTTTTACCTAAGGTTACATCCTAATAAAAGTCCTTTTTGATCTTAAGAATAGTATAGTTCGGATATAGACATGACTGAGTTATATTGTTGTGTGGTATATATTCTTAATATTTGATATTCCTTTCATGAGACCATATGCATTTTCTTGAAAAATTCGTTCTTCATTGAAAAATATGTAAGATAATTTGCATTTATTCTACATTATTCTACTCACATATACTTGAGTGCAAAATTAGCAAATCTCTTAGTGTTTAATTTTGAGTAAAATATCATAAATGAGATTGAAAATCAAAGCTTATTTTCTAAGTAAATCTGAAATGCAGTTGCTTTAAAATTGAGAATTATATTATTGGTGGCTATTCACACATTGAGAATTATATTATTGGTGGTTATTCACACACACACTCCGAGTCAAGAATGGTAATGAAATTTTTTAACTTTTGAATAGTATTTAATCTTTTCTTTTAATTTTTATTACGCACTAAAGTAGAATGATTGAGTTATTCTTGATTTATACACATTAATAGAGAAGAAAAAAAACTTTGAGTGTTAATTACCATTTTTTGATATTTGTGGGCATCATCACTGAAACTCTCACGAGGCTATAGCTCATCCATTAGGGGTAACCTAGGAGTTTAAGGCCATATTGCATATGGTAAATGCAATCGAAATAGCTTGCAAAAGTGGCACATCTTTAGTTAGGAGTAAAATAAAAATAGCAGTTTTGTGCTCTAATATCTTTTACTTGAATTTGCTAGAGGACTAGCAAAAGCTCATTTAGGGGTAATTTGATAAGTGCACAAAATATGTTATTTTATATCTCAAAATAAGTCTTTAATTACTCTTTTACTTTATTTAAATGTTCTTATCTTTGAATTTTATGTTTTATAGGGGTTGATTTCCAAATAAGAAGAAAAGCACCAAAAAAAGGGCTAAAAAGGATATATATAGCCAAAGATGAATATGAAAGGAATTGTAGGAGATATGGTATTCTATGCAATCTACTTCACAAGAGGTCTCAAGTTCAAAACTTTGCAAAATATTTTTTACATGGCCACGTCTGTAGTCCAGAATTCAAATTAAAGATATGGAAATCAAATATTTAAATTCATTGTATTTTGAAATTTATATTTTTTCCACCTAAACCATTCCCCTCTAACTTTATAAATATGGGATCTTAAGGGATGGTGAAGGGGGTTATAAATTGTAGAAAAAAATAAAGTGTAGTTGTAAATATTTTCTTGTATTCATTTTCTTTTCTTGTAAACACACCTCCCAAGAGAGTGATGAAGCCACCATGGGTGAAATATAAGTAAGTTATTTTATTTTCTTGTCTAATTTTTTCTCTCAAGAGCATTCTTTTACTCTTCTATTCTGGATTTTTATTTTCTAAAATTAGAGGGAGGATTCTTCGTGTTTGTCAAATAATGGTAATTCGAAGAATGCCTACCTTTGTTTACTTAACCAATGTGCATCAGATTAAGTAAAGAAATGTCTCTCTCATATATAATCAAGTTTGATTTTTATGTCATATTTTTCCTTCATCTTTTCAAATTGTAATTGGATTGGTGAAGTGTATTATTTATTAGAGGAAAAATCATATAAGAATAGTAAAAAATTTATTTATGTAGATTCGTGGTGGTAGATTCCCTTCCCTTGAGATTTATTTTATTATTTTAGTTTTAATTATTCATTATAATTCCAAAATAAAAAATGTTTAAAAAAATAATAATTTTCATTTCATAAATGAGTGTGTGAATTTGAGCTCAATCTCACTTGAGAGTGGTTTGACTCTAATTATTACTATACAATTTTTAGTAGAGTTTTTACAGGTTTTATTTTTGTATAAAGTGTAGAGAAGCAATAGCAAACATCCAATATTCTACACTCGTCACCCTACTGGGGCACAACCCTACGAGGGCACACCTCTAAAGAAGGCCTTTAATTAAAAAAGCATGATGAATTAATTATGAAAACATTGTATAAACAACCGTACGAGGGCATACCTCTAAAGAGGGCCTTTAATGAGAAAAAGGGGATGAATTAATTCCGAGAACATTATATAAACAACCTTACAAAGGCACACCTCTAAAGAGGGCCTTTAATGAAAAATGCGGAATGAATTAATTCCGAGAATATTGTCAAAAAAACCCCACGGAGGGAGGCCTCCAAAGGGGATCTTAAGAAAAAGGGCAGAATGAGTTAATTCTGAGAACACGGTCAATTGACCCTATAGGGCACAGCCCACTAGGGGGAAATGTTACCTTATAATAAGATTCTTTTGCAGGATTATGCCATAAAGGTCTTTTCTTATAAGACAAAGGGCACCTCATAAGAAAGCAAATAAATTTTCATTAATTGACAAAAGGGGTTACAAGACTATAAATGCTATAGGAGAAAACTACTACAGTAAGAATGAAATGGTGCATCAAGAATCAGGCTCCTCATCCTCATCCCTTTTTAACTGCAAAATTGGCATAAGCTGAGAATGGTAGAGGTTCAACGTGTGAAGTTCCTATACGAATACTGGAACTGGAAACCGAAGACCACAAGCGAAATTGCCTTCATAAAAACAATTCTCCCCCGGGTAGATTGAATAAACCCTGTCTGCTGGGGAGGGGGCTCGGACTACAACTCCGTCAGAAAATAAGTAACGAGAGAACAGCTCCTCCACTTTTTGGTTGGTCATCGTATAGGCAACATCTCGGCACTCGGGGTAGTTAGCCATGAAAAAATAAAGAAGTTGAGCTTGGCTTCTCAAAGCTATATGGGATGAAGTAAAAATCGGGAGAGAATATGAATGAGATAGAGTGATATACAGTGGGCATAGAGAAATTCTTGCTATGTAAGAATGAATGAAAATGGAAGGTGTAAAGGGATTTTTATAGAATGCAAGAAGGGTCAATGGCTACAAAGAAAAGTTCAAAAAGTAATGTTTAAAAAACTCCAACAACGTATGGATTCAAACGTTCGTGAAGGCAACGGTCACAAAGATAGAAGGAGAGGAACTGGTCAAAGGTGGCACTCAAGGGTGGCCAAGGTCCCCTCTTCAAGGGCGGCCTCCCCTCAAGGGCGGCCAAGCTCCCCTCTTCAAGGCCAGGCTCCCCTCAAGGGTAACCAAGGTCCCCTCTTCAAGGCTGGGCTCCCCACAAGGGCCGCCAAGCTCCCCTCTTCAGGGGTGGCCTCCCCTCTTCAAGGGCGGCCAAGGTCCCTTCTTCAAGGGTAGCCTCCCCTCAAGGGTGGCCAAGGTCCCCTCTTCAAGGGCGGCCAAGGTCCCTTCTTCAAGGGTAGCCTCCCCTCAAGGGTGGCCAAGGTCCCCTCTTCAAGGGCGGCCAAGGTCCCCTTCAAGGGCAGCCTCCCCTCAAGGGCAGCCAAGGCCACCCCTCAAAGGCAGTCCTATAGGCTAGCCAGAAAGAAAAAAAAAAAAAAGGAAGCATGTATATACTATTAGCAACTGAATTTAGAGATAGGATGGAGTCCATACAAGCAACAGGCGCATGATTCATAAAGTTGAGGCCCAATGCAACTAACTTCTAAGGCCTACTAGACCTAAACATCAGGGACTGAAGTCCAAGAACCCAATAACCAGCTCAAGTTTGAGCCCGCAAGTCAAGCTAAAAGTCCAACCAAATATTTAGGTCAAGGATCCATTTTTACAGCCTAAAAGGCCAGCCATAATGTTCCTATGGGACAGCGAGTGACCCTCATGAGCAGGGGGCATCTAATAGAGTATTTGACTCCAATTGTGACACATATAACATGAAAGTTGAAGACTATGTGACGTGGACAAAAAATATACTTTGATTAGGACTTTTTATCTCTCCAGATAAGTCTGGAGAACTGAAAAGTCAATTTTCTACTAGAACACGTTCTCATTTGATTACTATAAATATAGAGATGCTCCATATACCAGGTATGCAATTAACACCCTTTGAATTCCTTTACAGCTTTCAAAACCCTTTCGATATCTGACTTGATCGTCGAAGCATAGTCGACTGGCACCGCTTCGATGCCCTTTCAATTACCCTTCTCTTGTCCTTTTTACAGGTTGGCATTTGACTAGTTCGAGGTAAATCTGTGATTCATCAAAAAGATTAGTATAGCAAAACCCTTACCTCATATTTAGTGAAACCCTAATAAATGAACAAAGAATTTAGTTAAAAGTTTCTTATTTTATTCTCATCTTTTTCTTTCTCTTATTTTTATCTTTTGATTTCACTTTCAGCATCTCTCTCTCTCTCACATAGATCTCTATCTTCTTCTTTTTTTTACTTTGTGCACTACATTCCATTAGTTGTTTAATTAAAAAGACTTTTAATACATAATTAATTAGTTATAATATAATAGAATTAAAATAAAATAATTTTAAAGAACGTACAGAAATGTGGGAAAGATTTCTTTGTAATTTCCCAAAAACATTTAAGAAGAAAATATATTCATTTGTAATTTTGTAAATAGATTGAGAATGTCATAGAGTTTTATTTGGTACTAAAATCTTATACTTTAATGGTTTTTATTAGTTAAAATTTTTATTGCAACCTAAACAAGAAAGAGGAACAATAAGTTACATCTATAAGTAATTATTCTTTAATATCTAAATATTTATTAGATCTACAATTTTAAAATATCAATTCTTACTCGGTGGACATTAAATTAAGAATTGATAAAAGTATGTGTTTTTTTTTTGTTGTTGCCTAGAAATTGAGAAAGTTGGGTGTGTGAAAATATATACTCGATGTTTAATTAGTTTTTGTTGCTTGCATTTTCTTTTTATCTTCTTTTTTTTTTTTGTGGTTTTGGTTTGAATAAAATATATATTGATCATAGAAAATGCATAAGAGCAATCAAATCTTACACAGATTAATAAATAGGTGAATCAAATCACCATAAATATTCTAACAAAAAGAATAAATAAGTCCAATAAAACTTAAAATAAATAGGTCAATCAATTAGAGTAAATAGACTGCCAAAATCAAAATAAATGAATCCAATAAAAACTTAAAAAATATGCAATAGAGAAGTTACATATTTTTCATTTTTAGGAAAAAACAATGAATGTATTCATTATAGTTACACCTTATCTTAGGTACGATGAAACTCTGTAATGATTAACTTTTTTATAGTTATTATTAATTTTTTTAAAAATAAATAGATATCTTAGGTACCTAATAATGATAGAACTGTATCATGAATCTCTCTAAACATGAATCTCTTCTTTTTTATATTTATTATTATTTTTTAAAAAGATAAATAGATATCTTAGGTACCTAATAATGATAGAACTCTATCATGAATCTCTCTTACCATGAATCTCTTTTTTGGATAATTATTTTTAAATTTATTAAAATTTAAAATGTATTATTAAAAATTATAAATGTTTAGAAACTCCATGAACAAGTAGTAGTATAGATTATATTATATTATATATATATATATATATATATATAGACTTATACATTTTTTTTTATATTCTTATACTATTTTTCTAAAGGGAAACCATATTCGCATTCCACTTTTCTACCTATACACTCTCATCTTAAAAAAATATCACTTCTAACCTTAACTTCACATAAAAAATAAAAATAAATAAAGTTCCCTTCTTATAGGATCCAAAAAAATTATCAATGTTGAATAAATTATCTATTTTGACAAGATTAAAAAAAATTATCTCTGTTAAATACATTATCTCTTTTGTGAGGAATCAAAAATTAAAAAGTACCTAAAAATAGTTATCCTTATTGAATAAATTATCTCTTGACTGGACCCAAAAAAAAGTACCTAAATTTTTTTTATTCTTGTTGAATAAGTTATCTCCATTGAGAGGACCCAAAAAAAAAATTATCTTTATTGAATAAATTATCTCTTTTTATAGGATCAAAAAAATAAGTTATCTATGTTTAATAAATTCTCTCTTTTGGAAGAAATCAAAAAAAAAAAGTTGTATTTGTTGAATAAATTTTCTTTTGACAGGACAAAAAAAAAAAACCCTAAGAATAAGTTATTTCTTTTGACAAGATCAAAAAAATATAAAAGTACTAAAGAAAGTAAAAAAGTAAAGAATGTAAAAAAAAAAATTAGGGAAAACTACACTTAAATAAAGTTAGGAAGCCTAAATTACAAAGTGGTCTATTTAAAAAGTTTATTTTTCACTTTGGTTGAATTATTCATAATAATTACATATGCATTGAAAATTATTATTCAGGTCTAAAATGCCCTTCAATCTCTTATTCCAAAATATCAAATTATCCTTCTTAAATCAAATAATTCCTTCATTCAAGAAATTAAGAAAATATTTGAACATTGTTTGGTTTCTGAAAAATTACAGAAATATATAAGTAATTCAGTAAAAGTGAATAAACCCATAAAATAAAGCAAAATATACGTTATACAAGCACTTGTGAGCATGCTATTATGTCTCAAAGTAGTCAAAATTAGACCGTCTGATATAGCCTTGAATGACAGTCAACTTCTTTTTTCTCTTAGATTAATGCAAGTGGATACACTTTTGATATCACAACACATCAACTATATCTGGATAGTAATGAAGTAGATTTTTCAAATGTGTTTGGCTAACTTTTCGATCTGGTATGCCTAAAAAAATATGAAGATATATTACATCAAAATATGAGACACAAAGATAAGAAAAATTCAAATTTCACAAGTAAACTCCTATAAATTTCAAGTATGCCTGCAAATGTAAGTAAAATTTGAGTTTTATCAGCAAATGAATTATGAATCATTCTACATAGAATATGTCTGTTCATTAAATCAAATTAAGAACATATTTAAACCAGCAAATATGAATTAGATAGTTGATAATGGCAACTTAAAAAAGTAACTAGTGAAACCGTTCATCACATTTAAAAAACTCAAAATTAAGAACCATTAGCACATGAATTTGCCATACAATTCAAAAATTAGTTCACTAATTTTTTATTTTAAAAAGTAAAAAAAAAAAAAATAGTTCACTAAAGCAAAATAAGAGATCAAATATTTGTGATGAGAGATAATTAACGACCAATAATTTATCCAGGTAGTGGTGTTTTGCAATGAATTTGATTTTCTTCCAATGAGACGAAAAGACAGTAATCTTTTGGATTTTCTTTAGTCACGCACAATGCTCCTTCAGTCGCATATGAATCAAATAGAATTTAGTGTTGGTTGGAATAAGAGATTGAAGGGCATTTTGGACTTGAATAATAATTTTTAATGCATATGTGATATTTTGTTTAATTCAACCAAAGTGAAAAATAAACTTTTAAAATAGACCACTTTGTAATTTAGGCTTCCCAACTTTATTTAAGTGTAGTTTTTCCAAAAAAATTATCTCTCTTGACAGGATCCAAAAAGAGGAAAGTAATAAAAAAAGTATGGAAGTAAAAAAAAAAAGTTTAAGTTTATAGTATAAAAGGTAATTGTGGTATTATAAAATAAGAGATGAAGTATTAATTAGTTTAGGGACGTTCTTATCATTTTTTTTTAAAGAAAAAGATAAATGGAATGCAATTGTAAAAAATGGGAGTTCAAATATCGCCTCTCTTTCCCTTTTGCTTTCCTAAATAGTAATTACTATTTTCTTAAAGAGTTTGTGTTTATGTAAACATTTGCAATTGTAATATCAAAAAAACTACTAAATGTTAGGAAACTCTTTTGAATAAAATAATATAAAAAAATTATTACGTGTCCTCAAAATAATTCAATAAAAATTTATATTTCTTATAATCGGTGTGATCATTCCACAAAAGCACATAATAATATTATTGAAATAGGGTAAAAAAAGTTATAACTTGCCTATATTTCAAGCTTTATTAAATAGATATGTAACTCTTCTTTTCTCTCCCTTCAAGTTGAGTATCTCTTATGGTATGAATCCAAAACTTGATCCCCACCTCTTATTCTTAGAAGTTCTCCGTCAATGTATTTTGATTTCCATTATATTTGACTTATTATGGTATGAATATTCAATTCAATTATTATAAGCATTTATGATTTACCATCTAATATTATTTGACTTATTATGGTATGAATTCAATTCAATTATTATAAGCATTTATGCTTTGCCATCTAATATTAGTTGATCGAGTTGTTGATATTACCATAAACCTTGATATTAGTGTAAACTATAGTTGTTGAGCAGAGTTTCAAGAAAAAAGAAAAAAATATATAGCGAGTGAATTTGAGTTACGCGTGTTGTGCACGCGTAGCGTATCTTACTTTACGTATTAAACACATACGAATGAAATTCACTCGGTGTATTTACACCAAATGCATTATAAATATTTTTTTATTTACAGAATTTCAAAAAAAAAATACTTGATTTCGGAAATTCAATAACAAGAGTTGTATTTGAATTCGCCTAACTCAACTTTTATTATTTACAGCAAACTCTCCAAAAAGATTAATATATACTTATTATTTATCAGTTCATTTCTATTTTATTTTTGAGGAGTTCGTGGTGGAATAAAATTGGGATGTTCCACCCCCATTCATTGTCCATCACTATTACAACATTCCTGCCCAAGAGTTTTCTATTATAGTTATAACTCTTAACCCTATAAATAACATATTTCCCTAGATTAATTAACGTCAGTCCGTCTCAGAAGTTGTATGGTTTGTTTTTCACATCCCATGTAGTTCAATTTTTCCCTGCTATATATATATAGTTGTGATTTATTTTTATATATTTTGAGAGGAAGTAAGTTAATTACATGACTATGTATCTATCTTTATGTGTTTGATGGACAGATAATCTTGCTGAATTTTGGGATTGACTCTCCCCTGTTTTTCTCTGTGTTCTCTTCAGCTTGTGTACAGCACTCAGAGTTGTGACCATGGATGGGATTGAAGCCAAAGTTATACGAAACCCACATCCCAAAACACACAAACTATTCATGGCAACCCAAATTTGCTTGAGATTTTTGGCAACTGTGACCACATTAGCTGCTGTATGGATTATGTTCACTAGCAAGCAATCAGTTGTGGTTTATGGCATGGAGTTCGATGCCCGTTATAGCTACTCCCCGGCTTTCAAGTAAGATTACTCAACTCAACTCAACAAAACTTTTGTCGTCCTAATTATTATATTCTATTCGAGGATGATGTTTTTCTATGTTATATGAACTCTTCAATGGTAGGTGAATTACTCGAATATTAGTCCGACATTGATATGAAATGTGTATGTGCAATACCCATGAAATGTGTATGTGAAGTAATGTGTATGTGAAGTACTCGTATATTACTCGGGTTGGACTTGCACCTAAAACTATCTCCAATCATTCAATTTTATTATATTATTACTTCAAAAATGAGTAATACGCCAATATTTAAAATAAAATTAAAATATTAAATAATATAAATATTTAGCCGTATTTATGTGTCTTCTTGTTTAGGAATTTGACACATCAGACTCATAAGTAGGCACACATATCCGAGTCAATGCATGAGATAAGCATAGGGATGGAGATTTGACACATCTGACAGGTAAGTTGCCGGCATCCGGTACACACATAGCCGAGTCAATCTAATATAGATGTTTTTCATTGGACAATGCATGTTTTACAATTGGACAATGCTATTTAAAACGAAAATGCTAGTGGGGTGATTTCTATCCCTTGAATGCATTAGATAAGTTAGCATTTTGGTGGGCTAATAGGTGCCCAATTCACAAATTTGCAGGTTCTTCACTTTTGCAAATCTTATTGTATGTATCTTCTCTGTGCTATCCTTGGTGCTTGCTTTTATTCTTGGACAAAAGGGCTCAATTGCAACCAACTTCTTCTACATGTTCCTGCATGACTTGGTAATTAACTTCATTTTATTTTTACTAGGTAGTTTTAGGAGTTCAATATCAAATTCATTTACAATCTATATATATATATATATATATATATATATATTGGGGGTTGAAATTTGACAGGTGATGATGACATTGGTGATGGCTGCATGTGCTGCAGCAACTGCAATTGGATACGTGGGTCGCTACGGAAACAGCCATACTTTTTGGATTGCCGTTTGTGACCACTTTGCCAAGTTCTGTGATAGAATGACCATTTCTGTTGTACTCTCTTACTTGTCTTTTGTTTTCTATCTATTTCTTACCATCATCTCTGCTAACAAGTCTAGACAAACTCAAGTGTGAACCATTTGACTATGGCATTAAAATAGTAGATTTCATTAATGTAATTCTACTATTTTTTATTTTATTTTATTAATTATTTGCTTTTTTTTCTCTTTGCATTTAGGTGTGAGTAATCCAGTTTCCATTTGGTTTGGCATCAAAAGATGTGATGAAATATTGGTTCTTATGTCATTTTCTTTCTTTTTTGAAATTTGAATGGTTGTGAGTAGTTCCTTGTTTGGACAAGAAAACCAAAGAGTACATATAGGAGGAAAAGATACCGAAGAATGTATAGGAGAACTAATTACAAAAGAATCATGATGAGCAAGGGAAAACAAGTAGCGGAAGCAACTACTGGATTCATTCATGTCCCTTGCCTCGGTTTGGAAAATGATATTGAAAATGAAACAAACTCACTTGGCACTTGGTTGCACATGAATGAATCAAACGGTTGACATTGATCGAAAATGAAACAAACTCCCTTGGCACTTGGTCCCACATTAATGAATCAAACGGTTGACATTGTTTGTTTTGTTCTCAATATCATTTTTCAAATCGAATCATGATAGGAAAGGGAAAACAAATAGCGGCATATATTGAAAATGAAACAAACTTGGCTGGCTTTTGGTCTCACATTAATGAATCTAACTGTTGGTAACTCCTACGGTGGTTTCCCCGACGGTTTGTTTTGTTTTCAATATTATTTTTCAAAACAAACCATGATAGATAAGGAGAAACAAATAGTTGAGTCATTTGGTCAAATGATTACCAATCGCTAGATTCATTCATGTCCTCCTATCATGCTTCTGTTTGAAAAATGATATTGAAAAAGAAATATTAGCAATTGGTCTCACGTGAATGAATTCTGTTAACTCTTAACAGTTGGTCTCACGTGAATGAATCCTTTCAACTGTTCGTTTCGTGCTGAAACACGTGATCAAATGAATGACTACTGTCAGAATCATTGATGTCCTTTGCTTATCATGATTCAATTTGAAAAATGATATTAAAAACGAAACGCTGGCACTTGATCCCACACCAATGAATCCAACCATTGGCAACCATTTGGCCGGGCACTTGACCCACATAAATGAATCCGTGCTTGACAGCCATTCAGCTAATCACTTCGACTATTTCGTTGTTTTCAGACCGAGGCATGATAGGCAAAATGAATTAGAAATGTCTTGCAAACAACACCATTGTGAGGACGGGAGGACTAATTGGCCAGCATATATGTCATTCCATATCCAACGAATGGTAATTAGATGACAGAATAGTATGTGTGGAAAAACTAGGGGTGCAATTTGGGTGGAATGGGCAGGTTAGAGGTCCATCTCTATTTTAACTTGAGATATAAAATTTTCAATTCAACTCGATCTTTAATCGGAGCTAATAAACTCAAGCCTAACTCGTTCTAAAATCTTTGAACTCGGGTTTAGTGTTACTATAAATTTCATTGTTGTCAGTATTGAAAGAGATTATATAATATATATGGAGAGACAGTGGTGGACCACTGTCAGGACCAAGGGGGGCCATGGCCCCTCCAAATTTTTTTTAACGCCTTATATATGTGTGTGTGAAAAATTAGTTTTAAAAATACATATAAAGAAATTTACACCCCTCCCCTCCCCCCAAACAAAATTTTCACACTTCTAGATCCACCCCTGTGGAGAGGAGAGATTGGAGCACCTATTCTTATGCATGCAACCAATTAAAAATTTAAAATATACAATAAACATAAAAAAATTCTAAATTTTAAAAAAAATACAAACAAATTTTTAGAAAATTAATTTTTCTAAGTATTAATATATAATAAATTAAGAAAAAATTGAAAAGAAAACGGTCTTCATAATTTGAGATATGCATAATATATTTCAAATTAAAGAATGTATAAATAATAAATTTAAAATTCAAGTTGGATTTGGGTTGCTGACATGAAATTTCAATCCAAACCCAACCCTAATTAAGTTTAATTTTGAAAATTTTCAATCCTAGTCTAATTCTAATAGTTAAAATGAACTCATGAAAGCTCAGGTTAGCCCGCCCCTAAGAAAAACACATGGAGGGAAAGAAAACGACTTGTGTGTGCATGTGCAAATAAAAGACACGTGTGAAAACACTTGCATAGGACGCGAGGATGTTTGAGTTGACCTGTTGCATCTCTACTTATTGGAGTAAAAATTCTCTCCATTTAATATTTTTCGCACTCTCTCCCGTCAGCACCATTTGTAAGTATGAGTGATAACACACATTATTAAAATGGGTGATACAATATCACCCATTTTAGTAACATGAGTTACTAATGATTGGTATCAGTGTAGTAGTGTTCGTCATTACTTATTGTAACAAATATCGCCACCGAATAAATTGGAAAGAAACTCACCGGCCGGAAAGGATAATGGTCGTACTTCTTGTGCACTAAAAGCATGCACTAAATCTTATCGACTCAAAAGAGTAAATCTGCGTAATGGACCCAACAAGACCCAATTGGGCTGACTGGTCTTCTAGGATGCCCAACTACTAGTCTATAAGATAAGACGTGGCATAACTATTGGGCCATTTTTTACTAGGCCCAATGTGAATGACCATGCACTCAACTGATTGCTAAAATGTTCACTAGTAACCAAATGGAATAATACATATTATAATAGACTGAAAATATGAAATATCACCAAGTGTCTTGTTCATTCTTGAAATTCTACGTCTCCAATTTTCTATTACATGTTATTCCTCATTTTTAATAATCTGAGAATTCTCATTCCATGTTATTTTTTATTATCATCTTCGTCTCTTAAGCTTCTATAACAACTAGTTTCTTGTTTGGACAAAAAAATCAAGGTGTACTTAAGGATGAAAAGATAACGAAGAATGTATAGGAGAACTTATTACAGATGCTTTTTGCATACAATCAAAAGAATCATGAAAAGCAAGGGAAAACAAACAGCGGAAGCAACTAGGGGATTCATTCATGTCCCTTGCCTCGGTTTGGAAAATGATATTAAAAATGAAACAAACTCGCCTAGCACTTGGTTCTACATGAATGAATTCAACGGTTGACATTATTTGTTTCGTTTTCAATATCATTTTTCAAATCGCACCATGATAGGCAAGGAAAACAAATAGCGGTAGATATTGAAAATGAAACACACTCGAGTGGCTTTTGGTCTCACATGAATGAATCTAACCATTGGTAGCCATTCAGCCAACTGCTTCGGTGGTTTCCCTACTTAAACGGTTTGTTTCGTTTTCAATATTATTTTTCAAAACAAACCATGATAGACAAGGAGAAACAAATAGCTGAAGCATTTGGTTGAATGACTACCAACCGCTGGATTCATTCATGTCCTCCTATCATGGTTCGGTTTGAAAAATGATATTGAAAACGAAACAAACTCAGTTGGTAATTGGTCCCACATGAATGAATCCAGTAGTTGGCAGTCAATCGCTTCAACTGTTTGTTTCGTGCTGAAACAGTTGGTCAAATGATTGACTACCGTTAGACTCATTCATGTCTCTTGCCTATAATGGTTCAATTTGAAAAATGATATTGAAAATGAAACAAACTTGGTTGGCACTTGATCTTACATCAATGAATCCAATAGTTGGCAGCCATTTGGCCGGCACTTGGCCCACATAAATGAATCAGCAGTTGACAGCTATTAGCCAACTGTTTCGACTAATTTACATGGTTTTCAATATTATTCTTCAAGCCGAGGCATGATAGGCAAAATGAATTGGAAGTGTCTGGCAAACAACACCATTGTGAGGCGGGTTAATTGGCCAACAGGCCATTCCATAACCAACGAATGTTAGCATGGCATTCCATAACCAACAAATGGTAATTAGGTGACAGAAAGGTATGTGTGGAAAAACTAGGAGTGCAACTCGAGCAAGTTAGAGGCTCATCTCGAATTCAACCTGAGAAATAAAATTTTCAATTCTAACCCAACCCAACTCGATCTTTAATCCAAGCTAATAAACTCGAGCCTAACCCATTCTAAAATCTTTGAACTCGAGTTTGAGATCAGGTTGTTCTAAAATCTTTGAACTTGAGTTTGAGATTGTATTGTAGTGTAATAGTGAAATACAAAATGGAGATCGGCGATGGTGATCAGAAGCTTGTTGAAAACTCTCGAAATTTCACACAATCTTTGTAACAGGGAGTGTCGTCAACTACAGGAATAGAAAGGGGAAGAGAGATATAATATATAAGTGGAGAGAGATAAATTAGTGTGACTTGCTTAGAAATAATATGGTTCTTTCCCGAGCACCCATTCTTATGTATGCAACCAATTAAAAATTTTAAATATACAATAATCATAAAAAATTTCTAAATTTTCAAAAAATTACAAACAAATTCTTTAAAAAATAATTTTTTCAAAGTATTAATATATAATAAATTTAAATTTAAACAAAAGGAGGTTGAAAGAAAAACAATCTTCATAATTTGAGATATGTATAATATATTTTAAATTTAAAATGTATAAATAATAAATTTAAAATTCACGTTGAGCTAAAGTTGCTGACATAACATCCCAATTCAAATTCAATCCTAATTAAGTTTAGGTTGAAAATTTTTAATCCAAGTCCAAACACTCAGGTTGGCCCGTCATAGGAATAATACATGGGGTAAAGAAAACGATTTATGTGTGTGCAAGTGCAAATAAAAGGCACGTGTAAAAACACTTGCATGGACGCCAGGATGTTAAGAGTTTGAGTTATGCTAAACCTAGGCTGGGGTTGACCCATGCAAGTTTCATCCCTACTTCTTGTGGACTAAAACCATGCACTAAATCTTATCGACTCAAAAGACTAAATCTGCTTAGTGGACCCACCAAGACCCAATTGGGTTGACTGGTTTTCTAGGATGCCCAACTACCAGTCTACTAGTCTACAAGATAAGATGTAGCATAATTATTGGGCCGTTTTTTACTAGGCCCAATGTTGAATGACCATGCTCAAGTGCTCAACTGATTGCTCAAATGTTCACAAGTAACCAAATGGAATAATACATCTTATAATAGATTGAAAATATGAAACATCTCATTTTCACCCTCTGGTGACACAGATCGGATCAGTCATTAATTTTAATCGATTCACAATGTATGAATCGGTGAATATACAATTTGATCCGATCTGTGAAAATGACTCAATCTGATCTGATCTGATCCATAAAATAACGGATTGAATCGAATCGGATTGACATATTGAATTTAATCTAAACAACTCAGTATAATAATTTTTTTAACTAGGGCCCAATATCAATTTTTTATTCTAAAAGATATAAAATATTATTATTATTATAATTTAAATATTATAAATTCTAAGGGATTGCTACAGATCGAATCGAATTTATGACCCTCCAATCAGTAATTTGATATGTGGCATACGGATTTTTATTTTCTAAATCCGTAACTGATCCGTTAGTCATCTAATCCGATCCAATCCGCACAGATCGAATCGGATCAGATTCACAAATTGGTGAATTTTTTGTGCACCCTTATTTTCACCAAGTGTCTTGTTCATTCTTGCCTTAATCTCATATGAGTGAGATTGGGCACACAAATTCTCTATCTCCAATTTTTTCTATTACATGTTATTCCACTTTACTATGTTTAATTTTTTTAAGTCATTTTTAATAATCTCAACCCATGTCATTTTTTATTACCCTCTTCGTCTCTTACCTTCAATGACAATTAGTCTTCCTCATTTTACAATCGCATCATCTATAGGTTTTCAATGTATGTGTCCAAACCATTTAAGTCTACTTTCTCATTTTCTTCCTAATGGATGTCCCGCCTAATTTCTTTCTTACACTTTCATTTGTAACCCTATCTCTTCTGGCATTCAATGCATCTGTCCAAACCATTTTTGTTCCACATAGATAGTTTTAAGCATGATAATTACAGAAACCTGGAGTCAAATTAGATCCAATATCTCTCCATGTTTGAGCTGGCTCAGATATGACCATATGACCAACCACAGATGCACCCACTGGACTTTAATTGAAATTCCAGCAAACACAACACAGTGCTAATCTGTAAGCTAAAAAATTCTGTTTGGTTCAATTTTTTGAAAATAATTTTCATTTAGTAACCGTTTTTGAAAACTCCGTTAAAAAATTATTGTTTTTTAAATAATTATCTTTTATAGTTCACTCAAAACAATTTTCTATTCTATGAATTCTTGAGAACGGTTTTTAAAAAACTCAATCGGACCCTAAATAGTCTTACCTCAAATGAGATCAATTAGTTTGGGTATTGCTTTCCAAAGTTGGTATGAATCAAGAATTTTTACTCAGTGGTGACAAAATTGTGTGTTGGTAAAGGATATGACAGCATTGAGTGGCAGTAAAATAGGATCTATCAGATTACAAGTTCAAATAGCTGAAGTCTGACAACACTACAGCATTTAATCCTCCTCGATCAGAAGCAGGAGCAAGTATTCGTTGCGTCGGGCGCACTCAATATCTACACCAGAAGCAGCCTTAATGAATCGTGATATGTAACAAAAGATAGGCAGTTAAAATCCCCCTCAGTATAATCCTTATCTCATTTTAATTTCAAAACAAAATACCAAACCCTATGATTCACCACGGAAAATTATTATTTATCTCAAGAATTCCGTGTATGATAGAATCTCACAAATAGTAATAACTTTATTTCCCACTATTATAAGAAATAACGTGAAACAAAGAATTTCTACTCGTGAAATTCCAACATGCACAGAATCCCGGGATAGCCAATAACTACTCCATTCACCACATGCACAAAGCAAAGATAGTTTTCCAACCTAGTCCTATATCAGTTTTTCAACTAGGACAAAGGGCAATGAAAGATAGCAAAGATTGTTGTTAAATCTTTCACTCTTTCTTTGTTCTTCACTGGGGTACACAGTGGGGTTACAAACTATGTATTTCTGATGATACAAGACCAATGACTGTGAGGCACAAAGACATATAGATACATATAGATAGATTCTTCCCTGTTTGGGTAACTAACAATATAAGAATACATTTCAGTGTATTTCATGTGTGTAGGACAATGCATAGGACAAATGCACATGGTATGCACCCACCAACCATTACAGAGATACCATCTACAAGTCCTCCAACAAACTACACCACCATCTTAATATTAATTGCAACAATCCAATGTACGTACTAAATACTTTTCATAAAGAATTATTAAGTGGAGAATTTTCAGTGTTCAATACTGCAAAAGTTAAATAAATACACATGGTCTACTGTCTATGCTACCATAAAGCTAATATCATTAAGAAATCAGAATCTGCCAAACTTAACTTCTGATTACGGCAACAATATAATAAACTATATGCGGATATTTAAGAGAATTAAAGGGAATGGTTAGTTAAAGTAGATGGTTTTGAGACTTGCCAAGAAAAGTAATGGTTTTCAGACCACAGAATCCGAACAATGGGCTTCAATATTTAGAAAGAAGGGATGCCTTAATTGTAGGTACTAATGCATATCCACCCTTATATGTCTAAGTCTTTTCTCATTTGGATCCAATATAGGACAAAGTTAACCCCTCTAACATTCTCCCTCACCCGAACTTGTAACGCCCTCATTGCAGTCGGACACCCTACCTACCCAGGATGGACCTGAACTCCTTCCAGTCAGGCGCTTGGCGTGACACCGGACCAAAAACTGGATTTAGCTCTGATACCAAATATAACAGGTAGGGCGCTTGTCTTCTACCCAAAAGCCTAAGCTATTAGGTAGTGTTGCTGATGTAGGACAATTTTAGTATGTTTCATATTATATATATCTATATATATAGTTAAGATTTTTTTTAGAGAAAGTTTAATTTTTTATACTAATTTTCTTTTATTTTAATTTCCTTTTGGAAATAGATTTCCTTTTCCTATTTGGATTAAAATTTCTACAAGTTTTCTTTTCTTTTTAGGTTTCATAATGCTGTTAGAATTAGGATTTTTCTATTATAAATATATGTACTGGCAGTACTGCCATAGGGCATAAATAAAACATTCAATTATCAATACAAAATCAGATTTCTCTACAATTTTTGTTTGCGTTTATCTTAACTTTGTGGATTCAAAGTTACCCTTGTTCGTGTTCGAACAATTTCATAACTTCTGCTCCATCAGTTGGTATAAGAGCCTTGATTTACCCTGATCTGATGGCAATTGGTTGTTTTGGTAGCACCCACTTTATTGATGATGATTGCAAAGTGACGATCCCTTGGGCAGCCATGCAAGCTCAAGAACAACAGGCTCGTGAACTAGTTCGAGTTCACACCAACGATGCTCCTTAAGGCCAATCGAACATGGATTATATTCTTGTATATTCGCGTAGGCCTCCAGCCTATAAGAATTATTTCGATGATGAGGAGTTTGGATTCAGAGGGGTTGCGGCGAATCGACGTGATCGAGGTAGACGTAACAGAGTTTGTAGATATCCAAACAATCGTGAATTTCAAAGAAAATTTAATCTACTCACTTTTCGTGGAAGTTTTATTATTGAGGAAGTCTTGGATTGACAAGTTGAACAATTTTTTGACTATTTTGATGTACCCGAAAACAAGTAAGTTCCGCTTGTAACCTTCAAGTTTAAAGGATATACTTCAGCTTGGTAGGATCAGACACAAACTAACCGGATGTGGCGAGGAAAATAACGTGTGCAATTGTGTTACAAGATGAAAAGATTAATAAAAGCTAAATTCCTACCCCTAGATTATGAGCAAATGATGTACAACAAATATTAGAATTGCAAGAAAGAAAGTTGATCTGTCAGTGAGTGCACGAAAAAGTTTGATAGTAATTTTGTAAAAGAAACCAGTGATTGTCAAGAGATTGATTATAAGCAACATTTTGTTGCTTCACCTCTAGCAGTTGAAGATGATGAATAGATGGATTCCTTAATCATAAAAGATGAGGCTTCAATAATATATCTGCAAAAACCTACTTTGAAGACTTAGTTAATGGTGTGAGAAAAATAGACATAGAATATTATGATGAAGAGGAGCATAGGCCAAAAGAGAGTGATGAACATAGGCAGGAACATGACGAGCTCTCAACAAAGATGCAAGTTGTAACTTTAGTTACAATATCATACGTTGTGGTGGCCACTCCAATTCATAATGTGGACCAATTGCGCTATTTGATAGTAATAGATTTGGATGATCTTCCATTACCAACATGTGATAGGGTGCACCATCAAGCACTTCATCTGGATATGCAGCCTAATTTCACCAAGGATGACGTTAATATTCTTTTCTAGTGAAACTCATCAAGTGCTTGAGATCTATTAAGGAACATGATTTTGCTGCATCAAAATTTAAAAGTAAAAGCAAAGACATAGTGATTAATTGTTTCAAGCTTGCGGATCCCACCATAGTTCAATCTTTCATCCAAGTTGTTTGTCTAGTCGACGTCCACTTCATTACTTGTCAAAACAACAGGCATGACATAATAGTATTTTCAATTGCTGATGGTAAAATTTGGCCAATTCGCATGAAGAGAAATAGTGATGTTTATGAAGCTTTGAGATCAGGTCTTGTGTGGTACAAAATTCTATTCAGTCTCATATATGATATACCTTCTTCATCACAACTAAACTCGAGGACGAGTTTTTTTGAAGTGGGGGTGACTGATGTATGACAGTTTTAGTAGGTTTCATATTATATATATCTATATATATATTTAAGATTTTTTTTAGAGAAAGTTTAATTTTGGGTACTAATTTTCTTTTATTATAGTTTCCTTTTGAAAATAGATTCCTTTTCCTGTTTGGATTAGAATTTCTACAAGTTTTCTTTTATTTTTAGGTTTCATAGTGCTATTAGGATTAGAATTTCTCTATGATAAATATATGTACTGCCATAGGGCATAAATAAAACATTCAATTATCAATACAAAATCAGATTTCTCTGCAATTTTTGTTTGCGTTCATCTTAACTTTGTGGATTCAAAGTTACCATTATTCGTGCGTGAACAATTTCATAACTTCCGCTCCGTCAGTTGCATACCCACCCTTATATGCCCAAGTCTTTCCCCATTTGGATCCGATGTGGAACAAAGTTAGCCCCTCTAACACAAATCTTGAACAGTATTGGACTCAACTCGTCTAGGCTCGCAAACATAAACTCATGTAGGATTGTAAAAGTTCGTGAACATAAGCTCGTATAAGCTCATGAACACGTTCATTTTGCATAAGTCCATGATGCTCGTGAACGTAGACTTTTATAGGCACATACAAGTTCATGAAAGAGCTAAAGCGATATTGAACACGAACTCAAATCGAGCTCCAACGACTTCTGTTATTAAACAAGTCAAGCCCGACCTCTCAAAATAATGATGAGCCTAGTCCGAACTAAATTTTTCAAGCTTATCACAATACCAAGCCAAGCCCAAACTGAGCCCACAAACAAACGGGCAGGGCCCGGACAAACTCAAGCTCGACTCGCTCATTTGCAACCCTACTTAAAAGTACATCACTTCACATGTGAACTCAAAGCTGTAGTTGGAAATCCAGTTTGGCTCTGTTCTTCGAAAATAGGTTATTTTTTACCATGCCTTTAAAAAAATTGTCAACCAAACGAATTTTTAAACTGTTTTTGTTTCCTAGTTCTTTGAAAACAAAAAATTATAAAAACTAAACCAAACTTGTCTTTGATTTCCAGTAAAGGGAAGCACTTGTTATTACAACCTACTACGCAAGCATAAGAAATATATATATATATATCATTACTCACCGTGGTCCTTAGTGATCAAGGATGTAAAAAGCCTGCCAACTGAGTATTGTAATATTTGCACAAAGTGGATCTCATCCTACCCCTAGCTTTGTCAAGTTTGGCAGCCCTCAGGTTTTATTGTGCAGGATCTAATTGCAATTAGACCACAATTAGTCCTAATTTGTAATTATTGGCTTCAATAATAAATCAAAATTACTCAGAGGAATATATACTCAATTGTTCAACACAAGGCGATAAAGTATGCTCAGAAGATGAATTCATTATCAATTTATTGGGTTTTTGAAAGAAACAAAAAAAAAAACAAAACTGGAAACCAGTTAGGTCACCAAACCAAAGATTGCACCTTTAACACAGATTTTCACCAGCAATTAGACTACCAACGCATTTACTTTCTCTACCACCAATTCTAATCGCAATTATGAACAAAGAAAAAGAACGATAAATAAAAATTAAACACAAATACTATCTATACACATACAAGTAGAAGAATTACCACAATGTCTCATCTCTCTTTCACAATCTGCCATTTCCGAGTCCCATTGGTTATCACGGTCTGGCAAAAACTCCCCATAGCTTCCCTCGACCGAGGCTCTCCGACAGCTTCTTCGCCCCCTCAACCTCCATCTCCACAAGTTTCTGCAAGTGCACATGAGCACCAGAAGCAACCATTTGCTTACGGCAATTCTTAGAGTGCACAAGCGAGGTCAATATAGAAACAGGGTATTTCTTATCCAAGTTCTGTATCAAAGGGTCTAGAAGCTGAACTGCAGAGACTATCCCTCTCTCTTCCTTTCTGAAAATCCTCCTATTACCGGCATAAACCAAAAGCGTCGACAATGCTTTTGCGGCAGCTTCTCTCTCTTCCGTTGCTTTACCATCCAACATTCTAACCAGAGATGAAATGCACCCACATTCGCCGAACTCTTTTCGGGTTTTCGTGTTGAAACCCAGTTCAGAAACAGCTTTTGCAGCCACAATTCTCACACCCAACACCCCACAATTTAATACAGATACAAGCCGAGGTATGAACCCCTGCGAAACAAGAACATCAGCTATCAGAGGACACGAAGCTAAATTCCTCAATAGCCCAACAGCAACCTCGAGACTCCGAACCGTTGGAACAGATTCCCAGAAGTTTATCAAGCTCTCAATCCCACCTTCCCTAGCAATCAATAGCTTCAAATTCTCATCCTCTGTTACCAAATTGCACAAACACCCAATTGCATTTTCTTGTGCTAAAGCTGTTCCTGACGATGAAAGTGTTATGAGTACTGAAATCGCACTCTCTTCGATGAAATTCTCTTTGTTCTCCAAAAACCCGGCGAGATTGCGCAGAACTCCGGCGGCCACCGCCTGAGAAACGGGCGTACCGCCCTGGCAAATCTCTAAAAGCGATGAAATTCCACCTCTGGACCCGATTGCCCTTGCGTTTTCCTTCGAATAGCTCAGTGCTTGGAGGGCAATACAGGCTTTTTCCTTCGCGAACACACTCCCCGATTCGAGGACTCGAAGTAGATGATTCAGAAGCAACAGCCCTTCGGCAATCAAGACGTGTTTGCTCGAATCCACAACCGAAACCCTAGCAACGGCCGTGACGGTCTTCTCTTTGATCTCCGGCGAGGAGCTCGAATCTAGTAGTCGCACGAGGACCGGAACGATCCCCTGCGCCACGGCAATCAATACATTTTTGTCATCCTCTAGAAGCAACCCTAGCAGTGAGTCCATCGCCGAGTTCTTCGACTCGTTGGTCCCAATCTGCAACCGAGTTATCAAGTTCCGAGCCTCGATTCGTACGGACTCCCTCTTCGAAGTCGACGAGGACCTCAAAGCGGCGTCGTCGTGGAGGACTCCGCTCTTGATCAAAACGTCGGCGTCTCTGATGTGGCGGTCGAGTTTCGCCGAGACCGAATCGACGTCGTTCTGGGTCTTGAGTTTCCCGTCGGGAAGAGTGGGGTTGTGGCAGGCTTTACAGAGAGAAAGTGCGTCGGAGAGGGTGTCGGAGACGGAGTGGAGGAGTTCGAGAGAGAGAGAGTTGGGAGGGGAGTCGGAAAGGTCTGTTAGTTGGGTCTTGAGATCGGCGAGCTTGGTTCTGATCAGAGACCATTTACCTTTGAAGTTCTGTATGTGTTGTATCGAGTCCAGTAGTGATTGAAGAAGCTGACTCGAAAGGTCGATGTGTTCGTTTTCAGGTACTTTCATGGCGGTTTTCTCTTTTCCGATGATTGCAGTTTAGAGAGAGAGAGAGTTGCTAGGGTTTTGTGTGTAGTTGTACAGTCTAGAGAGAGACAGCGAGGGAGGGAGTCTTGTGATGATGAGTTGGGTAACGACAAAGTATGAATAATAATGGGAAACGAAGAAATAATGTACTGATACGCTAAAAAGGAAAGGGAAGCCCAGAACTACCTGAAGCGCGTGAATGTACGCTCTAGCTAAAATGGATAAGAAATTAAATTTAAACCAACAAAAATTTTATCTTAATAAGTATTTGAATCTCAAAGCATGGATCCTATTTATCTTTCTAGTTTATTTATAAAAAAAAAATTTCAAAAGTTTTATCTTATAAATATTTGAATTTTAATGATTTTTTTTTTTCAATCATGGTATTCAGATCAGCTTATGCGTACCTCGACTAACTCTATAACATTCTTAAATTAACGACCAAACAAGCCTCCAAAGCCGACCAGTTAAATTATTCCGCAGGATTAATTACTTAATTTCAATGGATGATACATGTTTATCTTTCTACTTTATGTAAAATTGCAATTTCAATTAAATCAAAAGCGTTGATAAGGCAAATCAATATAATACTAATTAGTAATAAAAATACTATAAACATAGGTTATATATTATTAGTTAGAAGTTAGAATTTTTTTTCTTTTCATTATTTTTTAGTAATTTAAATTTTATCTATAAAGTTAATAAAAATCTTCGTCATGATTGCTCAATATTTGATTATAAATATTTTTTTCAAAACATATTATCTTTTTGAAAATATATGTAACATTGGAACTCGTCTAGACTTTGATGCCAACACTTTTTTTGAGTTTTGAGTTAGCATGGTTTGGACACCGAGTTCTTCCACGTGAGTTGTGTTTATAAAAAATGACTCACTTCAAACTCTCAATTGCTCAGAGTAACAGCTGTAGAATAGGAAAACTCTTTTCTAACTCGAGCCTTAATTTTTCTAACATTCATATTTTTCATTACATTTATAAGTTCATGTTAACGTAGATTTCTTTTTTAACTTTATACCAAACTTAGATCATATCAAATTTTTATATTAATTTTGATTTTCTCCCTTAACAATACATTCCTCATGGAATATATAGCTCTTTATAGTGCAAATATGCTCTTGGTCAAATTATGCGAAAGTTAGATATTTTCTTATTTGCACTTTGGAATCAAATCTTTCTCAAATTAGGATTTGAAAATGGAAAAGGAAATAAAAAGATTAATTGAATTAAATCATTTGTATTTTCAGAGCAAAATAGGATACAATAAAAGTAATTGCAAATTTCACTTTAAGATCATTTTAATTTTTTCAAGTCTCCTAAAATTCGAGCACTCACCATGGGATTTCAAAATAATATTTTATATGATTTGAAATTATTTTATCAATCCTATTTCAACTTTCATCAATTCCAAATAACATTATATTTTAAAATTCAAATTCGATGGACTCATTATGAACCTAGTATCTATCATTAAGATAAGGAAAAATAATAAATCGTTCGACATTTGAACGTTTCGAATGGATTGATGTGAGAGGAGTGATGACGACGAACGTTTCCGAATGGGTTGATGTAACGTTTCCGAACGTTATCGGGCTCTGTCAAGACTCTTAAGATAAAACTCATAATGTTTTGATTTTAAAAATGTAATCATTTCAATTTTTACATTTTGCTCTTACTCATTATAGTAATTAGACATAAATCATCATTCCCATTTAATTGAAGCATGAATTAAAATATCCCTTAGCAAAGAATGCAGTAAAATTGAAGACTTAATTATCCCACTTCTCTGCCATGGCCGACAATAGAGCATTTACTCATTGCTTGGTTCAATGCAAGCCATTTATTTCAAGAAAGCCTTAGTTTGAGTCTTTTTTGGCCATTAAACATGTAGGCCATGTAATAATGGAACGAAAATCATACTATTCCGTGTACAACTTAGAATAAGGTTGTCTTAATTTATACATCCCAAACAGAAAAATATTGAATGGTGATCAAGTATTAATGATATAGTATTATTGAAATATTAAATGCTATTATGTAATGATATTTATTAAAGTAAATGTATTTTTATTTATGTAATAAGATATAATTGATTAATGAGATCACTGATATTGTATCATTAACTAACAGTTATCACAAGTAGTAGCAAAATTACACTGCACCGGGTGTAGATGCACTGACGCAATCTCAATCGTGCATGCATTACACGCACCGTGGGTTCCATTGCACATGTTGTGCACTCGTGACTGAGATTCACCTGATGCATTGTAGTTCTTCTCAACAAGTATAAATTACAGTTTGGCCTAGTCCACCCCATTTTAACCGGTCATGAGGAAACGTTTATTTAAATGGGGGTAGGAATAGAGTTAGGAAGAGAAACTCAATTTGTTTTTGGGTGGGGACGGAGAAGAGTAGCTGGCACCACCCCCACACCATTTATATTATATATTTATCATGCTACCCTTATATATATTATACACATATAAAATTATTTATATATATATATATATATATATATATATATATTATACACGTATAAAATTATCCTTCTATATATATATAACTCTTTACCTGTTCAAATCGTATTAAAGGTATATATGTAAATTATGATGAAATTTATTACATAAGAGTGTAAAAATTAAAAAATATATATAATTACAAAAGTACTCTTTCAAAGAAAATAAATAATAATAATAATAATCACCTCCGTTTTTCGAGAGAGGGAGAATAAAGAAACTTTGCCAAACAAGATCAGGAATAGAATTGAAATCTCCCATCCGAAACCTGTTGGTTGCCATCTCTAATCAAAAGTTCTCTTTTATGTTATATTTGACAAGGAGAGAGGAAATAGAGAGGATTATTATTTCGTAAAAGGGGGAGGAAGGGGGGACCGATGGAATGATGGGCAACATTCTTCAAACCGACCACTTTTCTTCCATCCACAAAACTAGAGAAAGAGATGAGAAAAAATTAATACATTTGTTAGCTAAATTGGAAAGACATTCTTTGAGATTTTAATTTATATAATTAAAGATGTATTAGTAAAATAATAATAATATCTATTTATTTATTTTCTATTCCAAGTGTTGTAACCTGTTTGCCAAAAATTAAAATAGATATTTTTTATTTTTTATTTTTTATTTACTAATACATCTTTAATTATATAAATTAAGTCTTGTCACTTGTTCGCAAAAAATAAAATGTTGTAACGAAGTGCACCACCTTGTAATTTGTAACATTTCATATACAAATATATATATGTATATATATATATATACACGCGCGCGCGCGCGCTCTGTGTGAGCAAGTGGAGTTATAGTGCTGTGTATTACCAGTAATAATAGTACCAATAAGGTCGACATTTATGAAACTGACAGATAGACTATTGAATTTCCCAAGTTCTTCGTCGTTCACTAACTCCTCCTCCTCCTAATTCTTAAGCTCACAGCCTGTGACAAAACGTATTATCACAGCCACTCTTTTCCCAGCTCTAATTTAATAATACAATTCAGTACAAAAAAAAAAAAAGGTATTTAAGTTGGAGTCTAACTCAATATCTTAGGGTGTGGATAGAATTAAAGAGATAGTTTACTTAGCGACACCCATGAAAAAAAAAAAAAAAAACTTTATTTAATGAAAAAAAATAAAAAAGTCTCAACTATCTCCTTATCAAAGAAACAAGAATGATATTTTGTACTCATATCATTCATTCATTTTCAGTGTTGAAAGAAAAATAGAAATCAAAAAAATAAAAAAAAATCGTTCATTACTGTTCCGGTTCCGACTTTAAATTTTAAGAACCGTTCTCTACGATTTCGGTTTCAAGCTTTGGAAAAGAAACTGAAACTGTTGAATATATATATATTCCGGTTTCAAAATTAAAGAACCGTTGGAAATGGTTTAAGTTTCGATTCTCCCAATAACTGAAAAGAACCGAATCGTGTGCATTCCCCTACTTGTTAGGGTCTTTTGGATTATGGGTCATTCTAGTTTTACAGTATCATTTGCAGAATGTAGATATATATGTAATCCAATATTATTTATTTCTTTTTTATGCATATTTTTTGCTCTGTTATTACTGTATAGATTTGTTGTAGCATAAACTTGACTTTTTATGCAGTTTATTATGTTTATTTTTTTTTTTATAAAAAAAACAATTTAAGGTTAACAAACATATTTTTCTAAGCCAAACGTTTTTTCGTTATCAAATAATACTCATGTTTATGGATAAACAAAAACGTAACATAAACACTGTTTATATAAACACTTAAACAATAAACACTAAACATAAACGGTTACCAAACGGGCCCTTATGCATTGTTTGATCAAAGGAGTATTATTTATATAAATGCCCAATTATATCATAATCAAATGAAATGGAGACATTTTTATTTAAATCATTAAAATAGTTTTCAGAACAATCTATATAACAATTGTGGTAGGTTAGATTCATAAACCCAATTAATAGTATTTCTAGGGTCAACTACAAATTATATTCAATTGATCACAAATGATTTAGGTTAATTAAATTAGACTCGGAATAAATTTGAATTAATATTTCTTTTAATAATATTAATAATAGCAATATAAATCAAGTTTAAATAAAGGGTAATGCTACTCAGGCAGAATTTGTAGGCAGAATGTTTTATATCCATTGGATGCATGTAGTAGGCCCCACCACATACACTCACCACATGCATCCAATGGATGTAAAATATTTTGCCTATGAATTCTGCCTATGAATTCTGCCTACGAATTCTGCCTGAGTAGCATTACCCTTAAATAAAATTGAAGTGACTCAACTTCTTTATTCAAATGAAGTTATATTAGAAAATTTTGACCTCATTATAGAACTTGACCCATTCAATGTGTATATTCAAGTCCAATTCAAATAAATTGTGAGTTAAAAGTTTTCAACTTAACTAATTTACACAAAATAAAAGAAAAAAGAACCAAATTATGCAAAGGAGAATTATTACATAGTCCGAGATTACATGATCCTGACCAATCACACAACCACATCATTAGAAAACTAAATAAAATTGACTCGTTGAGTTATGTGACTATGTGTAATCGATCGAGAACGTGTAGTTCTTAATAACGTAATAATTTTTCTATCCACCAAAAATAACTTGCGTAGACTCTCTTGCAGGGCTTGATGTTTGCGAAAGAGTTAATGCATGTGAACTTCACTTGTATATTATTTTTTAAAATAAAAATATTTAAATCAATCGAAAAGCCATATTAAAATTCATTAACAGTATTTAAATCCATCCAAAGACCATATTAAAATTCATTTGACTCAATCAAATTGCATCTCTAGATTTTAGAGAACTAATTAATTACCCTCTAACTCATTTGATATCAGATGACTATTTGATTAAAAATAAATAATAAAAAAAAAAGCAATTAAATGACTAAAAAGCAAAGCGCTAACTTTCGTGTTAAGTTATAATGAAAAGTGGAAATAAGATACCCTCAAACAGTGATTTAAAATTTTCAATATCCGAGCTTTAAGGTAGAGAGTCGAGACTTTAAGTTTTGCTTTCCTTTTTTAATTAAAAATGAAAAAGAAAAAAAAAGAGAAAAAAAATACCCGATTTAAAAATGTTTAATGTTAGCCTGTAAGTTTAGCTTTCCTTCATTTATATTTTCTTATTTTGGATAACTATGTTACGTGTCAGATGGTTTTGATTAATCCAGCCCCATTAAGACAAAAATGCCCCTCAAATTTGACAAAATTTACTGAGAGCAGTGTAAGGCTGGAATTGCCGGGAAGGAGAAAGTTGAGTCACAGTGGAAAAAGTTACAGCTTTTTGGATTGGAAAAAGGGTTAGTCATTCTTTCCACAAAAGGCCCAAAAGAAAAGCAATCAATAGTTGGAAAGCTGTGCCCTGATACCTGGTTTTCGTCAACGACAAAGTCAAACTATTCACTTTCCAGCTCTAATTCTCCATAAATTTAATTTCAACCTTTATTTCACAAAAAAATAAAAATAAAAAAGATTTTATTAAGTATGATTTTTTAAAAAATAAATAAAATTCCTTGATAATGTACAAAAGCATAAAAATTTAGTAAAATCAGGTGTTATCTGTGTATTACTAAAATCTCTCATCTATTTTCAAATTAAAAGGTAAACTCCTTGAAAAAGAAACTGAAAATTTTAAAATTTTGTTGAAGTTTTATTAATGTGAAAAAGAAAATTTTCTAAAAAATTTGGTTTACCGTAATTACCTATTTTTTTCAAAAATAATGATAAGGAATCCTTTTATTATCCTACATTTCAATTTTATTTGACGTTTTTATCATTTTTTTTCTTAGTCACAAAGAACTGCAGACGTACATGAAAAAAAATTGTTTAATTGGATTGCATACATATTGATTATGTGTTCAGTGGTAGATTCTCTCTTGATTTTGTTTTGAAAATTAGTTAAACCTTATATAAACATGTTAACCATAAACAATTATTTATATAATGATATTTTAATTGAATTTTGTTTCATTTACCCACGAATTGTTCTGGCATAATCTTATATTAATATTTTAACTGAGGCACTAAAAATTACAGTTGATCTATTCCATCTATCTTGTCATCTTGGTGTAGGTACAACAGATAGTGATTCTAGAAAGAGTATATTTGCAAATGAAAAAAGGGCTCAAACATATGTTTATTCTATCTGCATCTCTGTGTTTGTTTGTGTATTATTGTGGATACCACTGTGACTGTGAATAATGAATATGGAAGCTCTATAGTCTCAAAAATAAGGAATTGGCTAAATAATTAATTTTTATTCTATCATTTTATATAGGAAGCTGATATTGACACTCCACTAATATCCTTTGTCATTCCACTTTCACCTTTTTGTAAAGTACAATTACAAAAGTGTCCATCTACTATACAATATTTGATTGTTATATTTTTAATACCCTAATTGCCCTTATTTGATAATGTTAGAATTCTTAACTCCAAATTACAACTTCTCTCCCACATTCTTTTTGGTGTGAAAATACTTCTTCGTTGATTTTAAAAATATTATTTTTTCATGTTGAATCAATTTATCAATATTTATTTTAGAAGTAAAAATGTTTAGGATTCAATATAATGATTTAGAGAGTATCAATCAAATGTATGTGATTCGAATAATAAAAGTTACATGATTAGATAAGTTGGGTAAAAGTTGTTAATAATAGATTACCTAAAGAAATATTACAAATGTATTTGAGTTGGAAACAAACATTATATCAATGAATAAAACCTATTTGAAAAAAAATTAATTATATTTAAAATCAAAAGAAAGTTTAATTTCACTTGAATAAAAATTATGATATATAATTCTTTAAGAAAACTAAGGAAATATTTTTTATTTTAATAGAGAACTTTTAGAAATTAAAAGATGAAAAGAGAAAAACATGACTATGAAATATTTTTTCAATTGTAGTTGTCTTAATTTAACTAAGGAGCCTTTGCACCAAAATTTCAAAAGATAAAAATAAAAAAATTAATATGATATTTTTTTTCGTTTGCTTTTTATTTTCTCTTCCTTCCTTTCTATTTTGTTTGTTCACAAATTGATGGTATGTTTCAAAATTTTAATTTATGTTATTTTATAAATAAGACACATGAAAAATAAATTACACATTTGGTGAGTAAAAATAGAATATTTCAAATTTTAGATTCTTTGAGTTATATAGAATAGGGACACGAATAACAAGTTTCAATAGAAAAATGTCTAAACTATAGTATTTGGGTGGTAATAAATGGATTGTTATATTGTAAACCTAAAGTAAAAAAGTTGAAAAACTTTTTTTTTAAGAAAAATAAAATAAAATTAAAATTGAGTCTTGAATTAGAAGGGCAATTAGGGTACTAAAAATATAAGAATCTAAAATGGTATAACATATGACCACTTTTGTAATTTTACTTTACAAAAATATAGGAGTGGAGTGCCAGAGGATATTGGTGGAGTGCCAATATCAACTCCCTTTTATATAATATAATATAATAAGAGTAATTTAGATAACTATAAATATTTTTTTTGTAACTTTCATATTATTGAAAAAATATTATTGCTAGATTTTTTTTTTTTCATTTCCTTTCATTTCTATTTGATTCTATCTAACTAAACAGACAAAAGTATGTGGGAATTTCTTGTTATGACAAAATAAAATAAATAAAAATCACATGTTTCTTTGCATATGTTTCAAAAAATATTATTAAACTTCACATTTTTATAATTTAAAATAAAAAGCACATAAAACATTTTCTCACACTCCACAATTATTTCAAAAAATATTTTTGAACTTCACATTTTGATTTTTGAAGATTAATTATATTATTTTACTAACAAAAAAAGGAAGTGTAAGAGCACAAAAATAAGTGCAAATATCATAGTTTTTAAATATTGATATTTTTAAACTTTCTTTGAATTATAGCACTGTTCTTCAAACTTTATATCATCTTTTAACTTACTAAAAGGTAAAACCCATAATCTTGGGAAATGTTGGTTAGATAAAATCTGAGAATTATCATATCTCTTCTAGTGTCAATTTGAAATATTAAAATCAAAATTTTCTTTACATATATATACACAGAAGAATGCTAAGGAATAAGTGTCACTTTTGATTGATTGAACAATCAATCATAACTTCTATTTTTATAAAAAAATTAAAAAATTATATTTTAGGACATTATTATTCTTTTTAATATCTTCTTTATTAATTAGTTTTTTTTTTTAAATCAACTAACAGCACGTTTGGTACGCAATAATAGAACAAAATGTAATGCTAATATTACCTTTTTTTTTTATCTATTTCTTTGTTTGGTAAGAAAAATAAAAGTGAGAATGACCGTTCCATATCATTCATTTGGAATGAAAAATAACGAAAATTCATTCCACTACTCAACCTATGGAATGGTCATTTCATTTCCAATAAATATTAAAAAAAAAAAATTTAGTTACCAAAAATAATGTAATCATTATTCAATTCCATCATCATTTCATGTTTGAAACCAAACAATAGAATGAGAATGATCATTTTGTTTCATTCTCATTCTCATTCAATTCTCACTTTAATAAAATACTCATTCCATTCTATTGTTGTGTACCAAACGTAGCATAATGTAAATGGAGTTGTTTTCTCTCTTTTTTTTCAATTGTATATATATATATATATATATATATATATATTGATTGAAGTGAGAGTTCACACCTTGTTGCGATGACAAGTGCTTTCGTCAAAAAGTAATAAGTCTTGAGTTCGAGACTTGGAAGCAGACTCTTCAAAAATGGAGATAATGCTAAAAAGATCGACTAATAAAAAAATCAATGAAATAGAGAAGATATTAAAAGGGGTAATTATGAATTTTTAAAATAAAATATTTTATAAAAGAGAATGAGGTGATTCAAGTTTAAAAGATCGAATAACATGAAATTCGCCCTTAAAATTTTGATTTGAAAAAAAAAAATCAATTTTAAATCGCACCCTCCCAAACATGTAATAAGTGAAATCAATAATAAAGAAAAAATCCTAATTTGCTGAGCATGACGCATAAACTAGTTGATACTGACACAGTAGTTTTCTGGATTTTATAAAGCGAAAAGTTGTCAAGTATAAGGATGTGTCAAGTTTAAGAATGAATATTTATGTTTTCGCTGTGTCAGACTTGGTACACTGCAATCATCAAATAAAAGCTATACATTGAAGACTTACAAAATCATCATTGTCAACTAACTTTTTCAACATTGAGTACAATTGGATGATTGGATCTGTGGAACCTATGTAATATAGGTGAATTAGACAACTCTAGCATTGAAGAACATTTTTTTTCATATATATTTTTTATTTGAATAAATTACATTAATTTTTTCTAAAATTTGATCTAATTACACGAGACATCAAAGAAATAGATTTTGTTATAATGGTCTCTCGTGAGATTTGTTCGGTTACGACAAAGATTCCCTTCGTCTAAAATTTCGTTAGTTTTGTCAAATTTTTTTTAGGGTAAATTATACTGACCTCTCCTGATGTTTGACCTAATTACATCCGGCATTAAACCAATTGATTTTGTTACAATGACCTCTTCTGTAACAGAAATGAACTAACCGACCTTAACTTTTGAATGAAATATCTATTATACTCTTAGTATTATATTGATATAACAAGTTACTAGAATAAACATAAAGAAAAAATTAAAAATAACTTCTTAGTTAAAGTTTTTAAAAACTGAAAAATCAAAAAATTATAAAAAATATTTACTTGATTGACGGTTTTTGAAAACTGTTTTCTAAAAACTTAGTTAAAAAAATATCCATTTTCAGAGAATTATTTTTTATAATTTTTTTAAAAACAGTATTTTTATTTTCTAAGTTATTAAGAACCGTTTTTATTGAGTGCCAAATCAAGTAAACGTTAAAACTTCTCTTGTAACTAACATTGTACCCTAAAGAAGAATGGAGTGTCTAATGCCAAGACATTGGTGGAGTATCAATAGCCTTAGCCTTAGCCTTTTCCTTTTCCTTTTCCTTTTCTCTACACAATGTATTCATTAAAAATAATAAATTTAGTATACTTCCAAAAAAAGAAGTTCTATAGTAATTTTAGATATTATGATAACAAATTAACAATACTTTACAAATTAGGTGATAATAACAACAAAATAAAACTTCTTGCCTTCTCTTTCCTTGTCTATCAAAGGTGAGGATCACACAAAGTGTTATCATTTAGTCAGAGGGACAAGGGACATTTGATCATTAATTAGAAATTGTCATGATACCATATAGTAATCAATATTCCTTTGTTGGTGATATAGCACCATTATATTTGCTAATATATATATATATATATATATATATATAAACAAGGAAAGAGAAGACAAGAAGTTTTATTTTGTTGTTATTACTCACCTAATTAGTTGTTATGTGAGGACAGTCATATCATATGGTCTTGGTAAAATTAAGAAACATGATCCTCCTGGGGAGGCGAAATTATAGTGATAATTAGCATGCATATATATTTTAGCATTCATAGAGTTTAATAACGTGAAAGCTAAGCTCATTTCTTTTAACTCTTACTTAAATAATGAGGTCAACGATGTTTGATGATGCTACACATTTTGTTATTTTTTTCCTAGTGAAACCTACTCCATGCAATTGATTGAGACGGTTCAACAGTTTGACGTCCTCAATCATGGACTCATTGGTCTATCACATCAAATGTTAACATATACCACATACAGATAAATGTATCAAGAGCTCTTAGGATCACAATGGTCTCCTTCATTTTCTTCTCTCTTAGATATTTCGTGATACTTATTTTATGGCCCAAAATGCATTGCGTCATCTTAACAGCGTTTGTTTGATTTAATTTTCTCAAAACGGTTTTCAGTTTTCTAATAATTGAAAATTAAAAAATTATACAAAAGTTAGCTCAGTTCAGAAAATGCTTTCTAAAAATTCAGTTAACAAAATGTCTATTTTTAGAGAATTGTCTTTTAATAGTAATTTGAAAATAATTTTTTATTTTTTGAATTCTTGAAAACTATTTTTTGAGTGACAAACTAAACATGCGCTTAACTTTTGTTCTGATCTTTTCAAAATAAGATTGTATTGCTTGGTGAAACATGAGCTAAGCATGTAACACATTTTGAACAATAAGATCATGCATCGTGAAATATTGAAGAGAAATAGTAATGGAGAGGATACAAATCCGAACGGTTTGATTTTCGCTGCTTCTTTACTGTTAGATTAGGTGGGTCTTAGAGTTGATTTATATGGAGCTCATAATTCAACAGTTAATAATTGGATATACATGTTCACACACACACACACATATGACAATTTTTCTTTGACAATTGAATATCTAACTCTTAAATACTAAGAGAGCCTTCAGTGCATCGATAATATAATGTCACTAATTAATTATATTTTATCACAAAAATAAATTGTATCTATTTCATTTATTCCTATCACGTGTCGACATTAAAGTTTTTCTTTTTTTCTCTAAATTATTAATCTTGTTACAACATAATCAGATTTGGAAAAGCCCGGCCCAGTATTTTGTTCCAGTCTAAGCTTGATCCTGGGTCAGCCTATTCTCTGCCACTAAGATTATGGGCTAGACTTATCGTTGTATAGAGTCATGGCCCGACTGACTTAAAATAGACAAAACGAAAATGGCATGTATAAATATGTATGTCATTCGTTATAAATTCAAGTTCACCTTGATAGGAAGTGTGGAGCCTGATTATACTATACACCCTAACCCAACTTTTAGAGAGGTCTTTTGGTATTTTTCCACTTGTTATGTAGTCCTAAGAGGTGCCTATATATACAGTTTAAACTCTCTGTAATTGTATCCCCTTTTTCTCATCATTGTGAAACCCTGTAACACCAAGGACGTATGTAACCCTACATTTTGGGTGAACCTTGTAAATCTGTTTGTCTTTGCTTGTATGTTTGATCTTCTTTTTTGTTAATTTTTGCAACAACTGGTATCAGTGCCTTAGGTTCGAGTGGGAGCGATGAGTGCAGAAGAAGGAAAGATCGAGATCGAAGGAAAGTTTAATGGAATGGATTTTGGGTTCTGGAAGATGCAGATTAAAGACTATTTGTATTAAAAAAATCTGTATCAGCCTCTTTCAGAAACGAAATCAGAAGACATGAAAGATGCTGATTGGGTTGTTCTTGATCGGTAGGCTCTAAGAGTCATTCGATTGACAATGTCTCGTAACGTCACCTTCAACATAGCGAAGGAGAAGACAACGATGGGTTTGATGGCAGCCCTTGCAGATATGTATGAGAAACCCTCTGAGTCCAACAAGGTATATTTGATGCGGCATTTATTCAATCTGAGGATGTCAAAAGGTGCGTCAATAGTAAACTATCTGAACGAGTTCAACATAATTACGACTCAGTTGAGCTTTGTGGAAATCAATTTTGATAATGAGATCAAGGCGTTGATTCTATTATCCTCTTTACCAGAAAGCTGGAATGGTACTATTATGACAGTGAGCAGTTCTTTTAGAAAAGAGAAGTTGAAGTTTGATGATGTTCGAGACTTGATTCTCGGTGAAGAAATTCGCAAAAGGGAAATAGGCGAGCCATCTAGATTTGCTCTAAATATAGAGAGCGGAGGAAGAACTTCTGAAAGAACAGGCGTGGATCGCAGTAAATCAAAATCCAAAAGTATAGGCAAGTCAAGTACTGAAAAATTTCCTAGCAATTGTTGGAATTGCAGAAAGAATGGACATTCAAAGAAAGACTGTCAGGCACCAAGGAAGAATGACAAATAGGAGCATGAATCTATAAATACAGCTATAGAGGATATTGCTGACACTTTGATTTTGAGCGTGGATAGTCTAGTTGAGTCATAGGTTCTTGACTCGAGTGCATCATTTCACTATACTCCACATAGTGAAATCATGGAGAACTATGTTAATAATGATTTCAGGAAGGTTTATTTGGCTGATGATGAACCTTTGAATATTGTGGGTAAGAGAGATGTTCGAATCAAGCAATCTAATGGGACCGTTTAAAAGATTCAGAATGTGAGACATGTTCCCGATTTAAAAGAGAAATTAGATTTCTGTGGAACAACTTGATGACGAAGGGCATGCAGTAAACTTCATAGGTGGTTTGTGGAAAATCACCAAATGAGCTATGGTTGTGGCTCGTGGAAGCAAGACTGGTACTCTTTACATGATGATAAACACAAGGAATGCTGTTGCAGTTGCTGATTCGGGTGTTGATTGAAATCTGTGGCACCATAGGATGGGTCACATGAGTGAGAAGGGGATGAAAACACCTCTGTTAAAGGAAAACTGTTGGGAATTAAATTAGTGAAAATTGGTTTGTGCGAGGATTGTATCTTCGAAAAACAGAAAAGGGGTCAATTTTTTAAACGATGGTAGGAAACCTAAGACAGAAAAATTAGAGTTGGGTTCATATAGATGTGTGGGGGCCTTCTCCAGTTTTATCTCTTGGTGGCTCATCATATTATGTTACCTTCATCGATGATTCGACAAGAAAGATATGGATTTATTTTTAAAAAAATAAATATGATGTATTTGACACTTTGAAGAAGTGGAAGGCCATGGTGGAGAATGAAACAGGATTGAAGATAAAATGTTTGAGGTCTGATAATAGGGGTGAGTATGACGACAGAGGCTTCAAAGAGTTATGTGTTACTAGTGGGATCATAATGGAGAAGACTGTTCCTGGAACATCGTAGCAAAACGGTGTCGCAGAGCTCATGAATAGAACTTTGAATGAGCGTGCTCAAAATATGAGGATACATGCTGGGTTGCCTAAGATGTTTTGGGCTGATGCAGTTAACACTGCAACATACTTAATCAATCGGGGCATTCTGTTCCTTTAGATGGAGACTTACTAGAGGAGGCTTGAAGCAATAAAGAGGTAAACCTTTCACACCTGAAAGTGTTTGGCTGTGTTTCATATGTGCACATAACTTCTGATGCTAGAAACAAACTTGATCCAAAGTTCAGAAAGTGTACTTTTATTGGGTATGGCACTGATGAGTTTGGTTATCGATTATGGGATAATCAAAATTAAAAGATTATTAGAAGCAGGGATGTCATATTCAATGAGAAAGTAAAGTATAAAGACATATCACAGTAGAATCGATTGATGCTGATGCTCATACTGAAAGTGATGGATTTATTGAGTTAGAGGAAATCATTGAGGATGATGTGTAGAGGAGAGTTCAGAATAATTCAGAAATTATAGTTCCACGGGTGGAACAAGGCACACGTACGATTGTGGTGAGACGATCCTCTAGAACCTCTAGAGCTACACAGCGATATTCATCCTCTTTACACTATTTATTATTGTCTGATGGTGGTGAACCAAAGTGTTATGATGAAACAGTGCAGGTTGATGATTCAACCAAGTGGGAGTCAGTTATGCAGGACAAGATGGACTTTCTCATATCAAATCAGACATGGGAGCTAACTGAGCTACCAAATGTAAGAAGACTTTACATAACAAATGAGTTTACTGAATTAAGGAAAAACATGATAGAGTGAGTGCCACAAAGCTAGATTGGTTGTGAAGGGATTTCAACAGAAGGAAGGTGTTTACTACACTAAAATTTTCTCTCTAATTGTGAGCTGATTACAATCAGATTGGTACTAGGAATCGTGATTGCAGAAGACTTACATCTTGAGCAATTATATATGAAGACTGCTTTCCTTTATTATGATGTGGAGGAGGATATATACATGAGGTAGCCATAGGGATTCGTAATGATTAGTAAGGAGGGTTTGGTATGCAATCTAAAAAGGATCTTGTATGGTTTGAAGCAGGCCCCGAGATAGTGGTATAAGAAGTTTGATGGATTCATGTGTAGTAGTGGCTACAAAAGGTGCCAGGTAGATCACTGTTGTTATGTGAAGAGGTTTGATAGTAGTTATATTATTTTGCTTTTGTATGTGGATAATATGTTGATTGCAGGTTTAAGCCTTAATGTGATTAATAATCTTAAGAAATAGTTGTCTGAACATTTTGCAATGAAAGATCTGGGTGATTCAAAACAGATTCTTGGCATAAGGATTTACAAGGACATACTGGGTGGTACTCTAAAATTTTCACAAGCAAAGTATGTTAAAAAGGTTCTTAATTGATTCAGTATGCAAGATGCAAAACCAGTGAACACCACATTAGCTAGTCATTTAAGACTAACTAAGGAGCAGTCACCCAAGATAGAAGGGAAACGAGCACACATGAAAAATGTTCCATATGCTTCAGTTATCGGCAGTTTGATGTAAGCCATGGTTTGTACCAGGCAAGACATATCACATGTAGTGGAAGTTATGAGCAAGTACATGAGTAATCTAGGCAAACAACATTGGGAGGAAGCAAAATGGATCCTTAGATACTTGAAAGGTACCACGAATACATTATTATGTTTCAGTGGGTCGGGTATTGTGTTGCAGGGTAATGTTGATTCAGACTTGGTTGGTGATGTGGATAATATGAAGAGTACCATTGGGTATGTGAATACTTTGTGTGGTACAATAGTGAGTTGGGTTTATCAATTACAGAAGATTGTGGCTTTCTTGACCACAGAAGCTGAATATGTTGTAGTTACAGAAACGAGCAAGGAGATAATTTGGCTATAGAGGTTCAATTGAAGAGTTGGGTAAGGAGCGAGAGAATAGTATTATATATAGTGACAGTCAGAGTATTATTCATCTTGCTAAGAATCCGATGTGTCATTCTAGAATGAAGCATTTATGGTCGAGGTATCACTTCATTCGTTCACTTTTGGGTGACAAGGTGTTATCACTTGAGAAGATCAATAGAAGTCAGAATCCAATAGATATGTTAACCAAGGCAGTGAGTATTGAGAAACTGAAGTTGCGCTTAGCTTTAGTTGGTGTTCGAGCTTGAGAACAGGGAAGATAGTTGCTGCAGTATTTTGCTATGATTTGGGGCATGAGGGAGTTTTGTTGATTGATATATATTTATCAGTCTCCAAGTGAGAGATTGATAGGAAATGTGAAGCCTGATTATACTATACACCTTGGCCCCAACCCGAATTTTTTAGAGGAGTATTTTGGTATTTTCATACTTGTTATGTAGCCTTGGGAGGTGCCTATATATACAGTCTAAACTCTCTGTAATTGTATCCCATTTTTCTTATCACAGTGAAACCCTGCAACACCAAGGACGTAACCCTAGATTTTAGGTGAACCTTGTAAATCTGTTTATCTTTGCTTGTGTGTTTGATCTTCTTTTCCGTTAATTTTCACAACACACCTTGTATTGAGTTTCATCTAAAAAATTATGTATATCTTATCTAAAAATGCATGCATTTTTGTGACATTAGAAATGCAAAACAACTAAATGAATAGAAAAAATAATAACCAAAAAAATGATAAATAGAATAAAAAAATCAAAACAAACCCAAAAAGAATTAATAAATAGTGTTTTTAATAATTCAATCACAGACAATAATACAAAAAATAATCATCTATAAATATAAATCAATATATATATCTATTTTAGAAACAGTAAAAAAAATCAGATTTGTCCGGAGAAGATAAATACACTAAAATATATGAACAAATTAGACAAATTTTGAAACACCGGTCTAAGATCTTCTTAAAGAGAAATTTTGAGAAAATATTGTAAATTTTTCTACATAATTGTAGATTTTAATAAGAATAAAAAAATCTAGAGAAAGTAATGAGGTAGATGTAATACCCCTCTCCAACACATGGTATGATATTGTCCGCTTTGAGCCTGAGCCCGCATGATTTTGCTCTTGGGTTTTACCCCAAAAGGCCTCATACAATTTGAAGAGAATATACTACATATAAGTACATCCCCTTTTCCACACCCAGGCGATGTGGGATTGAGCACCCTGTACCCTGTCAGTGTGGTAGCTCAGCCCAGTGTCTGTCTTCGTACCAGCCCACTCACACCCGTTCATAAGGGTTACTACAATCCACCCCCCTACGAGGCCCGACGTCCTCATCGGCACACTTCCGGCTGGGTTCAGGCTCTGATACCAACTGTAATATCCCGCTCCAACACATGGTATGATATTGTCCGCTTTGGGCCTGAGCCCGCACGGTTTTGCTCTTAGATTTTACCCTAAAAGGCCTCATACCATTTGAAGAGAAGATACTACATATAAGTATATCCCCTTTTTCACACCTAGGCGATGTGGGATTGAGCACCCTGTACCCTGTCAGTGTGGTAGCTCAGCCCAGTGTCTGTCTTTGCACCCACCCACTCACACCCGTCCACAAGGGTTACTACACTGTAATACCCCGCTCCAACACATGGTATGATATTATCCACTTTAGGCCTGAGCCCGCACGATTTTGCTCTTTGGATTTTACCCTAAAAGGTCTCATACCATTTGAAGAGAACATACTACATATAAGCACATCCCCTTTTTCACACCTAGGCGATGTGGGAATGATCACCCTGTACCCTATCAGTGTGGTAGTTCAGTCCAGTGTCTATCTTTGCACCTGCCCACTCACACCCGTCCACATGAGTTACTACAATCCACCCCCCTACAAGGCCCGACGTCCTCGTCGGCACACTTCCGGCTGGGTTTAGGCTTTGATACCAACTGTAATACCCCGCTCCAACACATGGTATGATATTGTCCGTTTTGGGCTTGAGCCCGCACGATTTTACTCTTTGGGTTTTACCCCAAAAGGTCTCATACCATTTGAAGAGAACATACTATATATAAGCACATCCCCTTTTTCACACCCAGGCGATGTGGGATTGATCACCCTGTACCCTGTCAGTGTAGTAGCTCAGTCCAGTGTCTGTCTTTGCACCCGCCCACTCACACCCGTCCACTTGGGTTACTATAATAGAGGTGGACTATAAATACTTTAAGAGCTACCTGTGAAAATAGAATCAAAGAAAATAGAAAAAAGTAAACATTAATATGATTTCTAATTAAGAGAAATTGATATACCAACGATGAAAATGAATATGGCGATGGTATATTCGCAACTAGATCTGAGTTGAATAATTTGTGATCTATTTTGATACTCAGATGAAGGTTATTAATCTACCTCCTATAAGACGAAAATGCCCTCATATTTGACTAAATAATGAGAGCATGAAAGTTAAGAGGGAAAAGGTGCACGCTTTTTGTTGTTATAAAATAAGGTTTAGACATTCTTTCACACACAAAGGAAGAGCAATGAATAGTTGGAAAGCTGAATTCTCACAACCTTTTATTTAAAAAGAAATTGTATAAACACATAAAATTGAGTTAATGAAATCACATGTTTAATGGCGCGCACACACACACACACACACACACACATATATATATATATATATATATATTTATACATAATGGTTACATGTTAATATTAATTAGTTAACACTTAACCATGTTAATATTAAATAACACATTTTTCATTTTTTCACACTCCACAGTCTACAATTATTTCAAAAAGTATTTTTAAACTTCACATTTTGATTTTTGAAAACTAATTATATCATTTTACTAAACAAAATAAAAGGAAGTATAAGAGGACAAAAATAAGTGCAAATATAGTAGTTTTAAAATTTTATGTTTTTTGATATGTTTATACTTTCTTTGAATTTGAGTACTGCTATTCGAACTTTATATAGTCTTTTAACTTATCTAGAATCCCATCATTTGGAAAAAGTTGGTTCAATTTGAAATGGCAAAATTAAATTTTACTTTATATATATATTTGAGATGACTACTATATTTTTGATTGGCTGCATTCAAGATTATGAATTTTTAAAATAATATTTTATAAAAACGAATGAGGTAATTCAAATTTAAAAGAACAACTAATATGCCTGTTTCGGATAACATGGAATTCGCACTTTAAAATTTCATTTGAAAAAAAAAATCAATTCTAAAGTGTACCATACCAAACATGTAATAAGTGAAATTCACTAAAAACAAAATCCTAATTTGTTGAGCATGATGCATAATCTAGTTGATACTTGATATTTTACTAGATTTTATAAAGTGAAATTTGTCAAGTATAAAGATGAATATTTATGTTTTCGGTGTGTCAAACTTGGTACAATGCAATCATAAAATAAAAGCTATACATGTAGACTTACAGAATCATCAATGTCAAATGATTGGATCTATGGAACATGTGTAGTCTATGTGAATTAGCCAACTCTAAAATTCAAGAACAAGACATTGTTTCTTGCTGGGGAAAATTACACTCACCTCGCTTGTAAATAGGCAAAATAACATAGACCTCTCTTGTGTTTTTAAAAATAACACTGACCTCCCCTGTTAATGTACCTTTTGTAACACTAACATCCCCTGTCAGCTTTACAGGTACGAAGACTGCTAATGTCATGATATTTTTGACCTGAAAATTCCAAAAGGCCCTTAAAACGTATGAAAGAACTAAAATACCCTCCTTTGACATATTATTTGTGGACATTTTTGCCCCCACTATTCATCATCTCCTTCTCCCAAATTAAACCCACTATTTTCCTGGCACTTGATATCTATCCATCTGATTTTGCTCATTTATGTATGCTTCAGTGCACTAAAATCAACCAAACAATCAATTTTCACAAAGATTCATGTTCTTACATAATGCATATATACACACACACACACACACACACACACATACATATACACTCTCTCTTATAACACACACGCATACACACACACACACACACATATATATATCACACACAAATCAGTTCCTCTCTCTCTCTTCCCAATTGTTGTTTCTTAATACAACAGAAACAGTGAAATGAAATAAGAAATCAAACCCAATGTAATACATTTCACTGATACAAGACTACTGATATCAATTCCAACATGATTGTTATTCAAATCACCATACTTATCATCCCTCAATGTATCAATTCAACAGTAATAACCCTAATTTTTCTCTCAACCAACAACCCAAATGGCCATCATCAAATACATTCAAAGGAAACCCAATTAGAAATATAACAAAAGCTAAACCATCACCATTTTTTGGTGACATCGAAAACGAGAAATAGGTCAAAAAAGAAACCATTTTCTTTGGGATTCCTTCCCCCTTCTTGGTGATTTTTTTTTGTAAATGAGTCGCCCAACACTTGAACTTAACGACCAAGCGAGTTGTACGGATGAACCACTATTAACAACCTTGGCATCACCATATGGAGTGAGATGGGACTCAAATGTTGAATCTTAATTTATCGAAATTCTTGAAAGAAAAAGACAAATTTGGATATGTAGTTAGGGTTTTGAAGTACAGAAAGTGTAAAGAAAAGCTACCTGGAAAGGAAAAAGCGGCCATAGTCGATCTGGTTTTGAGCTGAGATTTTGGGACTCTGCTTTGTGTATTGTTCTGGACTTTCTCTCTTTAGGGTTTGTGGTCGATGGTGACGTCAGAGGAGGTGACATAGTTTATAGGTTTGGTGGAGGGAGGGGATTTGCGATTGAAGAGGTTGATAAGACGGTGGTTGATAGTGGTGTTGGAGAGGTGACAGATGTGTGAATGCCGAAGGTCAGTGTTATTTTTGAAACTATAGGGGAAACTGTTATTTCGCCTATTTACAGAGGAGGTCAATGTAATTTTTCCTTCTTGTTTTTATACTTTTTATTTTATGATGACAGTAGTATTGAAGCTCTTAGATGATTCCATAATTTAGGTCAAGTGCAGTTTTTGTTCAACCGTCTCACATTCGTATACTTAGAGATTTGAATGATCTACTTTTCACTTTGAAAAAAATATATATCATTGAACCACACGTCTCATTTATCATTCACTTCGAAATCTCAACCCTTAAAATGTGAGGCAAACATAAACTCATTTAAGTAACACGAGTGATTGGAACTCATTTAGTAAATAATTGTAGCATGTTGAATGCTACATTCTACGTTCTAATTTTCATTTATCACTTTTTATGCTTCTAGCATTCAGTTATGGACTTATGGTTGGTATTGGTAACAAGGTTATTAAAAAAAATTAATAACATCTTAGCATGTATACTCAGGGGCGGACCGGGCATGTGCCCAGGACCATTGAATTTTTTTTTCTTTACCTGTATATGTATAGTTTTTTTGAAATTTAAAAAATGCTCCCCCTCAATTTAATTTTTACCTTGCAAAGTAGATAGACTGTTTCATCTATTGGGTTAATACACTTCTTTTAAATAGAAAAACCCAATTCTGTTGGAGTTCAATACGTTTTATCTATTGGGTTAATACATTTCTTTTAAATAGAAACATCCAATTCTCTTAGAAGCCAATACATTTTATAAAACAGAAAAAAAATAAAGACAAGATATAGCGCAACAAGCCTTTATGGAGAATTATAAAATCCTTTTCAGTAGTTAGTTACTACTTGCATCTCCACAACATCCTTTTCAGTTTCAATTAATGGAGAATTATGTGAATTTTTCTAAAGCATTAAAGGTCTAAGACAAAGAGACCTTTATCCCCTATCTATTTCTTTTAGCCATGGACTCTATGTCAACCATTGTCAACCATATGACCTAAACTAACCATCTCTTCACCTACCATTGGAGATGCAAGACTCTCAAACTATCTCGCCTCTCATTTGCAGATGATGTTTTTATGCTTTGTTGTGGGAGTATCAATTCTGCAAAAACTATCAAGATTGCCCTTGACACCTTTTCTTAACTCTCAATTCTCGTTCCTAACCCTAACAAGAGCCAACTTTCCTTTATGGAGTGCCAAAATCTACCAAACAAGTCATTTGTAACCTTTTCAAATTTCCTTGTCGTTCATTACCTATTAAGTATCTCGGCATCCCATTGATAACCACAAGATTGACAGATGCAAACTGTCAGTCACTTATAGACAATATCCTTGCAAAAATTACAAACTAGACTGCAAAAACACTCCCCTTTGATGGGAGATGGCAATTTATTAAAACTACGCTTTTTAGCATGCATATTTTTTGGAGTAACCTAATGATATTGCCTTCTAAAGTGATTGCTCAAATCAATCAGATTCTGTAAAAGTTTCTCTGGGCAGGGCCTAAAATGACCAAATTCAGAGCAAAGGTGCCTTGGGAGAAAATATACATGCCAAGGGAGGCATGAGGTCTTGGTATCCTTGATCTACAACTATGGAACAAGGCTTCAATTCTTAAATATACCTGGACATTATGCTCAGAAGATACCAACAACATGTGGAAGGAATGGACTTTCAAGCATTTGATCAAACATAAGAGTTTTTGGGAGCTTAAAATTCCAAACAATTGCTCATGGTTCTGGAGGAAGTTGCTACCAAATAGGAGCATTGCCCAACAACTTGTTCAACACAAAGTCAATTCTGATGCATCTACAATGGTTTTCTTTGACAGCTAGTTGCCATGTGTACCCCTTTACCAGATAATTGATTATTCATCTAGACAGGGCTGGAATATCAACAAACACATGAGAGTGTCATCTCTAATGTTGAATGACCAATGGGTATGGCCTAGACATATACATAACTTGGTATCCCTTGTTTTTGACACTGCCTATATCCCACCTCTTTATCCAAACAAAACTGACCTCATCCAATAAACCCCTTCACCAAATAAATCTTACTCACTCCATCACACCCTTACTGCCATCTCTCGTCTATTTCCTAATGTCCATTGGCATAAAATAACCTGGTTAGCAAATCATCGGATCGCGTACACACACTTTCTACTCAGAGTATGGTGTCGGATCCGGAACCTTTCAGGATTTACCACTCCATGGATAGGGACATAGCCAGCTCGGGCCCAGGGGGCACGTGCCCCTTGGGCCCAGGCTGGCCCATTATTATTATTTTTTTATATATATAGGTATATAATTTGTAAAGTATTACATAATTCCCCCCCTGAATTTATTTTTTGTTCTAAAAAAGCCCCTTGTGACAAAGCTGGCCATTAAACTTTTTTTTATATATATAGGCATATAATTTGTAAAGTATTACATAATGGCCCTAAATTTGTTTTTTTTTTTTATTTCTATAAATCTCTCTATTCTTTCTTCTTTTCCTTCTTACTCTTATTCTTCCTCTTCATTTTTTTTATTCTCTTGAAATAAATTTGTATTCCCTTTCTTGAGTTAAATCCTAATTTTTTTGAAAATGTTATTTTGACCATATATACTTAAAGATAGTCTTCTAAAATTAAACTTATATATAATATTCCAACAAAATCCATTTTCAAGTAAGTATGAATGATTTTTACGAATTTACTATCATTTTCAAAAAAGGAAACAAATTGTATAGCACTATCTGGATTGATTTCCGTGGCCATAATCAAACCAACGTGCCTAATATTGATTGTTAGTTAATATTGTATATTAAAAGACCAACGTGACCAATGGTTGACCAATGGTTAACCAATACAACCATTCTTTTAATAGAAGTCCGTTTAGTTGATAGCCCCAACCCACCCCCCCCCCCCCCCCCCCCCCCCCCCCCCCCCTCCTCTCAAAACTTGGTGCGTAAGTAATACAAATACTTGTTGGACAAAAAATACAATTACTTTGAATCTAAAGTATAACAAAATATTTTCAAACCATTACAATTCAAAGTCCAATCTAATAAAAATTTGAGACATACAAGCATGATTGTACCTGTTGATGTTGGTTGTTTAATGAAATATTTATTTCTTGTCTTGAGAAAAGAAAAGAAGAAAACTTATTACTCCATTAATGCTTTATAGCAATGCATAGGTGGCTAATATTTAAAAAAAATTCCTAAAGACCAAGCCTGTGGCCCAGTGGTATGTGCTCTTTAAAAAACAAAAAAAAAATATTTTGAAAAAAAAAAATCAACCCTGGTGGATTAATTTTATTTTATGTCTATTCCATTATATTATAACATAGTGTGGTTAAGGTGTTGTTCAGATGAGAGGAATGGAGTCGGTTCAATTCTTTTCACCGTTAACCAAAAAGGGAAAAGAAAAATCATCACTAACAAGTTACTAGAATAAACATAAAGAAAAAAAAAATAAAAATAACTTCTTAGTTAATGTTTTTAAAAACTGAAAAATCAAAAAATTATAAAAAATTTTTACTTGGTTGACAGTTTTTGAAAATTGTTTTCTAAAAACTTAGTTAAAAAAATATCTATTTTCAGAGAATTATTTTTTTATAATTTTTTTAAAAACAGTTTTTTATTCTCTAAGTTATTAAGAACCTTTTTTTTTTCAGTGACAAATCAATTAAACGTTAGAACTTATTTTGTAACTAACATTGTACCCTAAAAAAGAATAGTGTGTCTAAAGACATTGGTGAAACATAAATAACAGCAGCCTTTTTAAAAATAATAAATTTAGTATATACTTCCAAAAAAAGAAGTTCTATAGTAATTTAGATATCATGATAAGTTGATAACAAATTAACAATACTTTACAAATTAGGTGAGTAATAACAACAAAATAAGACTTGGATCTTGTCTTCTCTTTCCTTGTCTATCAAAGGTGAGGATCACACAAAGTGTTATCATTTAGTCAGAGGGACAAGGGACATTTGATCATTAATTAGAAATTGTCATGATACCATATAACCAATATTCCTTTGTTGGTGATATAGCACCATTATATTTGCTAATATATATATATATATATATATATATATAAGGAAAGAGAAGACAAGAAGTTTTATTTTGTTGTTATTACACACCTAATTTGTTGTGATGTGAGGACAGTCATATCATATGGTCTTGGTAAAATTAAGAAGCATGATCCTCCTGGGGAAGCGAAATTATAGTGATAATTAGCATGCATATATATTTTAGCATTCATAGAGTTTAATAACGTGAAAGCTAAGCTCATTTCTTTTAACTCTTACTTAAATAATGAGGTCAACGATGTTTGATGATGATACACATTTTGTTATTTTTTTCCTAGTGAAACCTACTCCATGCAATTGATTGAGACGGTTCAACAGTTTGACTTCCTCAATCATGGACTCATAGGCCTTCTAAATATCTTGCCAATTTGGACTTTATTGTAATTTTCTTTTTCTTTTTTGGGTTTAGGGTTCGGTTGGTCTATCACATCAGATGTTTACATATACCACATACAGATAAATGTGTCAAGAGCTCTTAGGATCACAATGGTCTCCTTGATTTTCTTCTCTCTCTTAGATATTTCGTGGTACTTATTTTATGGCCAAAATGCTTTCTGAAAATTGTACAAAAGTTAGCTTAGTTATCAATTTCCAAAAATGCTTTCTGAAAATTCAGTCAACAAAATGTCTGTTTTTAAATAATTGTCTTTTAATAGTAATTTGAAAATAATTTTTTATTTTTGAATTCTTGAAAACTATTTTTTTGAGTGACAAACTAAACATGCCCTTAACTTTTGTTCTGATCTTTTCAAAATAAGATTGCATTACTTGGTGAAAGATGAGCTAAGCATATAACACATTTTGAACAATAAGATCATGCATCGTGAAATATTGAAGAAAAATATTAATAGAGAGGATCCAAATCCAAACGGTTTGATTTCCGCTCCTCCTTTACCATTAGATTAGGTGGGTCTTAGAGTTGATTTATATGGAGCTCATAATTCAACAGTTAAGGATAACACACACACACACACACACACACACATATATATATATATATATATATATATATATATATATATATATATATATGACTATTTTTCTTTAACAATTGAATATCTAACTATTAAATACTAAGAGAGCCTTCACTGCATCCATAATAAAATGTCACTAATTAATTATATCTTATCACATAAATAAATTGTATCTATTTCATTTATTCCTATCACGTGTCAACATTAAATTTTTTCTTTTTTTTTTCTCTAAATTATTAATCCTGTTACAACAGAATCAAATTTGGAAAAGCCCGACCCATGATTTTGTTCCAATCTGAGCCTGTGCCACTAAGATTATGGGCTAGACTTATCGTTGTATAGAGTCATGGCCCAACTCACTTAAAATAGACAAAATGAAAATGGCATGTATAAATATGTATGTTATTCGTTATAAATTCAAGTTCACCCTGATAAGAAGTGTGGAACCTGATTATACTATACACTCTGACCCAACTTTTAGAGGGATCTTTTGGTATTTTCCCACTTGTTATGTAGTCCTAAGAGTTGCCTATATATACAGTCTAAACTCTTTGTAATTATATCCCATTTTTCTCATCATAGTGAAATCCTGCAACACCAATGACGTAGTCCTAAATTTTGGGTGAACCTTGTAAATCTCTTTGTCTTTGCTTGTGTGTTTGATCTTTTTTTCTGTTAATTTTCGTAACAACTGGCATCAGAGCCTTAGGTTTGAGTAGGAACAATGGGTGCAGAATAAGAAAAGATCAAAATCGAAGGAAAGTTCAATAAAACAGATTTTGGGTTCTGGAAGATGCAGATTGAAGACTATCTGTATCAGAAAAATCTGTATCAGCCTCTTCAAGAACGAAATCAGAAGATATGAAAGATGCTGATTGGATTGTTCTTGATAGGTAGGCTCTAGGAGTCATTCGATTGACACTGTCTCGTAACGTCGCCTTCAATATAGTGAAGGAGAAGACAACGACGCGTTTGATGGCAACCCTTGCAGATATGTATGAGAAAACCTCTAATTCCAACAAGGTATATTTGATGCGGCGTTTATTCAATCTGAGGATGTAAGAAGGTACGTTAGTGACAAACTATCTGAACAAGTTCAACACAATTACGACTCAGTTGAGTTATGTGGAAATCAATTTTGATGATGAGATCAGTGCGTTGATTCTATTATTTTCTTTACTAGAAAGCTGGAACGGTACTGTTACGGCAGTGAGCAGTTCTTATAGAAAAAGGAAGTTAAAGTTTGATGATGTTCGGGACTTGATTCTCAATGAAGAAATTCATAAGAGGGAAATAGGCTAGCCATTTGGATTTGCTCTAAATACAGAGAGCAAAGGAAGAACTTCTGAAAGAATAGGCACGGATCGTAGTAAATCGAAATCCAAAAGTACAGGTAAGTCGAGTACTGAAAAAATTTCTAGCAATCGTTGGAATTGCGAAAAGAAAGGATATTCAAAGAAAGACTGTCGGGTACCAAGGAAGAATGAAAAATGGGAGCAGGAATCTGTAAACGCAGCCATATATATATATTTATTTATACATTATGGTTAGATGTTAGTATTAATTAGTTAACACTTAACTATGTTAGTATTAAATAACACATTTTTCATTTTTTCACACTACATAGTCTACAATTATTTCAAAAAGTATTTTTAAACTTCACATTTTGATAAGAGGACAAAAATAAGTGCAAATGTAGTAGTTTTAAAATTTTATGTTTTTTGATATCTTTATACTTTCTTTGAATTTGAGTACTGTTATTCGAACTTTATATCATCTTTTAACTTGTCTAGAATCCCATCATTTGGGAAAAGTTGGTTCAATTTGAAATGGCAAAATCAAATTTTAGTTTAAAAATTATATATATATATATATATATATATATATATGAGATGGCTACTATAGTTTTGATTGGTTGCATTCAAGATTATATATATATATATATATATATATATATATATATATATATATATATATATATATGAGATGACTACTATAGTTTTGATTGGTTGCATTCAAGATTATGATTTTTTAAAATAATATTTTATAAAAACAAATGAGGTAATTCAAATTTAAAAGAACAACTAATATGCCTGTTTCGGATAACATAGAATTCGCACTTTAGAATTTGATTTGAAAAAAATCAATTCTAAAGTGTACCATACCAAACATGTAATAAGTGAAATTAATTAAAAACAAAATCCTAATTTGCTGAGCATGATGCATAATCTAGTTATAAAGTGAAAGCTGTCAAGTATAAGGATGAATATTTATGTTTTTGGTGTGTCAAACTAGGTACAATGCAATCATAAAATAAAAGCTATACCTGTGTAGTCTATGTGAATTAGACAACTCTAACATTCAAGAACAACATATTATTTCTTGCTAAAAAAATTACACTGACCTCCCTTATAAATAGGCAAAATAACATGGACCTTTCCTATGTTTTTAAAAATAACACTGACCTCCCTGTTAATGTACCTTTTGCAACACTAACCTCCCCTGTCAGCTTTGCAGGTACGAAAATTGCTAATGTCATGATATTTTTGACCTGAAAATCCTAAAAGGCCCCCAAAACGTATGAAAAAAATTAAAATACCCTCCTTTGATATATTATTTGTGGACATTTTTGCTCCCATTATTCATTATCTCCTTCCCCCAAATTAAACCCACTATTTTCCTGGCACTTGATATCTACCCATCTGATTTTGCTCATTTATGTATGCTTCAGTGTACTAAAATCAACCAAGTAAATAATCAATTTTTACAAAAATTCATGTTCTTGCATAATGCATATAGATATATATATATACACACATATACACATACACCATCTCTTATAACACACGCATATATACATATATGTATATATATACATATCACACGCAAATCAGTTCCTCTCTCTCTCTTCCCAATTGTTGTTTCTTAATACAACAAAAATAGTGAAATGAAACAAAAAATCAAACCTAATGTAATATATTTCACTGATACAAGATTACTGATATTAATTCCAACATGATTGCTATTCAAATCACCGTACTTATCATCCGTCAATGTATCAAATTCAACAATAATAACCCTAATTTTTCTCTCAACCAACAACCCAAATGGACCACCATCAAATACATTCAAAGGAAACCCAATTGGAAATATAACAAAAGCTAAACCATCACCATTTTTCGGTGACATCAAAAACGAGAAATAGGTCAAAAAAGAAACCATTTTCTTTGGGTTTCCTTCCCCCAGCTTGATGGTTTTTTTTGTAAATGAGTCCCCCAACACTTGAACTTGATGACCCAATGAGTTGTACGGATGAACTACCATTAACGACCTTGGCATCACCATATGGAGCGAGATGGGACTCAAATTTTGAATCTTTATCAAAATTCTTGAAAGAAAAGGACAAATTTGGATATGCAGTTAGGGTTTTGAAGTACCAAAAGAGTAAAGAAAGGCTACCTGGAAGGGAAAAAAATGGCCATAGTCAATTTGGTTTTGAGCTGAGATTCTGGGACTCTGCTTTGTGTATCGTTCCAGACTTTCTCTCTCTAGGAGTTGTGGTCGATGATGACGTCAGAGGAGTTGACAGAGTTTATAGGTTTGGTGGAGGGAGGGGATTTGTGATCGATGAGGTTGATAAGGCAGTGGTTGATGGTGGCGTTGGAGCGGTGACAGCTGCGTGAATGCCGAAGGTGTAAGCAACGATTAAGCCAATATGTGTTGTGTATATATATATATATATATATATATATATATATATATATATATATATATATGCTTGTGATAAGGTTAGTTTGGTTAATATCAGTGTAATTTTTCCTTTATATTATTATATATTTTTTGATTTAAACATCAATAATTGGTTCAGATTTATGTATATACATGTGTATATATATGTATGTATGTGTATATATGATACATGGGTTAAAATTAAAGGGTAGATAGGTTTTTTTACATTATCAGATTTGTTCAAATAAAATATAATAAAAAATACATGGGTATATGTATATATATATATATGCTTGTGATAAGGTTAGTTTGGTTAATATCAGTGTAATTTTGCCTTTATATTATTGTATATTTTTTGATTTAAACACCAATAATTGATTCAAATTTATGTATACATGTATATATGTATGTATGTGTATATATGATACATGGGTTAAAGTTAAAGGGTAGATATGTTTTTTTACATTATCAGATTTGTTCAAATAAAATATAGTAAAAAATACATGGGTATAATTGTCTTTTCACTAATTTAATCAACCGACAACACTGACAGGGGAGGTCAGTGTTATTTTTGAAACTACATAGAAACTGTTATTTCGCCTATTTACATGGGAGGTCAGTGTAATTTTTCCCTCTTGTTTTTATACTTTTTATTTTATGATGACAATAGTATCGAAGCTCTTAGATGATTTCATAATTTAGGTCACGTGCAGTTTTTGTTCAACCGTCTCACATTTGTATACTTAGAGATTCGAATGCTCTACTTTTCACTTTGAAAGAAAAATATCATTGAACCACACGTCTCGTTTATCATTCACTTCGAAATCTCAACTCTTAAAATATGAGGCGAACAAAAACTCATTTAAGTAACACGAGTGATTGGAACTCATTTAGTCAATAATTGTAGTATGTTGAATGCTACATTCTATGTTCTAATTTTCATTTATCACTTTTTATGCTTTTAGCATTCAGTTATGGACTTATGGTTGGTATTGGTAACAAGGTTATTAAAAAAAAATTGATAACATCTTAGCATGTATACTCAGGGGCGGACCAAGCATGTGCCTAGGACCTCGAATTTTTTTTTTCTTTACCTGTATATGTATAGTTTTTTTGAAATTTAAAAAATGCTCCCCCTCAATTTATTTTTTACCTTGCAAAGTAGATGGACTATTTCATCTATTGTGTTAATACACTTCTTTTAAATAGAAAGACTCAATTTTGTTGGAGTCCAATACGTTTTATCTATTGGGTTAATACATTTCTTTTAAATAGAAATACCCAATTCTCTTGGAGGCCAATACATTTTAGAAAACAGAAAAAAATAGGGACAAGATATAGTGCAACAAGCCTTTGCTTTGTTGCAGTGACACAAACTTTCCTCTTCCGCAAATGTGTGTATCAAATCCTCTCATCTCTCCTCTCATAGCCCAAAGTTTTTATCATTTGATCTTTTCTTTTCTTCTCTCTTAACCCAAATTTGAACCTCATGCGATTGTTTAATTTTTTTATTTTTTTTCTTTTTTTCTTTCTTTGGGCCAAATGTAATGATATTTTGATATTGATATCTTATTTTGCTTCTGACTTAAAAAATTAATCAGTAATGAGTTTTGACTTTTAAGTTTCAATTGTGTATTTCTTAAATATTCTTAATGTTTGAGAAGTACATCTCAAACTAGGACCTTTAATTTACTGAATTTGGCAAAACTTTGATTATTTAGAAAATTAGGTCATTAAGAGATTGTTAATTTTGATTTTGAATTCTCTCATTACAATACCAAAGATGATGTTTTACAGAAATTCATACGTTGATGGCTAAATTGTTTCACCCGTTTTGATGTGGGTTGAAACATTGGATCTTAAACCAGACATCGGATTGGATAGCAAGTAACAACAGAGATGCCTCTTTTAGTTAAGCGCTTGGAGAGAGAGTATGATTGATTTGACATGTCTCATAGTTCAACTAGTATTTAGATAATTTTTGTTCCACTTTAAATGAGTATTGATATGGAATTAGATTAAGAATATTACACTACCCATTGAAAGATAATGGTTTTGCTATTTTTCTGTTTCTTATTTTTATTTTTATGTGAAAAAATTATATTTGTTACGTTGGTTTTTTTTCCCTCACCAAATACCCTACACCCCCCCCCCCAACACACACAAAAGTCTTGGGTTCAAAACTTTGTATTTTGTCATTAAACTGGTGGGCTGTTGCTTGGCAGATCCAAAATGTGGTGCCATCGAAGATGATTAATTGTAGAGCTATTTCAAGTTTCTAAACCGTATAATTATATTGTTGTGCATTAGGACTACGAATCTAGGAAGGATGGACACGGCGACATGAGAAATCCTAAAAAAAACAAGATACGAAAATAGCGAGGATACATTTATAAAATAATAATATAATATATTAATATATATTCATTATTAAAAAAAAATATTATATTATAGAAATACTTTAATTCATCATGAAGCAATTAAGAACCAAACAAACTTGTAAACAAAAATAGACAAATAGATTAAATAACTAGACTTATTCAACTATGATGCTTCAATTTTTTTTATTTTTTAATCCTCTACATATATTTAGCTTATATTGTTCATCATAACTCAGTCGCATATAAATTCTTTCTGAAACACTTGAATAACATCACTACTACGAAGCGTCCGAGGAGTGTTCAAAAAGAAAAATTTTCACAACACTTGTACGAAGTGTCCGACACGTGTTTGAAGAGTGTCTGTCGTCACAAAGACATCATCCGTGCTTTTTAGGTACCAATTTATCCTACGACATCATGAAGACATTGAATGACATGGACAAGGAGAGATCAACTTAATCGCTCACCATTTCGTTTAGGTCATTCGAATGGCCACTTTCAAAATGTGGAAAGCCATATTCAAATTTTGGAGTGACGTGGCTATTCATAATTATGGCTAACTTAGTCAAACTGGTATGGTGTTAGTTGGACTGACCACTTTTATTAATTTTTTATTTTATTTATTTATTTATATGTATAGTTGTTTTTGATAAGAGAGGGAGAAAGACAGAAAGAGCGGGGGGAGAGAGAAAAAAATACAGGTAACTTAAACATGCAAGCCAACATAGCTGCCAAATGTGCCGAGTCTATTTGGTAGTAGGATGTGGGGCTCGCTACCTTGGCTTGATAATTATAAGGAAAATGTTATTTTTGTGAATGTCATTTTTGTCGTTTACAAAACATAACATAATATCTAATGGATGGATGTTCACTACACATTTGGTGATAAATTTTCACTTTACATATCATTATCCTATATATATATATATAGATACACTAGTGTATACCTGTGCCTACCGCACTATTATGCACTCACAATCTTTACCGTTAGATAGAGTGATTTTAGACAGTAGCATAATTGACTTAATTACACCCAGCATCAAACTAATAGATTTTGTTATAATGACCTCTCCTGAGTTTTCTCCGTTAGACAAAAACCCCCCTTCGTCCAAAATTATGTTACTTTTGTCAAAAAAATTATGGTAAATTACACTGACCTCCCTGAGATTTGACCTAATTACACCTGGTATCAAACTAATTGATTTTGTTACAATGACCTCCCCTATAACAGAAATGAACTAACTGACGTTAACTTTTGGTTGAAATGTCTATTCTATCTTCAATATTATATTAATATAAAAATTAAAATATTTATATATATAAAATGACATTTTTGCCCATCTAATATTATATATAGTAAATATTATTATATATATATATGTGTGTGTGTGCGCACAACCTTAGCTGCCATCATCACCCCCATCGATACCACATCAAGATCACCGCCATGCCACATACCAGACCCACCACTCACGGCTGCCATGCTATGAACCACCACTAGTTGAGCCCCCATGAGCCACCACAACCATCGTGCACAACCCCAGCTGCCATGACCACCACCATATAAATATTATTATATTAGATGGGCAAAAGTGTCATTATATATATATAAATATTTTAATTTCTATATCAATATAATATTAAGGGTAGAATAGACATTTCACCCAAAAGTTAACATCGGTTAGTTCATTTATGTTACAGGAGAGGTCAATGTAGCAAAATCAATTAGTTTGATATCAGATGTAATTAGGTCAAATCTCAAGGGAGGTCAGTGTAATTTATCCCAAACCTCAGGGGAGGTTAGTGTAATTTACCATAATTTTTTTTGACAAAACTAACAAAATTTTATACAGAGGAGGGTCTTTGTCTAACGGAGCAAATCTCAGGACAGGGATGGAGCCAATGAAGGCCCACCAGGGGGCACGTGCCCCCCCTCAACTTTTTAAAATTCTTTATATGCTATATATATTTTTAAAAATATTTAAATGTGCCCCCCCTCAATTCTTTAAAATTTTTATTTTGCATTTATGATTTTTTTAAATTTTAAGAGTGACCCCTCTAAAAACAAAAATATTTTTTCATTTTGTATATATAGTATATCAAATTCTAAAACTGCCCCCCTCAAAAAAAATATTTTCATTTTGTATATTAACTTTCAATATTAAATTTTTGTGTTTATTACGTTGTGTCCCCCTCAACAGAATTCCTGGCTCCGTCCTTGCCTCAGGAAAGGTCATTATAACAAAATTCATTAATTTGATGTTGAGTGTAACTAAATCAAACCTCAGAGAAGGCCAGTGTATTTTATCTTTTGATTGTTAAATTAAATTTTTTGTCTATATTATATAAATATATATAGCACCATGATAGTTTTCTAATCAATTCTCTTCTGCACTGAAACAATCTGATTCCCTCTGTGTGAAGACACTCATATGGTCTTGGTAAAATTAAGAAACATGATCCTCCTGGGGAGGCGAAATTATAGTGGTAATTAACATGGCTATATATTTTAGTATTCATAGAGTTTAATAACGTGGAAGCTAAGCTCATTTCTTTGAACTCTTGATTAAATAATGTAGTCAACGATGTTTGATGATGCTACACATTTTATTATTATTTCGAAGTGAAACCTACTCCATGCAATTGATTGAGACTTTTCAACAGGTTGACTTCCTCAATCATGGACTCATAGGCCTTCTAAGTATCTTGCCAATTTGGACTTTATTGTAATTTTCTTTTTTTTGTTAACATATACCACATACAGATAAATGTATCAAGAGCTCTTAGGATCACAATGGTCTCCTTCATTTTTTCTCTTAGATATTTCGTGATACTTATTTTATGGTCCAAAATGCGTTGGGTCAGTTAAACAGGTTCTTTTTGTTTCAATTTTTTGAGAACAATTTTTTATTTTTAAAAATTAAAAATTAAAAAAATTGTACAAAAGTCAGCTTGGTTGACCATTTTTGAAAACTCAGTTAAAAAAAAATGTGTTTTTAGAGAATAAAGTGTTAGCATTCCCATCTAGTATGATCATGTAATACTGTTACAACAAAATCAGATTTGGAAAAGCCCGGCCCGGGATTTTGTTTCAGTCTGAGCCTGATCCTGGGTCAGCCTATTCTGGGCCACTAAGATTATGGGCTAGACTTATTGTTGTATATAGGCATGGCCCGAGTCACTTAAAATAGACGAAACGAAGATGCCATGTACATTTGTATGTGATTCGTTATAAACTTAAGTTCACTTGTATTGAGTTTCATCTAAAAATTATATTTATAAGTTATCTAAAAACGCATGCCTTTTTGTTTTTTTATGACAATATAAATGCGAACCAAGTAAATGGATAGAAACAATAATAACCAAGAAAGGGTAAATAAAATAAAAAAAAAAAAGCAAAACCAAATAAATGAATAGAAACAATAATAACCAAAAAAGGATAAATAAAATAAAAAAAGCAAAACCAACCAAAAAATAGTTAATAAATAATGTTTTTAATAATTCAATCACAGACAATAATACAAAAAAATTACCTATATATATATATATATATATACTGTGGAGGGAAAACATCTCTCCAATAGGAGAGGGACACATGTAATGCCCATAAGGTGATGACTGAGCAACAACTTAGCCTAAGAAATGTTACATGGCATCCCACGTAGCAAACCACAATTAGAAACAGAATTAAAGAGATCAAAGGAATCAATTCAAATGTATTAGAATCCTGAATTTGTATCCAATCCCCATTATTAAGGTATATAATTGTAAGATCACCTTCCTAATTTGGGGAGAAAAATAAGCAATCCAGTAAGGAAAAGTAATATAAATACATTCACAAAGTTCCATATGAGGGGCGTGTGAATTTCTCCCAAAATTACTTGTATTCTAAGTGTTTGTGTTCTAGTTTATTTGCGATGTTAGTGAGTTGATTTTTGCATTTACACTTTGGAGTCGTCTATAGGAAATAACATTCTTTCTGAGTGAGAATTCATGTCCGTACAATTACACACAGGAACCATTGTAGGCAGACAATCTGCCATACATAGTGAGATAATGGAACAAAATCAAACCCAAGAGCAAATACTGCAGCAACTAGGACTATAATAGGGAATTCAATTGACTAAACAAAAAATTCTAGGTGAAATTAACTCGCCTCGCTGGAAAACAGGTTGATGACCCACCTCCAGGGAATGAAGGGTTTGGATAACACGACCCCATTCAAGGAGGGTGCCAAACTAGCCAGCAGTTACTTGCCAGAGCAGAGCACGAAGGCTTCATGTCAGATGCCCCATTTTTAGGCAATTATAGACAGACTATAAAGGAAAGTCGACGCCTAGATAAAGGATCTGAAAGCTTAAACCTCAGTGGACCTGGCTGCTTAAGTGACAAATATTGTGGTCCAGTCCTCCTTTCACAGAAGAAATATGAAGAGCTCCGAAACCAATGAAGTTTGTCCTCCCAAATTTCACAACCTTTGACGGGATTATTGACCCCATCGAACACCTATATCACGTTCAGTAAAGGATGATGTTGGATACCGAGGACGAGAGTCTCATGTGTAAGTTCTTCTTTGATCAGCATAAGTACTCAGTTAAAAGATAGAGTATCAAAACAGAAAGGCCAAAGAGGAGTCCCACCGAGCTTTAGCAAGCCAGAGAAGAAGTAGAGGTACGAAGAGAAAATAACACCTCTAAAATATTCTCTCATGAAACTGTACCAAGAGAACAAGGACAGAGGGAAATTCTAAACACCACCAGCAATTAGGATACCAGCGGAGTAAAAGATCAAAGCAAGCACTATGCCTTTCACAAAGACTTCAGATACAACACCAATGAATGTAGAAAACTCTGGGGACAGACTGAGGCCATTGTAGCCAAAGTAGGTTTAGCTGAATATGTACTAAAAGATCAAGCACAATAGAATGATCGGATGACGCAAGAACGTCGAGGAGGAAGCTAGAATGCTCATCTAGTCTGAACAATTAACATAATCCATAGGTACGCCAACCAAGAAGATCAATGCATGAGTCGATCTTATCTCTGGTAAGCTCATAAACTGTGAAAGCTGGGAGAGCTAAATTCTATCAAGAATAAGGAAGTAGGGGTTCAGATTACGTTCTGGGATCAAGATCTGATAAGGGTGTAACTTCCACATAAAGATCTGTTTGTGGTTAGTCTCCTGGTGGCAAGCTACCTTATAAAAATGCCTGAGAGTTCCCTGGTGGGATTAAATGGAAACAGAGTTACCTCGATTAGAGTAACTGCGTTATTTGTGACAGTATCTTAAAGAACCTTAAAGGAACAGTTTGTGATATCAAACGTACATTTCTCCTACAACCACATTATGGGTAGGGGTGGATCCATAGGATGCATAGGGTCCCTTTCACTCTACACCAAGTTATAAGGTGCCTGACACCAAACAGGAGGGGGATGGTAGTCCTTCCTGGAGACCAAGTAGCAGCAAAAGAATGTTATGTAGTGGCCCTTAAGGACGTGCCCGGAAAGGAAGAGACACACGGCAACACAGATCCTCAATAGCAATTATAGAAACTAGTTGAATCAGAAGAAGAAAATGAGGAGTCTACTCAGACCATATAACCCCTGCAAACCATACCACTCAGTAAATAGGATAGCGGACGAACCACTCAGATTGGGTCGCTCCAGTTAGAGAAAAAAAAGAAGGAATTGATTGAGATTCTACTTAGAAACACTAATGTGTTTGCTTAGAGCCATCTGGATATGCTTGGGATAGATTCATCCATAGTTAGCCACAATCTGAATATAGACCCAATATTTCCTCCCGTGAAACAGAAACAAAGAAGGTTTGCTTTAAAAATGAACAAAATCATAGCAGAAGAAATGGAGCGGCTATTGTATGCCGGATTTATTAAAGAAGTGAAATATTTGGACTGGCTCTCGAACGTAGTAGTGGTCAGGAAAAAGAATGGAAAGTGGTGAGTCTGTATCAATTTCAACAACTTAAATAAAGCTTGCCCAAAGGATTGCTACCCTTTTCCAAAAATTGATCAGATGGTGGATACCATAGTAGGTATGAATAACTAACATTCTTGGACGTATACTTTAGTTATAACCAGATTCTGATGAATCCACGAGATGAAGAGAATACATCTTTCATCATAGAAGGAGGAACCTATTATTACAAGGTAATGCCTTTCAATTTAAAGAACGCAGAGGAAACCTACCAGGGCCTGATTAATAAAATCTTCAGAAAACAAATGGGCCGAATAGTAGAAGCTCATACAAATGATATGGTGGTCAAGAGACTAAAGAAAGAAAATCATTTAAAGCATTTGTAAGAGGTGTTTGACACCCTCAAGAGCCACAACATGAGGTTAAATCCATTATAGTGTTCTTTCGGAGTGTCTCCAGTCAATTCCTCGGACACATGGTCAACTAAGCAAGGATAAAGGTAAGTCCCTTTTAGGCAGTAGCCATTGTACATAATCCAAAGCCCAAGACTCATAGGGATGTGTAGGTCTTAACCGGACAAGTAGTAGACCTTAGTAGGTTTATCTCATAACTATCAAGCATATGCAAACCTTTATTCGATGCTATAAAAAAAAGAAGAAACATATGGGGGAAGGAACAATCAGAGGCTTTGAGAAAATTAAAGGAGTATATGCTGAACCCATCAATTTTATCGGCACCAATGGATGCAAAGCCTTTAATACCAGTACCTAGTTGTGTCTCGAGTATCGATAAGTGCAACATTGGTTAGGGAAGAAGGAAAGAAGCAACAATATGTGTTCTACACTAATAGGATATGACTGATTCTGAACACGAAAGTAGAAAAGCTTATCTTGGTCCTAGTACACACAAAAAAGAAGCTGAAACATTATTTCAAATCCCACACTATAATAGTATTGACAACCTTACCACTAAAAGCTATCCTCAGCAAACCAAAAGCATCAGAAAGAATGGTGAAGTGGGCAATAGACCTCAGGTCTATTGACATCCAGTTTGGGCCCAGAAAGACAAAGAAAGGCCAAGTAATCGTAAACTTTTTACTAAAATGTGAGATAGAAGAAGAAAAAAGGGACCATACGACCCTAGTATGGGAAGTGTATGTGGATGGATCCGCAGGCCAACAAGAGCAAGAGCAGGAATTGAGATCAAGACCCCGAACAGAACAAAGCTCTATAATGCCATCATATTAGAATTTGAAGCATCAAATAATGTAATTGAGTACGAGGCACCCCTGGTAGGCTTGGGACTGGTAAAGTCCTTGCAGGTAAATGACCTAATGCTATTCAACGATTCCCAATTGATTGTGGACCAGGTTAATGGAGAATACCACACAAAAAGGAAAAAATGAACGCATATCGAGAAATGGTAAGCAAGGAAGTTGAAAGCTTTGATTGAATGATATTCAGTCATAACTCAAGAGAACAAAATGAAGAAGTAGATCTGTTGGCATACTCAACTTCATACACAAATGAGTCATTGACCAGAATAGCTACGGTGGATGTCTTGGGTGAGCAAAGTATAGGAAAGCCTCCTCAGGTGCTTGTGGTTCCAAGGGAGCCAAATTGGATGGACCCAATTTTGGCTTACCTGAGCAAAGGTATCTCCTAGAGCAGGAAAAAGAAGTAAGAAATCTCAAAATAAAAGCATCAAAGTACTCCATCATCAACAACAGTCTATACAGAAGGTTGTTCTCAAGACCACACCTAAGATGTTTAACATCCTTGGAAGTTAGGAAAGTCCTCAAAGAAATTCATGAAAGAACCTATGGTAATTATGATGGGGGTAGCTCTTTGGCCCATCAAATCTTAATATAAGGGTATTTCTGGTCATTCATGACTTGAGGTGTAGCGGAATACTACCAAAATTGTGACAAGTGCCAAAGACATACAAATATACTACATCAACCTTTAGGGGATCTCAATGTGATGGCCAGCCCATGACCCTTCGATTGGTGGGGAATGAATTCAGTAGGACCACTCCTAACTATTGCCCAGAACAAACGGTTTGTCCTTCTAGCGATAAATTACTTCACTAAATGGGTCGAAACTGAGACTTATGTCTTAATTACGCATTACCAGGTGAAAAACTTCATATGGAACAATATCATCTGCTGCTTCGGACTCATGATAGAAATCATCATAGATAATGGCAAAAATCTAGATAATCAATCCATCCAAAAGTTTTTTAAATAATATGACATATATCAGAAGTTGTCCTTCTGAGCATATCTATAGGGGAATGGACAAGAGGTGATCACAATCAAAACCATTTTCACTAATATCCGAAAGGAAGTTGGAAAGTCGTAAGGTCTAGCTTGAAGAACGGTCAAAAGTGTTATGGGCCTACCAAATGACCCCACGATGGCCCGACTGGAGAGAGTCTTTTCAATATGACATATGGCTCAGAAGCAGTCACACCAGCCGAGCTTAGGGTCCCAACCCTCAAATAAAAAAAGTTTGAAAAAGATGAAATGATTGACAAATTGAACACAATTTGAGCTAATAGAGACCCTTCAGGAGATTTTCTCTTCGCTAGCTCCTCTTGAGCATGCTTTTCTTGAATAGAGGTTGCGACCGTTCTGTTTTGCTGAGATAGTTGTTTACCCTTTCAATGGATAGTTGAACGCCTTACTGAAAATACCCTTTAAGTTCTTCAAATCTAAGTGAACTAAAGATTTAGGGAGATCATTCCACACGCGCTCCTGAAGAGTCTTCAAACGAGCCTTGACCTCTGAATAGGGAATAATGTCCCGAACTACACCAAGAGAAAAAGAAATGTAAGAAAAAAAAAGCACTTGATAAATAATATAATTGCAATAAAGATCAGGGAAGAATCATACTGAGGTATACCTACAACTATGAATTCTTCGGGATTGAAAATTTATTAGAAAGAGGAAATTTTCAGTTATCTTCGATGACCACCAATTGCTCTTTCCAGCCCTTATTCGAAGAAGGGTGACAAGAGCATAACGATCTTCCAGAATGAGGAAAAAAATGTTAGCATTACCTCTCAAACTTAGTGGCACTCACTTGGTAACAGGCCAAGAAATCTTTGAACCTTAATTTGAGTGATCTCATATGATTCAAAGCTAGGACACTGGATGTAACCTTGAAAAAATTAGGGTTAACCAGTAGGGGGCCAATTTTATATGATTAAGTATCAGATGATAGAAAGTATTGAGAGGAAAATAGAAGGCAAAAAATGCTTAGCCGAAAACACCATTTTATTATCAACAAACCCCTTACCCAGTCGAAAGTTAAGCTCAGTAGGATAATGGTTGATTGAAACATCAGGTGGTACTCGGTGAGCCTCCCTTAGACTCTTCAAGTTCATAAAAACCTTAGTAGAATCAGCTAAGTCAGCCTCTTTTGGGTTGGAATCAGGAAGGTCACCATCCTCAGGGTTAACGGGGTCAAATGGATTGACCAGTTCTAAGTCAATTGAACCTGAAGGATCGATATCATCTGAAGATGATTTCTCACTCTCACTTTTGGTAAGGAAATCATCAATAGATTTGAAATTTTCTTCCTCTTCAAACCTGTCCACAATCTCTACTCTCCCAACTTTACCTATATGGAATAAACAGATAAGGAATAGTAGAAGCTAAAGAAATAAGAAAGGGCACTGACCTTAAAGAAAAAGGAAATAAAGATCACATGCACGACCAGAAATAAGAGCGGGGACTCGCTAGAATTCAAGAAGAATAAATTATAGATTTGGGAAAGTGATGCCTTAAACCACCGATGCAATTCTTATAATGAGGTGATGAGATATTTTGATAGCTGCACTTAAGTGGGCACGACCCTAAAAAATGGAAGCCATTTGGTTTCAAATATATAACCGCCACAAGGGAAATTGAAAATTCCTTCTAGTTTCTGTTTGACGTATATTTTTATAATTGACAAACTTCGGTGTCAAAACTAAACATGATCGAGTTGTTATCTTTTATTTATATTCTTGTGATTGATCATGTAATTTAAGTCTCGGAGTGAGCATATTGTTCTTCAAAGGCATGAAACTTAAATATTCGGAAGAAGACATCAATGATGTGAACAAGGATTTGAGCAATTGGAGTTTTTGGATGATTCTGGTTGTATGAGGATATTGTTGATCAAGTATAAAAGTCATGTAGTCTAAGTAAAGTGGTGAAAACACATATATTTCAAACCGGATGGTTTCGACCTTGAAAATTAGGGTTTTTCGACAAAATTTTTAACATATTCAAGGTTAGACTAGTCTAGCTCAAACCTCGACCACTTCAAGAGGTCTCGGGAGTTTAATTTTTGATAGGCAGAAGCCTGGATTCGTCTAAGTGAAGGCTGGACTGGTCCAAGGCCTCTGGTGGCAGATTTTTGATCTGTAGTGTTATGTTTTGACCCAGATTTGACTATAATATTTCTTTAAACTTTGGGACTTGTTTCTTATTGATTTTTAATTTATTTTTCAAGAAAAATTAAAATTTTAACCTCTATAAAAATCTCATATGATTTATCTCTCAATGTGCTTTTATGGAGCTTTCAATATATAACAAAATTCATATTCTAGAGAGAGAAAACACAAATATATTTTTTAACAGAGAATTTTGTTTTTCAGTTTATATTTTTTGGAGCACACACATATTCACTGAGTGATTTGGGATGACTCACTTTGCTTGATTAATCGTTTGAAGACTGCATCAGAGATTTCTTATTGATTAAGTTATTGGATTGGTTTATTCTATAATTGTTCGTTGATGAGAAAGGAGAAGAAGATCACACTACGAAGGGGACAGAATGCTCGTTGAGTGTTTGTGTTCTTCTAGTTACCCTTCTTCAAGGATTGTGACATTAGCCAGAAGTCTGCATCAATTAGATAAGGGAGTCGTAAAAGTAAGCCTGAGGCGTTCTGCATCAAGTTCTTGTCAGAGCGGATTGGGTGTGAGTTTGGGACAGAGTGTCTATTGTACTTTGCTTCGACGATAGTGGCTTTGGTTCTCCGGGGCTACAAAGCCTCACCCATGATTTTTTTTTTCGATCTGGGTTTTCTAAGTATATCTGATGCATTCTTTACTTTATTGCACTTTATTTATTTACTTACTTTCTGGGATTGCTTTAATTTTTAATTGGAACAATCTAAAAACTTAAGCAAGAGGCGAGTAATCCTAATCACCCCTTCTAGGTTTTAAACAAACTTAGGCAACCGCATCCGCACCACACAACTCACATTCTGCACTCAGAAGCTGAAAAGAATTTGGGACAAAGTGTGGAGGAAAACATCCTTCCAATAAGAGAGGGACACATGTAATGCCCACAAGGCGACGACCCAACAACTCAGCCTAAGAAAGTTTACGTGGCATCGTACACAGCAAACATCAATTAGAAACAGAATTAAGGAGATCAAAGGGATCAATTCAAACGTATTAGAATCTATAATTTGTATCCAATCCCCATGATTAGGGAATATAACTGTGAGATCACCTCCCTAATTTGGGGAGGAAAATAAGCAATCCCCTAAGGAAAAGTAATATAAGTACATTCACAAAGTTCTATACGAGGGGCTTGTGAATTTGTCCCAAAATTACTTGCAGTATTCTAAGTGTTTATGTTCTACTTTATTTGCTATTTTAGTGAGTAGATTTTTGCATCTAGATATACCTTCTTCAGATCAAAAAGTAAAAAGATACCAAATTTGTCCATAGAAGATAAATACACTAAAATATACGAACAAATTAGAGAAATTTTGATACATTTGTATAGAATCTTCTTAAAGAGAAATTTCTAAAAAATAACAATTGTAGATTTTTGTTAGAATAGAGAACTCTAGAAATAAAGAGAAATTTCTAAAAAATAACAATTGTAGATTTTTGTTAGAATAGAAAACTCTAGAAATAAAGAGAAATTTCTAAGATTTTTGTTAGAATAGAAAGGCTCTAGAAAAAGTAATGAGGTGGAAGTGGACTATAAATACTACCTACAGAAAAGAGTAAAGATTAATATGAGTTCTAATAAAGAGAGGATTGATATACAAATTGATATACCAAGAATGAAAATGAGGATGTAAACTGTACCTTCTCAACTAGAATCTGACGTCAATAATCTGTGACAGTATAAAGTCCAATGGATCTCCATTTGCGGTGAAGACTATTTGCTACAAGGATGTAAAGAAAATCGTTGAAAACATTCCATACATTTCCATTTGCACTCACATTTTTCACAAACTCCGATGAGAGCGAGTGAGAGAAAGCATACATATATATATATAGTGCACCGTTGTGGGAGTAATTTTACATGACTGATAGTGCATATATATAGTGCGCCAGGGCGCGCGTATTGAGTTTTGTACTGCCCTACGCGTAAAAATGAAAAGAGAATAAAAACATTTTATAAATTAGTCATATATGACTGCTTCTGCTACTATTCCTAGTTTTAACATTGAACCAGTTAGCTAATTTTTTCTTCAAAACATTTTTGCAACAAATTTACTTATACCAAACATATCCGGGCAATGATATTAAGTCTTGCACCAACTAGTTTTTTTTTTCCAAACATTTTTGCAACAAATTTACTTATACCAAACAGGCGATCATATTGAGTTTAGAATAAGAGCTTAAATCACCTACTTTTAAATACAGAGAATAGTGGAGGAGGTCGTGCTTTTCTTGAATGGCGATTATCATCTCCTATTCTTGTTACAAAATCGAAACTTTATCACAAAAAAATTTGGAAAATAAAAATAGCAAAATTGTGTTGCTTAAGTCAGAATTCGAATTGTGCAAATGGAAGCCAACTAGCTACAAAAAGTCTAATTAGAAACATCCACGATTCCATTTGGATTACTATCCATGCATGATATTCCAAAAAGACCAAAATGATGAAAGTTGAGCAAGTGAAGCAGGTCTTGTTTCGGTACTCTATAACTGAAGAAGCTAGATTGGAATAACACATTGAAAATGCACTGCTATATGTTCATACCTAAGAGTTGAATAGGTGGAAGTCAAAATAGAACAAAGCCAAAAGTAGCATTGACATTGTGTTTTTTTTAGTGGACATTATGAGATGGGTTGATTCATTGGAATAATGAGCTCATAAAGTGATGAAGGAAAGATTGTTGATGTGCATGCATGTCTCATCTATCTCATTAGGGTTTCAAGAGCCAAAGCTAATAACCTTCGAATTTATTCACAAAATCCTAAAGAATCAATGGAGATTCTTAATTTAGGTCAAAGCTCAAACCTCTCCCATCATTCATGGTGCTGAGAATGTCAAAGAGGCAGCTGGGAATTAAATAGCTACAAATGGGTCGGATCGGGCGAAATCATGGCATGCCTAACAATCCAACCCGCCCACTTGTTTTTTCATAATACAGTCATTTAAATACTTTCAATTACAACTGATAGAAATTTGTAACCACAAAAACATTGAACTCTTAAAAATACATAAATAAATAAAAAAGTCAAAGAAAAAACACCTAGTGTGGAGGTCATAGTCAATATAAGATGGTATCATGCATGTTTCAATTTTAGGAAGAGCTAATTAGGTTCATATAGGAAAAATATTGGGTACTTAGGGTTCAGATAGTATTTTCAGTCAATGAATGCTCACTATTTTTCTTGATAATAAGTAATAATTATTCAACATTGGTCGGGTATTACATTATCTGTACCCGAACCAGGGTACCCTATATTTTTCGTTATCAAATAGATGATTCAGTGCAGGTTGATTGATCGATCCATATGCTTTATATGTCTGATTTTACCACTTCTACCTTTTTTTTTCCTCTCCCTCCCTCTATTTTCCTCTCCATTATTTCTCAAGTCCACATCTATTCAATTTAGTCATAAGCTCTATAAGAACATCTCTCGCGATATGGTTATTCTGGTTGAACAACATGAATATATTCCCACCAATGAGCTATTAGCCCAACCTCTTCTCCCTCAAAGGAGAGGTGAGTACTTCGAGCATGAATATATTCCATTACAATCAAGTGTGTTGATAATTAATATATAGAATGTTCGGCGTAAAATATCTAAAAATAAAGATATGAAAATTCGTATATAATTAATTTTTTTTTTTGGGTAAATAAATTCTTTAGATGCTGAAAGTTTTGTAGGTGAGATGAATGGAAGCTCAATTATGTAGAAATTAGAATCTAATGTCGTCTGACTCCTCTCACTTACTACCCATATATATAGATGGTTTGTAACTGAGCATTGGCATCCCATTGCAGATCAATTATGCAGTGAGAGGAAGAGAGGTCTTGTATGAAGGTAAAGAGTCTAGTTTGGTAGCCAAGGATGACTTGCCTACACCCAAACCATGGGTTCTAAGAAGAGTACTATATGTATAAACACACACACTTAACACAAACATATATATATATATATAGCACAGAGCACTAGTGTGGTTTAGGGAGTCATCTTTCGGCGACCTGACTAACTCGTATCTTTCATGCTAGACCTTCTCTTCCACGGCAAAACAACCATGCCATCTCAGCTTTGGACGGTGTCCGTACATGCATGTAAAAGGTTAGCCATGTCTCTCTGTTAATTGACTTTCCTTCACAGAATTCTGTACTAGCGAAAGTGTCTCTCAGTAATATTGCATGGTATTTTTTTTGTCCTTGATTTAATGGTAAAATGTACTGCAAGTGTGAGAATTTACGTGCATGATGATAATAAAGTTTAGACGAAGATTATGTATTAGCGGTGTAAAATTATATATTTATTTATTATACCTGTTGTTAGATTATATATATTTTTCTAAATCATATAGATTTCTTACACTTTTTATTAAACTATATAAGATTAAGAATTTTTGTATTTTACATTCTTCTAAACCATTTAGGATTTTTTGTCTCCTAACTTTATTTAGTCTTTAAAATTATGTGCCTATAAATAGGTAATTATGTATTATTCAGATATCAATATCAATTCAATATAATTAATTCAATTAAATACAATTTCTCTTTCTATATTTTCTAACAAGTGGCTATATGAATTTTTTTATATATATATTTGGGTAATTTGATTCATGCATAAAAGAAGAGCAATTCTACACGTCATGAAATTATTTCATGAATTTGTATCATGAATAATGTGGCAGGTTAAGTGGAGAGTTATTATTGGTGGGATTCCCCCCTACACATAGTCCTATGATATTATCACTGAATCCCACCAATATTAACTCTCCATGTTATCTGCCACATCATTCATGATACAAATTCATGAAATAATTTCATGACGTTTAGCATTTCTCATAAAAGAATCATAAGGCAAGAGCGTCATGAATATATATAAATATGGTGAGTGGAGAAGTCATGAATATATATAAATATGGTGAGTGGATAAGTCATGAATATATATAAATATATAAATATGGTGAGTGGATAATTTACTCATGAGGTACATGAAATAGTTTACGCGCGTGTTAATTATATGGTTTCTGAAGATAGCATGCACATTATTATGTTTATTTAGCCAAAATAATTTTACGGAATTTATATATATATATGTGTGTGTGTGTGTGTGTGTGTGTGTATTCTAGAGGCAGTTTATTTGACAGGCAAATGTTCAAATATGATACTATGAATTTGAGTTGTGATCAATAAGAAATCAGAACTGTAAACTATAAAATTATTACAAATATATAAAAACATATATCTAAAATGTAATATTAATCTATTTTCATATATGATCCCGTGAATCGGGGTTTAAAGTGGAACTAAAAATTTAAGAACAAGAAATATATTTAATTTAATTTATTTTAAAAATATATAAAAGAAGAGCAACTATACGGAGTCCGAAAACTCCAAATCTCAAGCGAACACAGATTTGGGGCCTGTCAACCCTTCTCTGCTTCGTCTTAGAGTTCGGAGTCTCAAAACATTTTCGGTTTCTAAAACATTAGAGAGTTTGTGTATTTTATAAGGTTTTAAAATTGAGGAATTTATAAATCAATGAGTGTTATATATAACTTAATTATGTCTAAGAAGACTATAAATGTTGACTCCAAACAAAACCAATAATAGATAAATTATAAACAAGTGACCCTAAATTCAACATTAATTATCAAGTGAAAAGGAAATATTTTTTAGAGCTAAAATATACATAAATACTAGTATACAATATTTCATATTCATTTTATTTCCCTGAATTTCCAGATATCTAAGTTGCTTCAATAAATTTTTTTTTCCATCAATTTAACTTTTTCAAATTCAATGTTATATTTAGTGGTCAACTCAAAGGAGTATAGCATTTGCATGTGTTTCTTGATATCCTAAATAATAAAATGAGACATTAACTTTAGGAAAAAAAAGAAAATTATGAGTATAACATTTGTGTTTGCTAAACGATGACAAGATACATTAATTTTAGAGAGTAGCTGTATACTCAATTGGCTATCTAACTTCTTTCATTAAAAATGAAAAAAATATATTTATGATTAAACTTTTTTTTTCTTTTTTATATTGATGTATCCTGCCTTATCCTTACCCGTATACTCAATTGGCTATCTAACTTCTTTCATTAAAAATGAAAAAAAATATTTATGATTAAACTTTTTTTTTTCTTTTTTATATTGATGTATCCTGCCTTACCCTTACCCGTATCTTTTTTTTTTTTTAGATTTATTATATCGTGTCATATCTGTATTCCATATTCGTACTTTTATAATTTTTTTCCTATTATTATGGTCTTTTCATATTTTGGTGCTAATTGATCTATAAATCAGTCGGACAGTTGTTTTTTTTAAAAATAGATTGATCTTTTCAGAGTATTTTCTTTGTTTGTATTTCTCTCATTATCAGGGGTGAATTTGATTGGAGATTTGCCTTAGTAGTTGGGCCTAGATCCGAGCCCGCTATCCATTGGGGTTTGACCAACCAACGTCCATGTCTAGCCCAAGGTTTGAATGGGATGGTCTGTTGGGTCCACCAGGGCTCACTTTAAACATCATTCAAACAAGGAGTAACTTTTAATAACAACATAGTAATTGAATTAAAAATAAAGAATTAAGAATTGAAAAATAAATGGATACTAACTATGTATTTTTGCTAGAATTAGTATTGAGAGTGACATGTATGATAAAAATTATTTAAAATTATTTTAATAAAATGTAGCGGAAAGAATGATGCTTTGAGAAAGATGGCCTCATTTTTAAAAATATATGACGCACAATGTTGCCATTTGGTATTTTTTTATTAGTTTTAATTATGAATTGTATTAACATAACTCTAATTTTGTTATTGCAAACTAGACCCATATGAAAAGAAGGAACAAAAACGTATTAGGCAAATATTTTTTTTATTGTTTTATTTACAAAACACTATACTAATAGAAAAAAAAGGTCGTACTCAGTGTACATAGTCTCCTCTTGAGCGAGGTCTGAGAGAGGTATATGTCAACAAGCCTTACTCCCATTTTTGGAGAGAATGCTCTCAAGTCTCGAACCCACGACACATCGCTTTGGACGACAACACTTTTATTTTAAAAAAATAAATAAAGTTTTATTATTCTTTTAATTTTTTTTTATGTTTCTAAACTTAATATTTGAAAATTTTATCTAGTTATTTTTTATTTTTTGAATTTTTAGAAAATACTATATTTATAGAGAGAATGGCATAATAGTCATACTAAAGGATATATATGTCATTATAGTTTTGTCAGGGGTCAAATTGCCCACTTTTGTAAGATGAGTGATTTGCTTCAAAAAATAGTTTAGGTAGTGTTTTTGCACATTGGAAAAAGTTTGAAGGAATTACATATTAAGTGATAAATCTTTATCATAAATGGGCCTTTGGGTCTTGGGTCGTTGCCTCAATGGCCTTAGGCTTCAGCTCGCAGTGGTAATGTAATGTCCTCCACCTCTCAAGAAGGTAGGTTGAGGCTTCAAATCCCAATGGAAACAAATGAGTATTCGGGCTAGATGCTATAAGCTCTTTTCTCCTTTGAGATAGTTGAGTGTTTAGGCTTTGACAAGGCCTATAAGTATTAATCATGATAGACAACATTAAGTACATAAAACTCCCTGTTATATAGAAAATTTGCAAATACCTCCTTATGTAACTCCCCACTATATAGAAAATCTACAAATACCTCATGTGAGATAGTTAAGTGTTTAGACTCCGACAAGGCGTATAACTATCAATCGTGATGGACAATATTAAGTGCATAAAAGTCTCCGCTATATAGAAAATCTGATGTTCGCAAAACCTTCTACAATTTTCAATTTGGGCAAATGAGGATAAATCTTCAATTTGAACAGTAAAATGAATAAAGTAACCTTACTTTATAAATAAATAATAAAAAAGGGTAAAGTGTAAATAACCCCTTGTTATATAGAAATTGTGCAAATATCCCCTGATGTTCAATTAACCCCTTGCCTTTTTAAAATTGTGCAAACAAAGACATTTTGTCAATTTAACAATTAAAATGTCTCAAATACCCTTACACACTAGTGTTATGTACGTTTGGATGTCCAAAAAGGGCCCACCCGAATATCAATTTTTTATTTATTTAAAAAATGTGTGAATACATCATTAGTTTTCACTCACCAAGCCCAATTAGTGTATCCATTTCTAGGCCAATCTGAAAAAATAAAATAAAATAATTAGAATATATTTTAATTAATAAAAAATAAGAAAAATATTAATTTATTATTTATTTAAAAAACGTGTGAATACCCCCTTCCTTTTCATTTGCCGAGCCTAACTAGTGGGTCCATTTGAAATAATAAAATAATTAAAATATATTTAATAATTAATATAAATATAAAAAATAGGAAATATGACATCCAAACATGGGACAAGGGTGTTAAAGGTTGTGAGGGACATTTTGGTCATTTAAAAGGAGCATTTTGTTTCAATGATTTTTTTTTTATCATAATTGACAAAGGGTGGTATTTTGCACAAAATTTTCAAATGTTTGTGGGTTATATGCACATACTACACTATTGGGGTGTTTTGTGCACAATTTGTATATAGTAGGGTTTTTTTTTTGAGACCAACTTTTATGGTAGTGGAGGTTGAAAATGGTGATTTGGGTATGTTATGAAAAATTTATGTTCATTTTTGGAATGAGTCATATTTTGAGACATTTCAAAAAAGAAAGACGGACAAGAATTTTTACACAGAGGAAGTAGAATAAAATGCATGCGATAACATACCTATGTGAGGGAAAATACTAGATTATGGAAGGATAGCCCTTGCCAATTTGACATAGGAGCGTATATGTGCCATGGTCTAATGTTTAAGAAAGTAAAAATTGACAGGTTATTAAACCAATAAAAAACGTTAGCAATTTCTTGAGAAGCCCATTCTCTTGCTTTTCTCTTGAATTACAAAAATTTATTGTCAACTTTCACAATACTTTGGCATTTGTCAAAAAATAGTCTATCAATTTCATATCATCGCTCTACCCTAGAAATCCAGTAATTCAATTTCTTGGAGATGCATAGATATACATATAACAAGGCACAACTTCGGGTTCAACAAATTTGAAATCCTGGGAAGCTAATTAATACACTACTAGAAATTCAGAAATTGTGAATCAAAAACTACATACATACTTCAAATTATTTGTTTAGTCACTTTCAATTTCATCAAAACGAGATATTTATCAAGTTAGGCATGCCATTGACGAAGTCTAGTAGACATTTTCAGCCATAGCAATTGTTAACATGTAGCTCCAAATGAATTAGATTAGGGAACAAAAGCAATTTACCATCATCAGCATACTCAAGAGCCTTATAAAATACTTTGTGTGAACATTTTTAACTTGATAATACTTTTGAGGTTAGGTTCTTTAGCACATAGGAAGGCAAACAATCCTTTTGGATAAAAAGATACCCGAGAATCAGTGCGTTGACACATTTTTGTTCTTAGATTACCAAAACAAATTTGCATTAAAATCTAACTTTAAACTCTTTAGAGCAGTGGTGGAGATATCAAAAAGGATAATGATTTATACAGTTAAAGTTATCACTAAGTGAATAGTGAAGTGACTCTCTATCCATTGGATTGCGAAAGTGTAATAAATGTTTGGGTCCTACTTGCACTATCTAAGGAATGAGAGTGATTCGGTTCTCAATTCGGAGATAATTTTTATTGTGCCTATCATTACCTTATCAAAAATTAATTCGAAACCATTCTTTCTATAGGAAAATGTTCAAGAACATGACAGTTATGAAAGAGATTTTGTGCCAAGTCATTGTCTGTTTAATAAAATGAAACATGGAGGATCTTGAGACTCTTGAAATGTGCCGAGTCAGGAACATCAAATTTAAGGTAATTTCCCAGTTTCAAGACCTTGGGTAAGTGAAGAAGCTTAAGGGTAAGAAAAAAAGAAGTCCATGGGGGTGGTTCAAAATGAATGTCAAGTTCTTCAACACCATGTTTTATAGCTACACTTATCCATCTATATGTTCTTAATATATCAATGTCTCCATCAGAGTATAAACGGAACTTCTAAATGCAAGAAAAATCATGATTGAAAATTACTCATTCAACAAAGTTCTTAAAGTCAGAAGAACTCATATCTGAATGCAAGTTGACATCAAAGTCTAGAATGGGAACAGAAGCCCAGAGGCACTTCTATCTTGATAACAGTATGTTGGTTCCTACTCCATATTTTGTTGGAATTAAAAGAGAGAATTTGAACAAGTAGTGAGTTTGGCAAGCTGCTGATCCTATCTTGTTGAGAATTTTTTGCACTTTTTTGAAGATAGATAATTATGTGAGATTGAAGCCATGGTTTCTTAATGCTAAAATTGATAAAATGAGTTAAAAAATACAATATGCTAAAGTATGAAACTAGAACTTTGTATTTTCGAAGCGCTGACTCAGGTGGATAAAGAACTTGACCCTAATGCCTAGCAAGCATTAAGTCTAATTTATGCATGTGATTTTGGATGGTTGTTCTTCCTACTTCAAGCTCTTCTTCTTACTGAAATAACAATTATTCATTGAAAATTACTTTTGCCACTTTTAGCAATCATTGGTTAAGCTGAAACTTAGCAATCTTTTTACGGAATGACAAATCATAATGGTTTCCTCGTAAATATCTCACGTGTGAGCCCATATCCAAGAATCTAGAAAGCACAGATACTTCATCGAAGGTGTCGTACCCGTGTCGGACACTCATCGGATATGTATCATACACTTAGTAGAACACTTCTCGGACACTCTTTGAACATGTGTCTAACACTTCGTAGTAGTGATGTATATTCAACTATTTCGAAGGGAAATTATATGCTACTAAGTTATGATTAAAAATCTAAGTTATATGTAGATGACTAAATAAGTTTGGTTCTTTAATCTATTTGTCTACTTTCGTTTATAGTTTGTTTGGTTATTAATTGCTTGATGATGAATTGAAGTATTCTATAATGTAGAATAATTAATATATATTAATATACAGTGGCGGAGTGAGCATTTGCCCACAGGGGGCACATGTCCCCCCTGATTTTAATTTTTTTTTTTTACTATTATATCTATAAATTTTTAAATTTTCAAAATGCCCCCCCCCCCCAAAATTTTTTTTTACCCCCACATATTAATGATAGTAAAGATGAGACTGAACCTTTTGGTCATTACACATTTGGCTGTGTATAATTTTTGGGGGAAAAAGCCCAAATCGACATCGGCACATCCCTCATTCTCCCTCTTCAAGCTCAAACTTTGGTCTTCAGAGTTCAGACCTAGACACTTCACGGCTACGCTTCTCCCAGAGTTCGCGGCAAAATTGAAAGGAGAGATAAAGAGAGAGGATCAACCCTCAACGCGTTGATAATCGATTTGATTCTGTTTCCAGGTAAAATTAATTTATTTTTTATAGAATATGAAAACCCTATATGTAAATTGTTCTTTATATTTAAAATATTTTATAACCTCTGATACTCTTAAAGGGTTCATCTTTTGCCTCTTTGAAAACTCCTAATTTACAGTTTGAAGCTTGAAATTTATGTCATCAATTGTTTCCAATTGAAGGGATTCAAACTTGTGTTAGATCAAATTAATGTTCAACGGGGACTTGATTGTGAATTTCAAAAGTTTTGATGTGATGGACATAGTTGATTGTGAATTAATGAATCTGAGTATGTTTCTCTTTCCAATTTTAGGGAATCAGAACATAACAAGACTCTGTTTGATGCAATTTTGTCAAATACTATTGGCAAAATTGGAGGACCGACTGAGAAAAAGCTGTGAGACTGAAGAGTGGATCATTGATCAAAGCGAGAGTGTGTCTCGCTTTGCAAGTAATTTTATTTCCTCCACTCTCTATATGTTCAAGTTGAATTATGTTTGTTTTGAAAATGAGAAAAAAATGAATTGTTTTCATATTTATGCTGTGGCGGAATTATTTATGCTATGTTATGGAATATTTGCGTTTGGCTGTAATATTGCATCGCATTTTAATTGGAGATAAAAATTCATTGAGAGGTCTTTACTTGTTATATCTAGAGTTATGCCATAAAGTTGAAGACCTCTTTGGTTTGAAGGATACACAAAACAACTTTATTTCTGGGAGAATTTTTAATAGCAATGATTCATCTAGAAGGAAAGGAACTGGATTTTTTGGCTTTTTTTTTTATTTATCTATATTGTTAATTAGAGTTTGTCTCCTAGAATTCAGGTGATTGGCCTTAAGAAAAACTTCACTTGGATGATATAAGACTAAGCTCCCAAAAAATGATGCATGCTCAGAACCATTTCAGGATCAATCTGCCATAAATTAAATCTGAACCATGCATTGAATTGAATTTGATGAGAAATTGTTCATTTGGAGATGTTGAGGTTTGTTATTAGCTAGTTTCCTGTAATTATGATTTGATGTTTTCTTTGGAACTTGTTGCAAAACTAGGCATTAGATTGTAAAAATTCTTATGGTTCATTTCGTTATCATTCATATGATTTAAATACTTCTTACTGTTTGTATGATTTATACAATCTATGCAACTCCCGCTCAATATTGAAACGTAGGGTCCAGGACACAAAACATTAAGTCTAAAACCTTGAGAGGAAGGTTCTAAAACCTTTAAGTTGTTTCCCAATTTGTTTTTAAACAATTATGGAGAAATATTTTTCAAGAATATCAAGGTTGAGAGCCCCTATAGAGAGAAATGATGACAACTTAAATAGAAGTCGTTCTGAGTCCTCTAACATGAACTTCGAGAATCTTCCAGTAGATCCAGGATTACAACCTCGAATCTTGGATTACAATCCTAATATTCGAGACCAAATTTGTGAAGAATATCTTCAAAAGGGTGCTTGTCATCCTAGAACTCATTCTTTCCCTTAAAAGAATTTTGGGAATGTGTCATGACGATTTAACTCTAGTTGGTTTACTGATTTTCCTTTGCTACCTAAACTACTCTATTTTCAAGCCAGATATTGGGGAACAAGTAGGAGGTGACTCCTTTGTGGATGAAGGGTTTTCAAATTGGAAGAAAAAGATAAGCTAAAAAACTCTTGTTGGAGACCCCAATAGTGCCCACAACCAAGCTTTGAGATTGTGTGAAGCTTTGATGAACCAAAAATAACACATTCAAACAGTTTTCTCCAGGTAGTCGGACCAAGCTAGAGGTGAATATCGAACTTGTTTGGATGCATCAATTGAATGTGTCTGATTTCTTTTTCACCAAGGACTTGCATTTCGTGGCCATGATGAATGTGAGGATTCAAACAATCAAGGGAACTTTCTTGAACTTTTTAGATACACTGCCCGTCAGAATGAGGATGTTAAAGCACTTGTATTGGAAATTAATGCTCCTGAAAATATGATATTAACATCACCTGACATTGGAGATGCATTGGAAAATTAACATCAATGTTATTATCAAAGACATTGGAGATGTATTTTTTTCTATTTTAATTGATGAGTCTCATAACGTATCGATAAAGGAGCAAATGACTATTGTGTTGCGTTACATGAAGAATGGGAGTATCATTGAGCGTTTTATTGGTATGGTGTCTATTACAGATACAGCTGCTCTTTCACTTAAGATGGTGATTGATAATGTATTTTCTACACATGGATTGAGCATTTCTAGACTGCGTGGGCAAGGTTATGATGGGGCTAGCAATATGCAAAGCCAATTCAATGGTCTCAAAATTCTTATTCTGAAAGAGAATGAATTTGTCTTTTGTGTTCATTATTTTGCTCACCTACTTTAGTTGGCTCTTGTTGCTGTGGCAAAGAATCATAGCCAGATTTTTACTTTTTTCGTATTAGTTACTAATGTGGTGAATGTAGTTGAAGCCTCATGTAAACGTCGTGATATACTTCTAGAGAAACAAATTGCTAATGTTATTGAGGGACTTAACAATGACAAGCTTTTAAGTGGAAAAGGCCTAAATCAGAGTACTTTTCTAATACGTGCAAGAGACATCTGTTGGGGCTCATATTATGGTACTTTGATTAGTTTGATTACAGTGTTCTCATCTATAATTGGTGTTCTTGAGATTATTGAAATGGATGGAGTGAAATCCAATCAAAGAGGTGAAACAACTATTCTACTTGGGTTGATACAATCCTTAATTTTGTATTCAATCTCCATTTGATGAAGACAATGTTGAGATTTACAAAAGAATTGTCAAAAGTACTACAAAGAAAAGATTAAGATATCAAGAACCCCATGTTTGTAGTTAAAGTCTGTAAGTAACGTCTACAAATGATGAGGGATAATAGATGGGATTCTTTACTTGATGAAGTTTCTTCTTTTTGTAAGAAACATGGGATTGATGTTCCCAACATGGATGATGTGTTCTTTGTTCAAGGACAGCCACGACGTAGTGTGCAAAAAATGACAAACTTGCATTACTATTATGTTGAGTTGTTTTATTCTGTCATAGATATGCAACTTTAAGAGCTAAATAATCGTTTCAGTGAGACAAATACTAAGTTACTTCTTTATGTGGCATGTCTATGTCCAAATGACACATTCTTTGCTTTTGACAAGCGAAAGATAATTTGTCTCGCCAAATATTATCGAAATGAACTTTTTGCAAACAAACTCATAGAACTTGTATTCAATTTTAGATTTATATTCTTGATATGCGCTCTGGTGACTTTGAAGGGTTGAAAGGAATTTTCGCTCTTACATGAAAAACGGTTGAGACAAAAAAAGACAAGGTATATCAATTGGTGTATTTGCTTTTGACATTGACATTGATCTTACCAGTTGCGACTGCCACTGTGGAGAGGGCATTTTCTGCTATAAACATTGTAATGAATGAATTGCGTAATCGAATGGGAGATCAATTTATGAATGATAGCTTGGTTGTATATATAGAAAAAGATATATTTAAGGGCATAGATAATGAGGCTATCATGCATCGCTTTCAAAATATAAAATCTCATCGAGAACAATTGTAATTGTATTAAATATTGAATTATCAATCGATATTATGGTTCTTATATTTGTCAAGTCAAGTATTCTACCTTGGTTCTTTTTATTTGAATATCATATCAGCTCGTTGCATTTTTAGGTAATCTTTGTTCTACCTTAAATAAGTATTGATATGAAATTACATTAAATTATGTGAAAAGATTGTTTGCCTTTTATGTGAAAAAATTATATTTGTCATGCTACTTTTTTTTTTCTCCAACCAAATACACTATGCCCCCCACACCCCCCCCCCCACGTGCGCGTGCAAACTAAAATCCTGACTCCGCCCCATAGCCGTATTCTCATCGTGTTTGTGTCTTATTTTTTTAGAATTTTTTGTATCGCCGTTTTCGTATCATATCGTACCCGTGTTTGTGTCCGTACTTTTTAGCCAAGAATTTTATTTCTATGATATAGACAGGAATAGTATTTAAATTTAGGAAGCACAAACACAGATATGACAATCTAAAAAAGAAATTAGACATTGAACACGACACACACACACACACACACACACACACACACACATATATATATATATATATATATTTTCGTATCATATCGTACCCGTGTTTGTGTTCGTACTTTTTAGCCAAGAATTTTATTTCTATGATATAGACAGGAATAGTATTTAAATTTAGGAAGCACAAACACAGATATGACAATCTAAAAAAGAAATTAGACATTGAACACGACACACACACACACACACACACACACACACACACATATATATATATATATATATATATATTTAAAATTTCACAACAATACCATTCATGTAAATTACATGTACTCAATAATACCACACATATTATATAGTCACATAACATTTCAACGAAATAGACAAAATATACATACACAACATTTATAGACTACCGCATTGAATTATGAACAACAAAAAAATCACAAATAAAAAAAATACAATCACTACCTACGACATGCAAATCCAGAAGCCATAATCAAAAATTTCTCCAACAAAAAAATAAAATAAAATGGATTAAAGTAAAAACAAAGAGTGGAGTGAACGAAAACCCTACCCCTAACCCTAGAAGTTTAGATATAAAAAATACCTTGTAGATGGTTCATGGGTGAAATCACCTGCGGGGTGGATTGCCAGAGCATGTCAAGATTGCTGTCGGGGCATGTCAGGATTGCTTAATCTCACATCGCCTAGGTGTGGAGAAGGGGATGTGTTTATATGTAATATATTCTCTTCAAATGGTATGAGGCATTTTAGGGTAAAACTCAAGAGCAAAATCATGCGGGTTCAGGCCCAAAGTGGACAATATCATACCATGTGTTAGAGCGGGGTATTACAGTTGGTATCAGAGCCTGAACCTAGTAGGAAGTGTGCCGACGAGGATGTCGAACCTCATAGGGGGTTGATTGTAATCACCCGCGAGATGAATTACCGGAGCATGTTAGGATTGCTCAATCCCACATCGCTTGGGTATGGAGAAGGGGATGTGCTTATATATAGTATGTTCTCTTCAAATGGTATGAGGCCTTTTGGGATAAAACCTAAGAGTAAAACATGCGGGCTCAGGCCTAAAACGGACAAAATCATACCATGTGTTGGAGCAGGGTATTACAATTGGTATCAGAGACTGAACCCAGTCAAAAGTGTGCCAACGAGGATGTCGGGCCTCAAAGTGGGGTGGATTGTAATCATCTGCGGGGTGGATTACCGGAGCTTATCAGGATTACTATCGGGGGCATGTCAGGATTGCTCAATCCCACATCGCCTGGGTGTGGAGAAGGAGATGTCCTTATATGTAGTGTGTGCTCTTCAAATGATATGAGGCCTTTTGGGGTAAAACCTAAGAGAAAAACCATGCGGGCTAGGCCCAAAGCAAACAATATCATACTATGTGTTGGAGTGGGGTATTACAATGGGTGTTATCTCATCCGTTTCTTCTTAATGTCTTCTTCTCCTTCTTCTTGAAGATGTATAGACATATAACAAGGCACAACTTCTAGTTCATCAAATTAATTTAAAATCCAAGGAAGCTTTATGACGATAGAGCTAGAGAGAAAAATCAAAAGTCCATAAATTGTGAACTAAAAACTATATACATACTTCAAATTGTTCTTTATATGTTTAGTCACCTTTAATTTCTTCAAGACAAGATATACAAGGTTGGGCATGCCATTGAGCAAGTCTAGTAGATGTTTTAGCCATAGCAAATGTGAACATGCAGCTCCAAACAAATCAAATTAGGGAACAAAAGCAAATGAGAGTGCTATGTATAAGATAATCAATAAATTTGACACTCAGAAAGTACTATCAAGACAAGAAGTTTAGTTTATTAACTAAGAGATAGAAATTTGAACTAAGAATTTTTTTTAGAAGCAAAAATACACGATTGGCATATGGTTTGGTTGCCTTAGGTTTTGTATAGGCAGTATCCAACATTAACATCTACTTTAACCAATGAGTTTAGTTTATTAAGCACGTAGGAAGGTAAGTAATCATTGTAGAGAGGCTTAAAGGTAAGTTAAAATGTCGTTCAGGTGGTTCAAATGTATATCAAGTTCTTCAACAACTTTATGGCAACACTTATCTATGTATGCATTCTTGATATATCAATGTCTTTGTAATACCCATCACAGTATAAACAGAAGTTGAATGCAGGACAAATCATCATTGAGAAGTAAATACACTAAATAAAAAAATAAATAGAAACAATAATAACTAAAAAAGGATAAGAGAAAAAGTAAAAACAAACCAAAAAATAGTCAATAAATTCAATCATAAACAATAATACAAAAAATAATCATCTATAAAAATATAAATCAATATAAATACCTATTTCAGATCAAATATTAAAAGGAACAGATCGACAGTGAAACCAAATTTGTGAGGGGAAGACAAATGCATTCAAATATATGAACCAAATTAGGCAAATTTTGATACACTTGTCTTTTTAAAGAGAAATCTTGAGAAAATATCTTGAAGGTTTCATTAAAATTATTGTAGATTTTTCTAACAATTGTAGATTTTTGTAAGAATGGAAAAATCTAGAAAAATAATGAGGTGAAAGTGGGATATAAATACTCTACCGGTCAATGAAAACCAAAGTAATGAGGTGGGAGTGAGACTATAAATATTCCAAGGCTTACCTATGAAAACCAAACAAGAAATCTAAAACATTTAATCTCCTTTGTCACTTGCAGAGGAAGTGAAGCAAGGAGTTCAAATATTTGGTTCAATCTATAATCTAAGCCGCTAATTTAATAGATGACAGATTACGACATAGATGACTTGACTATGTACAGAGGGGCTCAATGGAGCAACAAGCTGCATTGTAGCAATAAGGTTGGGACCAACCATATCAAACATCATTTACATGATGAACAGGTGTTTGAAAGAAAGCATAAAAAAAAAGAAAGCCGCAATGTTGTGACGTATAAATTTGTAATTGGCAATATTCGGTGTCAAAACTAAGTTTGATCAAGTTATATGCTTTCATTCATGTTGTTATAATTGATCATGGGGTTGAATACTAAGAGAAATGAGTGTATTCTTCATTAATTCATCATCTAGAGAGTACCTCAATTAAAAGTTTGGTTGATTGAAGCATTCAATTGACTACAAGTGAGCATGGACGTCAGTGATCATGATTTGAGCATCATTTAGTCCAGGTAAGTTGGTGAGGACATATAGGTTTTTAAAATATGTTTTTCGATCTTGAAAAATAGAGTTTCAGAGTTATGATTTCATATTTTTTAAGGTTGGACCGGTCCATGACTTTCCCGGACCCGTCCAAGAGCTTTCAGGATCACAATATTAAGGATCAACACAGTTGGACCAGTCTAAGTGAAGGCTGGGCTGGTCCAAGGGGTCTCAACAACTCAATAAGAGTATGCTATAGTACATGGACCGGTGCAAGTGAAGCCCGGACTGGTCCAACTCTTCTGGTCTGCCAGAATAAGCTTATTCAGTTTAGTTTTGACCTGAATTTGACCCAGAACTTTCCAAAATCATGGGGACTTGTTTCCTATTGAATTTTAACTTATTTTTCAAGAAAAATTAGGGTATTTAATCTCTATAAAAACCCCATATGGTTTCTCTTTCATTAAACTTTCAACGGAACAAAAATTTATATTCTAAAGAGAGAAAACATTGAGATATTTTTCTTACAAAGGATTTTCTTTCCCAAATTTTTGTCTATATTTTTGAGAGCACACACGTAGTGTTTAAGTTATGATGATCTTCACAGTCTGATCAATCAGATTCTGAATGACATCATCATCAGTCTATACAGTTTGATCAGAGCAGCAGAGGTGGTTCCTTAATACTACTTGATTTTATTTGAAGAGGAGGAAAAATGATTACTACGAAGGAAAAAAAATGCTCGTGAAGTATTTATGTTCTTTCAACTACCCTTCTTGAAGAATTAAGACGTTAGCTAGGAATTTGCAGCAATTGGACGAAGGAGTCGCAATTATAAGCTTGAGGTGTTCTGCATCGTAGTTATTGTCAGAGTGGAGTGGGTGTTAGTCTGGGACAAAATCTGTTGTATTTTGCTTCGAGATAGTGGATTGGTTTCTCTGAGATTTTCTGCCTCACCCCCGTGGTTTTTTCCTTCCTAGGGTTTGCACATAAATTCCTGATGTCATCTCTAACTTTCCTTACTTGCTTTATTTAGTTTTTGATTGGTTTGAATACTTAATTTATAATCATTATTAGAAATTAATCAATTATAAACGTTGGGCAAGAAGACCTATTCACCCCCCCTCTAGCCTAATTGAACTGTTTCTGCACCGCATAACTCACATTTGGTATCAGAGCGGGTTGCTTAATTCTGAGTTAGATTTTGTTTGTTTAATTTAGTTATGAATTCCAGGTGGTCTCATATTATATCTGCTGATGATGAAAGTATACATCTTGAGTTATCTAAGTTAAAAAAGAATTATGAAAATTTGTTGGAGAAATTGAAACTTGCTAAACTTGATAGAGATATTTATGAATTAGAAATTTCTGTCACCAATAAAAATTTAGAGGAACTTAGACATGATAAGATGAATCTTCTTGATAAAGTTGAATTTCTGGAATAGGAAGTTAAACAGATTAAAGGGTTTAATAATTTACTTGAGTATAAGATTGATAACTTGAATAGTGAACATGTTAAATCTAATCAGTCATTTCAGAAATTTAACTCTGACACTTACAAATTTGGTAAGTTGAATTTTTCTAAATACTTGAGTAATAAAGAAGAATTAGTTTCAACTTCAAATGAATTGCCACTTTTAAAATTAAAAGATAATTTTGTGAAAGTTGAGAGTAAGCCTTCTGTTATTACTCATGCTCTAAAATTTTCTCCACCATGTCCTTTTTGTGGAGAAAAAGGTTACATCAAGTATAAGTGTTAGAAGAGAAAAATTGAACTGAAAAAGTCTAAGACCTTAGCCAGTTCAAGAGTTTTGCTTAATGAGATGAAAGAACTTGAAAAGAATCAACATGAATTAAAAGAAAATTTTGATAAATTGAATTGCTTTAATTCTATTGTAGATTCCAATAAAGGCGGTGAGATAAAAAGAAAAGAAAAGAAAGGGGCCTTTAAGAATAATAATTCTAATTCTAAAACAGATAGGATATCACTTGATCATAAATCTGAAACTGTTTGGGTGAAGAAGGAGAGTTTAAGATGTCTGGCCATGCACACTGCACTTAGAGCACTTGGTCCTACAAGTTGGTACTTTGATAGTGGTTGCTCTAGGCATATGACTGGGGATAGAACATTGTTTACCCATTTTAAAGATTATACTGGTAGATTTGTTACCTTTGGTGATGGCAATGCATCTAAAGTTAGTGGTAAAAGTAAAATTAATTTTTTTTTATTTTTTGTGAATTGAAAAATGTTCTATTTATTAAAGGTTTAGCTGTAAACTTGTTGAGTATTAGTCAGATATGTGATATTGGTTTTCAAATAAATTTTACTCAACATGGATATTTTGTAACTGATGAGTAGGGTGATTGTGTTTTGAAAGCATCTAGAACTTCTGATAATTGTTATGTGATATTTTCAGATATTTCACATATGTGTTTTTCTGCTATTACTAATGAAGTTATTTTGTGGCATAGGATACTTGGTCATGTGAATTACAATGATTTGGTAAGTTTGTCTAATTATGAACGAGTTCGAGGTTTTCCTAAGTTGAAAAGACCAACAGATGAGGTATGTGGACCATGTTAATTAGGTAAACAAACTAGAGTGTTACATAAGAGACTTAAACATCAAGTCACTTCTAGACCCTTGTAATTAATTCATATGGATTTGATGGGTCCAATAAGAACTTAAAGCATGAGTGGTAAAAAGTATATGCTTGTAATGGTTAATGATTTTTTTAGATTTACTTTTATTGCATTCTTGAGAGAAAAATCTGATGTTTTTGTTTACTTCAGGTTAATTTGCCAAAGGACCTAGAATGAGAAGGGATATGCAATAAATCGTGTTAGGAGTGATAAGGGAGGTGAGTTTGAGCCTAAACCTTACATTGAGTATTGTGATAATCTTGGCATAAGTCATGAATTCTCTGCACGCGAAACACCTTAGCAGAATGGTGTAGTTAAAAGAAAGAATAAAACTATTGCAGAGATGACACGTACTATGCTTCATGAGAGTAAGTTAGCTAAATACTTTTGGGTTGAAGCTGTTAGTACTGTTTGTCATGTTTTGAATAGGGTGTACTTTAGGCTTGGAATTGAAAAGACTTCATATAAACTATGTGTTACCCAAGAGTTGACCCTAGAGAGGGGGGTGAATAGGGTCAACGGCAAATAATGACAATTTTTTGCTAATTTAAATTGCAAGAACAAATAAAAAAAAGGGCAATAGTGAAATGAGGAAAATGAAATTGAATCACAAAAATTAGAGAGAGAGTTAGAGAGAATCAAACACAAGTGACGCAAGATGTAGCGTGGTTCGGAATCTGCTACTCCACGACTCAAGATCCCTCTTGAGATTTTCTCAAATCCACTAAGGCTTCTCTTTTCGGGTGGAGAGCAAACCTCTACAATGAAGCTTACAAGCTCCTTCCTTCTCTTGCTAAGTGAAGTTCTTCACCTAGTCTTCTAGGGTTTAAACCAACCCTTTACAATGGATGAGAAGAATATTGGAGTTCAATAAATAATATCTCTCAAGAATAAATGCTCAAATTTCAGCTCACAACGATAGTAATAAATGAATCTCAAGTTTGAAGCTCAAATTTTTGTTTCAAGTGGGTGAGATGAATAAATGATGATCAAGATCAGTGTGCTTGGTGTCTCTAGTTCATAAATACAGATCAAGACTCATATATAACGTACATTTCAAAAATATGGTTGTTGGAGGTGGTTGGGCAACATTAAATGCAGTCAACTAGCCATTTTAGATCTGTTCCCGTAAGGTAAGTTGACTGGTTAGTCGACTGATCATTTAGCATAAGTCGACTGATGAGATTTTCAAGGCAAAGAGAGAGTTTTGAACTACTATAAGTCGACTAATGAGATTCTATAAGTTGACTAATTTGCTCCTCTTAAAATGACTAAAAAGTTCTGTCAATGTTAGACAATGCTCAGTCGACTGAGGAAAATTTTCTTAAAAAATATTTCAAGGCATAAGTTAACTGATGCATTTTCATAAGTTGACTAATCTGCCCCTCCGAGAATGAAAAGAACACAGTTTCTATAAGTCGACTGATAGGATTTCATTAGTCGACTGATATATGCTGAACATTGAAAAATATTGTTTTTGACATCCAAACAAAACCTAAACCAATGAGGACTTAAAAGATGTGATTTAATGTGATCAAGTCCTATTCTCAAGAGGCTAAAGACCAATATGAAATGTAAGAATGATATGCACATGGTCTTAAAACTTATTTTTAAGAATTTGAGCTTCTAACAAGATATTCAAATAAGCTTTACAAGATTACCTAAATTCTCACCATTTCCTAACTACCCCAAAACTTCTTTGATTGACATGATTCTTCAAGCTTGATGTGCCAACTTCATTTCCATAGGATGAATTCTTTTGCTTATATCATCTTCAATGATTTATCCTCATTGTGAATGCTATTTTGAATAGATCTTTCTTCTAAGCAATCACTCAAGGTAAATGTTAGTACTTAACACTATTAATGGTTTGTTATTATCAAAATTACAAGATTGCCCTTTGGTTAAAACCTTTAGGTCAACACTATGGTATGGTAAGTCACCCAACGTTAAACACTTTAGAGTTTTTGGAAGTAAATGTTATATCCTTAGTGATAAGGAGAATTTGGAAAAAGTTGACTCTAGAAGTGATGAATGATACTTTTGAGGGTATGCTTTGAATAGTCGGGCTCATAGGGTGTTTAATTATCGCACTAAATTTGTAATAGAGTCTATTAATGTTATGATTGATGATTCAAGGCCTAGGGAGATACATGTTCAACTTGAGGAAGAAGAAGGGATAAATACTTTAGGGTTACCAGAGAGTGAACCTAGTGTGAGAAAGGTTGAGAAAGATAGTGAGGGAGAGACTGAGGATGTAAGTGGTGATAAAATTAATTATGGAAGTGATTAATAATACACATGCACCTATAGAAAATCCTACACCACATGAGGAAGTCCCAATGTTTGGCAGTTCTAGGATTCAAAGTAGTCATCCATTGACTAATGTGATAGGGCCATGGGAGAAGAGAAATACTAGGAGTAGAGTCCGAGATAACATAGGACACTCATATCATATGGCTTAGTTTGAACCTAAAAATATTGATGAAACTCTTCAAAATTCTGATTGGCTTGTACCTATGCAAGAAGAGTTGAATCAATTTGTGAAAAATGATGTTTGGGAGTTAATGCCACAACCTAAGGATATGAACATCATATGAACTAAATAGTTTTTAAAAATAAACTTGATGAGAATGGTCTTGTGATGAGAAATAAAGGTAGGTTAGTTGCACGGGGATATACTCAAGTTGAAAGAATTGATTTTGATGAAACTTTTGCATCAGTTGCTAAACTTGAGTCTATTCGTCTTTTTTTTGCTCTTGAATTATGGATTTCGTTATTTTATAGAGTTTAACTCTGAGATTGCAGGTTACAATGATGTTGATTGGGATGGTAGTAAGGATGATAGGAAAAGTACTTCAGGTAGTTATTTTTATGTTAGTACTAATCTTGTTTCATGGTATAATAAGAAACAAAATTGTGTTTCTTTATCATCTTGTAAGGTTGAGTATATTGCTGCTGGAAGTTGCTGCACACAATTGCTTTGGATGAAATAGATGCTACTGGATTATGGAATTGATCAAGGTATAATGTCTATATTTTGTGATAACAATGTACTATAAATATTTCAAAAAATCCAATTTTGCATTCTAGGACAAAACACATTGACATTCGACATTATTTTATTCAAGAATTAGTTGAACAAAATGTCGCGTCTTTAGAGAAAGTGTATACAGATCATAATTTGTCTGACATTCTCACAAAGTCTTTAGATATTTCTAGGTTTCATCGCCTTAGAAAATCTATGGCATTTGTCGTCTTGATTAGATTGCATGACATTGACATAATCTAGAAAGGAACTTCATATTAATCTTATGAGTCTAGATTATGCATTTAACCTTGTAGTTTTAGATTTTATTTTTATTTATTTTTAAGAAGTTAAGAAAACCATGTTAGAATGAGTATGTTGAACACAAGAAAATTAATGACACATAGATAACATGTGTATGACATATTATGGTTATAAGTTAAAAATTTTGGTTTTGCTTACTTATTTTATTTTGTAGATGAATCATCTGGAGTATATTTACTAAATTATTTTTATGTTATTATTTTGGTCAAAGATAGTGTTGATGTGATAAAGTATTATCTTGAGAATCAATGTTGTGCTAAAAGACCAAAAAGAGTGATGAGTGAAAAAAAATATTTCAACAGCTGGAAAAAGAAAAAATATGTGAAAAATTATTGTTGAGTATATTCTTATAGAAAATGGTACCTTCAGGATTTGTTCGAAGCTACCACTACAATATAAATCTCTAATGAGATATCTTTTCAAAAGAAGTTATTTTGAGGAAATAACTGGTTTCCTGTAAGAGTGAAAGCCACCAAATATGTATGTGTAAGGAACAGAAAAAGAAAATTTTGAAAGTCTGTGCACATGTTGTTTATTTGGTTTCTCAATGAGTGTAATGTCATTAAAATATTGTCTAAAAATCTGAACGATTGACAAAAGAAATATTTTGCTTTATGAAAATTTATAGTGATTTTACTACACTTACTAAGTGTGTGAAACTAATTGATTAAACTTTGATTTTAGTTTTTTATGTTTATTTAGTCTTGTGGAGTCAATATTTTCTTTTCTCTACACATACAAGTTCTATATGTTTCTTGTTTCTTCCTTACTTTTTTTTTGTTTCTTTTCAGTCCCTTGTCAATTTATGACAAAAAGGGAGAGAGACTTGAAAAGTTTATTGGAGAGATTGTGTGACTTTTGTCTAGTCATTTATCATTAAGAAGGAGATGAGTTTGGTTGTGTAAGGGAGAGAATTGCATAGCATTTTGTATTACATGAACATTTTGTATGCATTCGCATTAAATAATTATTTTTACTTGTGCTTATATATATTTATCTTTATTAAGCTTTCACGAAAGCATTTTTGAGTGTTGTTGTGTATAATATCGAGGTTCATCGTATTTGCTAAATATAGGTGTTCTTCATGTTTGTCACAAGCTCAAGATCATAGTGAATGTTCGGTTTAGCTCAAGATTATTGTCTAGGATGGTTTTGTCATGAAATTGTCAAAGGGTGAGATTGCAACGTATAAATTTGTAATTGGCAATATTTGGTGTCAAAATTAAGTTTGATCGAGTTGAATACTTTCATTCATGTTATTGCAATCGATCATGGGGTTGAAGACTGAGATCAAGGAGTGTATTCTGTTAAAATATTTTAATAAATAAAATATTTTATTTGTGGTTGTATGCATTATTTCTAAAATTGGATTGTAATGTAATTTTAGTTACTTGATGGGTTGGGGTTATACTTGTCAATTGTGGTCTAATTGAAAGTATAATATTTATACCATTGGATTGTGGTTTTTTAACTTTATTTGGTGAGATTTAATCCTAACTGTTGATATCTAGGTCTCCATGATAGGAAGGGAGACTTAGGTATTTTATTTGTAGAGAAGTCGCCTCCCTGTTGTTGTTATAAATAAGGGGTTCATAACCCTTATTCAGCCCTATCGAAGGACAACTCTCAGAAAGGGGGTAGAGCTCTCTAAGGATCTCTTGCAAAAATTCAAAGGTATTCTACAACTTAATCTTAATTCAGGTATGTCAATTAAAATCTCCTCTATAATTAATTGTTATATTCTTGATTTCTACTAGTTGAGTATAGATTGAATTCTGACAATTGGTATCAGAGCCATGGTTAGAGTTTTATATTTTTATTGTAGAAATTAAGATAAGATGTGAATATATATTCACGTCGTATAGAGATTGATGATAAGAGTGTGTCTATATATATATATATATATATATATATATATGGCGATAGTTATAAATCAATGAAGATTGCTGATTTTGTGTCTTCGGTTTCTGTTTTCATGTTTGCAATTTGACCTTAAAGCAATGAATTTTGTTTTATATTATATTATATCTTTTGAGATGAAAATAAAGTGCTGTCAATTTTGCTTAAGGATGCCAAGTGTCACTTGTTGAGATTGTTAATGAAAATTGAAAGTCTTGGGAATTTGACTTGTCTGTTTTGATTCATATATATATATATATATATATATATATATATGCCGGTGAGATTGAAAGTATTTGTAAATCAAATATGAAGAGATTGTATGTCTTGATTTTCATGCGTAATTTGTAATAATTTTCATCCAATGTGTGCATATTTATATTTACTTGTATATAGAGATGACAATTGAATAGTTTTATTTTATTTTATTATTATCTAATTTATTAGTTGGTTCAAAATATTTTTTCTTTTGAATTGTTTATTAGAATATAATGTTTTAATGCATGATGATACAGTGAGTATCCAAGAATTGTGTCTTGATCTAATTTTGAGTTAACTTTTGAATTTAGTTCAGCATGTGTATATATGTGAGCCAGCATATATGGTATCAAATGACATGTATATTTACACACTGATGCTCCATGCACAAAAATGACTGTCTATCTTGATTTTCGTATATAAACTGTATACTAGTTTATAGCGTATGAAGCAATTTGTTGTATACTATATCTCCATATATATAGTTTGCTATATTTTATAATAATATATCTCAGCTTTAATTTTTTCAAATGTTTTACATTGGTTTGGTTTAAAGATTCAAGTATATTTATATATATATATTTCTGGGACTTTGTTTCTTTAAAGTTATTTATATTAAATTAATTTTATTGTTCAATAAATTTTGAATAGTGGGTGTTATACACATCGATTATTATGAATAGATTTCTATTTATTCAAGTTATTTTGATCCATGTTCAAATATTATTTCATAATATTTGGGTTTATTTTTATGTGCATTATGAAGAAGTTTGTGAAACTAAATAAAATGAAAATTTAAATTTTAGATCTTTCCTTGGTATTTAGGAAGACCGGTAAAGTGACTATTTCAAGATAGTATCCAAAGTGAGTGATGCCTGCCCAAAGGTGACATTCACTCATGTAGGTCATTATTTTTAAAAATTTTAAAGACATATGTTGGTCTTATTAAGGTCTTATAGTGCACTTACCTATATTGGAGCATTAGTTCTGCCCAAAGGTGATCAGTGTCGTAATGTAGGATAAGTGAGTAGAATAGTTGAGAGTATTTGGGTTAGAACTAAATAACTCTCTTGCCCAAAGGTAGTGGAAGTGTTTAGCAATAATTCAATCATAATCAACTAGCTCTATGTGCGATTTTAATCGCTAATATGCTGAGTAAATGTATTTAAAATTCTGTTCAAAGGTGATTTTTAGATGACATCTTACTTGTTCCCTCCGGGTGGAATGTTTTGCACATAGTAAAACACCCTGATAAATTCGGCTTAAAACTCCAAGTACAAATTAAAGTAATAATTCCTAAAGCTATGACATATTATTTTATATGTTGTGGATGTGGTGTTATTTAATATAACATGTATTGAGATTATTAACGCTTCCGTAATTCAGACATAGTTTACAGGGATTGAACCACTAGATGGTTCAAATTATACTTACCTAGAAGACATGTTTTGATATTATATTGGATTTCTTAGACTACGAGTCTGTACCTTTTAAGGAGAAACCCTCTATGCTGGTTGCAGAGTCATCTGAGGTAGTAAAGTTCTTACATTTTAAGTGGACTAAAGGTAATTTAATTTTCATAAGGTTGATTTGTGCTTCTATTAGTGTGACTTGTGGGGGTGGTATTCTAGTATTTGATACTATCAAGGATTTTCTTGATCTGATCAAGATCAAGAAGTAGTTTGTTGACATCAAGAAACACCTACATTATTATTAGCTGACAGAGCTCATATCAGTCAGAAATTATGGCAATAGTTAAGTGAGGGAGCATATCTATAAGATGTGCAAATTGGTTAATGGTTTGAAGGAGTAGAGAATCACATTTGATGATGAGTTACTAGTCCACATGATGATATATTCTTTGCCTAAGTTTATTGAGACTTTCAAGGTGAATATAATTCACAAGAGATAAAATATGACATTAACTGGTTGTTGGCACTTTTTGTGTTAATGAAATGGAGTGACTTAAGGATAGTTTATCTTGCCATAAGAAATAGCCATAAGAATATTTTTTAGAAGAAAATAAGTTGCTAGAAAGAAAATTTGGCTGAACAAAAAAGTTAAAAGTAGAACGATAAAAAAAAATGTATGATCATTGGAATGATGAATGTTGGTTCTGCAAAATGAAAGGCGTCAAAAGAAAGTCTGTCACAATTTTAAGATTTAGTTGAAGGAAAACAACGCATGTATGAAAATTATTGTGGTAATTTTTGAGCCCAATTAGGTAAACGTGCCTGAATATATATGAGGATTGATTCAAGAGAGATCATACATGCCTCTTGTTTATCTATGAGCTCGATACCTTCCGGATAAAATTGTGCTTCGTTAGAGATAATTAGCTTGTGCTATGACATAGGGGATTGGGACATGTCTCTTGAAGAGACATGAATGCTTGGTCAAATATGGGATCAATGGACTACTAAATTTTTCCAAATTATGATTATTATGTTGACCGAGTCAAGGGAAAGTTACAGAAGACACACAATTTTGAGGTTAGTCGGTCATTTGATCTTTTGGACCTTATTCACACTGACATTTGTGGTCCATTTTCTGCTCCTTCTTGAGGAGGACAGAGGTATTTCATTACCTTCATTGATGGTCTTTTAAGGTATGCTTATTTATACCTAATCCACCAGAAGTCTGAAACACTTGATGTGTTTAAAATATATTAGGCCAAAGTTGAAAGGTTGTTAGACAGAATTTTAAATTGTACAATCCAGATATTAAGAAACTTGATCCTCGCACTGTCACTTGTCATTTCATTTAGTATATTAAGAGATCTTTTGGTTATGGTTTTTATTATCCCTCTAAACCTATGAAAATTGTTGAAACATGTCATTACAAAATTTATTGAGGATGTGTGAATTCAGTGGGAGTCTAGAACTTTGTAGTTTTTTTTATACTTAATGATTTTGAGGTGTATGATAGATATAAGAAGTGATGATTTCTTTGAAAATTTTCTTTCGTTTCATCAAATGACTCTTTGAGAGTCATTTTGCCATTGTCACACATTATGATTTTGAGTTGCATTAGATAGATGTCTAGACAATGTTTCTCAATGGAGACATTAAGGAAGTGATTTACATGTTTCAGCCTGAAGAATATCATGATCTAATGCATATACCTCAAGTTCAGTGGGAGTTAATTTGTTATATTTCTTTTATATGTTGATGATATTTTGTTAGTTAGCAATGACATTTATGTGATACATGCACTACAGAAAAAAATTTGGACTTTCTCAAAAGGCATATATTGATAAAATATTGAAAACTTTTGAGATGAAAAATTTGTGTATCAAGTGAGGTTCAAGGTGTTAAAGAAAATATGTTGTTAGAATAAAAGTGTCTCGATAATAATTTTGTGAGAAGTCAAGTTGATTTTAGTAAAATCTGCACATTGTTTATTTGAAAGTAGTGAAGAAAGTTTTGAGGTATCTCCAAATAACTAAGAGTTCATGTTGATTTATAGAAAATCAGACTGCTTAAAGATAGTTATTCTAATGATAACTATGTAGGTTGCTTAAGTAGAAGGAAATCTACTTTTGTTTTTATTTTTATGTTGGTTCAAGGAGTGAGCTATCTTGTGAAAATCTCTAAGCAATATATTATCACATATTTTACTATGAATGCAGAGTTGGTCAGTTGTTGTGAAACAACCAAACATGTCATGTGGCTAAGTAGTGATAATGAAGTTGTTATAAAGTATGTGAAGAATGAAAAATTGACCAAACGTAATAGGCACATTGACATAAAGTATATTTTCGTGTGTGAGAAGGTTAAGGAATGTTCTATTGAGGTTCCCCACATAAAATACTTTTGCAAATCCTCTCATTAGAGGCTTTTAGCTGCAAATTTTTTATGGAGCATGTGATCCGAATAGGTGTTCAAGAATTATTGTGTTATGATGTCTGATATTTATTTTATATCATATTACATTGCAGTTAGTTTTCAGTTTATTTACACCTTATGGTTATAATTGTTTTTCTTAAAGTTTATTTACACCTTGTGGTGACAGTTATTTGCATGCAAAATGAAGTTATGATGCATCATTATTATTATCTTCATATATATAGTTTATGCACGTGCTATTATACTTTCTTGGGAGTGATGTTACACTCATGAGAGTGTTTGGATTAGATGTGGGATTGGCACCACATTGGTAAATCCAAACATAATTATTAAAGTGCCTTATGGAGCGTTTCACACTCCATAAGGATAGCTTGGGCTAGATATGGGATTGGCTCTATATCGGTAAACCCTCACACTGGACAGAAAGTTGGCGATTTGTTGTAATATGTTCAGGTGACATACCGTGATGGTATGAAGTAGGACGGATAGTGAGGTGTGCGTTTAGACCACATGCAGTTTGCGCATTTCATGAAATGCAGTAAAACCACTATATTTACTCAAATCTTAGATGGAATTAGTTTTGAGACCATGAAACTGTTTACACTAATATATTACTTGTCTACGCATTCATGATCCACTATTGAGGAAGTCTATGGAAGAGAGTGTTTTAAAGTTTTAACCCATTTGTTTCGATAATGGTATTTTTCTAAAATAAAATAAAATGATTGGCCACTCGACTTTTCTAAAGTATTGTAATTCACAGTGTTATTTTACAAAACTTAAAGTGCATGAACCAAGTGGGAGATTGTTAGAATATTTTAATAAATAAAATATTTTATTTGTGGTTCTATGCAATATTTCTAAAATTGGATTGTAATTATTATTACTTGATAGGTTAGGGTTATACTTGTCAATTGTGATCTAATTGATAGTATAATATTTATACCGTTGGATTGTGATTTTTCAACTTTATTTGATGAGATTTAATACTAACCGTTGATATCTAGGTCTCTATGATAGGAATGGAGACTTAGGTATTTTATTTGTTAAGAAGTCGTCCCCCCTGTTGTTGTTATAAATAAGGATTTCACAACCCTTATTCAACCCTATCGAATGACAACTCTCAGAAAGGGAGTAGAGCTCTCTAAGGATCTCTTGTAAAAATTCAAAGGTATTCTACAGCTTAATCTTAATTCAGGTATGTCAAGTAAAATCTCCTCTATAATTAATTGTTATATTCTTGATTTCTACTAGTTGAGTATGGATTAAATTCCAACATGTTCTTCAGCAATGCATCATCTAGAGAGTACCTCAACAAAGAGTTTGGTTGATTGAAGCGTTTAAGTGACTACAACCGAGCATGGACGTCGGTGATCATGATTTGAGTATCATTTAATCCAGGTAAGTTGGTGAAGACACATAGGTTTTTAAAATATGTTTTTCAGTTTTGAAAAATAGAGTTTCAAAGTCATAATTTCATATTTTTCAAGGTTGGACCGGTCCATAACTTTCTTGGACCTGTCCAAGAGCTCTAATTAGGACCTCAATATTGAGCATCCATACAGTTGGTCCGATCCAAGTGAAGGCTGGACTGGTCCAAGGGGTCTCAACAACTCAATAAGAGTCTATAACAGTACATGGACCGGTCCAAGTGAATCCCGGAATGGTACAACTCCTCAGTTCTGCAGGAATAAGCCTATTCAGTCTAGATTTTACCTAGAACTTTCCAAAATCACGGGGACTTGTTTCCTATTGAATTTTAACTTATTTTTCAAGAAAAATTCGGGATTTTAATCTCTATAAAAACCTCATATGGTTTCTCTCTCATTAAGCTTTCAACGGAACAAAAATTCATATTCTAGAAAGAGAAAGCATTAAGATATTTTTCTTATAAAGAATTTTCTTTCTCAAATTTTTGTCTATATTTTTGAGAGCATATACACAGGAAGTGTTTAAGTTGTGATATTCTTCACAGTCTAATCAACCGGATTTTCAAAGACATCATTATCAGTCTATATAGTTTGATCAGAGCAACATAGGTGATTCCTTAATACTATTTGATTTTATCTGAAGAGGAGGAGAAACGATCACTACGAAGGGGACAAAATACTCGTGAAATATTTGTGTTCTTTTAGCTACCCTTCGAGAAGAATTGAGACGTTAGCCCGGAATTTGTAGCAGTTGGACGAGGGAGTCGCAATTATAAGCCTGAGGTGTTCCATATCAAAGTTCTTGTCAGAGTGGAGTGGGTGTGATTCTGGGGCAGAGTCTATTATACTTTGCTTCGAGATAGTGGATTGGTTTCTATGGGATTTTCTGTCTCACTCCTGTGATTTTTCCCTTCCTTGGGTTTCCACGTAAAATTTCTGGTGTCATCTCTAACTTTTCTTACTTGCTTTATTTATTTTGTGTTTGGTTTGGATGCTTAATTTATAATCATTGTGGGAAATTAATCAATTATAAAAATTAGACAAGAAGACCTATTCACCCCCTCTAGGTCTAAGGATTAGCATTTCATTCTAAATTAACTGAACCATTTTTGCACCGTGTAACTCACAAATATGGTATCCGAAGCTAGAAGATATTTCTTGGTGGTGATGATAAGGATGGGAGATTAAGTCTCTGTTATGAGGTTGTCAAGAGGTTTTCTTGCACGTCTGATGGAAGAGCTTGGTAGATGCCATGCATGTTGATGATAAGGTTCTTACTGCTTTGTTATTTTTGAATGTGCATGTGGACAACCTCAGCTTGATTTTCTCAAAAATGGAGTTAATGACTGTTGGAGCAGTGGATATCTTATACTTAAATGATCGATTATTCCTTTACTTTCCTTCCTGATAAAGTAGACTGTCACTGCCAGAATTCCATGGACACTTTCATTCACATTCTCCATTAATGGAGAATTCCATGGACACTTTTATGGGGTCAAGGGTTTTAGACAAGGTGATACTCTCTCCCCCTTTGTCTTTACTATTGTCATGGATGTCCTTTCCTCTATCATTTTCTCTCTTACATCAAATTCTGGTTTCAAATTTCACTCGAGATGCAAAGGAAAGCCATCACTCATTTAACATTTGTTGATGACCTCCTTTTGTTTTCTCATGGCAGTGTTCATTCAATCGAAATCCTGAAACATGCATTAGACCTTTTCTCATGTTTATTAGGCCTTTCCATCAATCTTTTAAAAAGTTGTTTCTTTGTTTGTGGAGATGACTCTCAAATTGAACTTCAAATTTCCAACTTGCTAGGGTTTAATAGAAGTGATCTTCCAATAAGACATCTGGGAGTGCCCCTTATCTCTACTAGACTCAAAGCATGTGATTGTAAATCCTTAGTTAACAAGATTACTAAAAGGATTGGCCATTGGTCTAGCAAGCTGTTATCATATGCTGGGAGTCTGTAGTTGATCCAATCGGTTCTAGTAAGTGTTCAACTATATTGGAGCTCTATCTTTCTACTTCTAAAGTCGATTCTCAATGAGATCAATAGCAAGTGCAGGAGTTTTTATGGAAAGGATCTGACTCACAATGCAAGGTGCAAAAGTAGCTTGGATCGCCATTTGCAAGCCTAAAGAAGTTGGAGGGATGGGTATACCCCCAATCTTTAGCTCCTCAACCATTCGGTTGTCTTGAAAAACCTATGGAATGTCATCTCAAACAAAAGGGACAGCCTTTGGGTTCAATGGGTGAGAGAAGACTTGTTAAAAAACAAATATATTTGGGAGACGAAAGTACCTTAAAAAGCATTTGGAACTGGAGGATATTATTGTTTTTGAGACATTCAATTCAACCTCTTATTCAAACCAAAATCGGGAATGGTGCCGCCACTAGTTTTTGGCATGACAACTGGGTGTCTAATTATCCCTTATGCAGCAAGGTAAGTCAATCTGACATTCTTAGATCTTCCATTCCCTCTAATGCTAAGGTAATTGTCATGATTGCAAATAACCAGTGGATCATCCCTAGAGCTTTTTTCAATCAAATTCCTGACCTGCATTCAATCACTCTGCCGTCTATTGCTTCTGATTCATACAAATGGCCGGCATCCCCAGACGAGAATTTCTCTCTGAAGAACACACTCACTTACCTTACCCCTCCTTTCGTTTCTGCTCCATGAACTGTCCTTGTTTGGAATTCTATCTCAGTGCCTAAGCATAGGTTTATCATATGGCTTGCCGTCAAAAATATCTCTCAACTATTACCTCAAAATCTATGGCTTACTGCCATTTTCCAGATCACTGTACCTTTTGCCTTCTGCAGCTGAAACGTTTGATCACCTCTTTTTCTCTTGCCACTTCTCAACTCCAATTTGAAATTATATATAATCTTAGTGCGGGTTCCTTCTTGGAAGCCTTTCGTGGCAGAATGTTGTTTATTGGGTTGCTCATCACTGGAAATCGAAGACCTGCAGCATCAAAATTAAAAAGCTTGCGTTTCTGCTTCAGTGTACTACATTTGGACTGAGAGAAATAAAAGAATTTTTTATGGAGTTCAATCTGCCCAGAAATTTGTTCTGTCCCAAATCTGCAATTCCATTCAAGGTAGGTTGCTTCCTTTAGAATTTAAATCTTCAGAGGGATCCAGGAGAGCAAAATCTGCTTGGGATATATTCCTTCATCTTTCTTGCGTCATTCTTCAAGGCCTCCTGATGTTGATCTCCTACAGAGACAGTAAGCGCTACTTGCTTGGTTTCAAAAATGGTTTCCGATTCTTTTGGTTGTTGATGTCTGATAGTGAGTCTACTTGTTAGGTTTTCTTTTCGCCTATTTGCCTTTGGCTGTTTTTCTATTTGTGTCCGTGCTTACTTACCTTGACACAACATTCTACATCCTTTTCTTTAATAAAATTGCCTTACTTTCCGAAAAAAAAAATAATAATAACAAAAAAAAACAGAAAAAAAAATAATAATAACAAAAAAAAACATGTTTGAAAGATTATAAAAAAAATATATATATTTACATTAATTATATTGATTTTTTAAAAACTTTAATTATAGGATTAAATATACTGACCTCTCATATGGTTTGTCATAATTACACATAGATGTTATGTTTGTAAAAAAGTTTCACTCACCTCCCTCTTGTCCAAATATTGACAAAAATGTCCTCTATTTTATAAGTGGTAAGGAACAACCATTTTCAAATAATAGGGGCATAATGGTTATTTCAACTTATTGAAGGGGGGTGAGGATAACTATTTTACAAATATAGGGAGGTGGGTCTAACTATTTTACAAACATACTATCCGTGTGTAATTAAACCAAACTTAAGGGAAGGTCACTGTATTTAACCCTTAATTAAATTGGTTTTTAAAAAAAAAAAAAAATTTGGTTGACTAGAACATTTTTGGACATTCGTATAGCCAAACCTGTATGTTCATTCAGTATAGCGTGACTACATCATCTTCATCTTCACATTAGGACAGTTTATAGCGACGGTGCACTCTAAGCCAATCTCTCATATTCACGATTGCTCAATTTCTTAGTGATAAGTTTTTATTGATCTTTTCTGCTTCAAACTCCACAAAACATTGCAACCGAGTAGATTTTTATTTTGCAACAAATTTACTTATACCAAACCTATCCTAATTGAGAAGATGATATTGAGTTTGGAGTAAAACTTAAAGTATTCCACTTTTCAATAAAGGGAGACTTAGTATGTAGTAGATCGCCTCGTACTTTTCTTGAAGCGCCATTATCATCCCCTATACTTGTCACAAAACTGAAACATTATCACAATAAAATTTGGAAAAGTAAAATTACAAATTATTGTGGCGATAACTCATAAATCCAATTGTGCAAATGAAAGACAACTAGCTAGAAAAAGTCTAGTTAGAAATATCCATGATTCCATTTTTATTACTATCCATGATATCTATTCTAAAGAGACCAAAATGATGAAAGTTGAGCAAGTGTGGCAGGTCTTGTTTTGGATACTTCATAACGGAAGAAGATTGGAATAATACTTTGAAATTCAACTGCTATATGTTCGTACCTCAGAGTTGAATACTTTGAAGTCAATATAGAACAAAGCCAAAAGTTTTAGCTAAGAGGTAGCATTGACATTGTGTTTTTTTGAGTGGACATATGGGATGGGTTGATTCATTGGAATAATGAGCTCATAAAGTGATGAAGGAAAGATTGTTGATGTGCATGTATATCTCATCTATCTCATTAGGGTTTCAAGAGCCAAAGCGATTAACCTTCGAATTTATTCACAAAATCCTAAAGAATCAATGGAGATTCTTAATTTAGGTCAAACCTCAAACCTCTCCCATCATTCATGGTGCTGAGAATGTCAAAGAGGCAGCAGGGAAATAGTTGCAAATGGGTCGGATCGGATGAAATCATGGCATGCCCTAACCATATCTAACCCACCCACTTGTTTTTTCATAACACAATCATTTAAATACTTTCCATTACAATTGATAGACATTTGTAACCATAAAAACATTGAACTCTTAAAAATACATAAAAAAAAAAGAAGAAAAAATACAATAACCATAGATAGGGTTTCAGAACCACCCATCCTGTTTAACTCTGGCAGGCTACTTGACACTTAGTGTGGAGATCATAGTCAATATAAGATAATATCATATTTCAACTTTAGCTAGACAGAACTAATTAGGTTCAGATAGGAAAAATATTGGGTACCTAGGAATATTGTTTATATAGTATTCTCCAATCTCATTATTTTTCTTGATAATAAGAAATAACTATTTAATATTGGTTGGGTAGTGCATTATCTGTACCAAGATGAATACCCAATATTTTCTCGTTATCATAGATGATTCGGTGCAAGTTGATTGATCACTATGCTACGTTTGCTTTTACAACTTCTACCTCTCTCTCCCCGTTATTTTCTCAAGTCCACATCCATTCAATTGAGTCATGAGCTCTATAAAAGCATATTTAGCGATACGGTTATTCTTGTTAAACAACATGAATATATTCTCACCAATGAATTATTAGTCCAATGGTATAACCTCTCCTCTCTCAAAAAAGAGGTGAGGGGTTCGAGCATGAATATATTCTCTTACAAATGAGTGTGTTGATAATTACTATATAGAATGTTCTCCTTAAATTATCTAAAAATAAGATCGAAAAATTCGTGATTAAGATTTTTTTTTTGGGGTAAATAAATTGTTTGGATGCTGAAAGTTTTAGACCTCTCTTCCTCTCACTTACTACCCATATATATATATGGTTTGTAACTAAGCATTGGCATCCCATTTCAGATCAATTATGCAGTTAGAGGAAGAGAGGTCTAGTATGAAGATAAAGCGTCTTGTTTGGTAGCCAAGGATGACTTGCCTACACCCAAACCATGGGTTCTAAGAAGAGTACGATATATATATACTTAACACAAATATACATATATATGTGTGTGTACATCTAGCATAGAGCACTAGTGTGGTTTAGGGAGTCATCTTTCGGCGACCTGACCGACTCTTATCTTTCATGCAAGACCTTCTCTTCCACGGTGAAACAATGATGATGCCTTCTCAGCTTTGAACGGCGTCTGTACATACAATACATGTAAAAGGATAGGTATATCTATCCATATATATATATATATATTTGGGTTATTTGTAACATACAAAAAGATGAATTATAAAGCCGAAGCGTCATTAATATATAATATATAGATATGGACCATATGGTGAGTGGATAATTTAATCATTTTTGATATAAAGTAAATATTTTATTCCAACTTTGCCCTTTTTATTAATATGCATCACAAACATTATTGTTGGTCCATCTTATATTTTTGCATCTTATAAATTCGGATAAAACAAAAGAATATTTCATAAATTATGGTCATGTCGAGTTTTTTTTTTCATATTTTCAAATGATTGACGTGATAAAATAAATTAAATGAAGTCAATATGAGTAACATTTTCTTGACAATAAAAGTAGATATTGTCCTTTCAATCCATATAATTCATACGCCCTAAAATAAAATTAAGTGAAGTCACTAAAAGTTTTGGCTTGGGTTGCAAGCCTTGGAGGAGTACGTTGTCAAGATTGGATACAATTCTAATATTCTAATATTTGAAGGTATATATCGTATAGGAGTCTTTTTTTGCACTTTAGCCTGTATTGATAATATATATGTATATGTATGTATATATATATTCTAGATGCAGTTGTTTGACAATCAAATGTTCAAATATGATACTATGAAGGATTCATGTTGTGATCAATAAGAAATCAGAGATCTATGTAAATTATAAAATTATTATTACAAAGATATAAAAGCATATACTCAATTGGCTATCTAACTTCTTTGATTAAAAATGAAAAATGTTAATGATTAAAAAATGAATATAAAAATAAAAAACTATACGCATTTATAAGTAGTGTTGATGTACAAAATTGCATTTTTATAATACAATGCAGCTATTTCTGATTGAAAGTTGAAATTACTCAAGGGAAGTATAATATTTTTTTTTTCCTTCCCGTCTCTTTTTTTCTTGGGTAAAGTATAAAAAAACAACTATATAGAAAATGTCAAAAAAAAAAAAAAACACCCCTACTATTTGGTATATGCATAAATTTCTATAATTTTTAAATTTGGAGAAAATTGTCCCATAATACATATGATGTCAAAATTTTTTGAAAATCCAAAAATACCTTTTTTTCGATTAACGTTTTGCTTTTTTTAATTTTTTTTATAAGTAATGGTACTTTAGACATTTTATTGTTCAATTTCTCTCAAATTGAAGATCTGTCATTATTTGCCCAAATTGAAAAATCTAAAAAGTTTTGCGAATAATAGTAGAATCACTACAACATATTTATTTTTTTCCGGCGGTTTTTTACCGGCGGTTCAAGAAGTGCCGGAAATTTGAAATTATTACCGGCGGTTTTTAAAAACCGCCGGTAATGATTAATAATTCTGGTGGTTTATCTAGAAGCGCCAGAAATAGCGTTGTATACCGGCACTTTTTAAGAAACCGCCAGAAATATGGGTTTATTAAAAACCGCCGGAAATGAATAATACCAAACTTATAATCTTAGCCCAAACTTATAATCTTAGCCCAGCCCAATGAAACCAATAAAATGAATTACCAATCATTTTTAAAATAAAATGGACCAAGTCCAAGAGAATTAACATAGCTCAAACCTAAGCCCATGTTCTGAAAGCCCATCTATATATATTCTTTAACCACTCAATTACTCTCAACCCTAGCCACACAGCCCGCACTCCTCTCTCTGTATCCTAAGTCCCTACTCACGACTGGCGATCTGTATTTTGTGTTTGCTCTCTCTCTCTCTCTGTCGTGGCATGGGAGGATGGTGACGATGGCTTTGGCGAGATCGAAGCAGTAGCTTTGGCGAGATCGGAGCAGTAGCTTTGACGAGATCGGTGATTTTCTAGGTATTTCTATTTTTATAATTTTGTATGAAATTTCTTTCGATGAAAATTTAGCTTTGACTGATATGTGCATTTTGCATCTGCGTGTGTGTAATATGTGTATGATAGATTTGTGCATGTGTGTATAATATCTATATCTCTATACGAGTTTCGAGCCGAGCTCGAACACTTGAGGTTGGAGCTCGATTCGACTTCTGGATTAGGTGATTGATTTAGAAGGCATCGATCGCTAATTTTTTCTTTATAGAAAATTGGAGGGAGGTCCAGTGTTGATTTAGTTTTATGGATCAAGTTTTAATAATCCAACCTAGCCGCTCAATGTGAATGTTTGTCAACAATTCAACATTCACGTGAAGACTCTCTCTCTCTAACTTTCGGGAAAGGAAAAATGGAAAAAAGAAGACTCTCTCTCCCTCAAATATATTTATATATATATATATATGTATATATGCATATATCACTTTGGGACCCAAAATAATGCACGGTTCTACAAAATTTTGATTTTTGTTTTGACAAATTTTGATTCGATTCTAAGTCTACAGTGTAACTCGGTACATACAAAGGTGTTAATAAATCGAGTTGAAATAGAGAATTAGAGACATAAAGAGTATGAACTGGGTTAGAATTTATTTTGCCAATTATTAAAGAGTATGATTCTTCTACATGCTGCTGGCAAACGACGAGAAATTCGCAGTTTTCTTGAGGTAGATGAACATGATTAGATTGTGCAACTCTGCTGCTGTATTAGTGACAACTGTCTTTATTTAGTGCTTCACTTCACTTCACATTATAACTTTGTAACTGTGGATCTAATTGAAATCAAGCATGTTCTAATTTTTAGATTTTGTACTGGTTATTGATAATGGGTAATAAATAAAGGCTGCATTTTGTGGATGAATTGATATTGATGGAAGTTGCTATGATCTTTATATCAACAATCAATTAGTTTCGTTTTCATGTTGAAATTTACTCTAGAAAAATTAAAGACATAATAGTGATATATTTTCATAAAATTTGTAGGGCAAATATGAGGTTCCATATTCATCAAAAAAGTGGACAATTGCTTCCATTGGAAAAAAATGGAGGGACTTCAAAATTAATGTTGACTTTATGTAACACAATATGGATGGATTTGAATGTTCATGACCTGTAGTCCATAGATCTTTAAGCGTTTATCAAGTCTTTGTCGACAAGAAATTGCATAATCGAATGTCGGGCTACAAGCTGGACTTCATCATTGACCCAAAAGATATAATCAAAAGAATTCCAAATCCCACTTGTACCCATACACACACAAGGAAGATATATCTAGAAAGAGTTAAATGATTTTTTGGCGAATTTGTCTAACAAAGACTCTTCGTTGAATTCAAAATTTGTATGAAAAACGCGCTTTCAATCAATCCTGACAGTTGAGGATGCAAGTTCAACATAGAGTAACCTTATATAGACTTGATCATTTTACTAACTTTTATGCTATTTTTAATTTTCTAGCTAGATTTAAGTGCTTCTCATATGAAATGTATTCTTGAGCTATTGGATTGTTCAAATAGTAAAGAAAAAAAAATGGATTGGTGTGGCTCATCAATTAACCTAAGTTTGTTACAGAATTCAAATAATTTGTTATTGATCCAGGAGGATGAACTCGAATCAGCAAAAGCCGAAATGAGTGAAGTGAAAGAAGAGAATGCAAGATTAAAGATGATGTTAGAGAAAATTAAGAAGGATTACCAAACCCTGCAGATGCAACTTGTCAACACACTTGAGCAAGAATCCAAGAAGAGTAGCAGTCCATCTATCACCCATGAAGAAGACATTGAAGAACCTGAACTCGTATCCCTTCGCCTTGGAAGAAGTCCAAGTGAGCCTAAAAGAGATCATATTGACAACAATAATAATAGCAGCTCAAGCAAGGCTAGAGAAGAAGATGAGCAGTTAAAGGGAGGTCTTAAACTTGGACTAGACTACAACTTTGAAGGGTCTAAATCGGATCCTGTGGAGCTAGTATCGGATCCAAGCCCCGAGATTAGCTTAGAAGAAAGAAAGGAAGAGGAAGCAGGAGAAACATGGCCACCAAGCAAAGTTTTGAAGACAACGAGAAGTGGAGATGAATTTTCGCAACAAAGTGCTGTTGTTGTGAATGTTGTAACTATCAGTCATGCCAACTTGGAATTGTAATTCTTGGGCCCTTGTTAATAATGTTTAATATTTAACTATTGTGAATGTCAAATTATATTTGAATATGAATGAAGCTATTATTTGCTGTTAATGTTTGATATTTGACTAATTTGAATGTCAAAATGTAGACTGATGGTGTGGGAAAGTAGTGAGAACTGAAAAAAAAAAAAATATCCATTTCCGGCGGTTTACAATAAACTGCCGGTAAAAAGTACTCATTACCGGCGGTTTATAGTAAACTGCCGGTAAAAATAATCATTACCGGCACTTTAAGCATATTTACCGGCAGTTAAAATCGCCGGTATAATTCCGGCGGGTGTAAAAAAACCGCCGGTAATTACCGGCGGTTTAGGAAAACTGCCGGTAATTCTGCACCGGCGGGATATTTGCCGGCAGATTTTTTAACCGCCGGTGATGTATTTTCCGGCGGTTTATGAGGTATTTTCCGGCGGTTTAAACCGCCGGTGAAATTGAAAAACCTTGTAGTGAATCTTTGCACAATTTCTATATAGTGGACGAATTTTTTTCACTTTACCCTATTTTCTTATTATGAACTTCTCATATTTTGGTTTTTCTTCTTCTTTTGACGATGGTAGTGTCGGGTCTTTTAGAGCATGCGCACCCCATAATCCACAATAGTTCCTGCCTCATTTATTTATTTTTTTTCTCCTTATTATGATTAGGGGTGGCAATTTTCCCTGCCCCGGTTTTAGCCCTGCTCTGCCCCTAATGGAAGGGATTTGGTATGCCCCTAATAGGAGTAGGGGCGAGTATGATTTTTTTAAGAAAACCCACCTAGTTCCTGCCCCGTCCCACCCCGATTATACACACACACACACACACACACACACACACACACACACATATATATATATATATAGCGAAATAATTGCATGTAGTGTGCTATTTCTTTAATTATTATATTACTTGTATAAATATAGTATACTAGCTGGTAGCTACTATGATTTATTCTCTTCAGTAAAAAATAATTTTCAAATTTCATCCCTAGGTTTGACTAAACAACAATACAAGAAAGAGAGTTAGAGAGAACTTAAAAGTTATTTGAAGTCCTAGAAATCTCCCAGCGACGATTTTATTCTGGTGAAGCTATAATGGTACTCTATCTTTCTCTCATTCTCTCTTTATCTTGTTCTGCTTTATATTTCTCTCTTTATCTTGTGGTTGATAGAGAACTCTCTCTATCTTGTGTACATAATAGATCTACAATAAAAAAAATTATTGAAGACCAGAATTGTTTCTATCTCCATCTACATATGTATGTATGTATGTTTATGTCATTTTCTTAGGTCTTATATATTGGTGTTTTGACTGTAGGAGTGTTGCATCATCATTTGGGTACATTTAGCCAAAACATCGAATTCATAACAAATAAAACAAAGGATTTTAAGAATTCTACTATTCCTCTCTCTTTCTAAATGGGGCGGTGGTGGTATGCTTACCACAAACCCATCAGGATTCTTAACATGAGATGAATTGAGTATTTTCTTGGCGAGATGGGGTAGGGTTTTGGCATACCCACTCCATACCCGCATTGTTGTCATCCCTAATTAATTATGATATGATCTTGTCATTTTTTGGTGCTATTTTTTTCCCCTTGTGGTCTTTTCATATTTTGGTGCTAATTAATCTATAAATCAGTAAGACAGTTCTCTTTTTAAAAAATAGATTGATCTTTTTAGAGTAATTTTTTTATATTTTTGTATCTCATTATCGTGGATGAATCTGATTATGAGCTTTGCCTTAGTAGTTGGGCCTACACCCGAGCCCATTAGCCATTAAGCTTTGACCAACCAACGTCTCGAAAAAAAATGGTCAAGTCCATGTCTATCCCAAGGGCTAAATGGGATGGCCTTTTGGACTTGGCTACTATTTATCTCTGTGGCTTTACCGATTGATGGTTGGGCCCACGAGGGCTCACCTTAAACATCATTTCCCAAATATGTAAGAGCAAAGGACAAAAAAATTCCCTTTATGCTGTAATAGTAAATGATATACTACTATATTGTAATAGTAGTAGTATATACGAAGGCTCTATTTGCTTTCTATAATAACAGTGATAGAGAGATAATATAGGTAATAGAGATTGAGAGATAGTAGGATAAGAGATAGAGAGATTTCTATAACTTCAAAGAAGTACTTTATTTATAACACACTAATGTTATATATATAGGCAAATGAGGAGGTGAGAGATATTTTTATTTGGATAGATAGGCTTGTCATTAGTACATCCATGTGGGAAGGAACACACATGTTGAATATCAATATCACCATTTTTCTGAAGCTCGGGAGTATAAAAGAATTTTGGTGAGATGTGCTTGGTTCTGTCTCTTTTGATATAGCCTCCTTTGATTTGTGTAAGACATGCAACATTATCTTCATATAATATCATTGGGATACTATTTACTAAGGAGAGTCCACAGTTTTCTCGAATATGTTGTGATGTGGCTAAACTTGATTGTAATTGTAAGCTTATTTTTGCCCTTTTTCAAAATATAATTTAACCACTCGAAAGAGCACGAATCTTTGTAGATACAGTTCTATATATAGGGTATCGATCCCACGAGGACTAGTTGTTAATTGTCTTGGAGAGAGATTAATTCCACTTTAATTCTAAAAATAAGGTTTTGATTTTTGTTTTAAAACTATTGCATAAAATGTAAAAACACTAAATTTAAAGAGTTGTAAGTTGGGAGAGAGAACTAGGGATGGTTTCCATCACTAGCCATTCACATGTCCATAAATGTAGCAAGCTTGAGATTTATAAAATTAAATGTCTAACAATGTCATTAGGCTTGTGACCTCAATAACATATCAAAAGATCAATGTGTGTGCAAACCTATCATAATCCATCTTCAACAAGCATAGTTTTTCAACCTAACTAATTACCCTATTCTCTAAGTGAACCTAAATGCATCCAAACTATCTCATCTTGGTATGGTTTATACAAGCAAGAACAATATATTCAATTTAAACACCATTGCTTAGCCATCACTTAAACTTTTTGTAGAAGATGCAAATGTTGTGCATTCATAAGATAGATTCTACTCTAAGACAAGAATAAAAATAACATCATATGAATATATATAAGAAATGTATAAGTGTACATCATCACTAGACTAATCAATCAACATTAAAATACAAATCTCAAATAATGCTACAAAAATGAACAAGTTTACATGGCTAGGGGTTTCACCCACACCATAGTAGAGAAGTTAGTTGATCATGGCAGCCTTGCACTCTTCCATTGATGGAGAAAATGAAGCTTCAAGGTCTGGTTTAGCTTCTCCTTCTCCTCCCCTGAAAGTCTCTAATGGTAGTATGTCATATATGAGAAAAAATGGCTCCTTTTGTGCATTTTTGGCTACTTTTCATCCTTGGGGCCCACCATGTATATATATATATAGCAATATATATTCCAACTAAATCAATAATATCTTCATGTGTCTTCTTCAAGTCAGAAAATCCATCCAAGTTGTGCAAAAAGGTGAATTTTGTTGCAAGTGAGAGAGTAGGTGAGCAAGTGGGCAAGTGGGTCTGCAGAATCTCGATTGATCGAGATTTCGATTAATCGAAATGCATGTCTCGATCAATCGATTGATCGAGACTAACATCTCGATTGATCGAGATGCCTTAGCTTCATTTCTGAATTCTGTTCTTCAATTGCAAATGGCCTCAACATTGCTCCTTTTGGTACAAAACCTGTAATACATCAAAAACATAAAAATACCGTAAATGTACCTCGGTAAACGTAATAACGGGACTAACATATGTAATAAAGAGGGTTCAAGTGCATAGTATTGAACACTTATTACACCCCCAAACTTACATATTGCTAGTCCCTTAGCAATGCAATGTTACAAAAATGAAATGAACTATCTTATACAAAAATTGAATCATACTCAGTCATCAACTAGATAAAGGATGATTATCCGTTCATTTCACACCTTACAAATGCAACAAGTATTACAGAACTATGTGGTCATTAGCAAAAATGGACCTTCACAAACTACAAACAAACAACAGTCCCCACATAATGGCCAGTCCGAACAAAAATACTGATTCCAACCCCAAAATCCTCTTTAAAAAGTGAACATGCATTCTAACGCGTGGCTTTGTCATATTTGGAGAAAAATAAGAACAAATCTGTTTTTAAAAGAAAAACTCATTGAAAAAGCTCGACACTGTTGTTCATTATCGCAAAACATACATGAATGCTCATGTGCGGATGACCATGCAATGCTTAGCTCTTTTTGCTTTCTTGCAAGCCCATGTATCGGCATTGGGCCAATGACTCCCAAACCAATTAGTTTTAGGGCATTAGGTGAAGAAACACCCCTCGGACTTAATAACTGAGCTTTCAAGGCGATGAGCTTAAACAAGCTACCCGCTTATTATTGCTCAACCTTGCACACTTATACGCAAATACTCCATGCTTAATGAGGCATAGAGATCCGATTTATTGAGTGAGAAGGCTTATTGCATATTTTTTTAAAAAAAAAAAACAATCGGAAGAACTTATTCTTTAAGCTGTTCAAATAAAAACAGAAATTTACAAAATTCTTCATCAGACTTATACCCCAAAATTTAAAATGCATGTGTGCGAATTTGTGCGGTAAAGGACAAATTTAGGGCAAGAACTGTACATATTCATATTTTAAAAAAAATGTGGACCGTTCTAACCTATTACATAGCTTGCAAAAGTGCGAATATTTACAATGTTAAAGCTCTTAACTACCTACTGCATTTACCTCAGACATTTATTCGAATGATCTTCCCTTAAAAAGCAAGACATCATAACAAGCATGCAAAAATATCAAGAAAAAAAAATTTGCTCTACAATAACAATCAATACAAAGATTGAACATTTGTATGCATATGCAAGTAGTATAGCATACCGCACTCCCAAACTTAGATGCAACATTGTCCTCAATGCTTGGACAAGAAGAACAAGGAAAAAAATTACCGGGACTTCAGAACTCGACAAAAATGGCATTCCAACACGGCCGGTCATCCTGTAAATGAGAAAAACCTGCACGAAACACCAACTGGATACCACGAGCATTCAATGGAATAAAAAGTACATGAAAAGAACATGATAAAAGAATTATGTACAAGCTGTCAATGCCGAGATCACTGCACATCCAAGGCTCTGAATTGGTGTTTCCCAATTGACTAAGAGGTCTATGCGATAAGATATTGACTATCCTGGCACGCTAACGCATAGCATGCAAAGGGGTTGCCTTTCTTTATTAACGCCATACTACGTTGAAGTAATCTCAACAGTATTGGGAATTGAAACCAGGCGATAATAAATGGAAATCATCAACTGAATCGCATATAACAATTAGGCAAGTGGTACTACATACATAGTCAAAGTATAAAGAGCAGAGATATTGATAGAAAGTAAAAAGAAAGACAATAAATAGAACACATGTTATAAAAGAAATGATAATTGTATTCCATATATGTCAAAATGAGTTTCAGTACAAAATGGTACATGCATTTGGAATACACAAAAACTAATATGGCCAACATGGCTTATCAAAAAGCAAAAAAAGAAAAACAACAGAAAGTAAAGCAGAAAATACGAAAAGATAAAGCTACTCTAGGGTGGGTGGTGGTGGAGGTGGCTCGGTGGGTGGAGTAGAGGTGGAGGTGGAAGCTCGACTGGCAAACATGAATTGCAGGTCCTGCCGAAAAATACAAAACTCATCTAAAAGCATACTCTGACCCCGCGTCAGAGACGTAATGTCCGTCCTCATAGCTGCCAGCTGACTCTGTGTTACCTGGACATGCTCCTGAAAATCCTGCTGGAGATGCTCAACGTCGGCTGCCAGACAGGAATAGCCCATAGCTAAAATCTCATGCCGCTTTGCGGCGATATCAGTCTCTCCCTCCTCTAACTGCTCATCGGATGCCCCACCCTCTGCGGGCGCATCCTTATCCATCTCCACCGGAGCATCCATATCCATGTCCTCTGGTGGATCGCCCTAGTGGTCCTGGCGCTCCAAGTGCCTCCTCACCCGCACCCACTGAGTATACATGAAGCAGGAGGGCGGTGCCAACTGGATGTCAGTGTCATTGACCGGTATATTGGTATGACTGAGGAAAATTACGACTAGGAAAGGGAAGGGAAGCCGCCAACTCGATGCCCAACTCATCTTCTTCTTGACGAGCCCGTCCTAGACTTTGTACATCTGTCCCCAAATCAGTGATGGGACAGAAAATCATGTGCCTGTGTGGAAAGCGTACAGGCAACGGAGAAGGTCTCCCCGGTGCTCTGCCACATGCTGTAAAGGACACGCGTTCTTGATGAGAACGGTGTCTAGAAACTATAAAACGCTCGGGCACATCAATTTGAACGTGCAGTTGTGACTGGAAGTAGTAAACACCCCGCCACACATGTCCATGACAATGGAAAAAAGGGTCATGCCGGCCGAAAACTCAGGCCTGTAGAGCGGCTAACCATCCTGGTCAACCATGTCCGGGGTACAAAACCTGCAATACATCAAAAACACAAAAATACCGTAAATGTAAGTCGGTAAACGTAATAACGGGACTAACATATGCAATAACGAGGGTTCAAATGCATAGTATTGAACATTTATCATATTGTATCATAGATCTTAGCCAGACACACTCTAGGCTCACTTCATAAATTGCGAGTATTTTAGAATGATTTGAAGAGGTTGCTATCATTGTCTGTTTTATAGATCTTCATGATATAGTAGTGTCACCGCAAGTAAATACATATCTTGTTTATGATCGAGCTTGATGTGGATCAGAAAGATAACCTGTATCTACATATCCAACTAACTGCAATTTTAATTTATTTGAATAAAATAATCCCATATTAGTGGTCCCACGAAGATATCTTATTATATGCTTGACACCATTCTAATGTCTGTGGGTTGGTGTAGAATTGTATCGCGCTAGTAAGTTGACTGAAAAATCTATATTCAATCATGTGCAATTTATAAAGTACATCAGCGCACCAATAGCACTCAGATATAGAATTTCAGGACCAAGCAATTCTTCATTATCTTCTTGAGGATGAAATGGATCTTTCTTCATATCAAGCGATCGGACAACCATTGGAGAGCTTAATGGATGAGCTTTATCCATATAGAATCGCTTTAGAACATTTTTTGTATATGGTGACTGATGGATAAGAATTCCGTTTGGTAAATACTCAATTTGTAATCCGAGGCAAAATTTTATTTTTTCAAGCTCTTTCATTTTGAATTCTTTCTTTAAATAATCAGCAGTTATGGTGAGCTCATTAGAAGTTCCCACGAGGTTTAAATCATTAACATATACTATTATAATTGCAAATCCAGATCCTGATTTTTTGATAAAAATGCATGGACAGATTGAATTATTTACATATCCTTCTTTTAGTAAGTACTCGCTAAGGCGATTGTACCACATTCATTCAGATTACTTTAATCCATACAATGATCATTGTAACTTTATTGAGTACATCAACCGTGGTCTTGAAGCTATCACTACAAGAATTATGGGCTTTAGGGATGGGCTTTTAGAGACAGTCTAAACACTGTCCCGAAATGTGCCATTTTTAGGGACAACAATATTTGGCTGTCCCTAAAAGTGTGAGTTTTAGGGACAGTAAAATATAACTGTCCCTAAAGGTTCAGTTTTTTCCACCAAAATATTTGATGCGCCAAAAAAAATTAACGCGGGAAAACTGGCGCGCCAATTTTTATTTCACTTGTTGGTGGTCTTACGTGTTATACCCAATACACAGAAAAAGCTGTACCTGTGTAAAATTGGGAAACTTGCATACACACTCTCACCAACGATTTCTCTCTTTCACACGTACAAGATCTTCCCTCTCCCTCTCATCTGTTATATCTCATCTCACCATTTCACTATCACCAGCGATTTCTCTCTCTCACACACACACGATCTTCCCTCTCTCTCTCATCTGCTAGATCGATCATCCAGAATCTATTATATCGCACCCTTTTCCTTTTAGGAGATTTTTTTTCAATTCCCACAAAGATATATCTTTCACTCGCTCTGCTACCCAAACATGAAGCCTTAACCCTCTCTACATCGCGGCTCTCCATCAATCTCATCCTTCTATCGCCGTGGCTCGTGCAGGGTCTTTATATTATATACGCCTAACAGCTGCAGCAGTACTCCATCTTCCTTCTTCTTGATTGCACTTTCTTGTGCCGTGGGTCTCATCTTCACACTGAATCAGGTTTGTCTCTAACTAGGGTTTACGTTGTGCATGTTCTTTCAATTTTGGACTCTACGATACCAATTCTATTAGGGCTTTTTGAGATTTTAACTTCAATTTCGCAATTGTTCATTGATAATTTGTTTTCTTCCATCTGCCTGCATGGTAATTTAGCCATTTCCCCATGTTTAGTGTGGACACAAATCCAAATATTTCATTTTGCACCTCAGGCCTAAGGATTACTTATGTGTTATGTTCATTATATCTGCAGAAAATTTTGATAAATTGATCTCTGCAGTATATATGAGAGCTGTTTTCTAGATTAAAAATTGTATATGTATGCATGCAAAAGAATATGATATGATACTTGTGCATTGTCTTTGCACATGAATTGGTTACTTTTGCATTCTTTCTCTGAACATGTGCTTGATACAAAAGTTTTGCTAAATTTTGTGATTCTTTTTTAAATAACAAAATTGGATGCTGCAGATATTTTTCTAGGAAGTGTAACTAAGAACTTTGACATTCCTTCCTCTTCTTTTCTGGCCTGATGACTTATCTGAGAATAGCCCCTGGAGATTTATTTTTATTACTTTGTGTTTCTTCTCCCTCCCCCCTCTCTTTCTCTTACAATCTAGACACCGAAAATTATATTTTTTCTAAAGGCTTTGTCGTTTTCCTTGTAAAAAATATATTAATTGGTCAAAAGTTGTGGAAAACAATTTCCAATCAATTATCTTATCTCTATTTTGATTTGGTGAAGTGGTGATGTTCCCCATATAGTGACTACATTCTTGTCTATTGTTATGTCAAAGGCATACCAAATGTGCTGATTTAGTATGCAAATCAAAGCCACGATGAGGTTCTGGTTTTGGTAATTTCCTCAGAATTTTTCTGTTGATGGGGGATTCCATGAGGAGTTGGACTCCAATGGATTCAATATGACTCAAGACAGATTGGGTTTGACAACCTTCTTGCAAACTTGTTATAAATCTTTGTTCTTATTTTGTGCAAAAGTTTAATTCCTTACAATCTTAAAATTGATAATAGTCCAAATAAGAAAGAAGTTGAAATATATGGATGAAAACTGAGGCTCTTCAGAAGTTTCTTTTGTATTAAATGGACTTCCTTGCACTTTAATTTTCAAGAATTTTTTTTTTCAGGAAATTATTTTCTAGACAATTTTCCAGAAGCTAAACTTGATAAAATACTGAAAACAGGGGAAATTTAACTAATAATTTATTATCTTTTCAGAGATTGCTGAAATGAGATACTTATATACGCTTAATATTATCCACTCATGTTTTATATTTCATTGCATTTGAATGTGGCCTTGAAATTGTTCACCATGGGCTTATATTGACTTTAGGACACTAATCATGCCGCAACTTACTTTAATATAGGTTGGTGTTCTACCAATGGATGAGTCAAAGGTTACTATGAAAGGCCGTCTGGGTCCAGGAATGATGATCGCAGTTGACCTCCTTAGTGGTCAGGTTTGTATTATGATTTAATTTTACATCTACGTGGTGCTTCAGTAATAAGATTTTTGGTGATGGGATTGTTTGTTGGTGATTATATATGCATATATAAGGTAGACAGACTTTTGTCATTCTCACTGTTGTTGAACTGTCAAAATCCACTTTCCACTATTATCTTTTGTACTTTAAAAATTTTCATGGGTAGCTTTCTCTTGAAAAAATTATCTTTCTACTAGAAATTAACATTATCTTTTGAAGTTTCTATGTGAATGGATATATATCAGACATACAATGTTCTGTTTTTTTACTGTTGCTTGTATACGATTTTGTTTTATTTTGATACATGTAGGATACCTTCTTAAAATATCCATGATTTGAGAATAAATTCTTTTAGTTTCAAATATGTAAAGAATACTGTACTACTAGGCAAGTGTTTGACATACTTAGATACTAAGATGCATCCTTTGTACTATAAAGACTTTATCATAATAATAATATATTATTTAAAAAATGATATTAGGTTTAATTTAAGAGAACCCTTGTGTTCTAAAATTAAGGAACTTCGAGTGCATAAAAAATTCACAAAAGGTGATTGTTTATGTATGTTCTATAATTATTATTAATTGCATGCATTTTGAATTGTAGCTTCATGAGATATGGAGTTTATGATAGAAAATGAAGCTACACTTCTATAATTATTTAGCAAGTGAGGTAGGTGAGAGGTTGTTGGCTTCGGCTAAGGTGTAGAAGTGGGTTGTGGTGATGACTGGCCGTGAGTGAGGGAAGTGGGATAGTGTTGAGCCATTGGTGGTGGGTTGAATGATGGTGCCTTGGGGTGCTTGTGGTGGTTGAGGTGAGGTTGTAGGTGAAGGAGTTCAGTCTTCATGCTGGGTGAGCTTGAGTGGGCTATGAGGTGGAGAGGATGATGATGTGGGTGCGGCTATTATGGTGGCCAGAAGTGAGGGTGATGCTGGCATGGCAGTGGGTTGAGATGAAGTGATGATTCGGTTATGGCTGTGGGCTATTTGTAGTGAGGAGGTTGTTTAGTTGGCTACCATTGTTGGTTAGTGGATAGAAGGTGATTGATTGGTGAAGAAGATGAGCTCATGGCTGGTGGCAGTGGGTTACGTTTGGTGATGCAGTGAGGGTGCTTGATTAGTTGATTAAGAAATGAGTTTTGGGTTTGGTTTGGTGAAGTGATGTGAGCTGCTAGTGTATTGTTTAAGTGGGCTGAAGTTGGTTTCGGATATGGACTGGGCAGTGGGCTTCCATGTGTGTGCATAAGGTGCTGAAGTGGAATAAACCAATATGAGTTATCATTTATTGTTGTAATCATTAGGCTAGTAGTTTGTTTTTCATACACTAATATAATTTTATTAGCTCAATTGATTTTAGATAAGCCACTGTTAATAAAAATTACCTTCAGTTAACATATCAAAGGGTTAATTCTTTAGCTGTTATTACTTGATGTTTCATGGAATCTGACAATATTATTGTTCCATGTTCTTGATTTATGTCTTAAAAAGATTTTTCCTTGAGAATGAGAATTATTTTAAGAACATTTGACTTGAGCATGATAAATTTTTGCGTTTTAGAAAAATCATAGTAATTGAGTGTCATTTTTATCATTTTCCCTTAATGATTGGGGGAGGGAGATGAACCTAGAAGAAATTTATATACTAAGAGTACCAAATATATTAAATGTTGCTTAAAGATGAGTTTCCAGTTGAATTGCATGTATGAAACTTAAATACATTATCATTTTAACTACTTAGTGTTAGCTCATGTATTTGAATTTACTTGGATTTTGTCACACCAAAAGGGCCATAATTCCTAACAACTTGTGTTCTATATATTCTTGAACTTGAATTATCTATCTCATTAAAAGTACACAGTAAACATATTCAAAATTGGATTGGTCCTAGGAGATTAACTTAAAAGATTTTTCTACTTTAAAAGTACACAGTAATCAATACTTCGTTTTAAAAATCTTACCCAAAAAACAAAAAAAAATTCTAAAGAGGCTTTGTTAAATGACTCATCAATCAAAAGTGCTCTTAGTTTAGTATTCTTAGTTTGGACATTAATGGTTATATACACACACATGCTCATGTTTTTTTGCTTCTTTTGAACTAAAGCATGTCAACACAATGAAACCTACTTTAACAAAACAATTTAAGACCTATCATTTTTCTTGTCTTTATATTTTTCAGTTTGAGCTAATTCAGCAAAACATATAAAAAGAAACATGTATTTGAATGCTAAATTGATGAGTGCAATTTTGTTTGCAGGTAATGATTGGTAAAGAGAGAGAGTCAGTAGCGACTCTGCAACATATGAGGGGGGAAAGATGCGATATTTCTCAAGAAGCAGCTAAAATCAAGGTAAAATTTGAACTTCACAAGTTAATTCGAAAGTTTTGTCACTGTCTAGAATAAGATAATTTATGTATTAACCCCCCCCCAATTTCCAGGAACAGAAACAATAAAAAAATAACTCCTCGTTGTTTTACAGGATTACATAGAAATCCTTCGAGAACTCTCAAAATCCAGAATTTTAGACTTGTTTGAGGGGAGATATGCTCACTCACTCATTGTAAGCCTCAACATTAATCCTAATTAATTGTGACTTATTACCTTTTCCACAACCTCTCTGACCTCTCATGAATACAACAACTTGTACAAGGTTGGAGTTGGGTTAATGTTACTAGTACAATTTGGAGGGAATGGTGCAATTGCATTTTATGCAAGTTCTCTTTTGAAGCTGCTGGTAAATTTAGGATCTTTAGTAATGTCATTAAGTAATTAATGAATTGAAAGAGTTAGTTTGAAGAATCAATATTTGAACCTATGTCTCATGTATGGCAGGTGGTTCGACTACTGCTGGCACTACAACATTGGCTATTATTTAGGTTCTTAACTCTTTTAAGTGTAATTTGAATGTGGGACTTTATTTGAGGCACTTCGTAGATGATGTTAATATTCTTTTGCAGATTCCATTTGCCATTTTGGGTGTACTTACAATGGATAAATTTGGACGACTACCACTTCTGATGGTTAGAGTGTGAAAGAGATTTTTCTTTTTCTTTCTTGTTATTGATATTTTAATTTAGTTAATAGATGAGCCAGCACTGAGGTCTTTGTAGGTTACTGCAGCTGTGGCATGTTTGGGAACCTTTCTTGCAGGATTTGCATTCCTCTTGCAGGTTTCCTTGAAACTATATCTCTTTATATTTCTATGTTCAAAGATACTTGTCTCCTAAAACATTGATTTATGGTATAGGATTTTTATCAACAGAATGAGCTCACTGCCATATTGTTTCTGAGTGGCATACTGGTAAAATGTCTAAGCAAATGATAATTTTGTCCTCTGTTTTGATATATATCAAAGTAGAAATTTTCTAATTGAAGATTGTGGTTTTATGTTTTTGTTCACTTTCCCACACAACCTTCCCATGAATATAATGTTGGGGTACAAATGAGTGTATGGAGTAATTGTGAGCATCCAAATATTATCAATAAAGGTCCATTTTGTATTGATAAAAGTCCATTTGTTATGACAATGCAACTTATAATGGTGGAATGTTTAGGTGATTAAGTAGTTACCTAGCTTGGAGTCAAAACAACCATTATTTTATGTCTTTTAAGCTTTACACTGAGCATTTAAAAGAAACTAAAGTTGGCAAAAATTTTATAATTTTGGAAGTCTGGATATACTTTTGGTACAATATTGTAGCAAATGGCTATCCAGATTTTGCTAGATAAATTAAGTTACATGCTTTATTGCTCAACACACCTAAGAGATGAATATAATTCTTATCCATAGAGGATACTGATACATTAGACAGGTCATTCACTTTTCTACACTTGATTCCAAAACTGAAAATATTTCCTTCCATCATTCTTCTACAATAGATGAATATTATTCTTATCCATAGAGTATGCTTTGTATGGGAAGTTAACAGAGGGAGGTGATGTTTATAGCTTTGGGGTTGTTCTGCTCGAGCTTTCGAGTGGAAAAAGAAGCTATATCTGAGGGGAAAACTTCTCTGTTGACGGATTGGGCATGGTTGTTGGTGAGGAAAGGGAGGGCGTTTGAAGTTATCGAAAAAAGCATGCCTGAATTGGGATTACCAGAGGTAATGGAACAGTATGTTCTTGTTGCTATTATTTGTTGTCATCCCATTTACATGCTAGGCCAACTATGGATCAAATTGTGAAGCTGTTGGAATAAAAGTGCCAGTTCTTTTCATTTCTGGAGCATCATTTGCCTATTTAAATCCAAAGATTATTGATGGTGACTAGTGAGCAGTATTATCTTGTGCTATATGTTTCATCATTACCCATGCCCTATTTGACCTCTCCTTTAACTTACCTTGCCTTTAATCACTTATGACTTTTTACTATTGTTGTCATTGTTCTTGATTAGATGTAAAATGAAAACAAAAATTTGACGTCTAATTTTGTAATTGCATTGAATTGATTTTCAGTGCACTAATTTTTCAACTTTTTCATTAACTATTTTACTTCTATCTTAATTCTAAGACTTGAGTTTTAACTCAACTGTAGGATGAAATGATGGAGAAGCTTGCACAGGTTACTCTAAATTTTGATGCTATCACAAGTCTTATCATAATGATGCGAAGATAGTGGATAACCAACTCGGTATCAAGACCACCAGTACCACCACCACCATGATAAATATAATGTTTGACCTTTAGTTTTTTTTTAAATGTTTTCTTTAGAATTTTGTATATGGGAAATATAAAAATTGGCAAGATTTTTCAATCCAGTTCATTTCGTAGGGCTCAAAAAATGTAGAGAAATTGGGTTAATAATGTAATTTATGATTGTGGTTATAGGATGTATGTGATACCGTTCAATTGTTATATTAGTTATACCAAATCTTATGATAATGTATGCATTTAATTATGTGATTTTGATATACTATTTTGTTATATGTATAAATTACTTATGATATTAATTTTAATATTTTTTATATTGGTGTGAATTTTAAGAAAAATGTACCTATAAAAACATAAATAAACCAATTTTATATATATATATATATATATATATATATATATATAGTATTAACAGTGGTTTGCCAAGGAAAAAATTAAAAAAAAATAATGTATTAGCGACGGACTTTGCACATTAGCGACAGAAACAAACCGTTGCTAATATATATACTATTAGCGACAGGAAAACTGTCGCTAATACCTTTTAGTGACAACAATAATGGAGGCAGTACAAACCGTCGCTAAAGTGCCCTACCATTTGCGACAGTAACCTTTTTACCGTCGCTAAAGACCTTTTGCGACGGAAGCATTAGCGACAGACAGATTTGACCTTTAACGACGGTCTTAGAACTTTTAGCGACAATTTTGATTGTCACTAAAGCCCAAAATTCTTGTAGTGTATTACTTCAGGCATTTGAAATCCTTTAGGGTTTTCATATAAATATCACTATCAAGTGATCCATATAAATATTCTGTAATCACGTCCATTAGATGCATATTTAGCTTTTCTGTTACTATCAAATTAATCAGGAATCAAAATATAATTACATCCATTACCGAAGAGTATGTCTCCTCATAATCAATACCAGGCCACTGTGAGAAACCTTGTGCCACTAAGCGGGCTTTGTATCTCATAATTTTATTTTTCTCATTTCTTTTTCGTACAAATACCCATTTGTACCCTACAGGCTTGACACCTTCAGGTGTCTAAATTACTGGTCCAAATACTTCACGTTTTGCCAGTGAATTTAATTCTGCCTGTATTGCAGCTTTCCATTTTGGCCAATCATTTCTATATCGACATTCGTCGATGTATTGAGGTTCCAGATCCTCGTTATCTGTTGTAATATCAAGAGCAACTGCAAAAAAGAATATGTTGTCTGCAAGAATTTCATTTATATTCCATCGCTTTATATAATTTATTGATATCTCATCATTTTCAGGTATAACTACCTCTTTTTATGCCTCATTAAGAGCTATTATTTCTTCAGGGGTTATTATTTCTCCCTTTGTAAGTATGGTCTCCTCAGGAGTGTCTTCTTCTTTATCTACTTTCTCTTGTACTTTTCTCTTTCGAGGAACAGTGTCTTTTACACCAATGGGTCTCCCATGCTTTAGGCGTGTTTTAGATGCATCTACTTTAATACTTATAGATTGTCCAATAGGGACATTTATTAGTGCTGAAAAATTGGCAGCAGGGATATCAGATTGTATCATTTTATTTGTATCAGTATATGCATTTGGCAATTGATTAGTAATACTTCACAAATGAATGATCCTCTTAACTTCAAGTTCTCTTTGATCTGTAAGAGGATCAAAATGTGATAATGTTGTTGCATTCCAAGTGATTTCATGTTGTTATTCAGGCTGTATCATTTCTCTTCCTAATAGTGGGAATACCACCTCATCAAAATGATAATCAGCAAATCTTGCTTTAAACAAGTCTCCTGTCATAGGTTCAAGATATCTAATGATAGATGGAGAGTCAAAACCTACATAAATTTCAATTCTACGCTGAGGGCCCATTTTTGTTCGTTGTGGTGGTGAAGTTGGCACAAAAATAGAATAACCAAAAACTCGTAAGTGAGAGATATTTGGTTGTTGACCAACCATAAGTTGTAGAGGTGAAAAATTATGGTAAGTGGTTGGTCTAATACGAACTAATGATGTTGCATGCAATATGGCATGTCCCCCGGCTGACACAGGGAGTTTTGTTCTCATAAGTAATGGTCTAGCAATCAATTGAAAATATTTTATAAAAGACTCTCGTAGACCATTTTGAGTATGAGTGTGTGGAACAGGGTGTTCAACATCATTGCCAATAGACATACAATAGTCATTGAAAGTTTGAGATGTAAATTATTCGGCATTATCCAGACGAATTGGCTTGATTGGATAATCCGAAAATTGTACTCGTAAACGAATTATTTGAGCCAAAAGTTTAGCAAATGCTACATTTCTAGTAGAAAGTAAACAAACATGGGACCATCGAGTTGAGGCATCAATTAAGACCATAAAATAGCAAAATGGTCCATATGATGGGTGAATAGGCCCACATATATCCCCGTGGATTCTTTGTAAGAAATCAGGGGATTCAACAACAACTTTTGAAGGAAATAGCCTCATAATTAACTTTCTTTGTGAGCGTGCAATGCATGTATAATCACTTATTAAACGAATTTTCTGATTCTTTAATAGATGCCCATTTAAATTTTTAATAATTTGGCGCATTATTGTTGACTCAGAATGACCAAGGCAATTATGTCATAATATAAAATTATTTGGGTCAGAGCACTTTTGGTGCATCACTACATGTGATTCAATTGCTCTTATATTCATAAAATATAACCCAAAAGAGAAAGCATGAAGTTTCTCTAAAACACACTTCTTGTATTAAATAGTTGATGTAATGCATAGATATTCTATACTACCTTTATTTATTGTTTCAATATAATATCTATTATGACGTATATCTTTAAAACTCAACAGATTTCTCTTGGATCTGGTTGAGAGAGAGAATCATCAATATGCAATTGCGTTTCATATAGTAACACAATATTAGCCCTCCCAGAACCATCAATCAGATCTATGGAACCTGATATGGTATTGACATTAGCTTCAGCTAATTTTATATGAAAAAAAATATTTTCTATCTCTAAGGATAATATGTGTCGTGGCACTATTCACCAAATATATATCTTCATCATTTATCTTGGATGTGGGCAATACGTTGATCAAATCCATTTTCTAAAAATAAACAAACTTCATTACATTAATAAAAATAGAATTACAAACAAAACTGGTAATAACACACATTTAAAAATCAAAGGAAACAATATCTAATTGATGTGGACATTTCCATCATCAGTCCACTGATTATTGATTTCAGGGAGGTCTTCAAAGAAATCTTAAATATCAAGGTGATTGATGGCTATCGGTTCATAATTTTCGATAGCATTTGTTTTAATCCCCTTTTCCTTCCCTTTTCCTTTGAGTGAAGCTTGATATAACTCAACGAAGTGTTTGGCGTTCGGCAGGTTTGTGACCAATGCCCTTTCATTCCACATCGAAAACAATCATTTTTATATTGTTTGGAGGGTGCATTCGGCACACCTTTTAATTTTTCTTGCTTAGCCTCACTTGCATTTTTTTCATGATAATATAGTGTGTAGTTCCTACTAGGAAACTCAAATGAAGGATAACCACCATAATTATTATTTTTATCGCGGCCACAACCACGGCCACGTCCATAACCACAACCACGTCCTCAATCACGTCCATGTCCACGACCGCAACCATTAAAAGATGCTGAATGTGCTTCAGTTAATGAAGTTGATCCGGTCAGACGGGATATGTGATTTTCTAATAAGAGCTCATTATTTTGTTCAGCCACTAATAAACAAGATATCAACTTAGAATATCTTATAAAATGTCTCTCTCGATACTGCTCCTGGAGGAGCAAGTTCGAGGGATGAAATGTGGGAAATATTTTTTCTAACATATTTACATCATTTTTAGGCTCTCCACATAAGTTCATTTGGGAGCTAATTCAGAATAGTGTTGAATTATATTCTATTACCGATTTATAATCGGACAACTTCAATTTTGATCAATTGTCTCGAGCTCTTGGAAAGATTATAGTTCTTTGATGTTCAAACCTATCCTTCAAATTTTTTCATAGTACAGACAGGTCTTTTATTGTAAGATACTCAGATTTTAAATCCTCATGTATGTGATGGCGAATGAAAATCATTGTCATTGCCCGTTCTTGCATTGATGCTTTATTTCCTTCTTTGATCGTCTCTCCAAAAGTTTTAGCATCCAAATGGATTTCAGCATCGAGATTCCATGATAAATAATTTCTGCCCAAAATATCAAGGACAGTAAAGTCGAGCTTTGCAAGATTTAACATTATCAGTATACTATTTATTGGAAGAGAAATATAATTAGAATTTTATATGTAAGTATAGTATATTGTTATAATAAAATAAATAACAAGCATGTCACTTCGCAATCGAGAAGGACTTTATATATAAGTATATTGAAATGACACAAGCATGCCGATTTTCCAATCGGGAATGATATTGTTATGTTAAGTTAAATTAGTATAAGTATGTCAGTTCTCTAATTGAAAAAAGACTTTATATATATATATATATATATATATATATATATATATATATTGAAATGACATAAACATAATTTTCGTACCTTTTATTTAGAAATGAAAAATAAAATTGTCTTCTCAGTTGGTCAGAACTTCGTGTTGATAACATGTTGTAATAATAAATGATAAACTACTATATTGTAATAGTAGTAGTATATACGAAGGCTCTGTTTGCTTTTTATAATAACTGTGATAGAGAGAATATAGGTAATAGAGATTGAGAAAGAGTAGGATAAGAGTTAGAGAGATTTCTGTAACTTCAAAGAAGTGCTTTATTTATAACACACTGATTTTATATATACAGGCAAATGAGGAGGTGGGAGATATTTTATTTGGATAGATAGGCTTGTCATTAGTACACCCACGTGGGAATGAACCCACATGCTTATCCCACTTGCAACACCTTATTTATTTTTCATTGGCTAAAAAACAACCCTCATTTATTTATTTATTTAGCATAAAACTCCCTCCAACTAATAAAAACCTTATGAGAGGGGTTATTACTTATGATGACAAAAATGCCCTTCTCATCTATTTATTTTTCATTTTTATGTTTTTTTTTAAAAAATTATTTTTTTGCTAATATTATAATATTATTATTTTTATTTGAGGGAACACGTTGAATAACTCCTTAGAAGATAAATTAAATTTTTGTTCATCGCTTCCAATAAATAAAAATTATAAGGGAAGGTAAAACAATGAGATAAAAACTATACTAAAAATTACGATTAACTTGAGAGATAAAATGATAAGAGAATGACAGAAAAATAAAATTACTCACAAACCACCTATTCATCATATTATATACAATTACAAATAATTAAGAATAAAGTTTTCCAAAATATACAATTTCTCATATTTATCAAAATCTATGATTTAAATGGTATTATTGAAAATAAATAGCATTGTCATTAAAAAAAAGTAGAATTTATTGTAAATAAATTGACCCACTTGTATCTCAGATTCCCAAATAAAAAATTAATATTACAAAATTAGAGGATAAATAAAATTTCTTTAAAGAAACATAAAAATGAAAATAAATAGATGAGGGTGCATTTTTGTCATAAGAAGTTTTATGCCATGTATGACAAAAATTATTTGTCAATGGATACTAACTATATATTTTTCCTAGAATTAGTATTGTGAGTGACATGTATGACAAATTATTTTAATAAAAGGTAGCAAAAGGAATGATTATTGCCATTTCGTATTTTTTTATTAGTTTTAATTACAAATTTATTAACATAATTCTTATTTTGTTATTACAAATTAGAGCTAATTACAATTTTGTTATAGCAAACTAGACCTATGAAAAAGAAGGAACAAAAGCATATTAAGTGATAAAACTTTACCATAAATGGAGCTTTGCGTCTTGGGCCATCGCCTCAATGGCCTTAGGCTTCAGCCATGTCCTCCACCTCCCAAGTAGGTAGGTTGAGGCTTCAAATTCTAATAGGAATAAATGAGAATTCGGGTTAGATGGTATAAGGTCTTTTCTCCTTTGAAATAGTTAAGTGTTCGTGCTCGGGTTAGATGGTATAAACTCTTTTCTCCTTTGAGATAGTTGAGTGTTCGGGCTCCAACGAGGCCAGTAACCATCAATCAGTATGGATTACATTAAGTGCATAAAACTCTTCGGTATATAAAAAATATGCAAATATCCACTGATGTTCGCAAAACCCCTTACATTTTTCAATTTGGGCAAATAAAGACAAATCTTCAATTTGAACAATGACTAAAGTACTCTTATTTTATAAATAAATAATAAAAAATGGTAAAGTGCAAATAACCCCTACTATATTGAAATTGTGCAAATACTCATGTTCAATTAACTCCCTTGCATTTTTAAAATTGTGCAAATAAAGTACAAATAAAGACATTTTGTCAATTTAACAATTAAAATGTCTCAAATACCCTTACATCCTTGTGCTATGCTTGGATGTCCAAAAAGGGCCCATCCGAATATCAATTTCTTATTTATTTAGAAAATGTGCGAACACATGATTAGTTTTCACTCGCTGAGCCCAACTAGTGTATCCATTTCTAGGCCTATCCAAAATAATAAAATAATTAATATATATTTTTAATTAATATAATAATAAAAATATCAATTTATTATTTATTTATAAATTGTGTGAATACCCTATTCATTTTCATTCACCAAGCCTAACTAGTGGGTCCATTTTCGGGCCCATTTGAAATAATAAAATATATTTTTAATTAATTTGAAAAAATAGGAAATATGACATCCAAACATTGGATAAGGGTGTTAAACGTTGTGAGTAGCATTTTGGTTATTTAAAAGGGGCATTTTGGAGTTTTCAATGATTTTTTTTAATCATAATTGACGGATGGGGGGTATTTGCATAGATTTTTCAAATATTTGGGGGTTATATGCAGATACTATACTGCAGAGGTGTTTTGTACACAATTTGTATATAGTAAGAGTTTTTTTGACCTTTACCTTTAAAAAGAGACAAAACATGAAATGACAATAAGGGTATTTTTGGATTTTTAAAAAATTCTGACATCATCAATTTTCAATAGGGAACAATTCCAAATAGCATGAGTGTTTCTTGCATAATTTCTGTATGACATGAGGTTTTATGCACTTAATCCTAGAATAAATTAACTACATGCGATAACATACCTATGCGAGGGAAAATTCTAGATTATGGACGGATAGTCCTTGCCAATTTGATTTACGAGCATATATGTGCCATGGTCTAATGTTTATGAAAGTAAAAATTGTCATGTTATTAAACCCATTGGAAACATTAGCAGTTTCTTGAGAAGCTAAGTCTCTTTCACAACACTTTGGCATTTGTCAGAAAATACTCTATTAGTTTCAGCTCATCACTCTGTCCTAGAAATCCAAAAATTCAATTTCTTAGAGATGCAAAGATACACATAAAACGAGACATAACTTCTGGTTCAACAAAATTGAAATCCTTGGAAGCTTTATGTCGACAGTGCTAGAGACAGAAAAATCAGAAGTTCATAAATTGTGAACCAAAAACTACATACATTCTTTTTTTTTTATCAGATAAGTAGAACCATACACGCACACTGCCTCCACTGAGGCTCAAACACTTGACCTCCCTTTGGAAAGCTAGGTAATTGGTCCTTGGCCAAAAACTACATACATACTTTAGATTGTTCTTTATATGTTTAATCACCTTTTAATTTCTTCAAGACAAGATATACAAGGTTAGGCATGCCATTAAACAAGTCTAGTAGATATTTGCAGCCATAGCAAATGTGAACATGCAGCTCCAAACAAATCAAATTAGGGAACAAAAGCAATTTACCATCATTAGTATAGTCGAGAGCCTTAATAAGATACAAACATATATAATAGTTGAATGAGAGTTCTATATATAAGAGAATCACATAGGAAGCCAAGTAATCACTGTGGAGAGAAAGATACTCAGTAATTGGTGCATCGACCACAATTTTGTTCTCATTATATTCATCAACATAATCTGTAGCAAAATGTAACTCGAAACTCTTCAGAGCGGGCGTGGAGACATCAAAAACTAATTTTTCACAATCCGGAACAAACACTTTTATGGACATAACGAAAGAGATTTTCTGTCAAGTCACCAATCTGGATAATGTACTAAAACATGAAGGATCTTTAAGAGTCTTGAAATGGGCAAGTTAGGAACATCAAATCTAAACTCATGTCCTAATTTCATCAATTTCATGACCATCAGGCAAGTAAAGAGGCTTAAAGGTAAGTCAAAATGTGATTCGGGTGGTTCAAAATGTATATTATGTTTTTGTACACAATGTTTTATGGCAACACTTATCGATGTATATATTCTTGATATGTAATATCCATCACTGTACGGAACTTGAAGTTAGGACAAACCATGATTGAGAAGTAAATACACTAAATAAAAAAATTCATAAATGAATAGAAACAGTAATAACCAAAAAAAAAAAAGATAAGTAAAATAAAATAAAAAAGCAAAACAAACCAAAATATAGTCAATAAATAGTGTTTTTAATAATTCAATCATGGACAATAATTCAAAAAATAATCATATATAAAAATATAAATCAATATATATAGCTATTTCAGATCAAATAGTAAAAAGAACAGATCCATAGTGAAACCAAATGTGTGAGGGGAAGATAAATACATTAAAATATACAAACCAAATCAGACAAATTTTAATACACTTGTCTTAATCTTCTGAAAGAGAAATCTGGAGAATATATCTAGAAAGTATGGTTAAAACTATTGTAGATTTTTCTAAATAATTGTAGATTTTTGTAACAATAGAAAAATCTAGAAAAATAATGAGTTGTGGGTCGAATATAAATACTCCCAGGGTTAACTATGAGAACCAAAGCAATGAGGTGGGAGTGAGAACGTAAATATTGCAAGGCTTACGTATGAAAATAAAAGCAATGAGGTGGGAGTGAGACTGTAAATAATGCAAGGTTTACCTATGAAAATTAAACAGTCAAATTACGACAATATGGGACTGAAACTAGAAATACTGGTTACCTATCAAAATCAAACAGGCAAATTACGACACAAAGGAGTTGACTACGACACATTTACCGGCCTTCTCATTTTGAGAACTGCTTCTGAACTTGGGTTGTAAAAATGTTGCAAATTTGTTTCTTTGGCTCCTGGCCTTTGCTTTTGTACAAACACCTTTTTGCAATACAAACTTACCTTATCGAAAGAAAAAAAATACAATAATAACAAACAGAAACATGTATGAAAGATTATAAAAATTAATTATGTTGTCTTTTGTTAAAAAAATTGGTTAACTAAAAGAATAATACATTCCTATAGCCAAACTTGTATTCGACTGCATCATTTTGTACACGTTCTCCCGTTTATAGCGAGTGTGATTGCTCAATTTCTTAGTGATAAGTTTTTCTTGATCTTTTCAGTTTCGAACTCAACTAAACATTGCAACCAAGCCAGTTTTTTATTTTGTACCAAATTTATTTATACCAAACATATCTTAATTTGGAAGATGATATTGAGTTTAAGTAAAAGCAAACCAATTTTTAATAGAGGGGGAGTTGGTATGTAGTAAATCGCCTCATACTTTTCTTGAAGCGCCATTATCATCTCCTACTCTTGTCACAAAACTGAAACTTTTTCACAATAAAATTTGGAAAAGCAAAATTACAAATTTTTGTGGTATTAACACATAATTCCAATGGTGCGAATGGAAGCCAGCTAGCTAGAAAAAGTCTAGTTAGAAACATCACGATTCCATTTGGATTACTATCCATTATATCTATTCTAAAGAGACCAAAATGATGAAAGTTGAGCAAGTGAGGCAGGTCTTGTTTTGGATACTTTATAACCGAAGAAGATTGGAATAACACTTTGAAATTGCACTGCTATATGTTCATACCTCAGAGTTGAATACTTGAAGTCAAAATAGAACAAAGCCAAAAGTTTTAGCTAAGAGGTAGCATTGACATTGTGTTTTTTTTAGTGGACATATGGGATGGGTTGATTCATTGGAATAATGAGCTCATAAAGTGATGAAGGAAAGATTGTTGATGTGCATGTATATCTCATCTATCTCATTAGGGTTTCAAGAGCCAAAGCTAATAACCTTCGAATTTATTCACAAAATCCTAAAGAATCAATGGAGATTTTTAATTTAGGTCAAAGCTCAAACCTCTCCCATCATTCATGGTGCTGAGAATGTCAAAGAGGCAGCAGGGAAATAGTTGCAAATGGGTCGGTTTGGATGAAATCATGGCATGCCCTAACCATATCTAACCCACCCACTTGTTTTTTCATAACATAATCATTTAAATACTTTCAATTACAATTGATAAACATTTGTAACCATAAAAACATTGAACTCTTAAAAATACATTAAAAAAAAAAGAATAAAAGAAAAACAAATACAATAACCATAGATTGGGTTTCAGAACCACCCATCCTGTTTAACTCTGGCAGGCTACTTGACACTTAGTGTGGAGATCATAGTCAATATAAGACTAATTAGGTTCAGATAGAAAAAATATTAGGTACCTAGGAATATTGTCTATATAGTATTCTCCGATCCTTGTTATTTTTCTTGATAATAAGAAATAACTATTCAATATTGGTCGGGTACTACAGTATCTGTACCCAGACGAATACCCAATATTTTCTCGTTATCATAGATGATTTAGTGCAAGTTGATTGATCACTATGCTACGTCTGCTTTTTGCACTTCTACCCCTCTCTCTCCGTTATTTTCTCAACTCCACATCCATTCAATTTAGTCATAAGCTCTATAAAAACATCTTTAGCAATATGGTTATTCTCATTGAACAACATGAATATATTCTTACTAATGGATCATTAGTCCAATGATATAACTCTCCTCTCTCAAAGAAGAGGAGAGGGGTTCGAGTATGACTATATTCTCTTACAATTGAGTATGTTGATAATTACTGTATAGAATGCTCTCGTTAAATTATCTAATAATAAAGATGGGAAAATTCGTAATTAAGATTTGGGGTATATAAATTCTTTAGATGCTGAAAGTTTTAGACCTCTCTTTCTCTCACTTTCTACCTATATATATAGATGGTTTGTAACTGAGCATTGGCATCCCATTGAAGATCAATTATGTAGTGAGAGGAAGAGAGGTCTTGTATGAAGATAAAGAGTCTTCTTTGGTAGCCAAGGATGACTTGCCTACACCCAAACCATGGGTTCTAAGAAGAATACTATATATATACTTAACACAAACATACATATATATGTGTGTGTGTGTACATCTACCTTGGAGCACTTATGTGGTTTAGGAAGTCATCTTTCGGCGACCTGACCGACTCTTATCTTTCATGCTAGACCTTCTCTTCCATGGCGAAACAATGATGCCTTCTCAGCTTTGAACGGTGTCTGTACATACAATACATGTAAAAGGATAGGTATATATATATATATATATTTGGGTTATTTGATTCATACATAAAGAAGAATTATAAAGCCGAAGCGACATTAATATATAATATATAGATATGGACCATATGATGAGTGGATAATTTACTCATTTTTGACATAAAGTAAATATTTTATTCCAACTTTGCCCTTTTTAATAATATGCATCACAAAAATTTTTGTTGGTCCATCTTATATTATTGCATCTTATAAATTCTGATAAAACAAAAGAATATTTCATAAATTATGGTCATGTTGAGTTTTTTTTTTTTTATATTTTCATATGATTGACGTGATAAAATAAATTAAATGAAGTCAATATGAGTAACATTTTCTTGACAATAAAAGTAGATATTGTCCTTTCAATCCATATAATTCATACGCCCTAAAATAAAATTAAGTGAAGTCACTAAAAGTTTTGGCTTGGGTTGCAAGCCTTGGAGGAGTTGTCAAGATTGGATACAATTCTAATATTCTAATATTTGAAGGTATATATCGTATAGGAGTCTTTTTTGCACTTTAGCCTGTATTGATAATATATATGTAATTATGTATGTATATATATATATTCTAGACGCAGTTCTTTGACAGTCAAATGTTTAAATATGATACTATGGATTCATGTTGTGATCAATAAGAAATCAGAGCTCTATGTAAATTATAAAATTATTATTAAAAAGATATAAAGCATATACTCAATTGTCAGATCTCTATGTAAATTATAAAATTATTATTACAAAGATATAAAGCATATACTCAATTGGCTATCTAACTTCTTTGATTAAAAATGAAAAATATTAATGATTAAAAAATGAATATAAAAATAAAAAAACATACGCATTTATAAGTAGTGTAGATGTACAAATTTGCATTTTTATAATAAATGCAGCAATTTCTGATTGAAAGTTAAAATTCCTCAAGGGAAATATAATAGTTTTTTTTTTCCCTTCCTGTCACTTTTTTTCTTGGGTAAACTATAAAAAAACCACTTGACTATATAGAAAATATAAAAAAAAAAAAAGCACCCCTACTATTTAGTATATGCATATAAATCTCTATAATTTTTAAATTTGGAGCAAATAGTCCCATAATTAATATGATGTTAGAATTTTTTGAAAATCCAAAAATATCTTTTTTTTCAGTTCATGTTTTTCTTTTTTTATTTTATTTTTATAAGTAAGGGTACTTTAGTTATTTCATTGTTCAATTTCTCCCAAATTGAAGATCTGTCATTATTTGCCCAAATTGAAAACTGTAGAAAATTTTGCGAATAACACTAGTCTTTTCACAATTTCTATATGGCAGACGGATTTTTTTGCACTTTACCCTCTTTTCTTATTATGATCTTCTCATATTTTGGTTTTTTTTTTTTTGACGATGGTAATGTTGGGTCTCTTAAAAGACCCCCATAATCCACCATAGTTCTTGCTTCTTTGTTTTTTTTTTCCCCCTTATTATGATAAGATATTGTCATATTTTGGAGCTAATTTTTTTTTTCCCCTTATGGTCTTTTCATATTTTGGTGCTAATTCATATATAAATAAGTGGGACAGTTCTCTTTTTAAAAAATAGATTGATCTTTTCACTTTTTCAGAGTATTTTTTTAATTTGTTTTTATCTCATTATCATGGATGAATCTGATTGTGAGCTTTGCCTTAGTAGTTGGGCCTAGACCCAAGCCTTCTGAATATTGGGCTTTGACCAACCACTGCCTCGGACCAAAAAATTGGTCAAGTCCGTGTCTAGCCCAAGGGCACAATAGGATGGGCTTTTGGACTTGGCTACTATTTAACTAGGTGGGTTTGCCAATTGAGCCGCAAGCCCATGGTTGGGCCCACCAAGGCTCACCTTAAACATCATTTCACAAATATATAAGAGCAAACAGCAAAAATATCCTCCTTATTTATTTTTCATCGGCTAAAAAACAACCCTCATTTATTTTTTTAGCATAAAACCCCCTCCAACTAATGAAAACCTCCTGAGAGGAGTTATAAATTATTATGACGAAAATGCCCTCCTCATCTATTTATTTTTCATTTTTAGTTTTTTTTAAAGAAATCTTATTTATTCGCTAATATTATAATATTATTATTTTTATTTGAGGAAACACGTTGAATAATTCCTTAGAAGATAAATTAAATTTCTGTCCATCGCTTCAAATAAATAAAAATTATAAAGGAAGGTAAAAAAATGAGAAAAAGTATACTGAAATTGCGATTAACTTGAGAGATAAAATGATAAAAGAATGACAGAAAAATAAAATTACTCACAAACCACCTATTCATCATATTATATACAATTACAAATAATAAAGGATAAAGTTTTGCAAAATATACAATTTCTCATATTTATCAAAATATATGATTTAAATGGTATTATTGAAAATTAATAGCATTGTCATTAAAAAAAGTAGAATTTATTGTAAATAAATTGACCCACTTGTATCTCGGATTCCCAAATAAAAAACTAATATTACAAAATTAGAGGATAAATAAAATTTCTTTAAAGAAATATAAAAATGAAAATAAATAAATGAGAGAGCATTTTTGTCATAATAACCTCCCTTGTGTGATTTTCAATAATTGAAGAAGTTTTATGCCAGAAAAATGGGTGAAGGGTGTTTTTTGCCAACAAGAAATAGATGGGGTGGGGGAGATTGGTGTTTGCAGTTTCCTCAATATAAAATGACCTGCAAAAGGAGTAACTTTTAATAACATACTCATTGAATTAAAAATAAAGAATTAAGAATTGAAATGTAAATGGATATTAACTATATATTTTTCCTAGAATTAGTATTGTGAGTGACATGTAATAAAAGGTAGCAAAAGGAATGATTGTTGCCATTTGGTATTTTTTTTATTAGTTTTAATTACAAATTTATTAACATAATTCTTATTTTGTTATTACAAACTAGAGCTAATTACAATTTTGTTATTGCAAACTAGACCCATATGAAACGAAGGAACAAAAACATATTGAGTGATAAAACTTTACCATAAATGGGACTTTGGGTCTTGGGCCATCGCCTCAATGGCCTTAGGCTTCAGCCGACAGTGGTAATGTAATGTCCTCCACCTCCCAAGAAGGTAGGTTGAGGCTTCAAATTCCAAATGGGAACAAATGAGAATTCGGATTAGATGGTATAAGCTCTTTTCTCCTTTGAAATAGCTAAATGTTGGTGCTCGGGTTAGATGGTATAAACTCTTTTCTCCTTTGAGATATTTAAGTGTTTGGGCTCCGACGAGGCCAATAACTACCAATCAATATGGATTACATTAAATGCATAAAACTCTTCGGTATATAGAAAATGTGCAAATATCTCTTGATGTTCACAAGACTTCTTACATTTTTCAATTTGGGCAAATAAAGACAAATCTTCAATTTGAACAATGACTAAAGTACTCTTACTTTATAAATAAATAATAAAAAATGGTATAGTGCAAATAACCCCTATTACTTAGAAATTGTACAAATATCCCCTTGATGTTCAATTTACTCCCTTGCATTTTTAAAATTGTGCAAATAAAGTGCAAATAAAGACATTTTGTCAATTTAATAATTAAAATGTCTCAAATACCTTACACCATTGTGCTATGTTTGGATGTCTAAAAAAGGCCCATCCGAATATCAATTTATTATTTATTTAAAAATATGCGAATACATTATTAGTTTTCACTTGATGAGCCCAATTAGTGTATCCATTTCTAGGCATATCCGAAATAATAAAATAATCAAAAAATATTTTTAATTAATAAAAGTAATAAAAATATCAATTTATTATTTATTTATAAAATGTGTGAATACCCCCTTCATTTTCATTTACCGAGCCTAATCAATGGGTCCATTTTCGAGCCCATTTAAAATAATAAAATAATTAAAATATATTTTTAATTAATATAAAAAAATAGGAAATATGACATCCAAAAATGGAACAAGGGTGTTAAAGGTTGTGAGTAGCATTTTGGTTATTTAAAAGGGGTATTTTGGAGTTTTCAATGGTTTTTTTTTAATCATAATTGACAGAAGGGGTATTTGCACAAAATTTTCAAATATTTGGGGGTTATATGCACATACTACACTGTAAGGGTGTTTTGCACAATTTGTATATAGTAAGAGTTTTTTTGCACTTTACCTTTAAAAAAAGACAAAACATGAAATGAAAAAAATTGTATATTTGGATTTTCAAAAAATCTGACATCATCAATTTGCAATAGCATGAGTGTTTCTTGCATAATTTTTGTATAACATGAGGTTTTATGCACTTAATCCTAGAATAAAATACATGCAATAACATACCTTTTTGAGGGACAATGCTAGATTATGGACGGATAGTCCTTGCCAATTTGATATAAGAGCATATATGTGCCATGGTCTAATGTTTAAGAAATTAAGTAAAAAAATTAATGTTATTAAACTCATTGGAAACATTAGCAGTTTCTTGAGAAGCTAACTCTCTTTCAAAACACTTTGGCATTTGTCAAAAAATACTTTATTAGTTTTAGCTCATCACTCTGTCCGAGAAATCCAGAAATTCAATTTCTTGGAGATGCATAGTTATATATACAACGAGACATAACTACTGGTTCAACAAAATTGAAATCCTTGGAAGCTTTATGTCGACAACACTAGAAACAGAAAAATCAGAGTTCATAAATTGTGAACCAAAAACTACATACATTTTTTCTTAAGAACAGGTAAGTAGAACCACACACGCACACGCACATTGCCTCCATTGAGGCTTAAGTCTTGGACCTCCCTCTGAAAAATTAGGTAATTGGTCTTTGGCCAAAAACTACATTCATACTTCAAATTGTTCTTTATATGTTTAGTTACCTTTTAATTTCTTCAAGACAAAATATACAAGGTTAGGCATGCCATTGAACAAGTCTAGTAGATATTTGCAGCCGTGGCAAATGGGAACATGCAACTCCAAACAAATCAAATTAGGGAACAAAAGCAATTTACCATCATCAGTATAGTTGAGAGACTTAATAAGATATGAACATAATAGTCGAATGAGAGTTTTATATATAAGAAAATCACGTAGGAAGTCAAGTAATCATTGTGAAGAGAAAGATACTCAGTAATTGGTGCATTGACGCGATTTTGTTCCTATTATATTCATCAACATAATCTGTAGCAAAATGTAACTCGAAACTCTTCAGAGCAGGCGTGGATACATCAAAAACTAATTCGGAACAATTCGGAAAAAACACTTTTATGAACAGATCTTTAAGAATAGGACAGTTACGAAAGAGATTTTATGTCAAGTCACCAGTCTGGATAATGAACTGAAACATGAAGGATCTTGAGACTCTTGAAATGGGCCAAGTTAGAAACATCAAATCTAAACTCATATCCCAATTTCATGACCATCAATGTTAGGCAAGTAAAGAGGCTTAAAGGTTAGTCAAAATGGCGGTTCAAAATGTATATCAAGTTCTTGAACACAACGTTTTATGGCAACACTTATCCATGTATATATTCTTGATATATCAATGTCCGTGTAATATTCATCATAGTATAACGGAACTTGAAGTCAGGACAAATCATGATTGAGAAGTAAATACACTAAATAAAAAAATGAATAGAAATAATAATAACCAAAAAATGATAAATAAAATAAAATAAAATAAACAAAACAAAGCAAAATATAGTCAATAAATAGTGTTTTTAATAATTCAATCACAGACAATAATACAAAAAATAGTCATCTATAAAAATATAATTCAATATATATACTTATTTCAGATCAAATAGTAAGAAGAACAAATCGATAGTGAATAGATCAAAATGGTTGAACGCAAGTCAAGCTAGACTGATACGCACTCAAAACCCACCATCTTTGAACCTAAACCTCACCTCTCTTCTATCCACCCACTACCAATCACAACCAACCCTTCTCAGCTACCCCTTCCAATTTTAATCACACCCCAAAGGAAAACTCTCTCCACTCGACCAATGCACAGGTCATCCAGCTTCTTGTTGCAGTTGAAGAGTATATTTTGGAAGGTTCCAAAGCAGAACATATTAAACATGTTGCATGGCTTAGAGAGCTCCTCAATGATTCTGGCACAAAACAGAATAAACTCTAATTCATGGTCTATAAACTAAAAGCTCAAATCGAGGCCCAGAATGCAGGAAGATAAGTTGTTGATCAATCACTATTAATCATAAGTCTTCAGAGCACAATCAAGTTGCTAAAATTTGAACTTGTTGAAGCTCATACAAAGCTAGACACTTGCTTCTGCTCTAATAATCCTAATGCTCGCCTACAGCTAGTTCCATTTTTCGATCAGCCTTTTGATAATCAGCAACCACTTGCAACATTAATTTGAACTCAAATTCAAATTTGAATTCAAATTCAAACTCAGCTATTTTGGAAATGATAGGACCCTTCAGCATGTACCAGTAAAGCCCCTTACATGAAAATCTTTACCCAGCTCCCCCATTTCCCAAAATGAAGACCATGCTTGGCCTATTTCCTCCAACCACCCCTTCACTTTCCTTTCCAGCTATGCTTTTTATGACGAACAAGTTGTCCATGTACCATGTACAACATCTGAACACTCCATCTCCACCTCCAGTGCACACATCGTACAACCTGAGTATCACCATCACCAGCCACTGTCCACCCACCTTCTTCCACCTTTCAAATCAGCACTTCTAACTCTCCTCTATTACCACCATCTCTTTCACCACCTATTCCCATCAAACCAGCCTCATGGGCTGATACAGTCAGGAAATTACCAGCCAAAATGTGTTTTTCATACATCAAACCAACTACCAATGATACCAATGTATCCATGCCCAATATTGAACTTCCAAAAGACATTGTTGATAAGGGTAATATGCTTTGGTAGAACTGTCTCGTGGGAACCTTCACTCACAAGAGGCCTCCATTTAGCATTGTTCATGCGAATGTTTTGAGGAAATAGGGTAATGCAGGGCTAAAAGAGGTTCTCTGTGATGAAAAAGGAAAATTTTAGTTTACCTTTGATAACCCTGGAGATCCTGATGCAATCCTACTAAGTGACCCTTGCTTTATAACTAGGAAGCCTATTTCTCTTTGCAAATGGACAACTGAACAAGAGTCGCATCTTCACTCAGACAACAAAGTTAGATCATAGGTAAGATTCTATAACATCCCTCTCCAATTTTGGACAAATAAAGGATTGAGCCACATAGCCAGTGTAGTATGCATCCCTCTCTTCATTGACTCTACAACTAAGACAAGAAAGAAGATACAATTTGCCAGAATCTACATGGAGCTTGACATGAGCTTCAAACCTATTGACAAGATCAAGCTAAAAGTTAGGGATAACAGATTTGAAATAATAAGAGTTGAATACCAATTTCTTCCCAGATTCTGTTCTATTTGTCAAAAAAATAAGACACTCCAAAGCAACTTGTAGCTCCCCCTACAAACAGGTTCTAAGTTTTGAGCAATCCCCAAAATCACACAGCCCCCACCCCTTTAATAATGATAGCTGGATCATTTTAACAAGAAGGAAACCATCTAAGCCCTCTTCACCTAGCCTGATCCCATTATCCTCTTTTGCCACTGTCCCTCGTCACTCCTACCACTCAACAGACCCTCCTTCATAGTCCCCAGTTCCCCCCACACCAGCCCCCCGATCCCAGTTCCCCCACACAATGTGGGAGGCAAGCTTGCAAATCACCAATTAATGGTTGATCTCTCCACTTATAATCTTCTTTCTAGCCCTCATCAACCTCGTTCCCCATATAATGTAGCAACAACACCTCAACCATCCCACATTTTTAGCTCCACCCTCGGAGAAACACAATTTGACACACATAACATGTTTCAAGCCTTGGATTTTGAGGAGGTCTATGACATTGATGCTAAGGCTCAACATGCTTATGACCTCTTCGAGAACAATGAATCTCCTTTACAATAATGTGATGGAGATGATCTCAGCTGCCCCACTATTAAATCATGCAAGACCAAGCATAAAGACACCAGACCCTATAACCTAGGCACAGGAAAGGAAAGCAAGAGGAAGCTCACTGGAACCTCTAAGGTGTTCAGGCACCTTAAGGGCAACTGTAAGGTCACCAAACTCCATTCTCCCGATGTCCATTTTCACATGGAACATTAGAGGTCTCAATGGCTTCTACAAGCAACTGGAAGTTGCTGGATTAATTAAGAAAAATAAAATATATATTCTGGCTATTTTGGAAACTAGAGTATCACATACAAATGCTCCTACAATCCACTAGTAGATTGATAAAGATTGGTCCATCATCCACAACTACCAACTCTCCCTCTTGGGTAGAATATGGATTATATGGAATCCTGAAAAGGTAAAGCTGAGTCTCTTATAGGATTCTAAGCAAATCATCCATGTGTCATCACTTTTCCCAACCAATGCTCTGATTTTGTGGTCTCCTTTGTTTATGCAAGCAACTGCCACATTGAGTGAAGATCACTCTAGAGCAATATCTCTCACCATGCCACTCTCTTCTCCTCAAAGCCTTGGTTAATTCTGGGTGATTTCAATGCAATCACTACTACCTCGGAATGCTTGGGTAGGACTGCCAAATGGAACACTTCAATATCTAATTCTAGGAATTGTTTATCCCAGACTACACTAGAGGACCTTTGATTCAGTGGAATTCTATACACATAGAATAACAAGAGTCTTGGGCTAACTTGTATTGCTAGAAAAATTGATTGAGCTCTTATCAGTCCAGATTGGAATGCTTTCTTTCCATCATCTAAATGTATTTTTTTGCTTTAGTGAGTCTCTGATCATAGCCCTATTCTAGTCAAATTGGGTTCCTTGGTCCCAAAAAGAGCTATTCCTTTCAAGTTCTTCAACTCTTGGGCTTCCCACCATCAGTTACTGGCCATAATGGATTTTGCTTAGAGCAAGTTTATAAGAGGAACATCTATGTTCTAAGTGGTCCAAAAATTTAAAATCCTCAAACAACCTCTTACAGAGGCATACAAAGAGGACTTGTCCCTGATTGCCTTACAAATTCAAGTTGATAAACATGACCTATCTATTTGTTAACTGGCCCTTAATTCAAATCCTCTTGGTCCCATTATGAGAACCAATGAAAAGAACCTCCTGAATTCCTACATCAAGCTGTTAGGTACTGAGGAAAGTATCATTAAACAAAAGCTAGAGTGTTGTGGCTTCAGGCTGGGGATTGTAAATCTGCTTACTTCCATAAATGCATTTCATCTAGAGCTAATAGAAAGAAGATTATCAGTCTTCATAACTCCAGTGGCTAATTTATTGAAGATGCTCAAGCCTTCAAGCATGAAGTTGCGAGTTACTTCAAAGGTTTGTTAGGTATGTCCCCCCCCCCCCCCAATTATCCTGGTTCATCTTTATTAGCTCATTTTATCCAGAAATCAATTCCCTCTCAATTTATTCATTCTCTTCTTTCCTCCCCTTCTAAACTTGAAATCAAAGAGTGTTTTTTCTTTATGAACAAAGATAAATCTTCTGGCCGAATAGCTTTAACGCTTTCTTTTTTCAAAAGAGCCGGAGCATTGTGGGTAGAACTATTACTAAGGCCATTAGGGAATTTTTCACTAATGGCAAACTTTTGAAAGAAGTGAACTCTACTGACATTGTTCTAGTGCCTAAATGTCAGAACCCTTCATCATTAAATGACTTTAGACCCATTTCTTGTTGTAATGTCATTTACAAATACATTTCAAAACTCATTGTAAATAAGATCAAGCTCATTCTGTCCCACATCATTGACCCTTTCCAAACTGCCTTCATTGAAGGCAGGAAAATTAGCAATGGCATTCTTCTTTCCCAAGAGCTTCTAAGGGGCTATCACAAATCAGCATCTTCTCCAAAATGTGCTTTGGAATTTGATATAAGGAAAGTGTTCGATTCTATAAGCTGGCCTTTTATTCTCGATGTCCTTCTTCTTATGGGTTTCCCCCTCCTTCGTTGCTTGGGTCAGTGCGTGCATTACTTCTCTTTCTTTCTCTAGTACTCTAAATGGAGAGCTGCAAGGTTATTTCAAAGGAGTAAAAGGTCTAAGACAAGGTGACCCCCTTTCCCCCTATCTTTTTGTTTTGGCCATGGACATTTCTTCATCCATTGTCAAAATGGTAGTAGCTGATAATCCTTCTTTCAAGTACCACTCAAAATGCAAAAAACTCAACATAACCCATCTATGTTTCGTGGATGGCCTTCTTTTTCTTTGTCATGGAGTTCTTGAATCTGTAAAATCATTGAAAATTGCTCTTGACAAATTCTCTCACTTATTGAGTCTTTCCATTAACATTGGCAAAAGCAAAGCTTTCTTTTCAAGAATTCCCACTCCATTAGAGCAAGATATATCAAATATGTTGGGTTTTGGAAAGGGTGAGTTACCTATCAAGCACCTTGGGGTTCCTCTTATTTCTTCAGAACTCAGGGCAGCAAACTACAAAGATCTTGTTGATAAGATCACTTCTAGAATAAGCCACTGGACTGCTAGAAGTTTGTCCTATGCAGGGAGACTCCAATTGGTGAAATCAATTTTATGTAGCATTCAAACTTACTGGTCTTGCATTTTTATCTTACTAAAATCTATCTTAAATGATATTAACACTATCATTAGAGCGTTCCTATGGTCAGGTTCTGAGATGAAAAAACATGGAGCTAAAGTGGCTTGGAGTTCCATCTGTAAGCCTAAAGTAGAAGGGGGTTTGGGAATTCCAAATTTGAAAGTTTCAAACAAAGGAGTTATCTTGAGACATCTATGGGTTGTTATCAACCCAAACCCTCAAAGTATATGGTGTAACTGGGGCTAAAACTTACTTGATAAGAGATAGAAACTTCTGGGACATCCCAATTCCTCATGACAGTTCATGGTTATGGAGGAAGCTGCTCCAGCTCAAGGAAGTTGCAAGGAAGCTTATCAATATCCAGTTGGGAAATGGATCATCTTGTTCATTCTAGAAGGACAACTGGCTTAGCACTAGCTCACTGCACACCAAATATGGAGCTTCTTTTATTAAATTTACATCTTTCCCCAAAGATATGAATGTTTTTATGTTCATGGACGACACCACTTGGTCATTCCCAATATTTCTTGTTACCCTAATTCTAAAGTTGGCATTTTCTCCTCATTTCTCTCCCAACATTCTTAATAGGCTTGTTTGGAACACCTCCCCCTCAAGCCAGTACAATATGAAATTCATCATTTTAGCGCTTTCTAATCCATCTCCCATTAAACTTTGGCATCACATTCCATGGAATTCTTTTTCCATTCCCAAGCATCAATTTTTTACATGGATTGCCATTCAGAACTGTCTCTCAACCCTTGATCGTAAATTAAATGCTTTTAGACATATTCTAAATTGTTGTTCCCTCTGTTTAGCCTCAAGTGAGTCGCATGATCACCTTTTCTTTTCCTGTCATTTTTTCAATCCCATTTGGTCTCATGCCCAAGATCTTAGTAGGTCATATGTTCCCTACTCAAATTGGTCTGATCTAATTGCTTGGATCTCCTTTCACTGGCGAAAAAGGAGCTTTAAGCACTCTTTTGCAAAGTTGACCCTCACTGCATGTGTCTACAACACCTGGGAGGAAAGAAACAATAGACTCAACAATGGAAGGGCGTCCTCTTAGAATCACATCACCAGCAACATCAAGAACTCAATCAGGGCAAAATTGCAATCTCCTCAATTCATATATTATTTTGAGGCTAGTCGTGCTCTTTCCTAATTAAAATCTTCAATGGAAGATCTTCGTCCTCCTCCCCATCCTCTTCATCAGCCAACTTAGGGCTTCTAGTATATCGAAGCTCTCTTTCTTCGATCGTGAATGCCGGATTAAGATGAATTCTTGAGTTAATTTTAGTTTGTCCCATCTTTGGGTTGGATTCTGTTCATTTGTTACTTCTTGGGCCTGCCTTAGGCCCAAGCACCTCTTGTAATCATTTATTATTATTTTTTATAAATTTGAATTTTCAAAAAAAAAAAAAAAAATGTGTGAGGGGAAGATAAATGCATTAAGACATACTAACCAAATCAGACAAATTTTGATACACTTGTCTTAATCTTCTTAAAGGGAAATCTGGAGAATATATCTAAAAAGTGTGGTTAAAATTATTGTAGATTTTTCTAAATAATTGTAGTTTTTTGTAAAAATACAAAAATCTAGAAAAAATAATGAGTTGGGAGCAATGAGGTGGTGTAAATAATGCAAGGCTTACCTATGAAAATCAGACACGTAAATTACGACACAAAGCACTTGACTAGATGCTCAGCTTACAACTTTACCAAGTCTCTACCGCAAACACATATTTAGCTGAATCCTAACAAATGTGTTTGTGGGATATACTTGGTATAGTTACAAATACAATAATAACAAAAAAAAAAACATGAAAGATTATAAAAACTAATTATATTGTCTTTTTTTAAATAAAAAACTCCCAATGTTTAATAGAGGGAGACTTGGTATGTAGTAAACCGCCTCATACTTTTCTTGAACCGCCATTATCATCTCATATTCTTGTAACAAAACTGAACCTTTATCACAACAAAATTTGGAAAAGTAAAATTACAAATTTTTGTGGTGTTAACCCATAATTCCGATTGTGGAAATGGAAGCCAACTAGCTAGAAAAAGTCTAGTTAGAAACATCACGATTCCATTTGGATTACTATCATGCATGATATGCTAAAGAGACCAAAAATGATGAAAGTTGAGCAAGTGAGGCAGGTCTTGTTTTGGATACTTTATAACTGAAGAAGATTGGAATTACATTTTGAAATTGCACTGCTATATGTTCATACCTCAGAGTTGAATACTTTTAAGTCAAAATAGAACAAAGCCAAAAGTTTGAGCCAAGACGTGGCATTGACATTGTGTTTTTTTGAGTGGACATATGGGATGGGTTGGTTCATTGGAATAATGAGCTCATAAAGTGATGAAGGAAAGATTGTTGATGCATGTGCATGCATGTCTCATCTATCTCCTTAGGGTTTCAAGAGCAAAAGCTAATAACCTTCGAATTTATTCACAAAATCCTAAAGAGTCAATGGAGATTCTTAATTTAGGTCAAAGCTCAAACCTCTCCCATCATTCATGGTGCTGAGAATGTCAAAGAGGCAGCTGGGAAATAGTTGCAAATGGGTCGGATCGGGTGAAATCATGGCATGCCCTAACCATATCTAACCCACCCACTTGTTTTTTCATAACATAATCATTTAAATACTTTCAATTACAATTGATAGACATTTGTAACCATAAAAACATTGAACTCTTAAAAATACATAATAAAAAAAAAAAAATACAATAACCAGGTTTCAGATGCACTCATCCTGTTTTACTCTGGCAGGCTACTTGACACTTCGTGTGGAGATCATAGTCAATATAAGATAGTATCATGTTTCAACTTTATATAGAAATAGCTAATTGGGTTCAGATAGGAAAAATATTGGGTACCTAGCAATTGGGTAGCTAGGAATATTGTCTATATAGTATTCTCCAATTCTCATTATTTTTCTTGATAATAAGAAATAACTATTTAATATTTGTCGGGTACTAAAATATCTATACCCAGGTGAATACCATGCAAGTTGATTGACCACTATGTCACTGCTTTTAGCACTTTTACCTCTCTCTCCTTTATTTTCTCAAGTCCATATCTATTCAATTTCGTAATAAGCACTATAAAAAACATCTTTAGCGATATGGTTATTCTCGTTGAACAACATGAATATATTCTCATCAATGGATCATTAGTCCAATGGTATAACCTCTCCTCTCTCAAAAAAGAGGTGAGGGGTTCGAGCATGAATATATTCTCTTACAATTGAGTGTGTTGATAATTACTATATAGAATGTTCTCCGAAAATATCTAAAAATAAAGATGGGAAAATTCGTAATTAAGATTTTGTTTTTTTGGGTAAATAAATTCTTTAGATGCTGAAAGTTTTAGACCTCTCTTCCTCTCACTTACTACCTATATATATAGATGGTTTGTAACTGAGCATTGGCATCCCATTTCAGATCAATTATGCACTGAGAGGAAGAGAGGTCTTGTATGAAGATAAAGAGTCTTCTTTGGTAGCCAAGGATGACTTGCCTACACCCAAACCATGGGTTCTAAGAAGAGTATTATATATATACTTAACACAAACATATATATATATATATATATATATATATATATATGTGTGTGTGTGTGTGTGTGTATCTAGCACAGAGCACTAGTGTGGTTTAGGCAGTCATCTTTCGGCTTCCTGACCGACTCTTATCTTTCATGCTAGACCTTCTCTTCCACGGCGAACCAATGATGCCTTCTCAGCTTTGAACGGTGTCTGTACCTACAAGACATGTAAAAGGTTAGGTATATATATATATATATATATATATATATATATTTGGGTTATTTGATTCGTACATAAAGAAGAATTATGAGGCAGAAGCGTCATGAATATTATATATAATATGTATATAGATATGGTGAATGGATAATTTACTCATTAGGTGGTCAATATGAGTAACATTTTCTTCACAATAAAAGTAGATATTGTCATTTCAATCCATATGATTCCCTTAAATAAAATTAAGTGAAGTCACTAAAAGTTTTGCATGAGTACCGTCTTTGGACTCCAACTTTTATGCTTGGTGTAGGTTTGGCTTGGGACCTAAGCCTTGGAGGAGTTGTCGAGATTTGATACAATTCTAATATTTGAATTAGTTGCATGAGATGATTGTTTTCCGAGTTTAATACAATTCTAATATTTGAAGGTGTATATCATATAGGTGTTTTTTCCTTTCTTTTTTTTTTTTCACTTTACCCTGTATTTTGACAGTCAAATGTTCAAAGATGATATTATGGATTATAGTTGTGATCAATAAGAAATCAGAGCTCTATGTAAATTATAAAATTATTATTACAAAGAGATTAAGCATATGCTCAACTGGCTATCTAACTTCTTTGATTAAAAATAAAAAATGTTAATGGTTAAAAAATGAGTGAAAATTGAATATAAAAATAAAAAATTGTACGCATTTAGAAGTAGTGTAGATGTATAAAAGTGCATTTTTATAATACAATGCGCAATTTCTAATTGAAAGTTAAAATTACTCCAGGGAAGTATAATAGTTTTTTTTCTTTTTTTTAAATAAATTACACAGACTTTTCCGATATATAAAGTAGATAATAGAGATTTCTCATGTATTTTTAAAAATAATACCGTATTTTTCTTTCAGTGTACTTTTTGTAACACTAATCGGATTAGTTTTTCGCATACTAAAATGACTGATGTCATAATTTTTAACATATGAAAATCCTAAAATCTTCTTAAAATGTTTTAAATGACTGAAAATACTCTATTTGACGTAACTTTTGTGACAATGCTACACTTCATTACTTGCATTGTCCCAACGAGAAAAAAAATCGAGGAAGTAATATAGCATGCTGTAGGTAAAGTAAGAAGGTGGTTTTGAACTTTTGGGACCCTAATCAGATCTCAAATTCTCAATTAAGCAAATTGATACAAACCCAATTTCATTCATACACCCGCATGCTCAGATCTAAGGTGGTGTAATTTGTTGGATCTAAAAATAGAAAAATAAAATAAAATTTACTATATATATGTACACACACATATACATATACGGTGCTGCAATTTGTTGGATCTAAAAATAGGGAAAAAATATTACGCTAAAGCAAAAAATAAAAAAGAAATGGAGATTGAAGGTGGAGAATCGCGAGAAAGAAACCCAATTTCGTTCATACATATATATATATATATAGACACACACACAGACACAGTGTTGTAATTTGTTGGATCTAACAATGCTTTAATTTGTTGGATCTAAAATAGAAAAAAATAAAATTTACATTGAAACAGAAACAAATGCAAGATTGAAGGTGGAGAATCGCAAGAAGATCTGTAAAAGAGGAAACTCTTCTTAATAACGCCATCACCAAACTACGTAAAAAAATAATAATAAACGCCATAACCAAAACGCCATAACCAAAACCCGTTCTCTCTCTTAACTCCTTTTCAACGTGTTCTCCACCAAATCTTTCTAGCAAGCCTTGAAGATGCATGCTTGTTTCGATTTCCCTTCTTCTTTTCTTTCCAGATCTCACGTTTCTCTATCTCTCATTACATCTTTAAATCTATATATTTATATACAGATATTATGTTATACATAGACCCACTCCCATATCACATCTCTGAGTGTCAACATACTTGTACTATATATCTAATATTTTTCGTTATTTTTTTGTGAGTTTTGCTCTGATTTCTTTCTAGAAAACTTGGTGGGTATTTCTGTTTTCTGGTGCCATTACTTTCATGTTCAGTGATGAGGGGAGGTAAGAGAGAGAGAGGTGATTTATGGGTGTACGTAGGGGTGTACAAAGAATAGGTAGAATTGAAATCGGACCTGTAACAAATTATACCTGAATTGCACTGAACCGTTCACTACGATTTCGATTTCAATTTTAAATTTTAGTTCGATTCCAGTAACCGTTAGAAAAAAAATATATATATATATAATATAATATATAAATAAATAATAATAGCTTCTAAATTCTAATGTTCTATATAAATATATAATATACAAAGTATAAAATATATAATATATAAATAAATACTACTACATTCTAAATTCTAGTGTTCTATTTATATATAAAGTATAAAATATATAATATATAAATAAATACATTTAGCTTCTAAGTTCTAATGCTCTATATATTTATATAATATAAGATATATAAATAAATATTAATAACTTCTAATCTATTATTATAACTAGGGGTGCACAAGTATGAGTGTAATCTTGCCAATGTTTTTTAAAAAAAAAAAATTGACAAAGAACCGTTGAGGAACCGAATCCGGAACCGCAAAGAACCGAAGCCGAACCGAACTCAACGGTTCCTATTCCGGTTCCAAAATTAAAGAACCGTTAGAAATAATTCTGATTCCAGTTCCACCAAGAACCGTACCGTGTGCACCCCTAGGTGTACAAGCCATAAGTTACAAGGGTAGTTCTGTATTTTTACATAATAAGATTTTTTCAATTAAAATAATAATAATTCGTACATGGGTAGTTCTGTCAATTCACCATTTTGACCGTCTGACAACTTTAACAGGGTAGTATATGTTTTTTCTTGGGTAAAGTGCAAAAAAAAACTCCAACTATATAGAAAATGTACCCAAAAAAAAAAAACACATTTGTTATTTGTTATATACATATAAATCTCTATAATTTTAAAATTTGGAGCAAATTATCCCCTATTGCATATGATAATATGATAATTTCATGTTTTTTTATATAATATAATATATATATATATATAAGTAAGGGTACTTTGTCATTTCGTTGTTCAATTTCTCCCGAATTGAACATTTGTCCTTATTTGCACAAATTAAAAAATGTAGAAAGTTTTACGAATAACTGACGAGTGTAGAATCAAAGAAAAAATTTTCAATGGATTTTTTTCCAACAATAGCGCCATTTGACAGGTGTAGAATAGTGGATGGATCTCGCTGCTTCTCTACACTTCATACAAAAATAAAACCTGCAAAACTTCTACTAAAAATCGTATAATAATAATTAGGGTCGAATCACTTTCAAGTGAAATTCCATATGAACTCAAATTCACACACATCATTCTCAAGTGAAATTCCGAATGGACTCAAATTCACACACTGATTTATGGGATGAAAATGAAAATTTTTAAAACTTTTTTTTATGTTAGAATTATAATGAAATAAATAAAACTAATACTAATAAAGTAAATCTCAAGGGAAGGGACTCCACCACCATGGATTCACATAAATAAATTTTTTATTATTCTTATATGATTTTTCCTCCAATAAACAATACATTTCACCAATCCAATTAAAATTTGAAAGGATAAAGAAATATATGGCATAAAAAGTAAACTTGATTATATATGAGAGAGCATTTTTTTACTTAATTTGTTGTACCTTTGCTAGGTAAATAGAGGTAGACATTCTTCGAAATACCATTATTTGGCAAATATAAAGAATCATCTCTCTAATTTTCTTTTGAAAATAAAAATTCAAAATAGAAGAATAAAAGAATACTCTTAAGAAAAAAAGTTATACAAGAATATAAAATAACTTACTTATATTTATTTTTTTCTACAACTTCTAACTCCTTCACCAACCCCTAAGACCCCCCTATTTATAGAGTTAGAGTAGAACGGTTTAGGAGGAAAAAGAAAATTTAAAATAAAATTCAAAATACAAAATCTGAATTCATAAGATTTGATCTCCATATCTTCAATTTGAATTCTGGATGGCTGACGTGGCCGTGTAAAAAAAAAAATACATTTTTCAAAGTTTTGAACTTGAGACCTATTGTAAAGTAGTTTGTATAATTATTTTTGGCTATATATATATTTTTCAGTCCTTTTTTGTTACTTTTCTTCTCATTTGAAAATCAACCCCTATAAAACATAAAATGCAAAAATAAGAACATTTAAATAAAATAAAAGAGTAGTTAAAAACTTATTTTGAAATATAAAATTACAAGTTTTGTGCACTTATCAATAACAGTGGAGTTTTTGAACATTTTCTATATAGCAGAGGAATTTTTTTCTCTTTATGTTAGAATATTTTAATAAATAAAAAATTTTATTTGTGGTCCTATGCACTATTTCTAAAATTGGATTGCAATCTAATTATTGTTACTTGATGGGTTGGGGTTATACTTGTCAATTGTGGTCTAATTGACAGTATAATATTTACACCCTTGGATTGTGATTTTTCAACTTTATTTGGTGGGATTTAATCCTAACCATTGATATCTAGGTCTCCATGATAGGAATGGAGATTTAGGTATTTTATTTGTAGAGAAGCTGTCCCCCCTCCCCCCCCCCCCCCCCGATTGTTGTTATAAATAAGGTTTCATAATCTTTATTCAGCCCTATCGAAGGACAACTCTCAGAAAGGGGGTAGAGCTCTCTAAGGATCACTTGTAGAAACTCAAAGGTATTCTACAGCTTAATCTTCATTCAGGTGTGTCAATTAAAATCTCCTCTATAATTAATTGTTATATTCTTGATTTCTACAAGTTGAGTATGGACTAAATTTCAACAATTGGTATCAGAGCCATGATTAGGGCTAGAGTTTTTCTTTGTAGAAATCAAGAATATATATATATATATATATATATATATATTTGTGAGTTATTACAATTGACGCATATATATATATAGTATCAGTTTGTTAATTTCTTAATAGAGTACTATGTAAAGTAGCTCCTTTAATACCTTTAAAGTTTTGGAGGGGTCATAAACCAAGTCTCAGATATTTGTATGTGTGGGGATGCCTCACAGAGGCAAAGTTGTACAATCTAGATATTAAAAAGCTTTATCCTCGCACAGTCACTTGTTATTTCATTGGGTATCTTGAGAGGTCAATAAATTTTATTGCCCCTCTAGACCTATGGAGATTGTTGAGACATGTCATGCAAAATTCATCGAGAATGGTGAATCCAGCGGGAAACCTAGAACATCTTAATTTCTCTTTTAGAGAAGAGCAAATTTCAGTGCTTATTTCGTTCACTTCAGTTTTTATTCCACCTTTTTTAGTAGTTTTTGATAGTGCTCCTATTCCCACTCCTTCAGCCATTTCTAATCCTTCACAGCCTCTTTCTTCTGTTACTAATCCAGTTCCTGAGCCTGTTCAGCTTAAGAGGTCTACTAGAGCTCAGAGGTTTGCTATACCTGATGATTTTGAGGTATATATCAGTGAGGTTGATATTGGTGAGCATGAAGATCCATCTTCATTTGATGAGGCCATGGAGAGTCGTGATTCTTCTCATTGGATAGATGTTATGAAAGATGGGATGTACTCCATGGATGTTAATGGAGTATGGGAGCTTGCTGATTTACCTGTGCATCGCAAGGCAGAAGAGTGCAAATGGGTTTATAAAATTAAAAGGGACTCAATTGGAAATATTGATAGATTTAAAGCTAAATTGGTAGCTAAGGGTTTCAACCAAAAATAATGAGTTGATTTCTCTGAGACTTTATCTCCGGTTTCATCAAAGGACTCTTTGAGAATCATTCTTGTCATTGTCGTGCACTATGATTTTGAGTTACATTAGATGGATGTTAAAATAGCTTTTCTTAATGGAGACCTTGAGGAAGAGATTTACATGTCTCAACTTGAAGGTTTTGTGGTTCAGGAACAAGAATATCGAGTTTGTAGATTGAAGAAATCCATTTATGGGCTTAAGCAAGCTTCGCAACAGTGGTACTTAAAGTTTGATCAAGTAATAACTAGTCATGGGTTCAAAGAGAATTTTGTGGATAAATGCATATATCTCAAGGTCAATGGAAGTTGTTTTGTTATGCTTATCTTATATGTTGATGATATTTTGCTAGCTAGTAATGAGATCCATGAGATACATAATACTAAGAATTTTCTCTCAAGTCACTTTGATATAAAGGACATGGGTAATGCAGAGTATGTCCTTGGCATCAGGATCCATAGAGATTGCATTGCAGGCACACTTGGTCTATCTTAAAAGACATATATTGATAAAGTGTTGAAAAATTTTGGAATGAAAAAGTGTTCACCTGGTGAGGTTCTAGTTGTTAAAGGAGATATATTTTCAGAAGAACAGTGTCCCAAGAATAAGATAGAGAGAAGTCAAGTTGATGTCAAAGAATATGCATCTGCAATGAAAGTCTAATGTATGCCATGATATGCATTAGACCTGATATCAGTTATGTGGTTGGTATGCTTGGAAGATTTCAGCAAAATTCAGGTATTGCTCATTGGAGGATAGTGAAAAAAGTTTTGAGGTATCTCTAAAGAACTAAAAAGTTCATGTTGATCTACAGAAAATCAAATTGCTTAGAGATAGTTGGTTATTCCGATGCTGCCTTTGCAGGTTGCTCGAGTAGTAGAAAATCCACTTCTAGATTTATTTTTATTCTAGTTCAAGGTGCTGTTTCATGAAAAAACTCTAAGCAGTTTATTATCACGGATTCTACCATGTATGCAGAATTGGTTAGCTGTTATGAAGCTACTAAACATGCCATGTAGCTGAAAAAATTTATTGCAGATTTGAAGGTTATGGACTCCATACACAAGCCTTTGACACTTTTCTGTAATTATGAAGCTATTACAAAGTATGGAAAAATGAAAGGTTAACTAAGTGTAATAAGCACATTGATATAAAAAAAAAATCGTGTGTGAAAAGTTTATGGAAGGTGCGATTGAGGTTCCCCATATAGTAACAAAAAAGATGATTGCAGATCATCTCACTAAAGGTCTTCAGCTGAAATTATTTAAGGAGCACGTGATCTGGATGGGTGTTCGAAAGTCCTTGTGTGATAGTTATTTTTCTTCAGTTTATTTACACCTTTTGGTAACAGTTTTTTGCATGCAAAATAAAGTTATGATGCATCATTATCTTCATTTATATATAGTTTATGCACGTGTTATTATATTTGCTTGGGAGTGATGCTACACTCATGAGGGTGTTTGGATTAAATGTGAGATTCACACAACATTGGTAAATCCAAACATAATTGTTAAAGTGTCTGTGGGAGTGTTTCACACTCCATGAGGATAGCTTGGGCTAGATATGGGATTGGATCCATATCGGTAAACCCTCACACTGGACAGAAGGTTAGCGGTTTGCTGTAATATGTTCAGGTGACATACTGTGATAGTATGAAGCAGGACGGATAGTGAGGTGTGCATTTAGACCACATGCAATTTGCGCATCTCATGAAATGCAGTAAAATCACTATATTTGCTCAAATTCTATATGGAATCAGTTTTAAGACCATGGAACTGTTTAGACTAATATATTACTTATTTACGCATCCATGATCCACTATTGAGGAAGTCTATGGAAGAGAGTGTTTTAAATTTTCAACTCATCTGTTTCAATAATTGTATTTCTTTTTAAAAAATAAAATTAGTGGCCACTCAACTTTTCTAAAGTATTGTAATCTACAGTGTTGTTTTACAAAACTTAGAGTGCATAAACCAAGTGGGAGATTGTTAGAATATTTTAATAAATAAAATATTTTATTTGTGGTCCTATGCACTATTTCTAAAATTGGATTGCAATGTAATTATTGTTACTTGATGGGTTGGGGTTATACACTACAAGAAATATGCTTTTTAGGGACAGTCCTTTAGGGACAGCCCAATAAACCATCGCTAATACTCCTATTTTTAGGCACGGTGCACTTGGACCGTCATTAATGGACAATCCTTTAAGGACAGCCCAAAAAATTATCGCTAATACTCCTATTTTAGGCACGGTGCACTTGGACTGTCACTAATGGACAGTCCTTTAGGACAGCCCAAAAAATCATCACTAATACTCCTATTTTTAGGCACAGTGCACTTGGACCGTCACTAATGACTCTAATTTTTTGGGCACAGTTGTTTTGGATCGTCCCAAAAGGCTCAAAATATTACATTACAAGAATTAAGACTTTTAGTGATGGTTTAAAAACTGTCGCTAAAGGGTCCATTTTTTGAGACAGTAATTTTGTCCGTCACTAATACATATATATTTGGTGACGGTGTACCAAATACCATCCCTGAAAGATTAAAAATACATTGAATAAAAAATTTGGAGCAATATTTTCACGCTAAAACCTTTTGTGACGGTTGTTTAGCCGTCGCCAATGCTTTTTTTCCTTGTTTGGCGGGAAGATACATGCGTCAATGATTTTCTTTTTTTATTATTGTAAAAAATTGAGCTTTTGGGATAATAATTTTACGGTCATTGATTATCTCATTGCCACGTGCCAATATGGAAACAATTATGTTATACCCAAATATCCAAAACGGCATCATGTTTCTTTTCAGAGACAACATCATTTAGATCCATGGTATATATTTCTTACCCTCATTTTTGTTTACTCCATTTTTTCAGATCGACAACTTCGTCTCTGTAGCTGTCAACATGCCCTAACTTCATAGATGTCGTCACCACCAAATCCTTGGTCATTATCCTCGCCGGCAGTCAATCTAGGCGTCTCTCTTTTCCAAAGAGGGATTCAAATCCTATTTTTTGTTTCTCTCTCCTCTCTTGTAAGCAATGTCTCTCTATAAATATATAAATCCTTATATACACACAAATATGGGTCATGTATCTATTGTTTTATTTTTTTTTACTTGTATTTCTCAAGCGGGATGACAAAGTCACTGTACCGACACCACTGTCTCCGATTTTAACCCCATCGATTCCGTATCTTTTTTCTCCATTTGTATGTGCTTTCAGTTTCCATTTCTCTTCTGAGTAATATCATATCTTTCTTCTCAGTTTCGCTTTTAAATTTTTCTCTGCAGAAAAATCTCTCTCTCTCCTCTAATCCACCATGTTTAAAAATCTTCAAATTCCAACATCACTCTCTGCTTCAGGTATACAAATTTCTTTATCATCTTCCTCTTTCTCTCTCTCTCTCTAAACTTTCTCATTATGTTCTTCTTGACTTACCCAACTCTGTTTGGGGGTTCTGATCTCTATTACTTCACTCTCTTTTGTTCAGAATGAAAATGTAGCTCTTTTTGAGTTTCCTTATTTGACGTATGGATTGGATTCCAATGTCGAAAATGGAAACTACTCATTTGGATTTTGATTTTCTGGATCTTAATTTTATGGTTACCTGATGTCAAATGGTATTTATTAATGTATATTCTGGGGGTGTTTAATGTCTCACATTTTGCATTTCCATGTGAATGACGAACTGGGCATGTTTGGTTTTGTGATTTAGGCAATCCTTGTCTTTTATTTTGGATATAGGAAGTTGAATGTAGCATTTATTTTTTGAATCTTTGTTCTATACGGTGTTTTTATATATGGGTTGGTCGATTAGGGTTTATTTTGATTCATTGTTCTTGTTTTGCTAAAAATGGGATCTTAAATGCAATTCTTGTGGGCGTATATGAACGAGACTTTTGTTTATTATAGCACTATAGAGGGGTTTTTCAATTTTTTTGCATTTAACATTGGGATTCATTTACTTATTTCTAGATCTGTGGTGTGTACTGTATAACTTTCTCATAATTTAGATTTTCTATATCTCTGTCTGCTTGTTTTGGTACAAGTTATCGTATTGATAAATTGTCCTGATATGCAATATTAACTATTGACGGATGACACTCCTTTTGGTTTTCTACTTTTTAGGAGATTCTGGATTCTCAGTTATTCTGTAATATCTATTTAATCATTCACAGCATATGTTTTCAGTAAGATTTGATTGATCAAGAATTATTTTCCTCCCTCTCTCTCTCTTTACAGATACATATAAAATACACATACACAAATGAATGGATTATATTTTGTTCTAGTAGATTGAGTTGCAATGCGGCAAATATCAGCACAACTGGTGTACCATATTATGTGGAATTAATAAAGAGCCGAACGACTCCACAACCTACCGTTGCACACCTATCATTGCCGCATCTTCTACTAAGACCACCACCCCAACCTGCTCTAACCTTGTATAAACTCTTATGCATATAAATGCATATGTATATGATATATATATATATACATATATATTATATATGTACACATGTGTAATTTACTTTTAAATTTATGCCATGAAAGTTATAACCGAGAGTCGAATTGAGTCCACAATGTACTGTTACCCACCTCTCACCCCGCGGCATCTTCCACCACTTCAAACTGCTCTAACCTTGTATAAACTCTTATACATATGTATATGATATATATACATACATATCAGATATGTACATATGTGTAATTTACTTTCAAATTTATATATATATATATATATATATATATATATATATATATCTTACTAAGTGATTTAAAACTTCTCATGGTGGCCACAGAAGCTATCACAAGGAATCAAGGACCAATTTAATTTGGTGTTTTTTTTTTGTCTCTTGCTAAAAGAAACTGATTTTTTTAATTAACCTGGTACATATTGATCTTGTAGAGTCACCTGATCATATTTAATGGAACAATAAAGATGGTTTGGCAATGTGGTGAACATTGATCAGTGTGGGTTCCATTTGCTTCCATGATGAAAGTAGGAAAGCATGATAGTCATCATTAGATCATTAATTTCTATTATTGTTGCAAGAATTGAATTCAAATAATGTTTCTAGATGACGGGGTAATTAGTAAGATCTAGTTATCTCACCATTTTGAAAAGGCCTAAACAATTTTGCTAAACCACTTCAATCAAACACCCATACAAGTCTCTTCTAACAGCAATAACAATCCTTATTAGATTTGATTAACACTCTAAAAATCTCCTTATTAGATTTGATTGACAAAATTTCATCAAAACTATTTGGGTGTCATAAGCTACATCAGTTTTTGTTTTTATTGTATTTTTTATTGAAAAATATTTCAATCAGATTCTAAATTCCTTCTTTTCTTTTAGCTGCTGAAGTCTTACATTAGTATACCATTTAGACTTGCTTAAATTCTCTCATTTTAAATTTAGTTTACATTTCACTATTAGTGGTTGATCACCTATCACAGCATAACTATTTATGCTTGCCTTGTCAAAGAGTTTCTGTATGGTTCTGTAACTACATCAGTAGTTGGTTTCAGTTATATATATATATAAGAGATATATAAAACTTTTTGTGCCACATATATGATATGATATGATCAGTTGTAACAGCTTGTTCATGCTTTTGCAATTGCACTCAGTTGATTGCATTGACTTAGTGGAGCTGATACTCTATGTAAAACATAAAAAGTACTTTCTCTTTTTTTTTTTTAGTTTTTACTAAATAGTTCTTTTACAATAATTGTAGGGACTCATAAATCCCTTTTGTCCTACGATTGGTTAGACATTTTAGGACACATTCATCCGTACATTTCAAGGTTAACCATTGTTTTGAATGTAGATCTCCAAGTATTGTTTCTTAAAAATCACTATATGATAAACTGATCCCTTTTGCAAGCTAATTTGTTTTTCTGATACTTTCGACAAATGTTAGATCAATATATGAATCTGCTAATTAGTAAGTCAATAATTAATAAACTAATTACTTTTCTCCTGTTATTAAACTAATTATTAACCCACTTTGACTGATTAAAAAATTAAAAAAAAACAGTAACCACCTTAATGGATAAAGGAGAACAACATAATACTTCATTATTTATAATATATATATATATATATATATGTGAGTTGTGCGGTGCGGAAGCGGTTGCAAAAAGTATTTTAGAACCTAGAGGGGGGTGAATAGGATCACTTGCTCGTTTGCTTAATTTTTAATTAATTCAATTTTAAGTCCAATTAACCAAACAATTAAAGCAAGTAAATAAATAAAGTGCAAGTAAAGAATGCACCAGATATACGTGGAAATCTAAGGCGGAAAAAACCACGAAGGGAGGCGGCATGCCTCAGAAAACCAATCCACTATGATGAAGCAAAGTACAACAGACTCTATCTCAGTCTCACACCTCCTTACACTCTGTCAAGGATCTGATGCGGAACACCTCAAGTTTATGATTGCGACAACACGTCCAACTGCTACAGACTTCCGGCTAACGTCACAATTGTAAGAACCGTGATTTTTTTTTTGTTTAGCCGATTTTCTTAAATTTTCATTTAATTGTCATAATAAGACATTAAATGATTGTATATGTGTTTTAAATGTAAAATGCATGATTAGATAACTTATTTAAGGTTTGGAGAAGTTTTTGAGACATTTGGCAAAAGTTGACTTTTTCAGGTCCGGTCAACCTATGGGCGCGGGCCCCGTGGGCCCAGAAAATTTGAACGTCTCAGAACGACCTCAAATTTGGAGGGTAGCTTAAATAAAATATTTGACGCACAACGAAATCAATTTTGTGTTAATCAAATTTACGAAACTCCGAAAATGAGCCCAGGAAGGTTTAGTGAAAAGGTGAGGGCATACTTATAATTATGAGTAGGTCATTTAGGCTATAAATAGCCATGAGAACTCAGCCATTCTCACTTTCTTCTCCAGCAGCCGTGTAAGCATCATACATATATATATACATAGCTTCTTCATCTTCTTCCTTTCTTCATGGATATTGAGAGATCTTGAGTGAGAATTTGAGTTCGCCGAAGAAGGAAGAAATGATCTACATGTTGAGGGCTTGAGATTGATCGGTCCAAAATCAATTTTTGAGAAGGTTGATCTTTTGGGTGAGATTTGGGAAAATTCAATTGGAAGCTCTTCCAATTTGAGGTAGGGATGTCTAACCCATAAAATCCAGAGTTTTTGTGAGTATATTGGTTGTCTATGACAACCAATTGATTTTGTGGGGTGATTACATGCTCTTTGATGTTCAAGCATGCTATTATTGCCCTTTAAATGTGATTTTTCTTTTGGTTTATATAATCATAAGTTTATAAATGCCTTAGGGGAATTTATAAGCATGTTAGAATAGTTTTATGAATTTATTTGGTGGGTTCATATGTAATTATGAAGGTGACACTTGTGTGTTTGATAAATTGCTTTAGAGACATGTTTTATTGCAAGGTATGATTTAAATTTGTGAAATTTGGTAAAATGTGAAGGATACGTGGTTATGTGAGATGTGGGGTTGTGAAGTATGTTCATTGTAAACACCTATGGTGCCTAAATGAGAACTTGTGCAAATGTGATCATTAAATGCCTCATTGGTTGTAATTTATGAATGCACATTTGATAAGAATTATGGGGTTCATCTTCATTGGCATGGTGAGGGAGGTGAGCTCAATGTGGACGGTGGAATCTATTCGGTAAAACGGTGAGGTATTCCGGTAAAGGTAATGTCACGCCCCGATTCCCGAGGCCCGAAAATCGAGGTGTGAACTCCGTGAGATCACCCTCACGCTCTAACCACCACCTGATCATGCAACCTCAATTTGCTATCATTTTCACGAAAATTGGGCATGACCTAGTCTAAATAATCAACTCCTGGCATGATATACCTGCTTCACAATTTATATGGACACTTCTGGGCATGTGTCCCCCCAGCATTTATATCTAAACAATAAAAATGGACAATTCTGGGCCCGTGTCCCCCCCCCCCAATATTTCTACAACATGCATAATCATTCAAATCTACAAAGCAAAATTAAAGTCACAATGTCCATATACAACATCTCAAAATGAAAGTCCCTTTATACATATCTAAGCGCATCATGTCCACATCTCGGACGCGCATAACATAAAAGATTAAAAATAAGAAATCCTTCTAATTCTAAGTCCAACTGACGATTGCACACCACCAACCATCTCCTTGTCATGCCCTGAAAGTGTTAGTGTAGAGGGATGAGCAATTTTCAACGGGCTCAAGGTAATACGTTGTGCAATCCGTCCAAATTCACATCTCATATCAACGCATAAACACAATCAACATGCACCATTTAACTACGTGTCATGCTTCCTAGCATTCTAGTCCAAAGATCGAAACTTTCACTTCACATGGTATAGACATCAAGATCCTTAACTACCACAAAATTTTCAATCTAAACATGCAATAATGCACAGTCTCATCATATCTATAACATATGACCAAAAAATGGGATTTAAACCCAAGTTTAACGGAATCATCACAAAACTCACATTTCTACTTATTTCTTTCAAATCATGGCATATGCATCAAATGTAACTGGACAGCCATATAATTTTATAACATACTTCATTTCACAATCCATCATATCTATAACATATGATACGTACGAATTTATCAACAAATTCACTTACTTCACATAAGTCACATCACGTCACATGATTCAACACAAAAATCACACTATACTCGAAATTGAGCTCACACGCACGCCACACACATGATATGTACCGTAGTCCCATATCTTAAAACCCTTTGGTTATTTCGGGCTACTAACCCGTCCGGTCACCACCCACTTGCGCAAGGTAGAGGACTTTCAACCCCAAGAGGATCCCTTCCTCTATAATTTTCTATGAGTCATTCCCGAGTATTCATCACAAGCACAAAATACTTCACATTTCTACATATACATTCGCACATTGGATGCATTGCACTCAATACATGCCCTATATCCATTCTAGCATGTTATTCAACAATTCACAATGCCAAAAGAACAAGCTCATTTCCCAAAACTCGGTTTTCATCATTTTCTCCAAAATTCTACACATGCCATACATATACCATTTTGCATATATAATCAATTCATGCATTCTAACACATAGAGCAATCTTTTCAATGCAAAAGAAACTCATTCATTTTCTTGAAAAACACAGTTTTCAACCAGGTCCATATATGTGCTACATGTCACATAAGGTACAAACAACAGTTCATGCAATTTGAATCATACATCAACTTAAATCAAAGATTATGTTCCAAACTTCATTTAATCACAAATAACATAAAAACATATACTTTATGTCATTAATATGAAATTAAACTTGGAATGAAAAACACAACGCACACCCCCTACCTCAATTTGGAGTGAGAACTCCAAAAATTTCCAATTTCATCCGTAGTGTATCCGCCAATTTCACTGTCACAATACTCTCTGCCATGCAAACCAGTCCATTTAATGGATTCAAATTAAATCTCCAATTGGGTCAAGAAAAGTAAACCCAATTTATATTTTCGGCCCACTATTCAAGTCCAAGCCAAACACCACCCATAATGATTCCAAAGAAATTATCTGGTTCAACCATAAAACAAACCCAATCAATTTTCACTAATCAAGTTCAGCCCAAAGGCCCAGACACCACCAATCCAAACTCAAACCAACCATAAAGTTAGCCCAACTTAAATTGGAAACTAACCCAAACCAATTTCGGTCATTGGCCCAACCAAAATCATCCCATTTATAATGCAATTCCAACCCAATTATGATCCAAGTTGGCCGCCCATTTCTAGCCCATGTACACTTCAGGCCCATGCATATATAATTAACCTGAGACCAACAACCAAGCCAAATTCATGGCTGCCCAATCACCATTTTGAACCTATTCCAAAATCTATGGACTGATCTTCAATTTCCAATTCAATTAAGCAACACTACCAAACAAAGTACTCCAAGACCAACAATCCAAATACCCAGCCAAATAGCCCATCTATGGTCCATGTGTCTCAAACCATGCCTACAAAGACCCCCCCCCCAAGGACCATCCTCACGGCAGCCCATGTACCACAATACCCATCATCAACCGAAACCATTCAAACAGGCCACTTTCGGCCATCAAAACTTGCCGGAACCACTCGAAAACCCAGCCGTGAGAACCCACAAATCAGCCGCACCGCCGAACCATCAGCCCCCAACCGAGCCACCATGGCAGCCCGCGAGTTCCACCCAAAACCAGCCACGAGGCCCGCACCTACAGCCGAGCCAACCCCACCGGAAGAGAACCCAGAACAGTCCATGAGAACCACCTACTGTTCCACCAACCGAAGACCCATCACGCACACACTCACGGTCAGCTGGACCTCCATGATGGGACCACCCAGGACGGCCATCCCAGTCGCGAACCAGTCGTGCGCACCGCCGTGCTCGACCCAAAATTGAACCAACCACCGAAACCCACCATCCACCTTCGGTCGTGCCACCACAGACCAACCGTCCGAACATCACAGCCGAACCCCGCCGTGTCCAGCCACAACCACGCCGGAATAGCTACTGCCGAACGGGCCCACGAGCTGTCGGAGCGCCGTCGGTCTCCTCCACCGAACCAACAAACCCAATCCACAAACCCCAGCCGCAAAACCCGCTTCGCGAACGGCCCAGCTAGCTCCGACCGTGGCTCACCGTGGAGTACACCCACCGAGCCTAGCACTGCCACGTCCTCGCTGTCGCGGCCAGCACCGGGACCAGCGATTCTCTCTCCCGATCTCGGCTTCTCTCTCTCTCCCCGATCTCTCCTCTCTCTCCTTTTCCTCTTTCTTTTTCTTTTCTTTTATTTTATTTTATTTTTTTTCTCTTTTTCTTTTCTTTCCCTCTCTTTTCCCTCCTCTCAACCGAACCACTTATGTGGTCTTCTCCTTGGTTGACCACTTTTGGTCCACATATTTCCTACTACTAATCTCCTCCACATAAAATCATATTATATATCTAATATATATATATATAACCCCACGCAATACATGTATTTCCTCACACTCACCTATATAAATACGAAGGTCCCTCTCTATTTATTCAAAATCACATATTGACCCACCATATATTTATAATTAAATATAAATATATCTATATGTGTATTCATACCCCTTCCACTTATATATATATAATTCCATATATATATATATACTCTCTCCTTCTCTCTCTCTCTATATATATATATAATTCCATATATATATATATATATATATATATATATGCATCTTTTCGAATTTAATAAATCCAAAAAAAAAAAATCCTGTCCGAAATCGCCCGGAACCGGTCAAAATAATTCCGGTCCTTACAGGTAACCCTCGTGAGGTATTCCGGTCAAGGTACTCTCATGGATTGATGTGTAGTGAGGTATTCCAGTAAAGGTAACCCTCAAGAGGTATTCCGGTAAAGGTAACCCTCTATAGGTGAAATTGGAGATCAATGGATATGTGGAAAAGATGAGGAAGTTGTGCATATCATGCTGCATTTTACTTTGCTTATGATATGGGTGTGTTATGTGTATAATTGTTCAACATGTTAAATCTAAATGTATGTTTACGTGGTACTCACGAATCTTATGGAATTGTGTTTTAGACATTCCTACTGAGCCGCAGTGGTGCTCGCCCCTTTATTCTAAACTTTTTTACAGATAAGGCGCTGGTGATAGATGGGACTTGAGTGTCCAAGTGGAACTCCTGTTGTAATACCCCGCTCCAATACATGGTATGATATTGTCCGCTTTGGGCCTGAGCCCGCACAGTTTTGCTCTTGGGTTTTACCCCAAAAGGCCTCATACCATTTGAAGAGAACATACTACATATAAGCACATCCTCTTTTTCACACCCAGGCGATGTGGGATTGAGCACCTCGTACCCTGTTAGTGTGGTAGCTCAGCCCAGTGTCTATCTATGCACCCGCCCACTCACACCCGTCCACAAGGGTTACTACAATCCACCCCCCTACGAGGCCCGACGCCCTCGTCGGCACACTTACTTTCGGCTGGGTTCAGGCTCTGATACCAACTGTAATACCCCGCTCCAACACATGGTATGATATTGTCCGCTTTGGGCCTGAGCCCGCAGAGTTTTGCTCTTGGGTTTTACCCCAAAAGGCCTCATACCATTTGAAGAGAACATACTACATATAAGCACATCCCCTTTTCCACACCCAAGCGATGTGGGATTGAGCACCTCGTACCCTGTTAGTGTGGTAGCTCAGCCCAGTGTCTGTCTATGCACCTGCCCACTCACACCCGTCCACAAGGGTTACTACACCTGTCATATTTTGATATATATTGGGACATTGTATTTTTGGCTATCTGTGCCGGTTTGTGGCACGTTGTCTATGTAGTTGTAGTCGTGGTTTGATTTTTAGCATTTTTGTTTTTTATGCATGAAATCCTTGTAATGACTACGAACTTGGAAGCCACTTGGGTTTGGGATGTATATTTTAGACCAAATGAATGTTTTGAGATGATTTGAACGTTGTAGTTACATTTCCATATATGTAACTTATGTTTTCTATTTGAATCTTGCATGTATAAAAATGAGGTTGGTTAATGGGAATGAATGTGGATTATGAGGTCCTTGTTATTCAAATATGATTTTTTGACAAACGGGTATGATGATATGATGTTTCTAGATGATTTGGGTGTTAGTTGGATGAGTTTCATGTGTTGGAAAGGTTTAGATATGAGGTTTAGGGAGAAATTTGGTTTAAAATGCATTAAGTGGGGTTTCCAGGTTGAATAAGTCGACTGACACCTTTCTATAAGTTGACTAACATTGGCAGCGTGTTTTATAGCTTTCTAGAGCAGCAAATAAGTCGACTAATGCATTTCATAAGTCGACTAAGGCACTCATAAGTCGACTGACAAGTCGACTAATGTAGATTTTTAAATTTTGAAATATGCATAACTTAGTCATTTCAAACCCGAATCAAGTGATTATTTTTTTAAAATTGAGTGTTTTTGGATTCTCTATCCAATGGTGTTGGTGTCAGCTTCAGATTCTAAACACACAAAGTGATGAGTCCTGAAAGTGAGTTGAGTTAACTTGAAATGAATGAATAGGTGAGTGAGTTATGCACGTGGGATTCCATATTGAGAATGACCCTTGAAATCAATGGTTTTAATGTGTGAGAAATGCTTCTGCTGATTATGTATGATTTGTGTCATTGACCTTTGGGACATGTTGGGTGAACGAGTTCACACTCGGGATTTGGATCGGTTCGGGGGAGTTTCGGCGGTCCAGATTTTGGGGCGTGACAACAATCCTTACAGAAAGGTTGTTGGAAGAACCAAAATACTCAGCAAGTATTTCGTTCCCTTTGTAGTGCGATCTGGTCACCTTTCTTCCTCAGTAAACAAGCAAGCGAAAAACTATCAACCCAATGTTCTGATCAACAGATAGATTTGATGCAATCTCTGAGCAACTAATCAAAAGTAGAACACCATCCTAAAAATCGCTCATGAAGTATGGATGTGTGTTCTTAAAAATATATAGCCCTAATTATAATGTATATACTTTCTCTCTCTAAAGATAATATTCCAGGGCATATTTTGTAGAGAAAATATGGATACATATATATAGGCAAGGAAGTCCTAATTCTACTTAGAAAAGAAGTTGAATACCAAAATAGAACTCTCCTAGAAGTTTCAAACCCAATAGGAATCAAAATTTCTGTCAAAATCTATTTCCTATTTGGAACGGGCTAGATATATTCAGGACCGATGAGACTTTTGTAAAACCTGTAAAAACTAAACTACCGAAACAAGTTGGACCGGTCCTAAATATTGGGGAGCAGTCCTACTTTGAAAAACCCTAAAATTTTTATTTAAACCCTAATTTTTTAAAATAGGCTCGAAAATAAAAAGTGCAGAGTGTCCTCACCATATTTACCTGTACTATATGGTGTTCTAACTGATTTGTCTGCATCCATGCACTTGAATATCAGCTCGAAGTTGTCGATGATCAATATAAAGAATAATACAAAAATTACAACTCGATCAATCAAGTTTTGATCATCGAAATATGCCAATTACAAATTTATATCTCACAATATACATGCGTGTACACATAAACAAGGAAACAAATCCCAACTAGTCTAATAAATGCAAAGGTCTCAGCCTTTCAATCAAGTGATAAATTATGGGCTTTGGAAAGCTCCATTTGCTTGATGTCAATTGTCCTTTTTTTGGGCTTTTGTTTTTGTTTTATTGTAAAAACAAATGTTTATGTTATTGTTATTTGCATTACTTTCCTTTCTCTTTTATCATATATCATATATTGGTTGTATCTATAAATTTGACGAAGGTTGTTTTAGTCTTAATTGCATTTCATTTTGTCTTACTTGTAGTTGATTGATACGTGTGGGGACTAAGATAGATCAGTCATTGCGTGAAATTCCATCTGCTTGCTTAAGGCAAATAAACACTTACAAGTATGTTTTCTAGAACCAAAATTTACATGTATTTGATTTTATGTGTGTTATTAAAGAGTAAAGAGTAAAGATATGAAACATGCCTTGTTCACCTCCCATAATATGTACAAATTCTATAAAAATACTAATCTCTTTCAAAGTTATGACTATTGAATGTACAAATTTTATTTTAATTTTCAAACTTTTTAGAATTTCTATATCTATGCGAATACTAATACATGAAAAATGTTATCCTACAGTTGTACTAGTATCTTATGGTTCATCTATTGACAATCCCCATACCAGACAGTAGACCATATCTATATTTGAATTATTTAGCCTTTTAATGGAGGGTCAAAAGTGATAATTTAATTAGAGTTTCAACTAATAAAACATGAGAGTGAAACACCAAACCCTTTTCAATGTAACACGAGGTTGAAACAAGCACCAAAAGAAGTCCATTATGTGGTTCTTTCTTATCCTATTTATGTTCATCTATGCCAAAACAATCCTTATGAACAGTAAGCAATACTACAAGTTGGAACATATGTGCTCAGATTTGGTTTAGGTTGAATTCTTAACAAACAACAAAACATTAGTTATGACAAGCAAATTTAGCATGACAGTTACTATTCGTGGTTAGAGTTAGGCAGCTTGTTAGAGCATGAAACCTCTCTTTTTAAATGTAGAGGTGTATTATTATTGCTTCAATAGTAGTATTAATAGAAGAAATGGAAAAGGAGAAACCTAATAGTAAGACATCCTCCTGATCTAGACAAACAATAGAGATTTTGTTTTATTTTTGATCAGGTAAGTACTTAACCAATAGATAATTGGATTTCTAAAAGTTGTTTTGTCCAGGATATTGCATTCAGCAACTCTTGCAATTAGAATCCAAACTAACGAAAATACACAACACATAAACCTCCCCTTAGGGCCATTAGAATCCAATAATAACCTCATCAGACCCCTCATGACAATCAGAATCCATTAAAAGCAATTAAAGATTTGGAAAGTCTTTCTAGCAAATGTAATCCAGCATATATTATGCATTTTTGCCTTGCAAAAGTTGATTTAAAATGCTGCCTATTTTTATTTTCAATCTTTAGTCAAATTATACTTTGTGACATGCTAGGGCTTGCTAGAGAATTAATTAACAATTGCACAAAAATCTGCACATCTAAAGTTCAATTTTCTTAAAAAGATTCTATTAAGGGCTTTAATTACTAAACCTTTTTCTATAAAGGTCTGAAATAATGTTTTCAATCTTCAGTCAAATTATACTTTGTGACATGTTAGGGCTTGCTAGAGAATTAATTAACAATTGCACTAAAATCTGCACATCTGAAGTTCAATTTTTTTAAAAGATTCTATTAAGGGCTTTAATTACTGAACCTTTTTCTATGAAGGTCTGAAACGATGTTTCATGTTTTGTACAGCTAGTTACATGGATAAGTCTTGGATTCATCATCACACTAGGGGTAGTCAAAAGTATTTTAATGGCATACAACAGTTCATTGAGGTGGCTAGTCGTCATACAGACTCAGCCAATAGGTGTCGATGTCCATGTCGTCGTTGGAAAAACAAATCCTATCTTCTAATTAAAGATGTTGAGAAGCATCTTGATGAGGTTGGGATGGACAAGGATTATACCAATTGGATATATCATGGGGAGGTTTGTTGTGACAGCAATAATGTTAATGTCAATGCTAATGTTAGTGTGGAAAATGTCCATGATAAAGACAGAATTGTTGATAATGTATTTGAACTGTTGGATAATGTACAGATGGGAAACTTCAATAATGATGAACAACAAGAAGATTCACCTAAAGTTGATGCAGGAGGGGGAAGTTTTGATAGATTGTTAAATGATGCACAATGTGAATTGTGGGCAGGTTGTAAAATATACTCTAAGTTATCAGCGATATTAAAGTTGTTTCATGTGAAGGTTATAAATCAAATGACGAACAAAGCTTTTGACCTGATGCTTGAGGCATTTAAGGATATGCTTCCTGACACCAATGTATTACCAAAGTCTCATTATAAGACTAAAAGCTTATTGCGTGAGTTGGGTCTCGGATATGAGTGTATCGATGCATGTAAAAATGATTGGGCTCTATTCTAGAAAGAGAATGAAGATAAAGAAAATTGTCCACAGTGTGGTGAGTCAAGGTATAAACCTCACGAACGAAAGGGTAAGAAGATCCCTCAAAAGGTTCTTCAACATTTTTCTTTAAAACCAAGGCTTCAACGATTGTTTATGTCAAAGGATACAACCTTAGACATGCGGTGGCATAAGGAGAAACGTGTGAAGGAGATAAATGAGTTAAGACATCCAGTTGATTCACAAGTTTGGGAAGATTTGATAATAAGTATAATTGGTTTGCAGTAGATTCCCGTAATGTTCGTCTTGGATTAGTAACTAATGGATTTAATCCTTTTGGAGACATGAGTAATGCCTATAATATGTGGCCTGTGATGATTGTGCCCTATAATAAACACCTTGGATATGTATGAAGGAACCATATATGTTTATGTCGCTACTTATTCCTGGTCCAAGATCGCCTGGTAATGACATTGATGTGTATCTGCGACTGTTGGTTGATGAGTTGAAAGAATTATGGACAGATGGTGTGATGACTTATAATGCTTATAGTAAATGCAACTTTAAAATGCATGTGGCAATGATTTGGACCATAATTGACTTTCCCGCCTATGCAATGGCTTCTGGATGGATGACAAAGGATTATCTAGCATGTCCAAATTGTAACAAAGAAACATATTTTTGTTATTTGAGTCACGAACGGAAGATATGTTATTTTGGAAGTCGTATATTTTTGTCATTCGATCATGCTTTTAGGAAGCGTTATAAACAATTTAATGGTAAGAGGGAAGACAAAGTGCCACCGAAGCAGTTGACAGGTGATGAAATTCTAGAACAACTTAACCTCATACCTGAGGTTATTTTTGGAAAGGGACCAAATAACAAAAAGGAAACTCGTGAGAATTTTGAACTTAATTGGACAAAAGAGAGCATTTTCTTTGAACTCCCTTATTGAAAATGCTTTTGCTACGACACAACTTGGACGTTATGCATATAAAGAAAAATATATGTGATAATGTGTTGGGGACATTATTGGGCATCGATGGAAAAACAAAGGACACATTCAAAAGTTGGTTGGATTTAGCTGCAATGGGGATTAGAAAAGAACTCCACCTTACGTGTAAAGGTGAAAATTTTGAGATGCCACAAGCACGTTACACATTGTTAAAGAATGATAAAAGGCAACTTTGTGAATGGCTAAAATCAGTTAAGTTCCCAAATGGTTATGCATCGAACATAAGTTGATGCGTGAATGTTCAGACCTGTAAGATATCTAGATTGAAAAGTCATGATTCACACATTCTCTTACAATGTCTCCTTCTTATAGGGATACGAGGATTTTTAGATTCAGATATTTGTAATGTAATAGCAAAGCTTGGCTTATTTTTCAAGGAGTTGTGTTGTCGAACCGTTAAAGTTAATGTCTTAGAGGCAATGGAAAGAGACATCGTTGTTATACTATGCAAGTAGGAGATGATATTTCCTCTATCATTTTTGACATAATGGTGCACTTGGCTCTGCATTTGCCCCATGAAGCCATCATCATAGGGCCCTCACAATATTGGTGGATGTATCCCATTGAAAGGTGTTGAATATATTTAGTACACCAAAAATTTACATTCTTTAATGACAATTTTTATTTTTGACTTGCATTGAATTATTTTTTATTATTTTAATTTGTCTAGATTTTTGCACACACTCAAATGGTACGTGCGTAACAAAACACGTCCTAAAGGATCCATTGTTGAAGCTTATGTGGACATGAGTGCCTCACATTTTGTTCAAAGTTTCTTCAAAGGATTGAAACACGATTCAATCGAGAAGAGAGAAATAGTGAGGGAGACTATAACAATGGTTGGTCCACTTGTTCAGATCTAAAGCAAGTGGTTTGATCTCTAGGGGTGCAAAGTATGGAGATATTGAACCGTGCAGACATGGGCATGGCTTGATCGTATATGTTAAGGAATTGTGAAGAAGTCATGGAATAGGTAGAGTAAGTAACTTATTGTATATCAGATGTTATCAGTTTTTTGAATATATTATCTATTTATATATACATGTATACAATTGTATTTTAACACCATGTAATTATTTAGTAAACACAAGGCAGCACTGACGATAAATAACCCACGCAATGTTCCTTTAAGACATGCAAAAGAATTTTCGAGATGGTTCGAAACACAAATAAGTCCATTATAGATATATTTGACATACTTAAATCAAATTCTTTTATTTAATTTCAATGATGTGCCATTATATATTTAGATAACACATTAAAAAAAATTCAATAGATAAAGGAAATGCGTCATCGTGATAAGGCAACAACTTGTGATGATCTATATTCATTGCCCGTGGACCTGATACTCAAGTAAATCGATATTCTACATGTATTGTAAATGAAATTAGGTTTTATACTAAGGAAAGGGAGCGACATCGACGAACACAAAATAGTGGTGTGCTAGTGAAAGGAGAAACTCAAGATTACTATGTTGTCTTGACAGATATCATCAAGTTGCAATATCCTTTGGGGAGACAAGTTTTTCTTTTCAAATATGATTGGTTTGACGTTTGGAGTGGCATACATAGAGATGCTTATTTCACGAGCGTAAATGTAGCTAGTAGAGCATACAAAGATGAACCGTTTGTACTAGCAAATCAAGCAAAATAATGTTTCTATGTCAAAGATAATAAATTACAAGGGACATGGGAGGTAGTTTAAGATATAACAAAGAGAAACTCGTTTGATGTACCTGAAGTAAAGGATGAAGCCGGAGTAGATGATGAAATGGGAGACATTGCAGCATATCAGGAGAATGAACCAAGCATCATGGATAGTGTTGTTGAGGCAGATTTGGATATGGATCCACTCCCTTTAAACAGGGACAACTTGGAGGGTGAAACTCTTGATGCTAAAGTGATTGAGAAAAGTAGTGGTGAAGCACCAACTAATGATGAATTAAGGGAAATGACATTCAACACAGTTCAGATGAGAAACCAGATTTACTGTCTGAAAATGATACTGATTTAGATGACACATGAAGTTTGTATTGTTGAATTTGTATTTTATTTTTTGGTTTTGTGATAGATACATTTATGTGATCTATTTAGTTCTATTACTTCGCTTTATCTAATGATATGGATTATGTTTTCCTTTTCTTGTAAGACAACATTGTCTTGACATGGTTTATAGCATTATGACGTGCTATATGAATATCCTGCTAGATTTTCTACTGGTAGGATTATAAACAACACTATATTGAAGTTTTGGATTATTTGTCAGTCATTTTTTGCTTATGAAAAATAGAAAAGAAGTTTTGAATTGTCTTCTTTCTGAATTAATATTGATTACAGGATAACTGCAACTCTAGGTGTTGGCATTGTAAGATACTGTGGTTACATTACCACTATGAAAGTAGAGGGGAGAGTGAATAAAAGAGCATTTACTATCACCAAGATCAAGGTACAACATTCATATACTTTTTACTTTTTCCTCTCTCTCTCTCTCTCTCTCTCTCTCTCTCTATATATATATATATATATATATATATATATATACACACACACATATATATATTCTTACCTGTTATGTTTGCCTTTGGTTTTTCCGTCCCTCTCTCTTTCTTTTGGTTGACAGCGTTCTTCTTCCTAGTGTGCTCTGTGTGTTTGTTTATATATATAATATAATTTTGTTCATCTTCTTTGTCATTGTGAGTTTAAAAACAAAAATATGGCAAAATTATTAAGTAATAGCTTGGACCCCATTGTTTCATCTTTCTTCACCCTCCCTTAGGGGGCCTTACCCTTCCTACTCACGCCAAAACCTTTCTTTTCCAACACTATTACTTATCATTATCTTAATACATATATGCATATATATACAATTATATTATATTTTGTAAAAGCGATATATGTTCCGTCTCAATTTGCAAAGAGTAAAGCATTTTAAAATTTGCTACGGGAAAGCCCATCCTCCTCTAGTATACTTCAAGGTAAATAAACTGGACTTCGTTCATCATATGTGCATTTATGTATGCGTGTGATTGAAGTTTTCATAGTCAGATTAGAGATTATTTAGTTTTGTTGCTTTGATTGGTCATTGACTTGTACATTAACATTCATATGCTTGCCAATGATTCGCCCAATCTCAATTTTCTTATTTTTGCTTTTTAAGATAGGTGCAGATGTTTAGTATTCTTTAATGAATGCTCAAAAGAAGTAATCAACCACAATACTGATAAAAGAATCGATAAATGGTTAGAGCAATAAAGATACCATGACCGGCGATAAGTGGGGTGGTTCAGAATAGTAGCCTATGTGCAAGCCATACCCTCTAATTTATATGTAACTGCCAAGTTAGTAGATTGGAACAATAGTTCTTGTGAGAGTAAGAAGTAGGGTAACTGGGGAATGTGATTGATTTGAGTGTGTAAGGAATATTCTGCTGAAATTTTACTTTATTGGATCAGAACAACACTAAAGAGATATTATGAGTTTGATTCACTGCATCATCACAAAACAGAGACCTGGGAGTTGAGAGGCTTGGGTGTGGAAAAGGCAATGGTCTAAGTCACATTCACTTGAGCACAATAGACTAAGTAAGCCCAAAGGCTCTTCATAGCTCGACTAGCATTTTAATTACATGAACCAGAATAAAGGGGGAATTTATTATTTTTATTTGATTTTTTGCTTTCTTTTCCAGAAACATTTCAGGACCACGACATAAAGAGGCCATAACAATTTCTGAGAGATAATTTTGAGTAGAATAATCGAGTGGCTGGTTTTTATATATTAGAACCTAAATCATTAGACCTCATTTACTTACTTCTTGTTTCCATTATTAGTAATTCGTATCATAGGATTAAGTGTTTCACTTCATTTACTTACAATTAGCTTTCTGGCTAGGTTGAAAGTTTTAAGTTCTTAGAAGTTAGAACATCACAAAATTTGACGTATTCATTGTCAATTTGTTCATAATGTTGTATTTAAGGTAAATGTGTCTTTTCTTCCTACTGAAATTCTTTTTTTCTTTCCCATGCTTTTTAATTATTCCATATTTATCTTCCACTTCATAATATGAGTTTGCTATTGTTGCCTTTTGATAAGTGTTCAATTCTATGCATTTGAACCCTCTTTATTGCATACGTTAGTTCTGTTTTTGCGTTTACCGAGATATGTTTACGGTATTTTTGTATTTTTGATGTTTTGCAGATATTGGAGTAAATGGAGCAAAGTTTGAAGCTTTCGGCAGTCAAGAGAAGAAATCAGAAAATGCAGCCAAAGGCATCTCGATCAATCAATATGTTGATCTGGATTAATCGAAATCTCGATTGATCGAGATCTCATTTCGATTGATCGAAATCTCGATCAATCGAGATTCAATCTCAATCAATCGAGATTCTGCAGAACCCACTTGGCCACTTGCTCACCTGCTCTCCCACTTGCAACAAAATCCCCCTTTTTGCACAACTTAGGGGGATTGTCTGACTTGAACAAGACTCTTGGGGGCCTTATTAATGCAATAGATATATATAGTGATATATATATATATGGTGGGGCCCAAGGTTGAAAAGGAAGCCAAAAAGCACACAAAAAGAGCCATATCTCTCATATCTCATAGATCTCTCAACACAGATCAGAATACTTCAAGAGAGACCTTCGGGAGAGGAAGAGGAGAAGCTGAACCAGACCAAGAAGCTTCACTTTCTTCATCAATGGAAGGGTGCAAGGCAACCATGAGCAACTAACTCTTCTACTAGGGTGTTGGTTTCAACCCCTAGCCATGTAAACTTGTTCATCTTTGTAGCTCTTGGGATTTGTAATTAAATGTTGATTATTTAGCCTAGTGATTATGTACACAAATACATCTCTTATATATATTCATTTGATATGAAATTTATTCTTGTCTTAGAGTAGATTTTGTCACTTAAATGCACAACATTTGCATATTCCACAAGAAGTGCAAATGATGGCTAGATAATGGTGTTTAAATGAATGTGTGATGTTAGTTTGTATAGACCATGCCAAGACAAGGTAGTTTGGATGCATGTAGTGTTCACTTAGAGAGTAGAGTAATTAGGTAGTTAGTTAGGTTGAAGAGCTATGCTTGTTGAAGATGGATTATGATAGGTTAGCACACACATTGATCTTTTGATATGTCATTGAGGTCACAAGCCTAATGACATTGTTAGGCATTTAATTAATGAATCCCATGCTTGCTACACTTATGAACATGTGAATGACTAGTGGTGGAAACCAACTCTAGTTCTCTCTCCCAACTTTAAACTTTTTACTTTTCTTGTCATTTCATTCATGCAATAGTTTATAAACACAAATTCAAAAATCTGTTTTTCGAATTAAAGTAGAATTAATCTTCCTTTAAGACAATTGCGACTAGTCCTCGTGGGATCGATACCCTCTATATAGAACCTTATCTACAAGGATTCGTGCTCTTGCGAGTGGTTAAATTATATTTTGATAAAAAGGGCAAAATTAAGCTTACAATATAATTTAGTTCCGACGACATCACCTTTGTTGGAAGAGAACTAAACTTTTGAACTGCAACAGATAATCTCCTTTTCTTTACCTTTTATTTATTTATTATATTTTCTTTTTATTTTTCTCTTTTTTGTTCTTGAAATTCTTCTTAAAGATTGGCAAAATTTTTACGGATACATTTGTCATTTGCATCTCATAGGTACCTTAGAAGATGCAAGTGATTACTAAAAGTGTTCTTTCTCACAATTGCCGACTATCTTTTGGGTCCTCATACATCTGTACTCTAGTCATGCCTTTATGTCACTGCAGTCTCTTTTTATTTTCTTTTTTTCTTTTTTGGGTTCATTGTTCTGACTAAATTATCACATATGAGATTAACTTTTTTCTACAGTTCCATGTTGTGTGAAATTTCATCACTTTCTATGATGAATTACATTACTAAAATTGTGAAATTTCATCATTTATCATTTTAAAATTTTAAATTTTCAAAAAAGATGAAGTTTGTGATGTTGAAATTGATAATAATGATAAAAGTGTGATTGAACTTTTTATTAACATAGATGGGGGAGGGGACTCAGGCCCAACAAACGGCCTAAGGCCCGTTTCTCCATGTCTTCAGATAAAAATGTGGTTCATTTGTTTTGGTAGGGGTTGTTAAATTTTACAGATAAAAACAATCGGAACTACAGTTGTAGTAGTTCTGACCATGGATGTTTTGTCTCAATTTTAAGAAAATTTGTTATTGAATAAGTGTGCTTTTTTTTTCTTTTTCTTTTTTCAGATCAGATTACATGTTTTAATGTAAAAATTGATGTTCTTAACTTAATCTATTCAAAAAAGAAAAAAAATCTATCTATTTTTTAATCCCGATATTTGAATATGGTTTCATGTTTCCCAGCAACAAAGCAATGGAATATCTCCAAGGCAATCAATTCATTTTATTTATTTTTTTAGGATGTCATAGTTGCTCATAACAGTGATATAAAACTATAGTATGTCCTCCACCTTCCCAAAGCGAAGTTTGAGGATTCAATAATAATATCTGAAACAATAGAAATAGCAAGAACATATGGTCTTTAAACCAATTTTGTTTTCTTTGGTAAACACCCAACTCTGATTTGGGGACAATTGGGACCAAACATTTATCTTTATTTTGCTGTTACCAAATGTGAGTTCTAACTTGATAGTGACAAGAAGCATCAAGTGCATGATATAATCTCTTTGGGACAATCTCAAGTTACTCTGGTATATCCTCATTCAGAATTGTGCTAATGTAGATATAGAAATTTTGAAACCCATATGAGATTGTTTCTCATCATTCCATGTGTGGCACCGAACCCATTGCCAAGAAGTCCGGACATCCATACATGATTTAGAGCTGTTTCCTGTATGTTTGTTAACACTTGATTAGATTATGCATATAGTTTCTTTGACGACGAACTATTTATGTGGTCGATCTTGAGTTTTTTTTAAAAAAGGTTGAGGATGCTCTCTACTGTTGCATTTTTATCAGGACCAACTTCATAAGAAACAGAATCAAGTAGAAACGATACAGAAAATTATATAGTTGATTGTTGAAAAAATATGTTTTGGGGACTCTTTCGTAAGCCCTTAGTGATTTCCTTCACATGTCTTTTATACTATCTAGGAGGTTCTAATATGCTCTTTAAATTACTTTCTTTTTTATTTTTTAAATCATTAGGATGTCTTTACTCTCTTTATTCCATGTGTTGAAGCTTTATTTTGATAGAGGTGTCTAAAGTTGAATTTTGTTTCACTTGTATTGGTTCTTTTTTTAATTGTTCTTAATCATAACTTAGTTTATTTCAATAATTTTGTATTTGTAGTTGCGTCATTGTATCTCTCTTCATGGACATCTCTGAGCCTCCAATGCATAGAGTACTAAGGTCTCACACGGCTCGACCAGACCCACCATCTACAAGTGCACATGATGGCCAACCTAGTGGAGAAGGTGATGGTAGTAATTCACTTAATACATGAGCAAGTATCGAAAGCTCAGGTAGTGCTTCACAGATGAACCCACAATCGAGTAGAGGAGGACAACCAAGTGGAGAAGGTGATAATTATGTTGCGCCATTGATTCATCATATATAAGCTCTTTTATAATTGCTGTATTTTAATAATGATGATAAATTTATTTTTTAGGCTCATTCCAGAAAGGGCGTGGAAAAGCAAAGAATGAAGCCTTAGTGAAAGTTAAGAAACTTTACGAAAAAGGCAATCCAGTTTCGGTAGAGTTCTCGCCAAATTCTTATAAACCTGTTGACTTAAACAATCATATTTGGACAGCTGAGATTGGCATCAGTACTCGACAAAGAAATGCACTACTTCTACATAAATCATGGAAAAATGTTCGCGAATATGAAAAACAAGACCTCTATGACCATGTAAAAGTAATGAATTATTATTTTTTATATTAGATTAGTGTATGAAATATGTTTTGTTCTTTCTTATATCATATTAGTGTATATAAGTGGTTCATTTTTTAGCATGCCACTGAGATTTTGTCTGACCATTAGATTGTTTTAACTTTTATTTGTTTTAACTTGTATTGAATATTCATTATAAAGAAAATATTTTGAGTGGACGCATATGCCAATGAAAAAGATTTTAAGCGAGTAAACAGGGGACTATCTGAAAGTTTGAGAAAATATAGATGTAGTTTGAAGAAACATTTTGATGAGCATCTTCCGGTTGAGAATACACGCTGACATCCTAAAGATGACATTGATATTGATTATTGGCAAGTCTTATGTGATAGGTGATCTCAGAGGAATTTCAGGTTCTCAACTATGTGCTTTTGATTATTTACCATTTGACAATTTACTTAAATGATTTAATGTCATGTATTGATTTTACTTGCTAATTGAGTTTATTCACTTATTTTTGTATTATTATTTGAATTACTACATAGGAAATAAGTGCAAAAAACAAAGAAAATCGATCAAAGAATACAATTTCACATGTTTCTAGATCGATGTCCTACATTAGACATTTTAATGGTTACGTACGTAAAATGTTAAATAATAATTATAGATTTTAATTTACTCTCCATTCAAATCATATATCATTCAATGTTAACTATTAGTCTATACTACAGCGTAAAGTAAAGCAAAACCAAGCAAATGAGGAAGTCGAGGAAACTGAAATTCATCAGCCTGGTCCTGCAATCAGCACCTACAAGGACACACACTTTAGAGAAAATTTTGACTGGGTAAACGAGAAAGCTAAAAGAAATTATGTAAGTTAATTATGATACTGTTTTAATCATTAATGTTACTAATTCTTGTTTTATTTATTGTTCTTTATTTTATTTTATATATTTTTAATTTTATCTAGACTTAAAATATGCTATTTTAATGCACGATGATATGATGGAAAAGTCCTTACAAGTTTCTCTCGAATCTGATGGTACCAGTAGTCCAAATGATGTCGAGATATTGCTGGAGCAACTAGGAGGTGTTAGGAAGGGATATCCTCGTGGCCTTGGAAATGGGTACATTGTTCCGAGTTGTCAACGTGTATCTTCATCTTTTGAAGAGTCCTCTAGAAGGAGGGCAGAAATAGTAGAGGAAAAAAGTGAAAAAATGGTAGAAGAACTAGCAAACGTGCGGCAACAGTTGGAGGAACTAGTGACCTTGCGGGAACAGTTGCAAAAATTACCAAAGTGCAGGAGATGATGCTTATGCAACAACAACAACCTCCACCATGGTTCCACCATTATCAAGAAACATCATATTTCGAATAGTAGCATGCACCACCTGCACCACCAAGGTATCCCCAGCTGCCACCATGGTGGCAGTATCAGCATCCACCACCATGGTTTCAGTTTTCTCAACAACCCCAATCAACACCAACACCAATGACATCAAAGTCAACCTTAACACCAACACCCCCATTCAGCACCAACACCACCTTAATTCTGGATTTGCTTTTGTAGGTTCTATCTTGGATCTATATTATTCAATGCATGCTTGTTTTATTTCAAGACAAATTTGTTTGATTTATGTTTTGTTTTGTTATCTTGGATGTTGAACTAGCTTTTACTAACTTATTGATTTTTTTTTATAAAAAAGTCCTAATTAGGTATTGTTATATAATTTATGCAATATTTATTTAATATTTTTATATATATAATTTATTTTGAATTTTGATATTAATATATTTTTTATATTGTTATTAGCTTAAGAAATGTAAATTAACAAATCAAGTAAATTATAAACAGAAATTAAGCAAAATATATAAATTAAAAAAATTATTTGGAGTATTAGGGACAGTCTAAATGTAGGTATTAGGGACAAGACAAACCGTCACTAATACACATGCGTATTAGTGACAATTCTTGACCGTCACTAATAGTCCAGTTATTAGTGACGGTCAAACCCGTCGCTAATACACCAGCGTATTAGTGACAGTTTCTGACCGTCACTAATAGTCCAGTTATTAGTAACGGTAAAAACCGTCACTAATAACTTTTTGCGACACCACTTTTTGTGACTGTCCGATTTGAGTATTAGCGACAGTTTTAGAATTTTTAGTGATGGATTTGACTGTCCCTAAAGCCCTGATTTCTTGTAGTGATAATTGTCGATTGTGGTCTAATTGACAGTATAATATTTATACCATTGAATTGTGATTTTTCAACTTTATTTGGTGGGATTTAATCCTAACCGTTGATTTCTAGGTTTCCATGATAGGAAGGGAGACTTAGATATTTTATTTGTAGAGAAGTCGTCCCCCCTGTTGTTGTTATAAATAAGGGTTTCATAATCCTTATTCAGCCCTATCGAAGAACAACTCTCAAAAAAGGGGTAGAGCTCTATAAGGATCGCTTGCAGAAACTCAAAGGTATTATATAGCTTAATCTTCATTCAGGTATGTCAATTAAAATCTCCTCTATAATTAATTGTTATATTTTTGATTTCTACAAGTTGAGTATGGATTAAATTCCAACACTTTACCCTCTTTTCTTATTAGGATTTTCTCATATTTTGGTTCTTCTTCTTCTTTTGACAATGGTAGTGTCGAGTCTCTTAGAGCACCCCCATAATCCACCACAGTTCTTGCCTTTCTTTTTTTTCCTTATTATGATTAGGGGTGACAATTTTTCCCTCCCAGTCGGGTTTTCGCCGTGTTCCGCCCCTAATGAAGGGAATTTGGTATGTCTCTAATAGGAGTAGGGGCGGGTATGATTTTTTTACGAAAACTCGCCTACTACCCGCCCTATCCCACCCCGATTATATATATACACACACCCACACTCATACACACATATATATAGTGAAATAATTATATGTAGTGTGTCATTTCTTTTATTATTATATTACTTATATAAATATATTATACTAGCTGGCAGCAACTACGATTTATTCTCTTCAGTAAAAAATGATTTTCAAATTTTATTCCTATGTCTAACTAAATAACAAAACGAGGAAGAGAGTTAGAGAAAATTGAGAAGTTATTCGAAGCCCTAGAGATCTCCCGGTGACAATTTTATCCTGGTGAAGCTGTGAAGGTACTCTCTCTTTCTCTCACTCTCTCTTTATCTTGTTCTGCTCTATTTCTCTCTTTATCTTGTGGCTGAAAGAGAACTCTCTCTATTTTGTGTACATAAAAGATCTATAATAAAAAAAATTTTGAACACCAAAATACTCAACAAGTATTTTGTTCCCTTCGTAGTGCAATCTGGTCACCTTTCTTCCTCAGTAAGCAAGCAAGCAAAGAACTTTCAATCCAATGTTTTGATCAGCAAATAGTTTTGATGCAGTCTCTGAGCAGCTAATTAGAAGTAGAACACCATCCTAAATATCACTCATGAAGTATGGATGTATGTTTTTAAAAATATAAAGCCCTAATTGTAATGTATATACTTTCTCTCTCTAAAATATTAATTGTTTAGGGCACCTCTTGTAGAGAAAATATGAATACATATATATAGGCAAGGAAGTTCTAATTCTACTTGGAAAAGAAGTTAAATACAAAAATAGAACTTTCCTAGAAGTTTCAAACCCAATAGGAATCAGGATTTCCTTCAAAATTTGTTTCCTATTTGGAACAGGTTAAGTGGGACCGGTGCCAAATAAATAGGACCGGTGGGACTTTTTGAAAACCTACAGAAACTAAATTGTCGAGAAAAGTTGGACCGGTCCTAAATATTGGGGACCGGTCCTACTTTGAAAAATCCTAAATTTTGCATTTAAACCTTGGTTTTTCAAAATAGGCTCAGAACTAAAAAGTGTAGAGTGTCCTCACCATACTTACCTGTACTATATGGTGTTCTAACTGATTTGTCGGCTTCCATGCACTTAAGTGTCAGCTCGAAGTTGTCGATGATCGGTTACATAAAATAACATGAAAATTACAACTCGATCATTCAAGTTTTGATCACCGAAATATGCCAATTACAAATATATATCTCACAATCTCTCCCTTTGGCAATTTCGTGACAAGACCACCTAGAAAATTATAACATAACCCATTGAAAAAATTAGATTACAATGTTGCCCAAAAATACATAGAAATAAAGAACTGATCAACAAAAGCTTCATTTATGTGTTCAAGACGGTTAGAATAAAAACCTGTTGTACCTGCACATCCCTTAAACAACACAATCTGTGAAAAGCTTAATAAAGAAATATAATCATGAATATCAATATCTCCCCCTTAATCTGATAAATATATCTCCCCCTTTGTCAAAGAATCTCATATCATATCATATGCATATAACAATATCATCTCCCCCTTTTTGGAGCAAATTGACAAAGAACTAGTAAAGAGATTTAGATACACAGATAAATCATGAATCACATAGAAAAAACAAGATAATAATGAAGCAAAAACAATTATCATCACTGATCAAATAAGCATCCAAAACATATCAATTGATGAAATAATCAAAACATAGCAAGATCAAGCATCAAACCTAGACAAAAAAGAGTTAACTACTCAAAGTCTAGCAAAACATAACTAAGTCTATCATCAAGACCTAATCCTTATCATCATCATGAGCTCTAAAAACTAGATATCAACATCTATAAAAAAAGATATCCTTAAACATATAACTCCATCTATTGAAATTAGCATCAAAGTCCACAAAAATATGATCTTATCAAGATTTGTCCTCAAATATTATAAAATAAGATCACTTATTTAGCTCAAGAACATCAACAATTGAGTCATAACAATTATATTCACCTCAATGATAATGACAAATAGTTTGGTTGTAAATGATAAAACATCCAAATATGAGTCATATAAAGTTCATAAACATATTTCATTCAAATCACCTAAGGACTCCCAACCAAAGTCTTTCAAATCAACATTCTTTTCCACTTATAAAAATACTATCATAGCTCTTTAATCTATTCATTAGAGCTACACTGAATGGAATCATAAACAAGATCACAAGCTCCATTAAAGAATTCTGTCAAACACTTGGAGAACAAGATTTAAAAAATTAAAAATAACTTGTTTGATCAATTACTGCAAAATCAACTCAAATCCTCCAAAGATAATTCCTTCCACTAATTTCAATCCAAAATTAATCACAACTATTAACCAAAATGATGTAGATTATGTAGCACAAGATAGGTTGATGATTTATGCAATTTGAAGAAAAATAGACACAAAAGTTCCATTGAGTCAATTGATCGAACACTTGGTGTGCACCAAGAAAATCTCCAAATTTCAAAGGTATTTGTTTGTACAAGTATCATCAAGTCCTCAAATAATCAAGTAACAATCAACACAATACTCCAAAAGTTCAATCTCAACCTCTAATAGCCAATGATCACAAGAAATATAGAAGAGGAAGAGTGTAAGTGAGTTGGAGTGTTTTAGAGTGCTTGAGGGTGATAGTTTGATAGTTTAAGAGATATGAGTGTGTGTGTGAGTGGGCAAAGAGTGCCACTTAAAACATACGCGTGCGGATTTCATCAAAATTGGGCATCGCTAAGTGCGACCGGTGCTCAATAATGGGGACCGGTCCAACTTTGTGAATTATGAAAAAATACACTTTGGACCTCTAATTCACCATATATACCTCATCTCATCTTGATTTAGCAATTAAGCACACAAAGTAAGAAAAATAAACACAAAATCAATATGAAGCATATTTTTAAAATTTTTTCAAACAAAACAAAAATAAAAATAAAAATAAAACATGAATAATATCATGAGAATAATTAAAGCATATTTTTCAGATAATAACATGAGTTCTAAAATTTTTGAAAATTTTCAAACATTTATAAATGTAGAATTTTAAAACCCATAGATTGTCTTTAAAATTCATCCTCGAATTCATGATTATGACACAACTTTCAACACACAAATATTTATAAAAATTTAGAAATTCATCTAATAAATTCATGTGTGTGTGTGCAATCCAACTTCATCAAAAATTAATCAAATTCCTTTGATTCATCTTATAAAACATATTAGATAATAAGCAAATATAATTTTACATGATCAATCATTTATTTTTTTTTCTTTTTCTAAGACGGTGGCTTTCACTCTTACGGGCAGCCAGCTATTTTTCTTAAAATAACTCTTTAATTTTTTTAAAGATATCTCATTAGAGATTTACATTGTAGTGGAAGCTACGAACACATCCCGAAGGTAGCCTTTTCCTTTTGTCTTAGATATTCAGCAAATTTTCATCATTTTTTTTTCATTTTTTTTTTCATGCTGAATAAAAACATAAATTTTTTCATCATTTTTCTTTTATTGATCATTTAAGCTTTCAATGCTACTCATACAATATACTCTAGTCAACTTCACATTAATTTTCAATCAATTCTCTCAGAGTTGGACTAATGCACAAATTGTATGGACTCAGAAGATTTACCTCTAAAAAGAAATAAATACAGCACATTGGTCATCAATGTTTAGATCATAAAATCAAGTACTTCATTCATTGACAAACTAAGTGTCCCAATTATGCATTCACAAATCAAAGTGAAATTAAAAAGAAATATAAAGAAACCACATTATTTCTCAGAAAAATATAATTATCATAATCTCATATGATTATTACTAAAAATAAACAAAACCTATCCTAACCAAAAAGATATAGTCCAATGGAAAATAAATAATGAACATAAGCTCAGTCCCTGACCTAGTTAGGGGGTTTTGCACCCAAAGACCTATTAGGAATGAATCCCATAGTATCAAAAGGTACAAACTTCTCCAAATCTTTCTTTTTCATCTAGATAGTTTTAACATGCAATTTATCAAGAAAGAGTTGAAGAGAAACAAAACATCCTTTTTCTTGTTTGAATTCTCTTTACCTTGAGAATTTTTGGGTTTGTTCCAATAATGTGACTTTTTAGCATGAACCCTATTCTTAGCAAAAGAATTATGCACATAAAAATCAGAATTAGAATGTCTTCTCTTTTTATAGCAATAGTGTTGGCTATGTCTATTCTTACCACAAAAAGTACAATAAAGCACATTGGACACAATATTAGCATGCACAGACTCAACATGAGACCTAGGTTTGGGTTCAGACACATTCAAGTTCTTGAGTTTAACAAAAATATTTTTTCCCTTAGATGATGACCCAACAAAACCTAATCCAGTCTTATCTCCTATAGGCTTACCAATACTAATCATGCTATCAAGCTTAATCTGTTCAGAAGTAAAAGCAATTAATTTCTCTTGTGATTTTTTCAATTCAGGCTCAAGAAAATTAATTCTAGTAACAAGAACATCTTTAGCAGAAATAGCTTGACTTACCTCACTTTCAAGAAACTTGACTTTGCCTTGAAAATTTAGAATTTCAGCTTTATTCTCTTCAATCAATTTCAATTGATCTTCATTGTTTTTCTTCAAAGTTTCTTTCTCAGATTTTACTTTATTCTGGAAGTTTTGATTGACAGTTTTTTCATCATCAATCAATTGTTGCTTCTGCTCATTCTTTTTCTTCAATACTTCTTTCTTTTTTTCTACCAATTTTAGATTTTTGGTCTGCTTCTCGTAAACCTTTAATAATTCATCAAAGACTTGTTGCAACTGGCTTTCACATGATTCTCTATCAGCTTTCTCATCATTCGAATCATCAGAACCAACTTCACTCAATGTTGCATATTTTTCAGATTTACCTACATCAGAAAAAGATTCATTAGCAGTATCATTATCGACATGAGCAATAGCAGGAAAAGCAACAAAAATATCTTTCTTATTATTTTTACTTCTGCATCTAGAAGAATTTCCTTTCCTAAAATTTTCTTTCTCTTTATTCTTAAGGAATCTTTCATATTTTCTAGCACATAAATTTATATCATCCTTATGGTTTAACATATCACATATATGAGATTATTGAACCAATTCACCCTCTCTCTTAGTAGATTCCATGATAATTTTTGAAAACAAAAATAAATTTTTATTTAAAAAATACTTCGCAAGGAACTACTCATAAATTAGAGAACACTGCTTTGATACCAATTGTCAGTTGCGCAGTGCGGAAGCGGTCGCAAAAAGTATTTTAGAACCTAGAGGGGGGTGAATAAGATCACTTGCTCGTTTGCTTAATTTTTAATTAATTAAATTTTAAGTCTAATTAACCAAACAATTAAAGCAAGTAAATAAATAAAGTGCAAGTAAAGAAAAGAATGCACCAGATATACGTGGAAACCCAAGGCGGAAAAAACCACGGAGGGAGGCGGCATGCCTCAAGAAACCAATTCACTATGATGAAGCAAAGTACAACAGACTCTGTCTCAGTCTCACACCCCTCTTCACTCTGTCAAGGATCTGATGCGGAATACCTCAGGCTTATGATTGGGACAACACGTCGAACTGCTGCAAACTTTCGGCTAACGTCACCACCCTTACAGAAAGGTTGCTGGAAGAACTAAAATACTCAACAAGTATTTTGTTCCATTCGTAGTGCAATCTGGTCACCTTTCTTCCTCAGCAAGCAAGTAAGCGAAGAACCTTCAATCCAATGTTCTGATCAGCAAATAGTTTTGATGCAGTCACTGAGCAGCTAATCAGAAGTAGAACACCATCCTAAATATCACTCGTGAAGTATGGATGTGTGTTCTTAAAAATATAAAGCCCTAATTGTAATGTATATACTTTCTTTCTCTAAAATATTAATTTTCTAGGGCACCTCTTGTAGAGAAAATATGAATACATATATATAGGCAAGGAATTTTAATTCTACTTGAAAAAGAAGTTAAATACCAAAATAAAACTTTCCTAAAAGTTTCAAACCCAATAGGAATCAGGATTTCCGTCAAAATTTGTTTCCTATTTGGAACAGGTTAAGTGGGACCGGTGCCAAATAAATAGGACCGGTGGGACTTTTTGAAAACCTGCAGAAACTAAACTGCCGAGAAAAGTTGGACCGGTCCTAAATATTGGGGACCGGTCCTACTTTGAAAAATCCTAAATTTTGCATTTAAACCTTGGTTTTTCAAAACAGGCTCAGAACTAAAAAGTGTAGAGTGTCCTCACCATACTTACCTGTACTATATGGTGTTCTAACTGATTTGTCGGCTTCCATGCACTTGAGTGTCAGCTCAAAGTTGTCGATGATCGGTTACATAAAATAACATGAAAATTACAACTCGATCATTCAAGTTTTGATCACCGAAATATGCCAATTACAAATTTATATCTCACATTTATCTTGGTGGCTTTGCCGATTGAGCCTCGAGCCCGTGGTTGGGTCCACCAGGGCTCACCTTAAAACATTTTATATTTTATATTTTTATCCATGGCTCACTTTAAACATCATTTTTCAAATATATAACATAAAATTAAACATCACTATTCTTCTATTTATCGTTAATTTTTGTGTAATTTTTACTCTCTATCTTCTCGGTCATCAAAATTGTAGTATAAAATTTCATAATAAAAAAGAGGTGATCAAAATACCATGCATAAAGAATAAGAATTGAAAAGTGTAGTAACCCTTGTGGACGGGTGTGAGTGGGCGGGTGCATAGACAGACACTGGGCTGAGCTACCACACTGACAGGGTACAAGGTGCTCAATCCCACATTGCCTGGGTGTGGAAAAGGGGATGTGCTTATATGTAGTATGTTCTCTTCAAATGGTATGAGGCCTTTTGGGGTAAAACCCAAGAGCAAAACCGTGCGGGCTCAGGCCCAAAGCGGACAATATCATACCATGTGTTGGAGCGGGGTATTACAGTTGGTATCAGAGCCTGAACCCAGCCGGAAGTGGGCCGACGAGGGCGTCGGGCCTCGTAGGGGGGTGGATTGTAGTAACCCTTGTGGACGGGTGTGACTGGGCGAGTGCGAAGATAGACACTGGGCTGAGCTACCACACTGACAGGGTACAAGGTGCTCAATCACACATCGCCTCGGTGTGGAAAAGGGAATGTGCTTATATGTAGTATGTTCTCTTCAAATGGTATGAGGCCTTTTGGGGTAAAAACCTAAGAACAAAACCGTGCGAGCTCAGGCCTAAAGCGGACAATATTATACTATGTGTTGGAGCGGGGTATTATAGTTGGTATCAAAGCCTGAACCCAGCCGGAAGTGTGCCAACGAGGATGTCAGGCCTCGTAGGGGGTGGATTGTAGTAACCCTTGTGGACGGGTGTGAGTGGGCGGGTGCATAGATAGACACTAGGCTGAGCTACCACACTGACAGGGTACAAGGTGCTCAATCCCACATCGCCTGGGTGTGGAAAAGGGGATGTGCTTATATGTAGTATGTTCTCTTCAAATGGTATGAGGCATTTTGGGGTAAAACCTAAGAGCAAAACCGTGCAGGCTCAGGCCCAAAGCAGACAATATCATACCATGTGTTGGAGTTGGGTATTACAAAAAGTAAATGAATACTAACTACATATTATTTTCTAGAATTAGTATTGTGAGTGACATGTATGAAGAAAATTACTTAAAATTATTTTATTAAAAGGTGGCAGAAAGAATGATGCTTTGAGACAGATGGCCTTAGTTTTGGATCTCAGTGATGGACACTCTATTTGTTCAATTATTTGACCGACAATGTTGCCATTTAGTATTTTTTTTATTAGTTTTAAATACATATATGAAGGAAAGGAACAAAAATATATTAAGTGATAAACTTTACCATAAATGGGGCCTTTTTTAAGTGGGGGCTTCGGGTCTAAGGTCATTGCCTGAATGCCCTTAGAGCAACCGGTGTAATGGTCATTTGGCCAATTGGTCAACATTTAGCTCTGTGTTTGGTTATACGTGGGCTAGTCCCAAAAGCCGTTTGGCTATTTTTTTCTCTCCTACTTACTCTCTCTCTCTCTCTCCCTCTTCTTATGTTTTTCTTCTCTTTTTCATACTTTTTACTTTTAGTATTATATTTCTTTCGTTGTTTGATGCAAGCAAATATATTTTATTCAATTAATTGTTTTGTATATATCACCATTCAATTAATATATTAATACAATAATAAAAATATGACTAGCCCAGCCAGAATCATATCATGCGACTGGACTGATCACGTATTATAGCTAGCCACGTCAACCCAATTGCTAACAGGGCTAGCCAACAAAAAATAGCATAGTCAAACAGGATAACTAGACTATACCAGTTCCTCTTAGGCTTCAGCCTGCAGTGGTAATGTAATGTCCTCCACTTCCCAAGAAGGTAGGTTGAGGCTTCAAATCCCAATAGGAACACCTATGTTTTGAGTATACTTGCCTACCAATTAAAGAAATTAATATTAATGGATTTTAACCTAGATGGTTTAAGAGGTTGAGTGTTCAAGCTCTGGCAAGGACAAAATTTTTAAATTTTATAGGTTATTGAACCCTCAGAAACATTAGCAGTTTCTTGAGAAGCTCACTCTCCTGCTTTTCTTCTGAATTACAAGAATTATTAGTCATCTTTCACAATATTTTGGCATTTGTCAAAAAATACTCTATTAGCTTCAAATCATCAGGAAATGGAGTAATTTCAATTTGCTGAAGATGCATAGATACGCATACAAGGCATAACTTCTAGTTCAACAAATTTGAAATCCTTGAAAGCTTTATGATTACACTGCTAAAGACAGAAATCAGTTCAGAAATTGTGAATCAAAAACTACATACATACTTCAAATTGTTAGAGTCAGGATCCTCTGCCCTACAGGGTCAATGCCCTACCCGTGCCCTACTCTTTCACCAACTTTAATCTACATTTCACCACCCTTAAATCTTGAAATAATTTTTGTTAATTTTTTGTCAACACTGTTAAAACATACATTCACTACCTTTAAAACATATATTCACCACCCTTAAATCCACATTTCACCACCCTTAAATCTTGAAAATTTTGAAATATTTTTTTGTTAGTTTTTTTGTCACCACTGTTAATCCATGTTTCACCACGCTTAAAACATATATTCACCACCCTTAAATCCACATTTCACCACTCTTAAATCTTGAAAATTTTGAAATATATTTTTGTTCATTTTTTTGTCAACACTATTAATTCATGTTTCACCACCCTTAAACCTACCATCACCATCATTGAATCCACATTTCACCAAGCCTTGAAACATAGATTAAAAGTGTTGACAAAAATATTAACCTGAAAATTTTCAAATATCTCAATATTTAAGGATGTTGAATTCAAGGTTAAGTTTGTTGAAAAAAAAAATTAACTTGAAATTTTTTAGTAAAATTATTAACTTTGTGAAAATCCATATTAAATTTGTTGAATAATTTAATCTTAACTTAATATTATTTTTTATGAGTAAAGGATGATGAAATGTGAATTTAAGGGTGATGAATGCATGTTTTATGGGTGGTGACAAAAAATTAATAAAAAATATTTTAAGTTTTTCAAGATTTAAGGGTGGTGAAATGTGGATTTAAGAGTGGTGAATGTATGTTTTAAGGGTGGTGAAATATGGATTAACAGTGTTGATAAAAAAATTAAGAAAAAAATATTTCAAGTTTTTTAAGATTTAAGGGTGGTGAAATGTGGATTTAAGGGTGGTGAATGTATGTTTTAAAGGTGGTGAAACATGGATTAACAGTGTTGACAAAAAATTAACAAAAAGTATTTCAAGATATAAGGGTGGTGAAATGTGAATTTAAGGGTGGTGAATATATGTTTTATGGGTAGTGAAATGCAGATTAAAGTTGGTGAGAAAGTAGGGCATGGGTAGGGCACTGACCCAGTAGGGCAGAGGATCCTGGCTCCAAATTGTTCCTTATATGTCTAATCACCTTCAATTTCTTCAAAATGAAATATACCAGGTTAGGCATGCCATTTAGCAAGTCTAGTAGACGTTTCTAGCCCTAGCCATTGTTAAAATGCAGCTCCAAATGAATTAAATTAGGGAACAAAAGCAGTTTTCTATCATCATCAACATGATCAAGAGCCTAAGTTCAAATACTTTGGTTCAACTTCTAATCTAAGCGGGACAATTGATAGATGGCAGATTATGACACAAAGTACTTGACTCGATGTTCAACAGTTTCACCAACTCTCTTCTGCAAAAACATATCTACCCTACCCTGAATCCTAACCAATGTGTTTGTGGGATATACTTAATTGTTATAGCTGCAAAAACAATAATAACAAAAAAAACATGTTTGAAAGATTATAAAAAAATATATTTACATTAATTATATTGGTTTTTAAAACAAATTTGGTTTAGCAAATAAATAATTCTGAACATTCTCCTAGCCAAAATTGTATGCACATTCGACTACATCATTTTGTACACCGGTATAGCATGTACTACATCATCTTCATCTTCACATCCTTGTACAGTTTATAGTGATTAGTTTTTCTTGATCTTTTCATCTTCGAACTCCACAAAACATTGCAGCTGACCAGTTTTTTGGTTTGAAAATTTTTGCTACCAAACATACCCTATTTCGGGAGATGATATTGAGTTTAGAGTAAAAGCTTAAATCACTCTACATTTTAATAGATGGAGACTTGGTATGTAGTGGATGGCCAGCCTCGTGCTTTTCTTGAAGCGCCATTATCGTCTCCTATTCTTGTCAAAAAGAAAAATTGAAACTTTATCACAATAAAATTTGAAAAATAAAAATTACATTTTTTTGTTGCGGCAAGTCATAGTTCCAATTGTGCAAATGGAAGCCAACTAGCTAGAAAAAGTCTAATTAGAAACATCCAAGATTCCATTTGGATTACTATCCATGATATTCCAAAGAGTTGAATACTTTATAACTGAAGAAGATTGGAATAACACATTGAAATTGCACTGCTATATATATGTTCATACCTGAGAGTTGAATACTTCGAAGTCAAAATAGAACAACGTCCAAAAGTTTGAGCTAAGAGGTAGCATTGACATTGTCTTTTTTTTTTTAGTGGACATATGGGATTAATTGGTTCATTCATTGGAATATTTGAGCTCATAAAGTGATGAAAGAAAGATTGTTGATGTGCATGTCTTATCTATCTCATTAGGGTTTCAAGAGCCAAAGCTAAAATAACCTAAAGAATCAATGGAGATTCTTAATTTAGGTCAAAGCTCGAACCTCTCCCATCATTCATGGTGCTGAGAATGTCAAAGAGGCAGCAGGGAAATAGTTGCAAATGGGTCGGTTCGGATGAAATCATGGCATGCCCTGACCATATCTAACCCGCCCACTTGTTTTTTCATAACACAATCATTTAAATACTTTCAATTATAATTGATATACATTTGTAACCATAAAAACATTGAACTCTTAAAAATACATTAAAAAAAGAAAAAAAGAAAAAAAAAATACAATAACCATTGATAGGATTGATAGGGTTTCGATCTGAACCACTCATCCTATTTAACTCTCGCAGGCTACTTGACGCTAGTGTGGAGATCATAGTAAATATAAGATAGTATCATGTTTCAACTTTAGCTAGAGAGAGCTAATTACCTTCAGATAGGAAAAATATTGGGTACCTAGGAATATTGTCTATATAGTATTCTTCAATCCTCATTATTTTTCTTGATAATAAGAAATAACTATTCAATATTGGTCGGGTACTAAATTATCTGTACATAGGCCAAAACCGTGCAAGTTGATTGATCACTATGTTAGGTCTGCTTTTAGCACTTCTACCTCTCTCTCTCTCTCCATTATTTCTCTCTCTCTCTATAAAAAAAAACATATTTAGCGATATAGTTATTCTCGTTGAACAACATGAATATATTCTCACTAGTGGATCATTAGTCTAATGGTATAACCTCTCCCATCTCAAAGAAGAGGTGAGGGGTTCGAGCATGGATATATTCTCTTACAATTGAGTGTATTGATAATTACTATATAGAATGTTCTCCGTAAATTATCTAAAAAATAAAGATGGGAAAATTTGTAATTAAGATTTTTTTTTTTTTGGGTAAATAAATTCTTTAGATGCTGAAAGTTTTAGACCTCTCTCTCTCACTTACTACCTATATATATATATGGTTTGTAACTGAGCATTGGCATCCCATTTCAGATCAATTATGCAGTGAGAGGAAGAGAGGTCTAGTATGTAGATAAAGAGTCTTCTTTGGTAGCCGAGGATGACTTGCCTACACCCAAACCATGGGTTCTAAGAAGAGTACTATATATATACTTAACACAAACATATATATATATATATGTGTGTGTGTGTGTGTGTGTAATCTAGCACAGAGCACTAGTGTGGTTTAGGCAGTCATCTTTCGGCTTCCTGACCGACTCTTATCTTTCATGCTAGACCTTCTCTTCCACGGCGAAACAATGATGCCTTCTCAGCTTTGAACGGTGTCTGTACATGGGTATCTCTCTCTCTCTCTCTCTCTCTCTCTATATATATATATATATATATATATATATTTGGGTTATTTGATTCATACATAAAGAAGAATGATGAGGCAGAAGCGTCATGAATATATATAATATATAGATATGGTGAGTGGATAATTTACTCATTAGGTGGTCATGCATACATGAAATAGTTTACGCGCATGTTAATTATATGGTTCCGGAAGAGAGCATGCACATTATTATGTTTATTTAGCCAAAATGATTTTTCGAAATTGATATATATATATATATACACACACATATGGATAACGTGCTAAAAGTCAAAAAAGAATAAAGATAAGATATAGGTTTTTCCTTTCTTTCTTTCTAGTATGTTTTACCATTTTCGGGGTAGGGATTCTTATTTTTCGTCTTGCCTTTCTATATCTCGAAAAGAGCAAATATAAGATTTTTAGTTAAAAAAAATGAAAGGGTCATTGAAACTCATTAATTAAGTTTCAAATTTTGTTTGTAACTTTCTCAATCATTATTTCTTTGAATTACTGTATATACCCTCATATACCTCCCACTTTCAACCCAATTGATAAAAGGCGATATTATGTACAAAAAAATGTGTTAATTTATAAGTTATTAAAAATAGATCCTATTTTTTGTTCATTGATAAAATGAATTTTTTTTTTCAGATTTATGAAATCAAATAAATGTTTTGCGCAAAATCACCTTTAAAATGAGCTATGTCAATCTTTATTTCTACAAAAAATGTGCATATATCCCCTTGACCACTTTTTGACATAAGGTAAATATTTTATTCCAGCTTTGCCCTTCTTGAATAATATGCATTACAAAAATTATTGTTGGTCCATCTTATATTATTGCATCTTATTTATAAATTTTGAAAAAACAAAATAATATTTCATAAATTATGGTCAGGTCGAGTTTTCATTGATTTTCATAAAGTGAGACAGTTTATCAATAAATTTCAATTCCACCCATTCAATTTTACGCTAAAATTCAAGTGTATTGATCCAGTAGTCAATTTTAAAATCGTGTAAAAATATTTGAGACTAGCTCTAATTCAATAAACCTCCTTTAATTCATATGGTTCACGTGATAAAAGAAATTAAATGAAGTCAATATGAGTAAAATTTTCTTGACAATAAAAGTACATATTTTCCTTTCAATCTGTATAATTCATACGCCCTAAAATAAAATTAAGTGCAGTCACTAAAAGTTTTGCATGAGTATCGTCTTTGGACTCGAACTTTTATGCTTGGTGTAGGTTTTGCTTGGGTCCTAAGCCTTGGAGGAGTTGTCAAGATTTGATACAATTCTAATATTTGAATTAGTTGCATGAGATGATTGTTTTCCAAGTTTAATACAATTGTAATATTTGAAGGTGTATATCATATAGGAGTTTTTGTTTTTGTTTTTGTACTTTACCCTTTATTGATAATATATATGTAATTATGTATGTATATATATATTCTAGACGCAGTTCTTTGACAGTCAAGTGTTCAAATATGATATTATGGATTCTGGTTGTGATCAATAAGAAATCAAAGCTCTATGTAAATTATAAAATTATTACAAAGATATAAAATCATATACTCAATTGGCTATCTAACTTCTTTGATTAAAAATAAAAAATGTTAACGGTTAAAAAATGAGTGAAAAATGAATATAAAAATAAAAAATGATACGCATTTAGAAGTAGTGTAGATGTATAAAAGTGCATTTTTATAATATAATGCAATTTCTTATTGAAAGTTAAAATTACTCCAGGAAAGTATAATGGTTTTTTTTCTTCTTCTTTTTGAATAAATTACACTAACTTTCCCAATAAATAAAGTAAATAATAGAGATTTCTCATGTGTGTTTAAAAATAATACTATACGTTTCTGTCAGTATACTTTTTATAACACTGACCTCCCCGATTAGTTTTTTATATACTAAAATGACTGATGTCATAATTTTTAGCATATGAAAATTCTAAAATGTCTTTAGAATGTTTAAATGACTGAAATACCCTATTTGACATAACTTTTGTGACAATGCTACCCTTGAGGAAGTGATATAGCATTTTCTAAAGTGATAAACATTATATAGCATGCTATAGGTAAAGTAAGAAGGTTTTGAGACCCTAATCAGATCTCAAATTATTAATTAAGCAAATTGATATAAACCCAATTTCATTCATACACCCGCATGCTCAGATCTAAGGTGGTGTAATTTGTTGGATCTAAAAATAAAAAAATAAAATAAAATTTACATTAAAACAGAAAATTAGAAAGAAATATTAGATTGAAGGTGGAGAATATATACGGTGTTGTAATTTGTTGGATTTAAAAACAGGAAAAAAAATTACATTAAAGCAAAAAATAAAAAAGAAATGCGAGATTGAAAGTGGAGAATCGCGAGAAAGAAAACCAATTTCATTCATATATATATATATAGAGAGAGAGAGAGAGAGAGAGAGAGAGACGTGTTGTAATTTGTTGGATGTAACAATGCTGTAATTTGTTGGATCTAAAAATAGAAAAAAATAAAATTTACATTGAAACAGAAACAGAAACAAATGCAAGATTGAAGGTGGAGGATGGCAAGAAGATCTGTAAAAGAGGAAACTCTTCTTACCTGTTTGGCAAAGCTTTTGCTTCGGCTTTTACGCAGAAGAAAAAGAGAAGCAGAAGCTAAATTAGGAAGCTGGTACCCCCAGCTTCCTTTAAATGCTCTTTTTGGACTCCGAAGCTCTTCCGCCTTACCAATCCAAACATTCTCCAAAACGACTTTTGAGCTTGAAAAGTCGAAAGTCGCTTTTCAAAAGTCAATCCAAACACGGCCTTAATATGCATGCTTGTTTCGATTTCCCTTCTTTTTTTTCTTTCCGGATCTTACCTTTCTCTATCTCTCATTACATCTTTATATATATAGATTTATATACAGATATTATGTTATACATAGATCCACTCCCATATCACATCTTTCGAGTGTCAACATACTTGTACTATCTATCTAATATTTTTCGTTATTTTTTTGTGAGTTTTGATCTGATTTCTCTCTGAAAAACTTGGTGGGTATTTCTGTTTTCTGGTGCCATTACTTTCATGTTCAGTGATGAGGGGAGGTGAGAGAGAGAAGTGGGTTGAAGAGAGGTGATGTGTGGGTGTACGAGCCATAAGTTACTAGTTCTGTTTTTTTACATAATAAGATTTTTAATTAAAATAATAATAATTCGTACTTGGGTAGTTTTGTCAATTCACTATTTTGACCGTCAGACAACTCTAACAGGATTATTTAGTTTATTTGTTTTTTTTTTTAGGTAAAGTGCAAAAAAAACTCCAACTATATAGAAAATGTGCAAAAAAAAAAACACATCTGTTATTTGTTATATGTATATAAATCTCTATAATTTTAAAATTTAGAACAAATTATCCCCTATTACATGTGATAATATCAGAATTTCACGTTTTGTTTTTTTTTTAAATATAAATATATATATATATATAAGTAAGGGTACTTTGTCATTTCGTTGTTCAATTTCTTCCAAATTGAGCATTTGTCTTTATTTGCACAAATTAAAAAATGTAGAAAGTTTTGAGAATAACTAACAAATGAAGAATCAATGAAAAAAATTTCAATGGATTTTTTTTCTAGCAACAGCTCCATTTGACAGGTGTAGAATAGTGGATGGATCTCGTTACTTCTCTACTATTCGTACAAAAATAAAATCTGCAAAAATTCTACTAAAAATCGTATAGTAATAATCAGAGTCGAATAACTCTCAAGTGAGGTTCCGAATGAACTCAAATTCACACACATCTCTCTCAAGTGTTATGGGATGAAAATGAAATTTTTTAAAACTTTTTTTATTTTAGAATTATAATAAAATAAATAAAATTAATACTAATAAAGTAAATCTCAAGGGAAGGGACTCCATCACCACGAATCCATATAAATAAATTTTTTATTATTCTTATATGATTTTTCCTCCAATAAACAATACATTTCACCAATCCAATTAGAACTTGAAAGATAAAGAAATATATGGCATAAAAAGCAAACTTGATTATATATGAGAGAGCATTTTTTTACTTAATTTGTTGTACCTTTGCCAGGTAAATAGAGGTAGACATTTTTTGAATTACCATTATTTGACAAATATGAAGAATCATCCATCTAATTTTCTTTTGAAAATAAAAATTCAGAATAGAAGAAAAAAAGAATAACCCCTATAATTTTCTTCTCATTTGAAAATTAACCCATATAAAACATAAAATACAAAAATAAGAACATTTAAATAAAATAAAAGAGTAATTAAAGACTTATTTTGAAATATATATTGCAAGTTTTGTGCACTTATCAATAATAGGGGAGTTTTTGAACATTTTTTATATAGCGGAGGGATTTTTTGCACTTTACCCTCTTTTCTTATTAGGATCTTCTCATATTTTGGCTCTTCTTCTTCTTTTGACAATGGTAGCGTCGAGTCTTTTAGAGCACCCCATAATCCACCACAGTTCCTGCCTTTCTTTTTTTGCCCTTATTATGATTAAGGATGGCAATTTCCCCTGCCCTAGTGGGTTTTCACCCTGCTTCGCCCTTAATGAAGGAGATTTGGTATGCCCCTAATAGAAGTAGGGGCGAGTATGATTTTTTTAAGAAAACTCACCTAGTACCCACCTCATCCCACCCCGATTATACACACACACACACACACACACATATATATATAGTGAAATAATTGTATGTAGCATGCCATTTCTTTTATTATTATATTACTTATATAAATATAATATACTAGCTGGCAGTTACTATGATTTATTCTCTTCAGTAAAAAATAATTTTCAAATTTTATCCTTGGGTCTAACTAAATAACAAAATGAGAAAGAGAGTTAGAGAGAACTTAGAAGTTATTTGAAGCCCTAGAGATCGATTTTTCGGCAACGATCTTATCTTAGTGAAGCCGTGAAGGTACTCTCTCTGTCTCTCACTCTCTCTTTATTTTGTTCTGCTATATTTATCTCTTTATCTTGTGGCTGAAAGAGAACTCTCTCTATCTTGTATCTATAATAGATCTACAATAAGATTTTCCTTGAACACCAGAATTGTTTCTATCTCTATCTACATATGTATGTATGTATGTATGTTTGTGTCATTTTCTTTGGTCTTATATATTGGGGTTTCGACTGTAAGAGTACTGCATTATCGTTTGGGTACATTTAGCCCAAATATTGAATTCACAACAAATAAAACAAAAGATTTTTAAGGATTCTTCTATTCCTCTCTCTCTGTAAATGGAGCGGTGGTGGTATGTTTACCACAAACCCATCAGGGTTCTTAATAAGAGATGAATTGAGTATTTCTTTGACGAGACGGGGTAGAGTTTTGGCATACCCAAGTCATTGCCATCCCTAATTATTGGTGCTAAATTTTTTTTTCCCTGTGGTCTTTTCATATTTTGATGCTAATTGATCTATAAATCAGTAGGACAATCCTCTTTTTAAAAAATAGATTGATCTTTTCAGAGTAATTTTTTATTTTTTTATCTCATTATCGTGGATGAATCTGATTGTGATCTTTGCCTTAGTAGTTGGGCCTACACTCGAGCCAGCTGGACATTGGGCTTTGCCAACCAACGTCCCGGAACAAAAAAATGGTCAAGTCCATGTCTAGCCCAAGGGCTAAATTTTGGACTTGGCTACTATTTATCTCGGTGGCTTTGCCGATTGAGCCTCAAGCCCGCGGTTGGGTCCACCAGGGCTCACCTTAAAACATTTTATATTTTATATTTTTATCCATAGCTCACTTTAAACATTATTTTTCAAATATATAACATAAAATTAAACATCACTATTCTTCTGTTTATCGTTAATTTTTGTGTAGTTTTTACTCTATCTTCTCGGTCATCAAAATTATAGCATAAAATTTCATAATAAAAAAGAGGTGATCAAAATACCATGCATAAAGAATAAGAATTGAAAAGTAAATGAATACTAATTACATATTATTTTCTAGAATTAGTATTGTGAGTGACGTGTAAAACGAAAATTACTTAAAATTATTATAATAAAAGGTGGCAGAAAGAATGATGCTTTGAGAGAGATGGCCTCAGTTTTGGGAGAAAGTATACAATACCACGGGGGATACTGATGGACACTCCATTTGTTCAATTATTTGACAGACAATATTGCCATTTGGTATTTTTTTTATTAGTTTTAAATACAAATATGAAGGAAAGGAACAAAAACATATTAAGTGATAAACTTTACCATAAATGGAGCCTTTTTTAAGCGGGTGCTTCGGGTCTAAGGTCATCGCCCGAATGCCCTTAGAGCAACCAGTGTAATGGTCATTTGGCCAACTGGTCAACATTTAACTCTGTGTTTGGTTATACGTGGGCTAGTCCCAAAAGCCGTTTGGCTATTTTTTTCTCTCCTACTTACTCTCTCTCTCTCCCTCTTCTTATGTTTTTCTTCTCTTTTTCATACTTTTTACTTTTAGTATTATATTTCTTTCGTTGTTTGATGCAAGCAAATATATTTTATTCAATTAATTGTTTTGTATATATCACCATTCAATTAATATATTAATACAATAATAAAAATATGACTAGCCCAGCCAGAATCATATCATGCGACTGGACTGATCACGTATTATAGCTAGCCACGTCAACCCAATTGCTAACAGGGCTAGCCAACAAAAAATAGCATAGTCAAACAGGATAACTAGACTATACCAGTTCCTCTTAGGCTTCAGCCTGCAGTGGTAATGTAATGTCCTCCACTTCCCAAGAAGGTAGGTTGAGGCTTCAAATCCCAATAGGAACACCTATGTTTTGAGTATACTTGCCTACCAATTAAAGAAATTAATATTAATGGATTTTAACCTAGATGGTTTAAGAGGTTGAGTGTTCAAGCTCTGGCAAGGACAAAATTTTTAAATTTTATAGGTTATTGAACCCTCAGAAACATTAGCAGTTTCTTGAGAAGCTCACTCTCCTGCTTTTCTTCTGAATTACAAGAATTATTAGTCATCTTTCACAATATTTTGGCATTTGTCAAAAAATACTCTATTAGCTTCAAATCATCAGGAAATGGAGTAATTTCAATTTGCTGAAGATGCATAGATACGCATACAAGGCATAACTTCTAGTTCAACAAATTTGAAATCCTTGAAAGCTTTATGATTACACTGCTAAAGACAGAAATCAGTTCAGAAATTGTGAATCAAAAACTACATACATACTTCAAATTGTTCCTTATATGTCTAATCACCTTCAATTTCTTCAAAATGAAATATACCAGGTTAAGCGTGCCATTTAGCAAGTCTAGTAGACGTTTCTAGCCCTAGCCATTGTTAAAATGCAGCTCCAAATGAATTAAATTAGGGAACAAAAGCAGTTTTCTATCATCATCAACATGATCAAGAGCCTAAGTTCAAATACTTTGGTTCAACTTCTAATCTAAGCGGGACAATTGATAGATGGCAGATTATGACACAAAGTACTTGACTCGATGTTCAACAGTTTCACCAACTCTCTTCTGCAAAAACATATCTACCCTACCCTGAATCCTAACCAATGTGTTTGTGGGATATACTTAATTGTTATAGCTGCAAAAACAATAATAACAAAAAAAACATGTTTGAAAGATTATAAAAAGATATATTTACATTAATTATATTGGTTTTTAAAACAAATTTGGTTTAGCAAATAAATAATTCTGAACATTCTACTAGCCAAGTCTAGTAGACTGCATCATTTTGTACACCGGTATAGCATGTACTACATCATCTTCATCTTCACATCCTTGTACAGTTTATGGTGATAAGTTTTTCTTGATCTTTTCATCTTCGAACTCCACAAAACATTGCAGCTGACCAGTTTTTTGGTTTGAAAATTTTTGCTACCAAACATACCCTAATTCGGGAGATGATATTGAGTTTAGAGTAAAAGCTTAAATCACTCTACATTTTAATAGATGGAGACTTGGTTTATAGTGGATGGCCAGCCTCGTGCTTTTCTTGAAGCGCCATTATCGTCTCCTATTCTTGTCAAAAAGAAAAATTGAAACTTTATCACAATAAAATTTGAAAAATAAAAATTACATTTTTTTGTTGCGGCAAGTCATAGTTCCAATTGTGCAAATGGAAGCCAACTAGCTAGAAGAAGTCTAATTAAAAACATCCAAGATTCCATTTGGATTACTATCCATGATATTCCAAAGAGTTGAATACTTTATAACTGAAGAAGATTGGAATAACACATTGAAATTGCACTGCTATATATATGTTCATACCTGAGAGTTGAATACTTTGAAGTCAAAATAGAACAACGCCAAAAGTTTGAGCTAAGAGGTAGCATTGACATTATCTTTTTTTTAGTGGACATATGGGATTAATTGGTTCATTCATTGGAATATTTGAGCTCATAAAGTGATGAAAGAAAGATTGTTGATGTGCATGTCTTATCTATCTCATTAGGGTTTCAAGAGCCAAAGCTAAAATAACCTTCGAATTTATTCAAAAATATCTTAAAGAATCAAACCGTGATTCTTAATTTCACTGAGTTAGGTCAAAGCTCAAACCTCTCCCATCATTCATGGTGCTGAGAATGTCAAAGAGGCAGCAAATGGGTCGGATCGGGTGAAATCATGGCATGCCCTAACCATAAAACCCACCCATTTGTTTTTTTCATAACACTATCTTTTAGATACTTTCAATTACAATTGATAGACATTTGTAACCACAAAAACATTGAACTCTAAAAAATACAAAAATATAAAAATCGAAGAAATACACTTAGCGTGAAGATCATAGTCCATATAAGTTAGTATCATGCATGTTTCAACTTTAGGAAGAGCTAACTAAGTTCAGATAGGAAAAATATTGGGTACCTAGGGGGTGAAATAGTACTTTCAGTCTATGGATACTCACTATCTTTCTTGATAATAAGTAATAACTATTCAACATTGGTTGGATATTACATTATCCGTACTTGCCTAGTCAATATTTTGTCGTTATAAGATAGATAATTGAGTGCATGTTGATTCATCAATATGCTATGTCTGCTTTTAACACTTCTCTCTCTCTACATCCATTCAATCTACTCATAATCTCTACAGGAACATCTAGAGATATGGTTATTCTTCTTGAACAACATGAATATATTCTCACCAATGGACCATTAGTCCAATCCTCCCTCAAAGACGAGGTGAGGGGTTCAAGCATAAATATATTCGATCTCTTACAATCTTACCATCGAGTGTATTGATAATTAATATATAAAATGTTCGCGGTAAATTATCTAAAAACAAAGATAGGAAATTTTGTATGATTTTTTTTTTTTTGGGTAATTAAATTCTTTAGATGCTGAAAGTTTTATAGGTGAGATGAATGGAAGGCTAAATTATGTAAAAATTCGAATCTAATAGTCCTCCCACTTACTACCTATATAAATAGATGGTTTGTAACTGAGCATTGGCATCCCATTAATTGCAGATCAATTATGTAGTGAGAGGAAGAGAGGTCTTGTATGAAGATAAAGAGTGATGTTTGGTCGCCAGGGATGACTTGCCTACACCCAAACCATGGGTTCTAAAAAGCGTACTATATATATACTTAACACAAACATATTATATATACATAGCACAGAGCACTAGTGTGGTTTAGGGAGTCATCTTCTGGCGACCTGACTAACTCTCATCTTTCATGCTAGACCTTCTCTTCCACCGCGAAACAAGAATGCCATCTCAGCTTTGAACGGTGTCTGTGCATGCATGTAAAAGGTTAGCTATGTCTCTCCTGTTGATTTTTCTTCAAAGAATTCTGTCTTAGTGAAAGTAGGTCTCACTAATGCATCGTGTGTGTGTGTGTGTGTGTGTATAGATATATATATATATATATTGTAGACGCCGTTCTTTGTGATCAACAAGAAATCAGAACTCTAGGTGAATTATAAAAGAAATTAACATGGTGGTTCATAATTCTTTTGATTTAAAGAAGTTACACTACAACATATTTATTTTTTTTAGGCGGAACCGGAAGTGCCAAAAATTTGAAGTTATTACCCGCAGTTATTAAAAACCACCGGTAATGACTAATAATTCTAGCGGTTTATCTAAAACTGTCAAAAATCGCATTATATACCGACACTTTATTAGAAACCGCCATAAATTTGGACTAATTCCGGCGGTTAAAATCGCCGGTATAATTCCGGCGGTTGTAAAAGAACTGCCGGTAATTATCAGCGGTTTAGCAAAACTGTCGGTAATTCTCTACCGGTAGGATATTTTTCGACATATTTTTTAATCGCCGGTAATGTTTTTTCCGGCGGTTTTTGAGGTAATTTCCGGCGGTTTAAACCGTCGGTGATATAAAAAAACCTTGTAGTGTTAATTTTTTAATAGAAGAAACTAACATAATTGTGTCTATGAAAAAAATTATTTCATGATGTCTATATTATATATAATTTAATTGTGTCTAATAAGAGTGTAAAAGTTGACTCCAAACAAACCAATAATAGGAAAATTATAAACCAGTGACCCTAAATTCAGCATTAATCAAGTGGAAAGAAAATATATTTTAGAGGTAAAATAAGCATAAATACTAGTCTACAATATTTCATTTTCATTTAATTTCTCTGAATTTTCAATTATCTAAGTTGCATCAATAATTTTTTTTCATCAATTTAAATTTTTCAAATTCAATATCAACATTTGCTTCTTGATATGCTAAATAATGACATGAAACATTAACTTTAGAAATAAAATAAAATTATGAGTATAACATTAGTGTTTGCTAAATGAAAAATGAATTTTAGAGAGTAGCTGTATACTCAATTGGCTATCTAACTTCTTTAATTAAAAATGAAAAATGTTAATAATTAAAAAATGTGTGAAAAATGAATATAAAAATAAAAAACTATACGCATTTATAAATTTTAAAGATATACAAAAGTGCATTTATATAATTACCTGCGCAATTACTGATTGAAAGGTAAAATTACTCAAGGGAAGTATAATAGTTTTTCTTTCCCTTCCTGCCTTTTATTTTTTATTATCATCTTCTCATATTTTGATTCTTCTTCTTTTTTTTCATATTAACATATCATACCGTATTTATATTTTTTCTTTTTAAAATTTATCGTATCATCGTACTCGTATCGTATCCATATTCTGTATTTGTATTCATAATTCCTAAAACAAGACCTTAATAGTCCTCGTTTAAAACACTACATGATTTGGGGACTGGTTTTCAATTTTTTTTCTTCTTATTATGGCCCTTTCATATCTTTATGCTAATTGATCTATAAATCAGTGGGACAGTTTTCTTTTTTAAAAAATAGATTCATCTTTTCAGAGTTATTATTATTTTGTATTTCTCATTATCAGGGATAAATCTGATTGGGAGCTTTGCCTTGGTAATCCGGCCTAGACTCGAGCCCGCTAGCCATCGGCTTTGACTAACCGACGTCCATGTCTATCTGTAAAGTGAAAAGCTATCACGGAATATGTAGTGAAGAGGATGTCCATCAATTGGATTATGAAAATGTGGGTTCTACTTATACTATCTAAAAATTAGAGTGATTTACTTTCTAAAATCGGTGATAACTTTAACCATACCTATTATTACTCTTTAACAAAAGGTAGCAGAAATAATGATGTTCTGAGAGAGATGGCCTCAATTTTGGATCTAGTGATGGCCACACCTTTTGTTCAATTATTTGACGACAATGTTGCCATTTGGTATTTTTTTATTAGTTTTAATTACAAATTTTATTAACATAATTCTAATTTTGTTGTTACAATCTAGAGCTAATTACAATTTTGTTATTGCAAGCTAGTCTCATATGAAAAAAAGGGAACAAAAACATATTAAGTGATAAACTTTACCATAAATGGGGCATTTCTCAAGTGAGGGCTTCGGATGTTGGGCTACGGTAGGTGAGAATGGACCGAAATGAAATCACCATTCAATTTTTTTTTCTATTCTTTTGTTAGAAAGTAATTATGAAGTTGGAAGGACCATTTCTGACCATTCTCAGTGGTTCCACAAATTTTACTTTCTTTCTCTCCTTGGGCAACAAATTGTTTTTTTAGCCAACAAAACATATTCTCTGCCATAAGAATCCAGCAGATGGATATTCTTGTGGGCTTTCATATACATTCATACTAATTAATATTTATATATTTGTTATAGGCGAAAGTGCAGTAAATCCTCCTGTGCTTTTAAAGAGGTGCAAAATACTCTCTTGTGTTATTTTTAAGTGCAAATAACCCCTTAACTTTCAAATAGTTGCAAAATACTCCCCTTCAGACAAAATATACTTTTCTATGACCATTTTACATTTTCTATGTTTATAAAAAATAAAATAAAAATAGAGAAAAAAGGGTTTTTTATATTAAATTTTTGTTTACCTTAATAAAAAAGAGAGGAGCTTTTTCAAGAAAAAAGTTCCGGAAATATTTTGGGGAAAAAAAACTAAAAATAAAAAATAAAGAGAGGGAATTGTTTCTGATTTTTTTTTTCTTTTTAGAAATTCCCTATCTTTCTAATGGAAAAAATTTTCGAAAACAAAAGAAAATTGGAAATTTTTTAATTTTTGAAAACAATTCCCTCTCTTTATTTTTAGTTCTTTTTCTCGAAAACTTATTGTTTCTGATTTTTTTTTTTCAGAAATTTTTTCCATTAAAAATAGAGGGAATTTCTAAAAACAAAAAAAAAATCAGAAAATAATTTTTGAAAAAAAAAATAGTTTTCGGAAACAATTCTCTCCTCTCTTTATTTTTAGTTCTTTTTCCCGAGAACTTATTGTTTTGATTTTTTTTTTCTGGAATTGTTTTCAAAAATATTTTCCATTTGAAATAGAGGGAAATTCTAAAAACAAAAAAATTCAGAAAATAATTTTTGAAAAGAAAAAATTAGCTTTCGGAAACAATTCCCTCTCTTTTTTTTTAGTTTTTTTAAAAATTATTTCCGGAATTTTTTTTTCGAAAAAAGCTCCTCATTTTTTATTAAGGTAAAAAAATTTAATATAAAAAAACTCTCTTTACTCTATTTTTATTTTATTTTTTATAAACATAGAAAGAGTAAAATGGACATAGAAAAGTATATTTTGTCCAAAGGGGGTATTTTGTAACTATTTGAAAGCTAAGGGGGTTATTTGCACCCAAAAATAGCATAAGAGGTATTTTGCACCTCTTTGAAAGTACATGGTGATTTACTGCACTTTGGCCTTTATTATATGTATGTATGATTTGTAGTAAGAAATTGTATATTAATTTATTTTCGGTAAAAAAGATTATATTAATCTTGGCTAGAAGAGAAAGACAAAGTATATCAATCTTGATTTAGAAGATTTTAATTGAATTGGTAATTAAATTAAAGTTGACCAAATACTCCATTTTTTTTTAGTTGATTCAGTCTTATTCTTTGTTTTGACCCATGGCCTCTGCCAGAGCTTCGACCCATAACCGATGTCATCTTCATGGCTTCTGCCATCAGTTCCATCACCAACCTCTCTAATCCCAAATTATGTTTGAACCTGAATGATAACAATCGCTTCAACAAGAATTCAGTCTCGTTGAAATAATCCTCCTATTGGGTCGTTGGTTTCGACACAATCTCGATCTTCTTCGTCTTCGGTGTCAGATTATGGCACAATCTCTTCGCTTACCCACATTTGATACATCTGGTAGGTTACCACATCATTAATTATGTCAGCAGCCCATCTCCAGTTGGTTACCACATCTGCTCACATTATCAGATCGCTTCTGTCAAGCAACACTCAAAATTGTCTCCAAACTCAAGTTAGATTCATATAACCCATATTGAATTAAGGGTTGTTAGAATATATATTTAATATTATAACTTCTCGTAAACCATCTAAGATTTCCTATCTCCTTTCCTAAACCACCTAAAATTTTTGTCTCATAAGTTTACTTAATTTTCAAGATTATATGTCTATAAATAGGCATTTATGTATTGTTCATCATATGCAGTTGAATACAATCTTCTATATTTCTAACAGTGGGAAAAGAATTGGAAAGAGTCCAGAAAATAAAAGAGAATATGAGACAAAACGTTATTGAATTGGAATTTTAAGAAAGATAAAAAAAAGAATTGGAATTGAATCGGACCATTATATTAAAAATATAAGAATCAAAGACTGTATATCATATGGACACTTTTGTAATTTTATTTTAAAAAAAGATAGGAGTGGAGTGCCCGAAAATATTGGTGGAGCACCAATATCAACTCCCAACATTTTTGTTGTTAACACAAATACCCTTGTGTTACTCACTCAAAATAAAAATAAAAATAAAAATAAAGAGACTGAAAAAAATATTAATCTTTAAAAAACTCACACACAATCTTGTCTCACGAATTACCAACATAGTTCAAATAATGTCTTCTCCCTCTTGGACTCAAACTACCAACATAGACTTGATGATACACTCGTTGAAAGAGGAAGAGTCGATAAAAAAAAAAAAAAAAAGGTAGACCAAAACTTATATTTAATGAAATAATTAATAGGATTAAAAAAAATTAAATTTAAGAGATGACATATATTATAATAGAAAAGAATATATTATAATAGAAAAGAATAAAAGAAGAGAATTCATAAAAAGTAAGAATGATGACTAATTTCTTCTTCCTCTTCCAAATGAAAACTAGGGAACTAGAGTCTCCAATTGAACAACAATAGATACGTGTGGTTTTACTAACTAAAAAAAAAATTGTAAATAGTGTGGGCTTCAGTTTGAAACCATTTCAACTGGGCTTGACATTGGCCCAATTATTAAAAGAGGGAAATTTCCGACACAGGAACATTCTTTGAATCGAAAAAAAAAAATTCAAAAACGAAAACCAACCGAAAAGAGAGGATTGGTCAAACCCAATCCTCCGCCCCCTCTCCTCTCTTTCTCTCTCCTCCCTCTCTCCCTTCTCCCCCTCTCTCTCCCTCCCTCCCTCAGGGTTTCGGATCGCTGATCTCCGATCTCTGATTCTCCTCAGAAACCAATTCCCTCCACCATTGATTCCGATCATCATCTCAGATCTGCTATTCCTCCTCTCAATTCGATCGGGGGTCACTTCTCGTTGATAGAGCTCTCAATCACCGATCAAAATGATTACAATTCCATATTTGACCGCCTTGACAACATATTTCAGCTACGGATTGCTCTTTGCTTTCGGTCAATTACGAGACTTTTTCAGAAAAATGATCGATTGGTGGAGTGCCAGCAATCTTCAGGTTCATATGTGTGTGTATATATACATATACAGATATATATGATATGATTTTTTTTGTGATTGTTACGAATTTCTCATTTCTTACTATGATTTCTGATTTAAACTTAATTTTGGGTCTTTTTCAAGGGTTATGCACCGATCTGCTTAGGTCTTGAGGATTTTTATACTCGGAGGTTGTATCTCCGTATTCAGGTAAAATTATTTAATAGTCATCTTCTATTTCGTTTATTTAGATCACTTAGCTAATATTTTTTGCGACCTGATTACTTTCTGATCATGGTTTTTATCGTGTTGGACTTTGCGTTGCTAATTGTAAATTTAGAATACTATTTTCATTTGATTTTAGCTTCTATATTAAGTCTATTGTGTACTCACGTGTGATGTGCGTTGATATTGCATTTGGATGGTTAAATATGTGAGTGAAGATTTGAAAAACAAAAAAAGTAGTATACAAACGGTAAAGGAAACTATTTCTTTTATAGATAAAAATATTGCAAAAGAAAAGCATGATTAGAAATGCATTCAAGCTTGAAACCCACTGCAGGTCAAGTTCTCATATAACGAAAACTCATGGTTAGGAATGAGTTTTCCTTTTTCATTTGAAATTCCGGTGGGAGAAGTTGTTGAATTGAAGTGTTACTTAGAAAGACTGCAGGGTTGTTTAGTTCAGTTATCTGAAAATAGATAAAATAGAAAAAAATAATTTTGATAGCTACAAAAAATGGTTTTCTGAAATAAGGCCTTCTTTTAACTTAGTTTTCAAAAAACTATCAACCAAATGAAATTTTGAACTGTTTTTTGTTTTTCAGTTCTCTTGGAACAGAAATTTGGGGTCTATTTGATTTAGTTTTCTGGAAACAGTTTTCTATTTTTACAGAACTGAAACTCAGAAAACAGTATAAAAATTTTATTTGGTTGACAGTTTGTTATGAAAATATTTTCTGAAAACTCAGTTAAAAAAGGCATATTTTTGGAGCTATTATAGTTCTCGGAGTTCTTGAGAATTGTTTTAAAAAAACTGAACCAAATAAGCCTTTGTTCTCTCAGAAAACTGAACCAAACAGGCCTTTGTTCTCTCAGAAAACTGAACCAAATAGGCCCTACGATCTGTTTACTGCCTCAGTTTCTTATCCATTCAGAAAAGGAGAATAACACAATATGCACAATGACGGGGGTATAGTATAATACCAAGTTTTGTATATATCTGCATCTTCTCACTCTTGATAAATCATAGTTAAAAAGTTCTCATTGTTTCCATGCATATGTCTTAACTATTTACATCTGCTATCAAAATTATGGTTCTCAGATCTTGTAATGCATGATTGTAGGTATGGCATAAAGTTAACTAAATTTTAAGCTTTTAATGTTATACTGCTGTTGATCTCTAGTTTATCTTTTGTATGATTAAGAAGCCCAATTTTGTGGTATTTTTTTTTTCTCTATCCACCATATGCAGGATTGTTTTGGACGACCAATATCGAGCGCTCCTGATGCGTGGTTTGATGTGGTTGAGCGTATCTCCAATGACAGCAACAAGACGCTAAAGTCAGTATACTGAGACATGTTACAAGTTTATAAAGCTTTGTTACTACATAACATTTAATTTTTCGCATTCTAGTGTGCTTTCTTATTTTCAATATTTTTTTCTTACTGTTGAACACTGCAGACTCCATAGAGCATTCAATAGATTTAAAGTTTCTCAAAGTACTAGCTGAATTTGAAATTGATGTGATTTAATCTTATGCAGACGGACTGCAAAGACAAGTAAGTGCCTTAACTTAGGATCATACAATTACCTAGGATTTGCTGCTGCAGATGAATACTGCACACCCCGTGCGATAGAGTCTTTAAAGAAGTTTACTCCTAGCACATGCAGTGCTCGTGTTGATGGAGGTGCTCATTTTATTCTGCAAAATATTTACGGTTATGCATTTTAAGTATCTACTAATGCAAATATGCAATCAGGCACTACAAAACTACATACTGAACTGGAGGAATGTGTGGCAAACTTTGTTGGAAAGCCCGCTGCTATAGTCTTTGGCATGGGCTACGTGACAAACTCTGCCATCCTTCCTGTTTTGATTGGAAAGGTATGCACACACTTAAATAAGAACAATTTTTAAGTTACGGGGTTCATATAACTAGTAGCATAAAGTTCAACATTGCATATGAATAGCTTCACTTATTCTTGGTCATATCAGGGAGGTTTGATAATCAGCGATTCTTTGAACCACAATTCTATTGTCAATGGTGCTCGAGGATCGGGAGCTACCATTCGAGTTTTCCAACATAACAGTAAGTTAGTTTGTGTAAGGTGTTTTGTGTTCTTCTAAGAAAAACTAATCTACTATATATATATGTATATATACATATATTTGAATGATCCCATGCATATAATTTTTGTACCGCCTTTCTTTTAGCTCCTTCCCACTTGGAGAAAGTTTTGAGAGAACATATTGCTGAGGGACAACCCAGGACACATAGGCCATGGAAAAAGATAATAGTTGTTGTGGAGGGAATATACAGCATGGAAGGGGAGCTTTGCAAACTTCCGGAGATTGTTGCAATATGCAAGAAATACAAGGTTGAGCATTTATTGGATGGTAACTTTATATATATGTTTTGGTCATTATGTACAGATTAGTTTTAAATTAATTTGGGTATAAGTAAGTTTGATGGTGTTATGCCCATGAATCATGACTTCACAGAGAATTTATCTTATTGTTTGGACTGTTGAGCCCTTGACTTGCATTAGCACGAAGTTTTAATATTTCTGGATTTTTCACACAGACTGCTCAATATGTTCAATAGTTGTTTCAGTATTGGTCTAGTGTCAGGCAGTCTAGTCTGGAATTTTTATAAATTTGTTGATTTCCTTTGCTAATAGAAAAAGTGGATTAAATAAAGTTGGGACAGGTATTCTGAGCTGCAAATGTATAAAAATATGACATGAGTATATTTGTTATCCTTTTGCTGTTATTTTGACTTGCCTTTTCTCTTTCGTCTCCACTTTCGGGAATTTCACATTCTAAATTATTATGGTGAAATTTTTTGTGTTGCTTTCTTTTTCTCCTATGGTTCTTCATCTTGCTTATATTCTCAGGCATTTAAGCCTAGGACCTTCAGACCTTGATTATTGTTATAATTTTTGTGTTCTTTTCATTGTTACAGGCATACTTATATTTGGATGAGGCTCACAGCATCGGAGCAGTTGGGAAAACAGGAAGAGGTGTGTGTGAGCTTTTGGGGGTTGATACTGCTGATGTGGATATCATGATGGGAACTTTTACAAAATCATTTGGATCATGTGGTGGTTACATTGCAGGATCCAAGGTTTATTTCTTATGCACCTTTCCCTGAATTTGGTGAATACTGTGAAATATACAGGACACTTGTGAAGTATATATCATCATTGTTTTATGTGTTGTGGGTTTCAGATTGAAGTATAACACAAACAACGGCAAGTAGTGAGTCAATGGAGAGCCATTGAAACAAAATGATGCACCCCATTTTCAAATCTTTGATAGGAGATGTTGGTCAACCTGATATTATAAATTTTGATATACACCAATTTCTTGGTTTCCATATGGTCAAGTGAATAGTCCCTTAAAACAATCCTTTGAGATAATTGATATTTGTACAGTGGTCATGCCATGTGCACAAATCAAAACCTGTGATACCACAACCGAAACTAGAATAAGAAAGAAAAGCAAAGATGGGGCTTTTTAACACTGAGGCTATTGGATACTCTTTGAATTTCCAATGTGTTTTTTAAATCTTGGCAATTAGCCTTATGTTCTTTTACCTGGCCTTATTTCTATTCTTTTAACTGGAGTGAAATTCTTATATATGATTTGTATCATTTATAATTGGTTCTTTTTTAAATGTTTAAAATTTTGAACAGCATTATCTTGATTTGGACAGGTAATGGCTTGTCATTTTTCAAGCATTTTTCCTGAATTTGGCAGAATTCAGTAGAGGCCTTATAAGTTTGAAACTAACTGTCTTTGTTAGCCAAACAAAATGAATTTGTGCCATGTCAAGTAGTAGTGTATTAGTTAAAGACGAGTTCTAACACCAGGTTGTTGCACCCAGGTTTATTCATTGTGCCTTTTAAATGTCCAGTGAAATATCCGACCAGACCTGTGTAGTCAACCTTCTCTTCCAAATGTGTGGCATCATTCTACCATACTGGATATCAAGTTTTGCATTATTCTTTTGATAAATTTCATTTGAATTAACATTTTCTTGATGTCTATGGTTGCATGGTGCCATATTATTCGATGCAGAAAGTAGCTGGTTTGCGTCATATTAGCTACATCACTGATATTTCCTCCTTTTCTACTTCCCATTTCCTTTCTCCCCCCCCCCCCCCCCCCCAACATCTTTCATCTGTGAGATTGTGTTGTGAAGATAATAGTGAGTTGTATTGGTTTTCTGTTTGTAGTTATAATTTTTTCTTGTCATTTGCAGGAGCTCATTCAATATTTGAAGTATAATTGTCCAGCTCACCTTTATGCCACATCAATATCACCTCCAGCTGCTCAACAGATTATTTCTGCCATCAAGGTTCTTCTTGGAGAGGATGGTTCTAGCAGAGGTTCAAAAAGTTTTTCTCCCTTTTTTTTTTGTTTTTTTGTCGATAATGGTGGTGTTGGATCTCTTAGAGCATCCCATAATCCACCACTGGGCACATGCAGTCCCCCCATCCCACATGCACCGGGAAAATTCTCCGGGGTTGACCTCAAGGGGATTCGAACTCCCAACCTCCAAGATGTGAGGTGAGAGTTTTGCCATTAGGCCATCCCCTGGAGGTTTTTATCCCATCTCATTGATTCCAACTTTTGTGATTAGTTTGTTTTAGTGCATGACCTGAGTCCCTGATTAATTTTTGCTTATCTTGAGCGACTTTTTGTTTGTATCATAAAGGGGCTCAGAAACTCGCAAGAATACGGGAGAACAGCAACTTTTTCAGGTCAGAACTGCAGAAGATGGGCTTTGAGGTTTTAGGAGATAATGATTCCCCTGTAATGCCCATAATGCTCTACAATCCAGCAAAAATACCTGCTTTTTCAAGGGAGTGTCTCAAACAGAATGTAAGTTGTTTTCAGTTCCTCTTGTGTACCATTCTTTGATGAATACTTGAAGTTGCTTTTCCTCTAAAAACTTCCAAGTGATGCTTTTAGGTGCTCTTTCTGCCCCTTTAAGTCAATTTTACTTTTATGAGCTAGGACTTTCTATTAACATCATATATTGCTGTTACAGGTGGCTGTTGTGACAGTTGCTTTTCCTGCTACCCCTCTACTGTTGGCTAGGGCACGCATTTGTATATCTGCTTCACACACTAGGGAAGACCTGCTTAAAGCCTTAAAGGTTATTATCTATCTGAAAATTTGGATGCCATTTTTTCTTTATTACACATGTTCCGATTGCCCTTTATTCAGCACTTGACACAAGACTAATAATTCTGCATAAGTTGTACCCCATCTGTCTAACCAACTTGTTGCAAATCTATGAAATAGTGATGGGGGTAATATATTTAGGGATGGATTTGCATTTCCATAGGCTTTGCACCAGATATGTCAAAATTGTACTTAGGTTTTTGGAGCCACATGGAGATGTTATTGCCATATGGATGCTTTTCCATTGCTTCTGAAGCTTTGGGTGTATCAGTTCCTCATTTATGCTTTGTTTGGTTGAAAGGAAGGATGGAAGATGCTTCCATCGTTTGGTTGGAAGGAAGGGAAGAGAGGGAGGAAGAAATGTGGGATGAAGCATCTTTTATGACCCACATTTTTCATCCCTCCAAAATTGGACAAAAGAGAGGAGGGACAGAAAGAAAGAAAGCTGCATAAATATGAAATACCATTTTTACTCTTCAATTATTTATCAAATTACTTTGTATTAGTTTATATAATGAGGTTATACTGGTAAAACAAATATAAAACCTCTCCTTCCCTTCCTTCTAACCAAATGAAGAAATGTGTCACCTCATCCATCCTTTCTACTATCTCCATTTAACTAAGAAATGTGTCACCTCATCCATCTTTCTAAGAAATGTGTCACCTCATCCCTAGGGATGCCTCATCTGTCTCTCCCCCTGTCCCTTCCATCAAATTTTATTTCCCTTCTACTAAATGGAGCATTAAGATCATCTTTTAAATATCAGCGAAGGAAAATAAGAGTTCTTTCATTCTCTGTCTTTTGTGGTGGTGGGGTGTTGGAGGTGTGTTTTGAAACCTTATTCTGGAAATGCACCAGGTTCTAGAAGAATGGACTTTGTTTAAAGTTTATAAATCGGGATAATCTTTTAATCATGCCATCACCAAACACTCTGTAGATATAGGAGGTGAAATAACAGCTTTGTTGCTTCCCCACTTCCCCCATTATTGGTTAGAGCTACCTGTAGAGAGACAATATTAATCATGACAATGCCTTGATGTGGATCGGGATCCATGTCAGATGCATAAATAACACTTTTTTTTACTACATATTACAGTTTAACGGAGTTGGGTTTCTCTGCTTGCACGGGGATCTTATTTTTGTTATTTGATGAATATGATTTCAATCACAGTTACCTGGTAACGGTGTTTAACTGAACACAAGTGAACCCAATTATCCTGAGGTCACTCTCCTGTGAGCTCGCGCCTCAGCTGTTGGATGGAGAGCACTCATGTAGCGTGCCCTCAATCCAGCTCACTGAGGGTGCGAACTTAAGGTGAAAGCACCCCCATGACAGCATTACTCATTTGAAATTTAGAGTTATATATATATTTGTCTGATCTCTAATCCTGATTTATTATATGGCGATAAAGATTGTTCATTGACAACCCTACACACTTAATTACGTTGTGACAGTGTGATGCTTTTGAAGTTACTTAGAACTCCTAACTAAATAATGGACATTCCTGCAACTGATATTGATTCTTTGAAATTGTGTTTTGACAGGTCATCAGCAGAGTTGGTGATCTGGTGGGCATAAAATATTTTCCTGCTGAGCCCAAGAAAGAGCAATTGGAGGAAGGCAGGGTCAAGTTGGAGTGAGGAGGGAGAATAACTTTTCTTTTAGGAAAAATGACCTCTGCAAAAGGAGCTTTAGAGTCTATTATATTACTTTGGAGTGTCATTAGTTGCTGGGCTATGTAGGTGTGACAGTATGAGATTTTGTGATATCTATGTACAAATGTAGCAGTAATATGTTTCATACGGTAATGCTTATTTATCGCCTGCAATTGGATTTTGGTGTTTTTTCTAAAATTTGGGAGAAGCAGTGTGTTCAAAATGTTACATTGTATCAAATTTCTGTAATTTTAATTCAACACCACAATGATACTGATACAGGTGTAATGGACTTTTTTACTCAATTGCTGCCATTAACATTTATTTTGCCACCAATACAAAATGTTTGGAATTTGATATATATTTATTACTATTGTTTTTGTCTTGCAGATTTAGGGAAAGGAAAAGAAATGATAGGTGGAAGGGAATGGAAAATGTTATTACTCTCATATTCTCTCTCATGTGCAAACAAGATTGGAATTTGAAATATAATGTCTCTACTTTCTTTCTTTATTACTTCCTCTTTCCACAGTAATTGACAAAGAGAAAAGAATTTCCTCCGTATTAGTTCTTACCTCTTTGTTTAATTTTTTAATGTTTCTGAAGGCTTTAAGCCAGTCAAGCACAACCCAAAAAAGATATGAAGTTCAAACAATATCGATTACAAAATACAAAGAAAGCAACCAAACACAACGGTTAAAAAAAAAGAACTCATACATGTTTTTTACTGCTCTTGCCAAAACATTGGTGATGTTGCAGATATGCCTTCTTGTCCACCATCTCATCCAATGCGTTCAAGTAGCGCCTCTCAAGTAGCTTTCTTGACTGTTTGACGTCCAATGTGTTGCTTATTGGTGACGAGAGTAAGCCAAAGTTACTCTCTGGCTTGACCATGACTCCCTTTGTCTGCTCTAATATAATATATATATATATATATATATATATATATATATATATATATATATATATATATATATATATATATATCATGGGGTCCTTCAAATATTGTGCAGTTGTAGTCGTATGGATAGCAGTGAATATTATCTTAACGGCATCATCACCAGAGGCAGAGGCTCTACTCCGAACCAGTTGGTCGGGGAACACTACAAAAGCTAACACTGGTGCAAGTCATTGTGAGTGGCTAGGCATAGGCATAGCTTGCAATGAGTTTGGGAGTGTCGTTGGGATAGGCCTCTCTTATTCCAACCTTCGAGTAGGGGGAGAGCTGGCCAAATTGAACATGTCTTCCTTTCCCAACTTAGCAACTCTCAAACTCACTCACCTTCAACTTTCTGGCAATGATCTTACTGGTATGCTGCCTCTTTCCATAGCTAACCTCACCCAATTACTCGCCGAGAGGCCCAAGTAACCCACGTGAGACCCATGCCCGACAAAATCCTGTTCCGATCTTGACATTTCTTACAACAGTATCAATGCCTTTATTCCCTCAGAAATTGGAAGGTTGTTGAAACTCAATTACCATTGACTTATCATACAATGCTTTGGAAGGAGAATTCCCACAAGGTTTTCAAGTTCGAAACAACACATTGCAGGAATTAAGGGGAAATAAAGGTTTATTAACCATTTTCTAACAATTGATTAACTATGTTTATTGTTTGGGTAGAACTTGCCTACACCATGGTTTTGAATGAAAAATGCGATGTTTATAGCTTTGGGGTTGTGGCACTAGAAACACTCATGGGAAGACATTGAGGAGAGCTTCTCCGATCACTTGGCATCAACATTTACTCAAAATATAATGCTAAGTGACGTGTTAGACGCACACCTCCAAGCTCCAGCACATGGTCTGGTTGCACAAAATGTTGTTCTGGTTGCTACATTGGCATTTGCTTGCTTGCATTCTGAACTGAAGTCTCGGCCAACAATGCAACACCTTCCTCAGGAGTTTCTTGCTTGTAAGATCCCTCTAGCTAAACCTCTTCAGGAAATTTCAGTGTCACAGCTAATGAATCAAGGTATATATTTGATCAATTAATCCTATAATCTTTGCATTAGTCAATACAAATATGAAATGATAGGGTTAATTTCTTGCTTGCTAGAATTCCACTAGCAATTTTACTTTATGCATTTGTGCTACCGCATCTAATAAATCAAGATGTTTATCTATTGAATTGATCCATTAAATTTGGTCAGAGTCAATAAAAAGAATGAATTTTTTTTTTATCATTATTCTTGTCAATTTTTAAGAAAATTTTCAGATATATATATTTGCATATAGGCTACAACATACTGAAAAATCAGCCTCATACGATATCAATTTCATGAGAACAATTTTTCATAAATTTTAAGCATACTTTTATATAATAAATTTGCAAAATTTATTCTAAGCATGCTCATGAAAAATTAAGCGAACAACAAGCATTAAGGCTCTGATACCAATGTAAGAAAATCAATCTTATATAACTGAAATATTCGGCTACCTCTTGTAAACCAAAATAGCGGAAACAAACGAACCGATAGCTTGTGTTAAGAGTTATCCCTACGGCAATGTGATCTTCGTCAATAGAGTGGCTACTAAAGTCCTCTATGTATATTCCACAATCCAAATCCTATTGGTTGATAGCTACCAAATGTAGTAACCCTTGTGGACGGGTGTGAGTGGACGGGTGCAAAGATAGACACTGGGTTGAGCTACCACACTAACAGGGTACAGGGTGCTCAATCCCACATCGCCTGGGTGTGGAAAAGGGGATGGGCTTATATGTAGTATGTTCTCTTCAAATGGTATGAGACATTTTGGGGTAAAATCCAAGAGCAAAACCGTGCGGGTTCAGGCCTAAAGCGGACAATATCATACCATATGTTGGAGCGGGGTATTACAGTTGGTATCAGAGTCTGAATCTAGCCGGAAGTGTGTCGACGAGGACATCGGGCCTCGTAAAGGGGTGGATTGTAGTAACCCTTGTGGACAGGTGTGAGTGGGCGGGTGCGAAGACAGACACTAGGCTGAGCTACCATACTGATAGGGTACAGGGTGCTCAATCCCATATCGCCTAGGTATGGAAAAGGGGATGTGCTTATATGTAGTATGTTCTCTTTAAATGGTATGAGGCCTTTTGGGGTAAAACCTAAGAGCAAAACCGTGCGGGCTTAGGCCCAAAGTGGACAATATCATACCATGTGTTGAAGTGGGGTATTACACCAAAGAGAGAGATCCAGATAAAGAGAAAACTCAAAAGGAAATATACCAGAAGAAAAAACAGAAAGAATTTTATATATCAATCGTTGTATTTTTTCTTCTTCCTTCTTCCCTTTTATAGAGATTATGCATTGCATAATCAGAGATATACTCCATATAGGAGTTTATAATGGATGAACCACTTAATGGGGGATAACGTGTTATCCACACCCATTTATCTTATATCTCCCACTCAACCACATAAGCGAGTTCTTTAATTCTCTATATCTCTCATCTTTTATTTCATCTCTACATACAGGAAATGGATCATGCAACCGGATGAGAAAGATCAAGGTAGGAGTATTATATTAAGCTATCATCAAACTAACATAGTACCTCACTACGAACTAGTAATCTCATCTATACCCCAGATTATTTCGTTACACCTAATTTAGCATCTGTTATCTCATTTGAAACTCATTCTCAAAGCGATGCTCGAATCCCACAATCTGTATTATACTCAAGACTATGTCTGAAAACAAATTCCAACAAAGTCGCCCGAGTTATAAGTCACAACATAATATTCTATTACGAAATTATCTTCCCTAGCTACTCATGTTAATCTAATTAGACCTAACCGCTTTCCTAGATATCCCACCAGATCGCATGAATCATGGTCCTTTAGGTATATACTAAAGTAGCGACATTAAGTCCTTTTTTCATAACATAGTCCAAGGTTATAAGAGCATCAATGGAACCAAAACTATATGGTTCTAAGATCTCACACAGTGATGAAACAGGGATATTTTCAGTCACTTTTTTAGTAGCCATTTAAATAGCACATACAGTATGTTATGTATGCTAAGACGAAGCTCCCACTCAATTGGGTATGTCATGCTCACAAAACGTCGTACGAATCTTAGTCTAGTCGCTATCTCAGCGCTTAACCCGATCACTCCAACACAGTCACTCTTTCAGCGCCTATTTGAAGGTTCGCATTTGGCTAATGTCAGGCTAATGAAGTGTGTGGTATACCTTCATGTTCAGTTCTCACAAGAACCTCATCTTAACCCTGTCAAGGTGATATATATAAAAAATTCTCCCACTTATAAAGAATTATGTGTCTCATCTTGCTCGCTATTTAAGCGCCAATGCGATTGCTCGTGTGAGAGAGTCAATCCATGCCTGATGTCATTTTAAGAAATGTATGCAATCATCTCAATATGAACATAAAATCATATATTTATAACAATGAATAGAAATGTCAATGGTGTCCAGTACATCAAATTCTAAATAAACTCAAACTTCTAACATAGGATGTAAAAACATCTCTATGTATATGTTTAGTCATTGGGTCAGCCACCATACTAGTTGTGGATATATGTTTCAGGACCACATCTCCTTGTGCAATCATATCTCGAATATTGTGATAACTAATATCTATGTATTTGATCTTCCCATGATACTTGTGAGCAAGTCCAAGATTACTCTGGAACCTACTGACCAATTTGATTGCGAAGCAAATGTCTGGTTGAGTACACAACGTAGCGTACATCAAACTACCAATTTCACTTGCATAAGGAGTTTGGTACATCTGTTTATTTTCTTCATCTATCTTAGGACATTAACCAAGATGTAAATCGCATTCTTTTTCTATAGGAGTTTCAATAGGCTTGGAATGATGAATCCAGAATCGTTCAAGGACTCTCTTTATATAAATCTCTTGAGACAAACAAAGAAGTCTCTTTGAGCAATCTCGCATTATCTTCACCCATAAAATAGTACTAGCTGAGCCCATGTCCTTCATTTCAAAAGTAGAGGACAACCATTCTTGAGTGGCGATAATCTCCTTCATATTGTTCCTAGAAAATAAGATGTCATTAATATATAATGTAAGGATAAAAATACTTTTCTTGGATCATTTTACATACACACAGTGGTCTTCCTTTATCATCTCAAAATGATGAGACAAAATAGTTGTTTGAAACCTTTTGTACCACTATCTAGATGATTGCTTGAGACTATAAATAAAATGCTTGAGACGACAAACTTTGCGCGCTTGTCCTTCGACTACAAAACCCTCTACTGGAGTCATATAGATCTCTTCGTCTAATTCTCCATTGAGAAATATTGTCTTAACATGCATCTGAAAAATTTTTAAATCCATATGTGCGACAATTGCTAGGATAAGGCGAATAGAGACAAATCTTACCACTAGGGAGAATGTCTTTTCATAGTTTATACCTTTCATTTGGGTATAACCTTTCACCACAAGACGCACTTTATATTTGTCAATTGATTCGTCCACTTTGTGTTTTACCTTTAAAACCATTTGGTTCCAATGGCGTTGCCCCCATTTGGAAGATCAATTAACTGCCAAACATAATTCTTATACATTGAACTCATCTCATCCTCCATAGCAATCATCCATTATTTACAAGCTGGTGAAGAGAGCGCTTCACGAAAAGAAGCAGGCCCATTTGTTTCCAACAGAGTACATAAAAGTATGTCCCCCTCAATCGCAAAACAACGATGAGGAACTACTCCACATTCACTCCTATGAATTTGAGTCTCCTACGAGTCTAATTGTGGATTCCTACTGGATTCTAACTATGAAATGGATTAAAGATTACTACTATCCTCTTTGGCAATATCAAGATAAGAAATTAATTCTCCACCCTCACTAAAAGGAAAAAAAAGTTATCTTCCATATCCACCATCTCGTAGAGTTCAAGATTCATTTTAGCATTACCAATGCTCGGGAAATCATCCTCAATAAAAGTGACATCTCACGACTCAACTGTAGTAATTCCTTTGTAAGGTTGTTCACCATACATCAAGTAGCCTTTTGAGCATTCAGAATATCAAATAAAAATATTCTTATTAGCTCTTGGGCCCATCTTCCCATACTGATGAGAAGTGTTGTGAACATAAATGTCCTAATTCTAGCTTTCGACTATGCCAAAGCTCATAAGGGGTCTGAGGAACTGACTTGGAAGTCACATGGGTAAGAATGTAGGCAACAATCATTAAAGTATCCCCAAAAACTAATCGGGAGGTTAGCTTGCCCCATCATTGACCTAACCATGTCTAGTAATATACGATTGCTCCGCTCTACAACACCATTTTGTTGCGGCATATGTGGAATTGTCAAATGCCTACATATCCCCTTTTCTTCATAAAGTTCTTTGAACTGGTCTGATAAATACTCACGTCCACGGTCAGTGCGAAGAACCTTTATTCTTTGTTTTACCTGATTCTTAACCTCTGTTATAAATCGTTTGAAGCATTCTAATGCCTCACTTTGATGAGAAATCAGATATACATAACTATATCATGTATAGTCATCTATAAAAGTGAGAAAATAAGAGGCGTATCGTGTGCCTTCATATTTATTGGTTCGCAAATGTTTGAATGAACTAATTTCAGAGGACAAATAGCTCTTGTAAAAGGCTTTCGGTAGCTCTTACCAACCAAACAAGGCTCATATGTTGGAAGGGTAACATTAGTGAAAGACCCCAATAGGCCTTCTCTAACTAATTAGATCATCCTATCTTTTTCAATGTGAGCTAGTCTTGCATGCCATTTTCTAAAATCATGATTATTAATATTACATGCCAAATATTCAAATGAACATTTATAATCTAACAAATCCAAATGATATAGATTATTTAAAAGAAAACCATGTCCGTAAAATACATCATCAGGATACATGTCCATTTGTCTATTACTTATTTGAAAAAAAAAATCAAATTCAGCTAATGCTGGAATTGAAACTAGATTATATTATACACTAGGTGCATAAAGCACATCATGTAGAAGCAATACACGCCCTAAGCGTAGTTTGAGCTGATAAGAACCAACCCCTAAAATCGATTCACTATCACCATTGCCCATGAAGATGCTCTAGCTCCCTACTGATATCTGACGATAATCTACAAAACCTCCTCTATTCTGCGTCACATATTTGGTTGCTCTTATATCCAGTATCCACAAAAGAGATGAATGAGCAACTAGTATGTGTGAACAAACCAATGTAAATAAAGAGTTTTTTTTAGAGAATACCTTCTTCGGCTCAATACAATCACGAGAGAAGTGTAAGTTTCCATAATTGTAACATTTCAGCTTGGATTTCTCTTTCTTACCACCACAGTTACCTCTTTTGCGCTTAACAATATTGCTAGCAGTATTTCCAACATTTGGTGCTAAGTTTCCAGGTCCACCCTACTTATTCTTACCACCTTGTCTTTTTCGATAAGGCACACGTGCCTTATCTAGGCCTCTCTGGGCGACAAAGACAGTTGAGCGAATCACCTCTTGGCGCCCCGCTTCTAGTTCCAAATGACACAAAATATTAGAATTTTTTTTGATATTTTCATTATGCGTTAATATGTGCTTCATCTGGTTCCAGGAATCTGGTAGAAAGCGGATAATAACAAACACCCGCTGCTCATCTATAAGATTATTTCCAGGAGACTTAAGATCTCGAATCATTACTGATATCACCCTAAGGTGTTCAACCATAATCTTCTTAAAATCCATCTTATAACTTTTAAACTTAAGTGTTAAGGCATGAAGCCTTGTGGTAGTGGTTCCAACGAAAGTAATTTTTAGTTGGTCTCACATACTATGGGAAGTGGAGCAAATTTCAAATTCCCCAGTTATATCATTATGCATGTTACTTAACATAGTAAAGCGTGCACCTCGATCTCCCAATCTTAATAGATTTCCATGTTTCGACATTGCTGGCCGTATTGCCTTCCTCAGGATTTCTAGGACTTCTTGCTCATTAAGCAAATGTTGACTTTTCTTATGCCACATGTCATAGTTGGTACCTACTAGCTTTTCACCTTTTGTGAGATTTGCGATAACGTTCTTAGATGTCATCTACATTCAAATTGCGTAAAGTGACATTAAGCATACATTATTGACTACTATTATTCAGTTTCCAGAAATTCAAGTACAAATATTTCATTGTTTAATATAATGAGATCAAAAATTTCGTCATGCTCATAATCATCACCCAATTGTATTAACAAAAAAAAAAATAGTTGCAATTGATTTCAAGCAAAATAATTTTGAATTAGAACATATCTAATCCATCCACACAATAAATAATCGTACATACATGTGAGCTCTACTTGAGCTCAATTGGCATTATAGTACCTCATGCCAAGACAATTCTAAATATATAAGTATTGTACGCAATTACATCCCCATACAACTTGTTGGAATTCTCGGAGACTGATACTTGCTAAAAATATAACCAGGTAAGTTACAGAAAAGACTAGAGGGGTCACATTGGTCTCACTTAAAATCCAATTTCTTGAACTTGCCTAGACATTGTATTATTTTAACAGTGTCACATATTCAAGAAATAACATCATTCATGAAGATGTCACACCAAAAAACTCATATATCTAAAATTAGATCTTGTTATAACACTAAAACTCAAACACGTGTACTAGAATATTAATATAATAATCTCATTCAATCTTGTATCATTATACATCCATAATATCACAAAAAAATAAATGGACTTTAATTGATGGGATTTACCATAAACACCAGAGTGGGAGTAAGAATTGGGTCTCACATATAAATGATCAAATCAATAAGCAATATTAAAATATAAAAAAGCAATCCATATATAACCCAATGCAATTACTATGAATATAACATGTCAATAATTGCATATGCCCAAAAAATTAGGATAGGACCATAAATACCACAAATCGGATCACCAAACAGTTCCTTACGCACCTCCATGTGTAAAATTGAGTCTTTTCCCTTTGGAATTTCATAATTTTATCAAATAAAATTTGCAAACAAAAAATTTGTTTTATAAAATTTTTTGCAAAAATTATGAAAATTTGTAAAATTAAATTCCAAAGCTACTAGAAAAAACGGCTTCCCAAACGGAGCCCTACAAAGGTCTCACGCACCCCCACGTGCCACCAGGCACGAGTGCGCGCATTTTTTTTACAGTGCGTTACTGCACCGGGAGGCACATGGGCCCCACGCACCACCTTCCCAGTGTCTTTTCGCGCTTCCTAGATCACCACTGTGACCATTTCTCTGTTTCGAATAAGATAGTGCTTCTGTTGGTGTATTCTGAGCTTCCTAACTATGGGGGTGAATTACACTCTCTCTCGGTGAGAGTGAAACATGAAAAAAAAAATTGTTATATTTTTCATTTAACACCTATTTTCGACCCAAAACTTCTCATATGAATATCTCACAAATCGGACATCGAAAAATTACAAATAATATATGTACAAAAAGCTTATGAAATAAAGAATATTTTCATATATCAAAACTCAACAATGAATGAGAAAAAGGTCTAGAAAGTTTCTATTATATCATCCTTATTTTATTTTAAAATACATGAAGTTTTTCTATATATTTGCATATAGGCTACAACATAATGAAAATTAGCCTCATAAAACATCAATTTCACAAGAAACAATTTTTCATAAATTTTAAGCATACTTTTATATAATAAATTTGCAAATTTTATTCTAAACATGCTCATGAAAACTTAAGTGAACAATAAGCATTAAGGTTCTGATATCATTGTAAGAAAATCAATCTTATATAATTGAAATATTCGATTACCTCTTGTAAACCAAAATAGCGGAAGCAAACGAACTGGTAACTTATATTACGAGCTATCCCTATGGCAACGTGATCCTCGTCAATAGAGCGGCTACTAGAGTCCTTTATGTATATTTCACAATCCAAATCATATTGGTTGATGGCTACCAAAGAGAGAGATCCAGATAAAGAGAGAACTCAAAAGGAAGTATACCAAAAGAAAAAAATAGAAAGAGTTCTATATATCAATCGTTGTCTTTTTTCTTCTTCTTTCTTCCCTTTTATAGAGATTATGCATTGCATAATCAGAGATACACTCTATATAGGAGTCTATAGTGGATGAACCACTTAATGGGGGATAACGTATTATCCACACCCATTTATCTTATATGTTGGGTGTCTCCTATGGATGAGAAAACTTAAGAGCGCGGACTAGAGCTCCAAATAAACTCATTGATGTATATCTCAATATCTACACGATTATGTCATATTAATTCTGGCAAAAAATTTTTTAAAAGTCGTAGGACATTGAAAGCATATTATAATTTACTCTACTATTTATTCATAATTCTTTTTTTTCTTTTGATATATGTGATCAAGTCATCCCAACAGTATAGGTGTTAGAGGGGCTAACTTGTCCTACATCGGATCTAGATGGAGAAAGATTTGAGCATATAAGGGTAAGTATGTATCACTACCAAATAACTTAGGCTTTTGGGTTAGAGGGCAAGCGCCCGATCCGTTATATAATGTTAGAGGGACTAACTTATCCCACATCAGATCTGGATGGGGAAGGACTTGGGCATATAAAGGGTGGCTATACAGGACTAACTTGTCTTATATCAGATTTGGATAGGGAAGGACTATCTTACATCAGATTCTCCATCCATATATAAGGGTGAATGACTTGGACATATAAAGGCCGAGAGCCCGGTCGGGAGGGTGGCCCGACCGCAACGAGGGCATGGTTAGTTCGGGTAGGGAGAACGTTATATCATAACCTTATGCTTTTGGGTTAGAGGGGTGGCTCGATCGCAACGAGGGCATTGTGAGTTCGGATGGAGAGAATGTTATATCATAGCCTTAGGCTTTGGGATTAGAGGATGCTTGACACATTCTTTATTTTTTTTTTGTTAATGAAAAATATATATATAAAAAAGGAGCTAAACAAAAGCTGAAAGGGCAAAATCCCAAACAACGGAAAAAAAAAGAACAAGGCATGGGCCTATACAAATCTAAAAGCCTAAGCCCATTTAGTTAAAAGACCGTTTAGGGGGTAATAATAACCTAAGATAATAATTCAAACAAAAGGTTTGATGGTTATTTTGAGGTTCAGAATAGAACAAAAAATTTTGTAAAGTAAATCATTACATAGACATTTGAGTTTGTGAAAATTTTAATCAATTAATCATGCATGAATATCAGAAGCTATGTCTTTGCCACTGGTTGAACAACCTCAACTTCAACAACATTATTGCTTTTGACAGTATCTTTCCAAGGCTTAACCAACACATACATTGGGCTAAATTTCATGAAAGTTGTACTTATGTGTAATGTGTCTATATATATTTATACTACTATTAAAAGTACAAGGAGTTTTCAATCATTTTTTAATTTTTTAAATTAAGAAAAATATAAATATAACTCTTTTATATCGTCCTAAATTATTATTAATAATTACTTGATCAATAAGAAACATACCCAGTAGGATTCCAATGCTAACCCTAATATTATTACTCATAATCTCATTCGAGGACAATTGGACATTCATAGCGTTAACGAATAGATTCGATTTTTTGCCTTCGAGAGTAATAGATCTTTGCATTTAGGAATATATTCAATTTTTTGCATGAGGACCAGGTTCGTACTCTATTCTTAAGTTCCTATATTCTTCTTCAAAAAATTGCAACATATTTTGTCAACCGTTTGTTATTTTGTATGTACCCCAATGTTATATATAACTTAGAGAGTTAGAGAGTAGTTAATTAATTTGTTACAACCATGGTCAAAGCCATTAAAATACTACTATGATTCATTTTTTTCCTTTCTTTAATTTGAGTTGTTGATACGATAACTAGCAATATGAGATTCTGATCTGTAAAGTTTGACATTAGTATGCAGAACTAAATGATATAAAAATATTAATATTGTCGAGTCTAAATAAATAATTGGAATAAGATTTAGTTTGAATTGAATTAGATATCTTTAATGGAGCCACATGCACTCATAGAATAGGATGGTGCAATTAAGGAGGTCTAAATTCTAAATTAATATCAACTTTTCCTAAAAGAAATAGTTAAGTGAGTGACGTATATTTGAAGCTACAAAGTATGTGAAGTGGTGGACCATGAACTCTGATATCTTGATGGGTGAAAGAAAAGCTAGATGACCAATTTGAGAACTGTTGGTTTGCTTGCTGTTGATTTCTACATATATGCACTATGATTAGTATGATTTTTCTGTTTTTTTGTTGTGTTGAATCAATTCTCTTTTAAAACATTGTTGATCTCTCAAATCAGGTTCTCTCTCTTCTAATTTTTTGTTGTTTTGGTTGTAGGTTCTACTCGATTGTCTAGAACCTCTATTCGATTTCGTCTCAGGTAACATTTTTTGTTTTCATATGTACACACAATGACACAACATAACTCTTTGTTTATGTGTAGAGTTTGTGTTTTTTTAGGTTGGGGTCCCATGTCTTGGTACGTGAAAATTTTTAATTTATCACAAACTCTATAACTAAATGATTTTTTAATAGCGGTATATATATGGATAATGGTTTTTTAAATTAATGTAGTTGATACAAATTTATGGTAAAGTATATATGAACTCCCCAAATTTCTACCCTCACATGGAATGGATGTTAAGCCTGGACTTGGAAATAACTTAATAATAATTTTTTAATTAAGAAAAATATAAACATAAATTACATAGAGTTAGTTTAATTAATGTTTGATATGAATTTTCTTCTTGGTATTCTCACTTCTATATAACTTTGTTTCTTCGCTACCTCGCCATCTTAATTTTTAAGTTGTAATATATATAATATAGTATCAAATAATATGATTTTTAAATAATTGTTAGGCTCTTGCTTTATTAACTTTGATCTTTTATATACGGTATACACGCCATTTGTCACGCCCCGATTCCCGAGGCCCGAAAATTGAGGTGTGAACTCCGTGAGATCGCCCTCACGACACAACCATCACCCGATCATGCAACCTCAATTTTTTATTATTTTTACGAAAATCGGGCATGACCCATTCTAACTAATCAGCCCCTGGTGTGATATACCTGCTTTACAATTTATATGGACACTTCTGGGCACGTGTTCCCCCAGCATTTATATCTAAACAATAAAAACGGACACTTCTGGGCACGTGTCCCCCCCCCCCCCAATATTTCTACAACATGCATAATCATTCTAATCTATAAAGCAACATTAAAGTCATAATGTCCATATACAACATCTCAAAATGGAAGTCCCTTTATACATGTCCAAGCGCATCATGTCCACATCTCGGACGCGCATAACATAAAAGATTAAAAATGAGAAATCCTTCTAATTCTAAGTCCAACTGACGATTGCACACCACCCACCATCTCCTTATCATGTCCTGAAAGTGTTAGTGTAGGGGGATGAGCAATTTTCAACGGGCTCAAGGTAATACGTTGTGCAATCCGTCCAAATTCACATCTCATATCAACGCATAAACACAATCAACATGCACCGCTTAACTACGTGTCATGCTTCCTAGCATTCTAGTCCAAAGATCGAAACTTTCACTTCACATGGTATAGACATCAAGATCCTTAACTACCACAAAATTTTCAATCTAAACATGCAATAATGCACAGTCTCATCATATCTATAACATATGACCAAAAAATGGGATTTAAACCCAAGTTTAACGGAATCATCACAAAACTCACATTTCTACTCATTTCTTTCAAATCATGGCATATGCATCAAATGTAAATGGACAACCACATAAATTTATAACATACTTCATTTCGCAACCCATCATATCTATAACATATGATACACACGAATTTATCAACAAATTCACTTACTTCACATAAGTCACATCACGTCACATGATTCAACACAAAAATCACATTATACTCGGAATTGAACTCACACTCACACCACACACTTAAGATATGTACCGAAGTCCCACGTCTTAAAAACCCTTTGGCTATTTCGGGCTACTAACCCGTCCGGTCACCACCCACTTGCACAAGGTAGAGGACTTTCAACCCCAAAGAGGATGTTTTTCCCTTCTATTTTCTATGAGTCATTCCCGAGTATTCATCACAAGCACAAAATACTTCACATTTCTACATATACATTCTCACATTGGATGCATTGCACTCAATACATGCCCTATATCCATTCTAGCATGTTATTCAACAATTCACAATGCCAAAAGAACAAGCTCATTTCCCAAAACTCGGTTTTCATCATTTTCTCCAAAATTCTATACATGCCATACATATACCATTTTGCATACATAATCAATTCATGCATTTTAACACATAGAGCAATCTTTTCAACACAAAAGAAACTCATTCATCTTCTTGAAAAACACAATTTTCAACCAAAAGGTCCATATATGTGCTACATGTCACATAAGGTATAAACAACAATTCATACATCAATTTAAATCAAAGATTATGTTCCAAACTTCATTTAATCATAAATAACATAAGAACATATACTTTATGTCATTAACATGAAATTAAACTTGGAATGAAAAACACAACGCACACCCCCTACCTCAATTTGGAGTGAGAACTCCAAAAATCTCCAATTTCATCCCAATGTGTTTCCGCCAATTTACTGTCACAAAACTTTCTGCCAAACCCACTGTTTAGTCTCAACTCAATTCATGATAGCCCAACGCCATTAAACCAAACAATTTAATTTTCATGCTTGGCCAAACCATAGGATAAGCCCAATCAATCTTCAAGCCAATTAAACCAGCCCAATTAATTGACCCAAATCAAACAAACCCAATTAATTCTGAGGTCTAATCCCCAAGCCCAGTTCCAATACCAAGTTCACCCCGCCATTAATTCAAATCCAATCCAATTTATTTGACTAAGCCTCAACCAAACACAAAGTTAGCCCAATTATTTGCTCCATTACTTAATCATACACCAAACCAAAATTTTCCAATATAACCCAACTGTCCAGACCATGTGACCAGCCCATGATCAAAACCATGTTGGCCCAATTTAGTTAGGCCCGAAAATAATCACATTCAGCCCACTACCTTGGTTGCCCACCATTTCAGTCCAATTCTAAATCAATTGGAAATCATTCCGAATTTAAGTCCAACCCATGTAAGACCACCACCATGGCCTCTCTCTCTCTCTCTCTAGCCGGGAATGCTCAAACCACCTTTGTCATCCACCGTGGCAGCCCATGCCACGGCCAAGCCGTGACCTTCACCGCCGGCAACACCGTCGAACAACCACCACCATAAGTTCGAAGCTCCACCTTCATCCAACCGTGAGCCACCCATCATAAATTGAACCACCATGCACCCTATGCAAGGCCAGCCTGCCGGACCACCATTTGAGCTCCACCAAATAACCAGGTGGAGACCCATTTCCACCATCAAAAGTTACCATGGAACCAACCGAGCTCAATCCCCAAACCCCAGCCGCGAAACCCCCTTCGCGAATGGCCCAGCCAGCTCCGAGTCACCTCGCCTTCATCCATCGTGAACAGCAGACAGCCTCTGCCACCGCCAGCGCCGGGATCGGTCGAATCCTCCACCGGACCAGCCGAGAGACCCAATACCGAAGCCACAACCACCAGCAGAAGCCCCACTATCGAAGTGACTTTCTCGCCGACAGTGAATCCTTCTGTTGGACGAACGCACCAGCTGCCGGGAACTACCACCGCCGCCGTGAACCGAGTCCATCACCGACGGATCTAGAAACCCCGACCAAACAACCCTCCTCGCTGCTATCCACCCGCGAGCCAGCCACCACCGTCGTCCAGGCCGGAGCTCCGCCGTTCGCGGTCAGCAGCCATGGCCACCGTCGGCGCCGGATCGGCGGCCCCTCTTTCCCCCGGTCTCTCTCTCGATCTCCCGATCTCCCTCTCCCTCTTCTCGATTTTCTCTCTCTCCCCGACTTCACCTCTCTCTTCTTTCTCTTTTCTTTTCCCTTTTCTTTTTCTTTTCTTCTTTTTCTCTTTTTCTTTTCTCTTCTTCTTTCGACTGACTCCTTCTCCTCCTTTCATTTCTTATCCTCTTTTCTTTCTTTACACATCACACATTATTTATGTACATATTATATATATATATACATACTTAACCCACATACACTATTGACCCTCTTTATGCACAAAATTAGGAATGTGCACCTCTATTTCTTCATAATTGTATAAAGCCCCCCATATATTTATAATTGAATATAAATATAGGTATTATGTATATATATATGTAGATATATAAATATACATATACACACATCTCCCACTTGTATAGAAATCTCTATATCCACACTTTTCTGAATTTTAATTAATTCAAAAAAAAAAAGAAAATTTCAATCCGGTCCGAAATCGCCCGGAACCGGTCAAAATAAATTCCGGTCCTTACAACCCTCCCACCTTCAAAAAATTTTATCCTCGAAATTTGTGTACTCAATTCCATCTCTGAATTTCTGACTCACGGAAGCCGAAGTGACTCAAGTTACATGTCACCGCTCCAAATCTCAAGAGTCATTCCAAGAATTTTACAACCACGAAAGCTAATCATACATATGCAATACACAGGCATAAGCTCATCGCCATCCACCTCACCAATTCCTACACAAACTCGGCTTGATTAAAACTTGATGAAATTCGTACATTCACCTCTCATTGATACCATAATTCGTACATCTTGTAATCACAATCCAAGAACACTTACTTATGCCAGTCCTTCCCAAATACCCTCAAATCATTTCCACTCATCTCATGGAAATCATTCCACTTGTGCTTCTTTTCAAGAAAATTCCATCTTTTAAGTACAATTCAACGTGTAGAATCAACACTCACGTCGATAATCGTCACTTCCTCTCTCCAGATACTCCAGGCGTTGTTCTTGCAACACCTAATTCATAACTCTCAAGTCTTGCACAATAGTGCACCTTGACTGCTCTAAAGCAGTATAACCACGGGATGGTCTAGCTAATGTGAGTGGACAACTCCGAGACAATCACAAGTTGCATAGACAACTCCGAATGATCAAACCTAGTGGATAATCAACCACTTCCGTGACATGGTACCGATTTGAGTGCGAGGATAGCTAGTCTAACTAAGAAAGTAGAGGCTATAGAGATGAGTAAAGGAAATAACTCTTCTATTCATACAGCTAGTGAGGTGTGTCAATTGTGTGAAAGTTTTTCTCATAAAGCGCAAACTTGTCCATCTATTACATCTTTTCATGAGTATATAGCCGAACAGGCCAATGCACTTAATTCATATAAGAAACCAGTTGGCAACCCCTATTTTGACACATACAATCCTAATTGGAGGAACCATCCTAATTTTTCTTGGAGGCAAGACCAACCTCGGAACAACCAAGGGGTGCAACCTATGTAACCCCAAGGGCAATCACAATTTTCATATCCTTCCATGTCCCAAAATACCCCTCCGTATGTTCCCTCGCCTCAACAAAGACCAACTTTAGAGGATACTCTTCAACAGTTCATGCAACAGACCAGTCAGTCAATTTCTAAATTAGAAATTCAAATAGGTCAATTAGCCACTGTTGTAGGAGAGAAAGAGAAGGGAAAGTTTCCTAGTCAACCTGTGCCTAACCCAAAGGGCCAGTTTCATATTAGTGATCAATCCACTTCTGGTTCACATGAGCAGGTTCACTCTATCATAACCCTAAGATCGGGCAAACAAGTTGATAATGGAGTCCAAATGCCTATACATAATGAGAAAATTGAAGAGGACCATGTTAGCGATTTAGGAAGAGAGGACAAAATTACATCTGAAGTTGAGTCAAAAATTCAAGTCCTTAGTCTTGACCCACCATCTCCAATAAGTCCACCAGTTAGAAACTTTGTTCTTACTGCACCATATCCTCAAAGACTTCAAAAGCCTAAGAAGGGGAATCACTATAATGAGATTATGTAAGTGTTTAAACAAGTCAAAATTAATATTCCATTTCTCGATGCGATTCAACAGGTCCCCTCTTATGCAAAATTCTTAAAGGACTTGTGTACGATCAAACGTGGCTTGCATGTGCACAAGAAAGCCTTCCTCACTGAGCAAGTTAGCTCAATCATCCAACATCGCACTTCACATAAATTTAAGGATCCTGGATGTCCTACGATTTTATGTACCATAGGTGATCAAAAAATTGAGCAAGCTTTGCTTGACTTGGGTGCGAGTGTCAACTTATTACCTTACTCTGTTTACGAGCAACTAGGACTTGGTGAGTTGAAACCCACGCAGGTGGTACTCCAATTAGCAGATCACTCAGTTAAGGTACCTCGTGGTGTTATTGAGGATGTGCTTATTCAGGTTGATAAATTCTTTTTCCCTGTAGACTTTATTGTCTTAGACACTCAACCTGTAACTAATCCTAATAACCAGATTCCTGTCATCTTAGGTCGTCCATTCCTAGCCACTTCAAATGCTTTAATCAACTGTAGGAATGGTGTTGTAAAACTCTCTTTTGGAAATATGTCGGTTGAGCTTAATATTTTTAACGTAAATCGACAACCACCAGACTTTGAGGATATTTGTGAGGTAAATTTAATAGAGAGTCTAGATCAGGGTACTTTTATTCATGCTAGTTATAAGGACCCTTTAGAGCCAAGTCTAACTAATTTTGGCTGTAATTTTGATATTGATAGTGCTTGTGAAGATGTGAATACTTTATTGGATGTGAATGTTTCATTGAATTCAGTCCATTTTATCAACAACAAAAAGTGGAAACCCAAGATGGAAAGCCTAGGTATAGGTTGAGTTATAGACCTATTTGATCATCATTGTACATTATTAGTTTTAGGATTTATAGCTCTTGCGTCTTTTTATTTTTAGTTTGTGAATTTAATTTTCAATTTTTCTTTAAACAAAAAAAAAAATCATCATGATCCGGTATAGCCGCCCATTCTCTGACTATGTATGCAGTACCAATTCTACAATTTGTGATATGATTGATAAAGTTGATGATTTCCGTTTATTAAAGTCTGGTTTCGATACCCAATACTGTCGAGATTGCTTCAACATAGTATGACTTTAATAAAGAAAAGCAACCCCTTTATACTCTATACGTTAGCGTATCTGGATAATCAATATCTTATCACATATATATCTTGAAAAGTTGAGACCCACCAGTTCATAGAATGGAGAGCAAAGTAGTTCCCGTGATTTTCACGTAAAGATTAGGTTTAAAAAAAAAAAAAAATTTTACTTTCTGTTTCATATTTATTTTCACCCATGTTATTTTACTTGGTCGTTAGAGTATAGTCGTTGTTTTGACAGGATGTAGCATCCAAGTTTGGGGGAGTGACCTCATTACCTTCATGCTATTAGTTTGCTCTATTTTCTTGCCACTACTCCCATTTTCTGGTAATATTGTTCTAACCCTTCTCTATGCTTCGATTGGATGTACATTGAGGACAATGTACAGTTTAAGTTTGGGGGTGAGGCGATGCCTATTTGTGTGCTTTATTGTAATATGGGGGGAAATTTGTGTGAAATTCCTCTTGTATTAGGATTTTATTTTATTTTATTTTCTTAGTTTGTTTATTTTATTTTATTTTGTTTTGTTTTTAGATAGAATATTTTGACATTATTCAAAGGATTAATACCTTATGTAGGTGCTTAACTTGCAATTTTTGAGTATGTTTTAAATTTTTGGAAACTGTGATTTAAATTATGTGGTTTTAATCATGGTTTGCAATAACATGTTTTGGAGTGATTAATTTTAGTTTCCTTACATGCACAGACACACTAGCATAATCTTGTGAGGTATAAACTTTGGTTTTAAGTTATTGAGTTACATATGCTTGATATTAATTAGTATCTCTTGAGAATGAGTACCGATAATGTGTTTTACTTGACTTCAAAGAGAAAAGAAAAGAAAGAAAAAAAAAAGGTGATAAATAAGCAATCAATTTGGTCCTTTTCATGAGTAACCGGGCCTCTATGCCTCAGGAAGCACGGAGTGTTCGCGTCAAAAGTGAAAGGGTGAGAAAAGATGAGCATTGGTTGTCTTGATTTGTAGCCTGATTGATTCGAGTAATTAGGTCTTCAGGGTATCTTAAAGCCTAGTGCCCTAAAGCCATCTGGTTTGGGAGTCACTGACTGAAAGCTTGCTACATGAATCTTTCAGAAAGCTTAATAGATCAAGATATTGCACAACCAATAAAGCAATGAAAAAAAAGAATAATAAAAAAAAAATAAAAAAGTCATGTTTTCATGTTGGGAAGTATGATTTCAATAAGGGGAGCTAGTGAGTTGAAAGGGTATGTGCCTTAATATATTCAGAGCTTGGTTATGCTACATGAGATGACGGCTAGTTCACTTTACACGAGGGGACTAGAGTTGATTATTTTGAGATATGTTGATGTGAATTATGTGTGGGGACCATTGATTTGAATTATAGAATTTGAAAGTTTGAAATTATTCTTGAATGCAAGTTTGTAACTATATATTGTAATCTTCTTTTTGATTAATGTTTAAACAGAAATTTTGAATGTTTGTGGGTAACATTTCTGGAAACCCTCACGAGACTATAACTCGTCCACTAGGGGGAACCTAGGGGTTCAAAGGCTTGTTGCATATGCTAAATGCAATCATTTCTCCCACGAAAGAGGAGTTGGGCAGTTTAGTTTGTGTTGAGTTAGTTTCCTTTGTTTTAGTTTTATTTTGTTCTATTGCTAAGGGACTAACAATATGTAAGTTTGGGGGTGTGATCGGCGTTGAATGTTACGCATTCTAGCCTCTTAATTTGCATATTTTATTCTCTTAGTGATAGGTTATATGTTAATTTACTCTGTTTTGTGTATTTTCTGTCTTTTTCAGGGCCTTAATGATTATTTAAGATAAAACCATGATTTTGGGCTTTTAAAGATGATATCCAAGAAGGTTGTATGAAGCCTACATCTAATGGGTCCATTCAACTCCATATTTCAACTCAAATCAGCCCAAGGAAGAGGTTCTAGAGAATTACAACGGCTTAAGAAGATTACGGGCCTGAAGCCCAATTCTACACTTAATCCAGTTTTAATCCCGTTTTGGAAAGTGGACTGAAAGTCTTATTTTCGAGCGTCAATTTGACTTAATTCTCATATAGGTTGAACGAAATTCGATTCTGGACACTTTTGTATTTCACGTAAATTTCGTGAATCGAACTTCTACTGGGTCAAAACTTGGGCCAAAAGTCAGCAAAAAAATCTACCTATTTAGGGCTGCGGGAAAACCCTAATTATCTCCTAATTGGATTAGGACTTTATCTCCTAATTGAATTAGGATTTTATGTATTCTCTTGGGGTATAAAGAGGTGAATTGGAGGCTATTTTGGGGGAGGGGAGAAAAGAAGTGGAGGACAGAGAAAAGAAGACAGAGACAATCCGGGTTTTATTGATTCATTTTGTCTTGTATCATTTTGTTTTCTTCTTCTTCTTCTACCATGTGTAACTAAACTCCTCAACTAGGGTTGAGGAGGAAACCTCCATTAATGAAGTAAAGTTCTTTTGTTCATTAATTGATTCTCATGTGTGTGATTTAATTGCTTATGATTTTCGCTTCTTGTGATTAATTATTTTATAATTCTTTCACCATCTATATCATGTATATGTGGTAGTTAGAAAGTATTATAATTAATCTAAGCTTGAGTTTGTATTTCTTAAAAGTGATAATCTTTGATCTTATGTTTTTCATTAAATTGGATACATAGGATGCTTAGAATTTTACACAAGTGAAGCGAAGGAAAATATACCTTTTAATATATTTTTCATAGTGCTTTATTGTTAAATCTTGAGTAAGCAATAGATTGATTTCTTGATTGCTACTCCAAATTTGGGAATTAATAAATGAATATTAGAAGCTTCATGAATTTAATGGTGGTGGAATCCGAAACCTTAGTTATTTTCTTTATTTGATTTCAATAGTGTTATTTTATTTTCATGTTAGTTTAATTTTCCTCAAATCAATTAAACTCGTGTTTAAATTAGATTAGTTTTAAATTAATTTGAATTTGTATTAGTTTTTCTTCTCAAAGCATTCCCTTGGGTTCGACCTCATTCTTGCCGAACTATACTTTAATAGATTCGTACACTTGCGAGTTATTTAACAATTTTAAAACAACATCAATGATTTTCAAGATTAAACAATTATTTAAAACTTAATGTTTCTTCACTATCTCACCATCTTAATTTTTAAGTTTTACTATATATAATATAGTATCAGATAATATGATTTTTAAATAATTGTTAGGCTCTTTGTTTTATTAACTTTTATCTTTTGTTTATATGAATTTTATTGTCTGCAAGATTCATGTACATTGTATACACACCATCTGAATATGAATTTATATGATACGTTTATGTCTCAGACTCCTAAATTAACTAATTGTTATGTATTTTTCACTTTTACTTCATGATGTAGTTTTTTATGTTTATTATTTTTAGCACATAAAAAAGTCCAATATATAGAATCATGAATTAAATGAAGTTATAAAGAGTAGAAATCGAATTAGAAGCCAACCTGCAAATTTAGTAATTAACACATATCTACTATGATTCTAAAATAACTATAGGAAACTAATAAGTCTTCCAGATTTCATTGTGTATAGTCGATTGCAAATTTGTAGTTCTTTGTTCTCATTGTTAGAATTTAATCCATACTTAACTTGTAGAAATCAAGAATATAACAATTAATTAAAGAAAGTTTTAGCAATCGTACTTGATTGATGATATAACCATTAAAATACCTTTGGGTTTCTAGAAGAGATTCTTAAAGAGCTCTACCCTCACATTGAGAGTTGTCCTTCGATGGGGCTGAATAAGGGTTATGAAACCCTTATATATAACAACAACAGGGGAGACGACTTCTTTACAAACAATCATACATAAGTCTCTCTTCCCATTATGGAAACTTAGATACCGATGACTAGGATTAAATTCCACCAATTAAAATTGGAAAACAACAATCCAACGGTATAAATATTATACTGTCAATTAGACCACAAATTGACAAGTATAACCCCAACCTATCAATTAACGATAATCACATTGCAATTCAATTTTAGAAAATAGTGTATAAGACCACAAAAAATATTTTATTTATTTAAAATATTCTAACAATCTCCCACTTGGTTCATGCACTTTAAGTTTTATAAAATGACATTGTGGATTGCAACACTTTAGAAAAGTCGAGTGGCCACTCATTTTATTTTAGAAAAATACAATTATCGAAACAGATGGGTTGAAACTTTAAAACACTCTCTTCCATAGACTTCCTCAATAGTGGATCATGAATGCATAAATAAGTAATATATTAGTCTAAATAGTTCCATGTCTCAAAACTGATTCCATCTAAGATTTGAGCAAATATAGTGATTTTTTACTACATTTCATAATGCACAAACTGTATGTGGTCTAAATGCACACCTCACTATCCGTCCTGCTTCATACCTTCATGGCATGTTACCTGAACATATTACAGCAAACCGCCAACTTTCTGTCCAGTGTGAGAGTTTACCAACATGGAACCAATCTCATATCTACCCCAAGCTATCCACAGACTGCTTCATATCAGCATGGTATGTCACTTGAACATATTATGACAAACTATCAACCTTCTGTCCAGTGTGAAGGTTTACCGATATGGAGCTAATCCCATATCTAGCCCAAGCTATCCTTATAGAGTGTGAAATACTCACACAAGCAATTTAATTATTATGTTTGGATTTAACGATATGGTGTCAATCTCACTTCTAGTCCAAATACCTTCACGATTGTAATATCACTCTCAGGCAAATATAATGGCATGCGCATAAACTATATATATCATGATAATAATGATGATGCATCATAACTTTAGTTTACATGCAAATAACTATCACCATAAGGTGTAAATAAACTGGAAGAAAATAACTGTCATCATAAGGCATTAATAAACTGAAAGATAACTGCAATGTAACATGATATAAATGAAATATCAGACATCATAATGACTCTCAAACACAGTCCGGATCACGTGCTCCTTAAATGCTTTTAACTATATACCTTTAATGAGAGGATATATAATCATCTTTTTTGTATCTACATGAGAACCTCAATAGCACATTTCTTAATCTTTTCACAAACAAAAATGTACTTTTATGTCAATGTGCTTATAACGATCGGTCAACCTTTTATTTTTCATCTATTATGTGCCAACTTCATTATCACAAATAAATACCAAACGTTTATGGATAGAGTCCACAACCTTCAAATCTGCAATAGAATTTGTCAACCAAATGGTAAGTTTGGGTGCTTCATAACAACTGACTAATTATACATATATAGCGAAATCTGTGATAATACACTGTTGAAAGATTTTTCCATAAGACAATATAAAAATAAATTCAAAAGTGAATTTTTTACTACTTGAGCAACCTGTATAGTCATCATCAGAATAACCATCTATCTCTAAACAGTTTGATTTCATGTAAACCAATATGAACTCTTTGGTTATCTGGAGATACCTCAAAATTTTCTTCACTACCTTCCAATGAGCAATGTGTAGATTTTGCTAAAATTAGGTTGATTTCTCATGAAATCATTATCGGAACTAGACCTATAAATGGAATGGATACGAACCAGATCATGGTCAATCTGATCCGAATTCGATAAGTATAATAGTCAATCTGATCCGATCTGATAATTCAACGGATTTTCATTGACTGAATCCATATTCGAGATCAACTTTATCAGATGTCCGATTCAATAATCCGATCCGTTTAAACAATACTGTAGAAATCAAATCAAAAAATTGGGGCAAACAACCTATGCTATATATATACATAAAAAAAAATAAAAAAATTTGGTGCAAACAAGAATTTCAACACCAAATCTCAGCATGTATATATCTACATCTACATACATATATATCTCCAAGTATATTTAGAGATCAAAAAATACCTTGGTAAGATTGACACAAAAAAACAAGGGTTTCTTGGTGTTCGAGTGCTGGATATGATTTTTTGTGTATATCATTGATGTTAATGTTGTTCTTTCCCTCTGTAATCACTTTCATTCCTCTACATACATATATATCCTCTGTAAAAGACCTGAACTTGACCAAACCCTAACCCTAAACCTCTCTCTATGTATATATCTATATTTACATATGAATAAATTATGTGTATAAAACAAAAGCAAAGAGAGACATTACCTACCAACACTCTCCCTTCCCCTTCGTTTCTCTCTATCGTTCTGAAAGTTTCATTCCTTTCTCTCATATCTGAGACTTAGAGTACTCCATTTCATTTGGGTGCAAATTAGTGTATTAGGCTATATAGACTAAAGAGTTATTACCATGTATATGAGAGTACATTAATTTCGTATATATATAATTGTGATTTGTCTTTTCTAATTAAATCAAAATAGATCTGATGGTTGATATATATATATATATATATATATATATTCAGATCGGATCACTATTGGATTGAATCACCTCTAATTCATATCCGATTTGTTAAGGTATCGGATTATCGGGTTCGGATCATTATCGGGTTATCAGATTTTTTATACAATCCATATCTGTATATTCAGATCGGATCACTATTGGGTCGAATCACCTCTAATTCATATCCGATTTGTTAAGGTATCGAATTATAGGGTTTAGATCATTATCAGGTTATCGGATTTTTTATACAATCCATATCTGACTAATCAGATCCGATCCATTGACAGGTCTAATCGGGACACTTATTGTTCTAAAAATATATTCCTTTGAACAACTAGAATCTAGGTGCACAAATTTTCATCTTAAAAGTTTTCAATATATTATCAATACATACCTTTTAAGAAAGTCCAGATTTTGTTATAATGCATGCATCGGATGTATGTTATTGCTAACTAACAAAATATCATCAATATATAGGATAAGGATAAGAAATTAACTCCCACTGAACTTGAGGTATATGCATTAGTCCACGACATTCTTTAGGTTGAGTCATGTATATCATTTCCTTAATGTCTCCATGGAGGAATGAAAGTCTCAAAGAGTCCTTTGATGAAACTAGAGAGAAAATCTCAAAGAAATCAACACCTCTTATATCTATCATGCACTTCAAAATTATCAAGTATAACAGACCTCCAAGTCCTAGAAAATCTCCTAAGCTGAATAGGCTCAGGAACTAGACTAAAATTGAAGGAAGAAGATATGAATGAATAACTGAAAGAGTGGGAATAGGAGCTCTAACTGAAATCATTAAAGAAAATGAAATATCTTAAGTAAATGGAATGGACAATAAAGATTGCTCCTCTGCTAAAAGAAAGTACAAAGCTTTAGACTGCCACTAGATTTGCCTATCCTCAATAGATTTTGCAATAACATATTTCAACAATCTCCATTGGTTTAGAGGGATAATAAAATCCATTACCAAATGATCTCTCGAGATACTTTATGAAATGACAAATGACGGTGCAAGGATCAAGCCTTTTAATATCTGGATTGTACAATTTTACCTCTGCAAGACATCCCCACATATGCAAATATCGGAGAACTTGTTCAAAGCATGAAGGGTATTTTAGGAGCTTCTTTACATGACTATTATGAATATAAATAGTTAGTTTGAGAGCTTATCCCAAAAACTCTTAAGTAGTAAAAAATGACTCATAATGTTGCAAACAACAACTACCTAACAGGTGTGATTTTTTTATTTTGTAACTCCATCTGCTCAGGAAAACTAAGAGTGGTGTATTGTGGTACAATGCCCTATTCCTTGAGATATGTACTAAAACACCATGATTCACACCCTCCATATCCATTTTCCCATAATACTTACCACCTCAGTCCAATATTAAAACCTTAATCTTTCTGCCCAACTGCTTTTTTAATTCAGCTTGATAAAGTTTTAAACACATCAAATACTTTGGACTTCTGGTGGTTTAATTATATATAGTCATACCTTGAGAAAATCATCAATAAAGATAACAAAATACATTTGCCCATCTCGGACAGCAATGAGAAACAGACCACAAACAAGGGTATGGATGAATAATGTCCAAAAGACCAAATGACTGACTAACCTCAAAATTGCATTTCTTCTGCATCTTCCCCTTGACATAGTTAACACATAAATTATAATATAAAAAATTAGTGGTCCAATGATCACACACTTGACCAAGAGTTCAAATCTCTTTTGAGAGACATTCCTCAATCTTCAATGTTATAGCACAGATAAATGGTCTCTAACAAAAACAAATTTTAATTCGAAAGGTATCGAGTCCACAGAAAAACAAGAGGCAGGTATGATCACACAAAAACAATCCACCATTTGTGAACATACACATTTACTAAGTTTGACTAAAATATTACCATGAGAATTTTCATAACTACTTTATTTTTCTTTAACCAATTCTTATAACTGTAGAAGCCTTTCTTTTTATGTCTTTTACTTTTGCAGAACCAACATTCATCATCCCCATGATTAACGCATTTCCCTTTATTGTTCTATTTTTCGTATTCTTATTTTACCTGATTTCCTTTCTTGCCGCCTAGTTTCTTCTTGAAATTATTCTAGCTGCTGTTACTCACGGCAAAATGAGCTGACTTAAGTTTAAACACCCTGAGTAGCTCCACTTTAATCACACAAAGTACTAATAGCTGGTAAATGTCCCTTTTATTTCATGTGAATTATAATTCACTTTGAAAGTCTCAAAAGACCTAAGCAGAGAATATATCACCATGTGAACTAATAACTTATCATCAAATGCAATTATTTGCTCCCTTAAACCATTAACCAGCTTGCACATCCTATAGATGTGCTCCCTTATTGAACCATTTCCATCATATCTGACTGACATTAGTTGTGTCAAGCGATAATACTGTAGTTGTTTTTTGGTGCCATGAACTGCTTCTTGATCAAATTAAGAAGCTTATTAGCAGTATCAAATACTAGAATATCACCCCTAATAATTTCACCAATAGAAGCATAGATTACTTTGATAGCCATGGTATTACTTTTGTCCAGTTACATACAATAACCTTACTGCCTCAGAAGATTCTACAGTGAGCATAGAGGATTTTTCCTTAATAAAACACAGACTCATAGTCTAAGAAACTCAACATAAACTCAATACTTATCTTCTAAGCAGTACAATTTGAATCATCCAGTAGTTCAATTACTGTGAGCTATCTCTGAATTGCGGAAGCGTCTATAACATCGATACATTTTATATTAAATAACACCACATAAACAACATATAAAATAATATATCACAGCTTTAGAAATTATCACTTTAATTCGTACGTGGAGTTTTAAGCCAAATTTATTAAGATGTTTTACTATATGCAAAACCTCCACCCTACGGGAACAGGTAAGATGTCGTCTAAAAATCACCTTTAGATAGAATTTTAAATACATTTACCCCCCAAATCTGTGATTAAATCGCACATAGACCTAGTTGGTTATACTTGAATTATTGCTAAACACTTCCACTACCTTTGGGCAAGAGGGTTATTTAGTTCCAATCTAAACACTCTCAACTATTCTATTCACTTAACTCACACTAAAAAATTGATCACTTTTGGGCAGAACAAATTCCCTAATGTGGGTAAGTGTACTGTGAGACCTTAAAATTTCAAAAAGAATAACCTCTATGAGTGAATGTCACATTTGGGCAGGCATCACCCACTTTGGATACCACCTTGAAATGGCCACTTTATCGGTCTTCTTAAACCCCAAGGGAAGACCTAAACTTTAAAAATTTTATTTTATTTAGGTTCACAATTTCTTTATAGTGCACATAAACCAAACCCAAATATTATGCAACATTTGATTTCACTATAACACAAATGACTTTAAGCTAAATAAAGTCTCTGGTAATTGTAAAAGATTATACCAAAAACACATTGTTCGAAATCTTTTCATATTTGAACATTTAATTCAAAATTTTCAATAAAAGCTAGTAAGTAACTTGATCTTTATAAGATACACATCCGTGACCTCCAAACTCAATTATAATGAGTATAATAAAAAATATTCTTAAAGTGACATTGGATAAATTAAAATCACATATAAGATGTAATTGTCATCTCATCGTAGTTATACTTACAGTTTTGCATATATATATAAGTGCTGGAGAAAACTATTCCATAAAACATTCAATACATACAGGAAAAAATAAAATACAAACTTACTTGTTTGTAGTTGGTTTTGAACATTAACATAAAAACTGACAGCATGCAAACCTTTGTCATATGATCTAAAATATCTTTCAATCTCACCAGCATGTATATATGAATCAAATCAGATATAGTGTCAATGGGGTTCCCAAGATTTTCAATTTCCATTAACAATCTCAATAAGAGACATATGGCATCCTTAAGCAAGATCCATTAACATCACAATTTTATCCGTTTTCATCTCAGGAGAGATAGTACAATACAAAATAAAACACAACAAGCTGTGATGTTGCAAACATGAAAACAGTGAAACCTGAAGGACTAAATAGGAGATCTTCATGAATTTATAACAATCGCCATCAGAAATATATATATATATATATATATATATATATATATATACTCTTTAATCGATCAATCTCGATACGATATCAATATATAAAATATATTCAATCTTATCTTAATTTCTATAGTAAAAATTTGAAACCCTAACCAGGCTCTGATACTAATTGTTAGAATTTAATCCATACTTAACTTGTACAAATCACGAATATAACAATTAATTAAAGAGAGTTTTAGCAATCGTACCTGATTGATGAAATAACCATTAAAATACCTTTGAGTTTTTGGAAGAGATTTTTAGAGAGCTCTACCCCCACACTGAGAGTTATCCTAAATGGGGCTGAATAAAGGTTGTGAAACCCTTATATATAACAACAACAGGGGGGGACGGCTTCTCTACGAACAATCATACCTAAGTCTCCCTTCCCATCATGGAAACTTAGATATCGACGGCTAGGATTAAATTCCACCAATTAAAGTTGAAAAATCACAATCCAATGGTATAAATATTATATTGTCAATTAGACCACAAATTGACAAGTATAATCCCAACTCATCAATTAACGATAATCACATTGCAATCCAATTTTAAAAAATAATGCATAGGACTACAAAAAATATTTTATTTATTTAAAATATTCTAACACTCATACATTATGGATTTGACTAGCCATATATTAGGAATGGAGCAAGATGAATCAAATTGTCACATTAGAGATGCAAAAAAAAAAAAGGAAAAAAATGTAATATAGTCAAAAGAGATGGATCAATGTCTCATTTTGGAACTTGTACATCAAGCTAATGAGGGTTACAAGATAGATAAAGTTTAAAGATCATCCATATATTGCAGCTTGTTCAACTTTAAATTTGAATCGAGAGCATTGTGTTAATCGTTTAAAGACTATCAAGAAAAAATATAGAGTCATACATGACATGTAAAGCAAAAGTGTATTTTCTTGGAATCCAATCATGAAAATGGTAGAATGCAATGATCAAGTATGAGTTACATATGTTGTGGTACGTAATTGTTTAAATTAAAGTTTTAATTGATAATATATTTTTCATAGTTTATGTAAATAACATTTTAATTGACTGCTAGTAAATGATAATCTTTTGTTCTAGTTGCACTTATTTAATGCTTGTTACAAATTTGTAACTTATTTGCATTCGTTCATATTAATATTTTTTATTTATTTTATGATTCGAAACATTAATTAGGCAAATCCTGATGCAAAAGGTTTACGAGGTAATAGAATTGACATGATCAATGAATTGGCTATAGTTTGTCACAATGATTATGCAACTGAAGAATGAGCTAGTTCAACAAAAGATATAAATGCTACAGCTCTTCATTCTTCCTCTCTGCTCTCATTGTCCTCTCGACTCTTAGCTTCCTCTCAGATGTCATTAACAACCATTCGATTCGGTTTCGTTTCGGCTTACATGTGAGTTCTTTTCTTTGGCTTTCTTTTTTCTACTCATTGTTTGCTATTAGCTTTTGAAATCAAAATTCTTTAATAAAAAATTACGTCTGTAATGAGTCATGTTATCGAATTGAATATCTGATTAATAAATCGTACACAAATTTAATCATAAATAATCAACCTATAATATAATCGTATTTGGTGTAGATTTTTTGTGCCTAGCTTAGAATATTAATTCGAACAGAACATAATTGGATTTTATATGCATAATGCACTTAGATATATATAATTGATAATGGCTGTGTAATAAATAATATTATATTTTAGGAGTTTGTGTTAGGGATGAAGTTAAAGAGTGAAGAAATAGAATTAGAAAAAAAAAATATTTATTTAAATAATATTATATTTTAGGAGTATGTGTTAGGAATGAAGTTAGTGAGAGAATAAATAGAATTAGAAAAAATATCAATATATAAGAATTATAATATATATTTTTTATTTTTTTGAATTTTAAAAATAAAAAGATGGTGTGTTAGGGATGAAGTGTGAGAGAAAGATTAAATAGAATCAGAAAAGTGATAAAAATAAAATAAGAATTATAATTTTATTTTTATTTTTTCTGAAATAGGAAGAAGTCGTGTTAGGGATGAAGTGTGAACTAAATTGGAATTCTAACCTAATTAAGCCACTCTAAATGGATTTGAAATTCTTTAGACATTTAAAGAAAAAAGAATTCTAATTAAATTAAATGATTTGAAACTCCGTAAATTATTTTTTTCTAATCAAATTATTTAAATTTTAAAAATAGGAAGATTTTGTGTTGGGAATAAAGTGTAAGAGAAAGAATAAATAGAATTAGAAAATTTATAAAAGTATGAATTATAATATTATTTTTATTTTTTCTGAAATAGGAAGAGTTTTTGTTAGGGATAATGTGTGAGACAAATAATAAATAGAATTAGAAAAGAACACTTGGTGTTTAAGATTTATGAAAAGATTATGTTTCTATGGATTTTATTGGAATAAATATATTATAATAAAAAATAAGAATGCATTATAAAAATAAAAAATTTACTGAAACTTTTGAACCTATTTGTACTTTTAGTAACAATGTGTGTGTGTGTCTATGTCTTTGACCTTTTATTATATTGATGGTGAAATAATATAGTAATATAAAATTAAATCTATACGATAAAACTTATAGAATTATTATCTAAGATAAAATTCATATGAGAGGAGCTTGAAGTTGTAAGTTTAGAAAAAATAAAATATAATTTTGTGTACTTCAAGGACTTAAACAAATACATTAATGAAAAAAAAACTATAGGTTTGTTTTCTTTTAACTCTTTACTCTCCTTCTATATATTTTCTCTTATATATAAATCTATAAGTTTAATTTTTACTCTCGTCAATGCTTTGGGAATCGTTATTGAAGCATATCCTGCATTCAACATAGCTAAGAAGAACAATGGAGGGACATCCAAATTGTGAGACATCATTATAATGGATATGAGGTACATCATTACAACACTACATAAATGCTCATAATTACCATTATAAATTATTGAACTAACTATTTTTTATAATAGTTCAAGTACCTTGACATTGTGGGACGATCTTGCTGAGAATGAAAGAAATTTGATAATGAAGCTAATAAACGAAAGTCCTATTATCACAGTTACACATTTTTCAATCAACACATTCAAAGGTAACTTATCACACAATATTGAGATTATTCACTTTATATTTTTTTATTATATCTAAATGAACATAAAATAAAAAATAATATTATATTTCAGGTTTGGGTCTTCAAACACAACCGGAATTTACATTACAAATTAACATTGAAATTGAAAGAGTCAAAGCATTACGATATTAGTTGGTTATTTATTTCTTCTTACTTACATTAGATTTTAATTATTTATTTTACTTAAAAAATATCATGACTGGTATGACATGATTGGTGGAAGCTAATCCATTATCAATTAGTTAAAAAATTAAATAGAAAATAAACAAAAATTATAACTTTCTTTATTCATGAAATCCATAATAAGGTCTAATTAATGATTGCGTGTTTGTTTATTTGTACATATCAACAACATATGGTTCCAATAATTTATTATGCTTTGACAGGTTTAAAGAAAATATAAATGACAAAGACATAGATGCTCTCATTTCAAGTTCAAAATATCAATTATTCAAAGAGGCCGAAAAACTTCCACTTGAAAACATAATTTAAAAATCCGCAATGGCATTCAAGGTATTAAATTATTAATTCTTTTTATATATTCATTTAATTTTTCTTTATTATATCACATGATTATAATTAATTTCTGTTAAAAAAATATATTTTGTCACTCAACTTGCAGAAAACACATTACTTTTTGAAGTAAGAATTATATAGATTAAAAAATGTTTCCAAACCATAATACAATGCATATAAGTAATGCAAGAAGAAAGTTGAAGTACAAAATGATGGACTCAGTTGTACTAATTGCAAAAGAAAAGAAACTAAATGCTTTCAAAGGTATTATTATATCTTTAAACATTCTATTTAAAAAAAATTACAAAGTGACAAATATGTGATTTTTTATTATTATGTATCAATGAAGTATAGTTATTTATACAGATTTATGATGCAATTTTGAGTTAAAAATATAACAAATAATGCATATCTAACAATATTTGATGATTCTCAATCATTAATAACTTGTTCAATAGATGAGCTAATATAATTAAAAAGTTAGGTAATACTTTTTTCCTCACTCGTAAAATTTATAGATAAAATAATTCATTTAAAATGTATTAATATTACTAAAATAAATTTGTCCTTTTTGTAGGACGAGGAGATGAATGAATTTTACGATAAAGTGACAAGTTGCAAAGGAAAATCGTTTCTTTTTATGATCAAGATAGACAGTAGTAAAAATGACATAGTCAAAAATAGTTTGTTGTGACAGCTATCAAAGATGTTTCACTTAAGAATGATTTATTTGAAGAAGAACTCAGAAATATAAAAAGCATAAAGTGTTAAAAATTTCCAAAAGAATAGTAACAGATTGTTTAAGAATGGTTAGAATTATTATAGGGGCAAAATTAACACTTGGTCCAATGGGCTGAACTGATATAGAAAATGGACCAGGCCCACGTCGACTTAAGCCCATGTATCAACAGAAAACCCAAAGGGGGCTAGGTCGTTAATTATCAAGGGTTTAGTCGCCCCGCCCCAAGGCTGCAAAACCCAAATCAAAAGCAAACTTACAACTCAAAAAGGAATTTAAATTCCTTAAGGCTCTGTTTGGTTAGTGGGAAGTAGTAGGAAAGGAAAAGAAACTGAAAATTTTTAAATTTTTGAGGAGTTTGGTTAAGCGAAAAAGGAAATTTTTTGGGAAAGTTAGATTCTCGTAACTACTAAACTTTCTCCAAAATATTTCGTTCAAAAAACTCCTAAAAATTTTACTTTCCTGCAAAAGTTGTACCTTTATTTCTCATGTTCCCATTATACCCACATACAGTTTCTCTCCACAGACTCCAAAAATGTGAGTTTTATTCTTCTCTAAATTGCTTAGTTTATACAATCATGGAGTATAATTTACAGTAATTTTTATATTTGTATATGTGCATAAAAGATTGATTCCTTTTATATATCTTTTTCTTCCATAGTTCAGAATGGTTGAAAGTGGTATATATATATACCACTGTCAACCATTATATATATATATATATATAAATTGAGTTTTTGTTGATCGTATTACAAGCAGATTGTTGGGTTTGTTGGCCGTAGCATTATGAGCAATGTGTATAATTCGAAAGCTCGCTAGGATCACAAGGGAGGATGCACTGAGTCGCAAGGTAATATATACGGTTTTTCTCCACAAACTCCAAAAATGTGAGTTTTTTTCTTCTCTAAATTGCTCAGTTTATACAATCATGGAGTACTAATTTACAATAATTTTTATATTTGTATATATGCATAAAAAAGTGATTTCTTTGATATTTTTTTTCTTCCATAGTTCAGAATGGTTGTAAGTGGTATATATATATATATATCGCATTACAAGCAAATTGTTGGGATTATTGGCCGTAGCATTACGAGCAAAGTGTCGAATTCAAAGGCTCGCTATGGATCACGAGGGAAGACGAACTGAGTCGCAAGGTAATATATACGGATTTGATTATAGTGAGGTTTTTGTTTCTAAATGGCATCATAGTTACACGAGAATGATCGATTAGTAAATTATTATTAACTATCTATCTGTTAGGTTTTCTTTCTTTAATTACCAATAGTGATATGTACCACTGATGATTCATCCTAATATTTTACTTAATTGATTGGAATATGGGACTTATAAAGAGAATGATAAGTACTAGCAGAAGATTTTTTTTATGATAATTAAGTGTTTGCAGTGTTATAATTGTATGTTCGATCTTCTTGTTCTTTTGATATTGAGCAAGTAAATGTTTTTTTAGGGTTCATGAGACTACCAACTATCCAAATTAAGTTACTTACAAAGAAAAAATGGATAAAAAAATGAAAACTATCTAAAATAAGTACTATATATAACGATACAAACACACACATGCATACACACTTTATAATCAATTGATGTAGTTCATATGATCAGGGGATACATATATAATGGTGTTAGTAGTTTATGTGATCAATTCATAAAACAACTTCTTGATTTGTAAAACTAAAAACCCGAATTATACACCCTGAAAATCTGGAGCAGGAGTTAATTGTTCTAGTAATTGATTATATAAAAGGGTTTTTTTTTTGTGAATTTGTTATAATTTTGTATTTTAACATTCTGAGTCATTAGTTTTCAATTCTATCAATATTTTTTTACCTCTTATTGTCAATGGAAAATAACAGAATACAAATTTTGATTTATCCAACTTATATATCTAATCAATTATATTTTCTAAATCGAATTTGTTGAAGAAGTGATCAAGCTAACCATATACACAAATTATCTGACTAGCTTGCTTAGCTTAATGAAACCTATATATATAATATTCTATTTGACGTATATATATAGGTTTGAAAAAAAATTGAGGTAGTGATTCGTGTGTGAGTGTGACTCAAAAAGTATATCAATTAAAAATTTACACACTTCGCAATAGAACGAATTCCTTACAGAATAGGGCTATCGAAAGGGGTATCGTACCTCAGGGATTATGGTCTGATGAGTTGGAATATGGAATTAATTCTAATTAAATTTAAGAAAAGAATTCTGATTTTTAAACTAAACTAATTAAAAAGATAGAATAAAATAAATCAAAGTAAAATAGATATTGAAGATAGTAAGAGAGAAATCTAGGGTGTTTGACTTCACCACTAACTCCACAATCAATGGTCAATTGAATCAACTATGGGGAATTACATCATGCATAAGTGGTGTCAGTGGCTACAAGCTCACCTTCATCCGTCAAGAAGATAACATATGATTAAAGCTAAGCCATGGACCATCTTCGATTGGCATGGGCCATCTGCCTAACTACTCTAATCTAGGGTGCAGTATGGTTCATCTTCTCTAGGCATAATCCATCAAAGCTCTTAATAATATATTCAGTGATTACCATTGTGTAATAATCGCTCTCATGATCACAGAAAATAAGAGAGATTGAGTTCAATAATAACTAAATATCTAAGATAAGATAAGAAATCATTGAGATTGAATTTACAAGACTTTTATTGCTCAATTCTATAATAAGAATCCTCTAAATTACACAATCTATGCATGTATATAAAGGTCCCCAATAATTAAAACAATCAAACCATTGATGCTTTGTTAGGGCTACATCAAAACCCTAGTGGATGAACTAGCCGCTCATGGTAGAAGAAGAAGCTTCAACTGTTGAGGAAGAAGGCATCATCTTTCTGAATTACGCGTATGACTTCATTCTCCAATGGCTCTGCAAATATGTTTCTGTTATCTTCTCAGCCCTCTCAGACTCTCCAATCTCTCTGTAATCTCCTCTCTATTCTCCCTCAATTCAGCCTCTTATTCTTCACTTTATTCCCCAAGAGAATACACCAAAGTCCTAATCCAATTAGGAATAAATTAGGGTTTCCCGCAGCACTAATTAGGTAGGTTTTTCCTACTGACTTCGGCCCAACTTTTGACCCACTAGAAGTCCGATTTACAGAATTTTCGTGAAATACAAAAGTGTGCAGAATCAAATTTCGTTTAACCCTACATGAAAATTATGTTTATTTGAGGCTCGAAAATAAAACTTATGGTCCATTTTCCAAAACGGGATTAAGACTGTATTATGCGCAGATTTGGGTTTCAGCCCGAACCTTCTTAAGCAACTGTAATTCTCTTGGACCTCTTCCTTGGGCTGAATTGAGTTAAAATAAATGGTTGAATGATTCTCCTTAGTGTAGGCTTCATCTACCCATCTTGGATGTCTTCTTTAAAAGCCCAAAAGCTTGGTTTTAACTGAAATAATCATTAAGGCCCTGAAAATACAGAAAACACTAAAACAAAGTAAAATCACAAAATAGTCTACCACTAAGAGAATAAAATACATAAGTTAAGAGGCTAGAATGCGTAACATTCAACACCTATCAGGTAGTCAAAAACTAATGGATGAAATATATAGTATTGCAACTTGATTAAAATATACTCTTGTTATTTGGTGCATTTATTAAAGAACATATATGTAGAGGTCAAAGATTTAGATTAAGATATAGATCCTATGAGTGTAGCGCCCTTGGGTTTTTCATTCTAATGCTTCATTGATACTTACTAGCTGCAGGTAATCTTCAGAATATGACACATTATGTGTATTTTTTTTAAAACTTAATTGCTATTATAATTATAATTAAATTTTATAGCAGTGAAGATAATATAATTTAATATTTGTTTTTGTTGTAGTTACAGCTTTATTTGAAGTTCATATATACTGGAGAATTTATATTTTGCACTGTTTTAGAGGTGAGTTTATATTATATTTTGTAATGTGTTAGATTAGTTGTCTAATTTTTACAACATATATTTTTTTCCCTATTTTTTGTCCTTGCTTGTTATTCTCTTTTAGTAAATACTTATTTGATTGTCTTTTTTTTTATTTTTAAGCTTTTCAGTTGTTAATAAAGAGTTACTTACAAAATCAGTATTTAATGTTAATTTATCTTTTATGATTGTCTTCTGTTGTTAAACTTGACAGATGGATATGAATGACGAATATGATGAAGAACTTAATTTCATTGTTGCAATGTCTGTTGGTACTGTAGTTATCTACATGGTGCATCCTACTTAGCACAATTTGATAGGAGGCCACAACGTAATTGTTATTTGACTCAACGTGAATTTATCAATGATGTCACACGATTTGATGAACATTGTCATAACTTATTGCGTATGAATATGGAATCTTTTTGAAGATTTGTATACATACTTAGGTGAACTGGGAGGTTGAAAGACACTGTGCATTGCAATATTGAGAAGCAGCTTACAATGTTTCTACACATTGTATCTCACAATGTTAAGAATCATAGTGCAAAATGTTACTTTAAACGGTCTGATGAAATCATATCTCGACATTTTAATACGGTCTTAAATGTAATAATAGACATGGAAGACAACTTTTTAAAACAACCTACTCTTGGAACAAAGACACTTAATAAGATTCGTGACAACAACAGAATGTTGCCATATTTTAAGGTGTCTTCTCATTAATTAAAATAATCTAACTTATTAATTAAAAATATTTATCTTTTTAACTCACATGACATTTTATTAATATAGGATTGTGTGGGAGCAATTGATAGTACGCATCTCCTCGCAAAAGTTCTGATCGAATATGTAGCTAGATTCTGTGGTAGAAAACAATGACCCTTACAAAATATATTAGTAGCTTGCACGTTTGATTTAAAATTCACTTATGTATTAGCTAGATGGGAAGGTTCAACACCTGATTCTAGAATTTTAGATTGTTCTATGCACAGAGAACATAAACTCATATGTCTTCCAGGTATTAATTTAATTTGACAGTATGTATAAATATCTTTTAAATTGATAAGAATTCACTAAAATTACGTATTGTAATTTGTATAGGTAAGTACTACTTGTAGATGTAGGTTTTCCTTTGTTGAAGCAATATATTACTCCATTCAAAAGTACACGGTATCACCTAAATGAAATACGAGGACGTGTACCCAGAACTCCAAACGAATTGTTCAATTATAGGCATTCTTCATTACGAAATGCAATTGAAAGAGCCATTGGAGTGTTAAAAAAATGATTTCGTATCTTAGTGGATGAATGCGATCAGACCGCTGTAATGGAAGCTTTTAAGATAGTAGTTCTTCGGAAGAAGGGTTCCATCAATCCCTGGTAAAGAATGCTCCGAAGGATATGGGCGAATTGAACTTCTGAGCCCAAAAGTACTTAAGAAAAACTATCTACAATTTTTCTCTCAATCTAAAGTTAGGGTTCTATTGAACAACCTCTCTCTCTTTCTCTCTCTCTCAAATTGCTGAAGTCAGGTTCTCTATTGAACAACCTCTTTTGCGATCAATGGAATGTTGCTCCATCATCGGTGAACTTCACTTTAATTATGTTTATTATATTTTCAATATATTTTTTTCTATTTTCTTGCTATATCCCAATTCAAGTCTTCTACCACGTTTAAAAAATTGCTATATTACTCTTTTATTGAGAGTAATTAATAAAACTATGTTAGTAGTTAAATGAATTTCAAAAAATTGCATCCACCATAAATTTTTATTTTAAATTAATTCCATTAAAATTTATTCAAATTGAATTGTTTTTTTACCTTGTCATGCTTATAAGATTGACGGGGATATCCAACTAAAAATAGTTATGTAACTAAAAGGAATGAACGCGCTAATAATTTATTCACGTTAATTAAAAATATATAAATAATTAAATATAAATAAATCAAATACATAGGCACATTTATAATAGTTTGTTCATAATACAAAAAATAGCCCACATTTTATTGGAATTATGAATACAACATGACCACATAACATTGTTGAAAGAACGGGAAAATAGGGAAAAAACAAAAAAAAAAGAAAAAGAAAAGAGAAGAAGAGAGCTCGTAGAGAGAGAATAAAACTCATCCTTGCTCGTGCATAGTACTTTGTGATCTAATGTTGCTCTTTCCTAAGAGCAGTGACAGTTTAATTTACACAAAGCAATTCTACTGAACTTGTAATTGTTTCATATACCCATTCTCGGAGCTCTGCAACGAACCGACAATGGCGACAAGGTATTGGGTGGTCTCTCTCCCCGTTCAAAACTCTCATTCCGATTCTCTTCTATGGGGTCGCTTGCAAGAATCCATCTCCAAGCATTCCTTCGATACTCCTCTCTATAGGGTACTTTACTGATCGCAACATATATATATAGACACTCATATACACACAAGTGAGATCTAATTTTAAATCGTTAATTTTGCAGTTCAATATCCCAGATCTCCGAGTTGGAACATTAGATTCTCTTCTCTCTCTCAGCGATGATCTTCTCAAGGTGAGAGCTTCCAAACCCAATTACACTTTTCGTCGCGATTTTGAGTCATTGTGTTGAGATTTGGTTAATTCGGTATGTGCAATGATGTACAGTCGAATAGCTTCATCGAAGGAGTATCTCACAAGATTCGGCGTCAGATCGAAGATTTGGAGAGGGTTTCGGGCGTGCTCAGTAGTTCATTGACAGTCGATGGTGTTCCTGTTGATTCGTACCTGACTAGGTAATCGGATTTGAGAGTGATCACGATTCGAAGAATTTGGAACATGTTTTTAGGTCAATTTAATTTTGATTTTCAATTGTAGATTTGTGTGGGATGAGGCAAAATACCCAATAATGTCACCACTCAGGGAGATAGTAGATGGCATTCATGTACAAGTTGCGAAGATCGAGGATGATCTGAAGGTATTGATTCCCATTTGTGAATTTACTACTGTATGTTATAGGTTATTACAACCAACCGTGTATGCATATGATTTACTTCTAGGTTTGATCTTGTTGAAACCTTATAATTAAAAAAGTTTGTTATTTTTACAAAATGCTATTACTACACTGTTGATTGGTCATCGATTTGTGGTATGATACTGTGGTTAAGAAACTGTAATGGATAGACACTTGTTTGAGTTAATTAATGTAACCCACCTGCCAAACATTTTCAATTATTTGTATAATTGTGCTATCTAGCAGTGACGTACTTTACTTTTCCATGCTTCAATCATGTAAATATTACCTCTTTTTTTTTTCCATTTTAACTGGAAGATCTACTGTAGCATAGGAAACTGTTTATTAACCCAGTCAACAAAGGTTATTTGTTGCTCAATCTATTTGGCTAAATATACAAGTTTTGGCTCAAAGATTTAGGCATCTGTTTCTTATATGTACTTATTCGTAAATAGTTTTCCACGGTGAACCTCGCATTGACCAAGTGAAGTATTTGCTGATTTACTTGTGTTAGGTTCGTGTTGCTGAGCATAACAATGTGCGCAGTCAACTCAATGCCATAAACAGAAAGCAGAGTGGAAGGTATGTTACATATGTCAGATTTGACATAATACAGATTCTTCATAGAGCAACTTTTCACAACCTAGGACTTCGATGTAGCTCGATTGCACGTTTGTATTGTGCCTCAGCACCTTTTGAGTATGTATATTTGCATGATAGGGAAAACGGAAGATAGTTGTCTTCTAAAGGTAATTACATTATCTATTGACCAGTCCTTGACTCCTTGGGCTGGATAAAAGATGGGTATCTGCTTATTCTTCCATATATTTTAGTAGTAAGCACAATTTAGCCCCCTCTCCTCCCAACCCAGTTCCCTCCCCCTACTCCAACAACCAAAAAATAAGGCTGTCAAGACATTGCTGTTATGTTAAACTTTGACAAAAACTGTATCAATGGCTTGCTAATTGTTGGAGGTTGGCTGTTCAACTCCTGGCAACGACAGGGCTGGCTAGGAACTGGAATAGGACAGTTTTTGTCGTTATAAAGGTATTAATGTAATCTGAAGGACCAGAAAATAAAGGGGAGGGGAGAGGTGTGTGCTTTCACAACATTTTTTTGGAGATTCTAGTACCTCATTTTTTATGTGCACATCAAATTGTTTTGTTATGCACTATTTATCTAGATATTTTGGCTGATTTGAATATTTTCTTGTTCCAGCTTAGCTGTTCGTGATCTGTCCAATTTGGTAAAGCCAGAGGACATTATCCAGTCGGAGCACTTAACAACCCTCCTTGCTGTTGTTCCTAAGTATTCGCAGAAGGATTGGTTGTCAAGCTATGAGACACTCACCACTTATGTGGTAAAAATTTCATTTGTTCTTTATGTTACCATATTTTGTAACTATGGTCCTCAGTTTTTGCCATGGTAGCTTTGATCGCTGCATTGCAGATAAAGTTTGCAAGCGTGCTTGGAAAAATCAACTTGTATGAGTTTCATATTCTCTGAAATTGAAAATCAACATCCTCTTGAATCATGATTTTGTATTTTATCAATGTTCCAAATAATTGAGTGCATCTTAGTAGTCTGTTTGGTATATTTTACGTACTTTTTGACTGAACTAATTGTTATAGGTTCCCAGATCCTCCAAGAAACTGTACGAGGACAATGAATATGCTCTTTATACTGTGACACTTTTCAGTCGTGATGCTGACAATTTTAGGACTAAGGCCCGCGAAAGAGGTTTTCAAGTGAGTTTGTCATTCGAGTAGCTCAATTGTTCTCATGGAAACAGTTTTATCTCATGCTTTGTAGAATTTGAGAATTTGTTACTGCTATTCTCTAGTGAGATAATGAATGCATGAATAGAATGGATGGATATTGATTTTGGTGCAAGGTGTTTTCTAATGGAGTGCATGCTTGATTCTGCATGTGACTCAGATTCGTGATTTCGAATATAGTCCAGAAACCCAAGAAAGTCGGAAGCAGGAGCTAGAGAAACTAATGCAAGACCAAGATAATTTAAGAAGCTCTCTTTTGCAATGGTGCTATAACAGTTACGGGGAGGTACTTTCATTTTCTCAAAGATTGTGTATATATATTTTGATTCAATCAATGCTAACGAAATTTATGGATTATATAATTTTTATTCTTGGGTAAGGGGTTCCCAATGATGGCCTTTGATTTGGTTCATAATGAGGAGAATTATTAAACATCATTGTCCAAATTTTATTCTATCTAAGGTCTACTGCATGATTCTTGTTCATCCATTATACCTATCTAGTTGCATTTTGATAACATTTTTTATTGTCTTGCCAAATAATACACCCACCTGTATTGCATATATGGGGATTTGAACCCTCAACCTTCCACTTTGGGAAGTTGATGAGATATCACTGGCCTACAAGCGTGGTGCATTTTCGTAAATTGTAACTGAAGGAATTAGACTTTATCTTAAAATGATGATTTGGTTTATTGGGTTGCCGCATATTATAAGTGGTGGTTTGCCGCATATACAGTCTGTTTGCAATATTTGTGATGAACCATTTGCCATTTGAATTGAAAATCTATATTAAATAAAGGAAAAAAGAGGTTAGGGATTGAAATGAGCTATGACGGTATGGTCTTGAAATTATCATCTAGACCATATGTCCAACATGAATTCAATCAATTTGCATCAACAAGACAAAAGGTGACCTGTTAGAATGAATGTGTTGAAAGGCAGAGATCAAATTATAATAACAGACGTGGGTGTTTTAGATCTTCAACCACAGCCAGTGAAGGAAAAAGTTTCACAAGCTGATCTCTTTTTGGGGTAGGGAAACTCCTGTCATGTATTGTATCGTTGCCTTGTGTGTGTGTGTGTGTATATATATGTATATATGTTTCCAAACAAAGTGACAATATTCAAGTGAAACTATTCAAATTTTTGTCAAGATGAAACTGAGAGATTTGTCGCAGGGATTGATGTTACTTTGAGATCCATTGTTGCAGAAAGAAGAAAACAAATAGAGAGAGAAAAATGTGCATGTTATCTTTTCTATTTGGTATATGGTGGTTGTTCTGTTAGCTTTTGGCAAGGTGTGTGTGCCAATGGCGGAGTGAAACAGGTCTGGCAGACTGCACACTTTTGCCTGAAGTGTTGCCTTTGAAAGGAGAAGAGAATAACCTTTGAAGATGCAGGACTTCCGGTTCGTAGGCTAGAAAAAAATTGGTTTTACACTCCTAATTCTGGATGACAGGGAGAGAAGATGCAGGACTTCCGGTTCATAAGCTATACAAAATTTGCTTTTACACTCCTTCTAATTCTGGATGACGGGGAGAGTTCCTGAAATTTTTATTTCTTTTATAGAATATTTAGGGATGACAAAATCACCTGACAAGCCGCCCCCCCCCCCCCCAATAGGCTCGGTATGGTAAGATTTTAAAGGAGTTAGGGCAGGGTAATGAGCTTTCCGCCCCACCCCGTTTATACAGCAAGTACAATGATCACAATCACCCACTTTTTTTCTATTATATATATATATATATCCTATTCATTAGGGTTTCAGACTTCTCACATATGGAATCCTCTCAGCAGCCCTCTCTCCACTTTTGGCCTTCCATCAACTGCTGCCCTCTTGTCTGGCAGTAGCTTCCGACGAAAGTAATCTCTCTCTCTCTTCCCTATGTCACGATCTCTTCTCTCTATGTCACGATCTCATCTTTCGTTCTCTCTATCTATCTCTTTATCTATATATATCTAGGGTTTCCAACTATCTATCTATGTTAGATCTAGGGTTTTTAATTCTCTATGTATGTATATATCTATTCTAGGGTTTCTGACTATATATATAAATCTCTATATACTGATTTCTTTGTGAAAATCAGATTTCCTCTCTCTTTCTCTCTTGTTCATGATTTTTATGTTTAGTTAGGCTGGACGGGGACGGGGACAGGCTATGCGCTTTACTTTTTCTATGGGGATGACCAATGAGATTGGTAGTACAAGCCCGTTTCAGGGTTGGGGCATTGATGGGACAAAGCCATCAATAATGGGGATGGGTAAGGTTTAGGTAAACCCACCCTGTTGCCATTGCTAAGGATGTTTGAGTTTATGACAGGAGCAAGGTTTGCGGTCGTAGACGCATTGTAACGGTCTCGGGCCTGTATTGGTGTAATGTGACGGAATCGGTTATTGCATTTGTGAATTTTTTCAACCTCACACATAGTGACCAAAATGCATCGATACGCGAATTTTTTACAACATAATTAGATAAAGATGGATTTTTAGTGAATTTTGATGAAATTTATTGGATTTTTTAAGATCATTTAGGTCTAGCAGTGACCTATTAATGAATTCTAAGTCGTTGTTGTTATTAAAAATGCTTAGTATTATACTTATGAAATTGATGAAAAAAAAACGTAGGTATGAAATAAATGAATACTCATATCATAGAACACATAATTTAGTTTTAAAATTAATGTCAACAATTTTGAGAATAATACATAATTAACCACCAAAATGTATGACATGGTGGATCTTGTTGATCTGGTTGGGAGTCTTAGAAGGATTGCCAATTTTGAGCTCTATTTGCATTGGGTGGAGGTAAAGGATTGATCCGTCATCTCGGTGTAACGTAATGGAATCGGTTGTTGCGGTTGTAATTTTTTTAAATCTCGCACATTAGCGCCAAAAATAAATTGGTACGCTACTTTTTTCAATACAATTCAATAAAGATGAGTTTTGGTTGAATTTTAGTGATTTTTATTGAATTTTTAAAGACTAAGTAGCACAAGTATTGACCTATTTATGAATTTTAAAAAGGATTTTAAGTTGTTGAAATTAAAGAGCCTTAGTATTTATACTTTTTACTAAATTAATAAAAAAATAGATTTTTAAGTATAAAATAAATTAAATCCATACCATATATAATATGTCGGGGAGACTATCTTAGCTTTTGTTGTAGCATATAATCTTATAATTAACATTTTCTATAAAGAGAGATGAACACTTAATAACCTTAAAAGTGGTTCAAATGTGAGCCAAATTGATTTCTTTTTAACTAGGAAGGTAGATAGACTAGCAAGCAAAGATTGTAAGGTTATTCCCGGAGAGAGTTTAACCTCACAACATAGGCTCCTTGTTTTAGATGTATGTATAAAAGGGCAACCAAAAAGGAGAAAAAGAACCATAAACCCAAGGACTAGGTGGTGGAATTTAAGAGGGGAGAAAATGAATTTATTTAAAAATAGTATGTTGTAAAAGAAGCAACATGGAATGTAGAAGATGAAACAAACTTAATGTGGAATAAGATGACTACATATATAAAAAGAGTAGCAAAAGAAGTTCTAGGATAATTAAAAGGAACGAGACCATCATTTAAAGAAACTTGGTGGTGGAATGAAGAAGCTTAAAAAATCGTAAAAACAAAACGGGAATACTATAAAGTTTGGTAAAAAACTAGGAATAGTGAAACCTTTAACAAATATAAAAAAGTAAATAAAGAAGTTAAGAAAGTAGTAAGTGAGGCAAAGCATAGAGCGTATGATGATTTTTATTCTAAACTAGGTACAAAAGATGGAGAGAAGAATATATATAAACTTGCCAAGCTAAGGGAGAGAAAAACTAGAGATTTTAGCCATATTAAATGTATTAAGAGTGAAGATTCACGGGTTTTAGTAAAAGACGATGAAATTAAAGAAAGATGGAAAAGCTATTTTGAGAAATTGCTAAATGAAAACCATATAAGAAGTTTAGGCTTAGAGGAAAATGTTAGAGATGTTATATTTTTCGGTAGGGTTAAGGAGTGAGAGGTTAGGAATGCCTTAAGGAAGATGAAATTGAGGAGGGCTTTAGGTCTCGATGGCATTCCTATTGAGGTGTGGAAGTGTCTAGGAGAAGTTGGCTTGTCTTGGTTAACAAAATTGTTTAATAAAATTATAACAACTAAGAGGATGCCAGATGAGTGGCACCAAAGTTTTCTTGTACCTATATACAAAAATACAGGGGACATACAAAGTTGTAATAATTATCGTGGTATTATATTAATGAGTCACACTATGAAACTATGAGAGAGAGTGATTGAACAACGTCTAAAACAAGAGATGGAAGTGTCGGAGAATCAATTTGGATTCATGCCGGGTAGGTCCACAATGGAGGCTATTCACTTGTTGAGGAGACTAATGGAAAGTTATAGAGAGAAGAAGAGAGATCTCTATACTATTTTTATTGATTTGGAGAAAGTCTATGATAGGGTACCTAGAGACCTAATATAGAGGGTTTTAGAGAAGAAAGGAGTCACAAAGGGATACATCAACACAATAAAGGACATGTATGATGGGTGTGTAACTATAGTTAGAACGCCTGTAGGGGAAACAAGCGAATTTTCAATCACGGTAGGCTTACACCAAGGGTCAGAGTTAAGTCCATACGTTTTTGCTCTAGTGATGGATGAGCTGACAAGACACATCCAAGATGATATTCCGTGGTGTATGCTGTTTGCCGATGATATTGTCTTAGTTGATGAAACTAGAGAAGGAGTTAATGCCAAATTGGAGATTTGGAGAAAAACTTTAGAACTAAAATGGTTTAAGATAAGTCGAAAGAAAACTGAATATATGGAGTGTAACTTTAGTAAATTTAGAAGGACAAATGAGGATGTAGTGAGGATTGAGAATCAAGAGGTTCAAAAAAGTGAACATTTTCGCTATTTAGGCTCAATTATTCAAAATGAGGGAGAAATTGGAGATGGCGTTAATCATAGAATAAAGGCAGGGTGGGTTAAAAGGAGAGGTGCATCTAGTATATTGTGTGATAGGCGTATCCCCTTACCGAATGTTGGGCAGCTAAACAACAACACCTACACAAAGTGAGTGTTGCAGAAATGCGAATGTTGAGATGGATGTGCGGGAAGACTAGAAAGGATAAAATTAGAAATGAACACATTCGGGAGATGGTTGGAGGAGCACCAATTGGAGATAAAATGAGAGAGAATCGGTTAAGATAGTTTGGACATATGCAAAGAAGACCCTTAACTGCGCCAGTCAGGAAAAGTGACATAGTCCAAATTGAGGGCAATGCCAGGGGAAGAGGAAGAACAAAGCTAACATGGGTAGAGTTAGTAAAGAAAGATATGATAGCATGTGGATTAACTGAGGAGATGATCTTAAATAGAGCGGAATGGAAACATCGGATTCATGTAGCTAACCCCAAGTAATTGGGAAAAAGGCTTGGTTGTTGTTGTTGTAGATATGTTTCATGCTATTTTGTTAAAAATATTATCATTCTCCATCATTATTGTAGCCTGGAATTCATATACATAAATACATCCGTGTGTGTATGTTTTACCCGGTAGAGGTATAAAGATAAGTTGGACAGTTACTGTCTATGGGGAATGCAAGATTAGCAAAACTTGAATTGGAAATGAGGAAGATGTTAAGACTAATAGCCAAGAGACTGCAAAGAATGACCATTAATGTTAATCAGGCTTAATTACTCATGGTATCGAAGCAAGGTGGGTGAAGTAGAGGAGTAGGAGTGCTGTGTAATTAATGTATACCTATCAATTTGAATGAAATTTCTATTATACTTCTGGAGGAACAACTATATTTTATAGAGGATGTTTTTGCAGTCAAAACTATGTTTATAAAATGTGATTGAATTATGGATTTGAGATAGATGTGTGACAAGATATAGAGACAAAATTAGATAAATTTTGTAAAGTTGGAGGTAGCAAAAACTATGGACAAGATGATTGAAACTCGATTTAGATGGTTTGGATTCATTGAAGAGCAGTAAGTGCAACTATGAAGAGTGGCATTCTAGGCTAGGTTGGACCTCTGGGAAGATTAGGTTGAATTATTGGGAGGGGGAAAGAAGACATTGGTTGAGTTTGAGTGAAGGAGACATCGTGTTTTGCGCTGTATATGGTATTCAATGAAGTGAGAAGAAATATTTTTATGGCTAGGCATAAGTACTAGGAATTGGTTCTTGCTGTGTTTTGTTTATCATCATTTACGGGGATTATCTCTTTATACATCAATTGGTGGTTGTGGTTCACTTTTCTAAAGATCAAAAATCATTTAGAATTGATGGGGGTAAAAAGACTGTAGGCTCTAAGGCTCTGATAGAGAGTCAACAACACCCCCCCCCCCCCCCCCCCCCACGCGGGGGGGTTGAGTAGGTCTTAATGGTTGAATTAACTAATTTAACTACTTTTTTAATTTCAAATAAATTGCCAGTAAAGTGAAATTTAAACAAACACAAGATCTTGGACGATTATTCAATCCATTATGTGTCAATATCATCAAACATTCAATCATAAGCAATATAAAGTAGAGTAATAGCAAGCACAATGGACATGAGATCTTTTACGTGGAAAACCCTAAATGGAAAAACCACAGGATTTGGTCCAGTCAAATCAAAATTCACTATAAGAAAGAGATTACTCTAGGTTAATAGTAAAAATATCCCAGAACCCCTAGTTACCTTTTGACAGACTGATTCGTTAAACTCACATTTAGAGTCTCCAGACACAGTCGGCTCCGTCAACAGATTGCACTCCTCACCCAATCCGCTTCTTCAATAATACTTTTGATCTCCAGACCAGTTATCTATGATTGATTCTTCATTATATATATAACACTCACCAATCTAATGAAGAATGATTAATGAATGCAAAAATAAAAATATGTATGCACTCTAGCCTTCCAATAAGCTTCATGATCTCTCTAGTCCGTATGTCTATGGGTTAAACGAAATAATGAGCATGTCGTATGCCTATAGGCAAAGAATAGTAGAGAGATTAGGGTTTTTGTGTTTTAATCCACAAGGAAACTGTTCTTTTTAGAGTGTTTGATTGATTGAGGACTTATGTCCCCTTTGATTGATCCATCGATCGATCAAAGTGCCACGTCATCTATACTTGGAAAATTTTAGAAAAGAAGTTTCAAAAAATAATTTAATGCAATTCAATTAGGATTTTTGCAAATCAAAACATGAAGTATAAGCATGAACCCTATTTTGGTAAGTGCATATAGTAGTACCAATTTACCTTTATACCCTTGGATTCGAAGATTACCATTCTGCCCTTGGTTGTAGCTTTAATTCCAATTCCTCCCTTGGACAAGAGACAGCTAACTTGACACTAGCTTATGAATATCTAACTTAAACTAAAAAGAAAAATAAAATTACGGACTCTAGTTTTGATCACGAAATATGCCAACGCAAGTCCTATTGACCTAACAATCTCTCCTCTGGCAATTCTGTGATAAAACCAATTGAAAACCGAACAATACCATGGAAATAAAAATAAAAAGATTTAATCAATATAAAAAGCTGACATGCATTCTCTCCCTTTTTATCACAAAATTGACAATTTTTTTATTGAAATAAAGTAGAAGAGAACACATATACAATTAATTCAGTATTCCATTAATATAAAACTTGGCTGAAAAGATAGTGGAAACTGCAACTAAGTTGTATTGACTTGTACAAAAAGTTGTAGAATGTGTCCTAAACATGTAGATTAATCCTAAAAGCATCGATTAATCCTAAAAGCATCACTTAAGATAAAACAACAAAATAGTAAATATATATAAAAATAAAACCACCAAGGATTTGGACCATCACCACCACTACCGCTTGCTGAAGCACCTTTAGAATTTTTGAATCAAATCCTCAATAGGACCAAGTCGTAGTGGACATTGTGCAAGTATTAGAGGAGCTCTTGGTGATTAGTGGCTTTGCTTGCGGGAAGTGCATCAAGGTGTGCTGTGTAATCAACATCCATGTTAAGCCGAAAGTTAGGTATCCTTTGCTCAAAATGGTGGATGTCATCAGTGGTAGCGTATGTGCCTTGTTGATGTGAGACTTGCGGTGATGCTTCTTTTTCTTTTTGTTGGGGGATTGCTTGCTCCTCTTCTTCTTTTCATCCGAACCAACATTCACATGTTCGTAAAGTAGCTTGGATGAGAGGTGAGAAGTGCTTTGAGTTATGGATGTGCGATTGAGAACATTCTTGGATTTTGCCATCTTTTCATGAGGGTTAAAGTTGATAACATCGATGAGGCGACATATGGTCTTTGGAAATGGTAGTGCCTTTCTCTTATAGCTATTTGTACCAAAATACATCATAAGCCTACATATGGTGGGGGGAAGATCGATGGCTTCTCTAATGGCAATGTAGCAGAGAAATTGAAGCCTTTTGAGTAGTGAGTTCGGAGTGATGCCAATGTTATACTTAACATTTTTTTAGATCTTGATATTGTGCCTTCAAGTGGGTAGATTTGAACTAAGTGAAGTCACACAATTGAATGTTGCACAAAACAGTATTAATGTTAGTTGTCTTTGAGTTGAACATCTCACTCCGAGGTAGGACTAATCCTTTCTCGGGACGAGGGATGCTAGTGGTCGAACTTATCAACGTTGGGTCTACCAACAGCTCTACATCTTTGTAGGACATCTTAAAGGACAACTTTCTGGGTTTACCGTTGATCAATTGAGGTATCGATTGAAGTATACTGAGTACCTATGCCTTGTGATTTTCAACTTTCGATTGATTTGAGATGTTGATCGATGTCTTTGGCTTCAATTGATTGAGGCATCAACTCTGGATTCGGTTGATTGATTGAGTGGTCAATTGACATTTACTGTTTTTGAAAATTTTGTTTTTTTTTTGAATTTTTATATTTTAAAATTAATTTTAAAGCCTAAAAAATACAAACCCTAATCCAATCTCTAAAATCAAGTTAAACTTGAAATCTAAAATTATTTTGGTGATTCTTGTGATTTTTTTATTTTGGGAATTTAACTTCTCAGTATAACAATAAATAAACATATATAAAACCTATATCATGCCAAAAATCTACCAAGTCAACACTCGGTATAATTCAAATCATCCTCTATTGAAATTAGAACACTACAAATTTTGTGATTTTCAAACTAAACAAAAATATAAAACGACATCTCTTTTCAAAGTTTAGTGCATTTTTAAACTTTTAGTAACAAATTCAACTCTTAACAAGGCAGTCTTCACATGTGTATCAGTTCACATTTCAAACATGTGAGCATACAAGTGTTAGTGTGTGTCAAAGACTTGTTGAATCTACCATTACCTGAAAATAAATAAACTAATGTTTACTAAGAGATTGCTGATTCACATAAATGTCTAGTATTCAATCTAGAAATTGTCTTCTACATGGATAATTTTTGACATGAATTTTACATTGATTTTCTCGAAAAGTTAAGGCATGATTACTCTAATGCTACATAAGTGGAAAAAATCTGAAGTTATACTGCATATACTACTAATAGCCTTACTTATCAAAAACAAATATATACTACTTATAGCCTTAGGATTTTAGATTTTACCGGTTTAATTTCCCCAAGACTCTTTAGTCTTCACTTGGAAATTATTTTTTCAACTGATTTCTTACGGTTTTGATGCCCCAAGAAATCTAAAGGAATCTTGACATAATTAAGTCATCCTTGTTAACCCATACAGTGTGATCTTCATTGTTGTATAAGAGGAATTATCTTTTTGAACATCTTGAGTTTCTTTGGTGGGCAACATTCAAAGATATCCTCTTATTATACATTATTCGAGTAGCATCTTGTTTCCACATCTTTCCTGCGTTGATAGCAATAAAAGCTTTGAATGGCCAAGTTCATCACAATATTAGTAATAAAGTGTAGGGAGCTGATTGTTCATTCCATTTTGACCATTTTTCCTCTGAAAGGAGAACCTGTGGAACTTTGACTTGTTTCTTTCTTATTTCATTCTTATGAGGAGTGTTTATCATGATTTTTCTTGGCTAGAGTTGGGGGGGAGGAGTAACTAAGACTACCTTAGATGCTGAAGGTTGATCATAACCAAAACTAGACTTATAGTTTGAAGAATTTCCTATGGCAAGTACCTTATCTAAATTTTGAGTAACCTAGAAACTACTTCCATGGATTTCTTCAACTCATTTTCTAAATTTTAATTTTTTTGAAGTTTGCTGATTTTAGTTTTAGAGCTTCACTAGCTTCTTGTTCTAAGAATTTAATCTTTCCTAGCAAATCTTTCTTTTCTTTTTCCAGTTCATTAATGAAGGATAAATTCTTAAATATTTCTTTTTCAACTTATATGGTGTTCTCAAAGTTATTTATTTTCTCCTTGAGACTTTCATTGGATTTCTTAGTTTGTATGGCTTCCTCAAATAAATCGTTGAAAGCAAGTTGAAGCTTGCTCAGAGCTTCATCTTCATTTTTAGGTTCATTATGGATAAAACTTTCATCATCATCTTCTGTTTCAGTTTCTAATTCTTCAGTTGTCTTACCAATAGTCATGGTTGAGGTATCAACTATTGCCACCAAGGCAACTAACCTTCTACTTCATAATCATTAGAAAATTCTCCACTTTCATATTATGAAGAATCAGATAGTGTGGCTTTCATGGCCTTACCTTTGCCCTTCTTTTTAATCTTTCTTGTCATTTTTACACTTCTTAGGACTCCTTTTTCTCCACAATCCAGCAAGTAAAAATGCTAGATTTTCTCTATTTTATCTTTCCTAGGTTCACTTTTATCTTTGGAGAAATTTTAGAATTTTTAGATTTCTTCGAAAATTTTATATTTTCTAGTCAGCCAATTTATTTTTAAAAGAGGAATATTCAGCTCATAGGTTTGAAATAAACAGACGAAGTTAACTACCTTAACTGTTACTACATCTTTACTTTCTTCAATAGCAATGACTTTTGACTGAAACCTAGGAGGAAGGGATCTAACTATCTTTCTAACAACTTTATTTTCTCGTAGAATATATCTGCTATTAACGTTGTCATTTAGCTTAGCATAGAATTCATCAAAAGTTTCTCTCTTCCATATTAAGATTTCAAATTTTGTACTCAATCTGAAGCTTAAAGATCTTAATAGGTGTCGTACTGTCATGTACTATTTTAGAATTTCCCAAGCTTCCTTAGCCAAAGTACAATTAGTTATTCTAGCAAATTCAATAGGTGTGACAACAGCGAGAAATGCGTTTAGGCTCTAGAATTATAGTTTGCCTCAGGAAGTTCCTCTTTTGACCAATCCATGCTAGGTTTTGGAACTCTTTTTCTAGTAGGTAGTGTCCAGCTAAATAGCACGGACATGGATACGGACTCGGGACACGGACACAATACGACATGGATATGGCGACACGTCAAATTCTTAAAATGTAGGACACGGATAATATACATATTAATTATCATTTATAAATTTATTAAACAAGACAATTAGAATGTGTTATATAATTTAGAGGAGATAGCTATAAAAATATCCTGATATTATATATGTTATTACCTTCTCACTTGTGTCATTGTAATTATATAGAAGTGTCATTACATGTTATGACATGTATATAGTGTTAATTTTCTCTTAAAAGAAAAAGAGGTTGGACGCTTTGAACCATATTTGTATCATTTTCAAGATTGTTATATGTTTGTGCTGGGGCAGCGGAATGCAATTCAATTAGGATTTTTCCAAATCAAAACATGAAGTATAAAAGACCCTATTGCGTGAGGGGTTTCGATTGTTGCATATTTCCCGATCAATTATGTACATTTATCAATAAATATTTACGTATACAGGTACATGCATAATGTATATAGTTTGTTCTTCAGAGCGGTGTGGTTACCAGCTTATAGTACCCCAAGTGTCCTTTATGGATCTAGTCATGATGCCCATGTTGGATTGACATTCTCAGATGCAATGGCTATAAATTTTAGTGACTTCTGGTATACTGTAGTTCACTAACAAATGGTATTTGTGCAATGGCATGATAGGGGCACCTCATAAAGTGAACATTGTATAATGACTACTGTAGACAGCACTATAATAATAATGATGATGATGATGATGATGATTCTTGTTCTTTCCACTACACTGCTCTTGTGCTCTCTCTAGGTCTATAATTGAGACTCATTATTATTTTCTTCTCCTACAAGAATAAAAAAATTGAGGATGCATGTTTCAAGAATTTGTTTGACTGTATGTCCTGTAGGTTTTCAGCTCTTGGATGCACTTCTGTGCTGTACGTATCTTTGTGGAGAGCATTTTGAGATACGGCTTGCCTCCATCTTTCTTGGTATAAACTTTTTTATTCCCCCTTCTTCTGTACTTCTTTTCTTATGTTATGATTTGAATTTCTTTGCTAAGAAGCCATTGTTGAATTGATTGCAGTCTGTTGTATTGGCGCCTTCTGTGAAAAGTGAGAAAAAAGTTCGTTCTATTCTAGAGGGACTGTGTGACGGTACAAACAGGTACTTAATGAGGATTATAGATTCTCTCTGTTATTTGAATGAGCTCTTGTAGCTAGGGGTGACAATTCGTGTTCTCATGTCGTGTTTGTGTGGTGTCGATCTATAAGTATTCTACTAAACAGCTCAACCCTAACCCTACCTATTTAATAATCGTGTCAGAGACCCTCAACACTAACCCAACCCATTTATTAAATGTGTTACTCGTGTCGACCCGTGTAACCCGTTTAATAAACATGTCCTATAATAACATGACTTATTTAATAACCTTTTTAATCTGTTTAACTTATATGATATGAGTTTTTCCACTCTTAAAAATCTCTCTAAAGATCATATAAAAAATAAAGTACATATCAATACATAAATCCTAAAATCAAACTATATTATACATTTTGTATCTGTATATAAACTCAAAAACATATTAAGGTGATTCAACAACTGGAAAGACCCCATCTCATCCTTACATTTTATGACTACATTAGTAATGTAAACAAACAAATAGATTATAAACAATTGCAATATATATAACTATGTATATATAAATTTGTATAAAACCATAATATATGAATAACTCATGTCGTCATCGTGTTGTAATCATGTCACGGGTTAGACAACTTAAACCCAAACCTAATCAAATTTTTGTGTGTCGTGTTCGTGTCGACCCATTTATTAAACATGTCGGTTTACCTCAAACCCAAACCCGCTTAATTTGTGTCGTGTTCGAGTCGTGTTGTCGTGTCGTGTCGTGTCCAATTTTGCCACCCCTACTTGTAGCCTTTTTGTCAAAAATTGGGCAAACTAGTCAAACCATGGTAACAATCTTACTTTAGGAACAGAGCCTGGTTAGAATAAACAAGGGCCTTCAATGAATAAATTTTCAACCCGAATCTGCTTTTGGAGAAGAAAAAAGAATTGTTTCCGGTGCAATTTCCTTTAGGTGTGTTTTCTCCCTGAAGGGGAGAAAAGTAAGATGCATCCAAATAGGTCTTAACATAGTATCTAGACTATATTCTAACTAAATGTATGAACTTGGATTCATTTATTCAAGATTTTTCCATATAAACTACTAGCAATATTTGAAGGATCTTTATAGAAGCGCTCAGTTGGAAAGGATACTGCAAGTGCTTCATTGCTAATTATCAATTGTCCTATGATGGTCTTATCCCATTTAAGTCTGCCCTTGAGGCTGAAATCTCTTGGCACGTGTTCTGTGAGTCGATATTTTCCCATCTCAATACAGGAGGAGTTGAATGTTATGGGCCACGTATCTTCAATTGTGGCAGGGCCACCTAAAACACTCTCATTTCTGTCAGATGTTTGATTGCCATGTTTATTGTGATGATGCTAATTGATTTATATATACAACTGCAGCACGTTTTGGAAATCTGAAGATGAAGGAGGGATGGGCGGTTTTGGAGGTGATGTGGATGCCCATCCTTATGTCTCTTTCACCATAAATCTCATCTGAGAGAAAAAAATCATGAGCCACTGTTAATTTTCCCAAGTCGGATTGCATCAGCCTGCAAAAATAAGAATACATATTTAAATCTTTGTATAATAGAATAATTAACCCAATTCTTTGCTTATTTAATATATCTGCTGCTTGTGGTAACTCTCCTTTTGAAAATGAATTCTGGGTTCGTAGTTCTTCCGGAAAACCCTTTTCTCTTTTCTTTATAGAAGTTTAGTTTTGTCTATGGGAGTGTTTGGAATTGTATTGGAAGACTTGGTTTGAAGTTTTTGACTTTAAACATTGGATTTGGGGGAGAGTGAATATTGTATTTATCGGAGTTTATGATCTTAGTGTAAACTCTGAAGATTTCTCTGTGGTGCATTTTGTCTTTCAAATCTTCGAATAGGATCAGAAATTATAGTCCTCATTCAAAAAGCCACCCCTTCTCTGTTTGTGCAGGCGTATTTAATTAACAGTCTGCTTAAGAGCATGCTTGATTCAGTTATCTGATATATATATTTTTTTATGACTTGGGATCTTTTTTGTTTTAACTCTGTTTAGACAACAGTTGATTGAACTAAACGTATTTCTTATTTTTTTCCTAGTTGGGAGACACTTTTTTGCTTACACCGGGCTCGAATCCCTCCCCTCCGAGGATGGGGAGGTTATACCATTAGGCTACAAGTCCTAAATGTATTTTGGTGACTCTGTTCTGGCTTGTGATTTGGCTGGGCCTAGCCCTCCTGGTGGCTGGAAAATAACACAGCCTCCAATAATCACAGGTTGAAGGACTTGAAGCTCGGTTCCATTTCTTGGGTGCGGGGCCTATGTTTGGTTTACAGGTGAATTTACTCAAAATGTTGGCATTTATTAATAATGTCGACACTTCGAGAAACTTGGGTTGGTACTTGTGATCGTAACCAAACACCCACATAAAAATAAAGGTGTAGTCAAAGGCAGACAACTACTAGGGCAATGGTCCCAGTATTCTTGTTGTTTGCTTAGCCAATTGGTAATTTATGGTGGAACCATTTAATTTTCTCTATTTGGTGATGTCAGCATTCCACACTAGTTTTCTACAGTTTTGATTGTACGTTAAAAAAAAAAAAAAAACTGGAACATACATTGTATACTTGCAAGTAGACACGTAATTGAATCCAAGGGTCATCTGAAATAGTTTAGGGTTGATTGCAAAAAAGCCCCTCGAACTATGGGTAAATCAACATATAATCCCCTAGATTAATTTTTTTACACAAAACCCCTTAAAACTATGCCTTTTGTATCAAAATGGCCCATCCCGTCTATTTGCGCTTGAGAAGTTAACGGTTAAGTGCCCCATGCCTGTCTTGTGAGGGAGAATTCCAGCGGAGGGAGAATTGCACAAGCACACGAATGATATACAATCAAAGGGATGGCAAGCAAGGAATGATATAATGTTACTTTTGTGGCTGTCTTACAAATACATTCACAAATTTAGAGTTTTCTTTATTTTCAGTTCATTTTCAGAAACATTTGTGGAAAATTTCAAGAATTGGTTTGTATTTGGATTCAAAGTCAGAGAATTTTGGAGAGAGAAGAGAGGGTGTTTGCAAATATTCCGTTTGTAAAACGGTTTTACAGAGAGCAGTAATATATGGTTGTGGCACGAAACGGTGTTGTTCTGATTATGGATAAAATAGTCTTTTAATAATTTTGTTAACTACAACTGACAGTTATGTCCTTAAGTATGTATTTTGCTTAATTTAAGGGGGTAAGTTGTACTTCAAAGGAGTTATTGATTTGTTAATCACCGGGGATGACAAAACACCCTTCCTCGTCGAGTACCTGTCCCGTTTAGATTAGTTATGAGAGTGGTTAGATAGTTTTGGGTGGGGATGAGGTTTAGGATTGAAAACCTGCGCAGTTGCTGGATGAGGATGAGAAAAGGTTACCCCGTCCCACCCTGTCCAGTTTATACTGGGAAATTATAATTTACCCTTATAATATATTTTATATTAAAAAATATTAGGTATATATTAAGTAAATCCTATGTTATTATATTTCAATCAATCACTTGAAACTTTCGCAGCTCAACCAACATCTCTCTTAGAACGCATATGCCTATGCATCTCTCTCTTCTCATATTCCATATATATCTCTTCACAATATTAAGAATATTGTTGCTTTTAATATTCTTTTGTATAATTCTTATTTGAGAACATGTATTATTATGATGTTCCACAATAATGTTAAATCTCAAATTCCAATTGAGAATTCGAATCTTTTTCTCATCCTCGTAAGAGAAAAATGAATTATTATCATGGTTAAAAAATTGTTTCATTATTTACATTCATTAGATTCGTAATACAATTACAAAAATACTCTCCTAACCTCACCCCGTCCCATTAATAAAATCTTTTCTAAATGGGAGCAGAGATGGGGTAGGGTCTCCTAACCCGTTGCCATTCCTACAAATTTACTGATAGTTGGATGGGATTTATTGCTGTTAATCTAAAAGTTTATATATATATATATATATATATATATATATATATATATATAATGCCATCGCAAGCTTGTGCCTACAATAGTCGGCAAATTGGACAAATATGCATGCATAATATGTACCGAAACCAAACATAATTAAGTGTTGATTGAGGATGATATGCCACGTGTCGGTTGCCCATGGATTTCAATTTTATAAATAGGGAATTGTACTTGAAGTCATATATATATATGCATTACGACAATCATTTTAATAATTATTAAGACACAAATAGTAGTTGTGTTGAATTTTAGTTAAGGGCAAAACATGACACCCACATTTAGATGTCGGAAAAAATTATTTAGTTTCATTTGAGATACAAGATGTAATAGAATAACTAAAAACGGAAATAGAGAAAAAAACAAAATAAGGGTACTCAATGGATTACTATTAAATTTAGTATTTAAAGTAGCTAAACACTTTAGAATAATATTAAATTTAGTAAAATCATAATTCAATAGTTTTTATTTCAATCTAAGCTTGATAAAACTAGAGCCCATTAAAAATGTTCATGCTATGGATCATCATTTTCCTATAGTTTTCAACAGATGATAGGATTTGAACCTACAGTATTTAATCTATTCAATTGAAAATTCTTTGAGTGGCCTTAGTTTATTCAAAGTGGTAGTATGATAACCAACTATAATAAAGGGGATAAAAAAGGTCTATATATCTCTCATTTTGGTAGGGTTCAAGGCAAAATTTAATTCTTTTAAGACTTGAGCATTGGTTGTCTTTTTAATCTTTTAAATTCTTCCATATGTAACAAATTGGTTATAATAAGTGCCACAATTTCACGTGGCATATATTTTAATAAAATGGAATGTTCATTCCTTGACTTTTAAAGAGACATTTCAATATTTTGAGGGAATAGTTATTCAAATTAAGGGAATAATCATTATAATTATTTGGGGATATGAAACATGAGAAAGTGAATGAAAAGTTGGGATGAACTCTTCACTCCATTTCGTTCTATTCTATTCATTTCATTAAAGCTTGTCAAACATAGCACACTAGCACTATATATATATATATATATATATAGATGATCTCTTGCTCATCGGCGATCAAGAAATTCTTTCACACCATGTATCGTAATAATTGGATATGATTGCAATAATTTTTGAAAGTTATCTTTTTTTTACACCAGATTATATCGAACACTAAGTTCTTGTTTACCGATAAACAAGAGATCATTACTCTGTCTATATATATATATATGTAGTCCTAGTCCTCTAAACTCTTAGGCTTCATATTCTCCACATTTTGACAGGATAAAAAAGATTGATTCTTCAGGTGGACGCAAGCTAATCCGACTCAATTCGTATCTTATTGTTTTGGTTCAAGATATTAACAACCAAACATACTAAGAAAAGACAACAACACATAAAAGCAGGAGGAATCGAGACTGTAGACTAGATTTGGACAGGCCATGCCTTAGATGCAACACATGAGGACACCACCTTATTAAATCAGTGTCACCTTCAACCTCTCTCTCTCTCTCCTCTCACTCTCTCTCTCCAAAAGGAGACAAGGCAATTCAATGGCAAGTGCACCATACCATGCAACCTTGCTCCTCCTACTTGTAGTGGACCATGGTCGACCCGACACCATTGGCCCCAAACGAAGACTGCACCGTCCCAACAGTGATACCTAAATTGGCCCCGCCAAGGACCATCCTTGATTGGGATTGATAATGAGTTTGATAATTCCCCCTTCCATCCTTCACCGAAAAGAACAAAGAATTGAAAGAGATGAGACAATCAACTTTTAATTAAATATGTATCTAGTCAATGTGTCCCATTCAGGGTTTAAAAAGAAATGTTTTCTAATTAGCAATGATATGTTTTTTAATTAAATGTTTTCTCTTCTCTATTAGATGAATGTACTTCAAACAATTGTTTATATACTATTTTATTTGGGCTGCTCGTTATTATTCTAAATACTCGATGTAGAAATCTTAGTTGGTGGATAAAAGAACCACTGTCGAACTACTGAGACTAAGGGACTCACGATCTCATATCGTCTGGGTGTAGAAATGGAATATGCTATATCTGTTGGATTTCATCTCCAAATGGTAAGAAGCCTTTGAAATAAAACCAAAAATTAGCTTATATATTAAAATTAAAAAGAATTAGCATATAGTCACATGCTGGTTTCATACTCAAAACAAACATGCCGCTAATCACTTTTACATGTCCCTTCGATGGAGTAGGTATACAGTTCAATCGTTATATATCATCCTACGTGGTAGGGCAAAGTAACAATTTCAAAGTCCTTGTTGTGGGTGATAAGCTTGCGTGGAACGCGGCTAGAAATAGAATAGTGTTCATGTTGTCTTTGCAGTATTTCTATACACACTTTAATATATAACATTTATCTATATACACACACATTATCTTCAAACTTAAGTGTGAATATATATATAATATTGCGTGTTTATATATATATATATATATATGATCAATGTTGCTTTTGTTTACCGAAAGAGATGTATTTGTGAACATGTATAATACGTGTGTGTATTTTATAACCAATGATGTTGTTGGTTTTTTTTTTCCAGAGAGAGAGAGAGAGAGAGAGAGAGATTATGATCAATATGTATAATATATGATGAAAGAGACATATCTTGGATGAGAGGATTATGGCCAAGAGAGAGTTGTTTGAGAAAATCGTTAAGTTTCCGAGATAACTATCTTGTATTTTGCATTTAGAAAATAAGTCAAATGATAAGGACACTCCATATGGAGCTAATTGGGAAAAAGACAAGATAATAAAGGAAAAAGGAGAAAACAAAAAAACAATCAACAATTTCTTGTGCGGAGAAAATGATGTCTTTTACAGTTTTTTATTTTTATTTTTTATGAATCTTCTTCGAGAAATAAATTTTTTTTTCCTCCATAAAATAAGACTGTATTGAAGAAAAAAAAGTTGTACAAGCAAACCTAAAAAGGCAGTAGCATGAACTGCAAATAAGCAAATTAATATAACATGCTTTCCAGAAAAGAGCAAAAGCAATGAGCCAAAAACTACTAATTAACAAGACCTTTTACCATAATATCATGAGGTCAAATACAAATACAACTAATGCTGCTAAAAATAATCAAAAGTTAGTTAGGAGGCCTAATGACTGTGTTGGGAAGATTCCACAAAGTTGCGAAGGCTCGAGAGCAAAGCTTAAGCCTCATTTGAGAAGAGGTGTCTTTAATCAGAATTTGAGGAGTCTTGTAGCAGTTTCTAAAAAAACTGCTATTTCTTTCTTTCCAAATGGCAATGACACAACCTACAAAAATCAGCTTTTGGGAGAGAAGAAAAGGCTTGTTGTCCCAATTTGTAGAGAGCCATGTTATTAGACTGTTTTAATCAGACGGAGGAGACTGAATGTCACAAAGGCATGAAAATGGTTCCAGATTTGGGAAGTGAAGCTACAATTAAAGAAAAGGTGAGAGTGACTCTCTATGTCTGATAAGTAAAGGGAGCAAACATTGGGAGTGCAAAGGTAGGAGAGGCTAGGGCTGTTAAGAATGGCTAGTTTCTCATGAACTGCCATCCAGAAATATGAAATTTTTCTTAGGGATGCATAGATTAAACTAAACAATGTGGCTTCATCGAGTGTCTGGAGAGGGATTGAAGATGGATTGAAGGGTGTGATCGAGAAAGGGAGAAGGAAAGAGAAGGAGACAGAAGAAGCCACTGAGCTGAGTCATGGCAGTTGATATTGAAGAAGGGAACGGTGGTGTGGTCTCTGAGCTCTGGAATGAGTCTACTAAGAGCATGAGGAATAGCCACTGGCCATTTTGAACGAGGGTGCTAACTGTATTGTATTTGCTAGTGGATGAGCTCATGGAAGAAGGGTTTAAAACTCTGCAGTAGAGGGGACTTGACTGGTGCCAACTATATCAAACCATATTGAAGTTGAATGGTCATTGCCCATGTGAGTGATAAGAGGCCTAATAAGAGGTCTAATTTGAGGAGATTCCTCCATGTCCATGAGCATGAGGATGGACACTTTGCTTCCCAAAAGTTTTTACCTTTGAAGAGGTTAGTGTGGATCCATTTTCTCTATAGGCTTATTAGGGAACTTAAAGAAGGACCAAATGTGTTTAAGCATAATTGCTCTGTACATTCCATAGAGAGATGTCAGGGAGACTAAGTCATCCTTTGGCCTTGGGAACACAAATCTTAACCCAAGAAACTCTAAATCATTTTTTTTTTCCGTTGTGATTATCTACCGTAGACTATAGGAACTTTCTCGTAATAGATGTAATCTTCAAAATCACACTCTTTGGGATGATGGATAAATTCATCCAATATTGTTGAGTGTTGTATAGAGTTGATAGATTTTATCAGCTGAAGTTTTTCTGCATTAAGAGAGAAACTTATTGGATGCGTGCTTAACTTCATCCATGATCTGTCTACTAGAGAGATGAAATCAGCTGCAATGAGCCTAGAGGCAAGAAGAGGAACCCCTAGGTATTTGATGGGTAGAGTACCCTTTTTAAATTGAAATAGCCTGAGAATTTTTGTCGGTGTGTTAACAGGCACTCCAATGAATTTTTGTTATTCTAGTTGGGATTGTCTAAAAGACCCGAGAGGTTATAAAAAGAGTCTTGGACTGTTTTAAGAGCGTTGTAGTCACCCGTGGGGTGGATTGTAGTGACTTTTGTGGGTGGGTGCAAGAAAAGACATTGGACTGAGCTACCACACTGGCAGGCTACAGGGTGCTCAATTCCACATCACTTGGGTGTAGAGAAGGGGATGTGCTTATATATAGTGTGTTCTCTCCAAATGCTATGAGGCCTTTTGGGGGTAAAATCCAAGAACAAAACAATGCGGGCTCGGGCCCAGAGCGGATAATATCATACCATGTGTTGGAGTGGGGTATTACAGTTGGTATCAGAGCTTGAACCCAGCCAGAAGTGTGCCGAATAGGATGTCGGGCCTCATAGGGGGGTAGATTATAGTCACCCATAGGGTGGATTGTAGTGACCCTTGTGGGCGGGTGCAAGAAAAGACACTGGGCTGAGCTACCACACTGACAGGCTACATGGTGCTCAATCTCACATCGCCTAGGTGTGGAGAAGGGAATGTGCTTATATGTAGTGTGTTCTCTCCAAATGGTATGAGGCTTTTTGGGGTAAAACCCAAGAAGAAAATCGTGCAGGCTCGGGCCTAGAGCGGACAATATCATACCATGTGTTGAGCAGGGTATTATAGCTGTAACAAAGGAGATGTCACTATTTGCAAAAAGAAACAAGTCATCTATGAAAATCAAATGTGATAACTCAAGATTTTTAATTTACAATGGTACTTGTAAAGAGGGTTGTTGGAGTGGCTAAATAAAGGATTTGGGAGAGGATGTCCATAGAGAGAATAAAAAGAAAAGGTAATAACGGATTATATAAGGACCGTGATCATTTTTGACCAGCTTTTCTTTAATTTCATTTATTGTCTTAATAATGTTTTAAATGATTTTATATGTATTTTAAATGTAAAATATATGTTTAGGGAACTTACTTAAGGTTTGAGAAAACTTTTGGGGTGTTAGACAAAAGTTATCTTTTTTGGTTTCAGTTGACCTAGGGGCTTGGGCCTTATGGACCTAAAAAATTCAAAAGTGTCGAAATGACTCCAAATTCGAAGGGTAGCTTAAATAAAATATTTGATGCCTCGAAGTTATAGAACTCCGAAAATGAGTTTGGAAAGGTTTAGGAAAAATGTGATGACATTTTTGTGAATAAGTGTAGGTCATTTTCTATAAATAGCAAAGTTAGAGATTTCCCAATTCATTCTCCTTCTCTCTATATATATATGTATCTATATTATCTTCTTCCTTTCCCATTGAAGTAGAGGGGCTTAAGGTGAGAATTAGAAGAAACTAAAGAAGGGAGAAACGGTCTACGTATTGAGGGCTCGAGATTGGTCCGATCAAAATAAATTTCGGACAAAGTTGGGTTTGGTGAGAATTTGGCTTGAAATTGAGGTAGGGGTGTTCTCTCCATATTATCGTCTATTCCTTAGGAATTGATGTGATTTGAATTGATTAGCATGAGGTTAAAGTGTTTTGAATACAAAAGATTTTTACTTTGGGTTTGAAGATGTCTTCCTTAGTACGATTTTGTCTGTGGATACACCAATTGGGGGCAAAGTTATCCTAGGTAGAGTTTGTCGGTCTTGCAAGATTGAGATTTTGGGACGTCGATTGGTATTTGAATTCGTTCTTCTAGACATTGATAGCTTTGATGTTATTCTTGATATGGATTGGTTGTCTACTTTTAGAGCTACTATCGATTGCTATCGTAGGCGGGTGACAGTGTGTACACCAAAGGGTGATCATTTTTGCTTTATGGGAGATCGAGATGACTTCCACACATCTTTGTTGCATAGTTCTTGTAGCCGGAGTGGAGTGAGTTACTTCCTAGCTAGTTTATTAGCCAAGGAAGGAGATGTGAGGCATAGAGAATTTTCTCTTGTGGTTTGTGACTATCAGGATATGTTTTCAGGAGATTTGACAGTGTTGCCACCACAATGGGAGGTTTTGTTTACTATTGATCTTGCTCTAGGTACCGTACCTATCTCCATAGCACTGTACTCAATGGCACCGGCCGAATTAAAGGAGTTAAAAGACCAATTGCAGGACTTGTTAGACAAGGGATTTATACGACCAACTACATCGCCTTGGGGAGCTCTGGTACTATTTGCTGAAAAGAAGGATGGATCTTTACGGTTTTGTATTAATTACCAAAAATTAAACCGAGCAATGATAAAAAATAAGTATCTATCCTTGCCAAGGATAGATGACTTGTTTGATCAATTAAGGGGTTCGAAATGTTCCTCAAAAATTGACTTGAGGTCGAAATATTACCAATTAAAGGTAAAAGATGAAGATATACTAAAGACTGCTTTTCGCACTTCATATGGACACTATGAGTTCCTAGTGATGCCATTTGGGTTGACGAATGCATCAGCGGCTTTCATGGACTTGATAAATCGGGTCTTTAATGCTTACTTGGATAAATTTGTTGTGGTGTTTGTGAATGACATCCTAGTGTACTCATCATCAAAGGAGGAGCATGAGGAATACTTGAGGATGATGTTACAACTTTTGATGAAACATCAATTATATGCCAAGTATGAGAAATGTGAATTTTGGCTAACGGATGTAAAGTTCCTTGGGCATGTGGTGTCAGGAGGAGGAATCTCTATGATAAGTTGGGAAAGACTGAAGAGCATGTTTGAGATCCATATTTTCTTGGGCTTGGTCGGGTACTACAGATTCTTTGTGAGGGATTTCTCACGATTGGAGGCACCTATGACATGACTTACTCAGAAGGAGGTAAAGTTTGTGTGGAATGAGGCTTGTGAACATGCATTCCTGGAGTTGAAGAGTAGATTGACTTCTACTCCAATCTTGATTATTCCCAAATGTGGTTTGGGGTATGTGATCTATTTTGATCTTCATGAGACGATTTGGGTTGCGTTTTGATGCAAACCGAGAAGGTAGTAGCATATGGCTCCCGACAGTTGAAAACACACGGGCAAAATTACCTGACTCATAATTTAGAGTTAGCGGCGGTAATTTTTGCATTGAAAGTGTGGATGTATTACTTATATGGGAAAAAGTTTGAAGTACCTTTTCTCATAAAAGGATTTGAATATGAGGCAATTGAGATGAGTGGAGTATATGGAGGATTATGACTTTGATTTGCAATACCACCCGAAAAAGGCTAATGTTGTAGCCGATGCCTTGAGTAGAAAGTCATATGGTATCTTGGCAAGCGTCGCAATTCGTGAATGAAAAATGATGGAGGATATTTCAAAATGGGTTTCAATGATGATGGGGAAGTAGCCACATTGTTCACACTTATTAGTCAACCAACACTAGTGAGTAGGGTGATTGAGGAACAATGGCGGGATAGTGAGATGGAAACCATTCGTACTCGAATTTTGAGCAACGAAATGGTAGAGGGTTGGACTGTTCATTCTGATGGTGGTTTGAGATTCAAAGGTAAGATGGTTGTACCTAGAGAGTTTCATTATTCTAGACTTACGGTACACTCCGGTGGTACCAAAATGTATCACAATGTGCTTCAACAGTATTGATGAAAAGGAATGAAAAAAGATGTTGCTCAATTTGTGGCAAAATGCTTTACTTGTCAACAAGTGAAAACAGAGCATCAAAGACCGGCTGGTTTGTTACAATCGTTACCAGTAGCGATGTAAAAGTGAGAACATATCACCATGGACTTTGTGACGGGACTTTCGAGGTTGAGGAAGAGCCACAATGCGGTATGGGTTGTTGTTGACAGGTTGACTAAAGTGGTTCATTTTATTCCTATTCGGGTGATCGATGATGTGGATGCATTGATTCGGTTGTACATTGAGCAGATATTGAGACTTTATGGCATACCAGTTTCTATTGTGTCAGATGGAGACACACAGTTCACGTTATGATTCTGGTAGAGTTTTCAAGCAGCTATTGACACCGACCTTCATTTTAGTACAATTTTTCATCCTCAGATTGATGGCCAGTCTGAGAGGACTATTCAAATTCTTGAGGATATGTTTCAGGTTTGTACCTTAGATTTTCGTGGTAGTTGGGAAGATTAACTACCATTGGTCGAATTTGTTTATAATATAACTACCAAGCTAGTATTGAAATGACACATTTTGAGGCCTTGTATAGTAGACCTTGTAGGTTACCCGTGTGCTGGACCAAAGTTGGTGAGACAGTGGCCTTGGGACTCAAACTAGTTCGGGAGACCACTATAAAGATCAAGTTGATAAGACAACAATTGATTACAGCTCAAAGTTGTCAAAAGAGCTATGCCGATAAGAGGCGACGACCCTTGGTATTTGAGGTAGGAAACCATGTCTTCCTAAAGGTTTCACTACAAAAGGGTTTGATACAGTTTGGGCATAGTGGCAAGCTATCGCCACGATTCGTTGGCCTGTTTGAGATTCTAGAACGTGTTGGTGAGGTTGCATACTGCTTGGCATTGCCATCATAAATGTCAAGTGTACACAATGTGTTTCATATTTTCATGTTAAGGAAGTATGAACTAGATTCTTCATATGTACTTGATTGGACGAATCTTGAGGTGGGTGAAGATTATCATATGAGGAGGGACAGGTAGAGATTATGGACTCTAGAGAGCAAGTGCTTCGAGGCAAGACCATTCCGTTGGTCAAAGTGCTTTGGAGACACCATGGGGTCGGGGAGGCTATGTGGGAGCGGGAAAAAGAAGTTTTCTTGAAATATCCCAAGTTATTTGCTACTTGAGGTACGTCTTAATTTTGAGGATGAAATTCCTTGAAAGTTGGGAGGTTGTAAGGACCGTGACCATTTTTGGCCGATTTTTCTTTTCATTTATTGTCTTAATAATGCTTCAAATGATTTTATATGTGTTTTAAATGTAAAATACATGTTTAGGGAACTTACTTAAGGTTTGAAAAAGTTTTCGGAGTATTTGACAAAAGTTGACTTTTTCAGATCCGGTTGACCCAGGGGACGCGGGCCTCGTGGACCCAGAAAATTTAAAAGTGTCGGAATGACTCCAAATTCAGAGGGTAGTTTAAATGTATTATTTGACGCATTATGAAATTTATTTTGTGTCAATCAGAATTATAGAACTCCGAAAACGGGTCCAGAAAAGTTTAGGGAAAAGGTAATGGCATTTTTGTGAATAATTGTAGGTCATTTTCTATAAATAGCAAAGTTAGAGATTTCTCAATTCATTCTCCTTCTCCCCATTAGCCGTGACTAAGAGCCTATATATATATATATATTATCTTCTTCATTCCATATTGAATTAGAGGGACTTGAGGTGAGAATTAAAAAAAGCCAAAGAAGGGAGAAACTGTATACGCATTGAGGGCCCTAGATTGGTCTTATCAAAATAAATTTTGGACAAAGTTAGGTTTGGTGAGAATTTGGCTTGGAATTGAGGTACGGGTGTTGTAATACCCCAGAAAATTTGGACGTCTATTATTTTAAAGAATTTAAATTTCTTTATATTATTATTATTATTATTTTTCAATTCATGTGGAATGCCTTTATATGCATTTTATCATTTCATGTGAATTGTTAGGTCTTTATACAATTATTATTTTATGTGAATTGGTTGTCTTTATAAATTCTTTCATTTCATGTGAATTGCCCTATTTTTATTTTTATCAATTTATATGAATTGTTTATTGATTGTGTATTATTTGATTTAAATATTTTAAATGCTTTGGATTGGGCTAGGGAGGAATCTGGGCTGGAATGGTTGGGCTAAGGATATGCTTAAGTTGTTGGGCCATGGTTATAGTTATATTATTATGGTTATTATTATTATTATTTTTAGTTATTTAGTTTTTAGAAAATATAATAATAATAATAGAATAAAAATGATTAGGACAAAAGATAATAGAAACTAGGGTTTCTGCCGTTTGCATTACGCACAAAAATCAGGAGAATAAACGAAAGAGAGGAGTTCGGGTGAATGAGTGTTTAAATCGTCAAAGAGGCAAGTTTGATTATTCTCTTCCCCTTTGAATCCGTATGCATAGTCTAGGTTTGAGGATTGTGTTTATTTTGGAAATTTGTATATTATTTTTTTTTTTTTCTGTTGATAAATTTTGTGAGAATTAATTATGCTAATTGTATAGATATGTTGCTAGAAATTTGTATGCATTTAATTATGAAATTAATGATTTTGCATGCTAAGAATAATTCTGTGGATTAAACATTAGGATTTTGGAGTTTTGGTACTGTTTTAGAATATTTTTGCATATGTATATACATGTATATATGATTGTATAGGCGGGTGTATATATATACGAACATGAAATTTGGGTCTACTGTGTTTATCATTTTTGAGGAATTTTGTTCCGATTAAAAGGTAGATCTTACTTCCTAGAATAATCCTTGAAAGTTTTGTTATGAACCGTTGGGTAGATTGACGGAAAATTGAGTTTAAAATTTTAGATTTTCGAAACTTGAAATTGGGCGTTTTTGATTTAGTCCGCGAGAGGGGATAATTTTGGTACCAATACGTAGCTTAGATCGATACGAGTTCAATGGTATATTCATATGCGTGATTCGGTGCTCGGAAGTGATCGGAAAGTGATCGGGAAGCTCGGCCTCCATTGTTGGCCGCTGGAGCTTCAGCCGAGGAAGAAGGAAGAAGAAAGAAAAGAAAAAAAAAAAGAAAAGGAAAAGGGGCCACGCTTTCGCTGGCGCGTGGGGGCGCGTGCCGCCGGCGCTGGTGGCCGGAAAATTATTTTTGGGGCCCACTCTCGGGGGCCCACCTCTGGGTCCGATATGGGCCCATTCCGAATTATTTTATTATTTGTTTTGAATTTTTAAAATTTTTGGAAAAACTTGAAAATTAGGAAAATTATTTTTAAAAATACTTTTAGAATTCTAAAAATTCCCAAATTTTTATGTCAACCTCCTGGGAGCTTGAGGAGCTTGGGGTTTAAATTTCATGTCAAAATTATTTACCATTGTCTTTAAATTAATTTTTAAAATGTCTAAAAACTGGATTTTTTACCTTCTTTAATTTTAGAAAATACTTATGAAGTTCCAAAAATTCCCAAATTTTTACTGAAACTTTCTGGAGGCTAAATACACTTGGGTTTAAAGTTTCAACTCAAAATGATCTTCCCTTGTTGTTCAATTTATTTTTAAAGTGTCCAAAAGTGGGGCTTTTCACTTTCTGTAATTTTAGAAAATATTTTTATAATTCCAAAAATTCCCAAATTTTTGCTGTAACTTTCTGGAGGTTAAATAAACTTAGTTTTAAATTTTCATCTCGAAATGAGCTTTCCTTAGTGTTCAATGAATTTTTAAAGTGTCTAAAAGTTGGGTTTTCACCTTCTTTTATTTGTTGAAAATATTTCAAAAATTCTAGAAAATTCCAGAATGATTTAATAGGGTTCTGAGAAGTGGAATAGGCCCAGAAACCTAGATAAAAGTTAGGTTTAAACTCCCTCGTAGAATTGAGTGCATTGGAGGTTAAGTTGGGAAATTGCTTCTATAATGGATGCTTGGGTTATTTGGTTTATTTGAATATATTTTCCTTTAAGGATATAAATGCCCATCAAATACTTGATTTTAGTCTACTTGTGAACGATTTGTCTTATGATGATAATTTCATGTTGGATGATTTGAAATAACGGTTGTGCAAATTTAAATCATAATGCACCTTGTTATTTTATATTGCATATTGGAATGTATCTATGCATTTTATTTTGGCATGTAAGGATTGTCCGGCGTGTCAGGATCGCCCATACCTAATAAGGTATCTATGTATTTTATTTGGCATGTAAGGATTGCCCGGCGTGTCAGGATCGCCCATACCTAATAAGGTATCTATACGTTTTATTCGGCGTGTCAGGATCGCCCATACCTAATAAGGTATCTATACATTTTATTTGGCGTGTTAGGATCGCCCATACCTAATAAGATATCTATACATTTTATTTGGCGTGTCAGGATCGCCCATATCTAATAAGGTATCTATATGTGTATGCACATGTTTTCTTTATTTTGAACTTAAAGAATGTGTTCATTGTTGGATGATAAAGGTGTGTTGGAACAATGTATAAGATGATTTTACTGCTGAAAACATGATCTAAATAGAAAATGACTAGTATGTATATATCTATACCTATTAAGGTATCAAAAGATTTAATGATGGCATGTTAGGATTGCTTAAACTTGATATTATTTTATATTATGTTTATTTCTGCTGAACGTAAGGAACGTGTTCACGTTTGCATAATAAGGGTTTGGGTGGAATATTATAAATATTGACTGTTGTTTTGGAAACACGAAACTGGGTAAAAGAATAACTTGTAGGTTAAATCTATAGACTTATTTTATGTCCCTTATACTGAGGGTATGTATATTGGTTCTCTGATTGGGATGTAGTAGATAGAACTTGCTCGTGGGTTTAACCCACTTTGTTGATATTTCAGGTTTCAGACAGGTTCCACCGCGAGGATAGAGTTTTAGGGTTTGGTTGTAGCAGACGTCTCATCACAGGGTAGGAACTTGTCTTCTTCAAGAGTCATACTATGACCTTTTGAGACTTTGATTGTTGGTATTAATTTTAGAATTAAAAACTTTGGTTCATTCTGGTTAAGGGGTCCTTGGGTTACAGGACTTCCAAATTGTATTACCGGACATATACTTGTTTAGTTAACAGTTATTTTTAATTCAGAGGAACTTTCTTTTCTGCAATTAGAAAATTGTTCATTATATCTTTTGTATTCTATGCTTGTTGCTACCAGTTGTATGTATCTTCCAGGTTTTGTGTATGAGACTGGCCACCTCATGCGCGAAATTTTCTGGGGGGTATTTCAGGTGTTCTCTCCATCTTATTGTCGATTCCTTAGGAATTGATGTAATTTGAATTGATTAGCATGATTAAAGTTGCTAGAAAGTGAGTCTTGTATCTTTAATTGGGCTAATTCTTGTTAGTTAATGATATTGTTGAATTCATGTGTATTGAATTGTGTCTACATGCCTATGTATTGTTAATTGTGGATGAATGTTGTCTTATAACATGAGTCACAGCTGTAGAGACTATGTTGTGCAAGATGCATCTTATGTGTTTGATAAAATACATGAAAGCGATTATTTCTTCAATGGTTGCATGGTTATATACATAGAAAATTACATGTCTTAGCATGAGAATTAAGTGGCTTGTGATGCGCTTGAATTATGAATTTGTTGCATTGTTATATGCATGGAAAAATATGTTTTAACATGGAATACAAGTGGCATATGATGCACTTGGAATTGTATGTGTTGCCATACTTGAACCTTATGTGATTGGTTGTTGATTTTGGGAGGAGGTCAGAAAGCAATGATGGCTTAGATCCCTAGGGTATAAAACTCAAAACTTGGCGAATGTGGTTACTCTAAACCATCGGGTTAGCAGCCCGTAAAGATAGATTTGGTTCCTTCTAGAACCTCGGGTTAATCACTCGTTAAGATAGATATTCTGGATAATTGGTTCAATTAGCGTTTATCCGGCAGTTCTACAGCTACTCCCACCCTTGTGTGATTTCAAAACTTATGTGACTTCATGCTTAAATCTTATTGTTAAATTGTGATATTCATATTGATATTGTGTGGCATTTATCTTGAAATTGAGTAGTGTTGAACATTTGTTCTATTTTCGTATTGAATTGAGATTCCTTGAACATGTATATTGTCGTATGCCATGTAGAGCATAGGTATGCCATGATCACATCCATGTAGGTCGTGTCGAGTCGATGCATAGGTTGGTTTGGATATCTCTACTGGGTGTAGTTGTATGCTCACCCCCTCCCCTAACTATTTTTACAGATAAGGCACCGGTCGTTGATGGAGCTTAAGGCTCTCAAATTACGAGATTTATATCTCATCACTATCATTTATGTTATATTTTCATATGCCATATTTAGATATTTATCGAAATTGTAATTTGTATTTTAAGTATTATATTTGAATACATGTCCGAATTGTGGACTACACGCATGCGATGAATATGTAAAGACCAACTATGATTTGAGAATATTATATGTCTTATGCTTTATAATACTACACATTATAAGCATAGTACCAAGCATGATATAATGCTAAACGTTTTAAGTGATGACCTTCATTTATGCTTTATGAATCTCCACTATATATGAATGTATATCTTGGACTAAATTCATGGTAATGTAATGTATGAATTTGTAAGGTTTTGACTTCTTTATATGTTGTAACCTCGTGTGAATGTTTTTCAAGCAAATGAGATATTACTTGAATGAAATGGATGGTTTGGGATACAAGGATGGTAGTACTATGTTCCAATGGTATATTGTGTGATGTATGCAGGTTCCTTAGTAGAAATGAAAGCATGGTGTAGAGAATGGGGGAATACATTCCCAAAAGTGTCCATTTTTGGTTCATAGAAGGGACATACTGATTTTTGGTACTTTCAATAAATTTTAATCTTATTTTAGGTTTGATTATGGATTGGTATAGTGGTGGAATGTGTTTGGGCTTAAAAAACAAAAGTTTTGACCAAATTAAATGTTAAAAGAGTTAAGGAAGTGATTTCGGAGTCGTAGCTGCTTTCGAAATCGAAAATGGAGGTCGGGAGGGTACGTTAAGTGGCTTAGGGGCATTTTGGTCATTTTACATTCAAGATGGTATAAATTTCTAGAGCTGGGATATTTCTTCATTTCTCATAGACCAAGACAGTCGGCTACTACTTCTCTCTCCCTCCTCTTCATCTCTTCTCATTCTCTTGACATTTTGGACGCTTTAAGCTTAAAATTAGAGGTCAAAAGGACTAAGTGTCCTATGTGTTAAGGGCGACATTTTGAACCGATCAAAGTCAGATTTGGACAAGGTGAAGCTTGGAGGATTTCTAGGATTTTGGTTATAAAAGCTTCAATCTTGAGGTAGGGGTGTTTCTTCTCTCTTGGTCATCGATTTATAGGTTATTAGTGAGTTTTAAAGTGTTTGGTTAAGTTTAGCATGCTTGGGAGGGTGAGATGGTTATGTATAATGTTCCCCTCTTTCATTGTGACTAAATACATATTAAATTTGTTCATATTTATGATATATGATGGTTGTGAGCTTATACTTGTTATATGTATGGAGTTGTGAGAACATGATTGATATATGTGGTTTTGTATACATGTATGAGGTATATGTATGAATGTAGACATATATGTGTATATATGTGGTATGTGAGAATTGGATGCATACTAGGATTTATGTAAAGCATGAATGTATGGAGGAAAGCATGAGAAATATGATATGTGATATGTTGCCTAATGTGCATATATATATATATATATCGTAGTTTTGTCCAACTAAACCATACATGGAGTTCGAAGTTGACCAACCATGCCATAGAGGTGGTAAAAATATCTATTATGGCATGACCATCAGAGTTGTCCAATCACACTGAGGCTAATGCCTAGAAATCAGAGTAGTCTAAAATTATGTGACCGTCGAAGTTGTCCAATCATAATAGCAAGACCAATTAATATATTGCCAAGAATGTATGATATTCGAAATTGTCCAATCATACGAGTGTCGTCAGAGTTGACCAACACTACACGACCTCCGGAGTTGACCAATCATGTATAAGTATCGGATTATGATCGAAAAATATGTGAATCTAAAGATGCTTACGTGTTTAACTGTTAAGCATGATGAATATGTTAAATGCATATATGAATTGCATTGAATTGGTTTGACATGTAAGTGTATTGAAAACCCTCGTGTTACGATGGAAGATGTGATACATCTGTGATGGATTGTAGATTACGATGCATCGTATTCTTCATTACGATGGATCGTAATCCTCAGTTAGATTGATGAATTAAATGTTGATGAGATGTGTGCGTGTGACCACGTGTGGGGTCCATTGAGATGAGTTGTTGTAAGATTATATATATATAATTGTATGTGTATGATTAAGCTTCCGTGGCAATGAAAGTATAGACGATCCACTATGATTTAATGGGTGGATTCACCTCGGGATTTGGGCTCGGAGACGGAGTTTCTGGTGACTCAGATTTTAGGGTGTGACAGTAACGAATGAGATTGCACTAATATTGTTACACCAAATGAGGGAGGCATTTTGGAGAGCAATACGAAGATCTTGTAATAGTATGGTAAATATAAGATTTCAAATTTTCAACAACTGTATGTTTAAGACAATTAACAATACTTAGATTCAATGGAGGAGCGGGAAATCATAGATTGTCTTTTAGTTTTCCAAGTTTGGACTAAATTCGAAATTGATACAAGATTTATTAGTGGATCTAAGATATCTCGGATAGCCTGCCCAATTCGCGTCACAATAAGCAACAAGGTGAGGTGGCCTTCGTTAAAGATAAAGACCAAAATGTAAGGTTCCTTTAAGAACACAGATGATTATTTTAACTGTTTTGATGTGATATGTGGTGAGGAATACATATTGGCACACTTGATACATCAAATGCAATGTTTGGCTGAGTCTAGGTGAGATATTGAAGTGCACCAACAATATTTCTATATTCAGTTGGGTCAGCCAACAGAGCTCCCACATCTCAACTAAGCTTAATATAAGTCACAACAGGTGACGACACTGGTTTAGCACCAAGCATTTTAGTTCCAAATAGAATATCCAAAGTGTATTTTTCTAAGATAGGATATTCTGATAAACAACGTTTGTGACTTCAATATGCTGAAAAAATGTTTGGCTATTTCCTCTTAGAATAATATCATCCACATAAATTAATAAGTATGTAACATTTTCATCAAATTGATGAATGAAATGTTAGGATCGTACGCACACTATTGACAAATAAAATAGATAGAAAAACACACACACAAATAACACGAGATTTACGTGGTTTGACAAATTGCTTACATCCACGGGTGAAGAACGACTTTCTTTACTTCAACAATTTGGTTACACATTTTTTCTCTCTCTACTCACCTTTCTCTATCTACAATTATCTTTTTTTTTTCTTTATCAGTTCTCTTCACAACCACACCTATATTTATAGAGTCTTCAAACCCAATTCCTTGCTGGACAAGTATTACAATTACTCCAAGACCAAGTCTAAAAAGAAATTACTAAATAAATTACAACTCTAAAATAGAAACCTAATTATAATAGAAATTTGAGACACAATTCTTAACAATCTCTACCTTAGCTCAAATTTGATATTTGCACGTTCTTCCATAGCTCCACCTTGACATAAAATCTCTCTATCTTGAACAAAACACCTTCTTTCTTCTTGTCATCTTCGCAATTCCATTGTATTCACCTATTGCAAGCAAACTCCAAGTTTAAATAGTCGAACTTGGAATCTACTCTCACATCACCAAATTGAATTCTTCTTACTTCTGGAATAAAGGTTGGTATTCTTGCAATCACCAAGACTTCTTCCTTCTCTTGCCCTTCTTGATTGGACACTCTAGTAGATATCGAAACAGGCATCCATTGTCTTTGCAATTGCTCCACCTAACATAGTATTTTCTAACAAAACATAGAGGTTATTGACCTTCCTAAAAGCATAACATGTGCCCCCTTTTAATCTTCATTAATCCATGATTCACTGCATATCAACAACCCTTGAAATTCAATGCTCTTACAGAAATCACATTCTTTTTGATACTTAGAATATAACATACATTTGTTAGGATTCTTACCAAACCATTAGTTATCTTGATTTTGATTGTTCCAATTCCCATAACATCACACGAACAAGCGAAATCAAGTATCCACTCCCTTGTTATTAATAATTGATAATGCTTTATCATCATCACTCTCTTCTTTCGTAACCTCAGGCACAACAATAACAACATATACACTTTCCTTCTTTTCTAGACAATACCATGGAATATGCCCATTTCTTTCACACTTGTAGCCAAACCTTTTCTTCTCTTGAGCAATAAGATCTTGAGCCTGATCATTGTGACTCTCTTCATCATTTAACTTTTCATTAGAGAACAAAGCACTCTTAACTTGCTCTACCGAGATGGTATCTCTTCCATAAATCAAAGTATTGAATAAATGTTTATGGGTACAACGTACCGATATCAACAAAATAATTTTTTTATCCTCATCACTCAACTTGACATCAACATTAGATAAATCACAAATAATCTTCTTGAACTCACCAAGATGTTCTTGCAAGCTTACCCCTTCTTTTCTCCGAAAAGAATACAACTCTTATTTCAAGACTAACTGGTTGGTGAAATATTTTCCTATATATAGATTCTCTAATTTCTTCCACATATCCGCTGTTGAATCTTCTTTTATCACATCATACACAATATTATCTGCCAATATCAATCGAATAATACTCATTGCCTTCGAGTTGATCTTTCCCCACTATTCTTCTTCCATCTTTTTCGATTCAAACCCAAAGCCTCTCCGAGACCATGTTAAATCAGTAAATCTCGCATTCGAACTTGCCAAAGACTAAAGTTCCTTATTCCATCAAACTTTGCGACCACGTACTTTCCATCTATAATAGTTGTTGTCATAACTTTAATACCAATTGTTAGGATCGCGCACACACTATTAACAAATAAAACAGATAAAAAAATACACAAATAACACGAGATTTACAAGGTTCAGCAAATTGCCCACGTTCATGGGTAAAGAATGACTTTTTTTACTTCAATACTTTGGTTAAACACTTTTTCTCTCTCTACAGTTATCTCTCTTTTTTTTCTCTATCATTTCTCTTCTCAACCTTACCTCTATTTATAAAGTCTTCAAATTCAATTTCTTGTTGGATAAGGATTACAATTATTCCAAGACTAAGTCTAAGAAGAAATTACTAAATACATTACAACTCTAAAATATAAATCTAATTAAAATAGAAATTTGAAACACAATTCCTAACATGAAAGAGATGTGTCAACATGAGAATTGGAAAACCCAAGCTCAAGTAGTTTGCCGCAAAACTTGTCAAACTATCCTTTGTTACTTTGATTTTCAAATTCATTTTTCACAATCTATTATTAAAATCTCAAAAGGTTCTATCTCCACTAAAACTTACTAAAAGTCTCTTTAAACCTTATTTTTCAAAATTTCTCCAAAATACCCAAAACTTCAAAAAAAAAAAAAAACATTATTCTGATTCTTTAATTTTATCCATTTTTTGAAAACTTCCAAAGTATTTACGAATAAGTCATTTCAATCATCATTCTATCATTTTTCTCGAAGAGAAAAAAATATGAATTTGTTAAAATGTTTCAGTTTTCTAAGCCTTTACTCATACCCTTTTTTCTATTTATTTATTTTAAAAAAGCCCTCAACAAACCTTCAATCATTTTTCACCTTTATTTTAATTCAAATTTATTTTCTGAAATTCACCCAAACCTCATTTTTGATAAAATTCACATTTTCTAAAAGAAAATCCGTGAATATTTTCTCATATATTTTTAACAAATAAAATATCAAGGGAAAGGAGAGAGGTCTTTAATTCCAAATCCAACATGATACACATTAAATTAGATGCCATAAGGCATAACATATGTTCTCCAAAAGCCCTAGGCTCATATTTTAAAGATCAAGAGCCATTTTAAGAAATTACAAAGGACAATTAAAAAAATGAAAATTTTGTTACAGAATGTGATAACCACCTTCAAAATTATTTTTCGAAGGGGAAAAAAAATTCTAAATTCATTTTAAAAACATTTCTAAACTCAATGTGTGACTACTGCATAAATTTCTATTAGACTCTTGTCTGAACATATAAATTACACTTTCAAGAGTATTTTTAAAATCACATAATTAGAACGAAGTAACTCAAAATTTGGGCACGGCAAAGAGGATTCTGATTCCATGAGTAGATGGCATCTAAATGATACAGGTGGAAGAATATTAAATCTTCAATTTTTTTCGTTCTTCTTTTTACTTTTATTTTTATTTTTTGGATTAAGTGCATAAAAATATGTAAATACTCCTCCCGAAAGATTCCTACATTTTTCAATTTTTACAATTAAGAACAAATATCAAAATTTTTAAAAATTAAACATTGAAATGACTACTCTTATTTTATAAAAAAGAAAAAAAAAAAAAAGGAAACGTAAAACGTTAAATGACTAAAGTACCCTTCAAGCCATATGGTACCATCCAAACACCGACACAAAAACCAAACACAAACACAAACACAGAAACCGCACAGAGAGAGGTGAGAGAGCGTATAACTATATATACGTATATATATGTATATACGTATATATATGTATATACACACACAATTATACACACGTTGATATTCAACTGTTGAGAGAAAGAGAGAGGGGTGAGAGAGCGCATAACTATATATACGTATATATATACATACACACACAAGTATACACACGTTGATTTTGAACAGATCCGTATATTCACACATACGTACTAAACTTGTTTTGGGTTAATCATTCATTATTTTAATTGGCTTTCTTTATTTTTTTTTTCTTTTTCTTTTTTAATTAATCCACACATATTAGTCCTAGTCCCAGTTCCATTCTAATGAATGGGAATCAATTATAAACTGACACTCCGAGATAGAGTAGAAGGAAAGAGAGACAAAAATAAAGTGAGCTAGAAAAAAGAGAGAGAGAATTTTAGAGCGAAAACAAATGAGAGAGAGATAAACCAGAGAGAGTTAAAATTTTAGAAAGAGAAAAAATTATAGAAAGAGCATTTAGGAGACAGAGAGGAACAAAATCTCACCGAGGGAGAGAATTGAGATATTTTTGTCACATAAATAGGGTATTTTTGAATTTTTTTTTAAAAAAAATTGACATCCTCAACAACTTTTTACATGATAATTTGTTTCAAATTTTAAAATTATAAAATTTATACCGACATACCAAATAAAAGGGATAGTTCATACACATTTGGAGGTTTTTTTGTATTTAATCCTTATTATTTAAAGGTTCAATTTCAAATTTTCAATTGAACTTTCATTGTCCAATTTCTTAGTCAGTGGACTCAGTGCAGACAGGTCAAATAAAAGCGAAGTGGCCGTATATGGACGAAGCTCGACCAGCCAATTTGGGTACGCAAAGCCAATCCACGACATGTCTCATGATCATGTAGTGCCATGACATGAGACGGTGACACATCAACATGCTCTTCTATAAATATGTATTTGATGGGTCATGCATGTATATATATACAGTACTAATATCATGATAAAAGTGAAGGGATGTATCCAGAGCATGGATATGTGGCAACCAATATATATAGAAGTAGAACTACTTATATTATGATTATATGGCATGCTTATGTGGCAACCAATACATATAGAACTACTTATATTATGATTGTATGGCATGCTTATGTGGCAACCCACAAAGAATGGCTTGAGAGAGAGTGAGAGACCTTATAAGAATGTGTTGACAGTTGGACCAATCTAATCGTTATTTCTCCAAATTTTTTTCTTTGAATCATGTACAGTAGCTACGCATTTGATACGTGGCAAATTTAAGAACGTCAGCTGGTCAATGGATGCTGACTTGTCATGGCAAGAAAGTACAAAGTTCAAACCATTGCTTTGCTTAGAAGATTGGGGAACAATCTTCGTTTCAGCTCCATTGGGGAACAATCTTTGTAGGTCCCATTTATATGGCATAACGTACATGACTTTTAACAACACGGCAGAGGCATTTCATTATTCTAGAAATTGAGTTGTTCACCCCCATAACCTTTGATGTCGAGGATTATGGTAAATTTTCATGTTTTGAGGAAAAATATTGAAATTTTGATTTGATTGTACATATCAAATTTCTTTTATTCAAGTTGATTTATATTGGTGGAACAGATTATTTGGCTCCCGAGTGATCTGAAATGTGAAATATGGGCGTGTCAAGAATTTCAAAAATTTCAACTGAACAGAACTTAACAATATTCCAGAAAGTGAAAAGGTTAGGATATTAAGCGATTGTGAAAGAGTTTGGAATGATTACCCTCAAAAGTTATTTTTTGTCTTTAAAACAAAGGATTTTGGGATTGAAATGACTTGAATTGAAAGGAATTGAAGGTGCTCAACTAGAAAATAAAGTATTGGAGAGTAACTTGCATTAATGTCAAAAAATGAAATACATTGTTGGAAAGTAAGTGTTGAAAAGTAAGATAATTGAAAGACAATTGTAGATAATTAAAGATAATTGAAAATGCATTTTGTTGTATGATTAAGGAATAGATTTACAAATGTCCCTAGGTCAGTTATTTATAGAGCTTTAAGTAGACAAATTATTATATATTACGAGAATTCCGTGTATTGGGAGAATCTCACCACTAATAAAACTCCATCTTTTATAATTTTTTATAATAATGAAAAATATAATTTTATCACTGGTAGGATTCCTACATTTAAGGAACCCCTGGAGTATTGTAGAATTACTCCTCTAAGTAGGTAGTTTCCAATAGTTCCTCGACATCCTTCTAATAAAATACCCCCATGTGTCTCATGCATCCTCTTTCTTCTCAGTTTGTTCCTTATGATATGGGCAAGTTTCTACCCATGTTGTGTTATTACTACCTACTTTTTTGCACGACCTTCCGAGCTGACCTTCCACGTGTCCTGGAATAACTATGTAAAGCTTTGGATTTTAGTTTTTATTTTAATTGCAATTAATTATATTTTAATTGTGATAAAGTATCAGGAATCATTTATATATATGTTTCGTGAGTTATGTAACTTTTTCAGAATTTTTGGTTCGAGTGTGGGGCCCGAGGTGAGTCAGATGACCCGATAGACTTTTACGATTAATGAAAATTTATATAAGGACCTATATAAATAATTGAGGGGTCTAAAAGATAAGTTGAGAAAATGAAATGATAGTATGTGATTAATAGAGAGTTAATAGCTACAAGGAGAAAATTAAGATAAATAGAAGGATTTAGTTGCAAAGATTGTAAATATAAATAGATTAATGATATTTATTCATCTCAAAAATCTGATTTTCTCCTCTCTGTCTCTCTCTATAACTTCATTTCGACTTCTCTCTAGATTATGAGAGGTTTAAAGTGAGATTTGAAGATTGTTTCAATAGGAAAAATTGTTCTCCTCATCATTTTCTTCGATTTGGTGAAGTTTGAAAAGATGGGTGAAACTAGAATTTGGATTTACGAATAACTCAAGAAGAGAAAGTTGTTCTCCTTATTACGATCTACGCTTCTACGATTTGAAATTCAAATTTAGAGGAGTTCGAAGATTAGGTGATTTTGGACTTTTTGAATCTAAATCTTGGAATTGAGGTAGAGGTGTTCTCTCCACCTTATCATTGATTCTTTAGGAATTGATCTTGGTTTCAGATTGTTGAGCATGTTTAGAAGTACTAGAAAGTGATAATTATGAGTCTTGCATTTTTTCTTATGATTATATATATATATTAGTTAAGTCTTCACATGACAATTATAATGATATTAATGTGTTTTGACATTGTATATATGTCTTGATGAATTCGTTGATTGAACGTATATTAAAACATGTGTTATTGTAGGCTATGCATGTGAATTATGCATACATGTTATATACGCTAACAGTTGAACATGCATGTTATTCATTAGAATAATCTATGGTTATGAAGACTATGTTGTACATGTTACATGCCACGTATTTGATAAAATGCATGAGAGTGTTCTTTTCTATAAAATCGCATTTTGTTAATGCCTTGTGAAAGAATTGATATTGCATTGATTACATGCATGAAAAAGAAATGCTTTAGCATGAAATTTAGTGGCTTATGATACGCTTGAAAATGTGTGATACATTTGAAATTGTATGTGTTGACATACTTGAAACCTATGTGATTGGTTGTTGATTTTGGGAGGAGGTCGAAAAAGCATAAAGGGCCTAAAGCCCTAGGGTGCAAAGCCCGAAACTTGGCCAAAGTAGTTTTGTCTAGACCCTCGGGTTAGTAGCCCGTAAAGTAGAATATTTTAGATAATTGGCTTAGTTAGTGGTTATCTGATGAATTTGCAAATACTCCCACTCTTATTTGATTTTGAGATTTATGTGACTTGGAGTTTTAAGTCTTGCTAATAAATTGTGATAGTCATGTTAATGCTCATATGGTTTTTCGTTAATTAAGCATTATTGAACATATGATTCATTCATATTTTGCATTGAGATTTATGAACAAGATCATTGAAAGCATGTCATGTAGTATATAGGAATGTTATGATTGCATTTCTTGTACGTCAAGTTGAGTCAATGCATAAATTGGTTTGGCTATCTCTAGTGGACATGTTGGCGCTCACCCCCTCCTCCTAAACATTTCTATAGATAAGGGACCGTTGGTCGACGAAGCTTAGAGATGCTAGAATTGAAGTACTCAATTTATCATTCGAGATTATCCATGTTATATTTTCAAATGTCATGTTTGGGCATTTATTAAAGTTTCGTAATTTGAATATGAGATAAGGAATAAGTATTTTGTATTTTGATATACATATTTGGCCCTTGAGCATGTATTTATTAATGATGGATAAATGTATAAGGATTTGTTATGCCCTTTTGTATGTGAATGGATGATTTTAGAATGTGAAAAAATGATAATTTTTGGTTTACAATTGAATTGGTATGTCCATACAGGTTTATGGGAGATTGAAATGGAGAAGTATTATGTTTTGGGTGCTATCAACCGCTTGATGGACCTTATCAACTGACCGACTGATTTTATAATTGCATTGTAGTGAGTTACGAAAAATTGGGTTTAGTTGAAACATCATTTTGACAGCCGAAAAGGACCTTCATCCGGTCATAAAAGGGACCTTCGTCGACCAATGAAATGATCAGCCAACCAAAGAAGTTCGAAGACCACCAGTCGGTTGCTGAACTCTTTAGTCAACCGAAACTGGTCTGTGAAGAGCAGAGTTCTTTTATAATCATATATAGGACGAATATGTATATAACCCAAGTGATGAAGCCAATTGATATGACTTGTGACCTATATATATATGTACCATAGATATATATGTATGATTTTACTTCTGCATCAATGAAATTTTGGATTGTTCACTAGGAACTAATGAATGGATCAAACTCGGGATTTGGGCCCAGAGATAGGGATTTCCAGGGCTTGGATTTCAGGGCGTGACAAATTTTATGCTCATTTTATGACTCTCATGTACCCACGTTTTGGCCCACTTAGCCTCCATGAAATTTTTATTTTCAAGAGTTAGCTAACATTCCATGTCCTTGGATGGTCAAACCATGTTCCAAAGTGGTTTCATAATTTGCTGCAACTTCTTCCTTAATTATAGGAAGCATTTCCAAGAGCCATTCCCAGCTTGTGCCAAGTTCCCCCTTGACTTAGAGTTATTTCTCCCATGTGCTTGCTGCTATCAACTACAACTTGAATTAGTTAAGCAATGCCACATGTCAACATCTTATTGGTTTTCTTATTGACTTGGGATTCTGGTCGAGCAATCTTCCACTTCCATTTAGAAGTTATAATTGGCCACTTGCCAACCTTCTATTTTTCACGTATTCATATTTTGTGCCTAGTTTATTATTGGTTGGCTCAGTGGGTCTTTCATACAGAACTCCACTAAGATCATTGTAGAGACTAGGTCCAATTTTGATCGATTTTTTTTTATTCATCATTTTTGTCATAAATGAATTTTAAATGATGTTATGTATGTTTTGAATGTGAAAAATATGTTTGAAAACTTGTTTAGAGCTTCAAAGAAGTTTTGAGAGCGTTTTGTGAAATTTGAGATTTTTGGGTTAGTGGGGTCCGGGACTCGAATCGGGTAGGTCCAGGAATTCAAAAAATTTTTAGAAAAAAATTATTTTAGTTTTAGACCACATGAAATGTTAAAAGAGTTCAGGAAGTTATTTCGGAGCCGTAGTCGCTTTCAAAATTGAAAACAGAGGTCAAGAGGGTACGTTAAATGGTCTAGGGGCATTTTGGTTATTTTGCACCAAGATATTATAAATATCAAGTGGTTAAGATATTCTCCACATTTCTCACAGACCAAGAACCGGCCATAGCTCTCTCTCCCCCTCTTCATCTCATCTCCTTCTCTCTTCATTTTGGAGCCTTAGGGCTTGGATTTGGAAGTTCCTAGAGGAGGACAATTTGTTCTATGGGAGCTTCAGTTTGAACCAAATAAAGTGTGATTTTGATGAAGTATAAACTTGGAGGATTCTAGGATTTTGGCTAGAAAAATTCAAACTTGAGGTAGAGGTGTTTTTTCCCTCTTATTCATCGATTCCTAAGTTTTGGTGAGTTTGAGAAGGGTTTCGTTGTGTTAGCATATATGAGAGAATGGTGGGGTTGTGTGATATTATCTTTTCCCCTTTCATTGTGGTTTATACATGTTAATATTGTTCATATTGTGATATATGATGTTTGTGAATGTATACATGCAATATGTATGAAATTTTGAGTATAAAATTGGCATATGTGACCTAGTGTACATGTATGAGGCATATATGTGATTTTGAACATATAGGTGTTTATATGTGATATGTATAAATGCATTGCATACTAGAATCTATGTAAATCATGAATGTGTATAAAAAAACATGAAAAGTATGCTATGTGTTATACGTACCTAATGAGCATGTATATGTGTATATCTGAGGTTTGTCCAAGTGTGCCTTACATAGAAGTTGGAGGTGACTAACCATATATTGGTAGTGGTAAAAATATCCACAATGGGATGATTGTTGGAGATGCCCAATCATACCCCATATTTCATGATTGTCGGAGTTACCCTATCACAAGGGCAAGACCAATATGTTGCCATGAATGTATAAGCGTCGGAGTTGTCTAATCATACGAGTGTCATCGGACTTGTCCAATACTACATGATCGTCAGACCAATTATGTCTATGTAATGGATTATGATCGAATAAAATATTTATCTAAAAGATGCTTATGCGTTTAACTGTTAAGCATGATGAATGTTTTGAATGCATATGTATATGAATTGCATTAAGTTGACTTGGCATGAAAACATGGAATATGTCATGTAGAGTAGCGACATCATGATTGCATATCATGTAGGTTGGTGTCGGATCAATGCCTAGGTGGGTTAGAGAATTCCTAATGAGCTGATTGTTTTGCTCACCCCTCTCCCCTAAACCTTTTACAATAAGGCACTTGTGGTAGATGGGACTTGAGTGGCCATATGGAGCACTTAGTAGCATTTTGAGATGTTATGATTATTACGTATTTTGCTATCCATGCCGGCTTGTGGCATGTTGAAATAGTTGGAAAGATATGTAATTTTGGATGAAAATTTTGTATATGGACGTATGTGGAGTTTTTTGTTTTTAAGTTATGTTTTGAAGCATTGAGGACTTGAGGGAAACATGTATAAAAGTATGTTTTAAGATTGTGTTCATGTGATGTATGGAATTGGTATTTATGAGGCTTAAATGAACAGATTTTGTTGAGTTTTATTCATGCTTAGAGCTACGTATGAATATGTGAGATGGTTGAGTGTATGTGTGGACTCGATTGTTGAATTTTATTCATTCTGGGCTCTGTCGGTCGGCTGATGGAAATTCTAGTTGACTGGTACTCCCAAAGTCTTGAGAGATTGTAAATGGGAACCTGCAGAGAACCTGTTTCGGTAGATCGAAGGAGAGTTTCAGCTGGCCGAAAGCACCCTTTCAGCCGACCGAACTACTATCCAGCCAACCGATTAAACTAGAATTGAATTCCAGTGTGTTGGCTAACTGAGGGTCAGCTGAACCTAGGTTTCAACTGACCAAAGAGAGTGTCTAGTCGACCAAAACTGGGCTAGTTTGAAATTTCTTAAATTTTGAATTGGGATGAACATGTATGAATGTATAGATCAATGTGGGGCCCATTGGGATGAGTAGTGATGAGTATACACATATATTATCATGTGTCTATGGTTAGCTTCCGTAGTTGGAAAGTTTTGAGATATTTTATGTGGTTAAATAGACGAATTCACTCTTGGAATTCGGGCCCCAAAATGGAAATTTCAATGACTCAGATTTTGGGGTGTGACAACTTAATATCAGAGTTAAACTGAGTTTGAATACCTGAGGATAAAGGGTGAAAATTTGATTACATGTTTAGTTGAGGTTAATGATTCGAACATAAGTTTTATGAATTGCTTATGTGGAATATGATTACTTGTTTAGATCTTTATAAAATATTAATTGTGGAATGAATTAGTATCGCGTTGTTTAAGCATGGTGAGGGTTATATGACTATGCATATTTGGTGTTAAGTTTCTTTGTTATGTGTATAGCAAGATGCCACCAATAATAGTGCGAGGTAGATGCGCTAATGTTCTTCAAGAGCAAATTGATGGAGCCCAATTTATACGAGACATGATAGATACTATGAGACAAATCGCAAGGGAGACCCAAGAGGAAGAAGTTCAGGCACAACCTAGAATTGGCTTGAGCCGAAAAATGATTGCTATGAAGGAGTTTGTGATGTATAAACCACCCAAGTTTTTGCGAGAAGATCTAATCCACTAGCGGCGGGGGGTTGGATTGACCAAATCTTTAAACTCTTGCTTGCTGTAACAATTGATGAGGACCTAAGGGTTGATGTGAGGCGCTTCATTTTCAAGGAGAAACGGATAGATGGTGTCAATTCATTGTTAATACTTATAATACCAAGACAATGGAGTTGGATACCTTCAAATGAATTTTCTTTGATAAGTTCTTCCCAGTTACAATGAAGGATAGGCTAAGGCAAAACTTTATTGACCTCGTGCAGAGTGACATGGACATAATGGGATACGAGACAAAGTTTACTTCCTTGGCTCGCTTTGCGCTAGAGATGGTGAATGATGAAGAGATGAAAGCAAATAAGTTTGTGAAAGGGGCTTAAGACCTCTATAAGGAAACGGGTGTCAATCTTAGGCTTGAGAGTCTAGACTAAAGTGATTGACAAAGTTTTGATAGTGGAGGAAGATTATAGAGATGTCCATAGAAAATGGGACTCTAAGAATCAAGCAAGAGGTGCCATGTCAACTTCTGGTAATCAAGTGAGGAAGAGGCATAGAGATAACATGTCGCTTTCTTAGGGGTAGCAGTAGGCTGGCCTAGTATAATCATTTCCCTTGCCTACCGGACCTTCATAGTCTACGATAGTGTGTTATCATTGCCAGCTATTCAGTTTTTACAAATCTGAGTGCCCTTAGAAGCAGGTAGTGGCATCATTGCCAATCATATCAGGAGGGGAGCGAACGTGCTTCCATTGTCGATAGTCTGGATATGTTAGAGCAAATTGACCTCAGATGTAGAATTTACAGAGTGGTTATGGGTCTTAGCAGAGGACCATTCAAGTTGCCATAGTTCAGTCAGGTTATAGGGCGTTACCACCACCCCAGCCAGCATAGTCGATTCATGGTTCTCGAACAGCGAGAGGGTCTACACCTGGTGTTTCTAATTAGTAGTCCGGGTTTCTGGCCCTCCTTCACATGCTTGACATTAGCATTGGTGGGACCAAAACTATTTATTATTTTTTTATATAAATGTGGATGAAATAAACACTTTATAGAGGATTTTGTTTTTCTATTACTATTAGGACTCTTGTATGAATTTCAGCCTTTTTTTTTTTTAGGTTAGGGCTTCTGTAGATGCTAAAATTTGTCTAACACCCCCACACACCTACCTTGTACACCATAACACAAACTAGAATAAAAAAAACTTTGTTTTTGATGTCTTACTAACCCTCGACCTTCTACTTGTATGCAACCATATGCATGATTTTATTTTTAATTAATTTGGCATGCTTACTTCTTGTTACTATAACTCTAAACTAAACTACTTTCTTGGGAAGTTTCTTGGATGCAACTTTATTCAAATTATTTTCTTATTTTGTTGACCTTGTGGTCTCTTTTGAATTCTGATAAAAACCTAACCATCACCAATAGTAGAGGTCAATGATTAGACACTAAACATCAAACCCTCCCCAAACCTCACAATGATGGGAGCCTTGTTGACTAGGCTAGCCCTCTTTTATTGATAAGACATTAAACATAATTTGGACTCTCCTCTTTCCCCCCCAAGACATTGTTTTCGAAACTCCTCACGTGAACTCTAGGTGTTAGAAGAAGAATGAGAAGAATAGTCTGAACTGCTCAAATCCTCAAGCACTTCTTCAAACCGACTTGCCATTACACCTTACACAATATCAACAATACATTAAAACAATCAACCATTTCATATTCTTATCATGATGTAGTAAAAAAATTATTACTTTGAAGCTAGATATGTTATTAATAAAAGGAACTAAAATATCTAAACTAGAAAAGTAAACTAATCAATTGGAAATAATCAACAATAAACTACTTTAATATTTAGAAAAGTACTTTAGTGATTAATTGTTACTAACAGTGCATAATTATTACTCTAATATTTAGAAAAGTACTTTAGTGCTTAATTCTTACTAATAGTGCATATTTTCTTCAAGAATAAGGGTAACAGTGCATATTATGCAGTAACTTACAGTAACAATTATGCAATGTTAACTTAAGAAAAAATACAGTACCTTGTAGTAACAATTATGCACTGTTAGCTTAAGAAAAAATAAATAGGATTGATGTTCTAAAAAAACTACTTTAATATGTAGAAAAGTACTTTAGAGCTTAGAAAAGGAAAAAAGATCAGACTTTTTATTGCAATTCAAAATAGGAGGCCAGGTGCCTAAGATCAATAAAATCAAATAATATCTCAGCTAAAGTTCAAAGGCAACAAAATTATTTATGAAAACAATAAAGATCAAAATGAAATATTTGTAACATATTGTTATTACTTTGTTGTCATTGTAAGAAAATTGTCCTAATGACCTCAATCAACTCTTTTTTCAAGCTTCAACATTATTTTATGCACACGCTCAACTCAACACTTACGCCCACTATACACCAACGAGAACTTACAACCAAAAGTTCTCGAAAACACCATTTCCCTAAATAGAATCTAAACGAACAATAGTTGCCCATCCTATAAATCTATAGTACCAATAATAAAGCCCTAGATCAATGATGCAACTGATCCAGCCAAGGAAATCGAAAAAAATATATGCAAATTTACCATTGGAATTTATCAAATTGCAGTTCCATCAAAAGATCAGTTAGTTCATGAAGGCCTAACAAATCTAAATAGAACAAGACAATAAATGATATAATTCAAATCAAACTGAAAGCCTGCATGCCAGAAAATTGTAATTAAATTTCAATTATATATTGATCTTTTTGTGCCTTCTCTCCTGTTGTACTTGCTTCATTGACACTCTCTCCTTAACTCCCAGGATAATGAACTAGCGCAGCAACAACAGTAGTAGTAGCGGTGTGGATGTTATGTTATACTACGATGACCTTGTAATTGAGATTTTGCTTCTATTGCCTCTAAACTGCGTCTTCAAGTTCAGTGTTTTGCTTGAGTTCATTTATAGCTAAAATGTCTTTTAAATGTTCAATGTATTTAGAAATATTTGTTAATGGTTGTAATTTTTAAGCATGCCAGATCATTTGAATGTGCTAGCTTTAAAGGGATGCAAATTAGATATTGATATTGTATGGAAGCATATACTTTTGGGTTGAGATGAAAGTCATTCATATTGTGTTTTTGGGTTGACTTTCATTTGAATGTGTTAGCTTTGGATGCGAATTGGATGTTGGTATTGTATGGCATCATAGGTTTTTGGATTGGGGATAAAAGTCACAAGTTTTTCGAATGGGGATGAAGGTATTAGAAAAAGGAATATTTCAAAAAAAAAAATTCTTATAAAGCGGATAGTGGGCGCCCTTAATAATATGAGGCTTATCTTTTAAGGTAGGCCAAAGCCGCCCTTAATATTATGTGGTCTAGCTTTTAAGGAGGGCATGAGCCCTCCTAAATAATTGAGATTTTATGGCGGAAACTAACCACACTAAATAATTACACTTCTATGATGTGTAACGACCGCCTTGAATAATGGAACTTTTAAGACACTAAATAACCGCCTTGAAAAATTATTTTAAAGGCATTTCTGAAATTATTAAAGGCAGTTTCTGATGGCCTTTAAAAAAATTTCGCATGCCTTTAAAAAAACTTAATAATCATAACGCTTTAGTAGAGGATAGGCCATAACGCCTTAAAAAGTTATTTAAGGTAGTTTTGGCCCGTCTTAAAAGACTAATTTTCTTGTAGTGAGTTTAAGAGTTGGGTAGAGTGGAGAGAACACTGACGGTGAGCAGGGGTCTTGTGTATATGGTTTGGTGTTGGGTATTATCTATCGTTGTAATATCTTTATATGATTATAGTGGAATCTCTTCTCATCCGTGGATATAGGTTAGGTTTGAGCTTTATTGGAAGAGATCCAGAAATCGCAAAGAGTCTCAACATATATGCAACGGGTTTTAGTTGTAGGTTGAGTCAATCAATCGGCTTGTTTGATCACGATGGTCAGAAAATCGTGATGGGTTATATGGCATAGAGCTCAAGTAGTCAAGGTGGAGCCTTGGAGGTTTGAATGATCGAGCAGCATACAGTGGTGATAGTTAGAGTTTTGTAAGAGGGGTGATTTAGTTTATGAGCAAGATTGAAGCTGCAATGAATTGTCATGATTAATGTTATGAGAAGCTATAATTGACTTGATGGAATTTAAGCCAAGGTTGAGATTGTTAGGTATTGTCTCTCAAATTTATGTTGTAATTAAGTTTGTATTTTAGAGTTATATTTTAGGTAATTTCTTATTAGGCAAGTATTGGGCTCTAAGAAATAGTAATTAGGGCAAAATACTCACCCCCCGAGGTTTGCTCTAACTGCACATATTTTTATAATTTGGCAAAACATACACTCACACCTCTTGAGGTTTAGCGTATAATTACACTTAACCCCCACACTATATGTATTGTCTGTTTTACCCTTTCATTGACTAAAAAGGCATTCTTGATCTCATTTTTCTTTTTTAATTAGACAAAGTTACCCTTACTTCCCTTTTAGCCTTAACTCTCTCTCTCTCTCACACACACACACACACACATATATATATAGATATTGTTGCAGCACTAAAAATATATTGCAAACTTTATTAAATATATTTTGAATATATGTTATATTACGTATCTCACTAAAAAATAAATTTAAATAAAATTTAATATATGTTATATTATGTATATTACAAATTTTACTAAAATAAATAAAATGTTAATATATTGTAATCCTTATTTTTTAAGTAAAATATGTAATATATGTTAAAAATATATTTAATAAAAAATTTAATATATTTTTAAAGTTACCTTTGATTGCTTTAATCTCTTTTCCTTTTAATTAAACTATTTTAATTTTACATCACACACCACCATTGTGAATAAAAGGAGCCAAAATTTTCTATTATCTCGTGTACTGATTGTAAATCGAAACAATGTCATTTTAGTATATAAATCACAGCCAAATATTATATTCCAAGTTAAACCAGTTATGACCCTAATAGCGAATTAAAAACTTTTAATGATACAAAAACTGGTGTCAAATGACTTGTAGATGTTAGAGTTATAAAGATTCCATCAATATTTATCAATCAGAAACATCATAACAACCTTGGTGATGAATTAAAAATATATTGCAAAGTTTATAAAATATATTTTTAATATATGTTATATTACGTATTTTATTAAAAAAATAAGAATTACAATATATTAAATTTTTATTTATTTTAGTAAAATTTGTAATATATGTAATATAACATATATCAAATTGAAAATTTTCCTTTTCAATTTGTAATATATGTAATTTTAGTAAATTTATTTATTTATTTAAATTTATTTTTTTTTAGTAAAATACGTAATATAACATATATTAAAAATATATTTAATAAAATTTGCAATATATTTTTTGTGCTACAATAATATATATATATATATGTGTGTGTGTGTGTGTGTGTGTGCGCGCGTGCGCGCGTGTGTGACTTACGGTTAAAAGGGAAGTAAGGGTACCTTTGTCTAATTAAAAAAAGAAAATGAGTTAAGAATATCTTTTTAGTCAATGAAGGGGTAAAACAGATAATATATATAGTGTTGGAATTGAGTGTAATCATGCGCCAAACCTTAGGGGGTATGAGTGTAGATTTTGTCAAATTATAAATATATGTATAGTTAAAGCAAACTTCATGAGGTGTGAGTGTATTTTGCCATTGTAATTATTGTCCAACAAGTAATTATGTCTAAGACTCTATAAATAGATGCTCAGGTATGAATTGAGACTTATGAGTTGAGAAAGATATAATCTCATGAGAAAATTAAGTTGATGGGTAGAGATAGTTACGTTACGAGTTGAGTAAAGTGAACACTAATGGTGAGAACTCTAGGATAAGGGTTTGTTTAAATAGTGTGGTGTTAAAAATACTTTACAGTTATAATATCTCTATAAAATTTTAGTGGAATCCTTTATCATCTGCAAACGTAGGTCAAGTGTGACTGAACCACATATTATCTTGTATTTATTTTGTCCATTGTTTTGTTTTTTTTCATTGGATCTTCATATTTTTGCACTTTCGCTGCTCCTAACAGTTTTAACAGAGCTTCCTATATTCTCCTACTTTGGCTTATTTGTGTGTGTGTGAGAGAGAGAGAGAGAGATGAATTGAAGTAGTTATTGATTGATGTTAGGGTAAAAGTTTGGACGGACAAGATGTTCATCCTTGCCAATAGGTTGTCATTTTATACATCACAATCAAATGAAACTTCTCTCTTATAATTTTTTTTTCATTGGATCTTCATATTTTTGCACTTTCGCTGCTCCTAACAGTTATATCAGAGCTTCTTATGTTCTCCTACTTTGGCTTATTTGTGTGTGTGTGTGAGAGAGAGAGAGAGAGAGAGATGAATTGAAGTAGTTATTGATTGATGTTAGGGTAAAAATTTGGACGGACAAGATGTTCATCCTTGCCAATATGTTGTCATTTTATACATCACAATCAAATGAAACTTTTCTCTTATAATCTCTTTAACAAATTGCCGACCCAAAAAGGTCAAGACATCTAGACGAACCGGTTGTTTCTATTAGCTTACAGTTATCAAACTGTGCAAAAGATGGGACTTGACATGCTAAAATAAAGATTGAATTGACTTATCTTGGGCTCTAGATTGTTGTGGATGACACAAGAAGACTGTCAAGTGATTAGTTAAGACTTATGATTTGTTCGGATCAACGCTAATTAAATTAATTATCTTCTGTAGTACAAAAATATTCATAAATTATAGTGTTATTGGTTCATAATGATTAGATATAAAAGCTAACCTACAATTGATGAGTCCAAAATATTGAGTGAGCGAGGCTCTTAGTAGATCCAAAGAGTTACTTGAGTTATTCTCCAAAAGACCCTAATAAATATGACAACAATTGAGATGAATGAGTGTAATGATTAAAAGCGATATGTTTTTCAATGAGAGAAAAATTAGATATAGTACTCAATTATAAAAAAATTAGTGAGAGTAAATTTAAATGATTTGAATATATAAGTCGAATATCTAAAGACGCACGAGTCAAAAGAGAAAAATTAATTATAATAAAAAGTAAGAGATGGAGAGATTGTGTATATATAATACATACACATATTATTTGGTTCTTCGAATTCTCTGTGGTGACAACACGGTGTGATGTGATCACTCTACAAGTGTGAGCGATTACAGTCGCCTACTGTGAGACAACGCGTGCTTGTATCACAGAGGATCCTTGCTCACTATTTGGATGGTTAGATACCCTGAGCCCTGTCATGTACCGTTAAAATAGGTAGATAAGGGGAATTCACCTTGAAAGTTCAACCCACCACTGTAGATAATAATAGCAAAACACAGTAAGATTCCTCCGTACCCCAACATTTACATTTAAACCGGTGCACAAGTTGTCGTGTCAACAAACAATCCTTCATTCATCAAACATTCACGCTCAAAGGTAACAAAAGACAAGATAAATTAACTGTAATAACAGAATAACTGTTGCACAATAAGTAGAAGAATCATAGTATTCAATATGAATATTACCATTTTTTTTTTCACATGAATTGGACTATTTCTAGGTTTCACCACAACCACCCAGCTCTAGGAATTTGTGCTTTTGTGACTTTGGGAGTCAATTTGGACAAGAAACAAGAACCAATGGGATCTACAAAAGATCTGATTTTATTAATTTGGCTGGTTATATGTTGTCCTCTTGTGTCCCAATCCATTGATTTTTGCTCCATTGATGAACTGGTCTTTTGATGTACTGAAGATGAGATTAAGTGGCTTTGTGTTTCATGCCTTCTGGGCTTCTTTTCCTCTAGTTCTACTGCTGTGGAAAAGAATTAATTAAAGTCGGTCCAAAAAGGAGGAGAAAGTTATATGTACTTCAACCACTCATAGTTCTAAAATTTTTATAATATTAAAATATTTTATTTAGGTACATGAACTAGCATTCATTTGTTTGATGTCTTTACCTTTTGGAACAAATGAGTTCAATACCCATGTGTTGTGTGTTTGCATACATACTTTTTTTATATTTAAGCATATATATATATATATATCGAGAGAGAGAGAGAGAGAGATAATACATGAGACAGTGATTTGAGGGCTTACCATATTTTAGTAGGGCAATTTTAGCTAGGTATCATATTAATGGAAAGAATACAAGTTATTGCTGAATGTAGATTGATTAATGGATTCTTGTCTGTGGTCATCCACATCCCATAAGAGGTGTCCAATATCCTGAAAATGATGTATTTGTCAAAGTTAGAAACTTGGGTTCTTATATATATATATATATATATATATATATATATATATATATATATTGTAATTTTCTGATTTTATAGTTGTTGATATTTTATTATGGCAATTAATGAATGAACTAATAAAAACATGCCTGAGAGAGAACACTTGGCCTCTGTCCTTGTTGAAATGCAAGTGAAGATGAAGTGTCCATAATAGGATAGTTAATGTTTCTGGTGAAGGAGGTGGTTGCATCTGAAAAACCAGTGGGCTGGGCTGGGCTGCACTGTGGCATGTTTGGCTGTGGAGTTGTTAAGCCACTTGTTCCCTGAATTAATATTCATGTCAGAGACAAAGATCACATCAGCTTCAGTGTAGAATAATAGCTAGTCATGATATAAATATATATGTATATATAACCAAGTAAGAAGTACTCAAGGTATATATATATATATATATATATATATACCTTGAGTACTCAGGAGTTAGTACTTACCATGAATGAATCCAAGTCCATTCCAAAGTCATAGAACATGGGATTCACACAAGAAAGCTTCATGGAAAGGAACTGAAAAATGAAAACATATCATCAATGTCTCAGTTGGATTAATTTAATTTAAAGTGAGATATATCATAAACAAACTACAACAAACATGTACAACATCTGAATATTACCTCTACTTGATTTTGTAGGGACTGGACATAGTTGATTATTTCATCCAACACAAGGGCCTTCCCAGTTATCTATTTTCCAAACAAGCCACATGGAACTCATGTCAGAATAGTAGTAAACCTAAAAGAGTACTAATTAAACTGAAGACATTAGTATTTTATTAAAGAAAAATTGAAAATAAAGTAAAGTACTTCACCTTGTCACACCCAGGAACAAGAGCTTGCAAGTGCTTCATCCTCTCACTTATTTTCTCTCTCCTTACCTGAAACCCATTTCAGAAAAAGAAAAAAATTGGTATGGTATGTATTTGGGTGACCATTTTTGGGAAAATTAATATTTAAGATATAACTTTTGGTCCTTTTGTGTGGGTATAATGGGAAATTTATATGTATATGTATATGGTGGGTTCAAAGGACATTTACTAATGAACAATACCCTCTCTGCAAGGCTGTGGCTGTCTGTTGCTTGGCCCCTCCTTGCTCTTACATGAATGTAACCTGTTGGAGCCTCTTCAGGAACTTTCTTCTGATCCTTCTTATCATCTTTGGTCTTCTTTTGTTGATCAAATACATCTTTCATGACCCCACTGTATTTCTTTTGCTTCTTGACTTTCACTTCATCTCTTGCATCCTAGTATCATCAAAATGACCAGTATTAATTACTAGAATATCACCAAATATTCCAAATTGATCATCAATTTTTGAAGATCAATAGATACAAATTAAATCTGAGAAATCAAGAACAATATATATAGTTTTGACCTTAGATTGAGCAGAAGTCAAGGATGACCCATCTCTGTTCTTCCTCTTCTTGTCCATGGGGGACACCTTTTGTGTGACTTGTTCACCACTTTCAAGCTTATCAGCTACTGATATTAATGAAGAATATGCACTATGTTTGCTAGTCACAGAAGGCTCATTATTACTACTTCCATGAACACTAACATCAACAGGAATATGATGCTGAAGAGGAGGTTCAAAAGGGTGAAATTGAGAAGAAGAGGTGGGGGTGGTGTTGTTTGGTTCCTCAGAAAAGGCAGACATCTTGATGGGAGTGTTTGGCAAGAAAACAGAGTCAACAAGAAAAGGGTGGTGTTGTTGGTATGAAAAGGCTGCCATTTGAGAGCTTTGGAATTGGAAATGGAAAAGGCTTCAAGAAAATGATGGGAGAGAAAGAAGGAATGGGTAGTGATTGATACTTAATTGGACACAGAGGTTGCAGACAGGGAAAGAAAGGGAAAAATAAAGGGTGTGGGTCTGAGACAATCTCAAGAGGTCAGGTTTATATAAACATGAGGAGAGAAAAAAAAGTCACCCAAATTTTATAAAATCTTTTATGCCACATCCCCATGCAAGTTTTCTTTTTTACATTTGACTGGTCATATCATTTCTGTGTCTTTCCTTCACATTTGACAGGTCTCATCACTCTCTATCTCTCTCTCTCTCTCTCTCTATATGGAGAAGGTGGGGACAGGCTATTAAGATCTCAGCTCTTGCTTTCTAGACTACTCCTTGTCATTACAAATTAACATGTACTGAAATATGGGAAATTAAATGTGTATAATACATTTAAAGTTAATTTACTTTTGTCCTCTATTTCTTCCGTTAATAGTAATTTCACTATCACTGACTCAGTAAATGAATAGCTCCCTAGCTCATGTTGAATTAACTTTCTATAATTTTTAAATTGTACAAATAAAAATAAATCGTCCATTTATCAATAAAAAATTAAAAAATAACAAAAATACTCTTATAATATTTTTTTTAAAAAAAGATGTCAAATGTCCAAAATAAACATGATTTTTCGAACAACGGAGGGTTATTTGCGCATTTTCTATATAGCGAGATTTTTTTTTTGCACTTTATAAGGTAATGTGTAAAGGGTAATTTCAGAATTTAAAATAAAAATAAAAAGTCAAACATGACAGTCAACGGTTATTTTTGAACGAAAATTCTCAGGAGGGGGTATTTACTCATCAGAGACAACTAGTGGAATTATATAACTATACTAAATTGTAGGGGTGTACTTTGCATATTCTGTATATAACAAGGGCGTTTTTTTTTTCATTTAACCCTTTTGCCAATAATTTAGACTAATTTAGCCAAAGTATCAATCTCAAAATCACATCCTTAATTTATTTCATTATTTTTTATTTTTACGTTTTTTTAACTTGGCAATGGAAAGGAGATGAGGAGTCGAACACGAACTCCCACAGATACCGGAGCTGCCCGCTATCCTAATTTGAGATTTTAAATTAAAACTTTCATTTTAAGAATATTACAAATTAGGAAATATGGCCTTCCTAATTGGATTATCTAGCCCAGGTCCACTGTCACTTTGAAGCACTGTGTTTAAGGTCTAGACTGTTGCCCAGTTCAGTCTCATCTAGTAGTTAGTTTTAATCCTTATATTGCTTATAAATTTTTTTATTAAGCATTATTTATTTTTTTATTTAATTTTTTTATAATTCACACACTCACATTAACAATTTAAATCATCGACTTTCTATTTTAGAAGATGAAAAAAAATCACTCGATCGATTGTTGGTTATTAAGCTTCGACGTTTAGTCAAGACAACTTATTTAGTGTCCATTCAACTTTCCCTCATTTGCAAATAACACTCTGTACTATATCAATTTGGCAAAATAGTCCCCTATACTATTACAAAATCTTGTAAGTTTCCCATTGCCGTTATTTAATATTCCTTTTTTTAAGAATCAAATTACTCTCATACAAAAATATATGAAGGGATCCACTTTTAGGATTCGAATAGTGTCCATTGCACTATCATTTTTTTCCTATTCGAATCCCATGAATGAGTTCGATAATTTTTTATATTAAAATTATTTGTTAACCCAATTTTTTCATTCTCATTTTTTAAGGATAGTTATGTAATTTCATCAAGTTGATGGTGAAGGAGTTATTTGCAAACTTTTTTTCTTAATTGTAGGGGATTATTTGCAAATACATAATAACTCAAGGGTTTTTTTTTTCTCTTTTCCTTTTTCTTTTTCTTTTTCTTTTTTTTTTTGCATTTTTAGCTATAGATATATCATATTATATGCAGAATAATTAATAATATTTAAACCAGGACAGATTTGAATTCTGACTCAAATTTGGATAAAATTTTGAACAGGCCCAAAGTTTCCAGCCCAGAAAAGACTTATACGCCTTTTTATTTAAATTCCAACACTGCCCAATTCGGTCCAAAACACTCTTATTTGGTTACTCCCTCCGTCCCATAATTCTTGGCATGTTTGGGAATTCCAACTTTTTATGGTGGGACCCATTTTTTAGTGTAATAATGCATGAATTTACATATTAGTCCTTGTTTAAAAGTTAATATTATTATTATATGGTGGGCCTCACTTTTAGGATAGTAGAGTTTGGAAAGGGTAGTTTAGGAATTATATAATCCATTTTAAGAAATGGACATGTATTTTGGGACATCCCAAAAAGGAATAGTAGACTAAAATTATGGGACGGAGGGAGTAACAAGTTTCTCTTTATGTAATATGTGGTTAAAATGGTAAAAGGCACTTAGCCCTTTTTTATTAAACAACTAGACAGTACTCTAATTTATTAAATCTTGTACGTTCCGAAAAAGAAAAAAAGACAGATCACTCCTTTTATATACCTCATTAATACACAAAAACATGTGTGTTTCACTGTGTTTGTGTGTATATCTTCGAATTTATTATTTTTTATTTTAAAAAATGATATATTCTCAAATTAAAAAGTTTTTAAATGAAATTATATAAGTGAAAAATGACATCATTGTGATGTCATTAATATAGTGACATCATGATGCCCGTCATCTCCTTTATAAAATTTTATTCAAAAACTTTTGGCACCATATTTATTGAGGGGAAAGTAATTGCACTTAGGTACAAAGAGATTCTTTTCTTAGTCATCAATAAATTACATATAGACATGATTTAGGTGATACAAAGATAACGTTAGGCACATTACTTTTCAAATCTTTATACCATAAGAAGTGGAGTGTTTTGACTTTTCTTGTTCTGTCAAATATTATCCATCCTTTAAAATAGGTGAACTTTGTGATTGTTAACAAATCAATAGTAGAATGAAACAACTTAAATATGTTAAATTGGTGAATTTAAAGTCTACTAAGCAAAGTTTTTTTTTTTTTTTCTAAACATAAATTGCATTTTAATTTTCTTATTACTCTAACAGAAAATTATTTTATTAAAACTTATTGAAATAGTAGTGAAATGAGCATGAATGCCTAGAAAGTTCATGATTATAACAATGGACTAAAGCCGATCACAATTATTATAATGAATAAGAATTCATTACGTTAGGTGTTAAATGGGTAAATAACAAAGATCAGTATTATTCAAGAGTTGAAGTGTGATGGTCGTTTCAATCTCAATTATTGTCTGCAGTTATCTTTCATTAAACAGTAATCATAAATTAAGATGTGAGAGTCATTTTAATTTCGAAGATGAACGTTATTCAACGGTTGAAGTCTAACGATTGTTTTAATCTTGATTATTGTCGGCAGTTATCTTTTACTCAACAGTAAACATAAATTAAGATGTGACCGTTATTTTCATCTCAATTATTGTTAGCTTTTGTCTTTCTTCAATTATTTGAATCTCGATTATTGTCGGCTTTTGTCTTTCAAAAAACAGTAATCACAGATGATTGAGCTCTTTACTTTGGTCCAATCTAACTTGGACACCTAAATGGCTTTTTCAATGTCTTGATTTGGTACTCATTTCCTCTTTTTGACGAGGATTGAATTGGTGGCCAAGCTCAAATGTATGTGTTGTACATTTGTGCCAGTTGTTCTTCTGAACATACTAAGTGAAAGTCATTTGAAAATATGTTCCACACATTACACATATGATCTAATCACTTTCAAGTTGGTAATAGCTGTGCGAGAAAACATTGATATTAAGCAGTCAAATAAGATCTATATCACACTCATAACACCTGAAATGTAGACAAAGGACAGAAAGAAACCATCATCCATATGCCAACCGCGGAGCCTCTGCCTTTGATTGCGCCTACAATATCCTGACGAATAAGAATCATGATTACCTCTCGGAGCATTGGATCCCTTGTTGGACACTCAAATACGATTATGATAATCATATGTATTTCGGATGCCGTGTCCGATAAGATTCAAAGCATTTTAAATTTTAAATATTTTATTTTTTAATTAGACACTTTTAGAAAGACATGAATACTACAAAAACATTAAATATATATATATATATATATATATATATATATATTATAGTATATTGAATATATATAGATAGACAGATAGAGAAGAAGAAAGAGAAATTTAATTACTTTTTATTTTATGTTAACATTATTGTTTATGAAATAAATAATTATATATAAATTACATATATTAGAGTATATATAAGTAGATATATTCAAAGGAGTATTTTGGACCATTAAATATGATTAAATGAGTAAGTTTAGTATTCAAATAAGTTAGATCAAAAGTCAAATGATAGTATGGTCATTTTACCATCAAAAAATATTCTAACATGATATACTTTTGATAAAATAAAGTGTAAGTGATATACCATACAAATTATAGAGATGCTGGTGATAAAAATTCATAAAATTATAAATATGTGTAAATACATCAATCTGTTAGTTATATTTACCCTTATATAATTTTTAACCTTTTACAATTTTCTTTATAGGAAGTTCAATCAAACACACCTATACAACTCAAACACTTTACTTTTTTTTTTTTTTTTTTTTTTAAAGACAGATCATAACGTTCGGCTATTGTCCATTGATCTTTAGTAGACTTTTTTGTCTTCTAGCTGTGGTTTTAACTAGTGTACGTGTCAGACCTATACGCTTGTGTCAATGTAGTGCTGCTAGTACCATGGTTGAAACTGTGAGCTCCAGTTGGAAGCATAGAATTGACAATCGTATCAATCCACGGCTGCAAATAACATTTTTTATATTTTTGTATATCATATATAATGCAGGTTTTGACTTGTTTCTTCTTCTTTCACCGACCTCTCTTCAGGTGTTTAATCAAATTATCGGAGAGACTTTTTGGATTTATTTCTTTTATCTCTTTAAATTTATTTTTTCGAAGTAAATTTTAAGTGTAAAAGGATAATTTTACTCTTACATTATAATATCACATTATATTTCAAATAAGATAAAATACAATGACCTTCTATGAGGTTTCCTGTAATTACACTGAACTTCTTGAAAAATAAATTCTAATTTTTAAAATGACATTTTTGTTCACATTATACTTTCTTTTTCTGTTCAGTATTCTTTTGTACACATGTTACTCCACTACCATTACACCCATAACCACTATTGATTTTCGATCTTACTCCTAACATATCTAATCAATCGCCAAAAATTCTCTCATGAATTCTTTTCAAAGATTTTTGACCATGGTGATATATATACAAACATATATATAAGATCGAATCTGTGGACCGATTTGTTGAGTTTTGTCGTGAGTCACGGGTACGGGTTGACAAAAATGATCACACTCATTGTGTCGTGTGTATGAAAGTGTACATATCATTTTAGAAATTAGAATTTATTTTTTATTTATTTTTGGTAAATTATTTGGGTGTATAATGATAAAATCATACTAAAATATTATTTCAAATTATCATAGAAAAGGTCAATGCAATTATGGCAAATCTTAGGAAAGGTCAGTGCAATTACAACAAACCTCAGAAGATGCTATTTTATTTTATCCTATTTGAAATATAATATGATATTATAATGTAAGGATAAAATTATCTTTTCACTCTGAAAATTTATTCCGATCATCGAAAAAATTGATTTAAAAAGAATAAAAAAAATAAAGGTCAAAACAAGTTTTCTCTGGCTTGCTTATTAAACTATACAACATCATTTATATTTAAGTAAATCTAGATTTTTTTTCAATTCAATTAAACATGTCTTTCGAAAAAAAAAATTTAATTAAAGATTAGTGTTTATCGTAAAAATTAGTTTGCTTTCAATTTAATATTTTTTTCTATAATGAGATAGGTTGGTTTTATTCATTGATATAAAATTTGCTTTCAACTCAAATACTTTGTATACTAATCACATATATTTTATAAAGTTAAGTTTCCTATATTATCTGACAATTCTTTGCTATCATTTCCAAAGCATTTTGGCCTAGTTCTCTCTCTTTTCAAACGCTCATAAAATTAATAAACACACACACACACACACACACACACACACACACATATATATATATATGTATATATATATATATATGTATGTATTGCATAACAAAATCGTTTTGAATTATTCAATCACGTACATTAAGTCTTTGTACAAGATGTGGATTCAAAATTCTAGTTAATTCCAAAATGAAGCAAACCATACAATTGATTTAACATAAAAAAGGACAGCTGCTTGAATCATAAGTAGGCAGTTTCTGAATCAAATTTTAACTATGTGACTAACAAATTATTTTTCTAACTACAGGGTTTCAAAGAAGTACAAAGCCAAAAGCTACGAGCCACGATCGAGAGGCAAGACAGAGAGCTAAGAGACATTCAAAGTCTTCAGAGAGTCCTTCAACTTGATGGAAAAAAGCCGCAGTCACGGGATTTCGTATTTGCTACCGCTTATGTAATATAATATATTTATTACGAATCTAACTATGTAAAGTTGTTAAGTAAACGATTTAAAATTGTTGTATTAGCATACCGCAATTGAATCAAGAAATTCATGAAAATTAAAATAGGCATGGATCATGCATTGGATATATCAGAAAGACCCCAAGTATGACTGTAAAATTTTGTTGCATTTGCAAGTTGTGTCTTTGGTGTCAAGTAGTAGCATGTGTTTTTCATGTCAAGAGCAATATTGGCAGGGAATGCATAGATATATATATGCTACCATGATTCATGCATTGAACTTGAAACAAGTACAGCTTGTTGTCACCTTTATATGTAGGTTAGGAGGTTTCAAAGTGGAAATTAAATTGCCTAACTTAATATGTCCAATCCAAAGCAGAATGAATGTCGTTAAACCTCAGATTTTTGTCAACTATAATTGTTTTTATGTGCTTTGCTTATAATGATCAACACGCCAACAATACCGCAAGAGATGCATGTGCCGATGAGAGAGAAAGAGAGAGAGATCTGTTTCAGCCTTCTCTACAGTTAAAGCTCTCCTTACCAATATTGTCTGAAATCTGATTCCATTTAATTTAGATAAGGAGTTGGGCCTACTTAATTAAGGCCATTAAGGTGATTGTCTAAAGTTTTTGTGTGAGGGTGAAAAACAAGGCCACGCCATTTCTCTTTGATGTAAATCATGTTGTACTGATGTGGGTACCACAATAAGATCATTAAGTTCGTATCGTCATATCCTGTATTTTTGAGATTTGTCGTATCACCAAATTCGTATCATATCGTACTCGTATCCTGTATCTGTATCCATATTTTCTAGCTCTCCACTTGTGCATCCCTAGTTATAACAATATATTAGAAACTATTAATATTTATTTATATATCTTATATTATATAAATATATAAAAGATTAGAATTTAGAAGCTAAATGTATTTATCTATATTTTATACTTTATATATAAATAGTACACTAGGATTTAGAAGGTATTAGTATTTATTTATATATTATATATTTTATACTCTATATATTATATATTTATATAAAACACTAGAACTTAGAAACTATTATCATTCATTTAGATATTATATATTACATATATATATATATATACATTTTTCTAATGATTTCGATTCCGGTTCTGGTTCCTTGACTTGAAACCGGAATCGGAACCGTAGTAATGGTTCCTAAAATTTAGAATCGGAACTGGAATCGTAGTGAACGGTTTGGTCCGGTTCAGGTACGATTCTGATTCTAGTTCTACCGGTTCTTTGTCCACCATTACTCTCCATTACCTAAAAAGGTAAATTACAGTAACACCTCAAAAGTTTTCTTTAATATCACCTGTAAAATAAATGTGCCAAAAACTTTACACTTAAACTCCATGTCATATTTTTGAGCAAAATAAAAGGGAGTGAAATACCATATATGCGCTCATTATTTTAATGCCATTTAATAAAAAAAATGTTGTGTGCAAAAAATCCAAATTACCAATAATCATTACTCTTGGTAAAATAATACAAATACATACTCCCTTGGGCTGTTTTTAGTGAGTAATCATTAGGTAGTTTCAGGACCACTTGTTCTTGGCCAATTATCACTTAACACATAAGTAAAAAGTTAACTTTGTGTCAGCTCTTTTTTAATTTTTTGCTTATGTGTCAAGTGGTGATTGGCCATAACCATTGGGCATGGGACTACCTAGTAATTTATCGTTTTCAGTTGGCTCTTGCTAGGGTTCTCCCCTATTTCCGTATTTTAAAATTCAATATATATATTCTCACTTAAAGAAAACATAAAAAAACATACATGAAATTGCATGCATTATATCCGAGGTTTGCAAGTTATTGTGTACATACATTCTAATTTACGATATAGAGATCATCAATTTTATCAATTGAGCTGCACAAGGTAAAGACTAAGTTTGTATCAAGGGACATGTGCTCACTGATAGAAAGAAACCAAATGCATGGGGTTTCTACCATTGTTAGTTCTAGATGGGGTCAGATTTATGCAGTCTTATCTTAATATATGGATAGATTATTTTTTTATTTCGAACTCATGAATCCAAATTATGTGAGTAGCGTGGTATGGAAGTAGTTGCCAAACCTTGTTTAAAACCTAGAGTGGGGGTGATTAGGTTTACTTGCTTATTTGCTTAATTTTTTAAATTGATTCGATTTTAAGTCCAATTAAAATTAATCAAACACATAAAGCAAGTAAATAAAGTAAAGTGCGATAAAAGTAACGAGTGCACCGGATATACGTAAAAAAATTCAAGACGAAAAAAATTACGGGTGAAACTTGTAGCCCCGAAAAACCAAATCCACTATCGTCGAAACAAAGTACAACAGATTATGTCACAAACTCACACCCACTCCACTCTAACAAGAACTTGATGTGAAACACCTTAGGCTTGCTTTTGCGACTCTAAGTTTAATTGCTGCTAATGTCACAATCCTTGCAGAAGGGTAATTGGAAGAACACGAACACTCCTTAAATATTTTTTTCCTTTCATAGTGCGATATTCTTCTCCATCCTCACCAACAACCAGTTGTAGAATAAACCAAACAAACCAATGTCTTAATCAATAAGAAATATCTAAAGCAGTCTTCATATGATTGATTAAGCGGAGAGAGAGAGAGAGATAACCTAAACAACTCATTATATATATGTGTGTGTGCTCTCAAAAAAATATAAACAAAAAATTAATGAAGAATTTTCTACTCTAAAAATAACTTTACGCTTTCTCTCTCTAAAAATAATATTTTTGATCTATATTGAAAACTTAATTAGAGAGAAAATATATAAGATTTATATAGATATTAAAAATCCTAAATTTTCTTAAAAAATAAGTTAAAAACCAATTGAAAATGAATCCCAATGTTTTGGAAAAGTTTAGAGTCAAATCCTAGTCAAAATAGGACACTATAGAGCAAAAATGTCACATCAACATGCATGGACCGGTCCAGTCCTTTCTCGGACCAGTCCCACCTTGTAAAATCTTAGAATCGAGATGCTAAGACCGCATGGACCAGTCCAACCTTGAAAAATATTAATTGTGTTTGAAAACCCTAGTTTTCAAGGTCGGGAACCATATATACCTCTAATAAGTATTCTCACCAATTTACCTAAATGACGTGACTCTCATACTTGATCAACAATATCCTTAAACATTTGAAATCACTCGGAAGTTTCAAAAGATCAAAGCATTGATGTCATCTTTAAAAGAGCAAGCTTCTTGTTGAACTAATTATGACTTGATCACATGCATGTTTGGTGAAAAACTCTGTCCATTCTCTTTGACTTCAATTGCGTGATCAATCACAAGAATATGAATAAAAATATTACAACTCGATCATATTTAGTTTTGATACCGAAAATTGCCAATTACAAAAATACACATCACAATCTTCGTCTTTGACAATTTCGTCACAAAACTAACCTAAACAATCATAACCTAACTCACTAGAAAAATCAAATTATGAAATGGCTTAGATTACAAAGAAAAAGAACCGAAGAAATTAGAGCACTTCAATACATCAAGCTTCACACTTAGTAAGTTTCTGAAAAAGAATTCTGAAATTTGCACATCATTCAAACAACACTATCTGTGAAAGTTTAATATAGAAATATAAACCAAACATGCTCAAAGTATCTCAAACAACTCTCCCTCAAACATATGAGTACTAGTTCTCCCCTTTAATTATTTCAATTATGACAAATTATAGCAACTGTTCTCCCCCTTTTTGGAACAAATTAACAAAGTAAAACATAAAGAAAAGATAACTAACAATAAAAGATATAAAAAAGATAATATATGAGCTCCATTCAAATGTATCACAATAGTCTCAAAATGATGAACAATCATTAAGCCTATCAAAACATAACATCTAGAAACAAAACATCCAAAGATATCATGTCTAAAACAAACATTGCCAAAAGAATAGAACGTAGACATTTACAACTATAAAAAAACATATCTATCAAAAAGATGTCCAAGGTCTAAACCCATCATGTTACTCCAAAACTAAATAAGTCTAAGTCATAAACCTAGCAAAAAGATGAACTAATTCGAATCATCAAAGCATCAAAGAAAAAAAATATACTAGTCATCAAACTACAAAAATATAAAAATTAGGAAAATATGTTTGAAAATATGAAAAATAAAAAAAATTATGAAAAACATTAGAATGTTATATAAATTTTTCGCAAGCATAATTACGAGTTCTAAAATTTTCAGAAAACTCAAAACAATTATGAACACATAATTTTAAAATTCATAAATTTGACTATAAATTTAATTCTCAATTTCATGATCAATGTATAAATTCCAATACACAAAGTTTATAATCATTTATAAATTCATCTAATAAATTCATGTGTGTGTGAAATCTGTGAGTTGTGCAGTGCAGAAGCGGTTGCGAAAGTTAGATTTAAGACCTAGAGGGAAGTAATTAGGTTTACTCCCTTTTTGCTTAATCTTTCAGATTATTCAATTTTAAGTTCAATTAAAATTCTAAGCAATCCCACAAAGCAAGTAAATAAAATAAAGTGCAATAAAGTAAATATTGCACCAGATATACGTGAAAAACCCAGATAAAAAAAAATCATGAGTGAGGCTTTGTAGCCCAAGAAAAGTGACTCCACTACTGTCAAAGTAAAGTACAATAGACTCTGTCCCTGACTCACACCCACTCTACTCTGACAAGAACTCCGATGCTGAACACCTCAGGCTTACAACTGCGACTATCTCATCCAACTGCTACAGATTCCCAGCTAACGTCAAAATCCTTTCAAATGGGTAACTGGTATAACACAAACACTCGGCAAGTATTCTATTTCCTTCGTAGTTCGATCTTCTTCTCCTTCCTCACCAATGAACAATTGTAGAATAAACCAATCTAATAACTTGATCACGAAGAAATCTTCAGTGCAATCTTCGAACAGTTGATCAAGCAAATAAAGACACCCTAAATCACTTTGTAAAATATGTGTGTACTCTAAAAAATATAAACAAAGAATTTAAGAAAAAAATCATTTGCTAAAAAAATATCTCAATACTTTCTCTCTAAAAATTCTCAATTTGATATATATTGAAAGCTCTGTGAAAGTACACAAAGAGAGAAATCATATGAGATTTTTATATTGATTAAAAACTCTAATTTTTCTTGAAAAGCAAGTTAAAAACCAATAGGAAACAAGTCCCCATGTTTTAGAAAAGTTCTGGGTCAATTTTGGGTCAAAATAGGACTCTATAGGATAAAATTCACCAAGACAGAAGCATGAACTCATTCGGACTTCACTTGGACCAGTCCAACCCTGTGGACCTCTCAATTTGAGATACTGAGACCTCATAGACTGGTCCATCCTTCACTTGGACCTATCCAACCTTGAAAATTTCATCAAATTACTTAAAAGCTGCTATTTTCAAGGTCGGAACCTCCCAGTTTAAAATATATGTGTTCTCACCACTTTACCTATACTACATGACTCTCATATGCGATCAATAATGTCCTCATGCATTCAAAACCATCTCGAAATTTTAATCGATCGAATCCTTGTTCAGACCATTGATGGCTTCTGCGGAAGATTCAAGCTTCATTCTTTGACGAACCCTTGCATGGTTGGTGTAGAACTTCATGCTCACTTTGAGACTTCAATTACATGATCTATGACAAGAATATAACTTCAAAGATTTCAACTTGACCATGTTTGGTTTTGACATCGAAGATTGCCAATTACAAAAATATATGTCACAATCTCCCTCTTTGGCAATTTCGTGACAAAATTAACCTAGACAAGTATAACCTAAACAATGAAAAAATCATATTACAATATGTCCTCAATACAAAGAAATATATTTTGAAGAACTTAAAGCATTGTGAGCGAGCTTTCAACCCTCATGTGTAGTGTTTGCCAAACCTGTAAAATCTGCACATCGCATAAACAACACTACCTGTAAAAGCTTAATCAAGAAAAATATAATAATATAAAATGATCTCCAAACTCCCCCTTAGTTATATACCATATCACAAAAAAAGTGTATGTCTCCCCCTTTGTATATGTTTCTCATGTCTTCCCCTTTGTAGTATTAAGTCTACCCATTTTTGGAACAAATTGACAAAGTAAGACACACGGAAACAAGATTAAGTGAGATATAACCTCCAATAAAATATATCACATAAGTTTCAAAATTATGGAGGGTTACACATAGAAAAAAATATAAAAAGCATAGATCATAACATGTCTAAGCAAATCAAAACATAAAACATACCAAATTCAAGTACCAAATCTAGAAACATATAGAGCTAACTACTCAAAGTCTAGCAAAATATAAACTAAGTCTCAACCATCAAGACCTAATCCTCATCATCACCATCACCAAATAGTTGCAGGTACATTAATTCTATCACCATTTACAATGTGATATAGAATCTCACCTTGATATCATAGAAAATCACCCTTGTGATCATGAGGGTCAAGGTCAAGAGTATATGAGATAATTAAATTCAATACAGAGACATTGTCAGTGATGTAGGTACTTGAAACTTTATTTGCAAGCAATGGAGCATTTGGTTCACACAACGTTCTAATGATGCCTTCCATGCTTGGCTAGTTCTTTTCAGCACCTAGATATGGAAAAAAAATACCATTCTATGCCTCTAGAACTTCAATAACTTCATAAATTAATTGGGTTGTCACATTGATTTCTGTCCCAAACCATTTTACCATCATTCATAGCTCATTGTCACTATAAGCAAGCACATTGCTATAAAAATAACGAACCATGTCGGGAATGCAATCGTTGCCTAGTTTAGCTAGTGAACCCCAAGCATTGTCTCTGAAGTAGTGCACAAACTCCAAATGACATCCTTGCTATATAATATCCAAATCAAAACTTCGTTCACACCTCATTGGTCTACAACCAACTACCTTCCTATAATGATAAAAAATTCTTTCATCATCAAAATGATCCTCCGTGAAAATTATATTGCTTTCTAGTGTTCGAAAGACATTAACTCTTTGTCACCTAGAGACACCGGCCATTGCCACGATGAGAGGAATGCAAAATAAGAATGTAAGAGCCATTGGAGAATTTTCACAAACACTTGATAAAATAAAGTGCAATAAAAGTAACGAGTGCACCAAATATATGTGGAAAACCCCAAGACGGAAAAAAAAATCATAGGTGAGACTTGTAACCCCAGAGAACTAAATTCATTGTCTCTGAAGTAGTGCACAAACTCCAAATGACACCCTTGCTATATAATATCCAAATCAAAACTTCGTTCACACCTCATTGGTCTACAACCAACTACCTTCCTATAATGATAAAAAATTCTTTCATCATCAAAATGATCCTCCGTGAAAATTATATTGCTTTCTAGTGTTCGAAAGACATTAACTCTTTGTCACCTAGAGACACCGGCCATTGCCAGGATGAGAGGAATGCAAAATAGGAATGTAAGAGCCATTGGAGAATTTTCACAAACACTTGATAAAATAAAGTGCAATAAAAGTAACGAGTGCACCAGATATATGTGGAAAACCCCAAGATGGAAAAAAAAAATCATAGGTGAGACTTGTAACCCCAGAGAACTAAATTCAATATCATCAAAGCAAAATACAACAAACTCTGTCACATAATCACATCCATTCCACTCTAACATGAACTTGATGCAAAACACTTTAGGCTTACTCTTGCTACTCTATGTTTAATTGTTGTAGACTTTCCACTAACGTCACAATCCTTACAGAAGGGTAATTGGAAGAATAGAAAAACTCCTCGAATATTATGTCCCCTTCGTAGTATGATCTTTTTTTCCTTCATCACAAACAACCAATTGTAGAAGAAACCAAATGAACCAATGTCTTGATCAATAAGTAATATCTAAAACAGTTGTATATATGTGTGTGTTCTCAAATATATATAAATAGAAAATTAATGGATAATTTTCTGTTTTAAAAATAACTTTATGCTTTCTCTAAAAATAATATTTTTGATGTATATTGAAAGCTTAAGTAGAGAGAAAATATATAAGATTTATATAGATGTTAAAAACCCTAAATTTCCTTGAAAAATAACTTGAAAACCAATTGGAAACCAATCCTAAGGTTTAGAAAAGTTCAGAGTCAAATTATGGTCAAAACAAAACAATGCAGAGAAAAAAGGACACATCAAGATACATGGACTAGTGCAACCTTGAAAAATATTAATTGTGTCTAAAAGCCCTAGTTTTCAAGGTCAGGAACCATTTATACCTTCACTAAGTGTTCTCACAGCTTTACTTGAACTACGTGACTCTCATACTTGATTAACGATATCCTCATGCATTTGAAATCACTCAAAAGCATCAACATATCAAAGAATTGATGTCATATTCAAAAGAGCAAGCTTTTTGTTGAACCAATTATGACTTGATCATATCAATGTTTGGTGAATAACTCATTCTCTCTGACTTTAATTACGTAATCGATTACAAGAATATGAATAAAAATATTACAACTCGATCATGTTTAATTTTGACACAAAAAATTACCAATTATAAAAATATACGTCACCAATTACAATTTAAATTTTTGGATTGAGAAGGAAGTCGTTTTAAGTCAACTGCCGAGGCATTGCACTCATGGTTTGAATATTCCTGTGATAGATTTTTCCTGGGACAAATGAACAATGTTATTCTTTCTAGCCAAACACGGCTCCATGTTTGATGCACTTGATTGGGGTCCATTTTGCCCCACTCAAGTGCATCAAACTTACAAGACAAATTATATATTCACCAGTGAAGCAAACTTATCTGTAAATTTTTATATATATATATATTTTTATGAAGCATCCACACTGACACACAAATATAGTTATAAGAATACATTTTTTAACTTTTACTTTTTGTTACTCTTTGATAAATTATTATATGGCACGGAGATTCTATGTATTATTGAGAGAATCTCACAATTAATAATACTTCATGTTTTACAGGTGAAATTCCTACATTTAAAGCATCTCCGAAATATCGTAGAATTACTCTCTTTAGTGGGACTCAGAAGTTAACTCAAATCTCAACTCAGAGTGGAGGGCACCAATTAAATTGGTTTGTAAGCTTGTTTAATTCTCATAATTATTTTGAACATTGTTACTCTTGTTGTACACAGTAAATGCATAGTCCAATCAATTTCCCAGTTGTTGCAGTCCATAGAAACGTCAATCTACCTTTCATAAGACTGCGAAACATGAAATCCCAATGCCCTTACCAAACATTTTTACCTATGTGTGTGCATATATGTGTGATTCAAGAATCTTGATATGCACAAACATTCAAATTGATGGAGGGGTAGCCCCAGCTTCCACCGGCCTCATTAATTGGGTCTCAACTTTCAAACTTTAATTCGAGTTCTCATGCGAAATAACCATATATTATGCATGTGGTTCTCGACATATATTATGCATGTGATTCTCGATAAAAATGATACAAGGATTGCTACTGGACTTCTAGTTCTGATGGTATGATCTTTACTTTTTTTTAATAAAATGATTGAGAGTTCAACTTTAACAAGTAGCATGATATGGATATATATGAGATTGTCTCAACTTCCAAACTTTTGAGTTCTCATGTGAGTAATAACCATATATTATGCATGTGATTCTCCTGTGAAAATGAGAGTAGGAATCCCATTCGACCTCTAGCTTTGATAGTATGATCTTTATGAGTATGACTTCCGCGAAGGGCATATGGATATGAGATTTTGGGGAGGGGGTGGTGTTCAGGAATGAAATTACTAATATTACTAATATGAAAGATTCTAATGGTCCCTTAAAGGTTTTTTGTTTTTTTAGAGAGTTAAAGCAAACTGATGCAGGAGCATCCGAGTCAGATAATGCTGAGCTGTCAGACGACACGTTGATGGCACTGAAATATCTTGAGTTAGCAGATCAGCGTAAAGATGGCAGGAAACCGTGACCTTGTCACTAATTAGGGTATTTTTCGATTTGCTTCAGTATTTTGGCCATAACTTTGGCTACAGGTGTCAGAATCGCCTTTATGACCACAATTCGGAAAGCTGGGTGTGTATTTTTTTGCGGCCAAAATTCACTGTTTTCCCCTCCAAATCCTTAATTTTAGTTATTTCTTTCCTTTTTCTTAGTAATATTTATTTTGTTGATTAGGAAGAGATTCTGGGCTAGATTTGGGCCAGATTTTTGGCAACTTCTTTCTTTTATTTTGGCATGAATATTAGGTTTTTGCTATTTTTGGTAATGTTGACAAAGTTCAGCTATATAACCCGGCTTGTGGGTTGATTCGAATGTACTTTTGATTTTGAATAATAATATTGAATACCAGAGACTTTTCTCTGAGTTTTTGGGCAATTCTCGTGCTTTTTTTCTGTTTATTTTCTGTTGCCCTTAGCCAATAGAATAATCACTATTCTGTCCGGCATCAATTGGTATTAGAGCTTTCAGCATCTTCCTGGGTGAGATTTCATCAATTTTCATGGCTGGTGGTCGTGGTCGTCGTGGGTAGGTTCCGAACGAGGAAGTCCCAAACCGTGATCGTAGTGTTCAGGATTTGATGATTGAGGATTTACAGAGGCAAGTTGCAGAGTTAACCCAGTGCCTAACGGAATAGACTATCAGTGACCGTGAGGTGGAAGATCACGAATCCGATTCCAGTTCCGACAACCCGTTTCACAATCGTGCTCGATTCTGGGGGACCGTGGTCGGGAGGAACGTCATGGAGACCTCAATTTCAGAGTGGATCTACCCGAGTTTTCTGGTATGTTACAGGCTGAAGGATTTATCGATTGGATGAACGAAGTTGAGCGTATCTTTGAATATAAAGAAGTCCCATATCGTGTTAAGGTGAAACTGGTCGCCATCAAACTCAAAGGCAGAGCCTCTGCATGGTGGGAGCAGTTGAGGCGATCACGAGACAGGCAGGGCAAGGCCAAGATCACTGATTGGGAGAAGATGAAGGGTCACTTCCTTCCTTTTGGCTACATTCAAACCCTGTTTCAGTGACTTCAGTCGTTGAGACAAGGAACCAGATCAGTTGATGATTACACAGAGGAGTTCTATCAATTGATAGCCCGGAATGAATTATCTGAGACAGAAGAGCAGACGGTGGCGCGGTATTTGGGAGGATTGCGGTAGCCCCTGCAAGATGTCCTCAGCCTTCACTCGCTTTGGACTATTTCTGAAGCATACCAACGCGCACTTGCTGTGGAAAAATAGCATAATCGGAGGCCAGTGATCAGGAGCGATCAAAACAACCGGCCAGTTCGACCTCAAGAACCCCAACCTGTCCAGCCGACACCACAGGGTAATTCTCACTCGAACATTAGATGTTTCAGATGTGGTGAATAGGGACACAGAGCGAATGAGTGCAGGAAGCCTGCTAGTTAGAAGGGCAAAAATCTCCTGATTGAGGAAGACGTGGTAGACAAAACTGAAGAGACTGAAGAGCCTATGTATGATGATGATGAAGATGGAGATGTGATGTATGGAGATGGCCGTGAGAATCTGGTCATTCGTAAGAGTCTACTAACTCCCAGGGGCGATTTAGGAGATGATTGGTTGAGAACCAATATTTTTCACACGACCTGCACAGTTGCAGATAAAGTCTACAAGATGATCATTGACAGTGGCAGTTGTGAGAACGTAGTGTCTGAAGAAGCTATCCAAAAATTGTAGTTGAAGACAGATCATCATTCCAACCCGTACAAATTGTCATGGCTGAATAAAAGTAGTGAGGTAAAGGTGGATAGGAGATGCCTAGTGTCTTTCTCGATTGGCAAGAAATATTTTGATAATGCTTGGTGTGATGTTGTGGCTATGGATGCTTGTCATGTACTGTTAGGCAAGCCTTGGCAGTATGATCGCAGTGTTACTCATGACGGGCAAAAGAATACATATTCCCTTAGCATCAAGGGTAAGAAGATTGTGTTGGCTCCTCGTCAGGAAGGAGCTAGTCCTACCCTGGTAGCCTACTTTCTATGTCTAGGTTTTTAACTGAGATTGAGCATGGGGACGTGGTCTATGCTCTGCTGCCTTGTGGGAATAGCGCAACGGACGTGAACGAGAATCCAGACTTACCAGCAGAGGTGCAGCAACTGCTAACAGAGTTTTCTGACCTGATGCCAGAGGATCTTCCTCCTGGGCTACCATTTATGAGGGATATTCAGCATTAGATTGACCTTGTTCCGGGGTCTAGTTTGTCTAATCGACCGGCGTATCGCCTCAGTCCCAAGAAATTTGAGAAGTTGCAACGGTAGGTGGTAGAGTTGCTGGAGAGGGGCTAGATCCATGAGAGTATGAGCCCATGTGCAGTTCCTGCTCTGCTAGTGCCGAAGAAAGATGGCTCTTGGCGTATGTGTGTTGATAGCCGAGCAATCAATAGGATTACAGTGAAGTACAGGTTTCCAATTCCCCATCTAGATGATATGTTAGACCAGCTGTCCGGTTCTAAGGTCTTCTCAAAAATTGACCTTAAAAACGGCTACCACCAGATCAGAATAAGGCCTGGAGATGAGTGGAAGACAGCGTTTAAGACGCAACATGGGTTGTATGAGTGGATAGTCATACCTTTTGGGCTGTCCAATGCGCCCAGCACATTTATGAGGTTTATGCATCAGGTTTTACGGCCTTTTATGGGGAAATTCATCATAGTTTACTTTGATGACATCCTCATCTATAGCTCGACATAGACGTCACACTTTGATCACCTCAGTGCTATCTTTGATATGTTAAGGACAGAGCACCTGTTCGTCAATCAGAAGAAGTGTGTTTTCTTCACTACTTCTATAAATTTTTTGGGTTTTGTGGTGTCTACTGATGGTGTTCATGCAGATCTGTCGAAGATAGATGCAGTTTTGGAGTGGCCCAAACTGAAAACCTTGCACGATATCCGAAGTTTCCATGGATTGGCATCTTTCTACCGTTGATTCATCAGAAACTTTAACACTCTGATTGCTCCCATCACAAAGTGCCTCAAGGGATGTGATTTTCATTGGTTTGAGGAGGCAAAGGCCAGTTTTCATCTGGTCAAGCAGAAGATGACAGAGGCACCAGTTTTGGCACTTCCCGACTTTGAGAAGGTGTTTGAGGTAAACTGTGATGCATCTGGGGTGGGCATTGGTGGTGTTCTGAGTCAGGAGGGGCGTCTAATAGCTTTTTTCAGTGAGAAGCTATTAGGATCGAAGAAAAGTTATTCCACCTATGATCTGGAGTTTTATGCCATCATTCAGTCCCTAAAGCATTGGCGTCACTACCTAATATAGAGGGAATTAATTCTCCTCATTGATCATGAGACCTTGAAATACATCAATGGCTAGCACAAACTGAGTAGACGGCATGCCAAGTGGGTGGCATACTTGCAAGAGTTCACATTTGCGCTGAGGCACCAAGCAGGGAGTCTAAACCGTGTTGCAGATGCACTGAGCCATCGTACGTTGCTCCTCACCACCATGAGCACCAGAGTTGCAGGTTTCGAAACATTCTCTGATATGTATGCTGCAGATCCTTCCTTCAGGAGGATAATTCAGGAGGTAACTGATGGTCAATGCCATGATTTTATTTTGCACAATGGTTACCTGTTTCGTGGATTAAAGTTGTGCATCCCAGATTGTTCACTAAGGCAACAGATTATTAGTGAACTTCATAACGAGGGTCATTTTGGGCGAGACAAGACGTTGGGTCTGATTTCTTCCAACTATTATTGGCCCAAGTTGACCAGTGACGTGGCTCATTATGTGGAGTGTTGTTATGTGTGTCAGCAGTCCAAGAGAGTTCTCACTAATGCGGGCCTGTACACACCTTTACCGATCCCTGAAGCTCCTTGGCTTGATGTTAGTATGGACTTTGTGTTGGGCTTACCTCATACCTAACGGGCCATGGATTCTATTTTGGTTGTGGTTGATCAGTTTTCCAAGATGGCCCATTTTGTTGCTTGTAAGAAAACAATGGATGCTGCCTGGGTCGCCCATCTTTACTTCAAGGAGATTATGCGTTTACATGGTGTTCCCCAATCCATTACCTCAAATCATGATACCAAGTTCATGAGTCAATTCTGGAAGAGTCTATGAGAGAAACTGGGAACAAAGTTGAATTTTAGCAGCGCCTACCATCCTCAGACAGATGGTCAGACAGAGGTGGTGAACCGGAGTTTGGGAAACCTTTTAAGGAGTTTGGTAGGAACTAAACCAAAGCAGTGGGATTTGGCATTACCTCAAGCAGAATTTGCTTATAATAGGTCGAAGAACAGATCAACAAGAATGAGCCCATTTGAGATTATCTATGGTCAGAATCCATCTGGGGTGCTTGACTTAGCCCCTATTCCGCACGTGGGTCATTTCAATCGCAAGACAGATGAGATGGCAGAACATCTTCGAGGTATCCATGAGCAGGTCAAGCTGGCCATTCACGAGAGTAATGCTAAGTACAAGGTTTAGACTAACAACCACCGTCGTCAAGTACTTTTTGATATTGGTGATTTTGTTTGGGCGGTATTAACTCGTGATCGTTTTCCTGTTGGAGAATATAACAAGCTAAAGGAGCGAAAGAATGGTCCCTGTGAGATCCTGCAGAATATCAATGATAACGCCTATAGACTGCGCCTCCCCAGTCATTTGAGGACTTCTGACGTCTTTAATGTGAAACATTTGAGTCCTTATTTTATGGATTCTGATGAAGCTGCTGTAAACTCGAGGACGAGTTCTTTCCAACCCGAGGTGACTGATGCAGGAGCATCCGAGTCAAATGATGCTGAGCTGTCAGACGACACGTTGATGGCACTGAAATATCTTGAGTTGGCAAATCAGTGTAAAGATGGCAGGAAACCGTGACCATGTCACTAATTAGAGTATTTTTGGATGCGCTTCAGTATTTTGGCCATAACTTTGGCTACAGGTGTCAGAATCGCCTTTATGACCACAATTCGGAAAGCTTTGTTTAGCGCACACATCGTGGGCACCAAGATAAAGCTAGGTGTGTCTTTTTTCAAGACCAAAATCCACTATTTTCCCCTCTAAATCCATAATTTTAGTTATTTCTTTCCTTTTTTAGTAATATTTATTTTGTTGATTAGGAAGAGATTCTGAGCTTGATTTGAGCCAGATTTCTGGCAAATTCCTTCTTTTATTTCGTATTTTATTTTGGCATGAATATTAGGTTTTTGCTATTTTTGGTAATGTTAACGAAGTTCAGCTATATAACCCGACTTGTGGGTTGATTCGAATGTACTTTTGATTTTGAATAATAATATTAAATACCAGAGACTTTTCTCTTAGTTTTTGGAAAATTCTGGTGCTTTCTTTCTGTTTATTTTCTGTTGCCCTTAGCCTACAGAATAATCACTGTTCTGTCCGGCGTCACAAACACGACACACTCCCAATATTGCACCTAGCATAACTTTAAATACTCAACATCACTTTTGGGATGAAAAGATTTTACCATCTAAACTAATATCTACACATCTAACATTTTTGGCATTATTTTTATGTAAAATGACTGCTCAAAAGGTTCAAAATTGCATCCTAATGGTCCCTTAAACGAAACTATTTTTCTCTAAATTTTCACGCATGAAGTTACTAATTTTTTTTTTCATGACAGTTCAAGCAATCGCTTGAAACGTCCGCACACTAATAATATTGCTCTTAGCTAAACTCTAAATACTGAACCCCTCTTTTAGGATGAAAAATTATACCATCTGAAAAATTATACCATTTTTGGCATTATTTTTGTGTAAATGACTACTCAAAAGGTTTAAATTTGGATCCTCATGATCACTTGGCATGGTCAACCAAGCAACGACCCTAATAATGTCACACATGGAACTGAAGCATAATTATATACCAAAATTTAGTATGTGTTTTGAATGCCGTCTCAAAAACGTACTGTGTTTGGTTTCCAGTTTAAGTACTTTTATACCAAACAAGAAACTTTCTTGTTTAGGGAATTTCTTCCATTTAGAACTCTATACCCAGCAAGAAACTTCACTGGTACACAACAATATGCAATTACTTTACTTTTTTTCTTCCCTTTTTTCCTGTTTAATTTATCCTAGCAAAAAATAAAATCACCCACTTTTGCCACTGTTGGAGCTTGAATTCTTAACCTCACTTTAAAATCCTCATTTTTGTTAGGGTAAATTGCATAAAATTCCTTTGAAAATTATCGATTTGTAGAAAATCTCCCCTTATGATTTTTTTGGCAAAACACCTCCCCCATCAACTAATGGAGAGGGTACTTTAAAGGGACAATTACTATAAAATACTCAAAAAAATATACATAATCAAGGGGGATTTTATGCAATTCGCTCGATTGTGTGAATTTAGTTAAAAAATTATGTTTTTTTTTCCTTCTATTACTTTTTGTAATTAAGATTCATTTTTATCAATCTAATTGTTTGATCAAATGTTCATCCCATATATATGTATATACACATTGTATAAAATAAAAAATATTATATAAATATTATAATAATGGTATATAATATACTTATTATTTTTTAAAAAAACTAAAAGTATGGTGATGCATGTAATAAAAAATATATATAAGTCTAAATCTTATTATTCAAGAGAAAAATAACAAATATTTTTTTAGCTAAAATCACACAATTGAGCGAATTGTATAAACTCCCTTGACTCGGATGATATTTTAGTATTTGTCCCTTTAAATTAACCTCTTTCGAATAGTTGAGGGATTTTTTTGCCAAATAAAATTATAAGACGAGTTTTTGGAGGGTTTTATGTAGCTCACTTTTTTGTTAATTACTTGTAATAAAAATTTATGCTCAACTCATGTATATACATTATCTTGAACCATGTCACTTTAGCTTATAATTCAGGTCTAAAATATTAGTGAAAAACTTTTATGTCATATGTTTATGTCGAAATCATGGATTTTATTTGGATCATATTTATCAGCAAATGAGTCAATCCTTCGACTTATCTTTTAAGCTTTTTTCACCCTACATATATAACTAGTAAAACTCATTTGCAAAACTACGTACAATGGGAAGCATCAACGAAAGGAAATTATATATCACTCAACATTATTACGTGTCGACAATGATGCATGCATTGTAACAATAACTAGTTGTTCATACCCTTACCAAACAAATGTAAATATAAGGTGGCAAACGAGCCAATCCAACCCCAAGTTTTAATTTTGGGTTAATTTAATTTATGATCATTTTTAGTGGCCTAATTACAAATATGTCAATTTTCAAATAGTATATGGTTAAAAAGCAACTTATACAAAATTATTTACGTATTTGACATTTTTTTCACTGTTTTTCAATACGCAAGAATCAAATTACCCCTCTACAACTCATTATGATTTTTCCCAATTGTCTTTATAGACGTATTAGTGTTGAAACATTTCAAATTTTGTGCAGTAAAACTCTGACTTAATGTAGTTAAAATGTTACGACTGTACAGTAAAACTTTCACATTTTGGAGTTAAAGTATTACATTTTTATAAATTGAAACATACTCATATGAAAGTGCAAAGTGGTTTGTCATATTTAAACATAAATGGTTATAACTAGCTGAATACAAGAAATCTACACTATTAACGTGTACAATAAAACTTAGATATCATGTGCAACTAAACTGCTCATACACATGCCAAATGTACCAATTCAGTGAAGTTGATGAGACATTGGTAATTAAAAGTGCCTAATATTTGTTCATTTAATAATGATGTATCAAAACTCTCGATCTGTGCGTATGGTTGAATTAGTTCTAAAATGTTTCAGATTATATACAGCAAAACTTTCACCTAATGTAATAAAATTTGTACATTTATGCAGTAAAAGTTTAACATACTGCAGTTAAATTCTTACATTTGTTCTATAAAAACAAAAATTCTAATAAAATAACTTGAGATCTGCACAGTTTGTGCACATTTACTTGTTTTTTCATTGTAGTGTGTACCACTTGGTGACATTCACTTGTTTTTTCAACCATATAATATAATAAAATGTAAAAAAATTCTTGACCAGAGGGACTACACATCAAAGAAACATGCCAAATGCACATTATTTGAAAGACTTTGCACACTCACATGCCAACATCAATAGTCAAATGCCCTGGTACAGTTTGTCCCTTTAAAAAAATTAGTAGCCAAATGCACCAATGCATTTTTACTCTCAACATAACATGTGCACTGCACATTCACGTTTAATGAAAAATTCTTATAAAAAATGGTACACTGGTTAATGTTTTGGGCAATAAAATTATAACACGATGCATTTAAACTATCACATAAATGTAGTAAAACAATTATATTGTATAGTAAAAGTTTTACATTGTTACCTTTGATTGCGCCTACAATATCCTGACGAATAAGAATCATGATTACCTCTCGGAGCATAGGATCCCTTGTTGGACACTAAAATACGATTATGATAATCATATGTATTTCGGATGCCGTGTCGGATAAGATTCAAAGCATTTTAAATTTTAAATATTTTATTTTTTAATTAGACACTACTAGAACACGACATGAATACTACAAAAACATTAAATATATATATATATATATATATATATATATATATATATATATTATAGTATATTGAATATATATAGATAGACAGATAGAGAAGAAGAAAGAGAAATTTAATTACTTTTTATTTTATGTTAACATTATTGTTTATGAAATAAATAATTATATATAAATTACATATATTAGAGTATATATAAGTAGATATATTCAAAGGAGTATTTTGGACCATTAAATATGATTAAATGAGTAAGTTTAGTATTCAAATAAGTTAGATCAAAAGTCAAATGATAGTATGGTCATTTTACCATCAAAAAATATTCTAACATGATATACTTTTGATAAAATAAAGTGTAAGTGATATACCATACAAATTATAGAGATGCTGGTGATAAAAATTCATAAAATTATAAATATGTGTAAATACATCAATCTGTTAGTTATATTTACCCTTATATAATTTTTAACCTTTTACAATTTTCTTTATAGGAAGTTCAATCAAACACACCTATACAACTCAAACACTTTACTTTTTTTTTTTTTTTTTTTTTTAAGACAGATCATAACGTTCGGCTATTGTCCATTGATCTTTAGTAGACTTTTTTGTCTTCTAGCTGTGGTTTTAACTAGTGTACGTGTCAGACCTATACGCTTGTGTCAATGTAGTGCTGCTAGTACCATGGTTGAAACTGTGAGCTCCAGTTGGAAGCATAGAATTGACAATCGTATCAATCCACGGCTGCAAATAACATTTTTTATATTTTTGTATATCATATATAATGCAGGTTTTGACTTGTTTCTTCTTCTTTCACCGACCTCTCTTCAGGTGTTTAATCAAATTATCGGAGAGACTTTTTGGATTTATTTCTTTTATCTCTTTAAATTTATTTTTTCGAAGTAAATTTTAAGTGTAAAAGGATAATTTTACTCTTACATTATAATATCACATTATATTTCAAATAAGATAAAATACAATGACCTTCTATGAGGTTTCCTGTAATTACACTGAACTTCTTGAAAAATAAATTCTAATTTTTAAAATGACATTTTTGTTCACATTATACTTTCTTTTTCTGTTCAGTATTCTTTTGTACACATGTTACTCCACTACCATTACACCCATAACCACTATTGATTTTCGATCTTACTCCTAACATATCTAATCAATCGCCAAAAATTCTCTCATGAATTCTTTTCAAAGATTTTTGACCATGGTGATATATATACAAACATATATATAAGATCGAATCTGTGGACCGATTTGTTGAGTTTTGTCGTGAGTCACGGGTACGGGTTGACAAAAATGATCACACTCATTGTGTCGTGTGTATGAAAGTGTACATATCATTTTAGAAATTAGAATTTATTTTTTATTTATTTTTGGTAAATTATTTGGGTGTATAATGATAAAATCATACTAAAATATTATTTCAAATTATCATAGAAAAGGTCAATGCAATTATGGCAAATCTTAGGAAAGGTCAGTGCAATTACAACAAACCTCAGAAGATGCTATTTTATTTTATCCTATTTGAAATATAATATGATATTATAATGTAAGGATAAAATTATCTTTTCACTCTGAAAATTTATTCCGATCATCGAAAAAATTGATTTAAAAAGAATAAAAAAAATAAAGGTCAAAACAAGTTTTCTCTGGCTTGCTTATTAAACTATACAACATCATTTATATTTAAGTAAATCTAGATTTTTTTTCAATTCAATTAAACATGTCTTTCGAAAAAAAAAATTTAATTAAAGATTAGTGTTTATCGTAAAAATTAGTTTGCTTTCAATTTAATATTTTTTTCTATAATGAGATAGGTTGGTTTTATTCATTGATATAAAATTTGCTTTCAACTCAAATACTTTGTATACTAATCACATATATTTTATAAAGTTAAGTTTCCTATATTATCTGACAATTCTTTGCTATCATTTCCAAAGCATTTTGGCCTAGTTCTCTCTCTTTTCAAACGCTCATAAAATTAATAAACACACACACACACACACACACACACACACACATATATATATATATGTATATATATATATATATGTATGTATTGCATAACAAAATCGTTTTGAATTATTCAATCACGTACATTAAGTCTTTGTACAAGATGTGGATTCAAAATTCTAGTTAATTCCAAAATGAAGCAAACCATACAATTGATTTAACATAAAAAAGGACAGCTGCTTGAATCATAAGTAGGCAGTTTCTGAATCAAATTTTAACTATGTGACTAACAAATTATTTTTCTAACTACAGGGTTTCAAAGAAGTACAAAGCCAAAAGCTACGAGCCACGATCGAGAGGCAAGACAGAGAGCTAAGAGACATTCAAAGTCTTCAGAGAGTCCTTCAACTTGATGGAAAAAAGCCGCAGTCACGGGATTTCGTATTTGCTACCGCTTATGTAATATAATATATTTATTACGAATCTAACTATGTAAAGTTGTTAAGTAAACGATTTAAAATTGTTGTATTAGCATACCGCAATTGAATCAAGAAATTCATGAAAATTAAAATAGGCATGGATCATGCATTGGATATATCAGAAAGACCCCAAGTATGACTGTAAAATTTTGTTGCATTTGCAAGTTGTGTCTTTGGTGTCAAGTAGTAGCATGTGTTTTTCATGTCAAGAGCAATATTGGCAGGGAATGCATAGATATATATATGCTACCATGATTCATGCATTGAACTTGAAACAAGTACAGCTTGTTGTCACCTTTATATGTAGGTTAGGAGGTTTCAAAGTGGAAATTAAATTGCCTAACTTAATATGTCCAATCCAAAGCAGAATGAATGTCGTTAAACCTCAGATTTTTGTCAACTATAATTGTTTTTATGTGCTTTGCTTATAATGATCAACACGCCAACAATACCGCAAGAGATGCATGTGCCGATGAGAGAGAAAGAGAGAGAGATCTGTTTCAGCCTTCTCTACAGTTAAAGCTCTCCTTACCAATATTGTCTGAAATCTGATTCCATTTAATTTAGATAAGGAGTTGGGCCTACTTAATTAAGGCCATTAAGGTGATTGTCTAAAGTTTTTGTGTGAGGGTGAAAAACAAGGCCACGCCATTTCTCTTTGATGTAAATCATGTTGTACTGATGTGGGTACCACAATAAGATCATTAAGTTCGTATCGTCATATCCTGTATTTTTGAGATTTGTCGTATCACCAAATTCGTATCATATCGTACTCGTATCCTGTATCTGTATCCATATTTTCTAGCTCTCCACTTGTGCATCCCTAGTTATAACAATATATTAGAAACTATTAATATTTATTTATATATCTTATATTATATAAATATATAAAAGATTAGAATTTAGAAGCTAAATGTATTTATCTATATTTTATACTTTATATATAAATAGTACACTAGGATTTAGAAGGTATTAGTATTTATTTATATATTATATATTTTATACTCTATATATTATATATTTATATAAAACACTAGAACTTAGAAACTATTATCATTCATTTAGATATTATATATTACATATATATATATATATACATTTTTCTAATGATTTCGATTCCGGTTCTGGTTCCTTGACTTGAAACCGGAATCGGAACCGTAGTAATGGTTCCTAAAATTTAGAATCGGAACTGGAATCGTAGTGAACGGTTTGGTCCGGTTCAGGTACGATTCTGATTCTAGTTCTACCGGTTCTTTGTCCACCATTACTCTCCATTACCTAAAAAGGTAAATTACAGTAACACCTCAAAAGTTTTCTTTAATATCACCTGTAAAATAAATGTGCCAAAAACTTTACACTTAAACTCCATGTCATATTTTTGAGCAAAATAAAAGGGAGTGAAATACCATATATGCGCTCATTATTTTAATGCCATTTAATAAAAAAAATGTTGTGTGCAAAAAATCCAAATTACCAATAATCATTACTCTTGGTAAAATAATACAAATACATACTCCCTTGGGCTGTTTTTAGTGAGTAATCATTAGGTAGTTTCAGGACCACTTGTTCTTGGCCAATTATCACTTAACACATAAGTAAAAAGTTAACTTTGTGTCAGCTCTTTTTTAATTTTTTGCTTATGTGTCAAGTGGTGATTGGCCATAACCATTGGGCATGGGACTACCTAGTAATTTATCGTTTTCAGTTGGCTCTTGCTAGGGTTCTCCCCTATTTCCGTATTTTAAAATTCAATATATATATTCTCACTTAAAGAAAACATAAAAAAACATACATGAAATTGCATGCATTATATCCGAGGTTTGCAAGTTATTGTGTACATACATTCTAATTTACGATATAGAGATCATCAATTTTATCAATTGAGCTGCACAAGGTAAAGACTAAGTTTGTATCAAGGGACATGTGCTCACTGATAGAAAGAAACCAAATGCATGGGGTTTCTACCATTGTTAGTTCTAGATGGGGTCAGATTTATGCAGTCTTATCTTAATATATGGATAGATTATTTTTTTATTTCGAACTCATGAATCCAAATTATGTGAGTAGCGTGGTATGGAAGTAGTTGCCAAACCTTGTTTAAAACCTAGAGTGGGGGTGATTAGGTTTACTTGCTTATTTGCTTAATTTTTTAAATTGATTCGATTTTAAGTCCAATTAAAATTAATCAAACACATAAAGCAAGTAAATAAAGTAAAGTGCGATAAAAGTAACGAGTGCACCGGATATACGTAAAAAAATTCAAGACGAAAAAAATTACGGGTGAAACTTGTAGCCCCGAAAAACCAAATCCACTATCGTCGAAACAAAGTACAACAGATTATGTCACAAACTCACACCCACTCCACTCTAACAAGAACTTGATGTGAAACACCTTAGGCTTGCTTTTGCGACTCTAAGTTTAATTGCTGCTAATGTCACAATCCTTGCAGAAGGGTAATTGGAAGAACACGAACACTCCTTAAATATTTTTTTCCTTTCATAGTGCGATATTCTTCTCCATCCTCACCAACAACCAGTTGTAGAATAAACCAAACAAACCAATGTCTTAATCAATAAGAAATATCTAAAGCAGTCTTCATATGATTGATTAAGCGGAGAGAGAGAGAGAGATAACCTAAACAACTCATTATATATATGTGTGTGTGCTCTCAAAAAAATATAAACAAAAAATTAATGAAGAATTTTCTACTCTAAAAATAACTTTACGCTTTCTCTCTCTAAAAATAATATTTTTGATCTATATTGAAAACTTAATTAGAGAGAAAATATATAAGATTTATATAGATATTAAAAATCCTAAATTTTCTTAAAAAATAAGTTAAAAACCAATTGAAAATGAATCCCAATGTTTTGGAAAAGTTTAGAGTCAAATCCTAGTCAAAATAGGACACTATAGAGCAAAAATGTCACATCAACATGCATGGACCGGTCCAGTCCTTTCTCGGACCAGTCCCACCTTGTAAAATCTTAGAATCGAGATGCTAAGACCGCATGGACCAGTCCAACCTTGAAAAATATTAATTGTGTTTGAAAACCCTAGTTTTCAAGGTCGGGAACCATATATACCTCTAATAAGTATTCTCACCAATTTACCTAAATGACGTGACTCTCATACTTGATCAACAATATCCTTAAACATTTGAAATCACTCGGAAGTTTCAAAAGATCAAAGCATTGATGTCATCTTTAAAAGAGCAAGCTTCTTGTTGAACTAATTATGACTTGATCACATGCATGTTTGGTAAAAAACTCTGTCCATTCTCTTTGACTTCAATTGCGTGATCAATCACAAGAATATGAATAAAAATATTACAACTCGATCATATTTAGTTTTGATACCGAAAATTGCCAATTACAAAAATACACATCACAATCTTCGTCTTTGACAATTTCGTCACAAAACTAACCTAAACAATCATAACCTAACTCACTAGAAAAATCAAATTATGAAATGGCTTAGATTACAAAGAAAAAGAACCGAAGAAATTAGAGCACTTCAATATATCAAGCTTCACACTTAGTAAGTTTCTGAAAAAGAATTCTGAAATTTGCACATCATTCAAACAACACTATCTGTGAAAGTTTAATATAGAAATATAAACCAAACATGCTCAAAGTATCTCAAACAACTCTCCCTCAAACATATGAGTACTAGTTCTCCCCTTTAATTATTTCAATTATGACAAATTATAGCAACTGTTCTCCCCCTTTTTGGAACAAATTAACAAAGTAAAACATAAAGAAAAGATAACTAACAATAAAAGATATAAAAAAGATAATATATGAGCTCCATTCAAATGTATCACAATAGTCTCAAAATGATGAACAATCATTAAGCCTATCAAAACATAACATCTAGAAACAAAACATCCAAAGATATCATGTCTAAAACAAACATTGCCAAAAGAATAGAACGTAGACATTTACAACTATAAAAAAACATATCTATCAAAAAGATGTCCAAGGTCTAAACCCATCATGTTACTCCAAAACTAAATAAGTCTAAGTCATAAACCTAGCAAAAAGATGAACTAATTCGAATCATCAAAGCATCAAAGAAAAAAAATATACTAGTCATCAAACTACAAAAATATAAAAATTAGGAAAATATGTTTGAAAATATGAAAAATAAAAAAAATTATGAAAAACATTAGAATGTTATATAAATTTTTCGCAAGCATAATTACGAGTTCTAAAATTTTCAGAAAACTCAAAACAATTATGAACACATAATTTTAAAATTCATAAATTTGACTATAAATTTAATTCTCAATTTCATGATCAATGTATAAATTCCAATACACAAAGTTTATAATCATTTATAAATTCATCTAATAAATTCATGTGTGTGTGAAATCTGTGAGTTGTGCAGTGCAGAAGCGGTTGCGAAAGTTAGATTTAAGACCTAGAGGGAAGTAATTAGGTTTACTCCCTTTTTGCTTAATCTTTCAGATTATTCAATTTTAAGTTCAATTAAAATTCTAAGCAATCCCACAAAGCAAGTAAATAAAATAAAGTGCAATAAAGTAAATATTGCACCAGATATACGTGAAAAACCCAGATAAAAAAAAATCATGAGTGAGGCTTTGTAGCCCAAGAAAAGTGACTCCACTACTGTCAAAGTAAAGTACAATAGACTCTGTCCCTGACTCACACCCACTCTACTCTGACAAGAACTCCGATGCTGAACACCTCAGGCTTACAACTGCGACTATCTCATCCAACTGCTACAGATTCCCAGCTAACGTCAAAATCCTTTCAAATGGGTAACTGGTATAACACAAACACTCGGCAAGTATTCTATTTCCTTCGTAGTTCGATCTTCTTCTCCTTCCTCACCAATGAACAATTGTAGAATAAACCAATCTAATAACTTGATCACGAAGAAATCTTCAGTGCAATCTTCGAACAGTTGATCAAGCAAATAAAGACACCCTAAATCACTTTGTAAAATATGTGTGTACTCTAAAAAATATAAACAAAGAATTTAAGAAAAAAATCATTTGCTAAAAAAATATCTCAATACTTTCTCTCTAAAAATTCTCAATTTGATATATATTGAAAGCTCTGTGAAAGTACACAAAGAGAGAAATCATATGAGATTTTTATATTGATTAAAAACTCTAATTTTTCTTGAAAAGCAAGTTAAAAACCAATAGGAAACAAGTCCCCATGTTTTAGAAAAGTTCTGGGTCAATTTTGGGTCAAAATAGGACTCTATAGGATAAAATTCACCAAGACAGAAGCATGAACTCATTCGGACTTCACTTGGACCAGTCCAACCCTGTGGACCTCTCAATTTGAGATACTGAGACCTCATAGACTGGTCCATCCTTCACTTGGACCTATCCAACCTTGAAAATTTCATCAAATTACTTAAAAGCTGCTATTTTCAAGGTCGGAACCTCCCAGTTTAAAATATATGTGTTCTCACCACTTTACCTATACTACATGACTCTCATATGCGATCAATAATGTCCTCATGCATTCAAAACCATCTCGAAATTTTAATCGATCGAATCCTTGTTCAGACCATTGATGGCTTCTGCGGAAGATTCAAGCTTCATTCTTTGACGAACCCTTGCATGGTTGGTGTAGAACTTCATGCTCACTTTGAGACTTCAATTACATGATCTATGACAAGAATATAACTTCAAAGATTTCAACTTGACCATGTTTGGTTTTGACATCGAAGATTGCCAATTACAAAAATATATGTCACAATCTCCCTCTTTGGCAATTTCGTGACAAAATTAACCTAGACAAGTATAACCTAAACAATGAAAAAATCATATTACAATATGTCCTCAATACAAAGAAATATATTTTGAAGAACTTAAAGCATTGTGAGCGAGCTTTCAACCCTCATGTGTAGTGTTTGCCAAACCTGTAAAATCTGCACATCGCATAAACAACACTACCTGTAAAAGCTTAATCAAGAAAAATATAATAATATAAAATGATCTCCAAACTCCCCCTTAGTTATATACCATATCACAAAAAAAGTGTATGTCTCCCCCTTTGTATATGTTTCTCATGTCTTCCCCTTTGTAGTATTAAGTCTACCCATTTTTGGAACAAATTGACAAAGTAAGACACACGGAAACAAGATTAAGTGAGATATAACCTCCAATAAAATATATCACATAAGTTTCAAAATTATGGAGGGTTACACATAGAAAAAAATATAAAAAGCATAGATCATAACATGTCTAAGCAAATCAAAACATAAAACATACCAAATTCAAGTACCAAATCTAGAAACATATAGAGCTAACTACTCAAAGTCTAGCAAAATATAAACTAAGTCTCAACCATCAAGACCTAATCCTCATCATCACCATCACCAAATAGTTGCAGGTACATTAATTCTATCACCATTTACAATGTGATATAGAATCTCACCTTGATATCATAGAAAATCACCCTTGTGATCATGAGGGTCAAGGTCAAGAGTATATGAGATAATTAAATTCAATACAGAGACATTGTCAGTGATGTAGGTACTTGAAACTTTATTTGCAAGCAATGGAGCATTTGGTTCACACAACGTTCTAATGATGCCTTCCATGCTTGGCTAGTTCTTTTCAGCACCTAGATATGGAAAAAAAATACCATTCTATGCCTCTAGAACTTCAATAACTTCATAAATTAATTGGGTTGTCACATTGATTTCTGTCCCAAACCATTTTACCATCATTCATAGCTCATTGTCACTATAAGCAAGCACATTGCTATAAAAATAACGAACCATGTCGGGAATGCAATCGTTGCCTAGTTTAGCTAGTGAACCCCAAGCATTGTCTCTGAAGTAGTGCACAAACTCCAAATGACATCCTTGCTATATAATATCCAAATCAAAACTTCGTTCACACCTCATTGGTCTACAACCAACTACCTTCCTATAATGATAAAAAATTCTTTCATCATCAAAATGATCCTCCGTGAAAATTATATTGCTTTCTAGTGTTCGAAAGACATTAACTCTTTGTCACCTAGAGACACCGGCCATTGCCACGATGAGAGGAATGCAAAATAAGAATGTAAGAGCCATTGGAGAATTTTCACAAACACTTGATAAAATAAAGTGCAATAAAAGTAACGAGTGCACCAAATATATGTGGAAAACCCCAAGACGGAAAAAAAAATCATAGGTGAGACTTGTAACCCCAGAGAACTAAATTCATTGTCTCTGAAGTAGTGCACAAACTCCAAATGACACCCTTGCTATATAATATCCAAATCAAAACTTCGTTCACACCTCATTGGTCTACAACCAACTACCTTCCTATAATGATAAAAAATTCTTTCATCATCAAAATGATCCTCCGTGAAAATTATATTGCTTTCTAGTGTTCGAAAGACATTAACTCTTTGTCACCTAGAGACACCGGCCATTGCCAGGATGAGAGGAATGCAAAATAGGAATGTAAGAGCCATTGGAGAATTTTCACAAACACTTGATAAAATAAAGTGCAATAAAAGTAACGAGTGCACCAGATATATGTGGAAAACCCCAAGATGGAAAAAAAAAATCATAGGTGAGACTTGTAACCCCAGAGAACTAAATTCAATATCATCAAAGCAAAATACAACAAACTCTGTCACATAATCACATCCATTCCACTCTAACATGAACTTGATGCAAAACACTTTAGGCTTACTCTTGCTACTCTATGTTTAATTGTTGTAGACTTTCCACTAACGTCACAATCCTTACAGAAGGGTAATTGGAAGAATAGAAAAACTCCTCGAATATTATGTCCCCTTCGTAGTATGATCTTTTTTTCCTTCATCACAAACAACCAATTGTAGAAGAAACCAAATGAACCAATGTCTTGATCAATAAGTAATATCTAAAACAGTTGTATATATGTGTGTGTTCTCAAATATATATAAATAGAAAATTAATGGATAATTTTCTGTTTTAAAAATAACTTTATGCTTTCTCTAAAAATAATATTTTTGATGTATATTGAAAGCTTAAGTAGAGAGAAAATATATAAGATTTATATAGATGTTAAAAACCCTAAATTTCCTTGAAAAATAACTTGAAAACCAATTGGAAACCAATCCTAAGGTTTAGAAAAGTTCAGAGTCAAATTATGGTCAAAACAAAACAATGCAGAGAAAAAAGGACACATCAAGATACATGGACTAGTGCAACCTTGAAAAATATTAATTGTGTCTAAAAGCCCTAGTTTTCAAGGTCAGGAACCATTTATACCTTCACTAAGTGTTCTCACAGCTTTACTTGAACTACGTGACTCTCATACTTGATTAACGATATCCTCATGCATTTGAAATCACTCAAAAGCATCAACATATCAAAGAATTGATGTCATATTCAAAAGAGCAAGCTTTTTGTTGAACCAATTATGACTTGATCATATCAATGTTTGGTGAATAACTCATTCTCTCTGACTTTAATTACGTAATCGATTACAAGAATATGAATAAAAATATTACAACTCGATCATGTTTAATTTTGACACAAAAAATTACCAATTATAAAAATATACGTCACCAATTACAATTTAAATTTTTGGATTGAGAAGGAAGTCGTTTTAAGTCAACTGCCGAGGCATTGCACTCATGGTTTGAATATTCCTGTGATAGATTTTTCCTGGGACAAATGAACAATGTTATTCTTTCTAGCCAAACACGGCTCCATGTTTGATGCACTTGATTGGGGTCCATTTTGCCCCACTCAAGTGCATCAAACTTACAAGACAAATTATATATTCACCAGTGAAGCAAACTTATCTGTAAATTTTTATATATATATATATTTTTATGAAGCATCCACACTGACACACAAATATAGTTATAAGAATACATTTTTTAACTTTTACTTTTTGTTACTCTTTGATAAATTATTATATGGCACGGAGATTCTATGTATTATTGAGAGAATCTCACAATTAATAATACTTCATGTTTTACAGGTGAAATTCCTACATTTAAAGCATCTCCGAAATATCGTAGAATTACTCTCTTTAGTGGGACTCAGAAGTTAACTCAAATCTCAACTCAGAGTGGAGGGCACCAATTAAATTGGTTTGTAAGCTTGTTTAATTCTCATAATTATTTTGAACATTGTTACTCTTGTTGTACACAGTAAATGCATAGTCCAATCAATTTCCCAGTTGTTGCAGTCCATAGAAACGTCAATCTACCTTTCATAAGACTGCGAAACATGAAATCCCAATGCCCTTACCAAACATTTTTACCTATGTGTGTGCATATATGTGTGATTCAAGAATCTTGATATGCACAAACATTCAAATTGATGGAGGGGTAGCCCCAGCTTCCACCGGCCTCATTAATTGGGTCTCAACTTTCAAACTTTAATTCGAGTTCTCATGCGAAATAACCATATATTATGCATGTGGTTCTCGACATATATTATGCATGTGATTCTCGATAAAAATGATACAAGGATTGCTACTGGACTTCTAGTTCTGATGGTATGATCTTTACTTTTTTTTAATAAAATGATTGAGAGTTCAACTTTAACAAGTAGCATGATATGGATATATATGAGATTGTCTCAACTTCCAAACTTTTGAGTTCTCATGTGAGTAATAACCATATATTATGCATGTGATTCTCCTGTGAAAATGAGAGTAGGAATCCCATTCGACCTCTAGCTTTGATAGTATGATCTTTATGAGTATGACTTCCGCGAAGGGCATATGGATATGAGATTTTGGGGAGGGGGTGGTGTTCAGGAATGAAATTACTAATATTACTAATATGAAAGATTCTAATGGTCCCTTAAAGGTTTTTTGTTTTTTTAGAGAGTTAAAGCAAACTGATGCAGGAGCATCCGAGTCAGATAATGCTGAGCTGTCAGACGACACGTTGATGGCACTGAAATATCTTGAGTTAGCAGATCAGCGTAAAGATGGCAGGAAACCGTGACCTTGTCACTAATTAGGGTATTTTTCGATTTGCTTCAGTATTTTGGCCATAACTTTGGCTACAGGTGTCAGAATCGCCTTTATGACCACAATTCGGAAAGCTGGGTGTGTATTTTTTTGCGGCCAAAATTCACTGTTTTCCCCTCCAAATCCTTAATTTTAGTTATTTCTTTCCTTTTTCTTAGTAATATTTATTTTGTTGATTAGGAAGAGATTCTGGGCTAGATTTGGGCCAGATTTTTGGCAACTTCTTTCTTTTATTTTGGCATGAATATTAGGTTTTTGCTATTTTTGGTAATGTTGACAAAGTTCAGCTATATAACCCGGCTTGTGGGTTGATTCGAATGTACTTTTGATTTTGAATAATAATATTGAATACCAGAGACTTTTCTCTGAGTTTTTGGGCAATTCTCGTGCTTTTTTTCTGTTTATTTTCTGTTGCCCTTAGCCAATAGAATAATCACTATTCTGTCCGGCATCAATTGGTATTAGAGCTTTCAGCATCTTCCTGGGTGAGATTTCATCAATTTTCATGGCTGGTGGTCGTGGTCGTCGTGGGTAGGTTCCGAACGAGGAAGTCCCAAACCGTGATCGTAGTGTTCAGGATTTGATGATTGAGGATTTACAGAGGCAAGTTGCAGAGTTAACCCAGTGCCTAACGGAATAGACTATCAGTGACCGTGAGGTGGAAGATCACGAATCCGATTCCAGTTCCGACAACCCGTTTCACAATCGTGCTCGATTCTGGGGGACCGTGGTCGGGAGGAACGTCATGGAGACCTCAATTTCATAGTGGATCTACCCGAGTTTTCTGGTATGTTACAGGCTGAAGGATTTATCGATTGGATGAACGAAGTTGAGCGTATCTTTGAATATAAAGAAGTCCCATATCGTGTTAAGGTGAAACTGGTCGCCATCAAACTCAAAGGCAGAGCCTCTGCATGGTGGGAGCAGTTGAGGCGATCACGAGACAGGCAGGGCAAGGCCAAGATCACTGATTGGGAGAAGATGAAGGGTCACTTCCTTCCTTTTGGCTACATTCAAACCCTGTTTCAGTGACTTCAGTCGTTGAGACAAGGAACCAGATCAGTTGATGATTACACAGAGGAGTTCTATCAATTGATAGCCCGGAATGAATTATCTGAGACAGAAGAGCAGACGGTGGCGCGGTATTTGGGAGGATTGCGGTAGCCCCTGCAAGATGTCCTCAGCCTTCACTCGCTTTGGACTATTTCTGAAGCATACCAACGCGCACTTGCTGTGGAAAAATAGCATAATCGGAGGCCAGTGATCAGGAGCGATCAAAACAACCGGCCAGTTCGACCTCAAGAACCCCAACCTGTCCAGCCGACACCACAGGGTAATTCTCACTCGAACATTAGATGTTTCAGATGTGGTGAATAGGGACACAGAGCGAATGAGTGCAGGAAGCCTGCTAGTTAGAAGGGCAAAAATCTCCTGATTGAGGAAGACGTGGTAGACAAAACTGAAGAGACTGAAGAGCCTATGTATGATGATGATGAAGATGGAGATGTGATGTATGGAGATGGCCGTGAGAATCTGGTCATTCGTAAGAGTCTACTAACTCCCAGGGGCGATTTAGGAGATGATTGGTTGAGAACCAATATTTTTCACACGACCTGCACAGTTGCAGATAAAGTCTACAAGATGATCATTGACAGTGGCAGTTGTGAGAACGTAGTGTCTGAAGAAGCTATCCAAAAATTGTAGTTGAAGACAGATCATCATTCCAACCCGTACAAATTGTCATGGCTGAATAAAAGTAGTGAGGTAAAGGTGGATAGGAGATGCCTAGTGTCTTTCTCGATTGGCAAGAAATATTTTGATAATGCTTGGTGTGATGTTGTGGCTATGGATGCTTGTCATGTACTGTTAGGCAAGCCTTGGCAGTATGATCGCAGTGTTACTCATGACGGGCAAAAGAATACATATTCCCTTAGCATCAAGGGTAAGAAGATTGTGTTGGCTCCTCGTCAGGAAGGAGCTAGTCCTACCCTGGTAGCCTACTTTCTATGTCTAGGTTTTTAACTGAGATTGAGCATGGGGACGTGGTCTATGCTCTGCTGCCTTGTGGGAATAGCGCAACGGACGTGAACGAGAATCCAGACTTACCAGCAGAGGTGCAGCAACTGCTAACAGAGTTTTCTGACCTGATGCCAGAGGATCTTCCTCCTGGGCTACCATTTATGAGGGATATTCAGCATTAGATTGACCTTGTTCCGGGGTCTAGTTTGTCTAATCGACCGGCGTATCGCCTCAGTCCCAAGAAATTTGAGAAGTTGCAACGGTAGGTGGTAGAGTTGCTGGAGAGGGGCTAGATCCATGAGAGTATGAGCCCATGTGCAGTTCCTGCTCTGCTAGTGCCGAAGAAAGATGGCTCTTGGCGTATGTGTGTTGATAGCCGAGCAATCAATAGGATTACAGTGAAGTACAGGTTTCCAATTCCCCATCTAGATGATATGTTAGACCAGCTGTCCGGTTCTAAGGTCTTCTCAAAAATTAACCTTAAAAACGGCTACCACCAGATCAGAATAAGGCCTGGAGATGAGTGGAAGACAGCGTTTAAGACGCAACATGGGTTGTATGAGTGGATAGTCATACCTTTTGGGCTGTCCAATGCGCCCAGCACATTTATGAGGTTTATGCATCAGGTTTTACGGCCTTTTATGGGGAAATTCATCATAGTTTACTTTGATGACATCCTCATCTATAGCTCGACATAGACGTCACACTTTGATCACCTCAGTGCTATCTTTGATATGTTAAGGACAGAGCACCTGTTCGTCAATCAGAAGAAGTGTGTTTTCTTCACTACTTCTATAAATTTTTTGGGTTTTGTGGTGTCTACTGATGGTGTTCATGCAGATCTGTCGAAGATAGATGCAGTTTTGGAGTGGCCCAAACTGAAAACCTTGCACGATATCCGAAGTTTCCATGGATTGGCATCTTTCTACCGTTGATTCATCAGAAACTTTAACACTCTGATTGCTCCCATCACAAAGTGCCTCAAGGGATGTGATTTTCATTGGTTTGAGGAGGCAAAGGCCAGTTTTCATCTGGTCAAGCAGAAGATGACAGAGGCACCAGTTTTGGCACTTCCCGACTTTGAGAAGGTGTTTGAGGTAAACTGTGATGCATCTGGGGTGGGCATTGGTGGTGTTCTGAGTCAGGAGGGGCGTCTAATAGCTTTTTTCAGTGAGAAGCTATTAGGATCGAAGAAAAGTTATTCCACCTATGATCTGGAGTTTTATGCCATCATTCAGTCCCTAAAGCATTGGCGTCACTACCTAATATAGAGGGAATTAATTCTCCTCATTGATCATGAGACCTTGAAATACATCAATGGCTAGCACAAACTGAGTAGACGGCATGCCAAGTGGGTGGCATACTTGCAAGAGTTCACATTTGCGCTGAGGCACCAAGCAGGGAGTCTAAACCGTGTTGCAGATGCACTGAGCCATCGTACGTTGCTCCTCACCACCATGAGCACCAGAGTTGCAGGTTTCGAAACATTCTCTGATATGTATGCTGCAGATCCTTCCTTTAGGAGGATAATTCAGGAGGTAACTGATGGTCAATGCCATGATTTTATTTTGCACAATGGTTACCTGTTTCGTGGATTAAAGTTGTGCATCCCAGATTGTTCACTAAGGCAACAGATTATTAGTGAACTTCATAACGAGGGTCATTTTGGGCGAGACAAGACGTTGGGTCTGATTTCTTCCAACTATTATTGGCCCAAGTTGACCAGTGACGTGGCTCATTATGTGGAGTGTTGTTATGTGTGTCAGCAGTCCAAGAGAGTTCTCACTAATGCGGGCCTGTACACACCTTTACCGATCCCTGAAGCTCCTTGGCTTGATGTTAGTATGGACTTTGTGTTGGGCTTACCTCATACCTAACGGGCCATGGATTCTATTTTGGTTGTGGTTGATCAGTTTTCCAAGATGGCCCATTTTGTTGCTTGTAAGAAAACAATGGATGCTGCCTGGGTCGCCCATCTTTACTTCAAGGAGATTATGCGTTTACATGGTGTTCCCCAATCCATTACCTCAAATCATGATACCAAGTTCATGAGTCAATTCTGGAAGAGTCTATGAGAGAAACTGGGAACAAAGTTGAATTTTAGCAGCGCCTACCATCCTCAGACAGATGGTCAGACAGAGGTGGTGAACCGGAGTTTGGGAAACCTTTTAAGGAGTTTGGTAGGAACTAAACCAAAGCAGTGGGATTTGGCATTACCTCAAGCAGAATTTGCTTATAATAGGTCGAAGAACAGATCAACAAGAATGAGCCCATTTGAGATTATCTATGGTCAGAATCCATCTGGGGTGCTTGACTTAGCCCCTATTCCGCACGTGGGTCGTTTCAATCGCAAGACAGATGAGATGGCAGAACATCTTCGAGGTATCCATGAGCAGGTCAAGCTGGCCATTCACGAGAGTAATGCTAAGTACAAGGTTTAGACTAACAACCACCGTCGTCAAGTACTTTTTGATATTGGTGATTTTGTTTGGGCGGTATTAACTCGTGATCGTTTTCCTGTTGGAGAATATAACAAGCTAAAGGAGCGAAAGAATGGTCCCTGTGAGATCCTGCAGAATATCAATGATAACGCCTATAGACTGCGCCTCCCGAGTCATTTGAGGACTTCTGACGTCTTTAATGTGAAACATTTGAGTCCTTATTTTATGGATTCTGATGAAGCTGCTGTAAACTCGAGGACGAGTTCTTTCCAACCCGAGGTAACTGATGCAGGAGTATCCGAGTCAAATGATGCTGAGCTGTCAGACGACACGTTGATGGCACTGAAATATCTTGAGTTGGCAAATCAGTGTAAAGATGGCAGGAAACCGTGACCTTGTCACTAATTAGAGTATTTTTGGATGCGCTTCAGTATTTTGGCCATAACTTTGGCTACAGGTGTCAGAATCGCCTTTATGACCACAATTCGGAAAGCTTTGTTTAGCGCACACATCGTGGGCACCAAGATAAAGCTAGGTGTGTCTTTTTTCAAGACCAAAATCCACTATTTTCCCCTCTAAATCCATAATTTTAGTTATTTCTTTCCTTTTTTAGTAATATTTATTTTGTTGATTAGGAAGAGATTCTGAGCTTGATTTGAGCCAGATTTCTGGCAAATTCCTTCTTTTATTTCGTATTTTATTTTGGCATGAATATTAGGTTTTTGCTATTTTTGGTAATGTTAACGAAGTTCAGCTATATAACCCGACTTGTGGGTTGATTCGAATGTACTTTTGATTTTGAATAATAATATTAAATACCAGAGACTTTTCTCTTAGTTTTTGGAAAATTCTGGTGCTTTCTTTCTGTTTATTTTCTGTTGCCCTTAGCCTACAGAATAATCACTGTTCTGTCCGGCGTCACAAACACGACACACTCCCAATATTGCACCTAGCATAACTTTAAATACTCAACATCACTTTTGGGATGAAAAGATTTTACCATCTAAACTAATATCTACACATCTAACATTTTTGGCATTATTTTTATGTAAAATGACTGCTCAAAAGGTTCAAAATTGCATCCTAATGGTCCCTTAAACGAAACTATTTTTCTCTAAATTTTCACGCATGAAGTTACTAATTTTTTTTTTCATGACAGTTCAAGCAATCGCTTGAAACGTCCGCACACTAATAATATTGCTCTTAGCTAAACTCTAAATACTGAACCCCTCTTTTAGGATGAAAAATTATACCATCTGAAAAATTATACCATTTTTGGCATTATTTTTGTGTAAATGACTACTCAAAAGGTTTAAATTTGGATCCTCATGATCACTTGGCATGGTCAACCAAGCAACGACCCTAATAATGTCACACATGGAACTGAAGCATAATTATATACCAAAATTTAGTATGTGTTTTGAATGCCGTCTCAAAAACGTACTGTGTTTGGTTTCCAGTTTAAGTACTTTTATACCAAACAAGAAACTTTCTTGTTTAGGGAATTTCTTCCATTTAGAACTCTATACCCAGCAAGAAACTTCACTGGTACACAACAATATGCAATTACTTTACTTTTTTTCTTCCCTTTTTTCCTGTTTAATTTATCCTAGCAAAAAATAAAATCACCCACTTTTGCCACTGTTGGAGCTTGAATTCTCAACCTCACTTTAAAATCCTCATTTTTGTTAGGGTAAATTGCATAAAATTCCTTTGAAAATTATTGATTTGTAGAAAATCTCCCCTTATGATTTTTTTGGCAAAATACCTCCCCCATCAACTAATGGAGGGGGTACTTTAAAGGGACAATTACTATAAAATACTCAAAAAAATATACATAATCAAGGGGGATTTTATGCAATTCGCTCGATTGTGTGAATTTAGTTAAAAAATTATGTTTTTTTTTCCTTCTATTACTTTTTGTAATTAAGATTCATTTTTATCAATCTAATTGTTTGATCAAATGTTCATCCCATATATATGTATATACACATTGTATAAAATAAAAAATATTATATAAATATTATAATAATGGTATATAATATACTTATTATTTTTTAAAAAAACTAAAAGTATGGTGATGCATGTAATAAAAAATATATATAAGTCTAAATCTTATTATTCAAGAGAAAAATAACAAATATTTTTTTAGCTAAAATCACACAATTGAGCGAATTGTATAAACTCCCTTGACTCGGATGATATTTTAGTATTTGTCCCTTTAAATTAACCTCTTTCGAATAGTTGAGGGATTTTTTTGCCAAATAAAATTATAAGACGAGTTTTTGGAGGGTTTTATGTAGCTCACTTTTTTGTTAATTACTTGTAATAAAAATTTATGCTCAACTCATGTATATACATTATCTTGAACCATGTCACTTTAGCTTATAATTCAGGTCTAAAATATTAGTGAAAAACTTTTATGTCATATGTTTATGTCGAAATCATGGATTTTATTTGGATCATATTTATCAGCAAATGAGTCAATCCTTCGACTTATCTTTTAAGCTTTTTTCACCCTACATATATAACTAGTAAAACTCATTTGCAAAACTACGTACAATGGGAAGCATCAACGAAAGGAAATTATATATCACTCAACATTATTACGTGTCGACAATGATGCATGCATTGTAACAATAACTAGTTGTTCATACCCTTACCAAACAAATGTAAATATAAGGTGGCAAACGAGCCAATCCAACCCCAAGTTTTAATTTTGGGTTAATTTAATTTATGATCATTTTTAGTGGCCTAATTACAAATATGTCAATTTTCAAATAGTATATGGTTAAAAAGCAACTTATACAAAATTATTTACGTATTTGACATTTTTTTCACTGTTTTTCAATACGCAAGAATCAAATTACCCCTCTACAACTCATTATGATTTTTCCCAATTGTCTTTATAGACGTATTAGTGTTGAAACATTTCAAATTTTGTGCAGTAAAACTCTGACTTAATGTAGTTAAAATGTTACGACTGTACAGTAAAACTTTCACATTTTGGAGTTAAAGTATTACATTTTTATAAATTGAAACATACTCATATGAAAGTGCAAAGTGGTTTGTCATATTTAAACATAAATGGTTATAACTAGCTGAATACAAGAAATCTACACTATTAACGTGTACAATAAAACTTAGATATCATGTGCAACTAAACTGCTCATACACATGCCAAATGTACCAATTCAGTGAAGTTGATGAGACATTGGTAATAAAAAGTGCCTAATATTTGTTCATTTAATAATGATGTATCAAAACTCTCGATCTGTGCGTATGGTTGAATTAGTTCTAAAATGTTTCAGATTATATACAGCAAAACTTTCACCTAATGTAATAAAATTTGTACATTTATGCAGTAAAAGTTTAACATACTGCAGTTAAATTCTTACATTTGTTCTATAAAAACAAAAATTCTAATAAAATAACTTGAGATCTGCACAGTTTGTGCACATTTACTTGTTTTTTCATTGTAGTGTGTACCACTTGGTGACATTCACTTGTTTTTTCAACCATATAATATAATAAAATGTAAAAAAATTCTTGACCAGAGGGACTACACATCAAAGAAACATGCCAAATGCACATTATTTGAAAGACTTTGCACACTCACATGCCAACATCAATAGTCAAATGCCCTGGTACAGTTTGTCCCTTTAAAAAAATTAGTAGCCAAATGCACCAATGCATTTTTACTCTCAACATAACATGTGCACTGCACATTCACGTTTAATGAAAAATTCTTATAAAAAATGGTACACTGGTTAATGTTTTGGGCAATAAAATTATAACACGATGCATTTAAACTATCACATAAATGTAGTAAAACAATTATATTGTATAGTAAAAGTTTTACATTGTTACCAAATCTTCAATGAATAATCATTCCAACCACCAAAGGAATTAGATTTCAGTCTGTTCAAATATTATGAGTACCGAAGCAGACTAGAAGGTGTACATTTTATGGTCTCATCAATTAATAATGAATAAAAAAACCCTTACAAAAAATGGTACACTGCTTAATGTTTTGCGCAGTAAAATTATAACATTATGTAATTAAAGTATTACATCAATGCAGTGAAACTATTACATTGTGCAGTAAAATTTTTTCAAAATCATATATGAACATTTAAATATATCTTATAATTTTAAAATTAATTATAACAACAATGATCATCTGAGGTGGGAGTTGATGGAGATGCTCGCCAACAAGGGAAAGGAGAGAGATAACTGTTGGTATTTTGATAAACTAATATGTGAAGGACATTTGTGTAATGGTCTAAAAAATCCTTAAATACAATTTGAATTCAAATAGTATAAATTGTTGGATTTGTAATTACTTTTAAAAAAATAAAATTTGACCATATAGTATTTGAAAGTTTTGTATTCATAATTAGGTCATTAAAAATGGTCATAAATTAAATTAACCCTTTAATTTTTTAATTTTTTTGGGGGGGTAAAACCTAAATTTTAATTGAGTTGAAATACATTGAATTTGGCTTGAATATTAATTACTAGTCAATTCTAACAAGCTGAGTCGATCAAACTGACTCATGAAAGAGTAGATACAACACATTTGATCACCTTATATTTATTTTCTTTCTTCTTTTCTCTCTCTAAAGTTAAATCAAAATAAATATTTATGTATATGATTGGTTGGTTCATGTATGCATTAATTACTATGTCTGAACAAAAAAGCTGGACTATTTGCAGGAAAGAACTAATCTGGCCGGTGGGTCATCTTAATTTTTTTGTCACCATGTGATGGGACTTTTGTAATTTCACTTCAATCTGTTTGTAGCTAGCTAGCTAGGCCTTTAAACGAATTTTTTTGTCACGCACATTGACTCTAGTCATTCAAATCCCGAGTCTCAGAGTAGGCCCTCTTGGCCACCCACCAGCTTGGCTTTTCAGAGAATCCCGCTCGTGTGTCGTAGAACTTGTAGCTCAGCAGTTCACCGGTAGGGTTTGTTTGTCCTTCCCGTTTCGAGTGTCTTTTCGCATAGTTATAGCGACCAATAGGTGCAAGATGTGGGGAACGGGTCCCTGGACATAGTCCTTTGAGGCAGTGCCGGTTTGGTCCATTGTTCATTGGATGGTCGGAAATTGTAACACATAGATTTCGAGTGATGATCATGTGCACCCATCTTGTAGCGTGTTCATGCATACGTGTGTCTATATACGCAACAACAAATGTATGAATTAATGTTCGATAGCTAGATGGTTATTCTTTTCGTTTAAGATAAATTATTACATAATTCGGAATTACATGGTTCCGGCCAATTACAAGAAGTCACAATCAAATATATTAGATTTTTTTTTTTTTAACTTTTTGAAAATGTGTCTTATTGTAATTGACGGAAACCATATAGTCTTAAACCATGTAAGAATTTCTCTTTCTAGAGTGTCATTTCAAATTGTTATAGCGCTCAATAGATGCAAGACGTACTTTTGGAGAGGTGAGGAGGAAAATTCCCTAGACTTAGTCCTTTGGGGGAGGCAGTGGCCGTTTAGTCCGTTGTCTTTTGAATAGTCGAAAATTGTAACAATTGATTTCGAGTTACGGTCATGTATGCCTATCTTCTAGCATGTTCATGCATATGTGTATCTTATACGCAATGAAAAATGTATGAATTATTGTTCAAGAAATGAGCTTGTTCACCTAACTCATTATTACATAGTCTAGGACTATATAGTCCCGGCCAATAACAAAAAAATTCAATCATGTGTGTTTTTTTTTTTTTAACTTTTTGATAATGTCTTTTTGTGATCGACCGAAACCATGCACTCTCAAATCATATAATAATTTTTCTTTTTGGAGTGTTTTTTCAAATTGTTACTACACCCAATAGGTGGAAGATGTACTTTTGGAGAGGTGAGAAGGATGAGTCCCTAGACATTTGTCCACTGGATAGTCCAAAATTGTAACACATTGATTTCGAGTGATTATCATGTGCACCTATCTTATATGTATGTTCATGCATATGTGTATCTTATACGCAACGACAACGAACAAATGTACGAATTGATGTTTGAGAAATTAACTTATTCAGCTAGATATTTATCCTTCCGGATTAGACTCTCTTCTCAAATAGTTATAGCGCCGGATAGCTGCAAGATGACTTTTGGGGAGGTGAGGATGACGAGCCCCTAGACATAGTTCTTTGTGGAGGCAGTGGCCATTTAAGTACATTGGATGGTCGGAATATGGAACATATTGGTTTCGAGAGATGATCATGTGCACCTATGTTATAGGATGTTCATGCATCTATGTACGCAATGACAACTATGTGGATTGATGTTCGACAAATGAACTCGGTTCACATTGAATGCATCTATAATCACAAATTTTTATGAAACATCCAGCAATACACAAATTTTGAACCTTCTTTTTTTTTTTAAAAGATGGATAATGAAAACCTACTTACGAGTATAGATGTCATACAATGATATAATAAGTCCATTTTGAATTTAAAATATAAGATAGAAATTTTGAAATTTTTTATATATATTTTTTACATTCTTTTAATTTCAACAAGAATAAGTGTCATTTGTTTATTTTATGGATCTCAAATCATAAGATTCTTATTTATTGGCAAGTAGACAAGTATTGATCTTAGAAAATATATCTTAATTACATGTTTCATATAAGCATCTCATTTTGCTTTTGAGGACCTTTTTTCATCATTTATTTTTAATATATATATATATATAATCAAATGGCTTGTTGCCTAATGGTATACTTTCAGTTCCTCAAAGAGGAGGGGAGGAATTTTATCACCAGTGTGAGTAAAAATGTGTGTGAGTCCTCCAACTAAGAAAATATATATATGTATATGTATATATGTATATATATATATATATATATATATAGATTATCTTTAATTTTCTTATTTTTTTCTATCTTAAATATGATTTTCATGAAGCTCATTACCATATGTCATAATTTTATGAACGAGTAGATTTGGAATGTTTTCTTCTTCTATCTTCTCCTCAGTGTGCATGCTTTTAATAAGATAAATTACACTCATCTCCCCTATAGATAGGTTAAATAACAGAGACATCTCATGTAGGGATGACAATTTGCCCCGCTCCGTTTAAAACCTATTTACGGAACCGTTTAAGAAAACGGGATGGGAATGAAGTTAGAGAAAATAACCCGCGTTTAAACGGGGCGGGGATGGGTGTAAGACCTTACCCCGACTAGTACCCGCCCCGTTTAAGGATATATATATATTTATACTTATATATATAATATATAGAGAAAATAGTAATAATGTATAAAAAAAATATTAATATTATATATATCATACAACTATACAAGTTTATTATATCAGTAATGGATGACTCAATATTATCCATTATGTTGCAAGTACTTAAATGTTTGTTTTTGGTATATATGTATCAAAATATCAGATTTATTATTATAAAAAATTTTGCATTAAAAAAAAATGTATAAACGGGGTGGGGCGGGGAAAGTTAAATGGTTATGAGAATGGGAAAGTCAAAACCCGCCCCGCCCCGCCCCGTTTATACATGATTGCGGGATGGGGACGGGGCGAAAAAAGTTAAACTGTTTCGGTTATGGGGAAGGCAAAATCCGCCCCGCCCCGTCTCGTTGCCATCCCTAATCTCATATGTTTTGAAAAATAACATTAGCCTTCCCTATATGCTGATTTTTTTAAAATTGATCTTTCCTGTCAATTTTTCATGTACAAAAATTACTTTAAAATTTAAAAAATATTCTTAAAATTTTTATATAATTAATTTTTTTAAAAACCTTTCACATGAGGTATAACTTTTGTAGTAATATAACTTTGCTTCTTTAATTTATTTTAATCTTACTTGTTAAAAAAAATTAATTAAAAGAAATTTGTACAGGAGTATAATTGCTAAAAAAATGTACAAAAAATGTGAGTTTTATTTTTGAAAATACAAGAAAAGTCTCTGTTATTTAGTTTATTTATAAAAAAATATATATATATAATTGTTTCTTTCTAATATTGTATATTAAAAATCAAATAAATATTGTATATTAAAAATTAAATAATAACAAGATCAAATGCATTAATTACAAATCACGTCCTTGTGAGAGGGCCTTGGAACCTTAGAGAGAAGGAACCCGTGGATGGATATGATTCCATCAATTATTAGTACACAGTCTACAACACACAGGGTCCATCATCTGACATTTTAAAAGTATCCCCTCCCCATGAAATCATGAGAGCTAAAGTTCTGGTCTGGGGCAGACCCAGGGCCAAATCAATTGTACATATTAAAATAAAAAATTATAACATATTGTTATTTACAGTATAAGCCTTAATATAAATTTATAATGCCAAAAATAAAATTTAAGATGAGATTTTTTATTATATGTCCATCGACAAAGAATAATGCATAATCCAATATTAATTGCAAACAGATGGTTTAAATATGTAAAAATATTTAGAAAACCAAGAAATGATAAAAATATCCCTTCCAATACTTTCATTGAAAGAGTCTTATCGTCGTATCTCCATCCTACATTCCTACGCCTAGCTACTAAAGGTGATGTTATAGTATCGAAAATATCGGCCAAAATATATTGAAAATGAGTTATTATAATGAACCTTTTTTTTTCTTTTAATTACTAGTAAATCAATCAAATTTAACTAATTAAATAAATTAAACATCTTATTTATTACTATATCATAACCAATGCTACAAAAAAATTATATAAGATTGATATCCACAAAAGATATATTGTCTTGCTTGATCTATTAATTAAAATATGAAGTCAATAACTCTTAAGTTATTTTAAAGATAAAGGAGACATGCAAATTTCTTGTCAAGATAGAAAAAAAAGTAGAATATTAAGAGGACAATTCTACTTAGGCATAATTGTTAGACTTAAACTTTTAGATTCATTGGATGCATGTAGTAGGTTCCATCACAGTTCCTCACCACATATATTTCATGGATGAGAAAGAATAGGCTTGACAATCCTAGCTAACAATTGTCTAATTATCATTTTTCATATTAAAATAATTTTGACTGTAATTTTTGCCAGGAGACATTAAATAATAAAATTGCTTTTCGAAATGAAAAGTGTAAACTGAATATTCCAAAAGAAAAATTACAATTGTATGATTGACATAAATGTATTTTTTGATAAGTTTTCTTTTGTATTGTTTAACCGATTTAGTCCTTAGATGAGTAGTCTTGCTCTTAAATAATGTTTGAGTACTTAGAACTGTGCTTATTAATGGTGAGAGTGGAGATCTGATTCACTTGTCTAGGGGTCTAAGGCAGGGAGATCCTCTCTCTCCCTACCTATTTCTATTATGTATAGAAGGATTTTCATTGTTGTTAAACCAATCAACAGGTAATAAACAACTCATTGGAATTCAAATTGAAAGGGGACTGAGCCCAATTACCCATTTATTTTTGGATAAATTACACTGATCTTCCCTAAAGTTCAGTCAATATACACCAACACCCCCTCTTGTTCGTCATATTACACTAACCTCCCTTGAGATTTGAATTCGAGATAACACAAACCTCCATTTCGTTAGTGGTCAACACAGTCAATGACTGAAAATTATGATGTCAGTAATTTGTATATTTTAAATTTCAGTTCTACCATTGAAAAACATGTAAAGATGTAATTATCCCTATGAAATCACATGAAATACTTAGATACCTTTTTAAACTGAATAAAAGTTAACAAAATTGTCCCCTTCTCCAACGAAGGTTACCAGCGATAATTTCTGGTGGCAAGTAGAGAAGTGATAAAATATTTTTTTCTTTCTTTTTTCTTTTCATTATCACCCTCTCTCTACTTTCTCTCTCTTCACTTAATTCAATCAAGAGTTAGGATCTTGAAATTAGAAAGTTTAATTGTGTGGTTTGGCTTGAATGGAATATATATGTGGTTTTAGAATTGGGTTTAGAAGAATCCTTTCTCTAGGAGTTAGCTCAGCCATGGCTAGTAGGAAAAACCCGTAGGCTAGTGCCGTTGAAAAGGCTCGGCGGGAGCGGACTCGTGATGGTGTGGATCGCCTTGTTACACAACTGAAGAGATGCCTACGTCAAAGCCACTCCAAGGGATTCGGTTGTACAATCCTCGTTGGAGGTGGGTAGCAAGCTTAGATCAGCGAGTGAAGTAACTGAACGAGCTTAGGGTCCGCCACAGGAATAGGGAATAGCAAGGGAACAGCAGAGGGTTAAATTATTTGAATTGGAGATTCTGGATACAATTTATGTAATAATTTTTTTTTCTTTTTGATTTTTTTTACATTTTTAAAAGTCACAATACAAAAGTTTGTTATTTTAATTACATACATAAATACACACACACACACACACACATTGTTATACAAAATTACAGAGCCAAGTAGTCAACCCTTATATAAAAGCTAGTATAGCCCGCCAACCCATTTATTCTTTTTAATTTATGGCCACGTCTCTAAAAAAAATTACAGTTGTTCCTTGGTAACATACATAAATATAAACCATTTCAATTCATGGATTTGTTTGCTAAATTTGTGAATAACAGACTCTTAACTTATTTATTTAAACTACAATTGGGTTTAAGTTGTCAAAAATATTTTATTTTTCATCAAAATTAGATTTTGTTTTCTAAATGAACAGTTAAGCTAATCGGTGGTGTTAATGGCGGTGGAGCGAAAGGAGAAGGATGAGCAGACGTTGGAATACAATTGGGTAATTTTATCTTTTCGCTTTGCTTTATTTATGAACTAAAATAATATTAAAAAAATGAAGACAAAAAGATAATTTTGTTACTTCTGTTAATGACATCTATCTCATAACTCTAACAAGGGAGGTTAGTGTAATTTGACAAACAAGAGGGGAGGTCAGTGTATATTAATTAAACCTCAGATGAGGTCAGTGTAATTTACCCTTTATTTTTTATTGATGATGCAATTCTCTTTTGCAGGGCAAATAAACTTGAGGCATCTTCCTTGAAATCTATTTTGACAACCTGTAACAATTTTTCGGCCAATTGGTAAATTATGACAAATCTGATTTGTACTTTAGCTCTAATGCTAGTTAAGATTTGAAGGAGAGTATGAGGAGGTTTTTTTAAATCCAAAAGGCAGGTTGGGTCAACAAATATTTGGGGTTGCTTGCTGAGAGGTCCAAATCAATTTCTTTGAAGTATTTAATGGAGAAAATAGTAACTAAAGTTCAAGTTCTTAAGACAGATCTTATTTCAAGAGCAGGTAGAGAAGTTCTTTTTGTGACTTACATGGTGCAGAAATTGTTCAGTCAATTTAGTGTGGGATATTATTCCTTATACGTAGAGGGGATGAATAGGTCTTCTTACTCAATTTTTATAATTGATTAATTACCCACTAATAATATTAATTAAACATCCAAACCAATCATAAAATAAATAAAACAAGTAAGGATGTTAGAGATGACATAAAAAATTTCACATAAAAACCCATAACAGAAAAAAAATCACACCTCCAAAAAAAGTAATTCACTATCTCAAAGCAAAGTACAACAGATTTTGTCCCAGACTCACACTAACTCTGTTCTAACAAGAACTTGGTGCTGAATGCCTCAAGCTTACTCTTCTGAATCTTTTTCCATTTATTGTAGAATTTAGATTAATGCCGCAATCCTCACAGAAGAGTTTCTAGAAAAACACAAAATTTCCATAAACAAACTATCCCTTTCGTAGTGTTTGTTTCTCTTCCTTTTAAAGAGATAGAATCAAGTTGAATCAAAGAATCAATATTGTTGCACTGGTTAAAATATGTATCTTGATATATACTCCAAAGATTCCCTTGATCAAATTGAGAAGAGCATAACTACTTAAACACTTTGTGTGTGTGAGCTCTCAAAAATATATTCTAAAAATATTTTCTCTTATAAATCTCTCTTTAATTTTCAAAATTACATTTTCTCTTTTCTGTATTGTCTCATTTAAAAGCTTAGTTAGATTGAAGTAATAAGAGGTATTTATAAATATAGAGAGTCGTTCGATTACTTGGAAAAAAAGTTGAAAAATGAACTAGGACTTCCAATAAAGTTGAACTGATATAGAAACAAAAATCAGATTTAAGAAAAAACCCTGCACATATCAGCCAAGTGCGGCCAGTCCTAAATATTGGGGGACTGGTTTGACTTTGCGAACCTGCAGAAAAAACAAAGTCCCAAGAAAAGTTGGATTGGTGCTAAAAATTTGGCACTGATGGGACATAGAAAATGTACAATTTTGCTTTAAAACACATTTTTCTAAGTCCTAACACCAACCAAACTCCAAACATAGTGTCCTCACTCACATACTTAAAGAAATTTTGAGAAAAGAGAGATTGAAAAACATGATCCCATTATTCAATAGGTATTGTGTGACTGTTTCACTATATATAGAACAATGTGTGCAACTATTATGCTTAAATTTAGGAGAAAATCATGTACATAAAATAATTAAGAGAAAATCATGGAGAGAGAATCATGCTATCTTTTCACAGTTGCATTTCCATTCTGATTCGAGATTATTCAAATATATGATTGTGTTCTAACTAGAACCTGGAGAATTTAGAAGACCCATTTTGGCATGTAAATGAATAAGGACTACCATGGTAAATCCTTGCTGAAAATATCAACAATTTTATTATTAGAACAAACATAGCAAGTGATCAATGAGCCTAGTGCAACCTTCTCACATAAATAATGATAATCAACTTCAATGTGTTTTTTTTCGGGCATGAAAAAATAGACTAACTATCATGTAGAGTGCATACATGTTGTCACAAAATAAAGTTGATGGTTGTTGTAGAGGGATTCTAATGTCTTTCAAAATAAATGAAAGACAGTAACTTCAATTGCAACTAAGGCAAGGGCCCTATATTTAGCTTCGACGCTTGATCAAACAACCATAGTTTTCTTTTTATTAGACCAATAGATATAGTTACCACCCAAGTATATAAAAAAATTTGTGGTTGTAAGAATCGTGACCATTTTTGGCCGATTTTCTTTTTATTTCATTTAAATAAAAATAAATGATTAAAATGATTATATATGTGTTTAAAATATAAAATACATGTTTAAGAACCTTTATAAGTATTTGAAAAAATTTTGGGAGCATTTGAAAAAAAGTTAACTTTTTCGGGTCAAGTGGGCCCAGGACACGGGTCCCACAGGCCTAGAAAATTTGAAAGTGTTGGAATGACACCAAATTTGATAAGTAGATTAAATAAAATATTTGATGCACTACAGAATTGATTTTGTGTCTGTAGGAGTTACAAAAATCAAAAACGGAGTCCTGGAAGGTTTAGTGAGTGGTTAGTGCCATTTTTATAAATATGATAGCTAGGTCTAGAAATAACAAACTAGAGAATTAAGCAATTCATTCTCTCATTCTCCAACAGTCGTGAGAGAGCAATATAGATACACATATATCTCTATATCTTCTTCTTTCCTTCTCCATTTAATTCGAGAGATTTGGGTCCATAATTAAAAGGTGTCGAAGAAGAAGAAGTTGGTCTATGCATTGAGGGCTCAAGTTTGATCTATCCGGAATTAAATTTGGAAAAACTTGAATTTTTGTAAGAAATTGGAAAAATCATTTGGAAGTTCTTCCAAATTAAGGTAGGGATGTCCAACCCATGAAATCTGGGATTTTTTGTGAGTATATTGGTTCTTAATAGCAATCAATTAGTTATATGAGTATAATTATGTAAGAACCGTGATTTTTTTAACCGTGATTTTTTTTTTAAGCCAATTTTCTTGAATTTTCATTTAATTGTCATATTAAGACATTAAATGATTGTATATACATTTTAAATGTAAAATGCATGTTTAGATAACTTATTTAAGGTTTGGAGAATAATTCGAGCAATTGGCATAAGTTAAATTTTTCGGGTTTGGTCAATCCATGGGCGCGGGCCCCGTGGGCTCAGAAAATTCAAAAGTCTCGGAATGATATCAAATTTGGAGGGTAGCTTAAATAAAATATTTGACGCACAACGGAATTAATTTTATATCAATCGGTGTTACGAAACTTCGAAAATAAGCCCGGAAAGGCTTAGTGAAAAGGTAATGGCATACTTGTAATTATGAGTAGGTCATTTAGGCTATAAATAGCCATGAGAACTGAGCCATTCTCACTCTATTATCCCAGCCGTGTAAGCATCTGTACATATATATATACACATAGCTTCTTCATCTTCTTCTTTTCTTCATGGATATTGAGGAGTCTTGAGTGAGAATTTGAGTTCGTCGAAGAAGGAAGAAACGATCTACGCGTTGAGGGCTTGAGATTAATCGGTCCAAAATCAATTTTTTAGAAGGTTGATCTTTTGGGTGAGATTTGAGAAAATTCAATTGAAAGCTCTTCCAATTTGAGGTAGGGATGTCTAAACCATAAAATTTGGGGTTTTTACGAGTATATTGGTTGTCCATGACAACCAATTGATTATGTGGGGTAATTACATGTTCTTCAATGTTCAAACATGCTATTCTTACCATTTAAATGTGATTTTACTGTTGGTTGATATAATTGTAAGTTTATAAATGCCTTAGAGGAATTTATAAGCATGTTGGAATTGTTTGTAAATTTATTTGGTGGGTTCATGTGTAATTGTGAAGGTGACTCTTGTGTGTTTGATAAATTGCTTTAGAGACATATTTTATTGTAAGGTATGATTTTATTGTCAAATTTGTGAAATTGGTGAAATGTGAAGGATACGTGGTTATGTGAGATATGGGGTTGTGAAGTATGTTCATTGTAAACACCTATGGTGCTTAAATGAGAACTTGTACAAATGTGATCGTTAAATGCCTCATTGATTGTAGTTGATGAATGCACATTGGATAAAATTGTAGGGTTCATCTTTATTGGCATGGTGAGGGAGGCGAGCGTAATGTGGACGGTGGAATCCATTCGGTAAAACGGCGAGGTATTTTGGTAAAGGTAACCCTCATGAGGTATTCCGGTTAAGGTACCCTCATAGATTGATGTGTAGTGAGGTATTCCAGTAAAGGTAACCCTCAAGAGGTATTCCGGTAAAGGTAACCCTCTATAGGTGAAATTGGAGATCAATGGATGTGTGGAAATGATGGGGGAGTTGTGCTTATCATGTTACATTTTTACTTTGCTTATGATATGGTTGTGTTATATGTATAATTGTTCAACATGTTAAATGCAAATGTATGTTTACATAGTATTCACGAATCTTGCGCAATTGTGTTTTTGATGTTCCTACTGAGCCGTAGTGGTGCTCACCCCTTTATTCTAAACTCTTTTACAGATAAGGCGCCGATGATAGATGGGACTTGAGTATCCAAGTGGAACTTCTATCATATTTTGATGTATTTTGGGACATTGTATTTTTGGCTATCCATGCCGGTTTGTGACACGTTATTAATCTAGTTGTAGTCATGGTTGGATTTTTAGCATTTTTTTACTTCATGCAAGAAATCCTTGTAATGACTATGAACTTGGAAGCCACTTGGATTTGAGATGTATATTTTGGACCCAATGAATGTTTTGGGGTTATATACATGTTGTAATTACATTATCATATATGTAACTTATATTTTCCATTTGAACCTTGTATGTATAAAGATGAGGTTGGTTAATGGGAATGAATTATGGATTGTGTAGTCTTTGTGATTCAAATATATTATTTGATAAATGGGTATGATTATATGGTGTTTCTAGATGGTTTGGGTGTTGTTGGATGAGTTGTATGTGTTGGAAAAGTTTAGATATGAGTGTTGGGGTGAATTTTTGTTTAAAATGTGTAAAATGGAGTTCCCAGGTTGAATTAGACGACTGATTACTTTCTATAAGTCCACTAACGTTGACAGAACATTTTAGAGCTTTCTAGAGCAGCAAATTAGTCGACTAATGCACTTCATAAGTCGACTGATGCACTCATAAGTCAACTGACAAGTCGACTAATGTAGATTTTTAAATTTTGAAATAGGCATAACTTGGTCATTTCAAACCCAAATCAAGTGATTCTTTTTTTGAAACTGAGTATTTTTGGATTCCCTATCCAATGGTGTAGGTTTCAGCTTTAGATTCTAAACAAACAAAGTGATGAGTCCTGAAAGTGAGTTGAGTTAACTTGGAATGAGTGAAGAGGTGAGTGTGTTGTGCACATGGGATTCCATATTGAGAATGACCCTTGAAATTAATGGTTTTGATGTATAAGAAATGCTTCCACTGTTTATGTATGATTTGTGTTGTTGACCTTTGGAACACGTTGGGTGAACGGGTTCACACTCGGGATTTGGATCGGTCCGGGGAGTCCCGGTGGTCCGAATTTTGGGTCATGACAAATTAGATGTCTTTCAAGGTTGAAACATGCTAGATTATACTACTTAATGATTTATCAATGTTTAATGATGTCATTACATGTATATAATTGCCTTAGATGACTATATAAGGATGTTAAGATTGAATTGTGAAGTAATTACGCGTATTCAAGTATAATTGTGAAGGTGAAACTTATATGTTTGATATATTGTCTTGGAACTATGTTTAAGTGTAAAGTATGATTAATCACCAATATAAGTGATATGAAATGTGCAATATGTGAAGCATGTTCAATGTGATGTTATAATAAATGCTACATTAGTTTGAATTGTATGTTCACATCTAGTATTTGCATTTGGAATCCATCTTCATTCATTGGAAAGCATATGGTGAGGGTGGTGAGCTCAATTGGGCGGTAAAATCATCTTGATAAGTAGTGAGGTAATCCGGTCAAGGGAACCCTCATGGGAGTGATTCGATAAAGGAGCTCCGATTAGATGGAAGAGGATACTCTCTAAAAATGGAGTCCTACGATGAGGTGATCTAGTCAAGGAGCCTCGGTTAGGTGGGATTGGGTGGCCCGTAAAACTGGAACCCAATAAATAAGTGGAGAGTATGAGCGAGTTATGCATATTATGTTGCATTGTAAATTACTTGTGATATGGTTGTAATGTACGTGTATTTCCTTAACATGATTAAATGAAAAATGTATATTATGTGGTATTTATGGTATTTGCAGAATTGTGTTTTAGACATTCCTACTGAACGTGTTGTACCTTATCGCATGAGTATTAACTCTTTCAGGAAATAAGAAAGAAGTGATAGAATCTCCCCAATGGTAAAGTTGGCGTGGAGCGGTGACCTTTGAGTCAAAAATGGCTCCGAAAGTGATCGTATTAATTAGGCCTAGAAATACGTCTATACATCACAAACATACTACGCATGCCTAGGTATAGTCTCTTCTCTCATTCAAGCTTTCTCTAATAGAAGAACATCCACAAGACCCATAAAAATCGAAACCAAAAACTCCAAAGTCTATAAACAAAAGTACAAATAATGTGAACATAGAACGCTTACCTTGAAAATCACTAGCGGAAATGGAATGCTTGAACTTCGCCTTTTGAAAGAAAGGACGAGGATGATTTAGATGATGGGGGCTCACTTGGGGGAGGGGGTGCTGGATGCACGAGAACATGAAGAGTCGCCAAGAAGAAAGGGAGAAATGAGAGGGAGAGAGAAGAAGTTTGAATATTAAGTGACTGCATATGTAGTCACGTGCCTCGTGTAATGCATCGAAGTGGCTACTTCGATGCATCGTCGTTGAAGATCCATCGATCTGGAGGTTTCGATGCATCGAAGAGAATGATACATCGACCATCTATCGACACAAGGTGCAGAGGCTACTGGATTTGGCAGGAAAAATGGGATATTTAAAGATCGATGCATCATCGCTAATGACGATGCATCGAAGTGGTGACTTGGATGCATCGTCGCTTCCTTTGACTGTAAATTTGCAAAATAGTCCCAAGTATGAAAAAAAAAATTTGTTTGATCCTCAAGTCATACCTCTCACACTCAAATACTTCAAAAATATTTAGATACATTCCTTTTGGATTTGAAGGGTCACACGGAACATGATAGGACTGCAAAAAATATTGCCAAGTTTAACGTTTACAGTAAGACATGTGCAGTAATTATGCACAATATCTACCCCAAAGGATTCACTCTCATGATTGACAATATGATGAGATGCGTCAAAGGTATCCATCATAACGGTCATATTCTAAAAAGAGATGTACATCACCCCGGTACGACAATTAACGCAAGCGTTAGCTGTAGCCAAAAATCGGCGACGTAGAATGATTGGAATATGCTTTGTAGGATCTTGGACAAGTTTGATATCCAGAACTATGAAGTCCACTGGGAAATAAAATTTGTCCACTTGGATGAGAACATCCTCAATTATCCCACGTGGTTGTCTCACCGATCGGTCGGCAAGTTACAACACAACTGTGGTTAGTTTAAGCTCTCCGAGCCCTAATTTCTTATAGACTGAGTAAGGAAGTAAATTAACACTTGCTCCCAAGTCAAGGAGGGCTCGTTCGAATTCATGGTCACCAATGACACATGAGATTGTTGGAGCACTCGGATCCTTGAACTTTGGAGGGGTGTTATTTTGAAGAATTGAACTCACTTGCTCAGTCAATTGGACTTTCTTAGGAACTTGGTTCCTAGATTTACGATTTTGAGTTCATAAGTCCGTAAGAAATTTAGCATAGGAAGGAATTTATTTTATAGCATCAAGAAGAGGAATATTGATTTTTACTTGCTTGAAGATTTCTATCATATCTTGCAATTTCTCTCCTTGTTTCCCGAATTGAGTTGGCTCCCTCAATCTTTGAGGAAAGGGAATAAGAGGTTCATATGAAGCCGATTGATTTGGAGTTAATGAAAATTTAGCTTCAATGATTTTATCATTTCCTTTTTCTTTTGGATTATTAAATAGCTCCTTTGGATATATTGGAAGGTCTTTTGTAGTAAAAATGGGACTGTTTAGATTTATCGGTTTCTCACATTCTCTCTCTTTTATCTTATCCATAGAATTTTCTAGCACTGTACCACTCCTTAAAGTAATAATTGATTGAGCTTATTCTTTGTTGAACTCAAAAGGAATGGGAAGTATCATCAATTACTTGAATTCCATTTGGATTTGCAACCGTTTGACTAGGCAACCTTCCACCCTCTCTACGATTCATTGCATTGGCTAGCTATCCCAATTGGGACTCTAATTTTGTAATAGATTGTGAGTGGGCGTTGATCTTTTGAGTATTACTTTCGATATTACCTAAAGCTGCCAAAATCTTTTCCTTAAAACTTAGGTTTCGAGAAGGTGATTGATTGGGAGTGTAGTAGAAACTTGAATTTAAATAGGGTTAATAAGGTCTAGGTTGGAATTGAGATGGACCTTGTTATCCAGATAGCCCCCTAGGTCCTTGATATTGGCCTTGGTTCCCATATTTGAATTGGTTTTGATCTCTCCATTCGGGAGTATAAGAATTATGGTAGGACACTTGGCCCGACCTAGAGTAAAGTGCATTCGCTTGCTCTTGTGAAAATTCAGGATATTGTCCCGCATGAGGGCAGTCCTTTATATAATGTGAAGGGCTAGAGCAGAATGAACACACAACATATGTGGGATGAAGGGTAGGATTAGGAATAGTAGGATTGGAGGAAGAAGAAGAAGAAGAAGAACCGACCAACATAACTTGATCCAATTTGTTTTCTACAGCTTCTATCTTCCTATCCGTTGCTTGCTCTTTACGCATTTCAAAAATACTTGTAGTTTGGGCAATAAGAGGAGCGACTACCTTATTTTTCCTTTTATTAGAAGAACGGTGAGACAAATTTTTGCTCAAGTTCTCAAAGACTATCCATGCTTCATCAGGGCTTTTTTGAAAGAATGTACCTCTATAACTAGCATCAACCATTTGTTTGTGAGGCTCCCCTAACCCATCATAGAATCCTTGCACCAATTGTCATTTGAGAATAGCATGGTGTAGGCAAGATCTCAAAAGATCTTTCATCATTTCCCATATTTCATGAAAAGCTTCTCCCTCCCTTTGAGAAAAGTCAATGATGGTTGTTCATGCATCATTAGTCTTTTCCATTAGAAAGTATTTCTTTAGGAACTCTCGTTGCATTTTTGCCTAAGAGTTAATGGAATTTAGCTCTAAGAAATTAAACCATTGTTTGGCTTTATCCTTGAGTGAGAAAGGAAAAAGACGAAGTCTTAAGTTGTCCTCTGCTTGTGCATTCAACTGTAAAGTCGAGCACACTTCTAAGAATTCATCAATATGTTTATAAGGATCTTGGTTAGGGAGTCTATGAAAATAACTAAGAAGATTAATTATTGAGGATTTGATTTCAAAATTATTCCTCCTCGCATTCGAAAAACGAATACAAGAAGGAGATGCATAGGTAGATGGAACATAAAAATCTCGAAGAATCTCACCGCCCGGTGGGGGTGGTAAGATTGGATTTTGTGAAACATTTTGATCGTCATTATTTTCCATTATTTCTCTCCTATGTTCTCTAAACAATATAGGGTCCCTAGGAACGCTACTATGTTGTCTAAGAGTTCGTTCAAGTTCAAGGTCACACGGCAATAGGGGCAATGACAAGAATCTCCTACCTTGCATATGAATAAACGAAAAACTTTAAAACTATGTGCAAAAATAAAATTTAAATTTCTAAGTGCAAGAAAGTTGAGTACTCTACTCACAAGGATCCAAGCTTAAGCCTTAATGTCTTGATTGGACAAGTACCTACAATGAAACACTTAAGAAATAAAGAAAAAGATATTTACAAATAAAGAATATAAAGAATGAGTTAAATTAAAATTTAAACAAGACTCAATCCTCTAATGTAGCGATTTAACCGTAGTCCCCAGCAACGGCGCCAAAAATTATTGTGTGTGGTTGCGCTACTCGCAATTTATAAATTTACCACTTGCAATAGAATGAATTCTTGAAGGATAGGGCTCTAAGTTGAGGATGTCGATCCCACAGAGACTACATAGGTATCATTCACTAAAGATTGAGGGTTGGTTCTTGTTTAAACCCAATCGTGTCAGTTGTTGTTTACTCTACTTTGAAAGCATAAAAGCAATTTAACTACAAGGGTTAAGAGAAGAATGAAAGACTAGGGTTAGACATCCCCGCTAACCTCATAATATGTCACACTTATAATAAATTGGAGAAATTTATGCAAATGTGTACTAATGACGCGTTGACAAGTCCCACCCACAACGATGTCGCCAAGAAAATACACACCTTAATATACTATAATTCATTTTTGAAAAACGTGATTTTTCTTATTTATCTAATTACCTACTTGTAGTAAAATCATCGTCACATGATTTTTCTACCTACCTACTTACCTAATTGAAGCAAAATCACATTTTCTAAGTATGGACTATGCAAATCTAGCTATGCATGTTATAGTGAAAACTAGTCTCAAGCCATCACTTGTAGTCCTTGTGAAACATACAAGTGTTTGAAAATCATGTGGGAAATTTAAGCCTTCTGAGACAAGAAGATAAATCATAACACATGAGCATGGAGAATTTGTACACTTATAATTATATAAGGCCCAAGGCAAGAGACACATACGTCAAATACATAAAAATCCCCAATTCATTGAAGTTAGAACATATTTACAAAGTTAGGGTTTGTCAAAACCTTAGAAAATGATTAGTTGATCATGGTGGGCTAGAAGCACTCTATAGACAGAGATGGTCCCATGCTTAAAATGGTCTTTAAGCCCTTACAAAGCCCTCTTTGAAACTTTCCCTCTTTAGAACTTCACTTTCTCTCTCTAGAATTCTAAAATATGCTCTATATTTCAAGAATTGTGTATTTTTTTATTATTACATATTCTCTAGCTATATAACTGATCTGAGACTCAAAATATCATAGAAATTCCGTGTAAGGCTTTATCCAAGCAAAATTAGACAAGTGGCAAGTGGAGAAAATATCTGTACAAAAATATCTTCAGCAGGTTCAAATGATGCATCGAAGTAGGCAATTTGATGCATCGAAGTGTCTACTTCGATGCATCGATCTTCCTTCTTCTACAAATCTTCAACTTTCTATCTTTTAGACTCCGGTCTTGACACGCCCTTCACTATTCCTTGATGAAACTTTGCTCGAAGTATGGTAAGACATAGGAATGCATTGTTGAACTGATAAAAGAGTCAAATTATACCACATTCTAAGTTTAAACCTGAAATCATCAAAAACATAAAAACACGTAAAAACTATACAATATGTGCAGTTATGGGATCAAGATACATAAGTAAAGGCGTAAGAATGTATACATTCAACGCTTATCATACCCCCAAACTTAGATATTGTTAGTCCCTTAGCAATACAAAACTAAAAATAAAATGAAACAACTAAATTAATTCCTCTTTCGTGGGAGATCCGGTTGCATTTAGCAAATGCAACAAGCCTTTTAAACCCCTAGGCATCCCTAGTGGACGAGTGAAATCTCGTTGGGTTTAACACTTGTTAAACTCATAAAAATATGCAAAAATGGTGAAATTCTCTGTCATCAACTAGAATTAAGAGTGATACCCCAATTAATGTTCAAAATGATAAATGCAACAAGTAGTATGGATCTCTATGGACATCAATAAATCTAGACTGTCAAAAATTAGAGTTAGGCAACAGTCCCCACCAAAAAGTATGATTTCAATAAAGGAAGCTAGTGAGTTGAAGGGGTATGTGACTTAGTATATTCGGAGCTGGGTAATGCTACATGAGATGACTGCTAGTTCACTTTTCACGAGGGAGCTAGATTTGGTTATTTTGAGACATGTTGATGTGAATTATGTATGGGGATCATTACTTTAAATTATGAAATTTTAAAATTTGAAATTATTCTTGAATGCAAGTTGGTAACTATATATTGTAGTTTTCTTCTTGATGAACGTTGAAACAGGAATTTTGAATGTTAGTGTTTAGTTAGTTTCCTTTGTTTTAGTTTTATTTTATTCTATTGCTAATGGACTAGCAATATGTAAGTTTAGGGGTGTGATCGGCATTGAATGTTGCGCATTCTAGCCTCTTAACTTACGTATTTTATTCTCTTAGTGATAGATAATTTTGTAATTTTACTTCATTTTAGTGTTTTCTGTATTTTCAAGGCCTTAATGATTATTTCAGTTAAAACTATGATTTTAGGCTTTTAAAGATGACATCTAAAAGGGTTAGATAAAGCCTACATCAAATGGATCCATTCAACTCCATATTTTAAGTCAAGATAGTCGAAGGAAAAGGTCCAAGAAAATTATAACTGCTTAAGGAGATTACGAGCCTAAAGCCCAATTCTGCACTTAATCCAATTTTAATCCCATTTTGGAAAGTGGCATAAAAGTCATATTTTTGAGTGTCAATTCGACTTAATTTTCATGTAAGTTAAACGAAATTCGATTCTGGACACTTTTGTATTTCACGAAAATTCCGTGAATCAAACTTCTACAGGGTCAAAACTCGGGCCTAATGTCAGTAGAAAAATTCACATGTTTAGTGCTGCTAAAAACCCTAATTATCTCCTAATTGGATTAGGACTTTATGTTTTCTCTTGGGGGTTTAAAAGTGGTGAATTGGGGTTGTTTGAGGAGAGCTTGAAGACAAATTTTAAAGACTTTTTAGCAGAGCTTTGGAGTGGAGAACCATTAGAGAACGAAGTCTTACGCGTATTCCAAGAAGATAGCGTCTTCTTCCTCAACAATTGAAGTGTCTTCTTTTACCATGAGCAGCTACTTCATCCACTAGGGTTTTGATGTAGTCCTAACTAAGTATCAATGGTTTAATTGTTCTAATTATTGGGGATTTTTGTATTCATGCATAGATTGTGTGGTTTAGAGGATTCTTCTTATAGAATTAAGCAATAAAAGTCTTATAAATTCAGTTTCAATGATTTCTTATCTTGTCTTAGATACTTGATTATTGTTATTGAACTCAATTTCTCTTATTTTCTATTATTATGAGAGCGATTATTACATAATAGTTTAGTGAATATATCATTAAAAGCTTTGATGGATTATTCCTAGAGAAAATAGAGTAGTTAGGCAGATGGCTTATGCCAATCGAAGATAGTCCACGACTTAGCCTTAATCATATGTTATCTTCTTAACGGATGGAGGTGAGCTTGTAACCACTGACACCACTTATGCATGATATGATTCCCCATAGCTTGTTCAATTGGCCATTGATTGTGAAGTTAGTGGTCAAGTCAATTACCCTAGATTTATCTCATATTTTCTACACTTTCTTAGTTTCTTTTGTTTTTATTTTAATTGCTTCTTTAGTTAATTTAGTTATAAAAATCAGAATTCTTGTCTTTAAAATTTAATTAGAATTAATTTCATATACCAATTCATTTAGACCATAGTCCTTGAGGTTCGACACCCCTTTCGATAGCCCTGTTCTGCAAGAAATTCGTTCTATTACGAAGTGTGGTAATTTAATTAATACTGATGGAGTGTTTGACTCCTAATATGAAACGTATAATACGTGGGAGGATAGTGCTAAGGTGACGTGGATAAGAAGAATGCTTGACCAAGACTGGTTATCTCCGAGTGAGAAAGGGAAACTGAAAGACAAAGTTTTACTAGGATACGCCCTCACTTGGTCACTATAAATACAGGACGGTTCATAAACCAAGGTACGCAATTAATATCCTCAGGGTGAATTTTTGCTTCATTAATTAGTGCCGTCTGTGGGAATCAATCACAAACTTGATTGTTCTACACGAATCATATACGAAGCATGATGCACCTACGATCTCGGTTAGAGACTACGGTCGTATAGGACCCTCCTGCGCAGGGTCTTCCTGCCGGCCACAATCCTCCAATGCAGGACCTTCCTGCCGACCACAATCCTCCAGTGCAGGACCTTCCTGCCGGTCATAATCTTCCAGCCCCACAGGATCCTCCTATCAGCTATGACCTTCTTGGCGGATAAGACCCACTTGCTGCCCTTGATCTTCCCGCCTGTAATGTGCCAGCTGCAGGACTGGAAGGCATGCAAACCCCTTGACAAATGGACTTCCTTGGGGCACGCCCCAAAATCCCAAACAACTAGGAACGGATTCCAGCATTGGAATACCAAGTTGGAACTTGAATCAAAGTCTAACCCAGATACTCCAACAAAATACGACAATTCTGTAGCGCCTCCCTCCTGTAACACCAGTACCATCGCCAAGTCACCTTAGGCCTGTTGATCCAGAAGGGGATGGTGTTGGGCGAGATAGTGAAGTCCCAACGGACGACACTCAGGTCCGAGAACATTATAAAAATAGCCCTACGGGGGCACAGCCCTACACACGGCTAGCCCTACGAGGGCACAGCCCTACGGGGACACAACCCTACGGGGATACACCTCCAAGGAGGGCCTTTAATGAGAAAGGCGAGATGGATGAATTTTGAGAACATTTTTAAAATAGCCTTACGGGGGCACAGCCCTACGCACAGCTAGCCCTACGGGGACACTCCCCTATGGGCGACTACGAGGACACGACTCTTCACGGACACACCACCTCAAAGGGACTTTAATGAAAAAGTCGAGATAATTAATCCCGAGAACATCGTCAACCGACCCTACGAGGGCACAACCCGTTAAAAGAAATTTTACCAAAGGGCGGGTAAGTCCCACCAAGGTTATCGGATGGCTTATGAAGAGTTGTGCTATTAAGCTTATTAGTTAAAAATTATTAACCAAGTGAGTTATTGGCATAATGGTAAGGGTGAGACCATTAGAGCTTATTAGCTAAGGTTCGATTCTTCAAAGTGACAATCATTTTATATATATATATATATATATATATATATATATATATATATATATATATATATCGGGCTTAAGAAGAAACTGGTCCGACTAAACTGCGGGCCCACCGCGCCCAGCCCAAGTCGGGCCCGAGCACCCGGCCAAGGCCAGGACCGAGCCCCCTACCCAAGCCGGGTCCTAGTGCCCGGTCAAGGCTGGGTGACCCACTGCGCTTGGCCAAATCAGGCAACCCACAGTGCCCGGCCAAGGCCGACCCCACAGCGCCCGGCCTAGGCCGGGTGGTCCACAATATCTGACCAAAGCCGGGTGGCCCACAACTCCCTGCCCAGGCCCAGTTGCTCTTAGCCCAGGTGCGCGACCCAAGCCTTGGTGCCAGACATGTGGCCCACATACACGTGTAAATCTGGGCCTACCAAAAAAAAAAAATAGGCTAGGCTAGCGGTTCAAGTATCCATTAAAATACCAAATGTTCCTGATGTTCGACAAGGCGACAAGCGAACCTCATGAACAGAGGGCATCTGATGGGGTGTTTGACTCCTAATATGAAACGTATAATACGTGGGAGGATAGTGCTAAGGTGACGTGGATAAGAAGAATACTTGACCAAGACTGGTTAACTCCGAGTGGGAAAGGGATACTGAAAAGATAGAGTTTTACAAGGATACGCCTTCACTTGGTCACTATAAATACAAGGCAGTTCATATACCAAGATACGTAATTAATACCCTTTGAGTTCCTTTACAGCTTTTAAAACCCTTCTAATTTCTAACTTGATCGTCGGAGCGTAGTCGGCCGGCACCGCGTCGGTGCCCTTTTGATTACTTTTCTCTTGTCCTTTTTTACAGGTTGATGTTTGACTAGTTCGGGGTGGATTTTTGCTTAATCAGATACATTTACCAACAAATCAATATGTTCCCACTTCCACATAGCTACTAGTAAGGGTTATAACAAACCCACCGGTCTCTGATGTTTGGCCTTTACTTGTTGACAAGTGAGGCACCTTGCCACAAACTGTGCAACATTCTTTTTTGTATCTTTCCACCAATACTGTCTACGCAAATTGTAATACATCTTGGTACCACTAGGATACACTGCAAGTCTAGAATTATGAAATTCTCTAAAAACATCATCCCTTCAGGCCAAAAGTATAACCATTTTTCCCTTGAACCTCAAACCTCCATCGAAATGAACTATCCAGTTTTCCACCACCCGAAATTCAAATGCGAATATCCTCCATCTCACTATCATACCTTTGCTCCTCAACCACTCTACTCACTAGAGTTGGTTGTGCAATAAGAGTGAACAAAGTCGCCGGTTCACCACCTTCACTGAAATACAATCCCATTTTTGAGATGTCTTCCATCATTTTTCACTCATATGATTTCCTACTCATGGCATCGGCTACCACAATAGCCTTTCATGGTGATACTTAAGATTAAAGTTGTAATCCTCCATGTACTTCATACATCTCCGTTATCTCATATTCAAGTCATTTTATGTGAAAAAGTACTTCATGCTCTTATGATCGGAGAAAACCTCAAACTTTTTTCTCATACAAGTAATGCCTCCACATTTTTAATGCAAAGATTACCGTCACTAATTCCAAGCCATGAGTTGGGTAATTCTGCTCATGTGTCTTCAACTGTCGAGACCTATATGCAACAACCCTCTCGGTTTACATCAATACACATCTCAACCCATCCCGTGAAGCATCATAATAGATCACATAACACAAACCATGCTCGGGAATTATCAATATTTGAACACTACTCAATTGACTCTTTAATTTCATAAATTAATGCTCACAAGATCATTCCACACAAACCTAACTCCTTTACGAGTAAGTTTAGTCAAAAGCACTACTAACCTCGAAAAGTCTTTCACAAACCTTCGATAATACCCAGTTAATCCCAAGAAACTATGTTTCTAAAATATGTTTTTCAACCTTTCCCATTCCGTCATCGCCTCAATCTTAGAAGGATCCATGAAAACTCCTCCTTCCAACACTACATGTCCAAGGAACTTCACTTCCGTTAGCCAAAATTCACTTTTTCCATACTTGGCATACAAACGGTGCTCCCTCAAGATTTATAACATTGTCATCAAATGAATCCATGTTCCTTCATAGAAGATGAGTTTATGAGAATCAATCCAAATAAAAACTGAAGACTCAGTTTATTAAGTCTATGAACGATGTCGGTGCATTCATCAAACCAAATGGCATCACTAGAAACTCATAGTGTCCATATCTAGTTCGAAAAGAAATCTTCGGAATGCCCTCATCTCTTACCCTCAATTGGTAATATCTTGACCTCAAGTCAATCTTCAAAAAACACATTGAACCCTTAAGTTAATCAAACAAGTCATCTATCCTTGGCAAATGATACTTGTTCTTGATCGTTGTTTGGTTCAACTTTCAATAGTCTATACATAACCGCAAAGATTCGTCCTTCTTCTTAGCAACTAGGATCGGAGCTTCCCAAGGCGATGTACTAGACCATACAAATCCCTTATCTAACAATTCCTATAATTGATCTTTCAACTCATTCAACTCTGCCGATGCCATGCGGCACGGTGCCATAAAGATAGGCGCGGTACCAGGAGGAAGATTAATACTGAACATTACTTCTCATATCGGAGGTAACTATGTCAAATCCCCCAGAAACATATCCAAGAAATCACAAACTACCAGTGGAACCCTCCACAAGTCATAACAACATCCTCCTCGACTAATAAGTTAGCCAAGAAACACCCAATCCCATTCAAAACATCTGAACTATGTAATGATGGTATATAGAAATCATCACACTTTCTCACAAAATAAAAGCACTCATTCCCAGTTGTACACATTGTCACTCTCTTACAGAGACAATCGATCGTGGCTCTAAACATAGACAGTAAATCCATACTTAGAATAACATCAAAACTAGTCATATCTAGAAACACAAAGTCGAACACTAGCCGACGTCCAACAACCTCAATCTCGCAAGACCGACAAACTCTACCCAAGGTAATTCTACCCCAACAGGAATATCAATAGACAATGGTGACACCAGTGATGGCATTTCCAACCCTAAGGCATATAGAAATGCAACAGATATGAATGAATGAGATGCACTCAAATCTATCAACATCCTAGCATACATGCTTGAAACCAAGAAAATACATTTGACCACTAATAGTCCCAATATATCATCTGCCTGAGTCAGTGTATAAGCACGACCCTGAATCTATTGACCCTGCTGACCAAAATCATAAAATCCAAACTGCTGACTAGACGTAACAGGTGTGGCCCCTCTTGCTACATAAGAATCCAGAACTGACCGAGCTGACTGAGGTGGTGGTAACGCCCTCATACTTGAGTGACCAGTAGCAGATTGAATAGTCCATAGCTAAGATCCAGTCCCACTATCCACCCTCTGTCTCTATTGGCAATTTACGCTAATATGTCTTGACTGGCGACAATGGAATCATGTCCACTCCCCTCCTTGTGCTACCAGTATAGATGTAACTTACCTCTGTGGGCACTCATACCTGCAGTGGCCTGACTGTTGGCAATGATAGCACACGACAATAGATTGTGAAGCACCCGTAGGCAAATGCACTGAAGGTACAGAGCGAGACTGTTGCCCCTGAGAAACTGAAACATTATCCCTCTGCCTTTTCATTACCTGAGTGCCCGAAAGTGATCCGACACTTCTAGTCTAACTCTTGGAGTCCCATATTCTTTTAGCCTCTATGTTATCTTCTTCAACTACCATGGCTCTATCAACAACCTCGGCATACTTTTAAACCGAGGATAGACATTATCTTCCTTATGGACATTTTAAGTCCTCTCATAAAGTGACTCACTTTCATTTCATCATCACCCACCATTTCTGGCACAAAATGATCCAAGGATGTGAACTTGGTCTCGTACTCCATTATGCTCATATCCCCTTGCACAAGATCTATAAATTCTTGTTTGAGTCTATCTTTTATCATTGGGGGAAAATACCTCCCTAAGAAAAGATCCTTGAAATCTTCCCACTGCATTACTTCTATATCTCATGTGTTCTTCACCGAACTCCACCTATCTGCTTCACCTTATAAGTGAAGTGTATTTATGCCGACCCTAAGGTATTTATCAATTCGTAAGGCAACTAAGAGTTTCAAAGTTTAGTCTACCCACTCTTCAGCTACTAGTGGATAAAACCCGCCTAAATAACTTAATGGTTTGTATTTAATGTACTCCTTCATTGATATCATCATCCTATTCAAGCCACCCCATAGTTGAGCTTGAACTTCCTCCTCACGAGTTTCTCTTGTGATTTACTTCATAGTCTCTACCATGTCTCTCATAAACTGGGCTTCATCCACAATTTCTTGTGGAATATGAGCACCATTACCTTTTTTCTTTCTTTGGTGGCATCTTGTTATATACATAACAAGAAAAACTTAACACCAACATATATACTCACATAACTCTCACTATACTTACACAATGCGATGCTAAATCTTTCCACAATTAGCATGTTATAAAGACATAAACAAGCAATTATATTCCACATAACAATTTATAGGCCTTAAGTCTAAATCCTTAACCTCAATTACTCGTGTGATTCCACTATAACCCATCATTCAAGGTATTCAAACCTAGTGCTCTGATACCATGCTGTCACGTCCCAATTTAGAACACCTAGAAGGGCATGGGAAATTGGGGTGATTAAATCAAACATCAAGACCTTTCGTATACAATCTCGCTCTGATGCCATGTTATCACACCCCAAAATTTGATCAAATAGGTCATCTATCCTTGACAACGGATACTTGTTCTTGATTGTCACGTGATTCAACTTTCAATAATTAATGCACAGTCTCAAATAATCATCTTTCTTCTTAGCAAACAACACCGGTGCTCCCCGCGGTGATGCATTCGGTCTAATAAAACCCTTAGTTTTCAAATCATCCAATTGACAATTCAATTCTGCCAACTCCACCAGTGCCATCTGATATAGTGTCATAGAGATGGACATCATACCAAGCATAAGATCAATGCCAAACTATACTTCTCTCTTAGGAGGTAAATCCTTCAAATCCTCCAGAAATACATCCAAGAACTCACATACCACCGCTAGATATACCTCTCTCTGAATCTTCTTTCCCTCGACCAAAAGATGAGCTAAGATGAAACTGCGTCACTCCCGATTACTAATGTCATAGCATAAAGAAGTATATGAGTCACTCCGATCTCCCACAAAACAAAACCATCACCCTCGGGCGTACAAATCGTCACTTTCCCTTTAAAATAATCTGTCATCGTATGGAACTCCGACAACCAATCCATTCTAAGGATGATATCAAAACTACTCATATCTAGGAGAATGAAATCAAATTCAAGTGCCTCCTAACTATCTCAATAGCACATCCCCGGCACACTCTGTCAAGGATTATTGTACCGCCCACTAGCATATTAACGCAAACAGCTCTACCCAAGGGACTAACCTCTAGCACCAATGCTCATGCAAATGATGAAACAATAAATGAATATAACGCACCCGAATCAATTAATACACGTGTCCAAGAACTGTACACTAGAAATATACCTCTGACCACTGAAGGTCTTACTGAGGTGTCTACGAGTGTCACGACATATACTCTATCATGTGTCGTCTGATCCGGTGCTCCACTAGCCTAAAATCTTGACTGTTGTGCGAATGCACTAGGGGTATATCCCCTCACTAGTCTCGCATTCCATGCAAACATAGCTGGCTATAGTGGAGGCATCGTTCTATAGCTCAACTGTGCAGTCACGGTCTAAGCCGATCTCTACTGCGTGCCCTAACCACCCTTAGCATCTCCACCCTACTGTGGAAACTCTCTCCTCATGTGTCCCGACTGCCCACAACCAAAGCAAGTCATAGTGGTAGGCTAACTCGTAGGCCGACTCATAGGTGCTCTTATCGATGCTCTTGAAGGATAATCTGACATGTAATGCCCCGGTTGCTTACACTTGTAGCACACCACTTATGTCTAAGTAGATGTCAAAGTCAAAGGAATAGTAGGTGTAGAACGTGCCATCGATTGTCCTACTGAACCCACCGAATAAGAAGGACCACCTTTGAACTTCTTCCTAGCGTGCCCCTCTAAAACCACTGTCAAAGCATTGATTTGCCTCAATGCCTCTCTTTTCTCTTGCTTATCTTTCATTTCAACTTTAGCCATCAAGGCCTTTTCTATCGCCCCGGCACATACTTTCAATTTCAAAATTGACGCAAATGGTCTGACTCAATGATTCGTGTGTGAGTATGACTCAAAAAGTATATCAATTAAAAATTTTCACACTTCGCAATAGAACGAATTCCTTGCAGAATAGGGCTATCGAAAGGGGTATCGTACCTCAGGGATTATGGTCTGATGAGTTGGAATACTGAATTAATTCTAATTAAATTTATAAAGAAAAGAATTCTGATTTTTAAACTAATTAAAAAGATAAAATAAAATAAATCAAAGTAAGATAGAAAGTGAAGATAATATGAGAGAAATCTAGGGTATTTGACTTCACCACTAACTCCACAATCAATGGTCAATTGAATCAACTATGGGGAATTACATCATGCATAAGTGGTGTCGGTGGCTACAAGTTCACCTTCATCCGTCAAGAAGATAACATATGATTAAGGCTAAGCCATGGACCATCTTCGATTGGCATGGGCCATCTGCCTAACTACTCTAATCTAGGTGCAGTATGGTTCATCTTCTCTAGGCATAATCCATCAAAGCTCTTAACAATATATTTAGTGATTACCATTGTGTAATAATCGCTCTCATAATCACAGAAAACAAGAGAGATTGAGTTTAATAACAACAACTAAATATCTAAGACAAGAAAAGAAATAATTGAAACTGAATTTACAAGACTTTTATTGCTCAATTCTATAATAAGAAACCTCTAAATTACACAATCTATGCATGTATATAAAGGTCCCCAATAATTAAAACAATCAAACCATTGATGCTTTGTTAGGGCTACATCAAAACCCTAGTGGATGAACTAGCCGCTCATGGTAGAAGAAGAAGCTTCAACTGTTGAGGAAGAAGGCATCATCTTCATGAATTACGCGTATGACTCCGTTCTCCAATGGCTCTGCAAATATGTTTCTGTTCTCTTCTCAACCCTCTCAGACTCTCCAATCTCTGTTATCTCTCCCAACTCCAATCTCCAAGTCTTCACTTTATTCCCCAAGAGAATACACCAAAGTCCTAATCCAATTAGGAAGCACTAATCAGGTGGGTTTTTCCTGCTGACTTCGGCCCAACTTTTGACCCACTAGAAGTCTGATTTACTGAATTTTTATGAAATACAAAAGTGTGTAGAATCAAATTTCGTTCAACCTTACAAGAAAATTATATCGATTTGAGGTTCGAAAATAAGACTTCTGGTCCATTTTCCAAAACGAGATTAAGACTGTATTATACGCAGATTTGGGCTTTAGGCCCGAAACCTTCTTAAGCAGCTGTAACTCTCTTGGACCTCTTCCTTGGGCTGATTTGAGTTGAAATAAATGGTTGAATGAATCTCCTTGATGTAGGCTTCATCTACCCATCTTGGATGTTTTCTTTAAAAATCCAAAAGCTTGGTTTTAACTGAAATAATCATTAAGGCCCTGAAAATACAGAAAACACTAAAACAAAGTAAAATCACAAAATAATCTATCACTAAGAGAATAAAATACATCAGTTAAGAGGCTAGAATGCATAACATTCAACGCCTATCACTCAATAATGAAGGCCATTGATGAGCCTCCACGTCTTTTCTTCTTCATCTCTCACTACTTCAGGTGCAGAGCATGAAAGGAAAATAGATTTATTCTCATATTCAGTAACAGTCATTCCTTCATGAACAAGCTCCTCAAACTCCTTCCTCAATGCCCTACTCTTTGGCCTAGGAAAATATTGCTCAAGGAATAAAGTCTTAAACTCTTCTTACGGCATCGTCTTAACATCATGTCAGTTGCTCACTGACTTCCACCAAATTTTAGCACCACCCAAAAATAAATAAGTAGCAAGAATCACTTTCATGTCATCATCGAGCGTAAACATCATCTTAAGGTGCTTCTCAACTTGTTCCAACCATTATCCCTTATCAACGGATCCGAACTCCCCTCAAAACTTAGAGGCATTAGTTTCTTAAATCGAGTGATATACTTGAATCTCATTTCACTTTTAGTCTCTTCCAGTTGTACTACCGGTTCTTGTACCTCATTAGCAGTTGTTTTCACGAAGTCTCTAAGAGCCATGGTCATATCGGTGACCAAACGGTCTCCCTCGGGTACCTCACCCCCAACTACCCTTTCTCGACGTCTAGGCGTATTATCTCTATCTAATCAAGATATAGATCAATACAATAAGTTATCTCATGGTATGTATTCAACATGATCAAACTATTACACAACATAACAACATGTTGTCACTTTTTGCACGCAACATATAGACATGTTTTTCAACACACATTTAATCACATAAAAATATTCTCATATCAAAAGATAACATATAACACATATTATCACATAAGCACATTTTCATTTTGACACATAACATATAACACATGTCATCACGTAAGCATATGATAAGTGCTCATAAGTTGTCATATTCAACTATGTCATATCTACACGCATTTTTAGGCTTTCAACTCAAAGGTTCCAATTCGGAACGGTTATTCGATATAGTTTCTAACAACAAGCTACCAACCATTTCAAACACACACATGATCTATCCATTACCTGTCGCCCCTAGGTATTCGACCTAGTGCTCTAATAACAAGTTGTCACGCCCTAAAATTCTGTCAGCCTAGACTCCCCCAGTCCGAGCCCGAAGTCTAGGTAGTGAGGTGTCAAGATTGCCTGATCATCACTCCATGACCCGAACAACCATGACAAATACTACCAACATCACCCTCGGTTCTTACCCAAACCATCGAGATCATTAAATATAGCAGAAGTCTTTACATTTATCAATACATCAATCCCTCACTAGATATATCACAATAATTCACATCTTAAGTTATAATCTCAAAGTCTAGCAGAAACATTCTTTATACCATTAATACCATACATACATACGTGTATAAGCAGTTCAAGTACAATGATCATTCTCACTACAGAACCCCACATACACATTTCACTACATATCCAACATAGTTGTGGACTGTTAATTTTGCACAATCGAAGTGCCAGTTTTGCACGATCGAAAGGCAATTTTTTCACAATCGAAACTATGGTTTCGCTCAATCGAAATTCTCACATGATCGAAGTACTTGCAAATTACTATCAAGATCGCCCTGGAATTTAACATATCTTCCTTCAAAAAATTTCAACATGGTTCGCACAATCAAAGGCATTTCGATCATGTGAAATGGGCATTTCGCACAATCGAAATGGCCTTTTGCAAATTTTTAGTAATTCCACACTTGGTTCATTTTATGCTTAAATTTCATTCTATCCACCTAGAATCAACTATACAACATTGCAATCAACTACAAATATTATATCATCATACACATACTCCAAATCATGCATTTGCATCACTATGGTCTCATTTTACCAATTCATCACACAATCATTATCACAAGCTTATACAAGTAAAAATGAACATAAATAAATAATCATCATTTAAATTATCTAGCATCTACCATGCTTAAAACCATGCTCATAGTGTATGAAATCATAAGGTATAAATAATACATGTTCTCGAAATACAAATGGTCTTTACATATTCACCATATACATATAGTCCACAATCCGGACATGCATTCAAATAAAGCAATATTAAGGTTTTTAAATGAATCAACTCCGCTCCACACCAATTTAAAATTGAGGAGACTCCATCACCTCCTTTCTATTTCCTGAAAAGAGTTAATACTCGTGGGATGAGTTACAACACGCTCAATAGGAATGTCTAAAATACAATTTCGTAAGTTCTATGAATACCACATAAGCATACATTTGCATTTAATCATGTTAAGCAAATAACCATACATCACAACCATATCACAAGCAATATATGAAATGCAAAGTGATATGCATAGCTCCCTCATACTCTCCACAATCCATTGGCTTTCGATTTTACAGGCCGCCCAATCCCACTTAATTGAGGTTCCTTTACCAGTTTACCTTATCGTAGGACTCCATTTTAGAGAGTATCCTCTTCCATCTAGTCCAGAGCCCCAATTAAGGATCACTCCACAGGGTTCCGCCCCCAGATTGCCCCACATGGGCTTATCAAAATACCATGCCATTCGTCAAGAGGGTTCACCACCCAATTGAACTCACCATCCTTACCAAGCCAATGAATGAAGATGCATTCCCACACCCATGCTCAATGTGCACCTACAATTCAAGACAATATAGTACTAATTATCATGCTTACACATCTTGTAAACAAATGTCACATACTTTCACTTTGGACATTTTACACATATTGCATATTTCATATCACTTAGATAGACAATTAAACATGTTTCACATTTAAACATGCTTTCGAAACATTTCATCAAACACATAAGTGTCACCTTCACAATTTTACATGAATACACATAATTGCTCACAATTCAACCTCAAGATGCATATATAATCATCTAAGGCAATTATAAACATGTAGTTACATCATTTAACATTGATAAATCGTTAAGTAGTATAATCTAGCATGTTTTAACCTTAAAAAATATCTAATTATACCCACATAACCAATTGGTTGCCATAAACAACCAATATACTCACAAAAATCTCAGATTCTATATGTTAGGCATCCCTACCTCAATTTGGAAGAGTTTCCAAATGATTTTCTCAATTTCTCACAAAAAAATTAATTTTCTCCGAATTTGATTCCAGACGAATCAAACTCGAGCCCTCAATGCATAGACCAACTTCTTCTTCTTTGACGCCTTCCAAATATTGCCCCTAGCCTCTTAAAATTAATGAAGAAAGGAAGAAAATGATATTGTCATATATAGATATATATATATTGCTCTCTCTATACAGCTGATGAGAATGAGAAATGAATTCATCAATTCTCTACTTTGCTATTTATAGACCTAGGCCATCTATTTACGAAATACCATTAGCCTTTCACTAAACCTTCCCAGACTCTGTTTTTTATTTTCGTAACTCTTACAGATGCGAAATCGATTCTGTAGTGTATAAAATATTTTATTTAAGCTACTCTCCAATTTTGGTGTCATTCTGACACTTTCAGATTTTTTCAGCCGACAGGACCCGTGTCCTGTGCCCACTTGACCCAAAAAAGTTAACTTTTGTCAAAAGCTCCCAAAACTTCTCCGAACATATATAAAGGTCCTTAAGCAATTATTTTACATTTAAAACACATTTATAATCATTTAAATCATGTATATGCATTTAAATGAAATAAAAAGAAAACCGGCCAAAAATGGTCATGGTTCTTACATCATATTCTCACATACCATATATGTACACATACATGCCCACATTCATACATATACCTCATACATGTATAAAAATTTCATATAATAATCAGATGTTTATAATTATATACAAATAACATGTATAAACTCACAACCATCATAAATCATAATATGAACAACTTTAGCATGCATTAAATCATAATGAAAGAGAGGAAAGATTATAAACCACCATATCACCCTCCCAATCATGCTAACTCAACCAAGCCCTCTCAAACTCACCAATACCCTATAAATTGATGACTAAGAAAAGAAGCACCCCTACCTTAAGATTAAAGTTTTTCTAACCAAAATCCTAAAATTATTCCAAGCTTCACTTTGTCAAATTTGACTTTATTCAATTTAAACCAAATCCCATAACCCGTAGAACACTTTGTCCTTCTTTGGGAACTTCTAAATCCAAGCCCAAAACTTCTGAAATGTCAAGAGAAAGAGAAGAGATAAAGAGGGAGAAAGAGAAAGGGTTGGCCAGCTATATTGGTTTGAATCAAATGAAAAAAATACCCAGCCACTTGATATTTATATCACTTTAAGTATAAAAAGATCAAAATGCCCCTAAGCCACTTAATGTACCCTCCTGACCTCCGTTTTTAATTTTGAAAGCGGCTACGACTCCGAAATCACTTCCTTGACTTCTTTAATATTTTAATTTGGTCTAAATCAAAAATAAATATTGTTAAAAAATATTCAATTTTTTGGGCCCACCTGACCCATATCCTAGGCCCCACTAACCTAAAAATCTAAAAATGAGCCAAATGGCTCAAAAATATTCCCAAACCTCTAAACAAGTCCCCAAACATTCATTTCATGCTTATAATGCATGTAAAGTCATTTCACATATTTTATATGGATATAAAAGAATACCGGTCAAAATTAGACCCGGTCTTTACAAATTCCTTAATGGCTTTCATATTATTGTTTTATATTTCTCTCATTATGGCAATGGCTGGTGGATCAAGGAGACCAAGAGCTGATGTTTCTCTCACACCGGAAGGTAACATTATCTTCACTTTAAATCCTTTTAATGAAGAAGGTATCTTTGAATATTATCAAAAAGTTATCAGTTTTAGGCTAATGAGATGTGAGAGGAGCTTTGATTTGGAAAGTATTTGGCAATGATATCACGTGGAGTTTGTGCATTATTTCAAAAATAATGGTTGAAGTTCTTTAGTTAATTTAGGCAAAGATTATGCTTGCTTATAGTGAGAAAGAATTGTGGATGACTGTGAAGTGCTTTGGGACTAAAATCAAAGTGACAACCAAATTAATTTCTGAGGTTATTGGTGTTCCAGAGTCTGAAGATGGTTTAATTCTTCTATATGATAAAACTAAAGAAAATATACCAAGCATGGAAGCAATCATTTAGAAGTTGTTTGAATCTAATGCTCCATTGCTTGGGAATAAAGTACCTAGTGCTTATATCACTGACAATGTCTCTACTTTAAATTTGATTGTGTCTTATACTTTTGATCCTCATGATCATAAGGGTGATTTGCCAAGGCATAGAGGTGAAATTTTTTATCACATTGTGAATGGTAATAAGATTAATGTGTCTGCTACAATTTTGAAAACAATGATTCAAGAGTCTAATGATTTCAGGCCTACCAATGCTTTGCTTTATATCACTGACAATGTCTCTATTTTGATTATCTTATACTTTTGATCCTCATGATCATAAAGGTGATCTGCCAAGGCATAGAGGTGAAATTTTGTATCACGTTGTGAATGGTGAAAAGATTAATGTGTCTGTTACAATTTTGAGGACAATAATTCAAGAGTCTATTGATTTCAGGCCTACCAAGACTTTTCCTTTTTCATTGATCGTGATGAAGATTCTTAAGGCAAAGAAAGTGTGCATTCCTTCAAATGCATTAGTTGAAAAACCCAAAGAAAAGTTTACGATTTCTAATGTTAAGTCTTCAATTACCAACAAGATGAAGCAAATAGCACAAAAGGAGGCTGTTAGGCAACATGTTGATGAAGATGTAAATGAAAGTGATAATAATGCTCCTATTCCTGGACTTTACGTTCCTAATTCCAATCGTGATTTAACTGCTAGTCAGTACAATCAATCCATGAGGGTTTGGATAGGTACTTGATGAGGAAGTTTTAAAAACTTGAAACATTAATTTAGAAAATTATTCCAAAAAGTTCTAGCAATGATGGTGATGAAGAGGATGAGGATTAGGTCTTGGTATTTTAGACATAGTTAGTTTTTTTTGCTAGATTTGAGTGCTTACTCTAATTTTCTATGTTTATTTTCTTAAACATGTTTATATTATGTTATGCTTATTTTGGATATTTGGACTTTAACTCCTAATTTTGGTAGTCTTGGTTTTAAGTTTGAATGAGTTTAATGTTCTTATTATCTCACTTAATCATGTGGTAATAATTTTCCTTGTTCTTACTCTGTCAATTTGTTCCAAAAAGGGAAGACATATATATTTGTTTGATTGACATTTGGGGGAGAACTAGTATACTTGATGCGCCTAAATGATTAAGGGGGGGGTTTAAGTTTTATGATCTTGTTATCATTATATTTCTGTATTAAGCTTTCATAGGTAGTGGTGTTTGCATGATGTGCAGCTTTTATAGGTTTTTAGAAAACATTACATATAAAGCTTACTAATGATGCTCTGAGATCATCAAGTTATATTTCTTTGTATTTTGAGATGTGTGAGACATATTGTAATTTGATTTTTTTCATTGGTTAGGTTATGATTGTCTAGGTTGATTTTGTCACGAAATTGTCAAAGGGAAAGATTGTGACATATATTTTTGTAATTAGCAATCTTTAGTGTCAAAACTAGACATAATCGAGTTGTAATATTTTATATATATTCTTGTAATTGAAGTCTCAGAGTGATCATAGTGTTCTACACTAACCATGCAAATGATCATCAAAGGCATGAAGTTTGACACTTCGAAAGAATACATCAATGCATTGAACATGCATTTGATTGATTAAAGTTTTTCAGATGGTTTCGATTGCCTGTGGACATCATTGATCAATTATGAGGGTCACGTAGTCCAGATAAAGTGGTGAGAACACATATATTTCAAATCAGGTTGTTCCGATCTTGAAAAGTAGGATTTTAAAGAAAATTTTCAAAACTTTCAAGGTTGGACTAATCCAAGAGCTCCCGAGACTTCAAATTAATGAGCAGAAGCCTGGACCAATCCAAGTGAAGGCTAGATTGGACCAAGCTTTCTGGTCTAGTGTTTTTCCCTCCTTTGTCTTGTTTTGACACGGATTAGACTCTAAAATTTCCTTAAACTTTGGGACTTGTTTCCTATTATTTTTAACTTGCTTTTCAAGAAAAAATAGATTTTTTAACATATATAAAAACCTCATATGATTTTTTCCTCAAAAAGCTTTCAATACACATCAAATAGATTATTTTTTAGAGAGTGAAAGCATAGAGATATTTTTACAACAGATAATTCCTCTTTAATTCTTTGTTTATATTTCTTTGAGAGATCACACACATATATACATTATGAGTGATTTAGGTTGCGTCTCTCTATCCGCTTGATCAATCATTAGAAGACTGCTATTAGATTGTTTGGAAAATTCTACAATAATTCATTGGTGAAGAAGGAGAAGAAGATCACATTATGAATGGGACAGAATACTTATTGAGTGTTCATGTTCTTCCAGTTACCCTTCTGCAAGGTTTGTGACATTAGCCGGAAGTCTGCAGCAATTGGACGAGGGAGTCGCAAGAGTAAGCCTAAGGCATTCCGCATCAAGTTCATATCAGAGTGGAGTGGGTGTGAGTCTGAGATGGAGTCTATTGTACTTTGCTTCGACGATAGTAGATTTAGTTCTCCGGAGCGACAAGCCTCACCCGTGATTTTTTCTCGATCTGGGTTTTTCACATATATCTGGTGCACTCGTTTACTTTATTGCACTTTATTTTATTTACTTACTTTGTGGGATTGCTTTGATTTTTAATTGGACTTAAAATTGGGATAATCTGAAAAATTAAGCAATCGAGTAAGTAAACCTAATCACTCCCTCTAGGTTTCAAACAAACTTTCACAACCATTTTCGCACCGCTCAACTCACAATTTTATGGTACAACAAGAAGCAAAATTTGTGTTTCTTTATCATCTTGTGAGGCTGAGTATATTGTTGCTAGAAGTTGTTGTACACAATTGCTTTGGATGAAACAAATGCTACTAGATTATAGAATTATAGAATTGATCAAGATATGATGTCTATCTTTTGTGATAATAATAATACAATTAATATCTCTAAAAATTCAATTTTGCATTCTATGACAAAGCACATTGACATTCGACATCATTTTTTTTTAGAATTAGTTAAACAAAATGTCGTGTCTTTGGAGAAAGTGCACACTGATCATAATTTGTCTAATGCTCTCACAAAGCCTTTAGATGCTTCTAGGTTTCATTACCTTAGAAAGTCTATATGCATTTGTTATCTTGACTAGATTGCATAGCATTGACATAATCTAGATAGAAACTTCATATTCATCTTATGAGTCTAAATTATGCATTTAACCCTGTAGTTTTAAGTTTTGTTTATTTTTATTTTTATTTTTGTGAAGTTAAGCAAACCATATTAGGATAAGTATGTTGAACACAAGAAAATTAATGGCACATAAATTACATGTTATGACATACTATGGCTGTGAGGTTAAAATTTTAGTTTTGCTTACTTATTTCGTTTTGTAGATGAGTCATGATAAATACATTTACTAAATTATTTTTATGTCATTGTTTTGGTCAAAGATAGTGTTGATGTGATCAAGCATTATCTTGGGAATTGAATTTTCAGTATTGTGCTAAAGACCAAAAAGAGTGATGAGTGAGAAAAATAAAAAAATTGCAACAGCTGGAAAAGAAAAGTAAAAAAAAATGAAAAAAATTGTTGTTGAACATATTCTTGAGGAAAATGCTACCTTCGGGAGATGTCTGAAGCTACCAAGATGACATGATCTCCAATGAGAATAAAAAATAATAAAGTTGTCTTAGGAAAGAGCTGGCTGCTTACAAAAGTTAAAACCGCTGAATATGTATGTGCTAAGAAAAGAAAAAGAAAAAAATTGAAAGTATGTGCACATGTTAATTATTTGATTTCTTAGTTAGTGTTATATCATTGAAATATTGTCTGACAATCTGAACGATTGATAAAGAGAATAGTTGGCTTTTGAAAATTTATAGTAATTTTACTACACTTACTAAGCGTGTGAAACTAATTGATTAAACTTTAGCTTCGGATTGTTGTATTCATATAGTCTTTTGGAGTCACTATTTTCTATTGTTTACATATACAAGTTCTATATTCTTTCTTGCTTTCTCCTTAATTTTTCTTTTGCGTCATTTATCAATTTCTGACAAAAAAGAATAAGAGATTTGTGCCTTTCAGGAGCAGATTTTTATAACCATTTATCATTATGGGAGAGATGAGTTTAGTTATTTGAGGGGGAGAGTTACATAAGCATCATGCATCATGTTATATGCATTGGCATTACTTGATTCTTTTTATTTGTGCTTATGTTTATTTGTCTTTATTAAGCTTTCACAAATATATTTTGATTATTGTTTTGCAAAGTATCAAGATTCATCATATTTGCTGAATAAAAGTGTTCTTCATATTTGCCACAAGCTCAATATCAGAGTGAATACTTAGTTTAGCTCAGCTGTATTTTTGTATTTTTGACAACTTGTAATTTTTCTTTTCTGCTACGGGGTAGATTACAATTTGTCTAGAATAATTTTGTCAAAAAATTTCTAAAGGGGGAGATTAATTGTGACGTATATATTTGTAATTGGCATATTCGGTGTCAAAACTAAGTTTCGTCGAGTTGTAATATTTCATCCATATTTTTGTAATCGATCATGGAGTTGAAGACTAAGAGCTTGGAGTGTGTTTTTCATCAATGCATTGTCTGGAGCAAGGAATTTGATTGAGTGAAACATTCAAGTGGTTTCAAGAAAGCGGGACGTTATTTGTAGAGACCGTGCCCAATTTTGGCCTATTTTTTAATTTTTGTCATTTATTACTTTAAACGCATTTAAAATGATATTTAACATGTTTTAAATTCGGGGAACGTGTTTAGAAGGTTAGAATGTGGTTTCGGAAAGTTTTGGCAACTTTTGAAAAAGTTTAACTTTTTGGTCAACGGGAGCCCCGGAATGAGGTTAAGTGGGTCCGAAAAATTCGAGAAATTTTACTTTTGATTATGGACTAAATGAAATATTTAGAGTGTTAAGGAAGCAATTTCGAGTCCAATGAAATTTTCAGGAATTAATTCCGAGGTCAGGAAGGTACATTAAGTGGCTGGGGGTAAAATGGTCATTTCGCGCCCCTAGGGTTGAGATAAATATCAAAAAGGGGTCTGAGATATTTCATTTTACAGATCTCTCTCTCTCTACGTCTCCCACTTCATCTCTCTCCCTTCTCTCTAGATTCTTGGTCACTTGAAGTGTGATTATCCCGAAGAAGGAAAGTATGTAATGGGCATTGAGGGCTTCGGTTTGAACCGATCAAAGTCCATATGTATATATGTGTGTGAAAATGTGATTTATGCACATGGATATGTCTAACATGTTAGTTAGGGCTTATGTATGTTGTGTATGTGCAAATGAGACTATAAATGTTCTTGATAAAAATTGTGTTCATTTGGTGAAAACATGAAAAATGTGAGTGTTTATAGACTTGTGCATGAAAGATATGATTTTTTTTGTGAAATGCATAAGCATGATGATTTTCATAATATGAGTGTGATGGTATTGTGACAATCTTGAGGTGAAAGGAAAATGCATTGATTTGACAAAAATGCATGCATTGTGTGAAATAAGTGCATTGATGTGACTATGTGCACTATATGAAAAGCTAGTTTTTGGGGTGTGACAACATTGAGAATTAAGGTGAAGGAATGGTCCATAGGGTGAAAGACCCAAAACTTGGCAAAAAGGAGGCGCTCCCTTTGGGTTAGTAACCCGATAAAGCGTAAGTAGAGTTTGGGTGCCGAAGAGACCCTTACTATGGATGGTGTGATAAGCTAGTCCCCATTGAAGTGATTTCTAGATTTATGTGGCGTGAGTTATATATATATATTGTGGCTTGCTCAATTTGATATATATACATATGTATGCAAATGCATTGAGATATGAAGCATCACACATGATTTGAAAAACGTGATTGTTTATGGGTTAAAAGTATGTATACTTGTCATGTAGACATGTAGTGATTTCATATGCATCCATGCATGACCGCCTGAGTTAGAGTGGGGTTGGGTGGATCATTCCTACTGAGCCGCAGTGTTGCTCACCCCCTACTTATATTAACTTTTTCAGATAAGACGTCGATGAAGGATGAAGCATGATTAGCTCAATGAACCTTGTTGGGTTCTCTCTTTGGATTTTTGATGTTTTGGGATGTAGATAAATGTTCATGCCGGCTTGTGGCACGTTGACTATTGTTGTAGTGTTGCCTTTACATTTGTATATTCTTTTGTTTATGAACTCCAAATGTAAATGCCACACTTGTAGGAAGGAGACTTTTGAGAAATACATGTATAATGACTTCCGTCATTTGAGACTTGATGAATGTATGCTTAAAGGACCATTTGATTTCTTATATGTATGGTGTTATGGAAATGAATTTTGGGAATCAAGGATGGTTTATTCACTTGAGTTTTAGGTGTATTGTGAACCTAAGAAATTTCTATGATTATGAAGGATTTGAGATTTAAACGCATATATTGGTGTGCGTGAATGATGTTATATCATTTGTAATTGGTGTTGGAATCTTTCATTTATGTTATAGACGATATATGAGAGGTTCTAAGATGATAGAAGGTGGATTGGGCTCCAAATAGACCATATATAAGGTTGTTGGAGGACCTAGGGAGAGCATTTCGATCGTGCAAAATGCCCATTTCGCACAATCGAAGCCCCCATTTCAATTGTGCGAAAGGGTGATGATTTATGATAATTTTTAGGGTCCAGACAAGGGGAATTTCGCATAATCGAAACCCCCATTTCGATTGTGCGAGTTATTGCAGGTCCAAGATCCCGAGAGGGTGAAATCTTCACACAATCAAAAAATTTTTCGCACAATCGAGATGCCAGTTTCGCACAATCGAGATTGGCATTTCGCATAATCGAAATCACTAATCACAACATTTTTTCAAACTTCGTTTTGACGTAATTTCTTCGTTTTAGATCGGAATTGAGTGTGGTTTTTTTAAAAATTAAGTATTTTTAGATTCTCTATCCAATGGTATAGGTCTTAGTTTTAGATTATAAATACAATAAATTTTGAGGCTTGAAAGTGAGTGATTCTTGAAAGTGTGGACAAGTAAATTTCCACTAAGGTGTATGATTCAATGTAGGGCCCATGGGGATTGGTTAAGATGGAGTTGCGTGCATTTATATGCAACAATTGAGTTAAGCTTCCGCAATAAATGAGTGTAATGAGGGTTCACTGGGTTTAATGGACAGTTAACCTCCGGTCTTCCGGGAGTGGGGACATCAGGGCGTTATGGCATGGTATCAGAAATGGATACTATCGCATGAGTGTGGTTGAGATAGTTCACGAGGTTGAGTGAACTGGTTCACACTCGGGATTCGGGGTCGGTCCGGGGAAGTCTCGGCGGTTCGGATTCCTGGGCGTGACATTGTTGATCATGATTTGAGCATCATTTAGTCCAGGTAAGTTGGTGAAGACATAAAGGTTTTGAAAACTTGGTTTTCGGTCTTGAAATATAGAGTTTCGGAGTTACAATTTCATATTTTTCAAAATTTGACCGGTTAAAGTCTTTTCCAGACCAGTCCAAGAGCTCTCAGGATCTCAAAATTGATCCCCCAATATAGCTGGACCTGGTCTATGAGGTCTCAGTACCTCGGATTAAGGTCTCAGCAGGGCTGGACCGGTTCAAGGCTTCTGACAGCCCTAGATTGCTTTTTTTTTTATCCCGTTTTGACCCAGATTTGACTCTTAACTTTTCTAAAACACCAGAATTCATTTTCTATTGATTTATAACTTATTTTTAAAGAAAAATTAGGATTTTATTATCTATATAAGCCCTCATATGTTTTCTCTCTAAAAAATGCTTTCAAAGAGCTTTTCATATATATCAAAGAATATATTTTTAAAAAGAGCAAGCAATTGAGATACTTTTCAACAGAAAATTTATTCTTCTACTTATATTTTTGAGAACACACAGACAGAGTGTTTAAGTTGTGATACTTTTCTTAATCTGATCAACTAGATTCTCAAATATAACATCAGTTTATAGATCAGAGCAGCATTGGTGGTTTCGTGATACTATTTTTATCTGAAGAGGAAGGAGAAACGATCACTATAAATAGGACAACAATTGGATGCAGAGTCGCAAGAGTAAGCCTAAGGCGTTCCACATCAAGTTCTTATCAGATTATAATGGACGTGAGTCTGAGATAGAGTCTGTTGTACTTTGTTTTGAGATAGTGGATTGGTTTCTCTAGAGAATTTTTTCCTTTCAAGAGTTTTTAGGTAAATTTTTTTGTGTCATCTCTAACTTTCCTTACTTGCTATATTTATTTTGTAATTAGTTTGAATGTTTTATTATTAATTATTGTGGATAATTAATTAATCATAAAAATTAGACAATAAAACATATCCACTCCCTTTTAAATCTAAAAATTAGCATCTCACGTTGAATTAATTAAAACTCTTCCCGCACCCCCATAACTTACACATTTAAACTTTATTTCTGAACCAAAAACTCCCATAAGTCTCCAAAGGTGATCAATGGCATACATACACAAGTTCTATACAATAATATCCATCTCGACCTCACAAACTACCTTCATCTCTAACAACCAACATGCATATCACGTGCCATATATCCAATAAGACAATGTGTTCTTGCACCATCTTTTTTTTTTAACGTCAAAAGAACCCAATGCTACGAACGGGTCAATAAAAGTATAAATTCTGACATCATGTGTGTGTTGGGTCATGACACAGACCATCAACAGATAATAATAGCATTTTGCTTTTGAATTTTCCACCTTTGAAATGCAGACATATTAGCTGCCGACAATAAATAATGTGTGCATTATAACAATAATATGTTCTTAATTACACCGTTACCCAAAAAAGAAAAAAAAGATTTGTTACACCCTTGTGTAGTTAAGAAAATATAACCACCGGTCTTTGTGACGACCGAGTGGTACTTTCTAATGTTTCCAACGAAAAAATGTTCAAAATGTTCATAAACGACTCTATTCAACTGCATGCATACATTTATGAGACATAGCATATTTGATCACGTTTTGTATCTATTCTCTTCTTCTCTGTCCTTTATAAAGTTAAGCACCGAAAGTGACTCATCAAAATTAACACTGCAATCAGTCAACTGATCTTCATATATATATAATTGGTCCATGCATGCATGCATTAATGTCGATTTGAATAATAAAGCTTGAAGGTAGGACTTTTATATATATATGTGTGTGTGTGTATATGTGTGTATATATAATATATATGTGTGGTATAAGAAAGACGCGTATTTGTTGGGAAGAAGAAGTAGTTGGCTACGCGTGACGGTCTGAACATTTTTGTCACCATTTTGTGATGGGACTACACGCTTTGCGGCGTCTTTCAACGAAGGATCACAACGTACTGATCTGAATTTTGAGCCTTATCCAACTACCAAATCTATTTGAGATAGGCTAAATAATACCACACTTTTTTCATTTCATTTATTGGTTTTGTTCTTTCACTTCCATCTTTCTATAGTTTGAATGGTAATTTAATTTTTTTACTTTTTGTTGTGGGACGGAACCTTTCCAATTACGAATTCTTGATATTTTGATATGCAGAAATAAAATAAAATTTGAAAATAAAATGAAATTAAAAATGAGAATAGAATAAAATAATTATTCTCATTCAAATGTTTGATTGCAAATAGAGAATGATGTAAAAATGAAATGATAGTACATTCCAATATGATATACTTTTTTACATAAAACAGAATCAGTTTTAAAAATGGGACAGTTGGCCAACTTTAATCTAATTACCATGTGAAAAAAAAAAATTAATTACCCATTCAATTAAAACTTTTTAAATCAAGATATATATAATCCGTCTTTTTCTTATTAATATAATCTTTTTATACGAAAAAAATAATAATACTTTATTAAAAACTGAAAGTAATAAAATATAACAAGTTATATATATGTGCATGTGACAGGTATATGTATATAGGCGTGTGGCAAGTATATATATATATATATATTGCACAGAGAGCTAGTGAAAGTAACGCTAATTACCTAATATATATATATGAGAGAGAGAGAGAGAGAGAGAGAGAGAAAGAAATGAACTCTATATACCTATTATATATATATTAGAGTAAGTTGTAAAAGAGAGAGAGAAATAAATGAAGAGAGAGAGAGAGAGGATGATTTTAATAATGAGTGTGAATGAAATAGTCATTTCATAATTCAAGAAGACGAATGATTTTGTTGGAATAAGCATTCCAAGAGAATGACTTGGAATCATCGTTTTATTTCTAATGTAATACAGCAAACGAGAGAAATGAAATCGAAGGTGAAATGGTCATCCATTCCATCTCCATTCCTCATACCAAACTACCACATTATAGCATGTTTGTTTGTGTATATCTATATGCATCGGCAATTATATAATTAAATTTAGTGCATGGTTTGAAGAAACAAAAAATCATGTAACACTCATAAAAATAAAAATAAAATAAAATAAAAGCCAGAGTATGACCATATGAATTGATATATGTTTTTTTTTTTTTTGGAGGTAAGCAAGTGTATGGTATATATTAGGGATGACCACGGTTCGGATTGGTTCGGATTAGGCACTAAACCTAATCCGAACCATGGTTCACGGATTGGTTAAATTTCAATCCGAACCGAACCGTGGCCAAACCTAATCCGAACCGAACTGAACCGTTAGAAAACGGATTGGTTCGGTTCGGATTGACGGATTGGGCCTACTCAATATTCAATAATAAATACAATTTCAATAATTTGATTAATGTGCAAAACTATAATAAAAACTTAAAAGAATAATATATTTAAATTTAAAACTAGTGTATAAATGTATTCTATATATATTTATATATCATTATATCATATAAATTATAAAATATATTTATAAATATTCGGATTAGCCACGGTTTGGCCACGGTTCGATTTCATGGATCGGATCGAATTTTTCAGACACCAATCCGTGAACCGAACCGTTGCCAACGGATTTGCAATTTTAAATCCACAACCAAACCATTACCAACGGATTAGCCATGGTTCGGATCGGTTCGGACCGGTTCGGTTCGGATTCACGGATTCACAAATTTTTTGAACACCCCTAGTATATATTGATGAAAATGTACAGGCAGTGGGGATCACAGCCATAAATCACAGCCCATAGGCCAACTAAAATTAGGCCCAATGGGTAAAAGAGCCCAGGAAGACCAAATTACAAAACCCCAAGGCCTAAAGCCCAGATCAGCAAATGAAGAACAAACAGTAACTAACAGAGCTCAACTTGGTTCATGTTGAATCCATCTATTATCACAAATTGAAATTTAGCAAAATTTGCCAAAAATACACAATTTTGGAACTTTCTGAAAAGAAAAACTATCTTAATATACAATATATACAAATATATATATAGTATCTTTTTTATCTAAATAAATTGAGAAGAAAGATATTAGTTTCACGATATTAACTCTCTCCTATGTCATTTTCGATGTATTATGTTGGATAAACGATGTCCTTATTTGGTCCATCCACTCTCATCTCTTTTCACACTTATTAACCTTTGATATATCATTTGGTGATACATGCAAGATAATTTATAACAGTTGTCATAAGCATAAATGTACCATCAACATCACAGTTCTGGCCTTTCCCTAAAAATTAAATGCAGTATTGCTTTTTCACTGAAATAAAAAGATGCTCTGACAACCTCAAAAGAGCCAAGCTGGTCTTGTCACCGTTGGATTAAAATTATTGAAACATAATCAAGTAATTTTGTATATACGAAAAATTAATATATGATTTCGATCAACCACAAATTGATACGCAAGATATTTATTTAACGCGGGTGACAAGAATCGATGGACAAACCCATGATGTTGATATGTAGTTTAGTTGAATTTTGCTTCCTTCGAAGTCCTTTCTGGATTCCAAGCCAGAGAGCTTTATGTTCTCTGTGAAAGAGATACATGCATTCATCTAAATTACACATAAATATGATTACAGGTCCTTATTAGTCAGTATCATCTTTTACAATAACTAAAACAACCATACATAGTCTACCAAACAACCACATTGATGTGATCAACTAATATAGTACAATACCAATTGAATACGTAATACATACGAGAATCGTCCTAAACTTATACACTTAGAGGGGATGAATACGTCTTAATTGTGATATTTTTGTGCTTAATACTTATGAGAATCGTCCTGATATAGTATAATACCAATTGCATAGTACAATACCAATTGTAGACGTAATATTTTTTTGCTTATATAGTACAATACCAATTGTATAAGTAATACGTACTTATGAGAACCGTCCTGGTACATGCAAGATTTGTCACTTCAATCAATTGAGCTATTGATTGAAATGTATTGTCGAGGGGCCTTCAATTAATCGACCTATCAATCAAAACATACTGGAATTTTAATTATTTTTTCAGATAAACATTCAATCGAACTTATATATCGTACTTACTTAGACATTTGTCAATCGATATGTATTATTTCTAAGTTTTAACTCCAATTTTCACAAAAATTAATTTTTAGTTTTGTTTTAAAGAATATTTAACTTTAAAGCATTTTCAAAACAAGTTGAGCCCCAACCCAAAAATAAAATAGGCTAAAGGTTAATCTTTTACCTGTAACTTATCCAAGTGATTGTATATCCACCATTCTTGCATTATGTGTCTGCCATGTCTTCAACTAATATTCTTGTTCAACTCAGTGACACTCTGACACTTTACTCAAGTATGTTTGGATGAGAAATATCCCAACACATGACTCAATTTCCCTACACATGTATGTGTGTGTCTACATTTTCAGCTTACTTATTATCCCTACGATGTCCTATATGTGTTATGCTGCAAATGAATCAAGTTGTTTGTGAAGCATGGACTTGGGTTTATCGGATCTCAATTTGTGTTTTTCGAAGTAAACCAGTGGAACTCGAATTACATTTTCAAACTCGTTAAGTAAAAGAGCTGAGTCCAAACAATCTAGAATGGACCACCAAAACAAAAATCCAGCGAGATAATTAATATCATCCTTCACACCGTTTGTATCTACATCTGAGGGAATTAAAGTCAGCAAGATAATTAATATCATCCTGCTTGTGTGGTAAAGTCAGCTCGAGTTTTTCTCTTCAGTCATATTATAAGAATATGATTTTGTCTTTGATCGTCAAGTCAGATTGTTGTGATGCATGTTTACTCAAATTCTTGACTCTTCTATTGTCGGCACCCAAGACCTAATGCCAAAAAATATGAATTAGTATTAGGTAAACAATCGACTATATTTATATGAGATTAAGATAAAAACGACCATAACACCCTTTATATCTCGCATGCAAACAGAAGAATCACTTTCAAGTTGATTACATTGCAGTTGGCAAGCTCAGGCTCAACTGGTAAGGGTCAGCAGATTTACTCAACTTGAAATCCAACTTGTAAAAATTGGTGTGTGTGAGTGAGTGAGAGAGAGAGAGAGAGAGATAGAGAGAGAGTTGATACTACTTGCACAGAGAATATATGGAAAGGACAAATAGTGTATAAATTTGAATCAGGACAAATTAAAATGTTGCTTTAAGGCTTGGACTTTGTCGATCGAATTACATTTTCAAACTCGTTAAGTAAAAGAGCTGAGTCCAAACAATCTAGAATGGACCACCAAAACAAAAATCCAGCGAGATAATTAATATCATCCTTCACACCGTTTGTATCTACATCTGAGGGAATTAAAGTCAGCAAGATAATTAATATCATCCTGTTTGTGTGGTAAAGTCAGCTCGAGTTTTCCTCTTCAGTCATATTATAAGAATATGATTTTGTCTTTGATTGTCAAGTCGGATTGTTGTGATCGATGCATGCTTACTTAAATTCTTGACTCTTCTATTGTCAGCACCCAAGACCTAATGCCAAAAAAGATGAATTAGTGTTAGGTAGACAATCGACTATATTTATTTGAGATTAAGATAAAAACGACCATAACACCCTTTATATCTCGCATGCAAACAGAAGAATCACTTTCAAGTTGATTACATTGCAGTTGGCAAGCTCAGGCCCAACTGGTAAGGGTCAGCAGATTTACTCAACTTGAAATCCAACTTGTAAAAATTGGTGGGTGTGAGTGAGTGAGAGAGAGAGAGAGAGAGAGAGAGAGTTGATACTACTTGCACAGAGAATATGTGGAAAGGACAAATAGTGTATAAATTTGAATCAGGACAAATTAAAATGTTGCTTTAAGGCTTGGACTTTGTCGATCAAAAAGTCTTTTGAGAAACAAGAAAGACTATTCACAAACCACACACGAAAACTATATATTCACGTACATATCCCAACTTGCTGAAACCAAACAAAACAGAACCAGTAGGAAAAGGAATATGATCATGACTATCAACACTATAAAACACTTATAGAATTCTAAAAGCGATTGTGCAATCTATAGCCACAGTGTTGTCCTTTGAAATAAAGTCACTTCCATCACCAGATAACGCAATCTTCCATTCATGCCCATATCTTGAAATAGACATTTGTTGGGACCCCATAAAAATTGATACATCAATGCAAATATGGACAATTTAATCCCATGCACTCATCATTTAGCTGATATATGTTGCTATATAGATGTTTGTATCTGTGTATGTGTGTGTGTGTGTGTGTGTGAGAGAGAGAGAGAGAGAGAGAGAGAGAGAGATTGTACGTGTCTTACTTCCTATGATTACCCAAGTTATTTTGCAGTGTTTTATATATATTCATACATTTAATTGTTTGAAGGGAAAGCAAATATACGAAGATGATAATGTAGTTTCTAGGTATATATGTTGCTTGAGCTTAAACATGAACATGATGACTATTGCCTAGCTATTAAAGCAATATCAGTACCACATTCAACATGATGTATATAAAACCTTGTGTAAAAGTATAAAAATTAATTTAATTCTTATAAGTAATTCAATATTTATGATTCTTCGAGGAAATTGCCTGTAAACACGTCCAAAAAGGCCACATGATCGAACAAGTTCTTATAAATCTATCACATTCAAGTGATAGATAATCTGCATTCGAGATCTTTTTTACGCGTAAATCACTTTCAAACAACAAAATTTTGGATAGCATGAGAGTGACATCTTTTTACGCGTATGAAAAAGAAAGGAATGGAATATATAGAATGAATATGATTGCTGTAAATGAAATTGGAAGCATCTGTGAGCAAGTTCCCTAAAAGCATACATAGCAGCCATGGAAATGGCAGAGCGAAATAACAGGTTATCATTGTTTAAGCTGTAGCTTTCCTATATCAAGATATATCCAAAACAAAACAAAAAACAAAAACAAAAAAGAAAAAAAAAAAGACAATTCATCACAAGATGTAAATTGATCTCATCTTTCTTTCTTTCTTTCTTTCTTTCTTATATATATATATATATACACACACACACACACACTTGATCTTCATTTTTAGTCCCATGAAAGTAACTGAAGATGTTTTGCTGACCTATTTTTGTCAGACAAACAGCTCAGTGCCACATGCAAATAAAAAAGACCTTCGCTTTGCAGATGATGATGGAAATGGATAATGATTTTATTAATGGGTGACATACTTAGCAAACTTGTGTATGATACGTGTATAATACACGTACTTATGTATAATTGAAAATGACTTTCGTTTTCCGTACAAATTTCGAACTTGATGAATAATAATACTCCTATTTTTTAGTTGAATCGTATGATAGATGTGTTAAATGTTTTTTGTATTATACATTACGTACATATAATTTTTTTTAGAAAGTTTACATTGCCTTTGATCATTTTTTTTAAAAAAAAAAAAATTCAATTAGTATGCAATTATAACAATATAACAGTAATTAACCTAACAATTTCATTTTCTCAATATATTGAAAAGTTAATTGTTTAATATCTCGTAAGTCATAAGTACTAGTATCATAAAATCCTACATATCAGAGTCTTTTGTTAAATGTTATGATGGATTAATTGAACTATGTAATTATACACTTTATCAAAACTATATACTAAGAAGTGAGATAAATAATACAACATCTATGTTCAGGTAAGCAAGAAAAAATTTTCACCAATAAATATGCAACTCTATAAATGTTTTATAATACTTTTGCAACTTCATCACTCTACTAATTTCATTTACTATTAGAATATCGTTAAAAAAATTAACAAAATAGTATAAAAATAATTATTGTTGTAATATATATATATATATATATGTGTGTGTGTGTGTGTGTAATTATATATAATTGCTGCCTTTTTGTCACGAATTTTTTATTAGCATTCGTATTATACCCGCATATGTATATACATGTATTTTGTGATTTACGTTTTTTTTATGCCTAAATTTTAAATGTATTTTATAAGAAAAAATCGAACTATACTCATACGTATCACATATCACTTACCTTTTTTCTCATTTCATATTTTAATAATTATGATGGGTACTGTTTGAGGAGCTAATTTGTCCCACATCATATTCGGATAAGAAAGGATTTGGGCAGATAAAGTGGGTATGCAGCATTACCCAATAGTTTAGGCTTTTAGGTTAGAGGGAAAGGGTCCGACTTGTTAGATTTGGTATCAGAGGCAAATCTAGTCCTTGGTACAGGGTGACCCGACCACAATAAGAGCAAGCGCCTTGCCACCGTTACAGGTGCCAAATTTTCAATTTCAATTCTTAAACCCATGTCCAAATTAATATGGGACCTAATGAATTGTACTAGAATAGTAAAATGGTTTCAAATCAACCTCAATTGTCTAGAGTCTTCTTAGAGGCATTAGCCATTTAGGCCTAGATATCTTTTCTAGAGGGATCACTCTGTTTTGGTGAGTAAAGTTTATCACTATCAATCATAAATTTCGTTACTATAATAGTGTGAAATGGGTGATTTTGTTACTATTTGTCTACATGTCCATTTCAAATTATTATTGTAACGAAATTTATCATTGACAGTAATAAACTTCACCCACCGGACAGAACTCTTGGAAAGGCTCACCGGAAAGGATTTTGATCCTTTCTAGTGTGGCTTTGGCTAGCAGACCGTATCTTCCACAAAATCCTTTGATCAGTGTTAATGGTTGAAGATGGTAATCATTCTTCTACAAAATCTCGACCTGTATATCTCACATGTGAAGTGTGGCACCTTAAAGTGTCTCATAATAGATCACTAGAGGGAAGAGATGTTAACTCCTGAAGAGGTTTTATAGCTAGTACTTTAGGGTAATATGCCACTTGAAATTCTTTTCAAACCCGTTTGGATTTGCTTTTCAACCGCTAAAAAAGACTTTTGATTTAAAAAAATTGTGTTTAGATGTATTTGATAATTAATTTCGAACCCATTTGGATTGCTTTTCAACAGCTAAAAAGGACTTTTGTTTTAAAAAATTGTGTTTAGATGTATTTGATAATAATTAGAAGAGTTTTTAATAGCTTTTAAAAGTGTGTTTAGAGTAGAGGTTTTATATATTAGATAATTATTTCTCCTTACACAATTTTATCGTTTTTAAATTTTTTAAAGATAATTTCACCTTTTCTTTTATGAAGTCGATATTATCAAATGTAGTATCATTTTATTAAAGGGCATTATTGTAAAATTAGTAATATAATTTTTTTTTAAATATTGGTACCAAACTTATTAAAAATAAAAAAAGACTTTATACAATACATCACCAAATATCTAATATTTTTCGTTACCAACAACAATTTTTTTACAAACTGGAGTACATCAAGTTCGTCGAATTGTTGGATCAAGCATTTCATTGTTTATGACAAGAGTTGGTAGACATCTCAATTTTTTTTTTGAGATACATCATCACAATTTACTGTAGATTCATTTCAATTTATCAAACCAAATAAAATTCATAGGTTGAAAGAATTTTCTTTTCCGGGAATTGAAGCAAATTTATAACAATGTGAATGTAACTGTACAAGGCCCATAACTGAACTAGGGCTCAATAGGCCCATATGAACAAAACAAGGGATACAATTAGACACAAATCCCACCTAGCTAAGCCCAATATAACAATTGGAAATTAGCCGTTAAGCCCAACGGGCATACAAAAGACTGTTTGCAACGGTAATATCCTCCGGCATTCGCCTGAGCAAAAGATTTGTTCCGCTTAGCAGATGAAGAGCTATGTATCTGGCCGTCTTGGTGGAGGCCATATGAATGAAGAAGGAAGATCACGGGCACGCTGAGCAGAACAGAGCTCTGAGAGCTGCACCGTCGTCCTCTGAAGATTCGTGAATTCCTTTCAGACCAGATATGGTAGACGAGTGCTAAAAGTGGTGAGATTTTATTTGCAGCCCATTTGTGATGCCAAAGGGATAATGAATCACCATTTCCAATCTTGGATTGAATTGGTGGCTTGATGAGAACAGGCCTGAGTTTTTTCCAGTTGTTGTCAATTACAATGGTCCACAAATAAGCAGCGCTTTAGCAATGAGGCCCTGTTAATTTGGTAGACCAAGTTAAAACAATGTCAAGCAGCAATATGGTTTTTTGATGATTGTTTGATAATATGTTTCCAATATTTATTTATCATAAGATATATATATCTCCCAATCTCATGTAATGATCGCATTTTAGTATGTGGGTGTGCTTTCTACAAGAATTAGAAGAACCAAGACACCAGTGTTACCAATTGAAGGCAAGTCAGTAAAAGAGAATAGAACTGGCATATAATTAAAGAGGGTTATACATAGTTGCGCATTCTGGTGCCAACAAGTATATTATATAGGCTACTAATATATATATAATAGATGAGGATCACGTGTTAGGCAATGGGCATTAACCATCCCAAATTGGATGGGAACCTATCTTGTCACGTGCATCATGTGTAAGGAAGTAGAAACAGACATCTTAAACGGGATGGAAATTTAGTTCAGACATACCAGGCTTCTGATTGAATCCATAGACAAAACATAAACCTACATACGAAGTTCAGCTCATATATTCAAATCAAATCAACCCAAGCCAAAATCATAGGTAGCACATGAAAGAAATTAACAGACAACACTGTACAACGACATAATTAAATCATTTGTTTTTTTTTCATTTATTGTTCTTCAACTAATCCAGTATATTAGTTGAATAAAAGCAAAATCAGAAGTAATGTGAAGTTCGTATTACAAGATATTTTTTTTACTAATAATTACTTTTTGAAATAATTTTAGAGTGTGAGACTGCTTTTATAGAACAATTGTCATTTCATTTTCCCAAAAATAAAAAACAAGTATATGCAAAGAGCATAAAGTAGAGTCCAAATATCATTTCCCAATCGAGAATCTAATTATGTTGATAAATTGTAATAATGAAGCAAATAGCTCCTTTGTTGGAAAGGTTACCAGCTATTTCAAGGCCTACGACATCGATATATAAGGATGTCAATTTAACCGGTCCCATCAAGACCCCGCCCCGTTCAACTCCTAATAGGACGATTTGGAATCATACTAATTGAATTAGAGGCGGATTTGGAAAGAGAGTTTAAAAATCGCGAAGCCCTGAACCCACCCCGATTAATAATAAATATTCTTTTATTAACTATGATTTTTATTTTTTTTCATTAGTTATGATAATTTTAAATTTTAACATCATTTTTTTATTATTATCATTTGTAAGTATTTGTCTATAATTAATTTTTTTTTACAAAATTTATCGTAAATTCGTTGAAATTTACATTATATTTCTTAAAATATATATATATATATCGGGGCATCCCCGAACCCGCCCTGACTCCGATGCGGGAGCGCCCCGAAGCAGATTTGGGAGTAATTTTTTATTCGTCGGACGGATTTGAGAAAAGGGTGCCCCATCCCAAACCCGTATCGTTGATATCCCTACCGATGCATTTCATTCTATGGAAGTATGAAGACATGAAAGTGATAACTAAACCGAAATTTTTAGTCCCACGGACTAAGTTATGAGCAGTTAGCAATACCATCAACGGAAATTTGTCACATTTAACTGATTTATATAATCAACTATAATATAAAATAAAAAAATAAGGTACATGGCAGACTACATAAGAACCTGAATACAGGAATTTGCCCCATTATTATCGGTACAAGATTTCCTCCAAATGGGGAAACCATGAACCCATCATGATCATCATCATGTATCAAGTCGCTATTTCTTGGCAGAGATAAGAGAATGAACTCAACCATCCTCTAAAGAATCAGAGTATGTAACTGCAAAAATATGAACAATGCAAGCAGATACTAATACGTCTTGAATAGAATACAATCCCTGCCAGCATCAAATAATACCGATCCTACCAGGCATCGGAAATCCTAGATTATTGATCCAACAAAAAAGAGTGCCGCTTACTCAAAGTCTTGCAGGAGAAAAACATTTGTATTTGTCATCATAATCACCGCAGTTCACATCTTCGCAGGTTCAGCGACAACAGGGGGAGCAATGCCACCAGTAGTTGGCCTAAAACGAGCAACAAAGCCTCATTATTTCAAGGTAAAGAAGAATACTCCACAGTTACGAACTAGCTGAAAACAAGAATCTCCAGATATGTAGATTAAAATTAGATAATAAGGACATATAAAGATGATATATATTTGCAAAGGAAATATCATAGTAAATACAGAATAAAGAAACTTACAGCCCAACAAAAACTTTGAAAGAATCATAGATACCCCACTGCACTCCAGTAAGGGTTCCGATCATGACTATACGAAGAGGAAGGCCACGGGTAAACAAACCCCACAAGCCTAGCTTCTTCACAGCCTGCAACATGCAAAGAAAATTAGTATAATAAATATAGTGACTATAGAGAGAAACAACCATTACATATTAAAGTATGGGCATCTTGAACTCACATCGCCAACAGTTGCCCCTTTGGCATTGTTGAGAAAAGAGACCAGATTATCAGCAGGGTGTGATACAATAGCACATAATACACCAGCAACATATCCACCACCAAAGCTCACCCCAAGCTGCAAGCCTTTGCTGCACTGCTCTTTTGGAGTTGGGATAGCATACTTGTAGAGCATCTCCACAATGGTCTCAAAAGATGCAAACTTCATCATTGTATCTGTCAAATATCCGGGTTTTTTTATCATCAGAGGGCCTCCTAAGAAGGGGTTATCAGGCATAATTCTTGTAATGAAAAAACCAGTGGCATAAAAGTAGATAGAAGGCAAAGAAACAAAATGTCCAGCCACTCAGTCAAATCCTTACTATAATTATGTCTCCCCTGCGCACCAAAATTTAGACAAAAGATGACGCACCAGTTCATTATTAAATACTAAAGGATGTTACATCATATCAACTAGCTAAAAGATCTCACTTCTTCATATGCCAATCTTTGACAATGTAAAGGCCATGCATAGACTAGGGAACAAACAGATTTGAAAACTAATAAACACCTCTAAACTCTAATCGTATGAGTCATATCAACCATGCTTTTGAGTTAAGAGAACAGCAGAATGCATATACATCATAGTTTCCAGTTTATAGTACTTTTTAAGATATCACAGTGATGTAATGGGGAATTTGAAACACAACATAAACATTGCTTATCATTCTCTGCAATTTCAAAACCATATATTGACCATTCACAGGCGAACAAAATAAAATAATACAATATGCAGTCCATAGTTGTCAAAGGCACGCGAGGCGCGCACCTGAGGCGCGGGGCGCAGCGAGGCGCAGCCTCTGCGCCTAGGGTATGCCCAGGCGAGGCCCCTTCAAAGAGGCGCACGCCTTAGGCACCGAGGCACGCCTGAGGCGCGAGGCGCACCTGAGGCGCAAGGCGCAAGGCACGCCTGAGGCGCGAGGCGCACCTGCAGATGCTATTTCACTCGCTCCGAAATCTGTTTTTCTGTGTCATTTGTTGTTAATTGCCATGAATATGCTTTTTATTTGCTCTCACTTGTAGTTGTTCTACATTGTTTCACTCACTCACTACAAAATGTAATATTTAAAAAAAAAAAATTCAACTTGCGCCTCACTTCAGTCAGGCCCGCGCCTCACGCCTCAGGCTCCAAGAAGCCTTAGCGCCTTAGTGCGCCTTGAGCCTTTAACAACTATGATGCAGTCAAGGACCTGTTCAGAAAGACACTATGGTTCAACTCGGGTATAGCTGGAGACTCAAACCAATAGGATGATTCTCTGTACACAAGCATGTGAATACGTGCACACAACTTGCAAGTTGCATCCAAACTACGAGTGGGAGATGTGAAAGAAATTATGCTACCGTAGAATGCAATTAGACTCCGGAAGACCTAGATTCAGATTCTATAAACAGGTAAGGACAAGAAATAAAGAAATTGTTGAACTTTCAAAAGAAATTAATATTTCTGCCCACTAAGCAGATTCTATAAACAGGTAAGGACCCGAAATAAAGAAATTGCTGAACTTTCAAAAGAAACTAAAATTTCTACCCCACTAAGGACAAAACAAAGGTGATGAAAAGATTCAAAACATAAAGGAATACTCACTCACACAGCAAACTCAAATTCAACTTTGAATAATGTGCTTATATAAAATGTAGTTCAACATGACAATGGGATTACTTGAAAATGTTAAAAACCTAATATCACATTTTTTAATCATACAAGAGAAGATGTACCATCAAACAACAGTATAAAGAAGCAGCATCTAGAACACGACTAGCGTACAGAAAAGTATAGTGATAATCTAGTGCAGAGAACGGACAGAAATTAAATACGCTTCTATATAGACAATCCAAAACAAGGTTCAGAAGAATAAATCACATCCAAAAAACTAAGAAAACTAAAGCCTTATAATTGAGTAGAGCAAATCAACAAGGACAAACAAGCAACTGACCAATTATATCACTCTACAGTTTAAGCTTAGATATAAAATGGAATAATGGAAATATGTCAGCTTACATGGAATCTGCCGTCCCCAAAGAGGAACAATCCCCTTGTAAAGCCTGTCAAAGTAAGATAAAATATATTTATACTTCCAAAATGAAGAGAAATCAAACGGTACTATATAATTAGCAACCTAAGTTGTTTTATATGAGAATCCTACCCAAGAGCACCTTCAGACTTGACAAACTTTGGAAGGCCGTCTGACAAACCTCTGGCAAACCCAGGCTGGGTCTGGACACGAACCTTCACTGCCTCAAAGGGGCAGAGAGCAATATCAGCAATTACTTCAGCAGATGCGGAGCCAGCGAGGTAAATCAAAGTTTTGTATTTGGCTGAATATTCTGGACCAGCAATGTCAGAGTAGTACTTTTTGAAGAATTCATAGAGTCCATACTTGCAAGCACCCTGTGCGCTATAACCAAGCAAGGTTGGCACCCAACCCCTAAAGAAGCCTCTAACTCCCTGCTCCTTGAGCAAAACACTAAAACCAGAAGAAATGCTCTTGTACTTTGCAGGATCAATCTGAAAATTTGACAACAGCAATATCACTTTAATTGCTTCAACAATGAATAAGTAATGGAAAAAAATTGAAAAACAGAATGGCTCCATTCTTTCAAGATTTTCACTGTTATTTAGGTTGATACCAAGATATTTTGCAATGGCTACATTTAAACTGACAAAATTATATATATGTACATAACAACATAGAATATGTATATACATAATGTACATTCGTGTGTTTGTGTCTGTGTTTGTGTATATGAAGTAGAGGGGAAATCCAATTTTCACTTAAGAAACATGTTGAAGGATTAATATATTTAAGTTACACCCTCTCTAATAGCTTAAGCTTTTAGAGTAGATGGTTGATAACATGGTATCAGAACCAAAGGTCTCGAGTTCAAACCTCACCGTCACCCTGATACTTGAAATTGAAACACGTGTTGGACCAAAAGAAGGCTACACGTGAGGGGGTGTATTGAAGGATTAATATATTTATGTTACACCCTCTTAAAGAGCAAACAATAGTTGTTGCAGTTCTATTGAAATTTTCATGATCACTATCTCTCCAAGACCCTAGCCACCCTTTATATAGCTTATATAGAGTCTCCTACTCAATTCTAGTTATAATTGGGTTTATTACAATAAAGGAAAGTCAATGAAGATCAGGGAATTACCTAAAATCAGAAAAATTGCAGAATATGGAAAGTTTCTAAAAATCACAAAGTAGACTGCAGAAAGTTAGGAATTCTGTTTGGTCCTCCTTGCACTCCTAGCTTTCTATGGGTGCTCCTAACGAGAAAGTATTGAATACCCCAGGGGTACCATAACCCCTCACAGCCAACCGATGGTAAGTTGATATTTTCTATTATCGAGGAAAATGGAGAGCTTGCTTCCGTTGGATGTGTAAAGGGTATAATACCCTTGGCGTATTCTATAATTTCTTGCTCCTAAGCTCCTGTGCTGTGACTAAATCAGTCCGCTAGGGCTGGAAAGAACTCGCCCTCAAGTTAGTGTGATCAGCACCCAATGGCTCCATTCGTTCAAGATTTTCACTGGGTTGATACCGAGATATTTTGCAATGGCTACATTTATGCTGACAAAGTGACAAATTATATATATTATATATACATAACTACATATAATCTGTATATACATAATCTATGATAGTGTGTGTGATCAAGTATATAAAGCAGAGGGGAAATTCAATTTCCACTTAAGAAACAAAATGTCGACATATATATAACATTGAAACTGCAATGATAAAAAAAGAAAAGCATATGACAAAAGTGAGTTAGAAAGGTAAGAAACTAAGATCAAATTTCAAATATACCAAATAATCATATTGTATTATTTCAAAGATAAATATAATAGTATATAAGAAATCATGTAATGAAAAAGCACAAGACATATAACAGTTCTGAGTGAGCCAAAATGTAAACGTGATATTTAACAAAATTGAAAATGTGTATTGCTAACATTGCAACATCAATTTTCAAGGCCAAACCGAGTGATGCAATATATAATTCAGCTCTAAATTCATTTTTCTCAAACCCTCTCCAGAAATACATGTGAATAGAGTTATATCAATTAGTGATATAATGTATATACAATTACATATATAACAATAAAACAGACTATAAAATTCACATCATCCAATAGAACTACATCAGCTAGCAAACAATCCCATATATTATGCAGAAGTCCTTAAAATTATATCCTGAATCCCCATGCAACTTATTAGCAAAAGATCAATAAGCATCACAGATCTAAAACCAATATTCAACTACAAGAGATCATGAATTTCAATGAAAATATCAAATTAATCAAAAATCACCTAACAGTAACACATATACAACATACCTATATATATATGCGTGTGTGTGTGTGTGTATATATATATATATATATATATATATAGAGAGAGAGAGAGAGAGAGAGAGAGAGAGCAGAAGAAGTGGAAATGGACCTGCATATTGCACTTAAGGACATCGAGAGGAGTGACGGCCGTGTGAGTGGGACCACAGGCCAAAATACCACCAACGGTACAGGCGGCGTAGAACGCCGGCGAGAACATCGCGATCTTACCGGGCTCGCTCGGAGCTGGAATCACGAAACTCTTCCTCGATGAAGAGGAGGATGATGATGATGAAATGGACGGCGAGGATGAAGAATGCAACATCGGGTTCTGATTCGTGGTCAAATTGTCGAAATCGATGAGATTCTTGGAAGATGATAACGAAGAAGGAGAGTAAAGGAAGGATGGGATGAGAGATCTGCGAGAGTGATCAGAAAACGCCATTGTAGGTGATTGTCAGGGTTACAGATTGTTTCTCTCTCCAAATTGCAGAAGATATTTGATGACAGAGAAAGGAGGGAGTAGTGCTAAAGGGGAAAGCTTGCCTCTCCCACTACAGCGGATCGGAAATGTCTGCGCTTTCGGAGGTCAATCCTTCGCGCGGCTTTAAAGGAAGTCTCCTTTACTATTTTGACCTTATATCCTCTTTGAATTACAAGCATTAACCATCATTACTTCATTATTATTGTCCATTGTTTTTTTTCACGTCAACTTTTCATTGACCGAACTCTACTTGCTTATGCTAAAAAAACAAAAAACAAAAAATACTTTATTTGCTTTTTTATTAATTTTAATAATAATACTTTTAATTTTAATTTAAGTGAATGCTGTGTTATAATGTTTGTCACTGTCATATTGTTACTTGCTCTCTCTCTCTCTCTCTCTCTCTACATTTTCATAGTTGCATTGCATGACATTGGAAGTCATTTACACTTTATCAAAGAAAAAGTTAAATTCATTGTGTAAATTGAACACTTTTTTATTTCTTTAGTGACACTCCTAGACAGTTGAACTAAATAGTGAATTACTTTAAATGAGTTTCAAAATTTAACATTCAAAATAAAATATCACATTTTTACCTTAAAAAAGAGAGAAGAAATTCCAAATTCGAACGTGAATAAAATGTGTACTTAAATGATATGAAAAGAATTAAAATTTTTGAAACTCTAACTTTGAATCACATTCAATTCACTTGATGTCACCAAAGCTATCACCTCTTCTTTTCTCTTATTTTGTTTTTTTTTTTTTCTATTCAATCAATTAGTAACTCTTAAGTTTCTAAATATTATTTAAAATAACAATTAGAATTTACAAAAAGCCTCTGAGTGGTATGCCTGTGATTTCTTCTCACAGGAAGGGCAATTTACAAAAGCACTGGATAGCAGCCAGCTTGCTAATGTAAGCGGGGATGTAATGTTTATATGAAAATATATAGTACTTATTAAACTGTCTGTTCTCTCACGGCACGAGACCTATGAGAAGCCTCCAGGGCGGCTCCAACTATGTCGGACCAAGTCAAATTTTCCATTCAATTTACGAAGTATTCATATTCAAAGTCCAAAATACCCTCCAAATTTATATTGAACCCACTTTGGTTTATGCACGAGTGAAGAAGCCCATTGTCTTTTCGCTCCACTAGAAGAAAATTCAATCCATGGCTATCCAATTGTCTTTTCGATCCGTTAGAAGAACATTAAATCCCAACAAGTAGCATTGCAGTGACCAGCATTTAAGGTTTCTTGCAAATCCGAAATATTTTATATGGTATACTCTCTCTTTCTATATATATATATATAAAAGTAATAATATCTTGTTCACCGCTAAATAAAAAATTTATTCACATTAATCACAGTAACCGCCGGATAGAATTGCTAAGTTTTTTTTTTATAATTGTCTTTTTTATATCAAACACAGTTACTATATTTGGTGTGGATAAATTTTTTTTCACTTATGAATAAGAGATCATTACTATATATATATATATATTTACATATTTATACATATAGTTTTGGATGTTCTTTTAGAACTATGATAATCTTTTCGTGTTAGCTTTGTTTATGAAGATCGCAATTCAAGATGTATAAGTTGTGGGTCGGAGAAATTTTAGAAGGTTTAGTTGATGCATATGAATTGTTGGGTTAAATGCCCAATTGAAGACAATAAACACTCCTTGAACCCATTAAATTTTAATAAGATGGTTTGACTTTTTGGTTCATGCAATAACTATTTGCTTGGCTTTATAGTTTGAGAGTGAAATACCAGTTGTGGTCTTGGCAAAAAAAAGAGTATATGTTATTTTGGTGGGTTTTATTTTTTTGTTTTTTATTATTCTATAATCTTGTGAACTTTGTCTCGGTACAAATTAGACATACTATTACTTTGAATAGATTATATGGACATTTTTGTTTGATAGTCTCATTTTCCTTTCTTGTACCTTTAATTATTATTAACATAGTGTAGTCCATTTTGGGTTATACATTGGACTTTATGCATTTGACTTAAAGTTACTAATCATATGAAATGAATTTCTAATTGTGATTTAGATATTAGGATAAATATCACTGACATCTCTAAATTTGTTGTATTGATATGTGGTTACAATTTTGTAAATTTTCGTCACCAACACCTCATGTCAGTTTTTTTATTTTTTTAATATGTGAAATATCTTAATTACTCATGATTATTTAAATATATTTTAATATAAAAATATCATAATAAAAAATGACCACAGTACCCTTCATTTTTTTTATTTTATGTTAATATTATTATTTATGAAAATAACTAATTATATATATTAGGTTATATATATTATAGTGTATATATATAGATGAATATAGAAAAAGAAAATTAAATTTAATTACTTTTTTATTTTATGTTAACATTATTATTTATGGAAATAAATAATTATATATGTGGGTTATATATATTATAGTATACTGTATATATATAGATAGCTAGAGAAAAAAGAAAGAGAAATTTAATTAATTTTTTATTTTATGTTAACATTATTATTTATGAAAATAAATAATTATATATTGATTACACATATTATAGTGTGTATATATATATATAGGTATATTCAAAGGGGTATTTTGGTCCATTAGATAGGGTTAAATGTGTAAATTTAGTATTCAAATGGGTTAGGTCAGAAGTTAAAGGGCACCATAGTCATGTCACCGTCAAAAAGTGATATAACACAGTATACTTTTGGCTGGAGGGGGTGTATGTGATATATGACACAAACCACAAGAAGTGTTAGTGAGAAAAATTTATAAAGTTGTAACCACATGTCAATACATCAAACTTCAGGAGTGTTAGTAATATTTAGCCTAGATATTATAAGGATCCATGATAAGACATTAAAACTAGTTTTGGGATTTAGACTATTGGTTTTGAGCTCAAATGTTGCTATGGCCTTTCTTAGCTCAGGTTTTTACTGCAGCTTATTAATTTGAGTGTTTGAAGAAAAAATGGTTTAATTTTAAAAAAAAATGAAGTGTTGAGATGTGCGCAAGGGTAGGATATTAAAATCTAAAGGTTAAATGTCTTAGCCAAACAACATTAGTATGATATTAAAATCTAATGGTTAAGGCCCCATTTGGGAGAGCTTCCTAATATCAAAAGGACTTCATTGATAAGACATTAACTTTTATATTATTTTTTTCTTGACAATATTATCCCTTATTCTTAACAAGGATTACAATCTTTAGAAAGCGTGAAGTCGACAATGGAAGGAAGTTGTGGTGGCTGCGGTGGAAGTGGCGATGTTGGTGAGGTAGTGGTGGAGGCGGTGGTGGAGGTGGAGGTGGAAGTGGAGGTAGCGGTGACAGTGGAGTTGGTGGCGGTGGTCGTGGTGTAAAGTGGTGACAGCGATGGTGGTGGTGGTGGAAAGCAGCAGTGGCGATGGTGATGGGGAGTTGGTGGCAGTGGCCATAGAGGTAGTGGTGGTGGTAGTGGAGGTGGCGATGGTGGTGGTGGAGGAGGTTGCAGTAGTGGTGATGGTGGAAGGCGACGGTAGCGGTAGTGGTGGCGGTGGAGGTGGAGGAACGAAAGACCAAAAGAGAATATAGCACAATCTTGTTAATATATAAGAAGTATATAGACGAATTAGTAAAATAACAAATTTATTTCAAAAGAAAATTTGGCTTCCTAAAAGGAGATTCTAAAAGCAACATTTTTTTACTTCTCTGAAATGAGCTTTCCGACCACCAACTTTTTCAGAAAAGCATTTACATATGTGTAACCAAACATCACATTTTTTTTAAAAGGACTTTTGATGCCTAGAAGGACTTTTCAAGACGTCAGGAAGCTCCCCCAAACAGGCAGTAAATGTCTTAGTCAAACAACATTAGATAACCAATCAAAGAATATATATATATATATATATATATATATATATATATATATATAGGGATGCGATATTCGTACTTCCCTTTTCTACATTTACGCTCCTATCTTAAACGAAATAACACTCCTAACCCACACTTTATAACTGAATGATTATTTTTTTAAAAACAATTACACAACTATCTTTTCAATATCACTCTCTCTATCTTCAGTATTTAATGTTTTTGGTCACTTTTGAGAGGATCCAAAAGGAAAAAATAAATAAATAATATATATATATATATATACATACATACAAAAAAAATATTCTTTTTTGAGAGGACCTAAAAAAAAAGAAGGTTATTCATATTGTATAAATTGTCTCTTTTGACCGGACCAAAAAAAAAAAGTTATCTTCGTTGAATATTTATCTCTTTTGACAGGAACTAGAAAAAAAAGATCTAATTTTTTATTTTTTTTAAGAAATTATTTCTTTTGACAAGACAAAAAAAATGTTATCTCTGTTGAATAAATTTTTTCCTTTGACAGGACTCCAAAAATATATATATAGTACAAAAAGAAATGAACTAAAAAAATCTATCCGAATAAATTCTCGTTTAACAAGACCGAGAAAAAAATTATTTCTCTTGAATAAATAATATGTTTTGACTTCAAGAAAGAAGTTATTTTTCTTTTGATAATGACAAAAAAAAAAGTACTAAAGGGAAGTAACTAATTTAAAAAAAAAAAAGGTTAAAAATTCTTAGTACATAGTTATGGTATTATAAAATAATGAGTTAAAAAAGTTAAAGTTTATAGTATAAAGGATAGTTATGGTATTATAAAATAAGAAATGATCAATTAATTAGTTTAAGGCCTTTTTGTCATTTCATTTAAAATAAAAAGGTTTGCAACCATGAAAAAGGGAGTGCGGATAGGTGATATCCGCACTCCACTTTTTCACGATTGCACTCCACTCGCATTTTTCTTTTAGATAAAAGGACGAGAAGGTCTCTAAACTCATTAATGAATCATCCCTTATTTTATAATACCATAACTACCCTTTATACAATAAATTTTAATTCTTTTTATTTCGTTTAGTAATTTCTTTTGGGTTCCGACCAAAAAGAACCTTTTTCTCGAGTACTTTTTTTTTATCCAGTTAAAAGTGATAATTTATTCAATAGAGATATCCAGTCAAAAGTGATAAAAGAGATAATGGGTACTCTATTTTTTTGGTATTTTTTTTTTTGGATCCTGCTAAATTAAAAGAATTTATTCAACATGAAGAACTTTTTTTTTGTGTATCATATATAGATTTTTTCAATGATGTCTTATGAGATAATTTATTTAACAGAGATAATTTCTTTCGGATATTTTTATTTTTTACATACCATACTTCTTTTTCTCAGACATATCAAATGAAATAGTTTATTTATAGAGATAAAAATAATAATAAAAAAAAAATTGGATTTTTTTTTTTTGCGTAGTATACTCTTCTTTGGGGTCCTATAGAGAACCTTTTTTTTTATCCTTTTTTTTCAGTTCTTGTCAAAAGAAATACTTTATTTAGTAAATATAAAACTTTTTTTGTACTTAGATAATTTTTATTTATTTTTAGATCTAACAAAAGAGAAAGAGATAACTATTTTTTGAGTCCTTTTTTTTTGTAATTTTTTTTTGGAACCTGTTAAAAGAGATTGAAAATATTAAATATTAGAGACAAGGAGGGAATATCAGAAGGGGTAGTTGTGTAATTTTTTTTTAAAATAATCATTTACTTAAGAAGTTAAGGTTAGAAATGTCATTTTCTTTAAAATAGGTGTGTAAACATAGAAAAAGGGAGTGCGAATATCGCCTCCCAAAAATGAACTATTAATCATAATATGAAACAAGAACTCACTTCAAACAAATGCTTGAAAATTTAGAACAAAACATGTATACAGAATACATCCTCTCAAATTTAACTACTTCAATTTTCTTTTTCTATTTCCCAGTATGGCAATCACCTAACTTAGAAGAGTTTGTTTCATGCTTCTAACAGATTTTTGGATGAATTATCAATTAGATTATGTTCATTACTGTCTACTATGAAACATAATCTGCTGCAACTCCAAACTTTCAAGTTTATACCATTTCATAATTTGCAAAAATTATTTTCATTTTACATGATGTACTTTTACAAAATAATAATTTTCTCTCGCATTAAAGAATCTAATAGTAATCTTTTTCATCTTTTTCTTTAAGCAAAACTTAATGCAACAGAGAATAGTTATGGCCTTTGAGCTTGCATACAGGTGAAGCGATACTCTAGATTTTGGGATCTAGATTATTGGTTTTGAGTTCAGGTGTTTTTTTTGCTATCACCATTGGATCAGTAGCTCAATTTTGTTTGTAATTTTTATCTATGTTTTGTTTATGTAGAAGCTAGAAACGGAGGTCACTAATGAGTCGTTCCAAACGTCTAAACTCAATGCTTAAGACAACATAGGTTTAGTAGGATATAGGTGAAATGGAACGTTTTATTGATCTATTCTTCTTTTCCCAAATAGAAAAAGGTTCCCTTACAATTTGGGTTCTCTCTCCTTTTATACTCCGTCTTTCTGTTTGGACTTATCTGTCAGAGCATGAGGTGGATTGGTGATGATGGGCTTGCTCTTAGTCTTATCCATTTTCGTGTCGAATTGTGTCCACTTGCGGAAGGTTTTATCAGTTGGAGCATGAGGTGGATTGGTGATGATGGGCTCATGTTTTGGGCTTATATATTTAGGCATACAACTATATTCTTGAACCTATAGATTGGGCTCATGTTTTGGGCTTTTGGGCTTATATACTTGGGCCTACAGTTATATTCTTGAACCTACAATTTACATAAAATCTATATCAAGTAACTAATCTAGTGATTATGTGTTGTTTTTCCTTTATTCTTTTTCTTCTTGTTGTTTTCTTTAATTGTTTTTATAATGGCAGAGAACCTCAAATGGCTATGGATCGAAGACAAACTAGAGATGTTGTTTGTTTTTGTCACTATGGCGAAAAAAAGTAATAAAATAAAATAGCAACATTACCTACATAGGTGGTGTTACGAAAGGCTATTTGCTATAAAGATGAATATGACGTATCACGCCTTCAAAGAAATATTGTCCCGACAATTTTCACTTTATTTTTTTTTTGGAAAAGTGATATGGTATACTTAGCAAAATGGACAAGAGTGAAGTCTTGTGATTGTCCAATAATCGAGAAGATCTACAATACGTCCGGTGTAAATACACTAAATGAATCTGAACCTTGCATGTACAACAACACGCAAGGTTCAGATTTACCTAGTGTATTTACACCATGTGCATTGTAGACGTACTCCTAATGATCTTAGTATGAAGGCGATGTTTCTAGTAAATGACAACACGATCAATGTTTATATTGATGATGGAATTGTTGTTGGGCTAGAATCATTTTCTAATCATATCATTTGGTAGGCTTTACGAAGAAAACATATTCAAGATTTATAAAACTCATTCAGGTTGTATAAGAATACCAAAACTAGAACTCTTCATGTGTGGGGAGATTATTGATTTTCCTATAAAAGTAGGATTACACTATTCATAGATAAGTCTATATTTGTTTATGTAATCTTTGATAAAATGATGGAAGACTTGCATTGAGGCAATCCATGGTGCATGTCATTTGCTAATGGCATAGTGCTATTGGATCATTCTAAGGAAACCTTAGAACATCTGCATTGCCCTCTCTGAATTTTGGCTCTCCAAATTTGTCACTACAAGTTTTTCTAGAGCCATGTAAGCATTTTCTCATAACCACGTCAACGTTTTTAACTCTCCAAATTTTGGCTCACATTGGCCTCTTCAAATTTTTGCTAGCCAAAAAATTAATAATATTTTAATAAATTTTTAAATTTTAAATTTATTAATAATATTAATATATTTAAGCAAGAAATATATTAAATTTGATATCATATATAATATTTGATAATCCAATCATATAATATCGTAATAAATTAAAGAAATATATATAAAAAAATTAGATATAAAATAAATTTGTTTACGTGTTATGTTTTATGATTGATTAAAATCCAACCTTTGTACAAAGTAATTTATTTGAAAATGATTCATATAATTCAAAACATACAATAAATATATTGATTGTATTTTTAATAACAAAGAAATTAGTTGGCTTGGTGGATGGTGTGGTTGCTCTTCTGGGAAACGGTTTAAGATTCAAGGCTCTAAATATTGCATCATTTTAAAGATAAAAAACTTGAAATTATTTTTTCACAAATTCGGGCTCTTGGAGTTCCTCTTAGCAATGAAATTAGATGCTTGGAGAAATACATTAAAGTCAAAAGCTTAAGAATTAGTATAACTAAAACATAATATATGAAATGTAAATTTAGTAATGTTATAGAAAATGATAATATAAAGAGAACAATTCATTATCAAAGTGATACTCAAAGTAATTATTTCGATATTTAGGATCAGTTATACAAAAATAAGAAGACATTAATGTTGATGTGAGTAGTAAATTTGGAATATGTTGGACAAAGTGGAGAAACGCTAGTGGAGTTTTATGTGATGAATGAGTATTAAATAAGTTAAAAGGGAAAGTATATGAGACAAGTCATTAGACCGACTATTTTATATGGAGCAAAGTGTTGAGAATTTTAAAAAAAAAATTACAAACAACGTATCCATGTGGCTAGATGCAAATGCTAAGGCGGATTTGTTAAGAATAACTAGAAGAAACAAGAATAATAATCAAAGGGTTAGGGAGAAGTTAGGAGTGATATCTATTAGCTAGAAAATAAGATAGACTTAGTCCTTGTTTGGCAGAGCTTTTACTTTAGCTTTTACGTAGAAGAAAAAGAGAAGCATAAGCTAAATGAGAAAGCTGGTACCCACCAGCTTCCTTTGAATGCTCTTTTTGGATTCTAAACCTCTTCAGCCTTACCAATTCAAATACTCTCTAAAACTTCTTCTGAGCTTGAAAAGCCAAAATTCGCTTTTCAAAAGCCAATCCAAACAGGGCTTTAAGTGGTATGAACAAATTCAACGCAAATTTGTAGATGCACCCGTGAGAAGAGGAAGATTGATTTGTATATAAGGCAAGAGCTAAAGAGGTCAACCAAAACTAACATGAGATTAATTGATAAAAAATTATTTAAAAAAATTAGATTTAATATAAAAAATTACTTTTGATATAAACGATTGAAAAATGACTTTTGAAGATTTTTAACTTTCCAGAGGAGAGTTTTGAGTTTTTTAACTTTTTATCAGGGGAGATGAGTTTGTTTGTTTAAGGGGGAGACTTCATAAGCATTGAATATTTTGCATGCATGCATTGGCATTATATGATTATTTATTTGTGCTTATAATTGTTTGTCTTTATTAAACTTTCGTGAGGGTATTTTTGAGTGTTGTTTTGCAAAGTATCGAAGTACATCATATTTACTGAATATAGATATTATTCATATTTGCCACAAGCTCAAGATTTGAGTGAATGCTCAGTTTGGCTTAGCTGTGTTTTTGTGTTTTTGATAACCTGTAATTTATCTTTTCTATTGTAGGGTACATATTATCTAAGATGGTTTTGTCACAAATTGCCAAAGGAGGAGATTGTGCAGTATATATTTGTAATTGACAATATTCAGTGTCAAAACTAAGTATGATCGAGTTGTAATCTTTCATTCATATTTTTATAATCGATTATGGAGTTGAAGACTGAGAGCTTGGATAGTGTTCTTCATCAATGCATCATTAAAATAATGCATCAATGATCTACACAAGGAACTTGATCAAGTGAAGCATTCAAGTGGCTATGACTGAGCGTGAACATCATTGATCATGATTAGAGCATCATTTATTCGAGGTAAGTTGGTAAGGACACATAGGTTTCCAGTCTTGAAATATAGAGTTTCGGAGTTACAATTTTATATTTTTCAAAATTGGACTGGTTCAAATATTTTTTGGACCAGTCCAAGAGCTCTCAAGATCTTAAAATTGATTCTCAACACAGGCTGAACTAGTCTATGAGGTTTTGATACCTCAAATTGAGGTCTTAGTAGGGCTGGACCGATCCATGCTTCTGCTTATAGAATTCCAAGTCCTGAGACCCCATGGACCAGTCCAGTTTAAACCCTGTACCAGTCCAACCTTGAATATTTCAAAAATATGCTTAAAATATATATGTTCTCATCACTTTAGGGACTGCATGACTCTTATACTTGATTAACGATGTTCTCATGCAATCGAAACCTTCAGAAACTTCAATCGATCAAATAATTGTTCAGATCATTGATGCCTTCTTCTGAAGATTCAAGCTTCATCCCTTTAAAGAACTTTTGCATGGTTGGTGTAGAACACTGCTCACTCTGAAACTTCAATTACATGATCAATGAAAAGAATATAAATCAAAATTTACAACTCGATCATGTTTAGTTTTGACATTGAAAATTGTCATACAAAAATATACATCACACTAGGAAGTCATAATTATGAGTCTTACATCTTTTCTTATACTTATACTTATCAATTGAATCTTCAAATGATAATTATGATAATATAAATTTGCAATCATTATATGTATGTCTTGTTGAATTTGTTGATGGGAAGTATGTTAAAACATATATTAATATGACTTATATATGTGAATTGTGTATACATACCATATATGTTTGCAATTGAGGATACATGTTGTTTATCAAGATAATTATAGTTGTGGAGGCTATGTTATACATGTTACACGCCATATATTTGATAAAATGTATGAGAATGTTCTTTTTTTATAAAATCTCATTTTATGAATGTCTAACGAAAGAATTGATATTACATTGTTATATGCATGAAAATGACATGTTTTAGCATGAAATCAAGTGACTTATAATGCGCTTGGAAATATGTAGTATATTTGAAATTGTATGTGTTGATATACTTGAAGCCTAGGTGTTTGATTGTTAATTTTGGGAGGATGACGAGGAAAACAAGAAGGGCCCGGAGCCCTGGGGTGCAAGACCTGAAACTTGGCCGAGGTGGTTACTTTAGACCCTCAGGTTAGTAACTCGTAAAATATTGGAATCAGGATATTTAACCTAAGGGTACTTATTCATGACTAATGATTTCTCCCACTCTTGTTTGATTTCAAAACTTATGTGGTTTGGTTTTTAAGTCTTGCAATTGAATTGTGATATTCATGTTGATGCTTGTATAACTTTCTATTAATTAAACATTGTTGAGCATATGATTCATTCTTGTATTGAATTGAGATCTATAAGCACGAGCATTGAAGGAATACCATGTAGTGTATAGGAATGTCATGATTGCATTTCACAAACATTGAAAGTATGTCATGTTACTCATGTAGTACATAGGAATGTTGTAGCGATAGCAACCAATTTTGGTCGATTTCTATTTTATTCATCATTATTGTTTTAAATGCATTTTTAATGATGTTTAATATGTTTTGAATGCGAAAAACATGTTTGGAAAGTTGTAATAAGATTTTGGGAGGTTTTTGAAACTTTTTGAAAAGTTTGACTTTTTGGTCAACAGGGGCCTTGGGATGAGGTCTAGTGGGCCCAGGAATCCAAATTTTTTTTTGAAAAAATAATATGTTTGGTTATGAACCAAAAGAAATATTTAGAGAGTTAAGGAATCGATTTCAGAGCCAACGCAACTTTCAAAATAAAAAACAGAGGTCGAGGGGGTATATTAAGTGACTCGGGGGCGTTTCAATCATTTTGCACCCCAAGGAGTGAGATAAAAATCAAGAAGTCTGGGATATTTCATATTTACAGATTTCTCTCTCTCTAACTTTCACCTCTCTCCCTTCTCTCTGGATTTTGGAGTGGTTAATGTGTGATTTGGAAGTTTTCAAAGAAGGAAAGTACGTAGGGGACGTCAAGGGCTTCGGTTTGAACCAATCAAAGTCTACATTTAGCAAAGTTGAAATGGTTGGAAACCTCAAAAATTTTCTTCCAAGCTTGAGATTCGAGGTAGGGGTGTGAAGTTTTTCTTTGTTTTGATTTTATAGGTCCTTTAACTGTGACATGAAAGATAGGTTTGTTATTTCGTTAGATCAGGGTTTAGTGTGTATATTTATGTATATGAAAATGTGATTTGTGCATATATATATATATATATATATGTCTAGCATATTAGTTAGGGCCTATATATATTGCATATGTGAATTTGAGACTATCAATGCACTTTGTGGAATTTGTGTTCATTTGATGAAAAATGTGAGATCTGATCTTTAGTATTGAATTGTGCATAAAAGATATGATTTTCTTCAAAAATACATAAGCATAATGATTTTTATGAGATGAGTGGAATGGGATTGTGACAAGCATGTGTTGAGGAAGAAAATACATTTGTTTTGATAAAATGCATTGCATTGGGTGGAAGTGTGGAATGTGTGCATTTATGTGATAAGTGCACATTATGTGAAGAGCAATTTTTTGGGGCATTTGAGAATTAAGAAGGGTCGAGGCTCTAGGGTGCAAGAGCCAAAACTTGGCTAAGCAAGTGTCGCTTCTGTCGGGTTAGAGCTCGAAAAGCGTAAGTAGAGTTTGTGGTTTCAAAGAGACCCTTACTATGGAATTGTGACAAGTGATGTCCTCAGTTGAATTGATTTCTGGGTATTATGTGGCGTGAGTTTATTTGTGAACTGTGGTTTGCTCAACTTGATATATATGTTGAAATGTGAAGCATCACGCATGATTTCAAAACTTAATTATTTTACGGGTAAAAAACATGGATAATTATCATGTAGACACGTAGAGATTTTATATACATTCATGCATAGGTGCCTGAGTTAAGGTAGAGTCGAGTGGATCATTCCTACTAGGCGTAGGTGTATACTCATCCCCTTTCCCCAAACTCTTTTCAGATAAAACACATGTACACACAAATTTCGTGTCCGAGAATCTATGAACGAAAATGAGTAACAAATAATCGATTTTATTAATTTTAGAAAAATGGGTACAGTTCTCTATGGTCGATTATTTTACAACAAAGAATTTTCCTCTGATTCAATCTCCTTGATGTACGGTACAAGGGCTTCGAAAGCTTGTTCTTGAACCGATTGTGACGAGCTTTCTTCAAAACCTCAAGATTGAGGAAGGCTTGACTGGATTTTCGATCGAGAGCCGATAGAGCTTATTCTCGAACGGTGGATTGAAGGTTTTCAAAGAAGAACGACACTTGTGTAGCGTGCTTGATGTTCTTCATCTTCAGAACTTTGAGTGTTGGGTTTAGGCAGAGGTTCGGCAGAACTTTTGTGTTCTCTTAAACTCTTTGTGTGTGTCTCCTCAAATGTGTAGGGTGACCTTATATTTATAGGCCAAAGGGTGAGAGTTTAATTTGGTAACTCCCCATTAATTGTGCCAACTTTCATGAATCAAGAGATTTTGTCTCATTTTATATGGAAATAAATTCAAATTTAAATTTGAATTGTCACACATTTGTTTGAAGGCCTGAACCTTCAGGATTTTGACATGTGTTCGTCGATGGGACCCGTAATTATGGAATTTAATTAATCAAGAATGTTTCATTTCTTGACCGATCAGATAGTGATTAGCCGATCACAAAATTTATATGTCTACAAATTGCCCCCACTTCAAGGCTTGCATTATATGCATGCTTGTCATGCATAGAGGGCGAGGCTTGGAGTATTTTCTTTCATTGTACCTTCAAACTGATATGCCTACGATCATTTTTACGTAAGAGCATATTAATTGAGCATCCTTTTACATACAAGTTAATTTTTTTTTAAACACATGGACAGAATAATTGGACTTGTGCACCCATGAGCAACGAGGGGTATGTGGAGGCAGACAAGATGGGCAAAATTGGATCACTCTTCGTAGGTTCTCTTTTGCCACCTTCCAAAATAAATCATTATTTGCAAGGCTTTACCAAGATCAGCATTTACACAATCTCACGTATGATTTGTATACTTGGAATCAAGGACCCATGGCAATTATGGTCTTAACAGGTGGTAGGTAAGCATGTTTCCCCTTTTATGATAGATTACATATATACATGCATGTATATGTGTATGAATCACCAAAGGAAACCCAAATCACATACTTTATTTATTTATTTATTTTGTTTTTTTTTTACTTGTTCACGCCAAAGAGATTTTCTCATATTGCAACTCACTTCCCTTGGCTACATATATATATATATATATATATATGTATGTATTAACCTTGTACGATGGTTTGCTTCCATCTCACTAATTTGGACCAAATTTAAATTCAAAGATTGTCCCTTTTAATCACATACGTATATGAGAAAACAAAAAGTCAGAATCCCATATGGAAAGAGATAAAATAGGGTCCAAAAATATTTAATAAGAATTACCATGGGAAACATGTGACATAAAAAGGCATATTAGACCCATTTCAAATCTTCGCAATTGGAAAGAATTGCTCCTTGTTTGAAACAATTCGATCAACCGATTCTCTCCCTTTTTTTTTTTGTCTTGGCAAACAAATCAGCGATCCCCCTTTATAAGCCAAGGCGAAGAAAACGTTCTTTCATGAGCCATTACTTACTATTGGTGAGAGAAGATAGAGCAAACAGATCAAGCTCATGCTGTGAAAGACCTCCACTATGCAAACACCGTTTCATTCGGCAAGGTATGCCCATCGTTCCCCTCTTTTTTTTTTTTCAAAACGTGCAACCATTCATTTTTGATCCTCTATTTATATATACTTTAGGGATCAATCACGCTGATTACAGAACACTGGAGTTACTTCTACCCGAGCACCGGCTTTGGCCTTTGAAATCTGGTATGCTTCTACTTATTTATTCTTCTGTTAGAACTTCATATATATGTTGGATCTTCATATATATGCACTTGCATGGAAATACGTCATTCTCTTACACGAGCTTCCATGGCCTCACTTTACTGTTAATGAACCAAATAGTTTAGTTTGGCCTTTTTTTATTATTTTATTTTTAGTGGTAATGTATATGTTCACAAAACAAACCACTTCCACTTTCAAATTTTTTTTTTTTGGTAATGTACATGTTTACAAAACAATCCACTTTCATATACATACATCCTACATATTGGTAGGTTCTTAAGGAGATATCCAGCCTTTTTTTTTTTTTTGCTATAAGCATGTAACATGTATTCTAACATATCTCTTGCACCACCAAAGCAGGAAAATATTTTTTTCTTTTTTGCATGTGATGACTTGACTGCATACCTACATTAACCGGTTGTGTACCACCATGTTTCTTGTAACGCCGTTAGGTATCCAAGAAGACATCACAGTTTCACAGAGAGAAAACGAACCCCTTATTTATTTATTTATTTTCCTCAAATGCATGCTTACCCTTCCTGCAGATCCAATAAGCAAGAGAATTACGTACATGAAATATCATTCCAAGAGTGCAATTTTCGGTATTGACACGTTGAAACAGTGAGTTTTTTTTTCGTCGTCTAATCTTACTCTCAGTACTTGTACACCTGCATGCATTATTTTGTTCAATTGTAAGGGTCATTAGTTCCATCACTAAAGTTGTTTCCCTTTTCTAAATAGGAAAGAGCAACCATTTCATCATTTTCTACATATCACCCTTCAAAACATTGATATACACATCCTTATTTCAAACTTGCTGCAGGACTTGATGAAAACATCTAATCTTGAAGGAAGATCCTTTTTGCTACTTTGTTTACAGAATCACCAAAATAGCCCAGTCAGATTTTTTTTTTTTTGAACCATGTCTTGACTTTAGTGGCTTGAAGATCACTTTCATGCTTAGTAAATCTTCATCATGTGCATACTGTTATTGTTGGATTGACTTCCTGACATTTTTTTTATTCAATTAATCTCAAGTTCCTTCAATTCCAGACTTGACAAACAAGAGCTCCTCTTGAACACACCTACACTTCTGATACGTAAGTATAATACTAAAACCCTATCTTTTCTTTATGACTCAATCTAGCAGACCCGTTATCTTTATAATTTTCACTTCATGAGATGCAATATTTCACCAAGCTCACCCAATGTTTCCAGTCACCTGCGAAGACTTTACTGCCATCTGACAGGGTTTTCTGTATATGACTTGGTCTGGTACTATGGTTCACCCGCGAAGGCTCGACTGCAATTGACACAGTTTTTTGTGCATTGACATTGTCATGTACTACGGGTCACTCGCGAAGCCTCGACTGCAATCTGACATGATTTTTTGTACCTAGACTTTGTCATATACTACGGGTCACTCGCGAAGTCTCGACTGTAATTGACATGGTTTTGTTTTTTGTGCATTGACATTATCATGTACTACGTGTCACTCGCGGAGTCTCGACTGTAATTAACATGGTTTTTTGTGCATTGTCATGTACTACGGGTCACTCACAGAGTCTCAGCTGCAATTGACACGATTTTTTGTGCATTGACATTTTCATGTACTACAGGTCACCTATGGAGGCTTGATTGTAATTGACATGATTTTTTGTGCATTGACATTGTTATGTACTATGGATCACCCACAGAGCGTTGACTGTAATCTGATCAATTTTTTCTACACTAGGTTTATTTGGTGTTGAAACTGTATTATAGGCTCATGCATTTGAACATCATAATCAAATTGACGTATGATTACTTGTGAACTCAACATTTCATTTCCTTTTGTAGAGATCGTATTGCATTATGGCTTACTTCCGACGTTTCAAAGAAGGGACCGTGATTATCATCAAAAAAAGAAGTGACCCAATTGAGAAAGGGACAATTTTTTATGTCTATAAACCTCTTATAGGGCCATATGCTTTAGAAGTTCCCCGCCCAAATAATTCTTTCCATCCAATTTGGTGGTCAAGTGAATTTCCTTATGAGCTTTCAAACATGGGCCCAACGGAGGATCTAGAAATAACATCAACTCCTCAGGCATTGACATTGCAGTCTTCTCATCATGATAGATCAGTAGATGTAGTAGACCAATTTTAACTACTAGGACACAAAATGCAGTCCCAAGAAGCGAAGTGGAACGCGTCGTTCAAGCTTGTGGGAGATTTATCCTTCGTGAATGGTTATTGGGAATGGTCAGAGGATATTTTGAGCCGCCATCGAGATTTCTTTAAGGATGAGGTTGTATGATGCTATTTATGCCTCGCTTTTCTCATACGATTGTCATGAAAACATTCTCAAAGCATTTTTGGAGTCTTGGTGCCCTTCGACTAACACACTCCATACTTCTATTAGAGAATTATTTATTTCCCTATGGGATTTGTACAAGATAAGTAGCCTTCCATTTGATGGAAAGTTCTACGATGAAGTTGTTCCCAGTGCAGAGGAGTTTTCTAAAATTGGAGGTGATGGAAAGCCACTTCTTCCATCGAGTTGTTCGTATTTGTTTCTAACATTCCATCACCTTTGCAATAGGGACAAGGGAGAGCCTTTTATGAGAATCCGTGACTGGGTGACCTTTTGGTTTAAGGGTCCCGTAAAATATAAGAAGCCTCCTGGAAAGAAGACAAGGAACAAGACTCAATGACTCAGAGAGACGCACAGCCCTATTAGAATCATTGGTCCTGTCCAAAAAAGATCATCCCAAGGAGAAGGGGTTTTTGCTTATCTTGGAGTGGGAAAAGAAGCTCAGAAAAGACATATTTGGCTGCTTCCTTAGCTTGCTGGTTAAACTGATTCGTCCTACTAACTACACCTAGTGGCATGATTCATCCAGGGGTATTCAAAATTGCGAGTATGATGGCATATGGGGATAAATTTTGACTTTCTGTCCCCATTCTGGCAAGTATATAACGAGGTTTGAATGAGATTGCTTCATCTTCCGAGCCTGGGAGCGTCACTATGGTATTCCCTATCCACTATGTCTATGGATGGTTAAGGAAATATTTAAAATGCATTTTCGGATATTCAACTCTCACCTTATATGGTTAAATATTCTGGGGAAGCATCAGCGAAAAACTTTGACGAGTCTGAGGCACAATCCTTGATTAAATCATGTGGGGGTGTGGTTATGCATCATGAAACTTTTAGTTGATGATGATAAGATTTCTTTTATACACCAGCCACCTGAGGTGTTGCACCCTGCAATTGTGTCCTGACCATTTGATGCATGGGGACTAGACGTAGTTGGACCTTTCTTGAAATCTTCTAAAGGTCATTTATATATCCTTGCAGCAATCGATTATTTTTCAAAGTGGGCTGAAGCAATCCCAGTCAAGGAAGTGAAAAAAGAGACGGTGGTGGATTTCATAAAAGGAAACATTATCTTTTGATATGGTGTTCCTCGTCACATCATAACTGACAATGGATTACCATTCAAAAATAGTCTGGTGTCCAATTTATGTGAAAGATTTAGTTTCAAGCAACATAAGTCTTCAATGTACAATGCGCTAACAAATGGACAAGCAGAAGATTTCAATAAAACTCTTTGCGATTTACTGAAAAAGGTAGTCTCTAAATCTAAAAAGGACTGGCATGAAAGAATGGGATAGGCTTTTTGGGCAAATCGAACAACATATCGTATTCCAACCCAAGTAACACCGTATTCTCTATTTTATGGTGTTGAATCAGTTCTCTCACTTGAGCAACAAATTCCTTCTTTGAGGATTGCCATACAAGAAGGACTGACAAATGAAGAAAATGACAAATTGCATCTTCAAGAGTTAGAAGCATTGGATGAAAGAAGACTTGAGGCTCAATAGCAGTTGGAGTGTTACCAAGCTCGGCTCTCGAGTGCCTTCAACAAAAGAGTTCATCCTTGATCCTTTCAAGTTGGTGACTTGGTGCTTGTTGTGCGAAAGCCCATTATCACCAGCCATCGTATGGGTAACAAATTTACATCCAAATGGAATGGACCATATGTGGTGTGAGAAGTCTACACCAATGGCTACAAAATTGTTGATGAAAACTTCGCAAGTTGTCCTTGAAGACTTCGCAATTCACGTAGATTTTTAGGTGGTGCCATTTTTTGAATGACATCAATCTTTGATGGGTCAACTTCAATGCCATGATGTCAGACAATATATCCAAGGAACTATCATGATGTGACGCCAAATGCACATTTGAGAGGATTAATCTTCAGTTAAAATTTTCTTAATCGTTCAAAAACTATGCGAAGATCTTCGAGATGAGTCATTATTTCCTTGGTTTTGACAACCAAGTCATCAACATAGCATTCTATAATTTTATGAAGCATGTCATCAGAAATCTTTTGCATGGCCCGTTGGTAAGTAGCACCGGCATTCTTAAGTCCAAAAGGCATAACCTTGTAGCAATAAATCCCCTTTAGAGTGCGGAACGTAGTTAACTCTTCATCTTTGGTGACATTCTTATTTGATTGTAGCCAGAGAAACAATCCATGAACGAAAGAGCCTCATGTCCCATTGTTGCATCCACCATGAGTTCAGCCACAAGAATAGGGAAGTCAACTTTTGGGCATGCAAAGTTTAGGTCACGGAAGTCCACACAAACTCGTATTCATCCATTTTTCTTTTTAACAGGGACAATACTTGAAATCCATGTTGGATATTTAACCTCTCGGATGAAGCCTGCATCGATTAGTTTGTTAATTTTTTCTTTAATGTTTGGGATAAGATCAGGCCTGAAAAAACATTGAGATTGTTTGATTGAATGCGTGCCATACTTAACCGCGAGGTTATGGACTGCAATCATTAGCTCAAGACCCGACATTTCTTTGTAAGTCCAGGTGAATATGTCTTTATATTCAGATAACAATTCGACATATTCTTTTTCCTCTAGAGGGCTTAAGAGTGCACTGACGAAAATTGGTTTAGGCTCTTCAGACGAACCCAAGATTATTTCCTTAAGTTGATCAATAGTAGATTGCCCCCCATTTTCAAGTGTTGGAGGTGCTTCCTTGACTTTTTCATCTTGTGAATCAGAATTCAAATCTTTTTCCTCTGTGATATGGTGGGAAGTAGCATAAATCATTTTCTTTATAACCTTTTCTTGGTCTTCTTGGTTAGAATGCCCCATGCATATGATGGTTCATATTTTGACTTTTAGTACTTCATCAATGTTAATTTCTAAATCCACTTTACGCTTCATTCATGATGGAATTAGGCTTCGAACATCATCACCCTTCTCTGACTTGAGCTCAATCTTTTCTTGACTTACCTCACTACTTCTTTCCTCAGGTGTGGAGCTTGTGCCTTTAATTTGAGAAAATACAGAGTTTCGTGACTGAGAATTTAGCACTTCTCTATTATGAGCAGGGGTATCTAACCTACTGAATACTGAAGCCTAGGGAGAATGGTTGTTATGAGGAGATGATCTATTTATTTGACTAGGCATATTCAACCTTTCAAATACCGAAGTATGGGGACTTGGGGCTCCAATCTGATTAAAGACTGAAGTCCGTGAAGCAGGTACTTGGTCCTCATTCTTTTCAACTTTTTCAACATTAATGTATTGTGTAATTTCTCGTTTGTCCTTTCTTCTTAAAGAGTCTCGGATGGGCTCAGTTGGTGTGAATCCTAGGCTAATTTTAGGCAGACTGATTTTACACCCTTGTTGGCACAACTTCTTCTGTGTTTCATTAAGGCTATGTACTTTCTCACCCGTGACTTTAGGGACTGAGTTGCCCAAGTGCTGTTGGATTTTCAAAGTCATATCCTGAATTAGCCAAGAGCTTGTATGCATTTGGATTGAATCTTTCTTCATTTCTTTGATGAGGGAGCGATTTTTGTTTCGTTGAGTTATGAGAGCCAAAGACAAATCCCTTCAGTGGCGGTTTGGTAATTCTAGACTTCTCTAGTTTCATGACAGGAAGTATAGAATCCTCATTAAGTACATGCATATCATTTTCTACCATAGCATGAGTGGGTTTTGCCTTCATTTCTTTTGTCTCGGCAAGCTCAACAAATGGTGATTGTCCTTCCTTTCTCTTAGACTTTGGCACATACTTGAAAATGAATTTTCCTTTGGAAGTTTTTGAAGATGACCCAGACTTTTGTGTAACAACCATAGACTTCTTACTATCATAATCAAGAGTCCCTTCAAGATGGACCAGAACTTCTTTACCTTTAGGTCTTCCTGTCTAAGGAATTTTCGATGGAAGAACTTCTGTTGGTGTATTAGCGTTCAAGTAAAACTTGGTGTCTGCAAAATGTGATTCCATTTCTGCGAATGACTTATCATTTGCAAACACAACCTTCACGTCATTCTTGTAAAATTTGAAACATTGATGCAATGTGGAAGGGACTATACCATTTTCATGGACCCAAGGTCTCTCTAGTAACAAGTTGTAAGAGGTCTTTGTGTCAATGACATGGAATAGAGTTTCAGCATTTAACTCCCCGATAGCGAGGTGGACCCGAATCATTTCGATTGCTCTCTGCCCTCCTTGATTAAAGCCTTGAATAATTAGACAACTTCGAGCCAACTCATCAACCATGATGCCAAGATTCTTCATGGTAGATTTTGGCATGATGTTCACTACAGAACCTCCATTAATGAGGATCCGAGTGACTTTTTGTTCCCGAATATATCCAGAAATGAAGAGTGGTCGATTATGTGGCTTCGACCCTAGTTGAAGATCATCATCAGTGAAAGTGATTACTGCACAACAAGAGGCACAAGTCACAGTAGGGACTCGCTCGTTATTATCTTCCAAGGCTTGAGATTCCTTTTCAGAATATTTTTCTCCACTTTGCCAGTCAGTTTCAGCAATAGTTACTGTGTAAATAGTCTGAATTTGATCATCGCTAAAATATTCAGTTGGGAAGAAATCTCATAAAGTAGCGAGCTTGCGAGAACCGTTGTATGAAAATTCATCTGCTTGGTAATTTTTGCTGATTGTCTATATTTTTTGAGCTATTTTTTTAGGGTGACGATGTTGATGCTTCTCTCTTCTTTGCCCCCTGTTGGAATGAGTAGGTTGCATCAAAGTAGTATATTGCTTTCGTTGTTTCTTTCTCGTCACAAGAGTCCATCCTTCTTCCTCTTGTCTAGATAGCTCTGTATGTGGCACTGAGATGATCACTGGATCTAATGAACCAAACTGGATAATCTTAGTACCGGTCAAGTTGAGAAATTCAGACGTAACGGTAGCATGATTTGATTCGGTCACTTCATTACTGTCCAAAAGAATCTTCCCTTGTTTTGCCAAGGTCATAACCAATTCTTTGAATATAAAGCACTTCTTAGTTGGATGGTCAACAATACGGTGATATTTGCAGTATTTTGGGTCATGCACTCGTCCTATCTCCTCTGGTGTTTGCATTCTGGGAGTTCAATTATTTTCTTTTCGAGCAAAAATTCCAATATACCAAGTACATCGGAGTCTGGGAATGGGTACTCCTTTTTCTCCAACTCTTTGAGTGTGGGACAAGGTTCTTCTTTCTCTTGGAATTTGCTTTGCCTGCCCTCTTCTTTATTCTTTTCTTTTGCAAAGATCTTCAATGGTATAACAGTGACGGCCATAGTCTCCTTGGAGACCTTCTTTGATAGTTTATCATCTTTCTTTCCTTCCTTCTTATCCTTATGTTGTTCCAAGACAGAAGGGTTCTTTCCACCATGAGCATTGACGCTGATTTCCATGTCATGTGCACGTGTAGCCAACTCGTCAAAGGAATGAGGTTTGATGCCTTGAAGGATATAGAGGAGTCCCCAATGCATACCCTACGTGCACATCTCGACACCAGAAATTTCTGAGAGTCGGTCTTTACAGTCTAAGCTGAGCGCACGCCACCTATTAATATAATCTGTAATAGGTTCATCATTCCATTGTTTAGTATTGGTGAGTTCCATCATACTCACGGTACGACGAATATTGTAAAAGCGATTTAAGAACTCTCGCTCCATCTGCTCCCAACTATCGATTGACTCAGCCTCCAAGTCAGTGTACCAATCGAAGGCATTTCCTTTAAGGGAACGGACAAACTGTTTTACTAGAAGATCACCCTTAGTTCCGGCATTATTGTAAGTTTCAACAAAATGAGCGATGTGTTGTTTAAGGTTGTCTTTTCCATCAAATTGTTCAAGCTTAGGAGGTTGATACCCAGCTGGTATCCTCATGTTGTCAATTCATCTTATGTAAGGCTTCGAATACATAAGCGTGCTTTGAGAAACACCGCCATACTATGACTTGATCGTGTTAGTGATCATGTCTTGAAGTTGTTGAACAAACAACAAAGCGATAGAGGGAGAAAAATTGGGATGATTTGCCCTTTGCTCAGACATGCTTGCAAGGTGAGCCTTGTTTGCCGTGGCCCCTTGTGGTGTGGAACTGGGAGGGTGTGAGAGTTCTTGACTTGACTCCTTAGATTTCTGAGCTTCCAACCTATTCATGAGGGAAACAGTCTACAAGTCTTTTTCTTTAACGATTTTGGTGAGCTTTTCAATAACACGAGCCATGGTCGCAAGTTGTTCCTCTACCGATGCTGTATCGGTCATCATAACTTTCATATTGGTTGATTGTGATTGCGTCTGGGAATCTAATTACCTTGGAAAAATCAACTCTCTCAGAGATCCAGGGGAGGAAACTGAGCGCAATCCTATACTCGAATTAGAAGTCGACATAGAGCGAGATGAGCGCCGTGACATGTCTTTCAGAAAAGAGCCTTCCAAAACTGGGGGAACTTCTTCAAGACTTATGGTGTTGAAGTTTATCATTCTTAAGGACTCGAGAGTGATAAATGGCTGATGAGCTTTTGCACTTATAGGCTTAGTCGAGTTGACATCTGCCTGACTTTATTTCTGTGCTAGAGAAGTAGTTGTCTTTGTTTTGCTGCGAGTTTTTGGTCCAGTAGAGGTGCTGCTACCACTTGATGGAGCCATAACATTCTTAGTGTCTTTCTTAACGAGAGAGTTATTGATTGTTGTAATGGTAACGTTCTTGACAACATTCTTTGAGCCTTGACCGAGTTAAACCTTCTTAGGGGCCATCGATGAAAGCAAAGAAAATCGTTGACAAATTCATTAAGGAGATAGAGATGAGGGGTAGAGAGGTCCCACCGGGCGTGCTAGAAATTTGTATACACAAATTTTGTGTCCGAGAATCTAGGAACGAAAATAAGTAACAAATAATCGATTTTATTAATTTTAGAAAAATAGGTACAATTCTTTGTGGTCGATTCTTTTACAACAAATAATCTTCCTCTGATTCAATCTCCTTGATGTAAGGTACAAGGGCTTTGAAAGCTTGTTCTTGAACCGATTGTGACAAACTTTCTTCAAAACTTCAGGAATGGGGAAGGCTTGACTGGATTTTCAATCGAGGGCCGATAGAGCTTGATCTCGAACGGTGGATTGAAGGTCTTCAAAGAAGAATGACACTTGTGTGGCGTGCTTGATGTTCTTAGTCTTCAGAACTTTGAGTGTTGGTTGAGGCAAAGTGTAACGCCCTAATCCCCCGACTCTCGGGAACCGGGGGTTAACCCGCCCATTCATTTGATCAAGTCAGCTAAGGCTATAACCAACATTTCCTTCTTTCAGTCGGCTGAAAATAAAGTTTCAGTCGGCTGAAAAAGTGCTCTAGAAATGCTTGTTTCATTCTGTCTCTTTTAGTCACCTAAAAGTGGACTTTCAGCCGCCTGAAAGTGGACTTTCAGCAAGCTGAAAGTCAACTTTTCGCAGCTTGAAAGTGGACTTTCAGAAGGCTGAAAGTACCTGGGCCTAAATTTTTTTGACAGCATTCCTCAACCTGATTTCAAATGCTAACATCTCACAATCCGTAAGTCCATTGAACTTGAAATTTGACATGAATCATCCTTAACATGTCTAGTTTCTAACCCAATTTAAATCACCCAAAAATACCAACCACAACCCAAGTTATGCTCAAATTAGTGAGTGTAGGTCAGATTTCCAACCCTTGCACCAAAACATGCATAACATTCTCAATTTAAATCCAAACAAGGTCTATGATCCATCAAATCAAAGCTAACACAATTATCTTACTATATACATAAATTCCATTCACTCCTTGAACTCAAAATGGACACTTTTGGGCATGTGTCCCCCCAATGGCTACTTTAATACCTTAATGGCCATCAAGTAAATTCACATAACGTGCATTTCATACTTGAAATGTAATTCCATCTATTTTTCTTACCATATTCACTACATAACTCATGTATACATACTTTCCATACTCCATTTGCTCATGATTAACCATACAAAAAATCATAGCTAAAGAGGAAAATGGTCTTACGGTACCATACATCTTCAACACACACTTTTCTCAAAAGGGTACATATCATTCATATGGTTTTCTTTCAAGCTTATAGTCATTACAAGAATTCATGCATAAAGTTCAAAATGCAACAAATTCTACCATGACTACAACTAATTCATTACCGTACCACAAGCCGGCATAGATAGCCAAAAGCATAAATGTCCAAAAATATAACTAGAACCCTCCTTGGACACTCAAGTCTCATCCGTCATCGGCGCCTTATCTAAAAAAGAGTTTAGAATAAGGGGTTGAGCACCACTGCTGCTCAGTAGAGATACCCCAACCCACCTAAGTGCCGACTCGACACGACCTACATGAATGCATGTCACCACATTATATGTATCATCCAACATATACCATGTTCATTCATAATCAATGCATATATATATAAGGATGCATTAAACACGTATCATGCTTCATGATTTAAACTGAAAGCAATATCACAAACTTGTCTCCCTCTCGGACTCAACCCGATAACCTAACATGGTTTTTGACCAACCATGTGACCTGGGATGCCTCCCCCAACCTTTCCACGACTTTAACACATGCCGTCAACATCATGTCCCCGGGGCAATGCTTTGGTTTGCCCATTGGTGATTAGTCTGTATCAGCACCGTCACCAAATATTCGTTTACTCAAGGTGATTAGACCGTATCCGTACCGTCACCGAGTATTAGGTGGCTCAAAATGGTTAGTCCATATTCGCACCGCCACTGAGCATAATTGGATTCAAGGTGATTAATCCTTATCAGCACCGTCACCGAATCATTGGGTGGCTCAAGGTGGTTAGTCCATATCCGCACCGCCACCGAGCATTATTGGCCCAAATAACCGACACCTAGCTTGACCACATTTTCCCGTTTCCTCACAACGGCCCATATATGCATTTCGAACATATAATAATCAAATATTCCATATTCACACTCCACAATGCACAAGCTAACTAGTGTAACACATAGCATGCATTTTCATCTCCATGAAGCCACACATATATTTACCTATATATGTGAAACCTAGCGTATTATACACATATGCACATAAATTCCACTTAAGCACATATTAATCATGCTTCACCAATGCATACATTTTCTATACAAATATAGCATGCATTTAACTCACCTACAACATATAACACATATATGTCTCACATTTGCACATAATTATACATGTACACCACATTAGGCACATAAGCATATATGCTCTCATTCTCTCATATTTTTATGCATTTGTCCTTCACATCATGCATACTAGGAGATACACATCTATTGCATAGAAGAGATTCAAGAGAATAAGAAAAACACCTTATCCCACCCCTCTTACATCTCTAAAACATGCAATACACACCCTTAGCTCTCACCACTTCACCCGAAACCCTAGAATCGACAAGTAGATGAGAAGGAACACCCCTACCTCAAAATTCAAGCTTAGAAGTGGAAGACCCAAATTTCACCAAGCTTCAAACTCCTCCAATGGCAACTTTCCACCAATCAAAACGAAGAGGAGAGTGAGGGGAACAACTTTTGGTCTTGGCTTTACCCTTAAATCTCACTTCTTGGCCCTCAAAACTTAGAGAGAAGGAGAAAAGAGAAACTTGTAGAGAGAGAGAGTAGGAGCCGGATGTAGAGAGAGAGAGAGAAGTGAAAATCTGATTTTTCTCCCCCTCTTTGCACATATATATCATATATTTCTCCTTTTGCAACTAAACCCTCCACCTTTTCCTTATTTGCTCCTTGTTATGGCCCTTTTTCGCTTATTCGCGAACTAGCCTTTACTCATTTTTCAAAACTTCATTCATACCCTTAAACTTACATCCATACCCCCACACCACTCTCTAGAGCCGGTAGTTATTTTCCCCGGTTACCCAAACCCATTTCGGTCCCATACCCGTAACCGAAAACACAAAGAGATCATTTAAGTCCACTAAGCATGTCATTAAACAATTAATCATGCTTAATAATTTCACTTAACTTTTAATCATAATTCAAAAAAAAAAAAAAAAAAAATTTCGGGTCGTTACACATAGGTTCGACAGAGTTTTTGTGTTCTCTTAAACTCTTTGTGTGTGTCCCCTCAAATGTGTAGGGTGACCTTGTATTTATAGGCCAAAGGGTGAGAGTTTAATTTGATAACTCCCCATTAATTGTGCCAACTTTCATGAATGAAGAGATTTTGTCTCCTTTAATATAGAAATAAATTCAAATTTAAATTTGAATTGTCACACGTTTGTTTGAAGGTCTGAACCTTCAGGATTTTGACACGTGTTCGTTGATGGGACCTGCAATCATGGAATTTAATTAATCGAGAATGTTTCATTTCTTGACCGATCAGACAGTGATTAGCCCATCACAAAATTTATATGTCTACAATACCGATGGAGGATGAGGCATGATTAGCCCGATGGACTTTTGAAGTTCTTTTGAATTTTTGACCTTTTGGATATGTAGATAGATGTCCATGCCAGCTCGTGCATGTGGACAAAGTAGAAGTTTTGTATTTCCATTTGATTTATGTTAGTACACCAAAGTTTCAATGTAATGACCATATATGGGTCATATGTGACTTTTGGAGTATGGATAGAAAATGTTGGTTTTAACTTCTGTTATGTATGAATTTGATGATGTGATTGCTTAGAGATGTAAATTTATACTTGGACCATATTAATGATGTTTTAAATCATTCATTTGATGTCTTTCAATTTATGGAGAATGTATGAGAGTCATAGGTTGAGAATTGACTAAGTGTAGCATGGATTGTAGTCACTTGAGGACTTGTTGTTGAAGCAGTCAAGTGATTACGATGCATCGTAATCCCTATTACGATGCATCGTAACCTCTGAAATGATGCATCGTAAATAGAAGGAGAATTGTCCATACAAAATCTAGAGGACTTCGCACCATGTTACGATACATGGAAGATGCATCGTAATTACGATGCATCATAATGAACATTATGATCCATCGTAATACATGGTTGGCTGAAATATTGAAATGTCTTAGGATGGGCTTGGGGCGTTAAGTACTGACCCTAATGGGACTAGTTGAGTCTGCAATATACAGTCATAGACACATGCATATAAATTAAGCTTCTGCAATGATGTTGATGATTAGAAATGTGAGATGGTTAGGTGAAGTGAAAACATTGTTCACCCTTGAATTTCGGGAGCACAAGAAATTGGGGCGTGACAACATGGTATGAGAGCGTGGTACCATAGTAAGTTTAGAGAGAGATGATGACATGACAACCTAATCACCCTTGGTTTTTAGGAGTTGGGAATCGGGGCATGATAAATGTCATGATTGCATTTCATGTAAGTCACGTCGAGTCGATGCATAAGTTGGTTTGAGTATCTCTACTAGATATGTTGACGCTCACTCCCTCTTCCTCCAAACATTTTTTACAGATAAGACATCAGTGGTTGACGGAGCTTAGAGATGCTAAAACCTTAGCACTTGGTCTAGCGTTGAGATCATCTATATTAGATTTACATATGTCGCGTTTGAACATTTATCCAAACTTTGTAATTTGAATCTGAATTTTGGGTAGTATATGTATGAGCCATGTTTGTCACTTGAAATAATTGAGAATGAGATTAGGATTAATGTACAAATTTGGGTTGTTTCATTTCATATGATAGAATTATGATTTCCTTATCATTTATGCATGCTATGACTTAAATTGGATGTACGTAAAGTTATTTGGAATGTTGCATGTTAAGAATGAAGGTTAAACCATGAATTGGACATTTGAAAAATTGTACAGGATTTTCTGTCGAGGGTTTACGATTAATCGTAAGTCACACTTCGATTAATCGTAGTTCTTCAATTAATCGTAGATAACATTGTGATTCATCGTAATTCCAAGTCAAAATGGAGGCCAATTCCAGTGTTTTTCGATGAATCCTACGATACATCTACGATTGATCGCAATTATAATTGATCATAACGAAAGTTACGATTAATCGTATCTTAAGTTACGATTAATCGTACTGAGCAACTGCTTATGAAATTTGAGGTTGAAGCTTAAGTACACATATATGCTAATGAGAGACCCATTTGCATGAGTTGATACACACACACACACACACACATATACATATGCATTGTATACATGATTATGGTTAGGCTTCTGTGGTTATGAGATCTCAAATTGATGTAAGGGTTTGGATGATAATTCACATACAATACTCACCCCCATTTCCCTCGCTCTTAACCGAGTGTTAGAAATCTGGGTGTGACAGGAAGAGACCTCTTTACTGCAGCCATGACCTTGCCTTAGGGTTGCAAGGGGAGAGAAGGGCATCGGAGTAAGGAGGCGAGAGAGAGATGAGAGATGAACGACTGTGAGGGTATGTGAAAGGTGGAGGGAGAGAGAGAGAGAGAATTGACGGATAGAGACAGAGAGGAGGGAGCGATTAATTTGGCTCTGATACCAAGGTAATTTTTGTGTAATGGCTTACTCGATTAGAGAGCTATGGTGTTGTATATATGGACTTGTTTGACCTGCGTTTTGTTTTTGTTTTTGCTGTTTTATTTCAGCACTGTAGGAACAAAGTATGTTTGGTACCGTCTGTTGTGTTTTGAAAGTGTCAAAATATTTTAAAAATTTGAGTTGAAATTGGAAACACTATTTTAGTGTTTTTATTGTGTTTCGACTACTATAGCGGAAAAAATAAAAAAAAACGTAAAATATATTTTCGTTACAAAACGTATTTTTAATTACTATTCAAAACACTTGTAATAAAAACAATTGTTCCGTTTTAGGTAAAAATACAAAATGTAAAATACAAATTCATGCAGAACATGTTTTATATTAATAAGGATGTACAAAACAAGAAAAAGAAGAAAAATAAGTTCCAAAATAATAATAATAAAAAAAACATGTTTTCCGACATTTCTTCGAAGTTTACACGTTTTGAAATTTCCAAGCAATTACAAAAATGTGTCTTTCTTCCAAGTTTCAAATGAATCACAATTTTTTTCCCACCACAAAGAAGAGGAATTTATTCATAAGAAGCGAGGTTATTACATAGGAAAATGACGGTCAGTCAAATCAGAGGCATTTTCTCTATGAAAGCCAATCAGGCCATATAGTCCACTCACAATCGCCCATCACAAAGAAGAAACTCAGAAAATTCATTGAAATTATCGAGAGCTTTACGAAAAATATCTTGCGTATTCCATTGTCTATCGTTGAAAATAAAATCGTTTCTAATCTTCCATATTTGCCTACATAAAAAACACAGAGTATGAACTCAAAAAAAGGATGACTGATCAAGATTTTTCATGGTATAATTTATTTATTTCTTTTTTTTAAAAAAAAACTATTATGTTTGAGAAAAATAATTTAGATTTAGAGGAATGCACAACCATTAAACTTTATGCTAGGTCAATAGAATTTAAGTTTAAAAATATTTTCAGTTTTTAAGGTAAAGCATTCACTTTTACACCTTTCAAAATTTTCAATAGTTAAAAAAAAAAAAAAAAAGTATGTTTCTTCGAAGTTTACATCTTTTGAAATTTTCAAGCATTTAAAAAAATGTATTTCTTCCAAGTTTTAAATGAATCAAGAATTTTATACAAGACATTATTTACCTGAGATAATTTTTTTTTTAAGAAACTAATATGGATATAGGAAAATATTTTAGATTTGGATGAATAAACAACCATTAAATTTTGTGTTAGAATTTAGGTTTATAGATTTTATAGACGAGAAAATATCAGTTTTTTGTCTTTGATATTTCTAATTTGTTGTACATGGCTGTATAAGTCTATTATTTCATGATTACTATTTAATTTTTCAATTTGTGATTTTGGGTCACGTGCACAGCTACCAGCCTTGATGAAACCACGGTAGATGACCTCCCTTTGTAGCTCCAAACCTCGCATAACTGAAACCATCTTCTGAGACTGGAGTGACATGAATTGTAGAAGAAATTGCTTTCCCTTCAATAGCATTCATAGAGTAATGATATATATATATATATATATACACACACACACACACACACATATACATCTGTAGAGACGAAGAAGGTGGCGAAACTACGATCACTGTGGCGACAACAATTGTTCATCTGTTTCAGATCTTCTCTTTCTAAGGTAAAACTACTTCAATAAATCACAAATTAAACAAAAATTAAGCCAAGGATGTCCAAAATCGTGAGACCCAACATGTATATATACACATATATACACACACCAATACCCACATCCATACATTATACTTACTGCTGTGTCTTTTCTGATACTGATGGCCTTTTGTGCATTCTTTTGGTAATTTTGGGCAAAACAGCTAAGCAATTTTCTGAGATCTAACTCAAGTAATTCATCTCCATTCTTTGATTAATTTTTTTCAAAGTTGGCGACATGTCATTTTCCATAAATACTGTAATTGATTAGGTTGGAGATATAATTGTCATATAAATCGTATTCAAATGTTTAGCTGACTGGATTTCACGATAGAGGAAGCTTCCACTAAGTGACAAATCCTCACCAAATCTAGTTGCATTGCATTGACTGGGGAATATGCATGGTAGTCCACCATCTAGTGGGTCGCTGAAACTGACATTTAAAAAATTGATATAGAAGGGTTGTAGCTATCTATAAATATTGGTCATTCATGCCAGTCTTCCACTTGCTACAACAACCTTATACATATTGATTCCAACATTGTTTTTCCACTCAAAAATGGCCGATGCAGTTCTTTCCACAATTGTGACTGAAATTGTGAATAAGTTGGGGTCAGTAGCTCTACAAGAGATTCAATTGGCGTGTGGTGTCAAAAATGAGGCTTGCAAGTTGGGGAACACAGTTTCCACTATCAAAGCTGTACTTCTTGATGCGCAGGAGAAGCAAGCCACAAACCATGAGGTTCAGGATTGGCTTGAAAAGCTCAACGATGCGGTGTACGATGCTGATGACTTGTTGGATGATTTCTCCACAGAAGCTCTGTGGCGGAAGGTGATGACCCAGAATAAAAGGGCCAAGAAGGTACGTATTTTCTTCTCAAGCTCAAACCAGCTTCTTTTTAGTCTTAAGATGGGTCACCAAGTTAAGGCCATTCGTGAGAGACTGGATGCTATAGGAGAAGATAAGAACAAGTTCCATTTTACTGAACAACCTCTAGAGATGCGGGCTGATCGGATGAGGATCAAGAGAGAGACTCATTCTTTTGTGTGTGAGGACAAAGTTATTGGGAGGGATGATGATAAAAAGGCAATTGTAGAATTATTGATGGATTGCAATGTTCAAGAGAATATTTCAATTGTTACAATTGTTGGAATTGGGGGCCTAGGAAAGACTGAACTTGCAAAACTTGTGTACAATGATTTGAATGTCACTGAACATTTTGAATGTAAGATGTGGGTGTGTGTTTCTGATATCTTTGATGTGAAACAAATTGCTGAAAAGATATTAGAAAGTGGAATAGGTAGGAAACCTGAAAGCCTTCATCTAGAAGGAGTGCAAAATGACCTCAGGAGAGAAATTGATGGGAAAAAGTATTTACTTGTGTTGGATGATGTGTGGAACGAGGATGGTGAACAATGGATACGCCTAAGAGATTTGTTAGTGGGTGGTGCAAAAGGAAGTAGGATTTTGATAACCACTCGCACTAAATTAGTGGCAACTGTTATAGAGACAAATTCATTGTATCCTTTGAAAGGCTTGCCTGAGAAAGAGTCTTGGTCTCTATTTAAGCAAATGGCCTTCAAAGAAGGGAAAGAACCAGAGAATCCATGCCTAGTGAAAATAGGAAAGGAAATTGTGGAGAAGTGTGCTGGAGTTCCTCTAGCCATAAGAGTTTTAGGAAGCCTATTACACTCTAAGGATACTGTGAATGAGTGGTTGAATATCAGAAATAAAAATATGTCAAAAATTTCTCAAGAGGAAAACAATATTCTACCAATATTGAAGTTGAGCTATGATCAACTTCCTTGGGATCTAAAACAATGCTTTGCATTTTGTCGCTTATATCCTAAAGATCATGTAATTGTTAAGCAACAATTAATCCAACTGTGGATTGCGCATGGATTTATTCAGTCGTCAAATGAAAATCAAGATATGGAAGATATTGGAGATTCGTATTTTATGAATTTACTAAGGAGGTCCTTTTTTCAAGATGAAGAAGTAGACGAATTTGGTAATATAATATGTTGTAAAATGCATGATCTTATGAATGACCTTGCACAATCAGTTGCGGGAACTGAAAGTTCCATGGTGAATTTGGAAACAAAAGATGTTTCTCAAAGAACCCGTCATGTGTCATTTGATTGCGGTATATATTCATTACGGGAAATTACCCCATTGCTTAGATCTATCAAGATAAGAACATTCTTTTTGCCAGTTCAAGGACGTTCATATTATACGAGTCTGGATAACTCTGTTTGTGAAAGGATTATTTCTACTTTCAAAATGGTTCGCGTGTTGGACATGCATTGCTTGGGGTTGGAGACAGTGCCGTGTTGCATAAGCGAGCTAAGGCATTTAAGGTATCTTGATCTTTCCTATAATGGTATGATTAAGGGACTGCCAAATTCGATTACGAAGTTGCAAAATTTGCAAACCCTAAAACTTACTCGGTGTAAAAATCTGATTGAATTGCCAAGAGAGATGAGAAAATTGGTGAGCCTCAGGCATCTCGAGCTTGGCGGATGCTCGGCTTTGACTGATATGCCGCGTGGAGTGGGGCAGCTGACTTGTCTTCGAACTTTAAAGCCGTTCATCATGGGTCCAGGTAACAGTTTAAGTGAATTGAAAGGTTTAAACAATTTAAGAGGAGAGTTAGCGATTGGACCACCAGAAGAACAACCGTCTATAACATGGAGACGACCAAGATGGATGTCTGAAACAAGGGGACCAATAGATGTGATAGCGATAGGAGTGCGAGCAATACCAGTGCGACGATCAGTTTTAACAAGGGCAACACCGAAAGAAGCAGAGGAAGCAAACTTGAAGGGGAAAGAATACCTTCAGTGTTTGAAGTTAAATTTCAAGCAGTTCCATGGTGATGGTAAGTTAGAGTTAGTGTTGGATGCTCTCCAACCACATGTAAATCTGAAGAAGCTCGAAATATGTTTTTATGGTGGTGTGAGATTACCAACATGGATGTCGTCCCTCCCAAATGTTGTTGAAATTGTCTTACATCGGTGTAAGGGATGCAAACATCTTCCCAAACTCGAGCATCTTCCTTCTCTCCAAACTCTGGATCTTAGTATTTTATCTTCAGTAGAGTACATAGATGACGATTACATTTGTGGAGGAAGACGAGAAACAACAGCAACTACAAGAACATTCTTTCCATCACTGAAACGTCTCCGTCTCTATGACTTGCGTAATTTGAAAGGATGGTGGAGGAGTAAAAAACACCCTTTCCATCTAATGCTACCATCATTTCCTTCTCTCCATCAATCAGAGATCTGGAACTGCCCTAAGCTAACATCAATGCCTCTGCAACCAACTGTTGAAACACTAAAATTGCAGGGAGTCAATAAGAAGATAGTACAACAGCAGTTACTCGTTCCTCTTCCCAACTTAGAGGAATTGAAAATATTTTCCATCAAGGATCTAGTTACTCTGCCGGAGGAGGCATTCCAGTGTCTCACTTCTCTCCGAGTTCTACAGATTTCTGAATGTCCAAGATTAACCTCTCTGTCTAGAGGGATGCGACATCTCACCGCCCTCCAGTCTCTGAAAATCGACAAATGCCAAGTGCTTAATTTGTCAAGTGGTGATGATGACGGCATGCATTTTCAAGGCCTTAGGAACCTAACTTCTCTGGATATCCACCACAACACCAAGTTGGAGTCTCTTCCTGCTGGGCTTCAACACGTTACCTCTCTGCAACGTCTATCCATTTCATTCTGTGAAAATTTGATCAGTTTACCCGAGTGGATTGGCAACCTCACATCACTCCAACAACTTCAAATTGAATGCCTGAGATTGACATCGCTGCCCAAAGGGATGCGTTGGCTCACTGCATTGCGGAAACTGGAAATTTGCCCTTGTCTCCAGGAATTAGAAGAGAGATGCTGTTTTGAAACTGGGGAAGATTGGCCAAAGATTGCTCACATCCCAGAGGTTCAAATAGGAAGATTTTACTTATAGAAGGTATCCTTCTTAATCTGAATCCTTTTTCCATCATAAAACTCTTCATCTTGTTCCTTCTTTCTCTCTTTGTTCAACTTTCAGATCAATAATTTAATTGGCATCCATGTTTCTGTAACACTTATCTTTAGTTTGATAACTTATAGAATTTCATTCTCAAAGGACTCATTCCTAATAGTAGATGTCAACAACTTCTTGAGAAGTAAAATTCACTTCTAATGTTAAGTCTTTGTTTCGAAGTCTCAAACCAAGATCCATAATTCACAGAATTTCATTTTATGACATTCTTTTTCGAAGTCTACGAGTATTATGGAATTATCATTGTTGACATCCACTTAAGTTGTTAATGTAACTTTCAGTGGTAGCTTCGAACTTAGTTTCTAGCCCTGCCAAATTACACAAAATTAGAATGAAGTTTCAACATCTTTTTTTTCTCTCACATAAGCATCTCACTAGTTTTTGGCTCTATAGAATTAAATAAAACAAAATTAAATTTCAGCATTTTTACCATCCCACATATGCACAAACATTTTGTAATGCGAAGCTGAAACTCAATGACTTTATATCCTTTCCTAATATTTTTTCTAATTTTCCTTGCATTCTCATGGATTAGCTGTTATTATTGTTAAATAACTTTTTGTTGTACGACATGTAATTCTAGTTTTTCTGAGAGTCCTTTTAAGATTAACTTGATATTTGTTGTACGACGTGGAACTCCTAATTTGGAAAGAATATGATGTTGATATTTGTTTGTCTTTAGTTTATCTCATTTTATTTTTCTTGATTTTAAAATATTTTTTATTTTGCAGACAGCGTCACTTGATTTTAGCTATTTGAGTCATTCTCTTTTCGAAGATTTAAAGGTATCAATATGGCTTGCTAGAACGTTTGTAGATTATAAATGTTTATTGCATTCATGTCTTTTAAAGTAAAATATGATCATGTTCTTTTATGTTTTGATTATATTGTAAGATTGTTGATGGAGGGAAAATGCTTCGATCTCTCTGTTATGTGCTTGATTTAAATGTGAGCTTCAAAATTTCCTATTTATTGTTCTTTTTTTTTTCCTACATTAGCTGCTTGAATTGTTCCTTTCTCTAAGTTAGAAGTAACATTTCAAGAAGAAATTAATAAAAAATTTATTGTTTACAAAGAAGGACTTCTTCGTTAAAATCATGAAGGTAAGACTTTTTTCTTTGCATCCCCTTTTTTTATTAAATTAGCTCTATATTGAAGATTATAAAAATTATGAGCCTGAGGGTTGGAAATGCATGTTTGTCCCTTCATTCTATAGTCTAGAAGCAACCATTCAACCAGAGCCATTCACATTGCACATTAAGAAAGCTGCTCTCATTTCTCTCTCTTCACTCTATATTGGACATTACTCTTAGAGTCTTAGGTGTGTTCTGTTGGTTTTAATCTTTACTTTTAGTGGGTACTTCTGTTTTTTTTTTCCTTCCTTTTTCCTTCCATTTGACACACATGTTCAATACATACTTTCTAACTTGATAACTCAAACAACTCCATTGTCAAATAACTCATTCCTGAAGTAGATATAAGTGATTTCATGTAAGAAGTTAAGTCTCCAACACTTCTATAGCCATACAGATCTCCTTCGAACTTAAGTAGTTTGATCTTTTCTTTTTTATATTGTTTTAGGTAAGCAAATGGAATTGACTTTTGAGTGAAAAATTACACTGCGGGTGGTTAAATTTTCTTGGAATTCTAGATTAACAGGAAACTTTTTTGTAGCAGCTTGTGAGATTGTACAGTATATCATGTAAATGGAAAGTAGGATTAGAAGCTAACGAACAACAGGATATGCAATTCGCTTTTTTGCATTTTAGAGTTTTATATCATGATTGTCCCAACTAATTTGTGTGACCAAACCAGTAATAAACTTGTGTTGGTTACATATGCAGGTAACTGGAAGAAATTCAAGTTTGAGCTGTTTTCAGTGGGTTGGGTTTGGAGTGGCTTCCATTCTTCAAGAGCCTTGCGCCTTTGCATCTCTTGTGCAGTACTTCCATTATCCCTTTAATTTCTCTCTTTTGAAGCTTCTTCTAGGAAGGAAAGGCCGTCTATGCATCTAGAAAATATACTTAAATTGCAAAATTTGACAGTGCAGAAAGTTTGTGAAATCGTGAGAATACAACTCGCTTTGCCTCCTGAATCTGAGCTTAACCCTGAATCTAAGTTTTCAGCACTTGGTGCCAATTCCCTCAACACAGCGAGCCTCTCATTTTTCTTCAATATATTCATAAAATCAAATGAATACTAAATTGTTTTTAAGCATGCCACTTCGTTGCCATTAAAGGCCCAACTACTCATGAATTGGTTGGTTGATCTACTATGTATGAAAATTTAACCATATGAAATGCGAGCAGATGGAGATAGTCTTGGGGCCCTCATGCCCCATGGAGATAGTCAAGATGTGGGTTTCACATCCGACCCTCATGCCCGTGTACAGTTATACCTTTTAATACAATTAACTGTATCTTTTGAAAATAAATAAATGCCTATTCTGCTTTAACAAAATCCCAATATTGTGTACCAGATTTAGCACAATGAGAGAAGATGAAGATGAACTATTAGCTGCTAGCACAATGACCTGTGCATCAGATTCAAACACGATGTGCAAGGAGACCCATAATGGAGGATTGACATAGCCCATCTACCCGTTTCGTTTTGGTGAGTCTGCTCTATCAAAAGATGGGTTTTGCTTGAAGAATGTGATTACAAATCCACAATTTTTCACATGTGGCTCACTGCAAGATGGCTAATTTCCTTTCACAGTATACTCTAAAGCTTGTTGGATTATGAAATTCGAAAGAGAAGAACTAGAGAGAGAGAGAGAGTACCCGCGATTCCTAGAGCTTTGTTCTCCAGCTTGGTTCCTCTCTGCCCTTTGATTAGTTGCTTTTTTTCCTGAATCTTATGGGATAGGAAGAGTTTGTTTGTGTGAAAGCTCACTTGAGTCAGCTTAAGAATATTCTGTACAATTGTTAAATTGTAAAATGCGTGACCTCACCAACCAGTTGCAAGAACTGAGAGCTCCATGGTAAATTTGTATGCAAATGATTTTGTAGTAAAAATCTCTCGTGTTGTTTGATTCATCTATATATGCATTATGGGAAATCCCAACTGGCTTGGTTAGAGCTAACAAGATGAAAACATTTCTTTTGCCCGTTCAATAATCGTGTTCAGAAGTATTGCAGAAGTCAATTTATAGTACTGACTGTTTCAAATTTTAAAAGGTTGGGTGCATTGCAGATTAGTTGAATAAGTAAGTTAAATTCCCAAGATATGGATGATGGTTAACATTAATGTTTATACCTCCCAAATCTAGTCAGAATTACTCTATGGGGGTGTCAGTGTCACGGATGGAAATGTTTATCACAGTTGGACTTTCTTCTCTTGAAACTGATTTGTGGCTTTGTGGTTCTTTTAAACTGATATTTTTTTTGTTTTGATTTCATTACACTTTGTTGAATTTTTTGTTTTTGTAATTTTATACTTGATTTGTTCAATGATTGTGTTATATCAATCCTCTTCCTTCTTGGCAAAGACCTGAATTTGCATGAAACCATTTGATAAAATGCTTGTACAGAGTTTGAAGTCTAATCTCTTTCAAAGTATATTTAGTTATCTAACCTATGGTCTGTTAAATTCTGTAGAAAATGAATCGGACGATCTGTATCTCACAGATGTGAATGTCGTGTCCCAGTGGCTGCCGAGACTATCTGGACAATTGAGGTTGATACTGATTTCGGGGATTTTTGGATTCAGTCTTGCTGGAGACGATCAGAGGTCCTATCACTCATTTCTTCATGCTGTAAGTTCTTACCTTTCTCTCTCTAAAATCTCTCTTTCTCTTCCCGTTTTACATCATCATTTGATCAATCAGCTAAAACCATAACCAGGGACCATTTTGATTAGATAATCCTAATTATTTGTCATCTAAAGCCATTTCTTCTAAATGTCTAGCTGAATGTCATGCATGCAGAATTGCTTTTGTGGCATTATTTGGCAAAATTCTGTATCAAATATTAAAATTCTTATCTCCTTGTTATAAGCTATAAATTATGACTCTTTGGTGACTTGATCAGTTGAACCTGTGTTTTACATGCATGTTTCTTTCTTTTTATTTATTCTTTTTCTAATGTTTCCTTGGGAAATTCCTTACGAAAAATGCAGAACTTTCAGTAAATCTATTTATTTTAGAAACGGAAGTTGTCAACCAGCATTTGTGATGGTATGTGTAATTAACCTGAAAACTGGAATAATTAGGTTTAAAGTATTCAACCGTTCAGGGTTGTCAGGCTGAAGATAGAATATCAAAGTAATATTGTTCTTCATAGTGATTTATCAATCACCCTAATTATCAAGAGGAAATGCATTATTTTGATTCATTTTTTCTCTTTTTCATTTGTACTAGAGCAGTAGATTTATCTGTTTTGAGCCTTTCCACCAGCTTTATCTTTGTTGGTTGCTGATACCCCTTGTCATCTGTCAGACCGTTGCCTTGTTCTCAAGTTTTCTCTGCCTCATTATTTATATATTCTTTCCCTTCTCTCTGCTGCAAGAAAGAAACAGATTTCTTACTCATTAATCAAGCATTGTTTTTGGATTCAGTCTTGCTGGAATAACTATAATTGTTATGTACCCTTTGCACAACAATTCACCATATGTTGTTGATAATGTATATGCTAAAAGCAGAGGAGAAATTGATGCATATTTGCCTTTATGTACCAGAAACATCCGAGAAGGGTTTAATTTGTTTACATGAGTAAATACATATATATATTTTGTAAGCATTAATATCCACAGTAGGTAAGGTTATGAGGGTAAGAAAATAGGCTGATTAGGATTTTAATTTTAATGTTCCTTAGATTCAATTTTAATTTTTACAAAGGGTTAATTTTTTTTTATCAAAATCAAATAAAGTGCCGTATTTGCAAATTTGTCAATGGCAAAAATATATGATTATTTTAAAAGTAAATTTAGACATACGTGATTTGGTAGTCTTTTTAGATGGTTGTTATTCTACAGTTGAGGGCATTTAGATTAATTTATTTTTTCCATGAATACAATACAATGTTGATTTCATGCATTCATTTGATTGTCTTAGCTTTACTTTGTTTTAAAGAAGTTAATGTTGGTTTTATATGACTTAAAAAGGAGTTGAACATAGTGATTAATTTGGATAGTTTGTGATTCATAGTTTGTCATCATGCTTGTATGTGCAAGAGTGCATCACATTCTGTCTATGACTCTTTCTATACAAAAATTCTTTGGAACTTTTGGATCATTCATTTAGCTGGACTAGGCTTATTTGCTTAATTATACACGTGTGTGTGGCTAACTGTTTACGACTCTACACACACACACACACACACACACACACATATATATATATATATGGTGTTTGAATTCATGTTCTAATATTATAATTTTTGCAGGTAAAGAGGGCAGGGCAGACCATGAAGCAAACATGAAGCATTGGGAAAGAGATATTTTTGGGGAAGCCACAAATCTTCCAAGACATGACCTACAACTGAATAGACAAATAAGTGGTGCATTGGTACTCAAAAAAATAAGTTTAGGTCGAGATGAAAATGGATTATATAAATATTATAAGTAGTCAGTGTCAAAGAATCTTAATTAATTTACTCAAAAGAGATGCTAAATAATATAATATTACAATAAAGTCCAAGCAGTGCATAAAATCGATCATATGCTGACATAGTCATCTCTCAATTTTCCTTTAGATAAACCCTGAGTTAGACCACTAAAGTCTTGACAAACAAATAGGTTGCAAGAATTACAGAGTCTTAATGAGTACCCTCTTGTACACATTGGGCTGGGCTTGCCCTGTTTTTAAGTTTGGGCCTGTTGTTTTTACTTTAAAAGGGTTTCCTATTAACTTTACCTTTTTGAAAATAAATAAATAAATAAATGCCTATTCCGTTTTAACAAAATTTCAATATTGTGTACCAGATTTAGCAGTGAGAGGAGACGAAGATACACTATTAGCTGCTAACAGAATGATTTGTGCGTCAGATTCAAACACAATGGACAAGGAGGAATAAATATAGAGTGCATGTGGCAATCATAGCTCTGCGTGTATAACACGTGTTGTGAAACTGAATAAATATAGAGTGCATGTGGCAATCATAGCTCTGCGTGTATAACACGTGTTGTGGTTTCACTGCATGTGTTGTGCACGTAGAATTATGATGCATCCCGTGCGCTGGGCATACTGAATATCTTCTTGACAAGGAGAGGCATTTTGTTTTGGTGAGAGTGCTTTATCAAAAGATGTTCATTAAAAAAGTATAATGAACTGTTTTTTGAAAATTAAATCAAGTAGTTCAAAAAATTCTGATCAGCTGAGTCTAAGACTTTTACTCTTGCTGTATGGTCTAATGATATAGGTCTTTCTTCATTTTAGAAATTCAAACATAAAACATAACATCTGAATTTCAACTTCCTCACTCTTTTTATTCAATTTGTCTTGGTAAAATAGAAAGGCCAAGAATAATGCTATATGTGGGCTATACAAAGTTACAAACTAAGACATTCACACACATACATATATGCATTATAAACATAATGAAGCAAAGAATCATGCTGTGTGAAGCAATTCAATAATGCTATATGTTGGGTCATACAGACACAGACATATATGCATTATAGACATAATGAGGCAAAGAATAATCTTGTGTGTGGCCACACAGACAAATACATATATGCATTATAAACATAATGAAGCAAAGACATATATTCATTATAAACATAATGAAGCAAAGAATAATGCTGTGTGAAGCAATTCAATAATGCTATATGTTGGGCCATACAGACACAGACATATATGCATTATAAACATAATGAAGTAAAGAATAATCTTGTGTGTGGCCACACAGACAAAGACATATATTCATTATAAACATAATGAAACAAAGAATAATGCTAAATGTGGGGGCATACAGACAAAGAGACATGTATTATAAACATAGTGAAGGAAAATAATAATGCTATATGTATATGCATTATAAACATACTGAAGCAAAGAATAATGAAGACATATACTGTATAATGAAACAAAAGATTAAGAATAATACGTATAGTAAAAGTTATCATCGAATTGAATGAGAAATTGAATCACTCTCTATCCATTAAATAGGGTATGTGGGATCCAAATATTTATTCCACATTCACCATCCAATGAATGGAGAAACATTTAACAACTACTGAAATTATGTCTTATATGATTGTATTGAATTGACTGGAGTTCAAAGCTGAGAATCTATAAATATTTTTGCTGCTATTCTTTGATGTTACTCAAAGTGACATTCGAAAAGTGTTATATGGGGTTGTCTCTACTATTCTCTAATGATACTCAAACTGAAATTCGAAAAGTGGTAGGGTGGGGCTGTCTCTACTATTCTTTGATGATACTCAAACTGAAATTCGAAAAGTGGTAGGGTTGTCACTACTATTCTTTGATGATATCTATAAATATTGGTCATTCATGCCAGTCTTCCACTTACTACAACCTTATACATACCCATTCCAACATTGTTTTTCTATCATATCATTATCATTCCAGTAACCACTCAAAAAAAAAAAATGGCCGATGCAGTTCTTTCCACCATTGTGACTGAAATTGTGAAGAAGTTGGGTTCTGTAGCTCTACAAGAGATTCAATTCGCGTGTTGTGTCAAAAATGAAGCTTGCAAGGCGGGGAACACAATTTCCACAATCAAAGCTGTACTTCTTGATGCACAGGAGAAGCAAGCAACAAACCATGAGGTTAAGGATTGGCTTGAAAAGCTCCATGATGCGGTGTATGATGCTGATGACTTGTTGGATGACTTCTCCACAGAAGCTCTTCGGCGGAAGGTGATGACTCGAAATAAATGGGCTAAAGAGGTACGTATTTTCTTCTCAAGCTCAAACCAGCTTCTTTTTAGTCTTAAGATGGGTCATCAATTTAAGGCCATTCGCGAGAGACTAGATGCTATAGCAGCAGATAGGAACAAATTCCACTTTACTGAACAGCCTTTAGAAATGGGGGCTGATCAGATGAGGATCAAGAGGGAGACTCATTCTTTTGTGTGTGAGGACAAAGTTATTGGGAGGAACGATGATAAAAAGGCAATTTTAGAATTATTGATGGATTGCAATGTTCAAGAGAATGTGTCAATAGTTGCAATAGTTGGAATTGAGGGGCTAGGAAAGACTGAACTTGCAAAGCTAGTATATAATGATGAGAAAGTCACTAGACATTTTGAACTTAAAATGTGGGTGTGTGTTTCTGATGTCTTTGATGTGAAACAAATTGTTGAAAATATTGTAGAAAGTGCGACAGGTAGGAAATCTGAAAGGTATCAGATGCAAGGAGTGCAAAATGACCTTAGGAGAGAAATTGATGGAAAAAAGTATTTACTTGTGTTGGATGATGTGTGGAATGAGAATCGTGAACGATGGATAGGCCTAAGAGATCTTTTGATGGGTGGGGCGAAGGGAAGTAGGATTTTGATAACCACTCGCAGTAAATTAGTGGCAACTATTACGGAGGCAAACTCATTGTATCATTTGAAAGGCTTGTCTAAGAAAGACTCACAGTCTCTATTTAAGCAAATGGCCTTCAAAGAAGGGAAAGAACCTGAGAATCCGGGTATAGTGCAAATAGGAAATGAAATTGTGGAGAAGTGTGGTGGAGTTCCTCTAGCCATAAGAGTTTTAGGAAGCCTACTATATTCAAAGGATACAGTGAATGAGTGGTCGTTTTTTAAAGATAAAAATATGTCACAAATAGCTCAAGAGGAGAACAATATTATACCAATATTGAAGTTGAGCTATGATCACCTTCCCTGGAATCTAAAGCAATGCTTTGCATTTTGTCGCTTATATCCTAAAGCCAGTATAATTGATAAGCAACAACTGATCCAATTGTGGATTGCACATGGATTTATTCAGTCGTCAAGTGAAAATCAAGATATGGAAGATGTTGGAGATTCATGTTTTATGAATTTGCTAAGGAGGTCATTTTTTCAAGACGAAAAAATAGATGAATTGGGTAATATAATAAGTTGTAAAATGCATGATTTTATGCATGACCTTGCACAATCAGTTGCGGGAACGGAAAGTTGCTTGGTGAATTTGGATACAATATATATTTCTGAAAGAACCCGTCATGTGTCATTTGATTGTGTTATAAATTTATCTTTGTTGCTTAGATCTATCAAGATAAGAACATTCTTTTTTCCATATGAAAATGGTGATATTTTTGGACCGGTTGTTTGTGAAAAGATTGTTTCTACTTTCAAAAAGTTACGCGTGCTGGACATGCATGGCTTCTGGTTGATGACAGTGCCGAGTTGCATAAGTGAGCTAAGGCATTTAAGGTTTCTTGATCTTTCTGATAATGAAGGAATTGAAACACTGCCAAATTTCATTACCAAGTTGCAAAATTTGCAGACTTTAAAACTTAGTCACTGTAAGAGTCTCAAAGAATTGCCAAGAGATATGAGAAATTTGGTGAGCCTTAGGCATCTAGAGGTTTATAGATGCTTGTCTTTGAGTGATATGCCGCGTGGATTGGGGCAGCTGACTTGTCTTCGAACGTTAAATGGGTTCAACATGGGTCCATATACCAGTTTAAGTGAATTGAAAGATTTAAACAATTTAAGGGGAAAGTTATGGATTAGACTGTTTTCAAAAAGGGCAACACCGAAGGAAGCAGAGGAAGCGAACTTGAAGGGGAAAGAATACCTTCAGTATTTGGATTTAAATTTTCGCGAGTACGATGATGATGATGATGATGGTAAGTTAGAGTTAGTGTTGGAAGCTCTCCGACAAACACGCAAATCTGAAGAAGCTCCGTATATGTTATTATGACGGTGTGAGATTACCAACATGGATGTTGTTCCTCCCAAATCTCGTTGAAATTGTTTTATCGAAATGTAAGGGATGCAAGCATCTTCCAAAACTGGAGCATCTTCCTTCTCTCCGAACTCTTCATCTTTCAACTTTAATTTCCGTAGAGTACATAGATGATGATGGTGGTATTGAAGATGAGGAGTCCTCCTCTTCTGGAGGAAGACGAGAACCAACAGAAACAACAACATTCTTTCCATCACTGAAACGTCTCCATCTCGATCATTTGCCTAATTTGAAGGGATGGTGGAAGAGTAAAGCACAAGAAAAAGAAGAAGATCAACAAGAACAATCACTGCTGCTATTTCCATCATTTCCTTGTCTTGTTGAATCAGATATCAGGTACTGCCCTAAGCTAAAATCAATGCCTCTGAAACCAACTGTTGTAAAACTACAATTGTGGAATGTCAGCGAGAAGGTAGTACACCAGCAGTTACTGATGATGAAGGCAACCAACATGTTGAAGGAATTGAAAATATCGCTCATCAACGATCTAGTTATTCTGCAGGAAGAGGCATTCCAATGTCTCACTTCTCTCCGAGTTCTAGAGATTTCTTTTTGTGGAAGACTAACCTCTCTGTCCAGAGGGATGCGACATCTCACCTCCCTCCAGTCTCTGTATATCAAATACTGTGAAGAGCTTGATTTGTCAAATGGTGGTGATGACGGAATGCATTTTCAAGGCCTTAGGAACCTTACTTCTCTGTATATCTTCGTCATCCCCAAGATGGAGTCTCTTCCTGCAGGGCTTCAATACGTTACCACTCTGCAACAACTTTGGATTTTAGGTTGTGAAAATTTGATCAGTTTTCCAGATTGGATTGGCAACTTCACATCACTCCAACAGCTTTGGATTGGATGCCAGAGATTGACATCACTGCCTGAAGGGATGCGTCGGCTCACTGCATTGCAGAAACTGCAAATTTACGATTGTCTCCCGCAGTTAGAAGAGAGATGCAAGAAAACAGGGGAAGACTGGCCAAAGATTGCTCACATTCCAGAGGTTGAAATAACTAGATCTCCCAATTAGAAGGTATCCAGCTTCTAATAAACTTTGAGAGAGTCTTTAGTTTTTTTGTAATTATCAAGTCACCTGAACTAATAGCTCCATATATGTTGGGAATTACTTGCTTCAATGTAATGTATGTTGATATTAACTCAGTAATGGGAAAGTCATTTTTGCTTCTAGGTTGTGGTCCTAGTTTTTGTCTGTCTTTGAGCACAAAATAGGATTACATTTTTCTACTTCTTTAGTGTTGGCAATACAAGCCTCTCAGGTTTATTCTCCATTTTTCACACAAGAAATTCTTGAATTCATAGCTGCGAGTGGAAGATTCAAGTACGTGCCTAGGGACCATCTGCAGTGAGAACTCATTCAACAAGCAATGCAGCAATTCTGATAGAGGTGAGATCATTTCTAATGCTAGTACTTTTTTATACTTTTTTCTTTACAAGTTAAATTCTTGCCTTTTTATTTTTATTTTTATTAATTAAATAAGCATTATCTCTATTTATTTAACTTTCAATGTTAAGTTTGTAATGTATGGAAATTATGGGGAGAACAAGTTTGTGGATGATTTCAAGTTCATTGGTTTCATTCCAGACAAAGAGAATCTTGAAGCTGCCTGGACTGAAGCAGAACAGAGGATCAATACGATAAGCTTAAGGACCATGTCTGGAATTAATGTTGAGCTTGGAATTAATATCAATTTACAGCAAGAGGGTTGGCAAATAATACATAAGCCGCGAGTATGTTTGCATTTACCAATATTTACATGTCAATCTAAACAGTCTATCAAAACTAACATTAAATTTAGCTTGTATTATTAAAATGTTTTGCATGTGTTTGAATAGTAAAATGAGTTGAGACTTGTTTCTTATTGGTCAATTTTACCTTTCTATTAAGAAGTGATTGGTTTTTTATGGTTATATAGAGAGAAAAAATAAAAGTAATATGAGTACTGTAATTGAAGGGAAATTTTGTTGTAGTGCATGTAAGTCAATTCTACTTAGCTTATATAGATTTGTTTTTGCTTGAATTTGCAAGGAAAATTTGTTGTGGGGGACTTAACAAGAAGGTGGACGGTGATGTCAATAGGGGAAAAATGGAGGGATTTCAAGTCCAATCTGAAATTGGATTATTACTACGTACTGTTGGGATTCTGATCAAGAAAGATTGGCTAATATACCTTCTTCTGTGGTTGTCAAGGACCAGTGGGTGTATCTAGTTAAGTTTTGGAGTTCAAAGGAGGGGGAGATAATGCTTAGGGTAATACTTATGATTCTAATGATGTAAATGATCGATTTTGTGCTATGCTAATGCTGACAGGTTTATCGTTGTTTTGATAATTTGAATTACACATTTGATAGAGTGGTTTATGCATTTGAGCTACATATTAACAATATATTTGTCATTTTTGGTAGATGAAATTGGAATTAGGGAGACCTCCAACCCATGCTGAACTATATTGCAAGACACATGCTCACAAAGATGGCACGCCGGCCTAGTGATGAAGCTGCTAGACAAGTTATAGTAACACCTCTTTTCTGATCTTTTTGCCAATTGATGAGTAGAAAAAATGAAATCATGCATGGTAAAGGATTTTTGTAGAAAAAATGAAATCATGGAAAAAGTTTGATTTTATTCTGTTCGGTTTCTGAAGCCAATACCTCAAAAACAATTCAGTATGGATTAGACATGTAATACCCCGAAAATTTGGACGGCAATTATTTTAAAGAAAATTTGAATTGCTTTATATTATTATTATTATTATTTTATTATTATTATTATTATTAATTCATGTGAAAATACCCCCCAGAAAATTTCGCGCATGAGGTGGCCAGTCTCATACACAAAACCTGGAAGATACATACAACTGGTAGCAACAAGCATAGAATACAAAAGATATAATGAATAATTTTCTAAAAGCAGAAAAGAAAGTTCCTCTGAATTAAAATAACCGCTAACTAAACAAGTATATGTCCGGTAATACAATTTGGAAGTCCTGTAACCCAAGGACCCCTTAACCAGAATGAACAAAAGTTTTTAATTCTAAAATTAATACTAAAAATCAAAGTCTTAAAAGTTCATAGTATGACTCTTGAAGAAGACAAGTTCCTATCCTGTAACTGATGAGATGAGACGTCTGCTACAACCAAACCCTAAAACTCTATCCTCGCGATGGAACTTGTCTGAAACCTGAAATATCAACAAAGTGGGTTAAACCCACGAGCAAGTTCTATCTACTACATCCCAATCAGAGAACCAATATACATAACCTCAATATAAGGGACACAAAATAAGTTCATAAATTTAACATACAAGTTATTCTTTTATCCAGTTTCATGTTTCCAAAACAACAGTCAACATTTATAATATTCCACCCAAACCCTTATTATGCAAGCGTGAACACATTCCTTATGTTCAGCAGAAATAAACATAACATACAATGCTATCAACTTTAAGCAATCCTAACATGTCACCATTTTATCCTTTAATACCTTAATAGGTATAGGTATATACATACTGGTCATTCCCTACTTAGTTCATGTTTTCAGAAATCAAAATCATCTTATACGTTATCCCAACGAACCCTTATCATTCAACAATGAACACCTTCTTTAAGTTCAAAGTAAAAAAACATATGCATGCATTTTATTAAATCTCGACAATCATGACAAAGCAAATATAATGTATAGATACCTGATTAGGTATGGGCGATCCTGACACGCCGGACAATTCTGACATGCCAAATAAAATGTATAGATACCTTATTAGGTATGGGCGATCCTGACACGCCGGGGAATCCTTACATGCCAAAATAAAATGCATAGATACCTTATTAGGTATGGGCGATCCTGACACGCCGGACAATCCTTACATGCCAAAATAAAATGCGTAGATACCTTATTAGGTATGGGCGATCCTGACATGCCGGACAATCCTTACATGCCAATTAAAAACGTATAGATGCATTTCAATATGAAACATAAAATAAACAAGGTGCATTATAATTTAAATTTGCACAAACCATTATTTCAATTTATCCAACATGAAATTATTACCATAAAACAAATCGTTTACAAGTAAACTATAATCACGTATTTGATGGGCACTTATATCCTCAAAGGAAAATATATTCAAATAAACCAAATAACCCAAGCATCCATTATAGAAGCAATTTCCCAACTCAACCTCCAATGCACTCAATTCTACGAGGGAGTCTAAACCTAACTTTTATCTAGGTTTCTGGGCCTATTCCACTTCTCAGAACCCTATTAAATCATTCTGGAATTTTCTAGAATTTTTGAAATATTTTCAACAAATAAAAGAAAGTGAAAATCCAACTTTTAGACACTTTAAAAATTAATTGAACACCAAGGGAAGCTCATTTTGAGATGAAAATTTAAACCCAAGTTTATCTAACCTCTAGAAAGTTACAGCAAAAATTTGGAAATTTTTGGAATTATAAAAGTATTTTCTAAAATTATAGAAAGTGAAAAATCCAACTTTTAGACACTTTTAAAATCAATTGGACAACAAGGAAAGATTATTTTGAGTTGAAAATTTACACCCAAGTTTATCTAACCTACAGAAAGTTACAAAAAAAATTTGGGAATTTTTGAAATTATAAAAGTATTTTCTAAAATTACAGAAAGTGAAAAATCCAACTTTTAGACACTTTAAAAATCAATTGAACAGCAAGGAAAGATTATTTTGAGTTGAAAATTTAAACCCAATTGTATTTAGCCTCCAGACAGTTACAGTAAAAATTTTGGAAATTTCTAAGTATTTTTTAAAATTAAAGAAGCTAAAAAAATAGTTTTTAGACACTTCAAAAATTAATTTAAAGAGAATGGTAAATCATTTGGATATGAAATTTAAACCCCAAGCTTCTTAAGCGCCCAGGAAGTTGACATAAAATTTTTGGAATTTTTAGAATTATAAAAGTATTTTTAAAAAATAATTTTCCCAATTTCTAAATTTTTCCAAAAATTTCAAAAATACAAAAGAAATATCAAAACTATTCAGAATGGGCCCATATTGGACCCAGAGGTGGGCCCCCGCGAGTGGGGCCCAAAAACAGTTTTCCGGTCACATGTCGGTGCGTGCGCTGGAGGCACGCGCCCCCACGCGCTGGCGGCGCGCTTGGGGAACACGCGCTAGCTGGGCTGTCTTCCCCAGTGCGCTGGGGGATTTTCCGGCGCTGATTCCGGCTTCGTCCGACCTCCGTTCAGCCTGATTTTTGTACCGTTCTTCTCCTCTTGATCCCCTCTACCCATTGGTACAAAAAGCCCCATAAAAAATTGTCCGAATCAAAAACCCCTAATTCACAAGTTTTAGGGTTCTTCGCAAAATTTAAAAATTTCAACTCAAATTTCTCACGATCTATTTTATTAAAGATCAAGGGATGTTTTGTAGACAATCACAACAGAGAAGGCTTACGAATTAACATCTTTTTGCATCCTAAATTCATGCATAATAGATTGCTATACAATTTACACATATATGAAATATATATATGCATATATTCTTATATATATATATCTATACTCTTATATACAATTTAGCATAATAAATTCCCACGAAATTTATCCACAAGAAGCAACAAAACAAAATACAATTATAAACAGATTTTCAATATAAACCAAATTCTTAAACCTAGACTATGCATACGGATTCAAAGGGGAAGAGAAGAATCAAACTTGCCTCTTTGACGAATCAACTTGTACGTTTACCCGATTGTCACTCCCTTCTCTCTTTCATTTACTCCATCAGTTCTGTGCGTAAAGCAACGGCAAAAACCCTAATTTCTTCTTTTTTCCTTTTTGTCTTAATTATTATTCTATTATTGATTTTTCTAAAACTAAATAAAATCAAAATAATAATAATACAAGCAATAATAATATAATTATAACCTTGGCCCAACATTTTAAACATAATCTTAGCCCAATCATTCCAGCCCAAATTTCTCCCTAGCCCAAACCAAAGCATTTAAAAGATTTAAATAAAACAACACATAATAAATAACAATTCACATAAAATGATAAAAAATAAATAAATAAACAGAGAAGTTTACATGAAATGATTGGAATCTATAAAATATAACAATCCACATAAAATGATAACATTTAAACTTATCAATTCACATGAAATGATAAAATGCATATAAAGGAAAATCAACTCACATAAAACGATAAAATATAGAGACAATGCATTTCACATGAATTAATAATAATAATAATATAAAGCAATTCAAATTTCTTTAAAATAATTGCCGTCCAAATTTCCGGTATTACAAGACATAAATCAGAATGATGTTTCTTCAGACTCCTTTAAGGTTCTTTCTCCTGCAATGATGCATATATATATATGTATAGGGTTAAGAAATTGGTTTTATTATCTTCCAAAGGATGGGTTAATCTGAAATGAAATGTTTCTCTGACTACCAAAGTGTTTAAGAAATTGATTTTATTCTGTTATGTTTTGTTATTGTCGGTGTTCCTATCATTCAAAATTTACAGCTTCAAGTATTCAAAAGTATTCTCAAGTCAAATAGTAGTCAAATGGCTAGCTCTACTATGACCATTAGTCACATAGTCTCTCAGTTCTCAATGTTTATCTTGTTCTCCATCTTTTTCTTAATCTTTTGTCTGTTGGTCAATTGACTGAGTTAGGTTAAATATAAAATATACTAATATATTTTAACAAATTCATTTTCTTTTTATATAGTTTTAGGTAACATGCATTAAATGAAGAAGCATCGATCGTATAGGATATGAGCACAATAATGTGGATGTATACGGAGTAGCGAAGCCGTTGGAGTAGCTACCACCACCAGCCATTTCGGAGTTCAGTATGTAAATTATGAGCCTGAGGATTGGAAATGCAAATTACATTCACGTTACATTCAGGTAAGAGGTTACCCCACTTCTTGTGCTTCTGTATCATTTTATTTGTTTCCAGGGAATCTCAATCCTTTTTAGTGTTTGTGCATGGGTTGAGATTAGGATATTGATTCAATTAGACCTGTCAAAGCTACATCGTAATGTTAACTTATTTATAAATACATGTGTGTATATATATATATATATATATATATATATATATACACACACACACACATTAAAGATTAGATAGAGATATATGTTGCTTGTGTGTTTTCCTGATCACTTTTTTTCTTATTCTTTTTTTTGGGACAAACAATTTTTCTTTTTTAGATGACAAAGAACATTTTTTATAACAAAGAATTAAATGTCAAATAATCAGACATACTGATTTCGTTTCTAATTTTTCAATTTCTTGTGTCTAAACAGTATAATTTCATCTTTTTTTTCCTTTTTATTTATTTTTATTTTTTATAGCTTATGAATAAACAGAATAATAGTAGCCAATAATTGTAAGTGTTAAAGACTTGTTGTAAAAAATTGCAATTACCAGAAAAACAAATTTTGTTCATGGGCTATGATACAACAAGAAACTTCCAATTTTGAGATGAAAGTGAAACAGATGATGCATAGAACACTAGAAGTATAGAACTAGAAATTAAAGACTTTCCTAAGAGACAAATTGGACTTTGGTAAACCACAACCTCTACAGAAAATAGTCGTTGCTTTCTGTTGTTTGGCAGAAAAAAAAGAAGAAAATGAGAGAAAACGAATTGTGAAGAAAGAAGAAGAAAAAAAGAAAAAACACAAACAACAATATGGAAAACTCCAAAATTGGACCATTAGTTAGTAATTTTTTTATATAAAAAAATGAGACCCATACTAGGTTTGGTTAAAAGGACAATAGTTAATAATTTTTTGTTTTTTTTTCTTAAAAATGAGGCACAGTAGTATTGGATTTTGTTAAATGGAATATAGTTAATAATTTTTTTTTAAATGAGGCTCAATATTATTGGATTTGATAAAATGGACCAGAGTTAATAAAAAAAAAATTTTAAAAATTGAAGCCTAGTAGTAACATTGGGTTTGGTTAAAAAAATAGGACCCTCCAAAATTGGGGGCCTTAGGTGACCGCCTAGGCCCAGGGCCGGCCCTGGGTATCGTTGAACTTAAGAAAAACTATTTCAATAGCAGTATTTAAAATACCTATGCATACCCAATTCATTATTTTGAGATGAGAGTGTAGAACGAAAGGAAATAGGTTAGGAAATGAAAAAAAAGGGAGATGATATTCGCACTCCCCTTTTCTACATTTGCACTCCCATTTTAAAAGAAATGACATTTCTAACCTTAAATTCAAAAGTGAATGATTATTTTTTTCAAATTACACAACTACCCTTTCTTATATCCCCTATCTGTCTGTCTTTAATCTTTAATGCTTTCATTCTCTTTTAACAGGATTCAAAAAAAAAAATTACCCAAAAAAAATTCAAAAAATAGATTTTTTATTGTTTGATACCACCAAAAAAAAGTTTTCTATGTTGAATAAATTCTTTCTTTCATAGGACCAAATATATATATATGGTACTTGCATTATCCCTCTTTATTTGTTGCATAACTTGTCTTTAATTTTTATCTTTTGAAACTTCTTCTAGGAAGGAAAGGCTGTCTATGCATCTGGTAAATATACTTGAATTGAAAATTTTGACAGGCAAAGCCTGAAATCACAACTGGCTTGCTTAGAACCAACAACATAAAAACATTTATTTTGTTAGTTCAGATGGATTGCAAAAGTCAATTTATAGAATGTCTGTTTCAAATTTTAAAAGGCCGAGGCTGCGTGTATCGAATATGAATAACTTTGTGATGAAAATGGTGTCGGGTTACATAAGCAAGTTAAAACATTTAAGGTATCTTAATCTTTCTCATAACATAAATATCAACACAATTATGAACCCGAGGATTGGAAATGCAATTGTGCCCCTTGCTTCTACAGTACATAAACAACACTACTATTCCACCAGAGCCATTCATCATCATTATCATCAACATCATCCTTCATTTCATTAATTCCATATGAATGCAGTTGACCACATGAATTCTCACCACCACTTGAACGAGTATTCATCAAAAAGATTTGACATTAGCCGCTCTTATTTCTCTCTCCTCACTCAAGATGATGATTGTAATGGCTATCTTTCAAATTTTTTTATCATGGGACTGAAATGTATTTTGGGCTAATTATTTTGAACTATTAGAATCCTGAATTCTGGCTCTACATAGCCATAAGTACTGATGCTTTATCTTAATTACTTCAAGAATTTCATTAATCATTTGTAAAAGAAGTTATAATATGTCGAAAGTTTAATATAGCTATTTCTTTTGGAGGCCATTGCTCCATCTGTAATAAGTTTTCTATTCAACAGGAAATCAACCGAAGGACAAAAGGGTGAAAATAGATGAGATGTGTTTATTATCAAACTGCAATTTAATGATGCCTTCTCAATTCAATTAAATTTAAGTATCATCATCACAAATGGACACAGAATGTGAAGTTTTCCATGTCATTTTCAATGCTTGATATTACTCCTTTAAATGTTGCATTAGGTTGAAATTTTTTTATCATAGCTAAAGAAAATTTATACCATAATAAATCTAAGAATAATGACAGAAACTATGAAAATGATCACCCAATTAAAAAATTGAATCACTCTTTTAGATAATGTAAGTGGAACTCACACTTTTACAATTTAATAAATGAACATCATAGTCACTATACATTCGGTATTCGATGATAACTTTTCACTATCTCTCTCGTTACTCTAAATCTAAATAATTAATCTAAATAATTTTTCTTATGTAATTTACCTTCATAAATCAACTAGATGAGCTATTTGCCTCCCCTTCATCGGCTCTTGCTCTGAGTTGATTATGATCGCGAAGAAAATGGATCACTCTCCAAATGAACTCAACTGAGTAATAACATTGAAAAAGTAGAATAAATTGAAAAAGGGCATACCTCTTATAATGATTCTATTTAATCCCAATGGCTAATCAAAATGCGACACGTGAAAAATGATTGTTGACATGGCAAAGGAGGAGCCACGTGACTAGAATGTGAAGGCCAATGAATTAGGAATATTGGGCCAAGTAATTAAGGTTGCCACCTGTCTTGATTTGGGAATTTTGTCACGACTGTTGGCTTTAATGACACGAGAATGGACATTAAGAAGTCGACACATGGCGCCAATTAATGAAGCTATACATCTCGAATATGTATATCAAATTTGGATCTTGAATATGATGTTATAATATAAAATAGACATAAATATCCTCAATTTTGATACATATTACACTTGTCATAATTTTTAATATTTTATCAAACTAAATGAATCACATTAAAAGAGGAAGTAAGAACCATGATCAAATTGGATTTCTCTGCAGCACTTGGATAAGGGAGTCGCAAGAGTAAGCTTGAGTCATTCCGCATCAAGTTTTTGTCAGAGTGGAGTGGGTGTGAGTCTGGGACATGGTACGTTAAACTTTGATTCGACGATAGTGGATTTGGTTCTCTGAGGCTACAAGCCTGATCCATGATTTTTTTTTATCTGAGGAAAAGTAGGAGAGCACAACCCTCATTCTCTCATTATATTTAGCCGATTAAGAGAATTATAAATCCCTATATTATTATTCTTCCATCTCAATTATAATTGAGGAGCTTGGAGCGTGAATTGGACAACATTGAAAAAGAACAAATTAATCTATGCGACGAGGGCTTGAGTTTGGGATGTTCGAAGTTGAATTCGGACAACGTTGATTCTGGTGAGATTTGGGAATTTGGGAATTTTGTTTAGAAGCTCTTTTAAACTAAGGTAGGAATGTCTAACCCATGAAATCTGAGGTTTGTGTGAGTGTATTGGTTGTCTATAGCAACCAATTGATTTTGTGGGCATAATTAGATGTTTTTATTAAAGTGAAGCATGCTAGATTATACAATTAAATGAATTATCAATGTGAGGTGATATAATTATGTGTGTATAAATGTTACATGTGATTATATGGTGTGTTGAACGAACAATATGAGGGAATTATATATGTTCCATGTGTACTTGAGAATATGACACTTATGTATTTGATGAATTGCCTTAATGGACATGATTAAATGTGAAACATGATTTTAGCATTGAAATAATTGTTTTAACATGGGGCGATGTGGACATAAGCATGAGAATTATAAATTGTTCATGCATTGCTTACATAACAGCATGAGAGTGTATGTGGAGAAAGAGGGGAACACCTGATGGACCGACAATGGAGCCCGATAGCAACATCATCGGGTGGGCCGATAACATAACACAACATAATGGAGTCTGGATGTTCAAAAGAGAAAGAAACATGAATATTGGGTGGGCTGTCACTAGAGCTCATATTCTAGGTTGTGTGTGTGTGTGTGTGTATGACACTTGGAGGAAACATGGCATTATGCATATCAATACATGATGAATGACATGAATGTTTGTATATTAGAATTGTGCTTAACATGATAATGTGATTATGTATTATGTGGTACTCACTCTATTTACGAAATTATGTTTTAGACATTTCTTCTGAGCGTGTGGTTGCTTATCCCATAAGTTTTAACTATTTTTCAGGAAATGGCAAAGATGTGGCAGAGCCTTCCCAACCATGAGTTGGCGTAGACTATAGTTAGCTTTCTTTGGAGAACTCTATGTTTTACTTACATCTGAAATTCATGTCCGACATGTGGACTATATGCAAATTTACATCATGTATATGTTTCTTTAATTTTTCTTGGGAATATGCTTATAGTTATACTTATGTTTACACACCCCTATATGTACGGTCTTGATCATGGATGTATGTTAAATGATAAGAATGATGACTTTATATCTTTATATATGTTTAGTTATGTATGCATGATGATTGTGGGAAAAATTGAGTTGAGGAAGTGTCAAGTGAACCAAGAGTAACTTGTTAAGAAACAGGGTTGCAGGATTACGATGGATCGTATCTATTACGATGTATCAAAAAAATGAGAGAGGTTTGGTTGAAATTCCAGTAGGCTTCACATCTTGTTATGCAGGAAAGGCGATGCATCGTAGTATTACGATGTATTGTAACCTTAGTTACCATGCATCGTAATTCCTTGATGTTGTGGTGGGCTGAGATGATAAAACATAGTGCATGGTTAGTATAGTGAGGGTCCTGTGGTGAGTGTAGTCTTGGGATATGATGGTATTGACTCGTAAGATAATGTTTCTGCTATATTGTAAGAATATAACTTAATTTGATTGATCTTGTATTACGTTCCGGTTTGGGAATCAGTATAACAAGAGTAATAAGGCTTTCGCGATGGGTACGATTCTGGTGGTTCAAATCGAAATTGAGAATGACATATGGTATCTGTCATAGTTGTCCGAGTTGTGGGATGACGATCTGGCGGTCATGACACCTCACTACCCGGGATTCGGGCTTGGACCAGGAGTCCTGGAGGTCCAGATTTTTGGGGCGTGACAGCTAATCCTTAGATAACCTAAATTGACTAGCCAAGAGTGTGTTAACTGCCTAAGCACTACTTATGTTCAAACTTTGTATAACACATTTAATGTAATCAGCCTAAGAAAACTGCAAAGTACTTCTTCGCTTGTCCCTGCTAATCCTCATTTCAAGAATCTGCTCCGCTATAACAAGATCTTTCATATCAAACTCACTGGATAACTATCTCTTCAACTTGCTAATTTCATCCATGTCTGAGCCCGCCACCAATATGTCATCATCATGTCATAATGTAACTAACATATCATCAACATAAAGCAAAAATAATGTAACTGGACTCAAACCTCTTCAAATAGCAACAATGGTCAGCATTTCACTTGTAGTAGCCATTTTTCTGCATAAACCCATCAAATTTCTTGTACCACTGCCTTGGGGCCTGTTTCAAACCTTACAAGCTCTTTTCCAACTTGTAAACTAGTTTCTCCTTCCCTTTCACTGAGAAACCCTCCAGTTGCTACATGTATATTTCATCATCTAGATAGGGGTGCAACTTGGGTTGGATAACCCAAACCCAGCCTGATTTTTTACGGGTTTGGGCAACTATTTTTACAATTAGGGTTGGGCTTCAGTCAAAAAATCTCAACCCAAACTTAATTAGGGTTGGGCATGGGTTGAGGTGCCAACAACCTGAGCCCAACCCAAACTCGAATTGTAATATTATTTTTATACATATTTTTTATTTTAAATATATTATATATAATATTCAAACTATGATAACCTTTTTCTTTTCAACTTCGTTTATTTAAATCTTAATTTATTGTATGTTAACACTTTAGATAATTAATTTTCTAAATATTTGTTTGTAATTTTTTAAAAATTTGCATTAAGTTCATAATTTTTTGTGTTTAGGAGTAATCTAATATGAAACTTATTAAAGATCATTTAAATTTTCAATGTGAAGATTAGTGATATAGATAACCCGAATCAACCCGACTCTTTAACCCGAAATCTCAACCTGAGTTTAAAAATTTAAGGATAGGTTAGGGTAGGGTTGAGTAGTTAGGGTTGGAAGTCGGGTTAGGGTTGAAGATTTTATATGTAGGGTTGAGCCAGAGTTGTACCTCTAACCCGCCCAACCTACCCGAGTTGCAGCCTTACCTCTAGGTCACCATGGTGGAAAACAATTTTCACATTTATTTGCTTAAGGTGCAAATTGTTGCAACAATACTCAGAACTGACCGAATGGAAGTCCATTTCACAACCAGTTGGTGGGAATAAGACAAGACTAATCAAGAATGAGAAAAAAAATCAGCCAAGAAAAGAACAAATACATAAGAACACACAAGATTTATGTCGTTCGGCACAATTCGGCCTACGTCCATAGAGTTGCAGGAATTTTTCACTATAATGGAGAAACGACATAACTGTGCTTTACAATCACCAATCACACTCTCTATGTGTATCTCTCACCCTATTTACAAGAGTCACCATAAAGTAGAGGGGTTTATGATAATATTTATATGCCCAAACCCCTAGGGCAACAAACAAGTGGAGAAAATACCAAAATAGCCCAAAAGAGTCGGATAAAATAAACTTTGATCGATAACTTCCACAACTTAGATTGATATAAAAAACTACCTCTTCAATTGAAACTCTTTGTGATCAAAAGGCTTGTGATTTCAAATTGTGATCTATCAAATCTTTCGATTGAAGTGATCCAAAAAATCAGTATTCTCATGTCTCCACATAACCCAACAACATTTTTCCTTAATTATTGTTTTAAATGCACATCTAAGCTATTCAATAATTGTACCCACATTCACATATCAGAGGAAAGTCTCTTTTCAACTTATATTAATCTCTCTATTCCTTGTGAAAAAGTAATCTGTTCCCACAAAAAACAAATCTCTTGAGGGTTTATAAAAGTAAGGCAGGAGTAGCAAAAATGAATCATGATTATGCAGTTTGTAAAAGTAAGGCAAAAGTAGCAAAAATGAATCATGATTATGCATTTTGTAAAGGGGTGATCGAAGAGGGTTATTTAAGTCATTTCACTTCAACTATATTTTTTTATATTATAGTATTATTTATATAATAAGGGTATACATGACTTTCCGTATGTCAATTTGACGTTGGTGTAATAAAAACCAACAAATAACAAATAATGTATATTGAGGTCTAATTATTTTAACATCATCTATGTAGACTAATATAAGTATTTTTTTTTAAATGTGCTTGGGAATATAAAATCGAGTTGCTGAAAATATTTTTATCTTGGAAAAGACAGAAGTTCTTCGTTAAGATTGTAAAAAATTACGATCTGACATAGAGTTCATTTTGTTCTGAATATACCAAAATGATCAAAAATTAATAATTCATGTTATTAGATAAAGCATATATATATATATATATATATATGTATATATTGGTAATATTTACATTCATTAACAAATTTGCACTAGCTCGGCTAATAGATCCTCTTTGGTATATCCAGCAAAAACAAAAAATAAAAAATAAAAAATAAAAAATACTTAATTAATGGGAAGCCTAGTGAAGGCCAGATCATTGTTAATTAAAATAGATAAGAAGTTTCCAATAATCCTCACCAAATCCATAATTAAAGCCTTTAAGTTTTGTACTATTGAATTGTCTTGTATAATTGTAGACAATTGACTGGGGAATATGCATTGTATTTCACCATCTAATGGTCATAGGGATGAACTGTTGATTCAACGATTTAATAAAGGAAATATATATATATATATATATATATATATATATATATATATATATATATGAAAAAAGAGAATAAAAAAATAAAGAGAGAGAAACACAGTTTGATTATAGTGTTCACTTCCTCCTCCAATAGGATTCATTTAATTTGATTATGGGAGAAAAAGAAAATGTTAAAGGAAAATAATTATGGCAACTGCTAGTCACAAACAAAATTACAAAATCATAGTAGACAACTATGAACACATAATACATTGTAGGGAAAAAATCGTCTAGTTAGTTATGTTGAGATATGTGAGTTCGTTAAATCGAAAGTGGGCCAGCTCCAAGAGAGATTAGACCCATTAACAGTGAAAAGCAAACCAGGCCTCTAGATCAGCCCAATGTGGTGAGAGTGGCTCAAGCTACTTGAGTCCAGTCCAAGGGACCCATAGAGGAGGAAGGTTTGCCCAGTCCAACAAGGAATCCGAATCCTATTAGAAATTTAATAAACTTGGGAGAAAAGAAAGCTGTAAATAAAGAAATTCAAATTTCAAAATAGAAATACTACCTGAGGAGGGCTTTCACAGATCTCTGGTGAAAAGTGCTCCAAGTAATATGGGAGAACTAAATTTCTGGGCTCAGAAGTACCGAAGAATAGAAGAGGATAAAATCACTAGAAAGTAACGATCAACTTTAATCATTGTGGTGCAACAGACGCAAAAAGCCAAAGGGAAGATCACTCCATTAAAAATGTCCCTAACTAGGCTCTATCAGGGGAACAAGAACAAATGGATTTTTCACCTTTACCCAGTTATCAGACAACCATTGGAGTAGAGAGATAAAAATAAACATTGTGCTTTCTATAGTGACTTTGGCCACATAACTAATGAATGCAGAAGTTTAAGGCAGCAAGTGGAGGTTTTGATTGCCAAAGAAAGCTTATCGGAGTATATCCTTCATAGGGAACAAGCCAAATCACCCGATCAGTCTCAACAGAAGCCGAACAGATAGTAGAATCCCACTCTCATTTGGAGATAAACGTCATCCATGGTCGACCGACATCAGATCGAGAAAGTGAAGTAAAGAGGCGATCGCACCTAAGAAATGCCCAAAAAATGTAGTAGATCAGTGAGGTTCATTCAGTGTATAATTGGTCTGCCAAAGTATCAATCATCTTCACAAATGAAGACATGAACATGATCCAAGTACCCTATGAAGATCCGTTGGTGATTAGTCTCATCATATCCAATTGTGAAATAAAAAAGGCCTTAGTTGATACAGGAAGCAACACAAATGTTCTAACTCTATGGACTTTTCAACAGATGGGCCGAGAGGCAGAATGTAGAGATCCAAACTTTTCTTTTATTTAAGTATTCATTTATTTTTTGAAATAGGGTTTTAAATGATTAAAAATGTGTTTTAAATGTAAAATACATGTTTGGGGACTTGTAGGAAGGTCTGGGGAAGTTTTGAGAGCGTTTGGTAAAAGTTAACTTTTTCGGGTTCGATGGGCCTGAGCGCAGGTCCCGTGGGCCTAGAAAATTAGAAAGTGTCAGAATGACACCAAATTCGGAGGGTAGCTTAAATAAAATATTTAACGCACTATAGAGTCAATTTTGAGTCAATCGGAGTTACCAAAATTGAAAATAGAGCTCGAGAAGGTTTAGTAAAAAGCTAGTGGCATTTTTTTAAATAGATGAGCTAGGTCTATAGATAGCAAAGTAGTGAATTTCACAACTCAATTCTTATTCTAATCCGCCACATAGAGAGAGTAATATATATCTATATATGCCAATATCATCTTCTTCCATTCTCCATTAATTTTGAGAGGCTTGGGGCGATAGTTAAAAGACACCGAAGAAGAAGAAGTTGGTTTACGCATTGAGGGTTCGGGTTTGATCCATTCAGAATTGAATTCGGAGAAAGTTAATTTTTGGGTGAAATCAAGGGATAGCTTAAGACTATAGCTATTAAGGTAGGGGCGTTTGTTGTGTCTTTTATTTCAAGTTAAATTTCATGTTTTAAACATAAAATTGATGATTTTATGTTATATATGATTATATGAGATTTTGGGATGAAATTATTGAATTAAATTGATGTATGTATGTTTATCTTGATTAGAAATTATTGATATGTGATATTGAATGCTTGAATTGTTTGTATGTGCAAAATGGGACATGTATTGCATATATCGAATTTTGGGAATTTATTGATAACCTAATTTTGGGGATTGAATTTATACATGTGTCTATATATGAATTCTTGCATGACATACTAGAATGAACATAGGATATAAATTGGGTGCAATGCATTGAGACGTGTGAATGTATGTGCAAAACGTTATATGATTTGTGTGTGGGGGGAGGGTGTTATCCCGGAGTGGCTTATGACAAAGTAGATGGGGAACAAATCCCTGGGGGTTGAAAGACCTCGAACTTGCGCAAGAAGGTTGGTTACTGGTGGATTAGTAGCCCTAAAATAACTAGGATTTGGGATATGGGGCTTCAGCACGTATCCGAATTGTGTGTGTGAGTGTGATTCTAATTTCGAGAGTGTTTTGAGCTATGAAGCACGGATACTTCCCTGGAGGTCCCGTGACAGTATCGGATACTTATCTGGTACGAATACGGCCGGACATGTATCAGATACTCCTGGAAAGTATCCAGTTTTTTTAAACAATTTTTTTATTTTTGGATACGTTTTGGATACGCCAGGATACTTGGGGATACGTGGTGGATACTTCTCGGATACATTTGGGCAAACTTGTAATTTTTTTTATTATTTTATTTTATAAAAAAGATGGTGGCAATATTGTAATATTAAAAAGCTTAGTTAAAAGGTGGAGCTTAATTTATAATAAATCAAAAGATCTTTAATTTTTAAAAAAAAAAGATCTTTAAGTTAAAACTTAATTTGTGTTCTATTAATTTTTTTGTATAATATATATATATATATATATATATATATATATATATTTGTCGTATTCTGCCATACCTGTATCCTATTTTTTTGAGATTTTCCGTATTGCCGTATCCGTATCCGTGCTTCATAGGTTTTGAGTCTTAAGTATAACAATGTGACTTGTGTGGATTTTGTTTATTAGTTCGGTTATGTCATATGTTATAGATATGATGAATTGTGCAATAAAGCATGTTTGTTAGTATTGTGGTTGTCAAACATTTTTGATGTATATGTCATGTGAATAAAGATTTCGATTTTTGACTAGAATGCTAGAAGGCATGACTCATAACTATGCTATGCATGTTGAATTATATTTATGCAATAATATGAAATTTGGACTTCAATGGATTGCACAACGTATTACTTTGAGCCGTTGAACATACTTATCCCCCTACATTAACATTTTCAGGACATGGCAAGGAGGTGGTTGATGGTGAGCAACTATGAGTTGGAGTTAGAGTTATAGAACTCTCCTTTTGGATCATTTTTGTTTTTGTGCACGTCCGGGATGTGGAAATAGTGCATTTTGAAATATGTATGGGGACTTAAGTTTTGAAATGTTTCTTATAGGCGTATGTGCCTTGAATTACGGATTTATGCTCCATGTATTCAATTTAAACATGTTTATGATTCAAAGGTTAATGGTGTGAGATGTATGATGTCTTAACGCTTCATTTATGATCGGAATATTGTTTGGGTGATTCTAGGGTGTTAGAATGAAAATGGACCAAGTATAAAAAAATGTGTAGTTGCAGGATTTCTGCAAAGAGAGAATTTCAAATTGTGCAAAATCCCCATTTCGCATGATAGAAATTCTTCAATTGTATAAAGTGGGGTGTTCAATTGTGCAAAAAATTATAGAGTTTTCGAGCGTCAAAAGTCCCGAGAGTTAAAAATTTTAGATAGTACTTTGTTTGGTCAAAATTTTCGATCGTGCAAAATGAGTATTTCAATCGTGCAAACCAGGCATTTCGATTATGCGGAAGTACCTTTTCAATTGTGTGAAATAGGCAGTCCACAACTGCTTTGAGAATAAGAATGAGATTGGTTATGTGTGTGTTTGTGTGTGTGTGTGATCATGTGTGGATCCACTAAGATGAGTATTGTATAATTGTGCATATGTAATAACATATATGTGATGACTTTTTGTGATCTTGATATGAGGTGATGACATGTGATTTAATCACCCTTGGTTTCCAGGAGTCAGAAATTGGGGTGTGACAAACATGGTATCAAAGTATGTTAGAGACGACACGTGGTACAGAGCGAATGGTTCACCTCCACTTTCTATATCGATTTTGGTATCAAAAAGTGGGGCATGACAGACTTAGTATCAAAGCTTAACCGGATTTGAATACCTGAGGATGAAGGTTAAAGGTTGAATGTCAGTATTAAGATGGAACACCTAAGGACGTAGGGTAAAGGTTGGGTTTAGGTAACTGTTTTGTGTTATGTTTCCAAATACGTGTTAAGTGCAATAACATGATTTTATATGTGAGTAGAATTGATTAATTGATATATGCATATGATTAATATTCCTTGAAAATGTTTATTAGAATCATGCCACCAAGAAGAGAATGAGATAAGGGTGCGAACCCTGTTCCACCACCATTAATAGACGGAGCACAGTTAGTCCGAGAGATGACCACTTCCATTCAATTGTTGGCTTGGACGACCAATGAAGGTCCACTAAATCAGGCACAGGAGGTGGGAATGGGGCAATGAAAGCTCTAGAAATGTTCACGAAGATGAACCCTCCTATGTTTGATGGGAGATCGGATCCTATGGTTGTAGAAGATTGGCTTGAATAGATATCCAAAGCATTCGATGTACTAAGGATAGTTGAGGATGTCAATGATTCCTATTCAATTAACTGGGGGCAGTGAACTTGTGGTGAAAGTCCATGACTCATACTCATAAAGTGAGGGACATGGAGTGGGAAATTTTCAGATGGTTTTTCTTTGAGAAGTATTTTTCGAATATTGTAAAGGAAGTGAAACAGGAGGAGTTCATACACTTGATTCAGGGAGGAATGAGCGTAATGGACTATGAGAACAAGTTTACTAAATTGTCTTGATTCGCTCCAGAGATAATAACGAACAAACAAACAAAGGCAAGGAGATTCATGAAAGGACTCCGATTTAAGCTAAGGACTAAGGTCGCTATCTTGGATTTGCGGAGCTATGCGGAGGTGGTGAGGCAGACATTGTTAGTGGAGGTGGATGACAATGACATTCAGAGGATACGGGACTTGAGGAGTTAGTCTCAAAGTGTGGTCTCTCATTTGGAAACAAATCCAAAGAAAAAGCATAAGGGTGGTAGTACAGACACTCGGGGACCACAGCAAACTCAGTCATTCTCTATAGTGTATATGCCTACTAGGTTCTTTAAGAACAAGGTGAAATGCTACAAGTGTCAGTAATTGGGGCATTACAAGTTAGAATGCCCACAACTGTAACCTACACCTGAAGGGGATTCAGGGAAGTGCTATAGGTGTGGACAGGCAGGTCATATGGTGAGGAATTGTCCATAGAAGAAGAGACCATATGGTGTTGCGGGGTCACAACAGCATTATTCACTATTTTTGGGGCACAATCAGAATTAAGAGTTCCTTAGCTACCACAGCTGACACAATCTATTCAGAGTTAGCAACCGGGGAGGGGAGTGACTCCTACTGGCTCTACATAGCAGTCCGGCCATCAGGGGAGTGGTCAGGCAGGATGGGGTATACAGGGTTGTGCCTATGCTATTATTCCAACTAACACTTCAGCGGGTCCTTCAGTAGTGAGAGGTATCTTTCTTGTATCTAGCTCATGGGCTAGAGTTTTAATTGATTCAGGTGCATCACATTCCTTTATATCAACTCCTTTTGCATCTACTTTGGGGTTAGAAATGTCAACCTTGGATAAAGCCTTATGTATTGATACTCCAGTTGGGGGTAGAGTGACCCTGGATATAATGTGTTGGGCATGAGATAGAGATAGCAAATCAACCATTGGTGTTTGATTTTGTTCTCTTAGAGATGACGAGCTTTAATGTCATTCTTGGAATGGATTAGATATCTGCATTTAGGGCCAATATAGATTGCTACCGAGGAAGAGTGTCGGTGTGTACACCCGAAGAAGATTTCTTTTGCTTTGTAGGAGAACAGAGTGAATTTTATCCTTCGTCATTCTATGGATTGTGGGATCGAAGTGATTATGGCTTTTTCCTAGCTAGCCTTGTGACTGAAGAAGAAGGGGAAAACTTTGAGAATTTTTCTAAAGTGGTTTGTGATTTTGAGGATGTATTTTCAGAGGATTTGATGGAATTACCTCTTAAACGGGATATTAAATTTGTTATTGATGTCATACACGGTACAACGCCCATTTCTATGGCACTGTATCGTATGGCACTGGCAAAGTTGAAAGTGTTGAAAGAGAAATTAGAGGACTTGAGGATGAAAGGTTTTATACGTCCTAGTGTTTCACCTTGTAGGGCACCAGTCCTGTTTGCTAAGAAAAAGGATGGGCCACTACGGTTATGTATTGACTACCGGAAGCTAAATCGTGCGACGATCAGAACAAATATCATTTGCCAAGGATAGATGATTTGTTTGATCAACTTAAGGGAGCTAAGTGTTTCTCTAAGATTGATTTGAGGTCGGGGTACTATTAATTAAGAGTCAAGGAGGAAGATGTTTCTAAGATGGCTTTCTGTACACGGTATGGTCATTACGAGTTCCTTGTGATGTTGTTTGGATTAACAAATGTACCGACGACATTTATGGCCTTAATGAACCGTGTGTTTAGTGCATTACTTGACAGTTATGTCATAGTGTTCGTTAATGATAGTCTTATGTATTCTTCATTAAGGGAGGAACATGAGAACCACTTGAGGACAGTGTTACAAATTCTAAGGGAGAATCAAATATATGCCAAGTATGAGAAATGCGAGTTTTGGCTACCGAAAGTGAATTTTCTCGAACATATTGTTTCAAGAGGAGGAGTTTATGTGGATCCTTCCAAAATTGAGACCGTGATAGATTGGGAACGTCCAAAGAATGTGTTTGAAATTCAGAGCTTCTTGGGGTTAGCCGGTTATTATCAGAGGTTTGTGGAGGATTTCTCTTGTCATATGGTGAGGAATTGTCCATAGAAGAAGAGACCATATGGTGTTGCGGGGTCACAACAGCATTATTCACTACTTTTGGGGCACAATCAGAATTAAGAGTTCCTTAGCTACCACAGCTGACACAATCTATTCAGAGTTAGCAACCGGGGAGGGGAGTGACTCCTACTGGCTCTACATAGCAGTCCGGCCATCAGGGGAGTGGTCAGGCAGGATGGGGTATACAGGGTTGTGCCTATGCTATTATTCCAACTAACACTTCAGCGGGTCCTTCAGTAGTGAGAGGTATCTTTCTTGTATCTAGCTCATGGGCTAGAGTTTTAATTGATTCAGGTGCATCACATTCCTTTATATCAACTCCTTTTGCATCTACTTTGGGGTTAGAAATGTCAACCTTGGATAAAGCCTTATGTATTGATACTCCAGTTGGGGGTAGAGTGACCCTGGATATAATGTGTTGGGCATGAGATAGAGATAGCAAATCAACCATTGGTGTTTGATTTTGTTCTCTTAGAGATGACGAGCTTTAATGTCATTCTTGGAATGGATTAGATATCTGCATTTAGGGCCAATATAGATTGCTACCGAGGAAGAGTGTCGGTGTGTACACCCGAAGAAGATTTCTTTTGCTTTGTAGGAGAACAGAGTGAATTTTATCCTTCGTCATTCTATGGATTGTGGGATCGAAGTGATTATGGCTTTTTCCTAGCTAGCCTTGTGACTGAAGAAGAAGGGGAAAACTTTGAGAATTTTTCTAAAGTGGTTTGTGATTTTGAGGATGTATTTTCAGAGGATTTGATGGAATTACCTCTTAAACGGGATATTAAATTTGTTATTGACGTCATACACGGTACAACGCCCATTTCTATGGCACTGTATCGTATGGCACTGGCAAAGTTGAAAGTGTTGAAAGAGAAATTAGAGGACTTGAGGATGAAAGGTTTTATACGTCCTAGTGTTTCACCTTGTAGGGCACCAGTCCTGTTTGCTAAGAAAAAGGATGGGCCACTACGGTTATGTATTGACTACCGGAAGCTAAATCGTGCGACGATCAGAACAAATATCATTTGCCAAGGATAGATGATTTGTTTGATCAACTTAAGGGAGCTAAGTGTTTCTCTAAGATTGATTTGAGGTCGGGGTACTATTAATTAAGAGTCAAGGAGGAAGATGTTTCTAAGATGGCTTTCTGTACACGGTATGGTCATTACGAGTTCCTTGTGATGTTGTTTGGATTAACAAATGTACCGACGACATTTATGGCCTTAATGAACCGTGTGTTTAGTGCATTACTTGACAGTTATGTCATAGTGTTCGTTAATGATAGTCTTATGTATTCTTCATTAAGGGAGGAACATGAGAACCACTTGAGGACAGTGTTACAAATTCTAAGGGAGAATCAAATATATGCCAAGTATGAGAAATGCGAGTTTTGGCTACCGAAAGTGAATTTTCTCGAACATATTGTTTCAAGAGGAGGAGTTTATGTGGATCCTTCCAAAATTGAGACCGTGATAGATTGGGAACGTCCAAAGAATGTGTTTGAAATTCAGAGCTTCTTGGGGTTAGCCGGTTATTATCAGAGGTTTGTGGAGGATTTCTCTTGTCATATGGTGAGGAATTGTCCATAGAAGAAGAGACCATATGGTGTTGCGGGGTCACAACAGCATTATTCACTACTTTTGGGGCACAATCAGAATTAAGAGTTCCTTAGCTACCACAGCTGACACAATCTATTCAGAGTTAGCAACCGGGGAGGGGAGTGACTCCTACTGGCTCTACATAGCAGTCCGGCCATCAGGGGAGTGGTCAGGCAGGATGGGGTATACAGGGTTGTGCCTATGCTATTATTCCAACTAACACTTCAGCGGGTCCTTCAGTAGTGAGAGGTATCTTTCTTGTATCTAGCTCATGGGCTAGAGTTTTAATTGATTCAGGTGCATCACATTCCTTTATATCAACTCCTTTTGCATCTACTTTGGGGTTAGAAATGTCAACCTTGGATAAAGCCTTATGTATTGATACTCCAGTTGGGGGTAGAGTGACCCTGGATATAATGTGTTGGGCATGAGATAGAGATAGCAAATCAACCATTGGTGTTTGATTTTGTTCTCTTAGAGATGACGAGCTTTAATGTCATTCTTGGAATGGATTAGATATCTGCATTTAGGGCCAATATAGATTGCTACCGAGGAAGAGTGTCGGTGTGTACACCCGAAGAAGATTTCTTTTGCTTTGTAGGAGAACAGAGTGAATTTTATCCTTCGTCATTCTATGGATTGTGGGATCGAAGTGATTATGGCTTTTTCCTAGCTAGCCTTGTGACTGAAGAAGAAGGGGAAAACTTTGAGAATTTTTCTAAAGTGGTTTGTGATTTTGAGGATGTATTTTCAGAGGATTTGATGGAATTACCTCTTAAACGGGATATTAAATTTGTTATTGACGTCATACACGGTACAACGCCCATTTCTATGGCACTGTATCGTATGGCACTGGCAAAGTTGAAAGTGTTGAAAGAGAAATTAGAGGACTTGAGGATGAAAGGTTTTATACGTCCTAGTGTTTCACCTTGTAGGGCACCAGTCCTGTTTGCTAAGAAAAAGGATGGGCCACTACGGTTATGTATTGACTACCGGAAGCTAAATCGTGCGACGATCAGAACAAATATCATTTGCCAAGGATAGATGATTTGTTTGATCAACTTAAGGGAGCTAAGTGTTTCTCTAAGATTGATTTGAGGTCGGGGTACTATTAATTAAGAGTCAAGGAGGAAGATGTTTCTAAGATGGCTTTCTGTACACGGTATGGTCATTACGAGTTCCTTGTGATGTTGTTTGGATTAACAAATGTACCGACGACATTTATGGCCTTAATGAACCGTGTGTTTAATGCATTACTTGACAGTTATGTCATAGTGTTCGTTAATGATAGTCTTATGTATTCTTCATTAAGGGAGGAACATGAGAACCACTTGAGGACAGTGTTACAAATTCTAAGGGAGAATCAAATATATGCCAAGTATGAGAAATGCGAGTTTTGGCTACCGAAAGTGAATTTTCTCGAACATATTGTTTCAAGAGGAGGAGTTTATGTGGATCCTTCCAAAATTGAGACCGTGATAGATTGGGAACGTCCAAAGAATGTGTTTGAAATTCAGAGCTTCTTGGGGTTAGCCGGTTATTATCAGAGGTTTGTGGAGGATTTCTCTTGTCATATGGTGAGGAATTGTCCATAGAAGAAGAGACCATATGGTGTTGCGGGGTCACAACAGCATTATTCACTACTTTTGGGGCACAATCAGAATTAAGAGTTCCTTAGCTACCACAGCTGACACAATCTATTCAGAGTTAGCAACCGGGGAGGGGAGTGACTCCTACTGGCTCTACATAGCAGTCCGGCCATCAGGGGAGTGGTCAGGCAGGATGGGGTATACAGGGTTGTGCCTATGCTATTATTCCAACTAACACTTCAGCGGGTCCTTCAGTAGTGAGAGGTATCTTTCTTGTATCTAGCTCATGGGCTAGAGTTTTAATTGATTCAGGTGCATCACATTCCTTTATATCAACTCCTTTTGCATCTACTTTGGGGTTAGAAATGTCAACCTTGGATAAAGCCTTATGTATTGATACTCCAGTTGGGGGTAGAGTGACCCTGGATATAATGTGTTGGGCATGAGATAGAGATAGCAAATCAACCATTGGTGTTTGATTTTGTTCTCTTAGAGATGACGAGCTTTAATGTCATTCTTGGAATGGATTAGATATCTGCATTTAGGGCCAATATAGATTGCTACCGAGGAAGAGTGTCGGTGTGTACACCCGAAGAAGATTTCTTTTGCTTTGTAGGAGAACAGAGTGAATTTTATCCTTCGTCATTCTATGGATTGTGGGATCGAAGTGATTATGGCTTTTTCCTAGCTAGCCTTGTGACTGAAGAAGAAGGGGAAAACTTTGAGAATTTTTCTAAAGTGGTTTGTGATTTTGAGGATGTATTTTCAGAGGATTTGATGGAATTACCTCTTAAACGGGATATTAAATTTGTTATTGACGTCATACACGGTACAACGCCCATTTCTATGGCACTGTATCGTATGGCACTGGCAAAGTTGAAAGTGTTGAAAGAGAAATTAGAGGACTTGAGGATGAAAGGTTTTATACGTCCTAGTGTTTCACCTTGTAGGGCACCAGTCCTGTTTGCTAAGAAAAAGGATGGGCCACTACGGTTATGTATTGACTACCGGAAGCTAAATCGTGCGACGATCAGAACAAATATCATTTGCCAAGGATAGATGATTTGTTTGATCAACTTAAGGGAGCTAAGTGTTTCTCTAAGATTGATTTGAGGTCGGGGTACTATTAATTAAGAGTCAAGGAGGAAGATGTTTCTAAGATGGCTTTCTGTACACGGTATGGTCATTACGAGTTCCTTGTGATGTTGTTTGGATTAACAAATGTACCGACGACATTTATGGCCTTAATGAACCGTGTGTTTAGTGCATTACTTGACAGTTATGTCATAGTGTTCGTTAATGATAGTCTTATGTATTCTTCATTAAGGGAGGAACATGAGAACCACTTGAGGACAGTGTTACAAATTCTAAGGGAGAATCAAATATATGCCAAGTATGAGAAATGCGAGTTTTGGCTACCGAAAGTGAATTTTCTCGAACATATTGTTTCAAGAGGAGGAGTTTATGTGGATCCTTCCAAAATTGAGACCGTGATAGATTGGGAACGTCCAAAGAATGTGTTTGAAATTCAGAGCTTCTTGGGGTTAGCCGGTTATTATCAGAGGTTTGTGGAGGATTTCTCTTGTCATATGGTGAGGAATTGTCCATAGAAGAAGAGACCATATGGTGTTGCGGGGTCACAACAGCATTATTCACTACTTTTGGGGCACAATCAGAATTAAGAGTTCCTTAGCTACCACAGCTGACACAATCTATTCAGAGTTAGCAACCGGGGAGGGGAGTGACTCCTACTGGCTCTACATAGCAGTCCGGCCATCAGGGGAGTGGTCAGGCAGGATGGGGTATACAGGGTTGTGCCTATGCTATTATTCCAACTAACACTTCAGCGGGTCCTTCAGTAGTGAGAGGTATCTTTCTTGTATCTAGCTCATGGGCTAGAGTTTTAATTGATTCAGGTGCATCACATTCCTTTATATCAACTCCTTTTGCATCTACTTTGGGGTTAGAAATGTCAACCTTGGATAAAGCCTTATGTATTGATACTCCAGTTGGGGGTAGAGTGACCCTGGATATAATGTGTTGGGCATGAGATAGAGATAGCAAATCAACCATTGGTGTTTGATTTTGTTCTCTTAGAGATGACGAGCTTTAATGTCATTCTTGGAATGGATTAGATATCTGCATTTAGGGCCAATATAGATTGCTACCGAGGAAGAGTGTCGGTGTGTACACCCGAAGAAGATTTCTTTTGCTTTGTAGGAGAACAGAGTGAATTTTATCCTTCGTCATTCTATGGATTGTGGGATCGAAGTGATTATGGCTTTTTCCTAGCTAGCCTTGTGACTGAAGAAGAAGGGGAAAACTTTGAGAATTTTTCTAAAGTGGTTTGTGATTTTGAGGATGTATTTTCAGAGGATTTGATGGAATTACCTCTTAAACGGGATATTAAATTTGTTATTGACGTCATACACGGTACAACGCCCATTTCTATGGCACTGTATCGTATGGCACTGGCAAAGTTGAAAGTGTTGAAAGAGAAATTAGAGGACTTGAGGATGAAAGGTTTTATACGTCCTAGTGTTTCACCTTGTAGGGCACCAGTCCTGTTTGCTAAGAAAAAGGATGGGCCACTACGGTTATGTATTGACTACCGGAAGCTAAATCGTGCGACGATCAGAACAAATATCATTTGCCAAGGATAGATGATTTGTTTGATCAACTTAAGGGAGCTAAGTGTTTCTCTAAGATTGATTTGAGGTCGGGGTACTATTAATTAAGAGTCAAGGAGGAAGATGTTTCTAAGATGGCTTTCTGTACACGGTATGGTCATTACGAGTTCCTTGTGATGTTGTTTGGATTAACAAATGTACCGACGACATTTATGGCCTTAATGAACCGTGTGTTTAATGCATTACTTGACAGTTATGTCATAGTGTTCGTTAATGATAGTCTTATGTATTCTTCATTAAGGGAGGAACATGAGAACCACTTAAGGACAGTGTTACAAATTCTAAGGGAGAATCAAATATATGCCAAGTATGAGAAATGCGAGTTTTGGCTACCGAAAGTGAATTTTCTCGAACATATTGTTTCAAGAGGAGGAGTTTATGTGGATCCTTCCAAAATTGAGACCGTGATAGATTGGGAACGTCCAAAGAATGTGTTTGAAATTCAGAGCTTCTTGGGGTTAGCCGGTTATTATCAGAGGTTTGTGGAGGATTTCTCTTGTCATATGGTGAGGAATTGTCCATAGAAGAAGAGACCATATGGTGTTGCGGGGTCACAACAGCATTATTCACTACTTTTGGGGCACAATCAGAATTAAGAGTTCCTTAGCTACCACAGCTGACACAATCTATTCAGAGTTAGCAACCGGGGAGGGGAGTGACTCCTACTGGCTCTACATAGCAGTCCGGCCATCAGGGGAGTGGTCAGGCAGGATGGGGTATACAGGGTTGTGCCTATGCTATTATTCCAACTAACACTTCAGCGGGTCCTTCAGTAGTGAGAGGTATCTTTCTTGTATCTAGCTCATGGGCTAGAGTTTTAATTGATTCAGGTGCATCACATTCCTTTATATCAACTCCTTTTGCATCTACTTTGGGGTTAGAAATGTCAACCTTGGATAAAGCCTTATGTATTGATACTCCAGTTGGGGGTAGAGTGACCCTGGATATAATGTGTTGGGCATGAGATAGAGATAGCAAATCAACCATTGGTGTTTGATTTTGTTCTCTTAGAGATGACGAGCTTTAATGTCATTCTTGGAATGGATTAGATATCTGCATTTAGGGCCAATATAGATTGCTACCGAGGAAGAGTGTCGGTGTGTACACCCGAAGAAGATTTCTTTTGCTTTGTAGGAGAACAGAGTGAATTTTATCCTTCGTCATTCTATGGATTGTGGGATCGAAGTGATTATGGCTTTTTCCTAGCTAGCCTTGTGACTGAAGAAGAAGGGGAAAACTTTGAGAATTTTTCTAAAGTGGTTTGTGATTTTGAGGATGTATTTTCAGAGGATTTGATGGAATTACCTCTTAAACGGGATATTAAATTTGTTATTGACGTCATACACGGTACAACGCCCATTTCTATGGCACTGTATCGTATGGCACTGGCAAAGTTGAAAGTGTTGAAAGAGAAATTAGAGGACTTGAGGATGAAAGGTTTTATACGTCCTAGTGTTTCACCTTGTAGGGCACCAGTCCTGTTTGCTAAGAAAAAGGATGGGCCACTACGGTTATGTATTGACTACCGGAAGCTAAATCGTGCGACGATCAGAACAAATATCATTTGCTATTCACAATCGGATTTTAGGGGGTGAAATTGTAGAAGGAGGTTCTTTGCATACGGATGGAAGTTTGTGGTTCAAAGGGAAGATGTATGTACCTATCTTGTGTAGGGAAGGTATCTTTTGAGAATTCCATTGTTTTAGACTTGAGGTACATCCCGGTGGGAAAAAAAATGTATCACAATCTGAGGTGGCAATATTGCTAGAAGGGAATAAAAAAGGATGTGGCTCATTTTGTGGCTAAGTGTCTTACTTGCCAACAAGTTAAGGCCGAACATCAAAGACCGGCTGGTTTGTTGCAACCACTACCAGTGGCGGAATGGAAGTGGGAGCATATCACCACGGATTTCATGACGGGGCTTCTGAGGTTATAAAAAGGACATGATGTCGTGTGGTTCATAGTCGATAGGTTAACTAAGATAGCTCATTTGCTGCCTATTCGGATCCCAGATGGTGCAGAGAATCTTAGTAAGCTATATGTGGAGCAAATTATGAAGCTTCATGGTGTTCCGGTGTTATTGTCTCAGACAGAGATTCTTGGTTTACTTCACGATTTTGGCAGGATTTTCAACTAGCCTTCGATACGGGGTTACACTTTAGTATAACTTTTCATCCTCAGACTAATGGTCAGTTGGAGCGTACCATTTAGACATTAGAAGATAGGTTGAGAGTTGGTATTCTGGATTTCAGAGGAAATTTGGAGGACCATTTGCATTGGTGGAGTTTGCCTACAACAGTAGCTACCAATCTAGCATTGAGATGGCTCCTTTTGAGGCATTGTATGGTAGGCCGTGTAGGTCACCAATTTGTTGGAGTGAGGTGGGGGAGACAGTTGTCTTAGGACTGGATATAGTCCATGAAATTACAAAAAAGATCAAGTTGATTCGGTAAGGGTTGATCATGGCACAAAATAGACAGAAAAGCTATGCCAAAGGAAGAAGGAGACCTTTGTCATTTGAGGTGGGAGACCATGTATTTCTCAAGGTTTCTTCATGCAAGAGGATGATGAGATTTGGGAAGAGTGGCAAGTTTTTGAGATTTTGGAGTGAGCGGGTGAAGTTACCTATCGGTTAGCTTTGCTACCGCAATTGGAAGGACTTCACAATGTCTTTCATATCTCCATGTTAAGGAAATATGAAATGGATCCATCACATGCTTTAAGTTGGACAGACGTTAAGGTTGGAGAAGATGTCTCGTATGAGGAGCGATCGATGGAAATTCTTGACACTAGAGATCAAGTGTTGAGGGGCAAGACCATTCCATTGGCCAGAGTTTTGTGGAGGCACCACAAATTAGAAGAGGCCACTTGGGAATGAGAGCAAGAAGTTCGCACCAAGTATCCAGATTGGTTTATTTCACAAGGTATGTCCGATTTCGGGGACGAAATCTCCTAAGGTGGGGAGGTTGTAGAGATCCGAACTTCTCTTTCATTTAAGTATTCATTTATTTTATGAAATAGGGTTTTAAATGATTAAAAATGTGTTTTAAATATAAAATACAAGTTTGGAGACTTGTATGAAGGTTCAAAAAAGTTTTGGGAGTATTTGGTAAAAGTTGACTTTTTCGGGTTTAGTGGGCCTAGCGAGAGTCCCATTGGTCCAAAAAATCTGAAAGTGTTGGAATGGCACCAAATTTCGAGGGTAGCTTAAATAAAATATTTAACGCAATATAGAGTCAATTTTGAGTCAATCGGTGTTACCGAAATTGAAAACGGAGCTCGGGAATGTTTAGTGAAAAGCTTGTGGCATTTTTATAAATAGATAAACTAGGTCTATAAATAGCAAAGTAGAGAATTTACTAACTCAATTCTCATTCTTATCAGTAGCATAGAGAGAGTAATATATATCTATATATGACAATATCATCTTCTTCCATTCTTTATTAATTTTGAGAGGCTTTGAACGATAATTAAAAGGCGTCGAAAAAGAAGAAGTTGGTCTATGCGTTGAAGGCTCGAGTTTGATCCATCCAGAATTGTATTCAGAATAAGTTAATTTTTGGGTGAATGGAAGGGATAACTTGAGACTATAGCTATTGAGGTGGGGGGGGGGTGTTGTGTCTTGTCTTTCAAGTTAAATTTTATGTTTTAGGTATAAAATTGATGATTTCATGTTATATATGATTTTATGAGATTTTGGGGTGAAATTATTGAATTAAATTGATGTATATATATTTCTTTGGATTAGAAATGATTGGTATATGATATTGAATGCTTGAATTGTTTGTATGTGCAAAATAAGACATGTATTGCATATATAGGATTTTGGGAATTTATTAAAAACCTAATTTTGGGAGTTGAATGTATACATGTGTTTATATATATATTCTTGCATGACATACTAGAATGAACATAGGACATGAATTGAGTACAATGCATCGAGACGTGCGAATATATGTGCGAAACGTGATATGTTTTGTGTGGGGGGGGGGTGTTATCTCGGAAGTGGTCATGACAAAGTAGAAGGGAACATATCCCCGGGGGTTGAAAGATCTCGAACTTACACAAGAAGGTTGGTTACCGGTAGGTTAGTAGCCCTAAAATAACTAGGATATGGGATATAGGGCTTCGGCACGTATCCGGATTGTGTGTCTGAGTGTGATTCCAATTCCGAGAGCGTTTTGAGTTTTAAGTGTAATAATGTGACTTATGTGACTTGTGAGGATTTTGTTTAAGAGTTCGGTTATGTCATATGTTATAGATATGATGAATCCTGCAATGAAGCATGTTTGTTAATATTATGGTTGTCAAATATTTTTGATGTATATGCCATGTGAATGAAGGTTTCGACTTTTGACTAGAATGCTAGGAGGCATTACACGTAGCTAGGCTATGCATGTTGAATTACATTTATCCAATAATATGAAATGTGGACTTGAACGGATTGCACAACATATTACTTTGAGCTGGTTAACTTGCTCATCCCCCTATAATAACATTTTCAAGACATGGCAAGAAGGTGGTTGATGGTGAGCAACCATGAGTTAGACTTAGAGTTATAGAACTCTCCTTTTGGATCATTTTTGTTTTCCTACACGTCCGAGATGTGGACATAGTGCATTTTGAAATATGTATGGGGACTTAAGTTTTAAAATGTTGTTTGTATGTGTATGTGCCTCGAATTACGAATTTATGCTATATGTATTCAATTTAAGCATGTTTATGACTCAAAGGTTAATGGTGTGGGATGTATGATGTCTTAACGCTTCATTTATGATCGGAATGTTTTTTGGGTGATTCTAGGGTGTTAGAATGAAATTTGGACTGAAAATGGACCTAGTATAGAAAAGTGTGTAGTTGCACGATTTCTACAGAGAGGGAATTTTGATCGTGCGAAATCTCCATTTCGCATAATCGAAATTCTTCGATTGTGCAAAGTTATAGAGTGTTAAAAGTACTGAGAGTTGAAAATTTCTATAGTACTTCGTAAGTACTTCGTTTGATCAAAATTTTTGATCATGTGAAATGAGTATTTCGATTGTGCGAACCAGACATTTCGATTGTTTGAAAGTACCTTTTTAATTGTGTGAAATGGGCAGTCCACAGCTACTTTGAGAATAAGAATGAGATTGGTTATATGTGTGTGTGTGTGTGTGCGACCATGTGTGGACCCACTAAGATAAGTATCGTATAATTGTGCATATGTAATAACGTATATGTGATGATTTTTCCGCGATGTTGATATGAGGTGATGACGTGTAATTTAATCACTCTTGGTTTTCGGGAGTAAGAAATTGGAGCGTGACAAACATGATATCAAAGTTTGTTCGAGATGACACGTGGTACAGAGGTGAATGGTTCACATATACATTATATATCAATTTTGGTATCGAAAAATGGGGCATGACACAGAATGTCTTAAGCCAATAATTGAGTCTCAGTAACAGTGACAACAAGAACCTTGACATAATCTTTTGTAGTTGATTTCAACTTTTCTTACAATCTGATAATTGGAAAAAGTTGGATACACCACTTGCATGGAATCTCGTCAACACTTCACCAGTTAATGAGATATGTACCACCAAACGGAAGAGGTACGATTGATATCCTGGGGAACCAAGTGGCCGCAAAGAAGTGTTTCGCCCCTGCACTAAAAGGGAAGATGGTAGAAGACGGTCAGGTCAAATAGCAATCACAGAAATCTTTGTCAAACAACGTATTGGTAGAGCAAGAGAGGGACAAGCCAACTGAACAATCACTTGAATCGATCGAGATCCTGCCTGGGAAAGACCCCACAAGTCTTGGGACTTTTTTGAGTAAAGAAGAAAGGATGTAGCTAGTGAAATTGCTAAAAGAGAATGCAGATGTTTTCGCATGGGATCATGCGGATATGCCAAGAACCAATCCATCAATGGCATGTCATACACTTAATGTTAACCTAAACTGTCCACCTATTAAGCAGAGACAGAGACGATTCACTCTAGAAAGGAATCAAATCATAGCCATAGAGGTGGATCAACTTCTCCAGGCTGGATTTATCAAGAAAGTCCAATTTTTATATTAGCTTTCTAATGTGGTGGTAGTGCAAAAAAAGAAAGACAAATGGTGGGTCTGCATTGATTTCAGCAATTTAAATAAAGCTTACCCCAAAGACAGTTTTCCACTCTCAAAGATTGATCAAATGGTTGATGCCATAACTGGTTATGAACGACTGAGGTTCTTTGATACATACTCTAGATACAATCAAATTCTGATGGACCCTAAGGATGAAGAAAATACATCTTTTATCACCAAGAAGGGAATTTATTGCTATAAAGTAATGCTATTCGGATTGAAGAACGTTGGTGCAACTTATCAACGCCTAGTCAACAAGGTTTTCAAAAGGCTAATAGTCCAAACAGTTGAAGCATACAAAGATGACATGGTGGTAAAGAGTCTCAAAAAGGAAGATCACTCGAAGCATCTCTAGGAGGTTTTGACACACTACGGAACTACAACATGAAGTTGAACCCCTTTAAATATTTTTTTGGGGTTTCTTCATGGCAGTTTTTGGGGCATATCACTAACCAAATGGGAATAGGAGCAAGTCTAGTTCAGGTGAAAACTCTCATTCAGAACGAGGAACCAAAGACTAATAGGGATATCCAGAACCTAGCAGAGCGCGTCTCTCGACTTTCTGATAAGTGTAAACCCTTCTTTGAAGTCAAAAGAACAGGAGGTAAAAAGGTATGGGGGTCAGAACAAAACAAGGTTTTAGAAAAACTCAAGCAATATTTGGTTCATTTGCCAACACTTTCAGTGCCTAATGCATGTGAGCCACTGTATTTGTACCTTGCAGTATCTCAAGCAACCGCAAATGTAGTTCTGATTAGAGAGGTTGATAGAAAACAATAGTCAGTGTTATATTAAAGTAAAATTATGACCGAAGCTGAACAAAAATACTCAAAGGTTGAAAAGATAGTAATAGCCCTAATCCAAGAAAAAAAGAAATTAAGGCATTATTTTGAAACTCATCCCATTGTTGTCCCAACTAAGTTTTCGATCAAGGAAATTTTCCACAAACCTGATTAGTCAGCATGAATTACCAAATGGGCGATCGTGTTGGGAGGCTATGACATAAATTACGAACCTCGAACCGCAATAAAGGGGCAGGCAGTGGCGGACTTTCTACTTGAGTATGAGCTGGAGGATAATAAGGAACCAAAAGCTCGACTCTATCTGAATGGAAACTTTATGTCGATAGATCATCAACATAGAAGGGATCAGGTATCGATATAGAAATTCAAACTCCTAATGGAACTGTTATGCAGTAAGCGATCCACTTAGAATTCCCTGCATCAAACAACGAAGCCGAATATGAATCTTTTTAGGCATGACTAAGGATAGCAAAGATACTCGAAGTGAAAAATCTACAAGTTTTTAGCGACTCTCAGTTGATTGTGAGACAGGTTAGTGGAGATTATTTCCCAAAGGATGATCACATGAAAGCTTACAAAGACTTGATGGAAAGAGAGCTCAAAGAATTTGACTAAGTTAATGTTTCTCAGATCCTTAGGGAGCAAAACCTGGAAGCTGACAAGCTAGCATGTTTAGCTTCAGTAGCCTGATGTGATCTAATTTGGGTGGTCTCGATTGATACATTAGCTGCACCAAGTTTTCTTGCCCAAAAAGAAATATTAGTTCTATGGGTAGAACCTAGCTGGATAGATCCCATAAAGACTTATCTCAGCAACGAAACTCTACCAGCGTTAAAAGAGGAAGAAAGGAAGATCATGATTAATTCACCAAGATATACAATAATTGGGGGACATCTGTACTTAAAGTCATTCTCAGGACCATACCTGAGGTGTTACGCCATCAAAAGTGAAAGAAGTCCTCACTAAGATCTATGGAGGTATATTAGAAAATCATTCAAGAGGAAGATCACTGGCTCACAAAGCCATTACTTAGGGATATTCTGGCCATATATGGCTTGAGACATTAAAAAATATGCTAGAAGATGGACAAATGTCAGCGACATTAAATAATACCCCCATCACCCCCCCCCCCCCCGAATATCTTACCACTATGGCCAATCCCTGTCTATTCCCAGAATAGGGAATGGATTCAGTGGGATGGCTTCCTAAAGCCGCAAATAAAAAAAGTTTGTTATATTAGCTATGGACTATTTCACGAAGTGGGTTGAGGCAAAAGCTTATGCCACAATCACTCACGTATAAGTGAAAAAGTTAATCTGGAGTAACATTTTCTGTCAGTTCGGTCTACCAAAATCCATTATCATGGATAATGCCAAAAATATTAACAATCAGACGATACAAAGATTCTTTTGAGAATATACGATCAACCAGAAGTTCCCCTCAAGGTCGTATCGACAAGGAAACAACCAGGCAGAGTTAACAAACTGAACTATCTTTGAATACATCTGGAAGAAACTGGAAGCTCGAAAGGGAAAATGACTAGATGAATTGCCCAAAGTACTTTGGCCTTACCGAACGACCCCAGGCAACCAACTGAAGAAAACCTATTTTGCCTAGCTTATAGGTCTGAGGTAATAATACCAACTGAGCTTTCTACCCCGACGGTCAGATTAAAAGTGCTAGAGAAAGGGCATAACGATTAGCAGTTAGAACAGAGCCTAGACTTACTAGAAGAAAGAAGAGAGATGGCTCAATTCAGACTGGCTTCGTATCAGAGGATGGTCGAAAACAGCTACAACAAAAAGGTGAAACACCGAGTATTCAAAATCAGAGACTGGGTGCTGAGGAAAGTCACTAACAACATAAAAGAGCTTCATGCTGGGAAATTCAGAGCAAATTAGGAAGGACCATATGAAATCACTGAAGTGAATGGAAAGGGGGCATACAAACTTCGTAGGGTTAGTGGCGCCGAATCAATTCGTAAACCTTAGAATGTAACCCATCTGAAGAGGTACTATGAATGATTAGGAGTTAGAATACAGCCTATACATGCTAAAAGAAAGAAGAGGGATGGCTCAGATCAGACTAGCTTCATATCAAAGGATGGTCAAAAACAGCTACAACAAAAAGGTGAAACACTGAGTATTCAAAATCAGAGATTGGGTGCTGAGGAAAGTCACTGACAACATAAAAGAGCTTCATATTAGGAAATTCAGAGCAAATTGGGAAGGACCATATGAAATCACTGAAGTGAATGGAAAGGGGGGCATACAGATTTCGCAAGGTTAGTGACGCCGAGTCAATTCGCAAACCTTGGAATGCAACCCATTTGAAGAGGTACTATGTTTAAATTATTATTTTTGGGCAGCGCACGCATTTTCTGATGAAAGGGGAATGTCTTAATAAAATTCAAGCCAAAATTGGCCCTAAAGGAAGTAAGAGCCTTTTCTAAAGATCTCACCGCCAAAAAGGGGAATAAACATGGTCCCACGTCTAGAAAAAAGTTTCATACTTCATAATAAATAAAAAATAAAAACTGACTTAATAGTTACGGTAAGGCAGGGCACTGTGCAAGAGGATATGCGCAGTGCCACTCTTTTGCCAGTTTTTACTTACGAAATAGTTTTTACCTGCAAAGCCAGGTTAAGACCTCAAGTGCCGATCGCTTACAAAATTGAGCTAAGGCCTCAAGTGCAAAATGCTTACAAAATCAAGTTAAGGCCTTAAGTGCCGATCGCTTATAAAATCAAGCTAAGGCCCCAAGTGCAGAATGCTTATAAAATCAAGCTAATGCCTTAATTGCTAATCTCTTACAAAATTAAGCTAAGGCCCCAAGTGCCGATCGCTTACAAAAATCAAGTTAAGGCCTCAAGTGTCGATTGCTTACAAAATTAACTTAAGGCCTTAAGTGCCGATTGGTTACAAAATCAAGCTAAGGCCTTAAGTGTCGATTGCTTACAAAATTAAGCTAAGGCCTCAAGTGTCAATCGCTTACAAAATCAAGCTAAGGTCTAAAGTGTCGATCGCTTACAAAACCAAGCTAAAGTATCACATGCTGATCGATTACAAAATGAATCTAAGGCCTCAAGTACTGATTGCTTACAAAATTGAGTTAAGGCCTCAAGTGCCGATTGTTTACAAAATCAAGCTAAGGCCTCAAGTGTCAATCACTTACAAAATTGAGCTAATGTCTCAAGTGTCGATCATTTATAATAATTAAACTAAAGTCAAAAGTGCCAAACGCCTGCCAAATCAAACTAAAGTCTTTGAGACCGAACGTTTACTAAGTAAGGTTGAGGCTAAAAGTGCTAATAGCTTATCTATTTTAGTAATTTTTCTGAATGATAATTACTTAACTTAGTAGAGTCAACACAAAATGCTCAAGAGTTAAAAATACAAACAGAAACTTTGATATTCATTGAATATTGTTTAAAACAAGTACAAACAATGCTCAAAGTTCTAGATGGGCATTAAAAAAAATGAAGAGAGAGAAATCATTCTTTTACAGGTGCCCCATCTTCTATGTTAAAATTTTGATTAAAGGCATCGACTATCTCGGTGCTTGTAAGAACCGTGACCATTTTTGGACGGTTTTCCTTTATTTTAATTTAAATGTCATATCAATGCTTTAAATGATTATAAATGTGTCTTAAGTGTATTTAAATACATATTTATGGAACTTATTTAAGGTTTGAGAAAGTTTTTAGAGCGTTTGGCAAAAGTTGACTTTTTCGAGTCCCGTTGACACAAAGGCGCAAGCCCTGTGGGGTCAAAAAATTTGAAAGTGTTGAAATGACTCCAAATTTGGAGGGTAACTTAAATAAAATATTTGACATGCTACAAAGTCAATTTCATGTCAATCAGAGATACAGAACTCAGAAAACGAGTCTAGAAAGTTTTAGTGAAAATGTAATGGCATTTTTATAAATAAGTGTAAGTTGAATTATATAAATAACAATGAGAGAATTCAACCCTTCATCCTCATTCTCCAGCAACCATGGAGGACATATATATATATATATATATATATATATATATTATAGCTTCATCTTCTTCTTCACATCTCCATTGAATTAGAGGAGCTTTGAGTGAGAATTACACAACGCTGAGGAAGGGAGAAAGTCGAGGGCTCGAGTTTGATCAGTCTGGAATCAATTTCGGAGAATTTTAGTTTTTGAGAGAATTGGGGGAAAGTCATTTGGAAGCTCTTCCAAATTTAGGTAGGGATGCCTAACCCATAGAATTCAGAATTTTTGTGAGTATATTGGTTATCTTGGCAACCAATTGGTTATGTGGGTATAATTAGATATTTTTCAATACCAAAACATGCTCAATTATGTCACTTAATGAATTATCTATGATTAATTGATGTATTTACATGTTTATAAATACCTTAGTTAATTATGAAGCATGTTGGAATTGAAATGTGAAGGAATTATGTGTATTCATGTGTATGTGAGGAAGTGATACTTATGTGTTTGTGAAAATGCTTTGGAAGTATGTTTATGTGTAAAGCATGTTTAATTACCTATGTTAATAATATAAAATGTGGAACATGTACAATGTGATTGCATGTGGCACTTATTTGGTAAATTATGTAAGTATGATCATTAAATGCTAATTTGCCTTGAATAGCTTATTCATAGTTGCCATGAGTATGTATAATCCATCTTCATTCTTGGGTAGACATGTGGTGAGGGTGGTGAGCTCAATGGGGTGGTTGAGTCATTTTGAGGAATGACGAGGTAATTCAGTAAAGGGAACCCTTGGGGGCAATCCGGTAAAAAAATCCAACGGAGTGATCTGGTAAGGGAGCTCTGGTTAAAATGGAATAGGATACTTCCTAAAACAGAGTCCTATGATGAGGTAATCCGGTAATGGAGCCTCGGTTATGTGGTATTGGATGATCCTGGGTAGCGGAGTCCAATGGATGTGTGGAGAGGACGAGAGAGTTGTGCATATCATTTTGCATTATACATTATTTATGATATAAATGTGATATATGAATATTTACCCAACATAATTAAATGCAAATGTATGTTTATATGGTATTCACGGAACTTGTGAAATTGTGTTTTAGACATTTCTATTGAGCGCTTGGTTGCTCATCCCACGAGGATTAACTCTTTTCAAGAAATGGAGAGGAGGTAGCGGCGTCTCCCCAATGGTAGAGTTAGTGTGGAGCGGATTTGATTTCACTTAAAGACTTAATCTACTTTATTTGAATGCATGTCCGGATTGTGGACTATATGCATGTTAAAAACATATAAAGGCCATTTATGTTTCTAGAACATGTGTTATTTATGCTCTATGATTTGATGCGTTTAAATATGGTTCTTAAGCATGTGTTGTTCATGACTTATGATTTCATACATTGTAAGCATGGTTTTGAGCATGATGGAATGCTAGATATTTAAGTAATGATCCTTCATTTATGTGAAACTCCTATATGTATAAACTTGGGAGAACGGTTGTATTGATGAATTGTATTTCCATTATTGTCCAAGTATGCATGTATGATTAATGGAGAATGATTGAAATGAAAGTATAACAATGAGTAAGTGTTGTGTGCAAAGAACCTCTCTTCATGATTATGCATGTCTGATGTTAGTGAAAGTGGTAAATGATGGGGAATGGACGCCTAAAGTGAACCCTTCGACTATAAACCATATGGAGGTTAAATTGTGGCTTGAAAACAGAGAGAGACAGGTTCTGAGGAGTTTTAGCCTGCTGAAAAAGCCATCAGTGGACCAAAATAGTGAGATACCGAGAATTTGGAAGTGCAGACCCTGTAAGTACTTGTTTTAGTCAATCGAAATAACCCTTCAGCCGACCGAAAGGACTCACTCAGCCGACTGAAGCTAGAGGGTAGCTAGCTGATGAATTGCCCAGGTTTCAGCTGACTAGTGGGATATCCATCAGCCGACTAAAACCTGAATGTAGGCTTATTATACACTGTTGAGTATGGAAAGTTCATGTGTTCTACTTAGGGTCCCATGGCAAGATTGTAAGGCTTTCGTTGTGTTATAAAAATGATGAATAGTTTATTAAATTAATGCATTGACAAATACAAAGGCTTCCGTTATTTATTTTGAAGGATTTAGATATTCATATGGTTAAGTGAACGGGTTCACACCTAGAATTCGGGCTTGAATCAGAGGAGTTCTAATGGTCTGGATTTTGGGGCGTGACAGATTGGTATCAAAGCATAGCTTGTTGTTAGAGTTTAACTAGTTCGAATACCTAAGGACGACGGGTAAAGGTTATATCACGTGTAGTTTCATGATTTGTTAGAACCATTGAGTTTGAAAATCGAAAAACACATGTAGACAAGACATAATTGATCTGAGAACTCATGTGCATGTGAAATGTGCTTATATGATAATATGTTAAATACCTATGTGATAACATATGTAATATGTTATGTGTTGAAATGAAAATGTGTTATGTGATAACACGTATTGTATATTATGTGTCGATTTGAGAACATATTTATGTGATTAAACGTGTATTGAAAAGCATGTCTGTGTTACATACAAAAGTGATAACATGTGGTTATGTTGTGTAGTTATTTGATCATGTTGAACATATAACATGTCATAACTTGTTGTGTTGACCTATATCTTGAATAGATAGAGATATATTGCCTAGATGTCGAGGAGGGGCAGTTGGGGTGGAGTACCTATGGGAAATCGTTTGGTCGCTGATATGACCACGACCCTCCATGACTTTGTGAGAGCAGCAGCTAATAAGGTACAACAACCGGTAGTGCAACCAGTAGAGAATGAGGTTAAAAGGAGGTTCAAATTCATCACTCGATTTAAGAAATTGATGCTTCCAAGTTTTGAGGGGAGTTCAGATCCTTCGATAGTGGATAATTGGTTGGAGCAAGTGGAGAAACACTTGAAGATGATGTCTACACCCGATGATGGCATGAAAGTCATTCTTGCCACCTACTTATTTTCGATGGGGCTGACCTTTGGTGAAAGTCATTGAGTGACTGGCACAATGTTGAGACTATGCTATGGGAAGAGTTTAAGACTCTATTCCTTGAACACTACTTTCCTAGGCCAAAGAAGAGGGCGTTGAGGGAGGAGTTTGAGGACTTGGTTCATGAAGACTTAACCGTCATCGAATATGAGAACAAGTTCATTTATCTTTCACACTTCGCACCCGAAGTAGTGAGAGATGAAGAGGAAAAGACGTGGAGGTTTGTCAATGGCCTTCACCATTCAGTTACACCATTTTTGTCAATTTTGGGCTTGAAGGTATATGCCGAAATGATAGAGAAGGCCTTAATGGTAGAAGCTGAAGTGAGTGATAGGCAAGAGAAGAGAGAGGCATTGAGGCAAAATAAGACTTTGACAGTGGCTTTAGAGGGCCACGCAAGGAAGAAGTTCAAAGGTGGTTTTTCTCATATAGTGGGTTCAGTGGGGCAGCCTATGGCACATTCTACACCTACCATTCCTTTGCATTTGAAATCTGTTAGGCCAGAGAGGGTGTGCTACAAGTGTAAGCAACCAAGGCACTACAAGGCAAATTGTCCTTCGATAGCACCTATGAGAGCACCTCAGAGTCAGTCTATGATACCGCCTAATGTGATAACTTGCTATGGTTGTGGGCAGTAGGGGCATATGATGAGGCAGTGTCCATAGCAGTATGGAAATGCTCAAAAAGGTCAGGGTGCTTAGCAGAGGTCGGCATAAACAGTGATTGCACAGTCAGACTATAGAGTATTATCCCCACTGCAGTTAACTATGTCTGCACAGAATGCGAGACCAATGAGGGGATCTACCCTTAGTGCATCCACACAGCAGTCAGGGTTTCGGGCTGGTGGAACACAGGATCAAATGGCTCAGTGTAGGATATATGTAGTGACACTTGCAAACACTTCAGTAGGACCTTTAGTGGTTAGAGGTATATTTCTGGTATATAGTTCTTAGGCACATGTATTGATTGATTCAGGTGCATCTTATTCATTTATTACTACATCATTTGCATGGGCACTCGGGCTAGAGATTTTTCTATTGGGTAGAGTGGTTTGTGTTGATACGCCTGTAGGCGGTATAGTGATGCTTGATAGAGTATGTCGGGGATGTGCTATTGAGATAGCTAGGAGGACACTTGAGTTTGATTTTATTCTCCTTGATATGAGTAGTTTCGACATCATCCTAGGGATGGATTGGTTATCGGAGTTTCATGCTACGACAGATTATTTTAGAGGGAGAGTGACGATTTGTACGCCCTAGGGCGATTGCTTTTATTTTGTTGGAGATCGGAGTGACTCATATAATTCACTATGTTATAGCATTAGTAGTTGGGAGTGACACAGATTTATCTTGGCTAGTCTTTTGGCCAAGGGATAGGAGATCCCGAGGGAGGTATATCCGGCAGTGGTGTGTGACTTTTTAGTTATCTTTCTAGAGGATCTGACAGATTTGCTTCCCAAGAGAGAGGTAGAGTTTGGGATGGCACCATACGACACCCATTTCTATGGCACCATATCGGATGGCACCGATAAAGTTGGTAGAGTTGAAGTGCCAATTAGATGATTTGAGAGCTAAAGGCTTTATTAGGCCGAGTGCATCATCGTGGGGAACACCGATTTTGTTTGCAAAGAAGAAAGTTGACGCTTTGAGATTATGCATTGATTACCAAAAGTTGAATCATGTGACAATCAATAACAAATATCCATTGCCGAGGATAAATGACCTATTCGATCAATTGAAGGGAGCTCACTACTTCTCAAAAATTAATTTAAGGTCGGGTTATTATCAATTGAGGGTGAAGGATAAAGATATCCATAAAATGACTTTCTGTACATTGTATGGATACTATGAATTCCTTGTAATGCCATTCGGTTTGACTAATACACCGGCGGTATTTATGGATTTGATAAATCGCACATTTCATGAGTATCTTAATACTTTTTTGGTAGTATTTGTGGATGACATACTTGTGTACTCGTCTTCGGAGGAGGAGCATGAGTTTCACTTGAGGACAGTCTTACAAATCCTTAGAGAGCACCGATTGTATAATAAATATGAAAAGTATGAGTTTTGGCTCCAAGAGGTAAAATTCCTTAGGCATGTTATTTCTATAGGTGGTGTTTCAGTTTATCCATCTAAGATTGAGGATGTGATGAGTTGGGAGAGTCCGAAGAGTGTCTTCAAAATTCAGAGTTTTCTTGGTTTAGCGGGCTACTATAGAAGGTTTGTAAAAGACTTCTATAGTATTGCAGCTCCTATGACACGATTCACTCGTAAGAGTGTGAAGTTTGCGTGGAATGAGGCAAGCGAGGCCTTTCATGAATTGAAAAAGTGGTTGACTACAACTCTTATTTTGGTGATACTCGAACGTAGCTTGGGGTATATAATTTATTGTGATGTTTTGGGAGCGGGCTAGGTTGTGTATTGATGCAATGTGACAGAGTAGTTGTTTACGAGTCTAGACAATTAAAGACTCACGAGCATAACTATCCTACGCATGACCTAGAGCTAGCGCTTTAAAGGGGTGGAGACACTACTAGTATGGTGAGAGATTCGAGGTGTATTTGGATCATAAAAGTCTCAAGAACCATTTCTTCCAAAAGGACTTGAACATGAGACAGAGGCGATGGGTTGAGTACATGGAGGATTATAATTTTAATTTGCAATACCATCTAGAGAAAGAAATTGTAGTGACGGATGCATTGAGCAGAAAGTTTCATGGGACTCTAGATGGTATTTCAGTGATAATAGTAAGCTAGCTACGTTGTCTAGCTTGGTAACTTAACCTATACTTGTGAACAAGGTGATTGAGGCACAGAAATGAGATAGTGAGTTGGAGGCCATTCACTCACATATTGTAGGTGGTTTGACAGTGGCGGGTTGGACCTTGCATTCCGATGGGAGTTTACGATTTAGATGATTGATGGTAGTTCCTTCTGATTGTCGTGATGATGTATTACGGGAATTCCATCATTCTCGTTTTGTAGTTCATCTTGGTGGATCCAAAATGTACCACAGTGTGAGAAGCCAATATTGGTGGCAAGCTATGAAGAAGGATGTGGCACAGTTTGTGGCGAGATACTTTACTTATCAATAATTAAAGGCGGAACATGAAAAGCCAGCTGGGTTGTTGCAACCATTACCAGTGACAAAATGGAAATGAGAACATATTACCATTGACTTTGTGATGAGTCTTCTTAGATCAAACAAGGGTAATGATACAGTTTGGGTTGTTGTGGATATATTGACCAAAACAACTCACTTCTTACCTATGAGGTTGAATGATGATGTGAGAAGGCTCAGTAAGTAATATATGGAGCAAATTGTGAGATTACATAAAGTTCTAGTATCCATTGTATCAGATAAGGATCCATGGTTTACTTCAAGATTCTGGCAGGGATTCCAGATAGTGTTGGATATAGAGTTATACTTTAGCACAACATTCCATCCTCAAATTGATGGACAGTGAGAGAGAACTATTTAGATATTGGAGAATATGCTTCGAGCTTATATTCTTGACTTTGGTAGTGGTTGGGAAGACCATTTGCCATTTGTAAAGTTTGTATACCACAACAGTTATCAAACCAGTATTGAGATGGCACCATTTGAGGCATTATACGGCAGATCGTGTAGATCTCTAGTTTGTTGGACTGAGGTGGGCGAGACTGCAGCCTTAGGGCCAGATATTATGCATGAGACTACAGAAAAGATCAAGTTGATTAGGCAACGATTGTTAACAGCTCAGAGCCGACAAAAGAGTTATGCTGATCGGAGGTGGAAACCGTTATCCTTTGAGGTGGGAGACCATGTGTTTCTAAAGGTTTCACCATAGAAGAAATTGATTCATTTTGGGTGAAGTGGCCGGTAAATTGTCACCAAGGTACATTGGACCATTTGAGATCCTTGAGTGTGTCGGTGAGGTGGCCTACAGATTAGCTTTGCCACAACAGTTGGAAAATATTCACAACGTATTCCATGTTTCGATGTTGAGGAAATATGAACCTAATTCATCACATGTTCTAAGTTGGATAGACATTGAGGTCGATAAAGATGTCACCTATGAGGGGAGACCAGTTCAGATTCTTGATGCTAAAGGGCAAGTTCTGAGGGGTAAAACTATTCTGTTAGTCAAGATTTTATGGCATCACCATAATGTTGAAGAGGCTACTTGGGAGAAAGAGCAGGAAGTTCATTTTAAGTATCTAGACTTGTTTCCTTCAGGTATGGCCTAATTTCGGGGATGAAATCCTTTTAAGTTGGGTAGGTTGTAAGAACCGTGATCATTTTTGGCCAATTTTCCTTTATTTCATTTAAATGTCATATAAATACTTTAAATAATTATATATGTGTCTTAAATGTAAAATATATGTTTTTGGAACTTATTTAAGGTTTGAGAAATTTTTTGGAGCGTTTGACAAAAGTTGACTTTTTTGGGCCAAGTTGACCCACGGGCGTAGGCCCGGTGGGGCCAAAAATTCGAGAGTGTCAGAATGACTCCAAATTTAGAGGGTAACTGAAATAAAATATTTGATGTGCTACAGAGTCCATTTCGCATCAATCGGAGTTACAAAAATCAGAAAACGAGTCTGGGAAAGTTTAGCTAAAAGGTAATGGCATTTTTGTAAATAAGTGTATGTTGAATTCTATAAATAGCAAAGAGAGAATTCAAACCTTCATCCTCATTCTCCAGCAGCCATGGAGGACATATACATATATATATATATATATATATATATATATATTATAGCTTCATATTTTTCTTCACTTCTCCATTGAATTAGAGGGGCTTAGAGATAAACAGTCTACGCGTCGAGGGCTCAAGTTTGATCGGTCCAAAATCAAATTCAGAGAATGTTAGTTTTTGAGAGAATTGGGAGAAATTCATTTGGAAGCTCTTCCAAATTAAGGTAGGGATGCCTTACCCATAGAATTCGGAATTTTTGGGAGTATATTGGTTATCTTGGTAACCAATTGGTTATGTGGGTATAATTAGATTTTTTTCATACCAAATGATGCTTAATTATGCCACTTAATAAATTCTCTATGATTAAGTGATGTATTTACATGTTTATAATTGTCTTATTATGAAGCATGTTGGAATTGAAATATGAAGGAATTATTTTTATTCATGTGTGTGTGAGAAAGTGATACTTATGTGTTTGTGAAAGTGCCTTGGAAGTATGCTTATGTGTAAAACATGTTTAATTACCTATGTTAATAATGTGAAATGTGGAAAATATGGAACATGTACTATGTGATTACGTGTGGCACTTATTTAGGAAATTATGTAAGTATGATCATTAAATGCTAATTTGTCTTGAATAGCTTATTCATAGTTGCCATGAGTATGTATAATCTATCTTTATTCTTGGGTAGACATGTGGTGAGGGTGGTGAGCTCAATGGGGCGGTTGAGTCCTTTTGAGGGATGACAAGGTAATTCGGTAAAGGGAACCCTCGGGGGCAATCCGGTAAGGAACCTAATGGAGTGATCTGGTGAGGGAGATCTGGTTAGAATGGAATATGATACTCCCTAAAATGGAGTCCTATGATGAGGTAATCCGGTAATGGAGTCTTGGTTAGGTAGTATTGGATGGTCCTTGGTAACGGAGTCCAATGGATGTGTGGAAAGCACGAGGGAGTTATGCATATCAATTTGCATTATACACTGTTTATGATATGGATGTGATATATAGATATTTGCCCAACATGATTAAATACAAATGTATATCTATCTAGATCTATTAGAATTTGAATTAAATGGACTGCAAAAATAGAATACGAATTTATATACATATGATTTTGATATGCCAATGGGTTGCCTGGGATTCGAACCCGGAACTAGTCAGATGGAGTAGATAATTTCCTTGTTAAATGAAACAAGTAAAAACCCCATATACATATAAAATGACAGCAATTGAATGCCAATCCTTGGGCTTTATTTGTAAAGTCTCTATTCCTTGGTAATAAAAGCCCAAAGATCTATGAATTACCCCATGCTTGACTAGCCAAGCAGACAAACGACCCTGCATCTTTTTTATCTCTCCCGCATTTTTATTTGTATAAGTATTTCGCATTGACGATGAAATTTATGAAGATTGACCCGCTACTTGTTATTCTGTAAATTATGTTTTAGACATTCCTATTGAGCGCGTGGTTGCTCATCCCATGAGGATTAACTCTTTTCATAAAATGAAAAAGAGGTGGTATCTTCTCCCCAATGGTAGAGTTGGTGTGGAGCGGATTTTATTTCACTTAAAGAATTAATCTACTTTATTTGAATGCATGTCCGAATTGTGGACTATATGCATGTGAAAAATATGTAAAGACCATTTATGTTTCAAAATCATGTGTTGTTTATGCTTTATGGTTTGATATGTTTAAATACGGTTCCTAAGCATGTGTTGTTCATGACTTATGATTTCATACATTGTAAGCATGGTTTTTTGAGCATGATGGAATGTTAGATGTTTAAGTGATGATCCTTTATTTATGTTTAACTCTTATTGATAAACTTGGGAGAATGGTTGTATTGGTGAATTGTATTTCCATTAATATCCAAGTATACATGTATGATTAATGGAGAATGATTGAAATAAAAATATAAAAATGAGTAAGTGTTGTGTGCAAAGAACCTCTCTTCATGATTATTTATGTATGATGTTAGTGAAAGTAGTAAATGATGCGAAACAGACTCCTAGAGTGAACCCTTCGACTATAAAACTTGTAGAGGTTAAATTGTGGCTTGAAAATAGAGAGAGAGAGGTTCTAAAGAGTTTCAGCTGGCTGAAAAGCCCATCAGCCAACCAAAATAGTGAGATATCAAGAATTTGCAAATGCAAACCCTGCAGGTACCTGTTTCGGTCGACTGAAACAACCCTTCAGTTGACCGAAAGGCCTCCTTCAGTTGATCGAAGCTGGAGGGTAGCCAACCAATGGATTGCCCAGGTTTCAATCGACTGGTGGGATATCCATCAGCCAACCGAAACCTGAATGCAGACTTATTATACACTATTGAGTATGGAAAGTTCATGTGTTTTGCTTAGGGGCCCATATTGAGATTGTAAGGCTTCCGTTGTGTTATGAAAATGATGAATGGTTTATGAAATTGATGCATTGACAAATGAAAAGTCTTTCACTATTTATTTTGTAGGATTTAGATGTATGTGGATTGAGTGAGCGAGTTCACACCCATAATTCGGGCTTGAACCAGATGAATTTTGGTGGTCTTGATTTTGGGGCGTGACAGTGCCCTTCCTAGTTTGCACCGCTATCTCTGAGGCAATCTGGTGAGACGGAGAGGGATTAGAAGGAGCAGCAGCAGGAATGGAAGAATTTGAGGAGGAACTCTTGAGAAAGTCAGCAAACCTCTTCTTTACATCACTGGCTTCGGGAATACCGTAGTCCCTGAGAGGTTCAATCCCCTGATCATTGTCAAAGTCATCAGGATCTTGGTAGTCCTGTTCAGCCTCTAGCTTCTCATTCTGCTCCAAGCTATATCTGAAGCCATCAACAAACTTCAGAGTTGAGATACTCAAGAAATGTTGGTGCATATCAATACCACCAGACCTGTAGACTTATAGAAAAACCTGTAGTTCGGTGACTCTTCGTTCAGAACGAACAACTCTTCTTTTGAAGTGCTCCACTGCCTTTTGTTTCTCAAGAAGAGATATTTTTAGCCCTTTCACATCATCCTCAAGCTTGTCAACCATACATATGTGCTCTGCATCACCAAAAGTCAAGCAAAAATAAGTAAAAAAAGGGAAAGGAAAAGAAAAGAAAAAAAAAGAAGGCAAAAACAAAGTAAACCTCCATAATGTGAAGGGGGCGTTCGCCAACAGTTCATCTCTGTCAACCCCTACTGACGAAGTTCATCGTGAGGAGGCCAAATTCCTGGGGCCAGGGTGCCCATTACATCACGGTCGAGGGTAGCACAATCTCCTACCATTATAAAAGATCTATCTGATTTTTTCCGATCGGGGATCCACCATTCAGTTAAGCCTACAAACGGTTCATCAGTGGCTTTATAGGCAGGATCGGCCGATATCAGAGCGGAGGGGAAGAAGTTTTGACCCTTCATTGCGTCTGCCATCAACTTTGAACGCTTATGGGAAGGTTCAGTCCCTACTAGGGACCTCTTTTGAGGAGTAGAAATAGTAACAAATTTCTATTTATCGTTCCTGGCTTTCGACCTTCCCTCACTTCTCTTGGCCTTGTGTTGACCAGAGGTGGATGACCCTCTCATAGTCTTTGGCTCAGGCATCTCCATATTAGAATTGGAGAATTGATCATACTCAACATACAATGAAGAAGATTGGATCGTAGCCTCAGCCACAAGAGTTTAACGCTCCAGACATTCTTTTTCAAATGGTTGATATGATCGGTTGAACAGGCAAAATAAACAGATGTTAGAAGAATAACATTAAAAATTAAGTTCTGAAAGCTTTATGAATCAACTGAGGAAGACTTGCCAGACATAGTGACAGAATAGATCACCATGTCACCAAACGCTTTAGGAATAAGAAAATGCTGAGAGGCCTTAACACTCCAGGCTCCCTTCACAAGCACGAGTTTTTGTTTCCACATTTTATCCGAAGTGGGGGCATCAACACAAATTTTATGTTCTTGTTGGAAAAGAGGTAATAACGATTATCTTCAGACCTAACTCTATAGAGGGAATAGCAGAACAGAAGGTCGTTTAGACACAAGTTCAATTTTTTTACACGATTCAGGGAAAGTAAATAAGATACAATACAGAAAAAAATTAGGGTTCAGCTGAAGCAGCGCAAGCCCTAAGGTAAAAATAATGTAGTTATAGAATGGGTGAAGGGGAAATCTGAAGGTTTTCAAGTGAGAAGTTGAGAACAGAACTTCATCCTTTCCAACCCCTTCACTGATGTTGTAATCAAGGTCCAAAGGCAATGTCACTAGGAATTAGACATCCCCTCTTAATTTTCTCGATATCGACCAATTGTCTGACCAAGGGAGCAGCTTCAACATCTTAATCAGATGTAATTGGCTCTTCAATAGCGGAGATAGGTTGGACATCCTCAATTATTTGGATTGATGAGCTAGACATCGTGGTCTTGTGATTATCAGTCAATGTATGATCGCTATCACTCAAGGACATGATAGAAGGAGAAACGTGGATAAAAAAGAAGGATAAATTGACCTGGAGAGTTGAATCAACACTAGAAAACCCAGATATGACGAATGTGAAGTCGAAGAAAGAAGATTAGAAGTTGTAGAAGTATGTGGCTGGGAACTGACAAGGTGTCAAATCAATAAGAGCAAGTATAAAAGCAAAGACACAGTTACATACCATAACACCGCATCTATTGCTCATAATTAATTAAAACTCTCGAGTGTAACGAGGGATTTGAACGGACACCTCTAAAAATTCCCTCTAGTTGAAGCAAATACATACTAAAAGGAATTAGAGGCAAAGTGTAGGAGAAAAATCCTCCAGCCAGTCATGATGAGACATGTGAGCTCGTTAAATCAGAATTGGGCCAGCTCCAAAGAGATTAGGCCCATTAACAGTGGAAAGCAAACCAGGCCTCTAGACCAGCCCAATGTGGCAAGAGTGGGTCAAGCTACTTGAGTCCAACAAAAGGGACTCATAGAGGAGGATGGTTTGCCCAGTCCATCAAGTAATCTCAATCCTGTTAGAAATCTGATAAACTTGGGATAAAAGAAAGCTCTAGATAAAGAATTCGAATTATGACTTGTATAAATAAAGGAAGATTGGGTGTGTACAACAAGTTGTCTCGGTAAAGTTAGCAAAGTAATTTTTTTATCAACATGTATTAATAAAATAAAATTTGAAAAGTACTAAGAACAAGAGAGAGCCGAAAGAGATTAGAGACACAAAGAAGGAAGTGAGAGGGAGAGGGAGAGGGAGAGTGAAAGAAAAAAGAAGAGAGAGATTAGAGAGAGAGAAAGAAGAGAGAAAGAAAAAGGAAACAAAGAAGAGAGTGAGAGAAAAGTGAGAGACAGCATTAGAGATTATCACAACCGTTATTGGTTGGGAGCGGCAGCCGCTAACCAACAGTCGCGACTGTTGCTTGGTTTTATATCTTTTTTAATTCATGCTGAAAGGTCTCAAGTGCTATTATTTCGAGACATCTTTTTTTTTTTTTTTTTATGTAAAATTACAAAAATGCCATCCGATGAAGATTGTGAGATTTCATGTGCAAAGAGTTCTGGGATGAGGCAACCGCCATCGTCAACAGAGGTATGTATATATAAATTACATAATAGAGTAAGTTTTTAATCAGTACAATTGAGTTAAGTTTCCACTAAGTGACAAATCCTCACCAAATCCATGACTAAAGCCTTTAATTTTTGTACTATTGAATTGTCTTGTATAATTGTACTGAAGTGGATGGGGAATATGCATTGTTTGGTGTTATCTATAAATACCGGTCATTTATGCCAGTCTTCCACTTACTACAACCTTATACATACCCATTCCAACATTGTTTGTGTGTCATATATATCATTCCAGTAACAAGTCAAAAAAATGGCCGATGCAGTTCTTTACACAATTGCGACTGAAATTGTGAGTAAGTTGGGCTCTGTAGCTCTACAAGAGATTCAATTGGCGTGTGGTGTCAAAACTGAGGCTTGCAAGTTGGGGAACACAGTTTCCACTATCAAAGCTGTACTTCTTGATGCGCAGGAGAAGCAAGCCACAAACCATGAGGTTCAGGATTGGCTTGAAAAGCTCAACGATGCGGTGTACGATACTGATGACTTGTTGGATGATTTCTCTACAGAAGCTCTGCGGCGGAAGGTGATGACCCAGAATAAAAGGGCCAAGAAGGTACGTATTTTCTTCTCAAGCTCAAACCAGCTTCTTTTTTGTCTTAAGATGGGTCACCAAGTTAAGGCCATTCGTGAGAGACTGGATGCTATAGCAGAAGATAAGGACAAGTTCCATTTTACTCCACAGCCTCTAGAGATGCAGGCTGATCAGACTAGGATCAAGAGGGAGGAGACTCATTCGTTTGTGTGTGAGGACAAAGTTATTGGGAGGGACGATGATAAAAAGACTATTGTAGAATTATTGATGAATTGCAATGTTCAAGAGAATGTGTCAATTGTTACAATAGTTGGAATTGGGGGCCTAGGAAAGACCGAACTTGCAAAACTAGTGTACAATGATAAGAGAGTCACTAAAAATTTTGAACGTAAGATGTGGGTGTGTGTTTCTAATGTCTTTGATGTGAAACAAATTGCTGAAAAAATTGTAGAAAGTGCAATAGGTACGAAACCTGAAAGGCTTTCGATGGAAGGAGTGCAAAATGACCTTAGGAGAGAAATTGATGGGAAAAAGTATTTGCTTGTGTTAGATGATGTGTGGAATGAGGATCGTGAACGATGGATAGGCTTAAGAGATCTGTTGATGGGTGGGGCAAAGGGAAGTAAGATTTTGATAACCACTCGCACTAAATTTGTGGCAACTGTTACAGGAACAATTTCATTGTATCCTTTGAAAGGCTTGTCTGAGGAAGAGTCTTGGTCTCTGTTTAAGCAAATGGCCTTTAAAGAAGGGCAAGAGCTAGAGAATCCATGTCTAGCGAAAATAGGAAAGGAAATTCTTGAGAAGTGTGCTGGAGTTCCTCTAGCCATAAGAGTTTTAGGAAGCCTATTATACTCTAAGGATACAGTGAATGAGTGGTTGATTCTTAAAGATAAAAATATGTCAAAAATAGCTCAAGAGGAGAAAGTTATTCTACCATTATTGAAGTTGAGCTATGATCACCTTCCCTGGAGTCTAAAGCAATGCTTTGCATTTTGTTGCTTATATCATAAAGATGATGTAATTGATAAGCAACAATTGATTCAATTGTGGATTGCACATGGATTTATTCAGTCGTCAAATGAAAATCAAAATATGGAAGATATTGGAGATTCGTATTTCATGAATTTACTAAGGAGGTCCTTTTTTCAAGATGAAAAAATAGACAAATTTGGTAATATAATAAGTTGTAAAATGCATGATCTTATGCATGACCTTGCACAATCAGTTTCGGGAACTGGAAGTTGCATGGTGAATTTGGATACAAAAGATGTTTCTCAAAGAACCCGTCACATGTCATTTGATTGCCATGTAAATGCATCATGGGAATTTTCTACCCCGTTGCTTAGATCTATAAAGATAAGAACATTCTTTTTGCTTGTTCACAAAACTCCATGTAATTCTATGACACTGAACAAATCTATTTGTGAAAGGATTGTTTCTACTTTCAAAAGGTTACGCGTGTTGGACATGCATGACATGGGGATGGAGACACTGTCGAGTCGCATAAGTGAGCTAAGGCATTTAAGGTATCTTGATCTCTCTTATAATCGTGAGATGAAGACATTGCCAAATTCCATTACCAAATTGCAAAATTTGCAAACTCTAAAACTTCTGGGGTGTTCTAATCTCAAAAAATTGCCAAGAGATATTAGAAAATTGGTGAGTCTTAGGCATCTCGAGCTTGATGAATGCTGGGCTTTGCGTGATATGCCCTGTGGATTAGGGCAGCTGACTTGTCTTCAGACATTCATCATGGGTCCATGTAACAGTTTAAGTGAATTGAAAGATTTAAATAATTTAAGAGGAAAGTTTGGGATGTCTTTAAAAAGGGCAACACCGAAAGAAGCAGAGGAAGCAAACTTGGAGGGGAAAGAATACCTTCAGCATTTGATATTAAATTTCAATCAGTACGATGATGATGATGATGGTAAGTTAGAGTTGGTGTTGGAAGCTCTCCGACCACACGCAAATCTCAAGAAGCTCGGAATAGATTTGTATTACGGTATGAGATTACCAACATGGATATCGTCCCTCCCAAATCTTGTTGAAATTGTTTTAATTCGGTGCGAGGGATGCAAACATCTTCCCAAACTGGAGAATCTTCCTTCTCTCCAAACTCTTGTTCTTTGTAATTTAAGTTCCGTAGAGTACATAGATGAGGAGGATTACAGTTGTGGTAATGAAGATGAGTCTGCTTCATCATTGAGAGGAGGAGGAGGAGGAGGAGGAGGAGGAAGACGAGAGCCAACAGCATTCTTTCCAAAACTGAAACGTCTCTGTCTCTATGAATTGCCTAATTTGAAGGGATGGTGGAGGAGTAATAAAGCACAAGAAGATGAAGAAGAACAATCGTTATTGACAACAAACAATCACCAACAACACCCACTACTGCGATTTCCATCATTTCCTTGTCTCGTAGAATCAGAGATCAGGTATTGCCCTAAGCTAACATCAATGCCTCTGCAACCATCTGTTGTAGAACTACATCTGAATAAAGTCAGCGAGAAGGTAGTACAACAGCAGTTACTCATTCCTCTTTCCAATTTCAAGGAATTGCAAATACATAATATCAATGATCTAGTTACTCTGCCAGAGGAGGCATTCCAATGTCTCACTTCTCTCCGAGTTCTAGAGATTTCTTTTTGTCCAAGACTAACCTTTCTGTCCAGAGGGATGCGACATCTCACCGCCCTCCAGTCTCTGCAAATAGTCTACTGCCCAGTGCTTGATTTGTCAGATGGTGATGATGACGGCATGCATTTTCAAGGCCTTAGGAACCTAACTTCTCTGAAAATCACCAACAACACCAAGTTGGAGTCTCTTCCTGCAGGGCTTCAACACGTTACCACTCTGCAACATCTATCCATTTCATACTGTAAAGCATTGATGAGTGTACCAGAGTGGATTGGCAACCTCACATCACTCCAACAGCTTTCCATTTCTCAATGCCCGAGATTGACATCACTGTCCAAAGGGATGTGTTGGCTCACTGTCCTCCAGAATCTGAATATCGACTGCTGCCGAGAGCTTGATTTGTCAAATGGTTATGATGACGGCATGCATTTTCAAGGCCTTAGGAACCTGACTTCTCTGGATATCAACCACAACCCCAAGTTGGAGTCTCTTCCAGCAGGGCTTCAACATGTTACCACTCTGCAACGTCTATCCATTAGAGGCTGTGAAAATTTGATGAATTTACCAGAGTGGATTGGCAACCTCACATCACTCCAACAACTTTCCATTTTTGAATGCCAGAGATTGACATCACTGCCCGAAGCGATGCGTCGGCTCACTACATTGCAGAAACTGCAAATTGGCGATTGTCTCCAGGAGTTAAACGAGAGATGCTGTAAGGGAACAGGGGAAGATTGGCCAAAGATTGCTCACATCCCAGTGGTTTATATTTGTTAAATACCCTGACATGAATATAGAAGGTATCTCTCTTAATCTGAATCCTTTTTCCACCACAAAACTCTCCATCATGTTCCCATTGAAGAACAGAAACATATCCATTTACAAATGGAACTCCCAATTTGGCAAGAATCTGATGTCGGATTTTTGTTTGTCTTTAGTTGATCTCTGTTTTTATTTTTCTTGATTTTAAAATATTTTTATTTTGCAGACAACGTCATTTGATTTTAGCTATCTAAGTCATTCTCTTTTCGAAGATTGAAGGTATCAATATGGCTTGCAAGAACATTTGTTGATTATAAATCTTTATTGCATTCATGTCTTTTAATCTAAATAATGATCATGTTCTTCTATGTTTTGATGATATTGTAAGATTGTTGATGGAGGCAAAATGCTTCTCTGTTTTGTGCTTGATGTATGTGTGAACTTCAAATTTCCCTATTATTATTGTTCTTTTCTTTTCTAGATTAGCTGCTTGAATTGTTCCTTTCTCTGAATTCGAAGTAACATTTCAAGAAGGAATAAATCAAGAATTTAGTGTTCATAAACAAGAACTGCTTGGTTGAAGTCACGAAGGTAAGACTTTAATCTTTACAAAGTATGAGCCTAGGGTTGGAAATGCAAGGTTGCCCCTTCCTTCTATAGTCTATACGCGACCATTCTAACTAGAGCCATTCACATTGCCCTTTAAGAAAGCTGCTCTCATTTCTCCCAGTTCACTCTATATTGGGCATTACTCATAGGTGTGTTCTGTTGGTTTACAAAGGAGCACTGCTTGTGTTTCTTTTCTTTTTTTCTTCCTTTCTCCATCCATTTCACACACACGTTCAATACGTACTTTCTAACTTGATAACTCAAACAACTCCATTGTCAAATAACTCATTCCTGATGTAGATATAAGCGATTTCCTGTAAGAAGTTAAGTCTCTAACACTTATATAAGCGGACAGATCTCCTTCGAACTTGAGTAGTTTGATCTTTTTTATTTTTATACAGCTTTAGGTAACACTTATCAAACTTGGCTTTGAGTGAAACTTCTCAATTAACGTGCTTCACAGGGTTACATTCTTTTACTTCTTTAGTGTTGGCAATACAAGCCCGTCAGCTTTATTCCCAATTTCTCACAAAAAAGAAATTCTTGAATTCACAGCTGCAAGTGGAAGATTCAAGTACGTGCCAAAGGGACCATCTGTAGTGAGAGCTCATTCAACAAGATTTCACAAAATAATCTTGGTTGAGGTAAAAGATCATTTCTAATGCTAGTAGTTTTTTCTACTTTTTCATTTAGAAGTTAAATTCTTGCTGCTTCTTTTTTTTTTTTTTTTCTCTTTCAGTTTCTTCTTTCATTATATTTTAATTAAATAAGCATTATCTCTATTTCTTACATGTTCTTTGTGTAAACATCTGATGTGGCCTACCAAAACCAATAAAAGAATCCTATTGTGCCAAACATTGCTATAACCTATTGAGAAGGATGGCTCCAAACTTGTAATCAACCAAGGACAATAGGGTGAAAATAGATGAGATGTGTTTGTTATCAAACTGCAAAATAAAGTTGTGTTCTCTCACTTAAATTTAAGTATTATCGTAAATGGTCAGCCTGTGAAGTTTTCCATGGCATTTTCTGTGATTGACATTACTCCTTTGCATGTTGTAGTCCTTGATAGTGCTTTCCAGTCATTAGTTCAGTTATCATATCAAATGGGCTGCTGTTAGAGGGGTTAACTTGTCCCACATCGGATCCGGATGGGAAAGGACTTGGGCATATAAGGGTGGGTATGCAGCACTACCTAATAGCTTAGGCTTTTGGGTTAGAGGGCAAGCGCCTGACCCGTTACATTTGGTATCAGAGCCACACCCAGTCCTTGGTCCGGTGTCACACCAAGCGCCTCGACTTGACGGAGAATGTTAGAGGGGCTAACTTGTCTCACATTGGATCCGGATGGGAAAAGACTTGGGCATATAAGGGTGGATATGCAGCACTACCTAATAGCTTAGGTTTTTGGGTTATAGGGTAAGCGCCCGACCCGTTACAACTGCCAAGTCATTTTCAGTGCTTGAAGGTCACTCCTTTTAAGGCTGTCTAGTATTATTCAATACGCGAATGTGCTTATTGTACACAGAATGGTGCAGACATTAGTTAAATCAGCTGTAATTATTCATCCCATTCTGTAAAAATTTTGAAATCATGAAATAACCTCATAAAAGCCTTTAACAATACTCGGAGAAATTGGAGTGGCTTTTATCATTGGATTAAAACTTTCCATGGTTGGTGAGCTGGTAGTTCATTTTACTTTGTAAGAGTTGTTCTTATTTATCTTATAATGAGGGTCATATAGAGGGTACCTTCTTAACCTATATCCTTTATCATCCATCATAAAATCTTCATCTTATTCTTTTTTCTTCTTGAATTTCAAAGGTGCCAACTCCAAACACCAGTATAATTTCTGTTTTAGTTTCAACAAATTCCTCGTCAATCGCTTGCATTTCTTCAGTGGATTTTGAATCGTTATTTAATTATCTGATTGATTTTAAGAGCAAGCATGGTTTGATTTATTGTTTGAACTATTCTTCGTTTATTTCTATAGATTAGGTTTACATTGCATTTTGTGATTTTATTTCTATAAACAACTCCAATTTCATTCGCTACAGAAAAAATCTCATTCTTGTTTGTGTTTATTTCATCATGAATTGCAAAATGCAAATTGTTTCAAATCGTTTGGATTATCTAGTTTCTCTTCCAGATCCTATGCCCCCAATTCATGTAAGCTTGCCAAAAATAAGTTGATTTCTCTTTTCATATATGCTTAACTTGTTAATTGTTTGTGTCCCTTTTGTTTCTGATTTGCATTTGTGTAGCTGTTTTTGAAAATTAGCTTATGTGAATTTGATTCAAACAACTAGTATCTCTGATTTATTATGCAACTATAGTACCAATGTTTGCATTATTACATAAATTTGCTTTTCCCATTCTTATCTCTAATATGTTATTCAAATTTTAGTAGCCAATGTGTATGCAGTATACACTGAGTTTTACACATTTCGATCATTCTCCTGTGCTCAACATATCTCTTCTACTGAATAAGTTTTACTTTCACTCTTTCATCAGTTCATCGATTTTATAAAATTGCTTCTTCAAATTCTATGATTGCAAAGGTTTTATACTCGTTCTCTTTCATAAAGTTTTTTCTTCAAGCTTTGCAATCATTATCACATATATGTCTGTATATATTTGGCATAGATTTTCTTTTTTCAATTAATGGCATGTTTGTTTATTCTGTTCACAAATTTTTGATCTAATGCATTTGCTCAAATAATTGTTTCAATGGATCACATCAATTTTGTTAGTGTATATTGTAGTTGGTACTATTATACCCTTTCCTAAACCATCTAGGATTAGAATTTCTTGTCTCCAAGTTCACTTAGCCTCCAAGATTATGTGCCTATAAATAGGCCTTTATGTATTGTCCATAAAATCAATCAATTCAATACAATTTTCTTATATTTCTAATATGGTATCAGAGCCTACCAATTCTCACCACCAGGGATGACACTATCGGCTTCATCCGCGGCAGTCAATCGTAGAAAATAGCTTTGGCCAAATCAACACCTAACCAATGCCGTTGTACAACTGGCGTAAGAGTTGTCTAATAATTCTCTCTCCTTTATCCTAATTCAAAGGTGACTTAAAGCCCACTCTTCTCTTGCTTGTGGATTCCATACAAGGACATAGGATTGAAGATTTGGGAGTGTTTGGAAGCCGAGAAAATCAGATTCATGGTGTTCGAATCATGTTTGCGAAGATTGAAAAATCTGGTTCATACTTTTCTGCACAGCAAAACTGTTTTGGTCATAACTTCTTCGTTACTAACTGAAACGACCTGAGACGAATTCCAGAAGATAGGAAATTCGAAGAGCTTCGATTTGATATATTAGTCATCTATATTCAAAGTAGAATAAGGTGGTCAAATATGCATTTGAAGCTACTATCCTGACTGCGAATTTCTACACGGGAATTCTTCTTTTTTGACTTGGATTCGTGAAGATATTCAAATTGTTCTTCCTCAAAGAAAGTAGGTACGCTGTCCAAAGCCGCTTACAACCATTATTTGGGTCTCCCCGGAGCTCTCCATTCTACCGGTTGCTCATCCTTAAGGTCCAAAATCGAAGATCCACTGCCGGAAAATCCAAACTTCGTCAAGCAAGTGTCACCGATAAACTCATCACCGTCTTCACTGCCACGCGTCTTCTCCGACTTCAGTGTATGTTCTCCAATTTGTTTCATACGACATCTCCAACACCGTATGCATCATCACATGGCTCCATTGATTGACCATGACACTTCCTTGCACCTACGATTGGTAATCACACGCCTTCATTGATTGACCACGACGCTTCCGTGCGCCTATCAGTGGTAATCATACGTCTCCATGATTGACCACGACGCTTCTGTGCACCTACCAGTGGTAATCACACATCAACTTGATTGATCACGACGCTTCTGTACGCCTACCAGTGGTAATCACACGTCTCTTTGATTGACCATGGCGCTTCCGTGTGCTTACCAGTGGTAATCACATGCCCCATGATTGACCACAGCGCTTCCGTGCGTCTACTAGTGGTAATCACACGTATCCTTGATTGACCACGGTACTTCTGTGCTCCTACCAGTGGTAATCACATGTCCCCATAATTGACCACGGTGCTTCCATGCGCCTACTAGTAGTAATCACACGCCTCTTTGTTTTGCCACAACGCTTCTATGCGCCACTATTGCACTTCCATACGCTACAATAGAAGTCACACGCTTCTATGCGTCTGCAGTAGTCATACCGCGCTTCCATGCGCTATAGTAGCAGTCACGCGCTTCCATGTGTCTACAGTAGTCATACCACGCTTTCATCCACCAGAACGAGTTCAATATTTAATTTTAATTTTCAAACTCAAGTTGGTATCCACTCTACCACCTTGAGTTTGACGGGGGATGTTAGTGTATATTGTAGTTGGTACTATTATATACTTTCCTAAACCATCTAGGAGTAGGATTTTTTGTCTCCTAAGTTTACTTAGCCTCCTAGATTATGTGCCTATAAATAGGCCTTTATGTATTGATCATAAAATCAATCAATTCAATACAATTTTCCTATATTTCTAACAAATTTGAGGTCGTTGATGCATTCGTCCTAAGTGAAGGTAGGTTTATCTAGCAGTTTTTGAGCTGCTCCAGGGTTTTGTTTACAAAAATACTTGGTTTATGAGTCCTGATTGTCATTGTTTGAAACATTGACTAGTTCATAATTTGTTCTGGTTGACGAAAAATCTGTGGGAAAAGGAAGAAATTAAGATTAAATCCACATGTTATGCATGTTTGGTTGCCATAAAGTCAAAAAAGTAGTTGTATTGGACACATGGTACTGGAGGACTTTGATATGTCAGGTCTGAAGGTTCTAATTTTTAGTTTTTCACCCAAACACAGTAGCATTTGTCTTATTTTTTAAAGGAAACTTCATAAGTAAAATCTCTTCTTTTGCAGGTTCATAATGGACTAAACTGGTACAAAAGTTGAAGAACAAGATTACAAGAGGGAGATTCCGAGAGTTTATATTCTGGACCTCATAGCTCACATGAGGAGGAGGAGCAGGTAGAGACTACCCAGAATCAACTTAGAAGTAAAACATGTGGCCCTTCATGTGCATTAAAGCTTCATAAACGCAAGAGCAAGATTGTTTTGAGGTGACTATATGCTAATGATTTTGTAGTTTCCCCATATATTTGAAATTATTCTTATATGCTTGACATAATTTTTTATTCTTATGCAGTGTGAACAAATTAGGTCAGCCCATTGGTGAATTTGCTTCCCTCTACTCCAATTTTTTAGGGACATTTGCACGCAATGGAAAGGCAGCTCCATTGTTGTATGATGATTGGCTTTATGCCCCTGATAAAATCAAAGAAAACTTGTGGACTACAGTGGTAAGACTTATGGTATTATTTATTTATGGTTTCTTTACTTTTATTTATATTTTAAAAATATTTGGTGTTTGGTATTGTAGAAAGTTGTGTGAAAAAGATGATGCCCACTTTTGTAGTTCTAGATTTTTTAAATATTGAATAGAGGAGGTCATGCTTCTTCCTTCTTCTGTCAGTTCTTTTTCCTTTTCATCTTCTTTTATTTGAAGTATTCATGGCTAGTTGTTTATGTGCATGCATCCTCTGTTTAATGAGTATTGCCTGTGAACAAATCTTGTTCTACTTAGCTTATATAGATTTGTTTGGCTTGGATTTGCAGGGAAAATTGTTTTGGGGGCATAACAAGAAAGTGGACTATGATGTCAATAGGGGAAAATGGAGGGATTTGAAGTCGAATCTGAAAAGGGATTATTACTAATGATGGGATTCTGATGAAGAAAGATTGGCTAATGTGCCTTCTTCTGTGGTTGGCAAGGACCAGTGGGAGTATGTAGTCAAGTTTTGGAGTTCAGAGGAGGGGGAGGTAATGCTTAGAGCAATACTTTTGTTTCTAATGATGTAAATGGTCGATTTTGTATTATACTAATGCTGACAGTTATTATTTTTATTTTCCAAGTGCCGAAGTTGAATAAATATAGAAAACCGTGCAAAGAAACATATGCCTCATAGAATTGGAACGATGAGATACGCAAGTGTGGCTGAACAGGTTTATTGTTGTTTTGATAATTTGAATTACACGTTTGATAGAGTGGTTTATGCATTTGAGCTACATATTAACAATATATTTGTCATTTTTGGTAGATGAAATTGCAATTAGGGAGAGCGCCAACCCGTGTTGAACTATATTGCAAGACACACGCTCACAAAGATGGCACACCTAGTGATGGAGCTGCAAGACAAGTTATAGTAAGACTTCATTTATCATCTTTTTGCTGCTTGATGAGTAGAAAAAATTATATCATAGTAAAGGATTTTTATAGAAAAAATGAAATCATGGTTAAAAGTTTGATTTTATTCTGTTCTGTTTCTGAAGCCAATACCTTAAAAACAATTCAGTATGGATTAGACATAAATCAAACTGATGTTTCTTCAAACTCTCTTAAGGTTCTTTCTCCTATAATTTCTTTGGTTTTTACATGAGATATGCTTGACAATGATGAATATGTATAGGGTTAAGAAATTGATTTTCTTATCTTCTAAAGGATGGCTTAATCTGAAATGAAATGATTCTCTGACTTCCAAAGGGTTAAGAAATTGCTTTTTATTCTGTTCTGTTTTGTTATTGTCCCAGGTGTTTCAATAGTTCAAAATTTACAGCTTCAAGTATTCGAAAGTATTCACAAGTGTCACGCCTCACTCCCTGCAGAAACATGAGGTAACCAAGAAAAACAACTCAAATCATGATCACCACAACCTATTCCTGCTTGGCATCAATAAAAAAGTATCTAGCTGCTCACGGCCCCATAATTAATATACCATTTAGTGTCAAGTGTCCACAGTTTATCCAAGTTACATGTTACAAAAAGAGAGATCAGCCGATCTCTTCATCTTGACACTCCAATATTTACATCATTATCCAAAGTCTATTTAACATAGATACTATATACAAAACCGAAAATCTAAGCACCACAACTGCTAGTACAAACAGACCGTAACTTTCACTTGAACACAATGTCGCCAAAGAAAATAGAGTACCCAAAGTCGGCCTTACTCCTGAGCCAAGGTTTGCTCACCACCGCTAGTACCTAAAAAGTTTTTGAAAAAAAAAGTGAGCTCAAAGAGCGTGGTAGGTTTCCAAGGCTGAAAAGAAATCAAATGATTTTTCATGGAAACGAACTTTCTTTTTAATACCTTGCCGGAAAAGGGTCACTTTAGAAAAATGCGATATGAACTGTACCGAATAAAATATAACATTTCACAACTCAAGCTATCTCCAAAACATCATTAGTTTATACTAGTAAAGAAACAGAATACTAGATCACATGCAAGGAATTCGAGAACGCCAAATGCTATAGCAAATCCAACACTGTGTATCCTTTACATCTTTAGGGGCCTTCCCACACCCCCCCCCCCCCCCCCCGGACCATTGTCCCCGTCCTTTGGCTTTGGGGGCATACACCTCGGAACCGTGAACACCCCTACACTCAAGCCCAAGCCATTTAAGGTTTTGCAACCTAAGGGAAATTCTTACCCTGCCTATTTCATCCATACACAGTTGAAAATTATTAACAACCATCTACTCTAAAAGCTTAAGTTGTTAGAAAGGGTGTAACTTAGTGTATAAATCCTTCAACACGCCCCCTCAACAGGAACCATCTACTCTAAAAGCTTAAGCTGTTAGAGAGGGTGTAACTTAAGTATATAAATCCTTCAACAGGAACCAAAGCCAAATACCATATTAGGTAATTATACACAATTTCCATGAACAAACCATTGTTCTTCCATAGTCACAAAATTAAATTAAAAAATGATAATATATCAAGTACTTCAAATTAAATAGTCAAGAAAGTACTAAAAAGTCCTTTTTGTGCCTAGCTTAAACAAACCAATTCTCATCCGTAAAACCAAACGACCAGGAAGCATGGATACTTTTACAAAAGTAATGTACCCGTATCGGATATTTATCGGATACCGATATTCCTCGGATACTCGTGGATACGTGTTGTTATTTATAACACGTATCTGAAATTTCGACCAGGTATCGGATAATTCTCAGAAGAACACATTTTTAACAAGTTTTGAACATTAAAATGTAGCTTTTCCAACAATAATATCATAGTATAATTGTTAAGAAAAGTTTAAATTTATTTAAAAAAGAAGTGTTGAGATATATATTATAATTTAGGGTAAACTTCCTTGACACCCCCTGAGGTTTGATGTATTATCAAGCGGCTACAACTTCGTGATTTTTTGTCACCAACACCCCCTGTCAGAATTTTCAATTTTTTAATAAGTAAAAGTGCCTAATTGCCCTTGATTATTTAAATGAATTTTAATATAAAAATATTAGAATTAGAAAATAACAAAACTGTCCTTATGATTATATGCCCACCATTTCTCTCTCTACCTTCTTCAAGCACAGAAACCCTAACCAAAACACCAACCACCACCGCCACCAAACCACAACCACAACCACCACCACAGCCGCCACCACCACAGTTGCCACTCTCATCTCCTCCTCCAACCACAGCCGCCACTCACATCTCCTCCTCCAACCACAACTGCCACCAACCACAACCACCACCATTGCCACCACAGCCGCCACCACCACCATATTATGTCAAACAAAGTCCCAATTGCTCATCAATCAGTACATTTTATATATTTCAAAATTTCAAAGTTAACTAACAAGTATACATAAGGTAAATTTTTGTCCTAATCTGTTCAGTGCATAATTTTTCATCATAATCAACACTTCAAAGTTTAACAATTTATTTCAGCCCTTTTGCTAAATCAGAATTTTGAATAACAGAATCATGCTTTCAATCAAGAATTGGAGAATATAAACTCATGCTTTCAAATACAAATATTCAAAACAAGTTCTTAAATTTTGAATGAAAACCATTTTAGGAATCTGAAAATTTGTGGAGAAAAACCTACCTCTTAGAGCTAATTTCCCTATTTCTTCTTATTTTCTTTCCCTTTCCCCTTCTTCTTCTTCTTCTTCTTCAGCGTTTCTGTTTTTTTTTTCCTCTCTCTCTAGCCGAGCCACTCCCTCTATGTTATAAGTGTTTGCTTTATGCTTTTATACTTCTATTACTAGTCCAACCTATATATCTTGGAAGCTTTGAAACATAAACAAATGCCTTTATGTTCCTAAATGCAGGTTGTGCATTAACACTTGAATACAAGTGTTAATGGGTTTTCTAATGAGGGGCAGCGTGTCCAATGGCATGCAATTCTTTTATATATATATATATATTGTTGAAGGATTTATATATTTAAGTTACACTCACTCTAACAGCTTAAACTTTTGGAGTAGATGGTTGTTAACATGGTATCAGAGCCAAAGGTCTTGTGTTCAAACCTCACCGTCACCCTGATAATTAAAATTGAAACACGTACGTGAGGGGGCATGTTGAAGGATTTATATATTTTCACCGTCACCCTGATAATTAAAATTTAGTGAGGGGGTGTGTTGAAGGATTTATATATTTAAGTTACACCCAATCTAACAGCTTAAGCTTTTGGAATAAATGGTTGTTAACATATATATATATATATATATATAATATAAATAGAATGGAGTATATGTGACACTTGTCACTACAAAACCAACCCCATCCTTACTATTTTATTTTCTAACCCACATACATTCTTTATTATCAAACTAACCCCCAATGACTACCTTATTTATCCTAACTCCCTTCAGCTTTCTCTTTGATGTGATACAAATAGATTTTTATATATATGGGTTGTTGATTCCCTAGACCTAATGCATATGTATATTTCTACAGTCAGTAGATCACCTAAACTTTCTCCAGAAACTTGGTATTATTATTCTATATATATATATATATATATATATATATAACATAAGTCATGTATAAATCAGTATATGTCTTATAAGTACATCCAAGTACATAGGTCTAAAAAATGAGACCAATATGTTCACTTGACCCATAACAGCACATATGTAAATTCTTTTGTGCTGCATCTCCAACCCACTCAACATGTCCTTATTCTTTAAATCTTCTTATTTCACCACTCCTACCGGCCAAAAGATCTTTATGCAAATTTCAGGATATTACAATAAGTCAAGTAGTATTTGATTTTTTTTTTCCTTTGGCAGTTACTCTTAACTTCAAGTAATTGAAAGTTTTAGATTCATAAAAATGTACTGTCAAGCATGAATTAAAATGTTTTATTTGCTTCAGTTTGGTTGCCTCTTTATAACCTTCAAAAGTATTATTTATTCCAAATAATACACTTCCCCACATTAAAATGCAGGCACGTCTGAAAGAACTTGACGCAAGCCAACCAGCAGCTTCCTCAAGCTCCATTCCTTGCCCCTCCTCCAATGATTTGTACACTCAAATGATGGGAGAGGAGAGAAGGGGTCGTGTTCAATTGTGTTGTTTGGGACCTACACCAAACGACATTTGAGGGCCACCTCCCACTAAAGTGGAGCTAATGAGGAGGGCCATCCAATCCGAGGAGGAAGTGCTTGTTGTATGTGCACGGTTGGAAGATGTTGAGCAGAACATGTCCACTATGCAGGCCAAGTACAATGAGAAAATTCAAAACTTACAGCAACAAATGGCCATAATTCTGCATCAAATGCAACTTCAAAATTCTGGTAGATAGGTAAATTCAAATTCTATAATGATGCCTACTGAAATCTACATAGTTTAGCCTCATACTTCTGTGACTCTTTGACTCTACTTTTGAAATTTAAAAATTCTACCATAGTTTAGCACAACTTACTTGTTCCTATTTTATTTGTTTTCTTTTTCAAATTAATCCTCAACCTTCATTCCTCTTTCCCTCCTTTAAGATGCACTGAATTTAAGAATGTCACAAGACAAGACAATATGGTCTCACTACAAGAATTAGACTTTTTAGTAACAGTCCTTTAGTGACAGTCCAAAAAACAGTCACTAATAACCTATTTTTGGCTACGGTTAACTTGGACCATCCCTAATGACGCTACTTATTGGGAAGGTAATTTTGACGCTGACCGTCCCTAATTGACCGTTTCAAAAGGCCCCCAAAATTATCACGCACAATTTTCGTGTACATAATTGTTTGGCGGGCCATCAAACTGAAATGATTTTTTTAATTTTGCCAAAACTCCTATACTCGCAAAGCCCTAACCAGTGTGTCTCTCTGCCGTAGCTCTTATCTGTCCCTCTTCGAAGACAGAATCTCAACTCTGCTCAACTCTCTTTCTAGACATTCTTTTCACTTCGATTTTTCAATCAAACTCGTCAGATTCAGACAAGTGTTGGATGACTTCAATGTATACGAAATCAGAGATTCTTCAAGTTTGGTGCACCACGGCTATCTCGAAAGGTACCCTTCAGATTTCTAGGGTTACATTTTTGCGAGATTTCAATGAAATATGCAAACATCGATTCGATTTGAGTTTGTCGGCTTCGTTCAGTGGTTTGATTTGAGATTTCTCTCCTGTTTTCTGTTTTTTTCCCTAATTCTAAAGGTTTGGGCCTAGTCTGCTTCATTCAGTGGCTCGATTCGCATACACATACGCAACAACTCACTTGGTTCGATTCAAAGCCCTATTTTACTAGTTTTTTTATATGAACTGTTTTTTAATTTTTTTAATATTTTTGTATTTGGTAGCAAAATAGCGTATAATAATAATGATTAGCCCTTCTGATGAACTAGTAATTTGCTCAAGGTGTTGCTCAAATTTGATAACCAAACCTCAAAGAAAAAGAAGCTCCTCTACAGGTTTTAGACCAAACCCTCTGATTGTGCTTGAATTATCAATTCCTTTGTTGGCTTGAATTGATGAATAAGAATGGTTCTTTTGTTACTTTGAAGAAGGTCTCATTTTTATTTTTTGGTTGATATTAAATTTTCATCTAGAAATTTACAATCTTAGAGACTATATTTATATTTCTTGGATATTTATTAATTTTTTTTGGCATTTTTGTGTTCAGAATTTGTGAGGATAAAATTTGTGGAATGTGGAAAAAAACTTTGCTGCCTTAGGCAATAGAAAATGGAAGGTCTGTTTATTTAGAATTTAGAGTCGTCCATGGTTTCTTGGTTCTATGAATGCAAGATAAATTATTTGAATTTTCTGTCCTTTTGTGTAATTCAATGAAAATGTCAGATGTGGATACTTCATGTTATGGTAAAAAAAATTTCACTTATAAGAGGTGTGGATTTGGAATTCCTCTCAATTGTTACTTTTGTTACTTACACCAGCTTCAATTGGCTGCTCATTTTATCTGCGTTGTGTCAAAAACTAGTATTGGGCAATTGTAATTAAACCCTCTGTGTGCTTAACCTTTGATTGAAAAAGCTTAACCCTTGATTGAAAAAGAAGAGAGAAAGTTGATGTTAATTATCTTGCTTCCTCATTGTTTTTCCTCTGCTCTTATTGCATCTGTATGCCAATTTCAGAATTAATTTTATTTTTGTGCTTGTGCTACTTGTACATTTTTCTCCATTGCATTGTTAATTGATGTTAATAGCATGTGGTTTGACTGAGGCAATGAACTTAAATATTGGGGTTTGTTCGGTTGGGGTGTTGAGTCGAAGTGAACATAGAGTATTTCTTGCTATAAGATAGAGTCAAAGATCTCTCCTATTTTTGCATATATCTCAATCGTTGTTGCATAATCACACGACTACTTTCCCCCAACACAAAATAAAAAAAGAAAAAAGAAAGGAAGAAGAAGATAATCACGACTAGTTGTCCTTGTCCTGAAAGTTGCAAATCTACTCATTCATTTAGCATTGAATTTTAAAGGTCATGGATTTGAGTTTCCATAAATATTTGTCCAAATCACATCCTGATCTCTTTTCATTGGCCTATGTATATCTAGTTATATTTTCTTCAGAATTATGTAGATTTTTTTGAACTTCTGGTTTTGAAATCAGTGATTGGTGTAGAACTCCTTCAAACAATGCTCTAGATTCCTTTTCTTCTTGAACTTTGTACTTCTGAACCCAGGAATTAGTTTGGGCTTTTGGTTGGAGCACTTATTCATACTGTAAATCATTTTGGCCACATTAATGATAGGAAACCTCCGAGAAGGCTGAAAAGGATACTTCTAACAAAAAGTCCAAGGCTGGTGGTGGTAAGAAGAAGAAGTAGTTGATCTGGCATCAAAGCTTTAAAATAGACTGAAGGACCTCTTACATTCTGGTCAGGTGAGAATGCTTTTTATGGATAAATATTTTGTGTATTGTTTGTTGATTCATTCTGTTTCTCCAACAAAAGATTATCTTCATAACCTTTGCTAATTTCCTTAACTGAAGCATATACTGATAATTCCACAATGATATCATATATGATATTACAGCATAATTAATGAATTATCATTTAACCTATGAACTCTGTTTGGCTGTTATTATCTATCGTCCAAATATCTCTCTATCTTTGCCTTTACCTTTTTTTTTCTCTAGTTCTACTGTTAATCTCAACTCTTCACTCCGATGTACACAGTATAACTATACGAGTGAATGCAAATTTGAGTGCAGTTCTTTAGCAACAATAAGCACTACACTAGAGTTACTCTAAACAAGACGTTTGCAGTGAAGAACTAATTCTATTGTTGTTTAGCGATTTTCAGTATTTTCTCGTACCACACTACAAACACTAGAGTTAGCTAACATGGATCCACGACCTGCCAGTCAAAGTAGATTAAAAAAAATCTTTTTTATCTCAGCAAGAAACACACTTAGATACTCACCTTCTGGTGACTTGAACCGAATCTTCAATTTTGAAAGACCAGAAATTACCACAATGCTACGGCCTTTGATGGTAAATGGGTAAGCTTTTTTAATTTTCTATTTTCTCGAGTCATAGCAGCACACGACCTGAAACAAAATTTGGAACACTTTCTTATAACACTTCAAAACCTTGTTCTCATGCTCTACTTTTTATGTCCAGAGTTCTGCACTGCCACAGGCAGAGACTCAATTACATCCATTCAACCCATCAACGACCCTGATAGTGCAGTCTCCAATGGTGCGACTTTTAAACTGGGATTTTTTAGCCCCGTTTATTCTACGAAGTGTTATGTTAGTATCTGGTATAGCAACCTTGTAGTTATGAATGGCCAGAAACAGATTGTTTGGTCATCAAATGTCCCAAAAATATATGTTTAAATTACCAAAAGGTTTTTCTCGACAAAATGCGAATTCAAACCACCAATTATCATGAGTCCAATCTCTCTACACTACAAAAGAGATGTCAGTGTGCGCGTGCTTTGCTTGAACTTTCAAGAATAAAAAATGAATTCAAACCGAGGGCTTCAAGAAATGATTTGGCCATGACATAATCTAATCCCAAGAAATAGATTTGACTATGACTTAGTCCAACTCTTCATGACGAAATGAAGAGTTGAATTACTGTTGATACATGGAAGTCCAGACATCACACCTTTCATCTTCACCAACAAGAATTTTACATTGCCCATTGACTTCACTTCCCTTCCAATCCTTATTCTCATATTTTACTGTTTCTGTACTATAGAACTTTGCACTGCCATTGACACAATTACATCAACTCAACCTGTCAACAACCCTGAAATTATAGTCTCCAATGGTGCCACCTTCAAACTGGGATTTTTTACTCCTGTTAATTCTACTAACCAATATGTTGGTATTTGGTACAACGACATATCTTTGAAGGCTGTGGTATGGGTAGCAAATAGGGATAAACCTCTTAATTAATGACTCTTTTGGGACTGTGAAAATATCCAAGGATGGCAATCTTGTAGTCTTGGATGGACAGAAACACATTGTTTGGTCATCAAATGTTCCAAATTCTTTGTTGAATTCTTTTCTTTTTCCTCTTCGTTGAATTCAAGTGCCCAGCTTTTAGATTTTGGGAACCTTATATTGTGAGACAACCCTAATGGAAACATAATGTGGGAGAGTTTTAAACACCCTTCTGATTCTTACTTGGAGGGGATGAAAATTAGTACTGAAAAATTTACAGATAAGAAGATTTAGCTGACCTCATGGAAAAGCCCTTCAGATCCATCCAATGGAAGGTTCACTTTTGGCATCAATCCTCTGAATATTCCAGAAATGTATGTATGGAATGGTAGTCATCCACACTGGCACAGCGGTCCATGAAGGTGTCGGCCTTCGCTGAGTTTCTATTTGGTTCAAAAGACAACTGGAAACGTTAGCGCTTGAATAATTGTTCTTGTATAGCTTATGCATATTATATTGGCATTGGTTGTATGTAGTGGAGTGGAGACTTAATTGACATACAGGAATTTTCCTATGGTGGAGCAGATCTTTACATTCGTGTTGCATATTCAAAACTTGGTAAGTTTTTTTCATCATCCTGAAAAAATAAAATAACAATAATATGTCAATTAATTTAATTAGGGCAAAGTACACACACCCCCTGAGGTTTGCATCAAACACACTCATGTATAAAGTTTGCTTAAATCTACACTCACACCCCTAAACAAAATTGTATCAGTAATTTGCATGAAAAATTACAATTTTACCCATCAATATAATAACTATATTATATTTAAAAAATTTATTAAAATAAAATGACTAAATTAACCCTTTAACCGATATATTACTATATTAGTGCCCCCTGAATTCAGTGAAGGGGCAACAAAATTCTTTGAATTCTTTTGTTTTGTTTTTTAGTTATAATAAAGAATTGTGAAATAAAGAAAGGAATCTAATGAGTTTTAGTGATTCAATTTAGCAAATAAGTTATATTATTTCTCTATTATGTGTATGACCCAATATTAGTTGTCACTGAAAAATAAAATTCAATATGAAGAAATTCAAACTTTGAGGCTAAAATTTACTTTATTATTAATCTTGGATGATTTTTTTTTCTTTTTTTCAGTACTTACTTTTCAATTTTATCAGTGCCATCACTACTTTTTTTTTTTTTTTTGAAATAAATGTATGCATACTTTGTAATAAAAGGCAAAATGCAAAATATCCTCTTTTAACTTTCTCAGATTTGCAAATAAACTCATGTACTTTTGAAACACTCTTCATATAGGTCTCCTCTGTTGTCGTCTCTCTACTATTGCCGCTACACCACTGCCACCACCAAAGACATGCTATCATTGCCAATTTTCATGTGCACTGCCATAGCAAACGGTGAAAAAGAAAAAAATAAAAGAAAAAAAATAAAAGGGTGAAGAATTAAGAGAGAGAAGTAGATAAAAAAAAAGGGGGTTCGATGTAGAGAGACATATTCGGGAAAGAGAGAGAGAGATGGAGGAAGAGAGAGAAAAAGAGACAGAGTGAGGAGAGAGAAAAAAAAAGGAGAGAGAGAGGAAGAATTAGAGAAAGTGAGCTTTGAGGGTGAGAGAGGAGGGAGAAAAGCAATAAGGTAATAAGGGTAGTTTTGTCAAGTGAAAAAGAAAAGTTGGGAGTAATATGGTATTTTAACGTGAAAAGTAAGGTTAAAAATATTTTTTCAGTTAATGAAGGGTAAAACAAACATTTCAAATAATTTTTTGACCGATGAATTTCAATTGGGGGTTGTGTGTAGTCAAACTCCAAATCTCAGGGGTGTGAGTGTAAGTTTAAGCAAACTTTATATATGAGTGTGTTTAGGGCAAACCTCAGGGGGTGTGAGTGCATTTTGCCCATTTAATTATTAATATATCATAGTTTCACAGAAGTAATGGGATTTTCTCCTTACTCTGCTTGGGAAGTGAGGTTTTGTCCATGCTGAGCTCTCTGTCTTCTTGTAGCCAGAGACACCAAATGGGGAATTTCAATTTTCTTTATTTGTATCAATTATGCACTCAATGCCAAACTTTGGAAATAACAGGCCAAGTGACTGCTCTATATGATAAAGAAAATTCAAACACAAACACACACGCGCGTGCGTTGATACGCAAGTGCATTAAAATTTGTAGCTTTTGTTTAAGAATTTTCACCTTCTCAATCTTCATCAGTGATCCTTTTTTTTTCCTTCTGGTGTTTGAAGCAGGATTGTGTAAAAATGATTGTGCTTCTGGAAGGAGAATGAAGATAAAGAAAATTGTCCAAGGTGTGGTGAGTCAATGTATAAACCTCACAAAGGAACCACAATATAACAATTAGGACCATTATATTACTATAAGCTGCCCCTGGGCCTATGGCTGGGCTGAGTTTTGTGTTTGTATTTAAGCCCGCCACAACCCAGCCTGGTCAAAAGATTGACCCAGGCCCACTCTGGTTTATAATTATTATTTTCAGTATTAGATAAATTATTTTTATTGAAAAAAAAAATCAAGGCACATTAAGAGACATTGAAAAGTTGATCTTGACCCTGTCAAGCATAAAAGCCTATTTCTCAAATTATAATTTTTGTTTGATTTTATTCATATTCTGATTTTTTTTTTCTTGGCAATGTAAGAGATTCATATTCTGAATTCAACCAGCTGTTCTGAGCTTCCAGGAAATCTAAGTTCTATATTTTTCAGTTATAACACATATTTATTGAATAATGTTGGCTAATTTTAATCAACAGGTTGGGGAAAAATAAAGGGTGCAAATTCAGCTCTAGTAAAGGCAAGCCTAACAATGGATAATACTACATTCCAGTGCGTAGGGACTGTTATCGCTAGGCGCGGTTGCTGGCCATTTCTCAAATGTGGATTTGTTCTTGATTCACCCCCATCTCTCTCTTTCCTATATTTTCAGGTATTCTTACTTTCAATACATTGTTATGCATTCACAACTTTGCTAAAGTGTGAATATATATAAAAACACACACACACACACAAATGAAAGCAGAAAAAGAAAGGAGGCCAACCTTATTTTTGACAATTTTTTTCGTGATGCAGAACACAAATGGGAGAGATATCAATATAACAATTGCAAGTGGTTCTTTGCAGCCATTTACTGATGAGCAATGGAGAACAAACCATCAACACAAAATCAACACTGTAACTACTAGATATTTTATGGTTCATGACTTTATTAGATTTATGATCAAGAAGACTGAGGAGACAAAATGAAAATTTGAAATTGTTCTAGCATCCTTTTTTTTTTTCAAACAGTCAAGAAATATGAAATTTCTTATTTCTTTTACCCATTTTTAATTTTCTTGGTGTAGGAAAGAAAACGAGCAGTCACAATTCATGTATCAGATGTACATGGAGATAGGCTACAAGGAGCAAAGACTATAGTAGAGCAAGTTTCAAGAGATTTCCCATTGGGGTCTGCTATAGCAAAGACCATTTTTGGAAATTTGGCTTATCAGGTTGGTACAGTCTATATCCTACATTGAATTCTGATGAGCAATGGAAAAACTAATGTTTATAACTAAAATAACATATATATATATATATATATATAGATATTTGTTTCAGAATTGGTTTGTTGAGAGATTCAACACTGCTGTTTTTGAAGATGAACTCAAGTGGTACTCTGTAGAACCCCAACCAAGGAAAGTGAACTACACTATACCAAATCAAATGTTGGAATTTGTTAGAGCTAACCAAATTATGGCTAGAGGCCATAATATTTTCTGGAAAAATCCTAAGTTTACGCCTTCATGGGTTTGTAATCTAACAGGTCCTGAGATAAAGTGTTGTTGTCAATTCCCGAATAAAAAGTCTAATGAGTAACTACAGAAACGAATTCATACATTGGGATGTCAACAATGACATGCTTCATTTTGATTTCTATGAGCAAAGACTTGATCCTAATGCCACTTTCCAGTTTTTTGAGACGGCACACTAGGCAGATCCCCTAGCAACCTTGTTTATGAATGAATTTAATGTGGTGGAGACTTGTGACGATGTTAATTCTACTGTTGACAACTACATTTCAAGGCTAAGAGAACTCAAAAGCAGTGGTGTGTCAATGGATGGAATTGGCCTAAAAAGCCACTTTACAGTGCCAAACCCTCCTCTTATCAGAGCTGTCCTAGACAAGTTGGCCACAATAGAGCTTCCTATTTGGCTTACAGAGGTTGATATCAGCAATACACTTGATAAGGAAACACAGGTATATATGCAATTATAAGATTGAATAAGTATTGGATGTGAACATTTCAATGCAATCCCCCACTAATTCTGGTTTTTTTTCCTTCTTTTTACTGGTTTTTGTAGGCTTCATATCTAGAAGTAGTGCTGAGAGAAGGCTTCTCACACCTCTGTTAATGGAATAATGCTTTGGACTGCACTGCCACCCATATGGGTGCTACAGAATGTGCCTCACAAATGATGATTTTCATAACCACTCAACCGGTGATGTCGTGGACAAGCTCTTGAAAGAATGGCAAACCAGAGTGGTGGAGGGTTAGATGGATGACCATGGTTCGTATAGTTTTTATGGGTTTTTAGGAGAATACCAAGGTATCCCCAGCCGCCACCATGGTGGCAGTATTAGCATCCACCACCATGGTTCCAGTTTTCTCAGCTGCCCCAATCAACACCAATACCAACGACATCAGAGTCAGCCCCAACACCAACACCCCATTCAGCACCAACACCACCTTAATTTTGGATTTGCTTTTGTAGGTTCTATCTTGGATTTATATTGTTCAATGCATGCTTGTTTTATTTCAAGACAAATTTGTTTAATTTATGTTTTGTTTTGTTATCTTAGATGTTGAACTAGCTTTTATTAACTTATTGTTTTTTTTTATAAAAAAGTCCTAATTAGGTATTGTTATGTAATTTATGCAATATTTATTTAATATTGTCATATATATAATTTGTTTTGAATTTTGATATTAATATATTTTTTATATTGTTATTAGCTTAAGAAATATAAATTAACAAATCAAGCAAATTATAAAAACAGAAATTAAGCAAAATATAAATTAAAAAAATTTATTTGTAATATTAGAAACAGTCTAAATGTAGGTATTAGGGACAGGACAAACCGTCCCTAATATGCATGCGTATTAGGGACAGTTCCTGATCGTCACTAATAGTCCAGTTATTAGTGAGTTATTAGTGACGGTTAAAACCGTCACTAATACACCATTTTTTTGTGATGGTAAAACTTGACCGTCACTAATGATCTTTCGCGACATCACTTTTAGTGACGGTCCAATTTGAGCATTAGCGACGATTTTTGGACTTTTAGTGACGGATTTGATTGTCCCTAAAGCCCTGATTTCTTGTAGTGTCTAATACTCTACAAGAATTCTAATCTAGTTCAAACATATCATACTAGGGTGATAAAAGGTCATTATTTAGTGTGAAAATCAAAAAAGTTCAAGGGATAGCTACTGGTGTCAACATAAGAAATTAGTTCTTTTTAGAAATCATTGTAATATATCCTGGTAGTGACATGGTCAAATGATTGGAGAGCATCCTATATACTCTACTAATATCTCTGTTGTAACTAGAAGCTAAGTCTCATGCTGTGGAATGAGTTATTGTGTTGACACTGAATGTCTTGGTAGTGTAATAGATCAAATTTCATCGTCACATGTACCTGATGTTGGATTAGAGTTTGAACTTGTGAATGTTGAGTGGCTTGCAATTTAGCAATCAAGATGCATAAGCATCCTGACATTCTTAAACATAGATTGGGAAAGATATACTATTCATCCAATCAAGGACATATTAAACTTATGTCCATTAAAGTCTATTCTGAGCACAGTGGATTTTGATCTATAAATCTTCCAATATTTGAAAAGAACTTTTTAATAATAAATTCAACACTTAACAAGAGTTTAGTTTGACTAATTTATGATCTTACTATTGTGCATGCACAGGTATTTAGCTCACCATGCATATATATAGCTTAAAATGTATCTTTGTGGAATCAGAATTCTGTCTGGCTATTTTATGATCCTTGCGACCTCATTGTTGAACAACATGGAATGATCACTTGAAGTGTTTTTTGATGCTATTGTTTTGAAGTTTGAACTGAAAGGCAATGTTATAAGAAAATTATAGCAATTAAATAAAGTTTGTGGTGGCCAGTGGCGTTAGCATTATGTAAGCATATGTAGCAGGATTTTGAGGATGCATGTTTCCAAAAGGCATCTTATGATTAGTTCAAACTGTAAATCACCTCTGAGAACCAATAAACATGGATTTCCTTGAAGCAATTATCAACACTCAGTTTGACATAGTTAACATGTGGACATGTCCTATATATATACAAAGATTTCTTTAGCCTTCTACCTCTTCAAAGTATTGGAAGCATTAGCTTCTCCAAATAGTCTCTCTTACATACATCATTTTGTCTTTAATATTTTCTGCTAGTCACAATAGACTAGAATGAGACAAGAATTCATCTTGTAAAATTCTACTGTCAATTTTAATGACTTTTTGGGTAAATTTTGTGATAGGTTCCTGATGCTTCTAATGCTCCAACAAACTCTCTGCATTCTGGTTCTAGCTGTGGAACTTCATCTATGGTGAGCATCTTAAAAACTCTTCTAAATATTGAAAAACTTATTGTTTAATTTTGTGGGTAAAATATGTGATAAGTTCCTCGTACTTCTAGTGCTTGGACGTTTCCCAGCATTTTGGTTCCAACCATCGATCTTCATCTGTGGTAGTCATCTAGAAAACCATTTTCACATGTTACTACCATGTACCTTATATTTTTTCACTTTGAAAATTTACTGACTTCTTGTAAATGAAAGGTTCTTTGAAGCATAAGCTGAAGAACATCAAGATAATTTGAAGCACCTGTCACATCTATTCGCTTAACTACTACTTTTGTGTATTAGTACTTTTTGTAAATAAATTTAAGACTTGGATTGAAATTTGATACATGTTTTTAATGTAGTATTCAATGCTATGAACTTTTGTTAGACAATGGTGATCCTTTTGTTGGACAATGCTGAGATTTTTCTGTTAGACAGTGCTGTGATACTTTTGCTAGACTTGAATTCTACCGTACTATTACTTTTTGTAAAGAAAACAGGTAATAAGTATTAGAGTTATTAGATTTAATAAGGGTAGAATAGTCTTTTACTTTATTTTGTTTGTAAGCCTATATATATTCTCTTTATTAGGTTTTCATGTTTGTAACTTTGCATTGAGATCATAATAGAAATTCTAGTCCCTTTTTCTTTTTATCTCTTCTTCTCTCTCTTTACAATTCTCACATGGTATCAGAATAATGATGCAGATGAGTCCTTTGATTGGTAATCACATGGAAGAACTATACATCCCATCTATGCTGACTGCGGATCCAACTTCGCGGTGAGTTGGCTGGGGGTTGCAGGGGGCAGCGCGCCCCTGCCACCGAAATTTTTTTTAGGGCATTTTTGGCATCGATCTGATTCTGGTATCACTTCCGTTTAGCATCGAACTGTTCTGATTCGCACCGTTTGTCTCTGGTATTTGGATTTCACCTTTCATCGTACTTATTTTGGTTAATCGTACTGTTCCAATTCGCACCGTTCGTCTCTGGTATTTGACTTTCTCCTCTTTTTGACATGGCTGGTGAAAAAGATGACTCACTTCAGTCTATTAGTGTGAGATTAGATGGAAAGAATTATTCGTATTGGAGTTATGTGATGAAAAATTTTCTTAAGGGCAAAAAGATGGGGGGTTATATTAGTGGAATTTTGGGTCAACCCAAGAATGAAATGGCTGAAAATTATGCAGATCTGTTAGATGTTTGGGAAGCAAATAATTCAAAAATTATCACTTGGATCAACAATTCTGTTGAACATTTGATAGGTACACAGTTGGCAAAGTATGAAACAACCAAGGAGGTTTGGGACCATTTGGCAAGACTGTACACACAGTCTAACTTCGCAAAACAATATCAGTTAGAATCTAATATTCGAGCTCTTGAACAGAAAAGTATGAGTATTCAGGAGTTCTACTCTACAATGACAGATCTTTGGGACCAGTTGGCTCTCACGGAATCAGTAGAGCTACGAGCATGTGCACCATATATTGCTCGAAGGGAGGAACAACGACTAGTTCAGTTTTTGATGGCTCTTCGTGATGATTTTGAGGGACTTCATGGGTCAATTCTGCATCGTAGCCCACTTCCTTCTGTTGATTCAGTGGTCAGTGAGTTGTTGGCTGAGGAGATACGTCTTAAGTCTCAGGCAGGAAAAGGAATTCTCCCAGCACCTAATCCATCTGTTTTAGCAGTTCCTTCTAGACTACCTTTCAACTATCAGAACAAGACTCACATGAAGGTTGGTTTTGATGAATGAAGTTTCTGTAAGTAGAAGGGCCATTGGAAGGCTCAATGTCCAAAACTTTTGAGTAGAGCTCAGCCACAACAACAACAGCAGAAGCAACAGCCTCCTCCATGGAAATTGGGAAATCAATCACAACAAGCTTATAGGCCTCCACAACCTAATACTACAGCAGTTGTACCACCATCAGACTCATTTGGTTTTGAAGTTTCATCATCTTCTAATTCCACAGTTGCCAACCTCGCTGACCAGTTTCAGAAGTTCCTTGCCACACAGCCACATGCTATGTCCACCTTTTCTCCAATAGGTCAGTTATCTTCTAGTTCTTCAGGTATGTCTTCTTCCATATGGGTCTTAGATTCTAGAGCTTCACATTATATATCATCTGATTCGTCATCTTTTGCTTCTTTATGTCCTACATCATCTGTGTCTGTCATGACTACTGATGACACTCCTATGCCTTTAGCAGGTGTTGGTTCTGTTGTCAAACCTAATTTATCTCTTTCTAGTGTTTATCACATTCCCAAACTCACGATGAATCTAGTTTCCGTTGGTCAGTTATGTGACTCTGGTTACTCAATATCTTTTTCTTCTTCTTGTCTTGTGCAGGATTTGCAATCCCAGAAGCTGATTGGGATAGGCCGTAGGCAGAGGGGGACTTTACATTTTAGACGAGCTAAAAGAACCAGTTGTTGCAGCTTCTAGTGTGGACTTGTCATCTTTTCATTTGAATTCTTCTTCTTCTAGTTTTTATTTATGGCATTCTCGCCTTGGTCATGTTTCGGCCTCTCGTTTAAGATACTTAGCATCTATAGGAGTATTAGGAAATTTGCAAACTCAGAACATTTCTGATTGTAGTGGTTGTAAACTGGCAAAATTTTTTGCTTTACCTTTTAATCGAAGTATTTCTTCTTCTCTTGCACCATTTGACTTGATCCATTCTGATGTGTGGGGATCTTCTCCCGTTGCCACAAAAGGGGGGTCTCGATATTATGTTTCCTTTATTGATGATTACACTCATTATTGTTGGGTTTATCTTATGAAATATCGTTCTGAATTTTTTAGTATTTATAATGTTTTTCGGGCCCTTATTAAAACTCAACATTCTGCTATTATTAAGTGTTTTAGATGTGATTTGGGTGGAGAGTACACTTCTAATAAATTCTGTGAATTACTTGCCTTAGATGGAACTGTTCATCAAACTTCTTGTACAGATACTCCTGAGCAAAATGGTGTTGCTGAGAGAAAACATAGGCACATTGTTGAAACTGCTCGTTCTTTCTTATTGTCTGCTGTAGTTCCTAGTGAATTTTGGAAAGAAGCAGTTCTTACTGCTGTCAACTTAATTAATAAGATTCCATCTTCTCACATCTCAGGTTTATCACCTTTTGAAAAGTTATATGGGCATGCTCCTGATTATTCTTCCTTGAAAGTTTTTGGTTGTACTTATTTTGTTCTCCGTCCTTGTGTAGAGCGTAGCAAGTTATCTTCTCGCTCTGTCATTTGTGTTTTTCTTGGCTATGGTGAGGGTCAAAAGGGATATCGGTGTTTTGATCCAATTACCCAAAAACTCTATGTATCTCATCATGTTTTGTTTCTTAAGCATATACTATTCTTTTTATTCCTGCTAGTACTCATAACATGACCAAATCTGACCTCATCCATATTGATCCCATTCTCTGATGATACTGATAATTTGTCTTCTCAAGTCCATATTGACTCACAAAATGTTTCTAGTCCTCGTGTTCCTATTACTCTTTTTCCTCATCATTTTTCTCGCATGGTTCGCACTGATAGTTCTGCAGATACTGATCCTCTGCTCTCTGATACACCTGAAACTCCCTCTCTTCCTGTGGCCATCCAAGCAGTTCCTGAGACTGTGGATCCTCCTTCTCGTTATCCTCAACGTACTCGTAAGTCCACTCAACTACAAGACTTTGCTTATTCTTTTTATTCATATTCTTTTACTTCCTTTTTAGCTTCTATTCACTGTCTCTCTGAGCCTTTATCCTATAAAGAGGCAGTTCTTAATCCTCTTTGGCAGCAGGCTATGGCTGAGGAACTCTCTGCTTTGCATAAAACAGATACTTGGGATTTGGTACCGCTACCGCCTGGTAGAAGTACGGTTGGTTCTCGTTGGGTTTATAAAATCAAAACCAAGTCTGATGGGTTAGTTGAGCGGTACAAAGCTAGATTGGTTGCCCAGGGATTTTCTCAACAGTATGGTATGGATTATGAGAAGACCTTTGCTCCTGTTGCAAAAATGACTACTGTTCGTACTCTTATTGCAGTTGCCTCTATTCATCAGTGGCATATATCTCAAATGGATGTTAAAAATGCTTTCTTGAATGGCGATCTTCAAGAAGAAATTTACATGATTCCCCCTCCTGGTGTTTCTCATAATCCTGGATATGTTTGCAGGCTCAAAAAAGCTTTATATGGTCTCAAACAGGCACCCCGGGCCTGGTTTGAGAAGTTCTCTATTGTGATTACCTCTCTTGGTTTTTGCCCAAGTCATCATGATTCAGCTCTCTTTATCAAGAGTACCTTTGTAGGTCGTATTCTTCTTTCCTTCTATGTTGATGACATGATTATTACTGGTGATGATGTTGATGGGATTGCAGTGTTGAAGTCAGAATTAGCTCGACAATTTGAAATGAAGGACTTGGGCTCTCTTCGCTATTTTCTAGGTATTGAAGTAGCATTCTCTCCAAAAGGCTATCTTCTATCTCAGTCAAAGTACACAACTAACATTCTTGAGCGTGCTCACCTCACTGATACTAGGACTGCTGATACTCCTCTTGAGCTTAATGTTCGATATTCTCTTTCTAATGGTACCCCTTTGCCAGATCCTATTTTATATCGTACTATTGTTGGTAGCCTGGTATATCTCACTATTACACGTCTAGATATTGCATATGATGTTCACATTGTTAGTCAGTTTGTTGCTTCACCAACTACAGTTTATTGGGCTGTTGTTCTTCGTATTCTTTGGTATCTTCGAGGCACTCTCTTTCAGAGTCTTTTACTTCCATCGACCTCTTCTTTGGAGCTGCGTGCATACTCAGATGCTGATTGGGCTGGTGATCCAATAGATCGCAAGTCTATCACTGGTTTTTGTATATTTTTGGGTGATTCTCTTATTTCTTGGAAGAGTAAGAAATAGACTGTCGTTTCTAGATCTTCCACAGAAGTTGAATATCGTGCTATGACATCTACTACCATTGAGATAGTTTGGTTACGTTGGTTGCTTGCAAACATGGGTATTTCTCTTTCTTATCCCACTCCTATGCATTGTGACAACAAGAGTGCTATTCAGATTGTTCACAACTCCATTTTTCATGAGTGAACCAAGCATATTGAGATTGACTGTCATCTCACTCGACATCACCTTAAGCATGGCACTATTACTTTGCCCTTTGTCACATCTTCCATGCTGCTTGCAGACTTGTTTACAAAGTCACACCCTATTTCATGTTTTTGTTTTTTGGTTGACAAACTCTCGATACTTTTAGCAGTCGCATCGTGAGTTTGAGAGGGGATATTAGAGTTATTATATTTAATAAGGGTAGAATAGTCTTTTACTTTATTTTGTTTGTAAGCCTATATATATTCTCTTTATTAGGTTTTCATGTTTGTAACTTTGCATTGAGATCATAATAGAAATCCTAGCCCCTTTTTCTTTTTATCTCTTATTCTCTCTCTTTTGTAAAGAAAACAGGTAATGAGTACATAATAAATTAATGTATATTTGATATATAAAGTTGGTAATAACTAACATTAATACTGAACATATTGGTTCATCCCTATGGAAAATTATGTTTGTAAAAAAGTTGAGATAATCGGTGGTGTGTGAACCAATACATATCAATCTATTTTCTTCTATTGTGTTAGAGATTGAAAGTTGCTCATGTGTTGTAGAAATACAGAATTCATTGTTGAGATGATAAATATTATATCTATTAAACCATTCAATGACCAAATTGATACAAAAAGTGGAATGTGCTATAACGAAGAAGGACAATGAATGTTGTTTACATTCAACAGTTAACATAGAACCAATCTCTAAGCATCCATTACCTAAATTGGTAATAGTGCTATATAATAAGCAATACAACATAAATAACAAGAAGTAAGAAGAAAAGAAATGAAGTGTATCCAACTACATGCATTGACGAAGTCCAAAATGAAGGGGGACACATACTACTTAAACTGCATTTTACATTTCACATCAAGCTTATAAAACTAATATATATATATAATCAGTAGAAATAACATGATGGAAATTGCATCAAGTTGAAAAAAGTTATCAAAGCTAAAGAAAATTTATACCATAATAAATCTAAATAGTTCTAGTTATCAAAGGTATGTATTTTCTTCTCAAGCTCAAACCAGTTTCTTTTTAGTCTTAAGATGGGTCACCAAGTTAAGGCCATTCGTGAGAGACTGGATGCTATAGGAGAAGATAAGTACAAGTTTCATTTTACTGAACAACCTCTAGAGATGCGGGCTGATCAGATAAGGATCAAAAGAGAGACTCATTCTTTTGTGTGTGAGGACAAAGTTATTGGGATGGATGATTATAAAAAGGCAATTGTAGAATAATTGATGGATTGCAATGTTCAAGAGAATATTTCAATTGTTACAATTGTTGGAATTGGGGGCCTAGGAAAGACCGAACTTGCAAAACTAGTGTACAATGATTTGAATGTCACATAACATTTTGAATGTACGATGTGGGTGTGTGTTTATGATATCTTTGATGTGAAACAAATTGCTGAAAAAATATTAGAAAGTGGAATAGGTAGAAAGCTAAAAGCCTTCATCTGGAAGGAGTGCAAAATGACCTTAGGAGAGAAATTGATGGGAAAAAGTACTTGTGTTGGATGATGTGTGGAACGAGGATGGTGAACAATGGATATGCCTAAGAGATTTGTTAATGGGTGGTGCAAAAGGAAGTAAGATTTTGATAACCACTCACACTAAATTAGTGGCAACTGTTACAGAGACAAATTCATTGTGTCCTTTGAAAGGCTTGCCTGAGAAAAAGTCTTGGTCTCTATTTAAGCAAATGACCTTCAAAGAAGGGAAAGAACCAGAGGAAAGGAAATTGCAGAGAAGTGTGCTGGAGTTCCTCAAGCCATAAGAGTTTTAGGAAGCCTATTACGCTCTAAGGATACCGTGAATGAGTGGTTGAATATAAAAAATAAAAAAATGTCAAAAATAGCTCAAGAGGAAAACAATATTCTACCAATATTGAAGTTGAGCTATGATCAGCTTTCTTGGGATCTAAAGCAATGCTTTGCAATTTGTCGCTTATATCCTAAAGATCATGTAATTGTTAAGTAGCAATTAATTCAATTGTGGATTGCACATGAATTTATTGAGTCGTCAAATAAAAATCAAGATATGGAAGATATTGGAGATTTGTATTTTATGAATTTACTAATGAGGTCCTTTTTTTCAAGATAAAGAAATAGACGAATTTGATAATATAATATGCTGTAAAATGCATGATCTTATGAATGACCTTGCACAATCAGTTGCCGAACTGAAAGTTCCATGGTGAATTTGGAAACAAAAGATGTTTCTCAAAGAACCCGTCGTGTGTCATTTGATTGCGGTATATATTCATTACGGGAAATTACCCCATTACTTAGATCTATCAGGATAAGAACATTCTTTTTGCCAGTTCAAGGACTTTCATATTATACGAGTCTGGATAACTCTATTTGTGAAAGGATTATTTCTACTTTCAAAATGGTTCGCGTGTGCATTGCTTGGGGTTGGAGACAGTGCCGAGTTACGTAAGTGAGCTAAGGCATTCAAGGTATCTTGATCTTTCCTATAATGGTATGATTAAGGGATTGCCAAATTTGATTACGAAGTTGCAAAATTTGCAAACCCTAAAACTTACTCGGTGTAAAAATCTGATTGAATTGCCAAGAGATATGAGAAAATTGGTGAGCCTCAGGCATCTCGAGCTTGGCGGATGCTCGGCTTTGACTAATATGTTGCGTGGATTGGGGCAGCTGACTTGTCTTCAAACTTTAAAGCCGTTCATCATGGGTCCAGGTAACAGTTTAAGTGAATTGAAAGGTTTAAACAATTTAAGAGGAGAGTTAGTGATTGGGCCACCAGAAGAACAACCGTCTGTAACATGGAGACCAAGATGGATGTCTGAAACAAGGGGACCAATAGGAGTGACAGTGATAGGAGTGCGAGCAATACCAGTGCGACAAGAGCATCACTAAAAGAAGCATAAGAAGCAAACTTGAAGGGGAAAGAAAACCTTCAGTATTTGAAGTTAAATTTCAACTAGCTCCATGATGATGGTAAGTTAGAGTAAATCTGAAGAAGCTCGAAATATGTTTTTATGGATGTCATCCCTCCCAAATGTTGTTGAAATTGTCTTACATCAGTGTAAGGGATGCAAACATCTTCCCAAACTTGAGCATCTTCCTTCTCTCCAAACTCTTGGTCTTAGTATTTTATCTTAAGTAGAGTACATAGATGACGATTACATTTGTGGAGGAAGACGAGAAACAACAGCAACTTCAAGAACATTCTTTCCATCACTGAAACGTCTCCATCTCTATTACTTGCATAATTTGAAAGGATGGTGGAGTGATGTAGGACAATTGACTTTGGAGTTTGAAGAAGAGATTGACCGAAAATTGGCAAAACGCGCTGGTCCGAAGAAACGGGCATAACTTTTTGCTCGGATGTCAGAATAACTATTATAATATGTTTTTTGTAGTAACCCTTGTGGACGAGTGTGAGTGGGCGGGTGCGAAGACAGACACTGGGCTGAGCTACCACACTGACAGGGTACAGGGTGCTCAATCCCACATCGCCTGGGTGTGGAAAAAGGGGATGTGCTTATATGTGGTATGTTCTCTTCAAATGGTATGAGGCCTTTTGGGGTAAACCCAATAGCAAAACCGTGCGGGCTCAGGCCCAAAGCGGACAATATCATACCATGTGTTGGAGCGGGGTATTACAGTTGGTATCAGAGCCTGAACCCAGCCGGAAGAAGTGTGCCGACGAGGACGTCGGGCCTCGTAGGGGGGTGGATTGTAGTAACCCTTGTGGACGAGTGTGAGTGGGCGGGTGCGAAGACAGACACTGGGCTGAGCTACCACACTGACAGGGTACAGGATGCTCAATCCCACATCGCCTGGGTGTGGAAAAAGGGGATGTGCTTATATGTGGTATGTTCTCTTCAAATGGTATGAGGCCTTTTGGGGTAAACCCAATAGCAAAATCGTGCGGGCTCAGGCCCAAAGCGGACAATATCATACCATGTGTTGGAGCGGGGTATTACATTTTTGGAAAGGGGATTGAGCACTCTATACGACCCAACCCAAGTGGAACCCAGTTGAGATCATTTTCATCCTCAAATTTGCACTCTAAGGTGGTCTGGCAGGAGGTTCAAGTTTTAGTTTTTTCTTTCCTTTTTCGTTTCCTTTGGAAATAGATTTTCTTTTCCTGTTAGAATTAGAATTTCTACAAGTTTCCTTTATTTTTAGGTTTCCTAGTACTGTTAGAATTATGATTTCTCTATTATAAATATATATACTGCCATAGGGCAGAGATGAATCAATTTATCAATAAAGTTTTACTTTAGTTTACAATTAATTGTGCTGGTGGATTCCAGTTTCTGTATTCTTAGGGTTTACGCTGGTAACCCCTTATACTTCCGTTCTGCGTCAAGTGGTATCAAAGCCTAAGGATTTGCCTTGTACAATGGTCAACAAAGACGGAGGAGTTAATCCTGGCGACACTGGTCGTAGGGATGCAGATATATGGGCAACGATTAACGAGTAGCGGCAGGCGATGGAGAGGTTGACGGCCACGTTACAGCAACTGATGGAGCGGCAGCCTAATCCCAACATCCCTATTGGTACGCTCAAGCCCCTGCCAACAGAGTTAGAGTCGAGGGAGTTGCCCTTGGCTGCCCTGGAGGTGGACATCCGCCTAGAGCGGCGAGACACAAGCAGTTCGAAGATTTGAGTGATGAAGACTCTGATGAGGACGTTGCGGGTCACCAAGGAATTCGTCAATAAAATCGAAACCAAAATCAACCTGACTATAGAATACGCGCAGACATACCACTGTTCCATGGTAAATTACAGATTGAAGAATTTCTGGACTAGATTTCTGAGGTTGAGAGGTTTTTCGAGATGACTGAAGTTACGGAGGATCGACAAGTCAAGATGGTGTCGTATAAGTTGAGAAGCGGGGCTACTATTTGGTGGGAGAAGTTGCAAAACGATAGGCGACGACAAGGCAAGGCTCCTATACGAACCTGGAGGAGAATGAAACAACTTCTGATGAGCAAGTTTTTACCCCCAGATTATTTGTAATACCCCGAAAAATTTAGGAGTCAATTATTTTAAAGAAATTTAATCTCTTTATATTATTAGTTTATTTTATTAATTCATGTGAAATGTTTTTTTTTCTATATAAATTATCATTGTAGGTGAGTTGCTTGTCTTTTATATATGCATCTTATCATTTTATGTGGATTTCTTAGGTTTTATAGATTCAATTCATTTCATTTAAATTTCTCTATTTAGATTTTTATCATTTTATGTGAATTGGTATTAATTGTGTGTTATTTTATTTAAATATTTTGGGTTGGGCTAGGGAGGAATTTGGGCTAGGATGAGTGGGCTAAGGTTATGTTTAAAATGATGGGCCTAGGGTTGTAATTATATTATTATTGCTATTTTTATTATTATTAATTTGGTTTTAATTAGTTTTAGGAAAATCAATAAAAGAATAATTAAGACAAAAAGGAAAAAAGAAAAAATTAGGGTTTGCCGTTGTTTTACACACAGAACTAAGAGAGAGTAAACGAAAGAGAGAAGGGAGTGACGATCGGGTGAACAAGTTGATTCGTCAGGAAAAGGCAAGTTTGATTCTTCTCTTCCCCTTTGAATCCGTATGCATAGTCTAGGTTTGAGAATTTATTTATATTAAAAATTTGTAGTTAATTGTATGTTTATATTTTTCTATTATTGATAAATTTCGTGAGATTTAACTGTGATGATTGTATATAGATTAGATTGATTTTGTTCATGTAAGGTTATATGCACATGTATTCATGTATATGTATATTGTGTTAAGAAATAAATTATTCATGCATGCAATTTGTAAGTAAATAAATGTTAAATTGTGAACCTACTGTGTTGGGATTATATTGTAAACAACTCTGAATCCTTAGAAAAATAGATCGTGAATAATTGGGTTTTAAATTTTTGAATTTTGCGAACAACCCTAGAACTTGTGAATTGGGGGTTTTTGATTCGGACCGTTTCGGATGGGGCTTTTTACACCAATAGGTAGACGGCGTCGAGAGGAGAAGAACGGCGCAAAAATGGAGGCTAACGGTGGCCGGAGGAGGCCGGAGCGTCGCCGGGAAGTCGCCGGCAGCGCGCTGCTGTGCGCGCTGCTGGACGCGCTGGGGAAGAAGCCCCAGCACTGGGCCCTTCCCACGCGCATGGCCGGTGCGTGCCGGTGCATGGGGTCGGCGTCGGCGCCGGCGCCGGGAAAGGTGGTTTTGGGCCCCACTCGCGGGGGCCCACCACTAGGTCCACTATGGGCCCATTCCGATATGTTTTGATATTTTTTTTGAATTTTTGAAATTTTTGGAAAAACTTGAAATTTTGAAAAATCATTTTTTAAAAATACTTTCATGATTCCAAAAATTCTGAAATTTTTACTGTATGATATTGGATGTTAAATACACTTAATTTTAAATTTTCAACTCAAAAAAATTTTCCCTTGTTGTCCAATTAATTTTTAAAAGTACCCAAAAGCTGGCTTTTTCACTTTTTGTAATTTTAGAAAATACTTTTACAACTCTAAAAATTCCCAAATTTTTACTGTAACTCTCTGGAGGTTAAATACACTTGGGTTTAAAGTTTCAACTCAAAATGATTTTTCCTTGTTGTTCAATTGATTTTTAAAGTGTCCAAAAGCAGGGTTTTTCACTTCCTGTAATTGTAGAAAATACTTTAGAAATTCTAAAAATTCCCAAAATTTTTCTGTAACTGTTTAGGGATTAAATAAACTTGGGTTTAAATTTTCATCTCGAAATGAGCTTCCCTTGGTGTTCAATTAATTTTTAAAGTGCCTAAAAGTTGGATTTTCACCTTCTTTGGTTTATTAAAAATATTTTTAATTTCAGAAAAATTCCAGAATATTTTCTTAGTGTTCTTAGAAGTAGAATAGGCCCAGAAACCTAGATAAGAGTAGGTTTAGATTCCCTCGGAGATTTGAGTGCATTGGAGGTTGGTTTGGAAAATTGTTTCCTCTAATGGATGTTAAGTCATTTTGATTTAATCGATTGTGTTTATTTTTATATATAAATGCATATGGGATACTTGATTAAGGTTCACTTGTGAATGATTTTTCATATGGTGATAATTGCATAGCAGATAATTCAAATTTGTAGTATGTGCAAATTAAAAATCATAATGCATCTTGCTTATTTATTATTTCATATTGGGAATGCATTTGTATTTTTATTTGGCATGTAAGGATTTCCCGGCATGTCAGGATCGCCCATACCTAATAAGGTATCTATATACTTTTTATTTGGCATGTAAGGATTGCCCGGTGTGTCAGGATCGCCCATACCTAATAAAGTATCTATACTTTTTATTTGGCATGTAAGGATTACCCGGTGTGTCAGGATCGCCCATACCTATTAATGTATTCATGCATTATAATTGACATATCATGATTGCATAGATTTAATAAAATGCATACATATGTATCTTTATTTGTGAACGTAAAGAAGGGGATCGTTTTTACATTGTAAGGGTTGTTGAGGAAATATATGAGATGATTTGTAACTTTAAAAGTATGAACTGAATAAGGAATAATCTGAGGGATTGCACGTATATTTATCTCTTGTGTCCCTCACATTGAGGGTATGTATATTAATTCTCTGATTGGGATGTAGTAGATAGAACTTGCTCGTGGGTTTAACCCACTTTGTTGATATTTCAGGTCCCAAGCAGTTTCCCCCGCGATGATAGAGTACTAGGGTTGGGCTGTGACAGACATCTACTCTCACCAGTCTCAGGGTAGGAATCTACTTTTTCTTCAGGAGTAAAACTATGAACTCATTTAGAGGTTTTGGTTTTGGATTTCAATTTAAGTGTTAAACTTTTATTCTTTCTGGTTAAGGGGTCTTTGGGTTACGGGACTTCCAAATTATATTACCAGAATTTAATTATTTATTTATCAATTATTTCAATTCAATGGGATTTCTGTTCAGCTTTTAGCAATTATTTTATTTCTGTCTTTTGCATCTATGCTGGTTACTATCAGTGGTTAATATTCCTCAGGTTTTGTGTATGAGACTGGCCACCTCATGCGCGAAATTTTATGGGGGGTATTTCATTATGAGCAATTTATTTTCCAGAATTACCAGAATTGTGTGTAGGGTAATAGGACTGTTACGGATTATACTGAGGAGTAGACCAGGCTGTCAGTTCGTAACAACCTGAATGAGACTGATGGATAGCAGGTTTTCAGATACTTAGCAGGATTGAAGTCTACCATTCGAGACAAAATTGGACTGCAAGTTGTTTGGACAGTGGATGAGGTGCAAAACATGGCCTTGAAAGCAGAGTTAATGGAGAAGGCATCTAATCGATTTTCCTACTATAAGAAGGACACGGCTGGGACGTCCAATGCAGTTGTAAACAGGAGCAGATTTCCACCAGGTGATGGGCAGAATTATCAGTCTAAAACTGCTACAGATCAGACTCAAAGGGGTTCGTCTTCTAGTAATAACCATGCTGGGACGCGTCCGACAGCAGCAGTTACGAAGGAAGCCCCACGGATGGCACCAAACCTATATGCTAAAACAGGCGGTTTGAAGTGCTATAGGTGCGGCCAACCAAGCCATCGTTCGAATGAATGTCCAGCCAAAAAACCAGTGAATTTCGAGGATATTGGGGAAAACGACGAGTACGATCAAGATGTTGAAGAAGGAGTAGGCATTGACGAACTCCTGGATGGTGCAGAAATTGTGGAGGAACAAGGAGAGCATGTCAATTGTGTGATTCAGCGAGTCATGTGTTCAACGAAGCTGGAGGATTTCTCACAAAGAAACAATATTTTTAAGGCTTGTTGCAGTGTCCAGGGCAAAGTCTGTAATTTAATTGTTGACAGTGGAAGTTGTGAGAATTTTGTGTCCAGAAAACTAGTGGAACATCTGAAGTTGTAGGCAGAAAAACATCCAAAGCCATATGCGATTGGGTGGATTCAGAAAAGGCCTAAAGCGAACGTGACGGAGGTATGTAAAGTTCCTATTTCAATCAGGCAGCATTACCGAGATGAGGTGGTCTGCGATGTAGTCGACATGGATGCTAGTCACGTGTTATTGGGATGACCATGGCAGTTTGATGTGGATATCACCTACGGGGGGCGCGATAATGTGTGTTTTCAGTTGGGATGGCAGGAAGATTGCAATGGTTCTGAAGCAGAGTTTCGGTGGTGGCTCAACTAAAGCCACGATAGAAGAGCAGTCCTTAGTCTCTTTAGATGGCTGTTCTTCTACAGTTGAGAGCATTTAGATGAATACAATACAATGTTGATTTCATGCATTCATTTGATTGTCTTAGCTTTACTTTGTTTTAAAGAAGTTAATGTTGGTTTTATATGACATACATGATTTGGATAGTTTGTGATTCATAGTTTGTCATCATGCTTGTATGTGCAAGAGTGCATCACATTCTGTCTATGACTCTTTCTATAGAAAAATTCTTTGGAACTTTTGGATCATTCATTTAGCTGGACTAGGCTTATTTGCTTTAATTATACACGTGTGTGTGGCTAACTGTTTATGACTCTACACACACACACACATATATATATATATGGTGTTTGAATTCATGTTCTAATATTATAATTTTTGCAGGTAAAGAGGGCAGGGCAGACCATGAAGCAAACATGAAGCATTGGGAAAGAGATATTTTTGGGGAAGCCACAAATCTTTCCAAGACATGACCTACAACTGAATAGACAAATAAGTGGTGCATTGGTACTCAAAAAAATAAGTTTAGGTCGAGATGAAAATGGATTATATAAATATTATAAGTAGTCAGTGTCAAAGAATTTTAATTAATTTACTCAAAAAGAGATGCTAAATAATAAAATATTACAATAAAGTCCAAGCAGTGCATAAAATCAATCATATGCTAACATAGTCATCTCTCAATTGCCTTTAGATAAACCCTGAGTTAGACCAATAAAGTCTTGACAAACAAATGTCTTAATGAGTACCCTCTTGTACACATTGGGCTGGGCTTGCCCTGTTTTTAAGTTTGGGCCTGTTGTTTTTACTTTAAAAGGGTTTCCTATTAACTTTACCTTTTTGAAAAAAAAAAAAAATTAATGCCTATTCCGCTTTAACAAAATTTCAATACACTATTAGCTGCTAACACAATGATTTGTGCATCAAATTCAAACACAATGGACAAGGAGGAATAAATATCGAGTGCGCGGGTGCATGGGGCAATCATAGCTCTGCGTGTATCACACGCGTTATGGTTTCACTGCACGTGTTGTGTACATAGAATTATGATGCATCCCGTGCGCTGGGCGTACTGAATATCTTTTTGACAGGAGAGCGATTTTGTTTTGGTGAGAGTGCTATACCAAAAGATGTTCATTAAAAAAAGTATAATGAACTATTTTTTGAAAATTAAATCAAGCAGTCCAAAAAATCCTGATCAGCTGAGTCTAACACTTTTACTCTTGCTGTATGGCCTAATGATATAGGTCTTTCTTCATTTTAGAAATACAAACATAAAACATAACATCTAAATTTCAACTTCCTCGCTCTTTTTATTCAATTTGTCTTGGTAAAATAGAAAGGCAAAGAATAATGCTATATATGTGGGCTATACAAAGTTACAAACTAAGACATTCACACACTCTCTCTGTCCATTTTTAATTGAGGGTATTCAAGAAAATATTTATTTATTTTGCTTACACGTATTGATTGGGACAATAATTCTGGCGCGTTTAAAAAAAAAAAAAAAGACAGAGAGAGTATATGCATTATAAACATAGGGAAGCAATTCAATAATGCTATATGTTGGGCCATGCAGACACATACATATATGCATTATAAACATAATGAAGCAAAGACATATATTCATTATAAACATAATGAAGCAAAGAATAATGCTGTGTGAAGCAATTCAATAATGCTATATGTTGGGCCATACAGACACAGACATATATGCATTATAAACATAATGAAGTAAAGAATAATCTTGTGTGTGGCCACACAGACAAAGACATATATTCATTATAAACATAATGAAACAAAGAATAATGCTATATGTGGGGGCATACAGACAAAGAGACATGTATTATAAACATAGTGAAGGAAAAGAATAATGCTATATGTATATGCATTATAAACATACTGAAGCAAAGAATAATGAAGACATATACTGTATAATGAAACAAAAGATTAAGAATAATACGTATAGTAAAAGTTATCATCGAATTGAATGAGAAATTGAATCACTCTCTATCCATTAAATAGGGTATGTGGGTCACCATCCAATGAATGGAGAAACATTTAACAACTACTGAAATTATGTCTTATATGATTGTATTGAATTGACTGGAGTTCAAAGCTGAGAATCTATAAATATTTTTGCTGCTATTCTTTGATGTTACTCAAAGTGACATTCGAAAAGTGGTAGGATGGGGTTGTCTCTACTATTCTCTGATGATACTCAAACTGAAATTCGAAAAGTGGTAGGGTTGTCACTACTATTCTTTGATGATATCTATAAATATTGGTCATTCATGCCGGTCTTCCACTTACTACAACCTTATACATACCCATTCCAACATTGTTTTTCTATCATATCATTATCATTCCAGTAACCACTCAAAAAAAAAAAATGGCCGATGCAGTTCTTTCCACCATTGTGACTGAAATTGTGGAGAAGTTGGGTTCTGTAGCTCTACAAGAGATTCAATTCGCGTGTTGTGTCAAAAATGAAGCTTGCAAGGCGGGGAACACAATTTCCACAATCAAAGCTGTACTTCTTGATGCACAGGAGAAGCAAGCAACAAACCATGAGGTTAAGGATTGGCTTGAAAAGCTCCATGATGCGGTGTATGATGCTGATGACTTGTTGGATGACTTCTCCACAGAAGCTCTTCGGCGGAAGGTGATGACTCGAAATAAATGGGCTAAAAAGGTACGTATTTTCTTCTCAAGCTCAAACCAGCTTCTTTTTAGTCTTAAGATGGGTCATCAATTTAAGGCCATTCGCGAGAGACTAGATGCTATAGCAGCAGATAGGAACAAATTCCACTTTACTGAACAGCCTTTAGAAATGGGGGCTGATCAGATGAGGATCAAGAGGGAGACTCATTCTTTTGTGTGTCAGGACAAAGTTATTGGGAGGAACGATGATAAAAAGGCAATTTTAGAATTATTGATGGATTGCAATGTTCAAGAGAATGTGTCAATTGTTGCAATAGTTGGAATTGAGGGGCTAGGAAAGACTGAACTTGCAAAGCTAGTATATAATGATGAGAAAGTCACTAGACATTTTGAACTTAAAATGTGGGTGTGTGTTTCTGATGTCTTTGATGTGAAACAAATTGCTGAAAATATTGTAGAAAGTGCGACAGGTAGGAAACCCGAAAGGCATCAGATGCAAGGAGTGCAAAATGACCTTAGGAGAGAAACTGATGGAAAAAAATATTTACTTGTGTTGGATGATGTGTGGAATGAGAATCGTGAACGATGGATAGGCCTAAGAGATCTTTTGATGGGTGGGGCGAAGGGAAGTAGGATTTTGATAACCACTCGCAGTAAATTAGTGGCAACTATTACGGAGGCAAATTCATTGCATCATTTGAAAGGCTTGTCTAAGAAAGACTCACAATCTCTATTTAAGCAAATGGCCTTCAAAGAAGGGAAAGAGCCTGAGAATCCGGGTATAGTGCAAATAGGAAATGAAATTGTGGAGAAGTGTGCTGGAGTTCCTCTAGCCATAAGAGTTTTAGGAAGCCTACTATATTCAAAGGATACAGTGAATGAGTGGTCGTTTTTTAAAGATAAAAATATGTCACAAATAGCTCAAGAGGAGAACAATATTATACCAATATTGAAGTTGAGCTATGATCACCTTCCCTGGAATCTAAAGCAATGCTTTGCATTTTGTCGCTTATATCCTAAAGGCAGTATAATTGATAAGCAACAACTGATCCAATTGTGGATTGCACATGGATTTATTCAGTCGTCAAGTGAAAATCAAGATATGGAAGATGTTGGAGATTCATGTTTTATGAATTTGCTAAGGAGGTCATTTTTTCAAGACGAAGAAATAGATGAATTGGGTAATATAATAAGTTGTAAAATGCATGATCTTATGCATGACCTTGCACAATCAGTTGCGGGAACTGAAAGTTGCTTGGTGAATTTGGATACAAAATATATTTCTGAAAGAACCCGTCATGTGTCATTTGATTGTGATATAAATTTATCTTTGTTGCTTAGATCTATAAAGATAAGAACAATCTTTTTTCCAGATGAAAATGGTGATTTTGTAGAACCGGTTGTTTGTGAAAAGATTGTTTCTACTTTCAAAAGGCTACGCGTGCTGGACATGCATGGCTTGGGGTTGAAGACAGTGCCGAGTTGCATAAGTGAGCTAAGGCATTTAAGGTTTCTTGATCTCTCTAATAATTATGGTATTAAAACACTGCCAAATTCTGTTACCAAGTTGCAAAATTTGCAGACTCTAAAACTTAGTGGGTGTTGGAGTCTCAAAGAATTGCCAAGAGATATGAGAAATTTGGTGAGCCTTAGGCATCTAGAGGTTTATAGATGCTTGTATTTGAGTGATATGCCGCGTGGATTGGGGCAGCTGACTTGTCTTCGAACATTAAAAGAGTTCATCACGGGTCCATGTAACAGTTTAAGTGAACTGAAAGATTTAAACAATTTAAGGGGAAAGTTATGGATTGGACCGTTTTCAAAAAGGGCAACACCGAAGGAAGCAGAGGAAGCGAACTTGAAGGGGAAAGAATACCTTCAGTATTTGCATTTAAATTTTCTCGAGTACGATGATGATGATGATGATGATGGTAAGTTAGAGTTAGTGTTGGAAGCTCTCCGACCACACGCAAATCTGAAGAAGCTTGAAATAAGTTATTATGGCGGTGTGAGATTACCAACATGGATGTCGTTCCTCCCAAATCTCGTTGAAATTGTTTTATCGATTTGTGAGGGATGCAAGCATCTTCCAAAACTGGAGCATCTTCCTTCTCTCCGAACTCTTCATCTTACAGATTTAAATTCCGTAGAGTACATAGACGATTATGGTATTGAAGGTGAGTCCTTCTCTTCTGGAGGAAGACGAGAACCAACAGCAACAGAAACAACAACATTCTTTCCATCACTGGAACGTCTCCATCTCGATAATTTGCCTAATTTGAAGGGATGGTGGAGGAGTAAAGCACAAGAAGAAGAAGAAGAAGAAGAAGATCAAGAAGAACAATCACTGCTGCTATTTCCATCATTTCCTTGTCTTGTTGAATCAGATATCAGGTACTGCCCTAAGCTAAAATCAATGCCTCTGCAACCAACTGTTGTAAAACTACAATTGTGTAATGTCAGCGAGAAGGTAGTACACCAGCAGTTACTGATGATGAAGGCAACCAACATGGAGATTTTGGACATATCGTTCATCGACGATCTAGTTATTCTGCCGGACGAGGCATTCCAATGTCTCACTTCTCTCCGAGATCTACGGATTTCTTGTTGTCCAATATTAATCTTTCTGCCAAGTGGGATGCGACATCTCACCGCCCTCCGGTCTCTGAATATCGGATACTGTGAAGTGCTTGATTTGTCAAATGGTGATGATGGCGGCATGCATTTTCAAGGCCTCAGCAACCTAACTTCTCTGAATATCGACCGCAACCCCAAGTTGGAGTCTCTTCCTGCAGGGCTTCAACACGTTACAACTCTGCAACATCTATCCATTTCAGACTGTGAAAATTTGATGAGTTTACCAGAGTGGATTGGCAACCTCACATCACTCCAACAACTTCACATTACTGGATGCCAGAGATTGACATCACTGCCCGAAGCGATGTGTCAGCTCACTGCACTGCAGGAACTGAAAATTGTCCGTTGTGTCCAGGAGTTAGAAGAGAGATGCTGTAAGGAAACAGGGGAAGATTGGCCAAAGATTGCCCACATCCCAGAGGTCCAAATAACTACATCTTTTTTTTATATAAGGTATCCTTCTTAATCTGAATCCTTTTCCCCCCATAAAACTCTTCATCTTGTTCTTTCTTCCTCTCTTTGTTCAACTTTCAGAGGAATAATATATTTATGTGGTTGATACAAATATTGTTAAATGAAATAATATGATGTTGATATTTGTTTGTCTTTAGTTTATCTCCGTTTTTTTTCTTGATTTTAAAATATTTTTTATTTTGCAGACGAAGTCACTTGATTTTAGGTATCTGACTCATTCTCTTTTTCGAAGATTAAAGGTATCAATATGGCTTGCTAGAACATTTGTAGATCATAAATCTTTATTGCACTGATGTCTTTTAATGTAAAGTATGATCATGTTCTCTAATACTTTTATAACCATATAGATCTCCTTCAAACTTGAGAAATTTGTTCTTTTTTCTTTTTATATAGTTTTAGGTAACACATAACAAACTGGATTGACTTCGAGTGAAACTTACCAATTAACGTGCTTCAAAATGTGATCGATCTTGTATTGTTTGTCTTATGGATGTACATTAGATTATTCTGTCTTTTGCCTACCCAAACATGACAGAAATCATAGTCAATTAAGATTAAAACGTTAATTTCTATCATTGAAGTGACAAAACACTCATTTTTTGTTGGGTAATCTATGAGTTGGATAGAGATCTTTCCAACTTTGACAAGAATCTAGCTCAATTAATAAAATTCAGCTACACTTTTGAATGAATCCTATGGTTCAAATCGGTATTCAAATTTTAGAGTTGAATTATAATCGAATCAAAATTGATTTTAGTGATCCGACTTGATTAAAATTTGATTAAATTCTTGCCTTTCTTTTTTTTTTTTTTCTCTCTTTTAGTTTCTTGTTTCATTATATATTAATTAAATAAGCATTATCTCTATTTATTTAACTTTCCATGTTAAGTTCGTAATGTATGGAAATTATGGGGAGAACAAGTTTGTGGATGATTTCAAGTTCATTGGTTTCATTCCAGACAAAGAGAATCTTGAGCTGCCTGGACTGAAGCAGAACAGAGGATCAATATGATAAGCGAGAAGGTATTTTATACCTCACACATTTAAAATTCTTTTTTCGGGTAAATGACACTTAAAATTCTTGGAAATTCATGAATGTTATAATTTCTTGTGATGGGTCATATTGGTTTGCAGAGGTTGTGGCATTTGATGACCGAAGAAAATGAGAAATTATTTTTGGTTGGTTTTGAAAGTAAAATATGTGTAATTGGCTTAACTATAAATGGGACTAACCCCACTCTTTTCATATATATACAAAATGAGTACATCAAGCCTTAACATAAGGAAAAATAGAAAGAAATAAAGTCAAGCCTTAACATAAAGAAAAATAAAAGGAAAGGAAATAAAGTCTGATTTCCAATAGTTTTGTTAGCTAAGTTTCCTTTGTGCAAGTGATTATTTTGAGAACTACCTTCCACCTAGAACATAAGACTTGATCCTGCACCTCCTAACTTCTCTGTTTGAGGAATAATCTATTTTTCTCCTCCTCCTTGAATAAATTGCAATTTCAAAATTATGTGGGCCTTGACATGTGTTCTATTCTTAAGTACATAAATAGTTGAAGAAATTGCAATATTGGAAAATCAAGCATTTTGAAGTTCTGGAGCTGATAATGGAGAAAAGGTATTCAATGCTAGGATATCTATATGGAGAGGGATAATACTTTAGTAAACTCACAGTAAAAGCATTATCTGTATTTCTGATGTGGCCTACCACTACAAGTAAAAGGATCCTATTGTGCCAAACATTGCAAGTTGATTTTGTATCTTATTGATACAAATACATGATTTGATATTTATGATTCTTTAATATTTTTCTTATATGTGAAAATCATATCGCAATTTGTTTAATATACAGTTAGTTAGTGACACGCAGGAAATAATTAGGATCTGTAACTAAATTTAATAAAATGGTTAAAAAATACTAAAGAGAAGGAAAAAGTATAATAATTAATTCTCTATTTTTTTCTTTCATCTAACATGCATAGCTGTAAAATTAATGTACTCGCTTTTCATGCTTGTTCAGAGACATGGTGAAAAACAGTCTTTGCGAGCTAGCTTAAGCTCCAAAGAGCTCTCTCTCTCTCTTGTTGGAAATTAATCTTATTAATTTCTCTTAGTCAGTAATTCATATGTTAAATATGAAAAAGTTCCTCTTTTTTTAAGGAAATAAATGAAGAAGCATCTTTATAAAGAGGTGAGCAAAGTGGTTTTAATCATACCAATATATGAGCACAATAATGTGGATGTATACGGTGTAGCGAAGCCGTTGGAGTAGCTGCCACCACCAGCCATTTCAGAGTTCAGTATGTGACATTTATTATGCACTGGAATCATCATTAACTCATGATCTTACATTCTTACTATAAGGGAATCCATTATGTAAACTTTGTTAAGCAAGTTTTTAATTAGATGAAGAATTCAGTGAAATGTTTTACACACTAAACAATGAGCATAAGCGTCAACACATTTATTTTTGTCATCTCACTTGATTAATTTCCAACATGAACAGGCAATATTTGACAGACAAAGCCTGAGGCTGCAGAAAGTTTGTGAAATTGTGAGGAAACAGCTCGTATTGCCGCCTGAATCGGAGCTTACTACTGAATCCAAGTTTTCAGCACTTGGCGCCAATTCCCTTGACAAGACTCCAGAGTTGCATTCCCACTTCTTCTTTGGCTGCCCTTTCACTAATCCACTCTGGACATTCATTCAATCGAGATGTGGGTTTCACATCCGATCCTCATGCTGGAGAATGAGAACTGCCTTCCTCTGTCATCTGACATCCAAGCCTGCATGCGTTGGAGGCGTTGAAGATCTTCCCAACTGAAGCTTGCTTGATGAAGACCAAAACTGTGAGCTTTAGATGAGTTAACATTGTTGGTTTGTGAAGGCCTACTTGGGCATACCCAAATATGAACAAGCTTAAAAATAATGTAGTATTGAGTGTCAAATCTAGTCAGAATTACTCTGAGGGTGTCACGGATGGAAATGTTTATCACAGTTGGAGCAACTCCCTTGTCTTGAAACTCTTGAACTTGTTGAATTAGTAGTATTAACATTGATTTCATTGAACTATATATCAGTTGACAGTTGGTTTTGCATATGGTTGAGATAAAAGAGTGGATGGAGCACACAATTAAAAAACCTAACAAGATTTTATAATCTTTTTTGACAAATATAAGGTTGTAGAACATGAAACAGAATATTTATTTTAAATTTATAACTGAAAATTTTGTTTCAAATTTTAATTCATTTTTTTTTTTTTTGAAAGAGGAATGAGAGGGAACACTCCTCTACAAGGTCAAATGTTCAAGAGAAAAAAATAACTTTGTTTTGATAATAATAAAAGAAAAAAAGTTGTCTTTAAAGGTCCTAAGGGAAAGGCGGGAGTGGTACAAATGAATCATGATTAAGCATTTTATAAAGGGGTGAGTAAAGTAGGTTCAAGCCTAGCAAGTTGTGAGCAGAGTTTGGATGCACACCATGTGAAAATTATGAGCCATTGGAACGGATAGAGCGCTTAAAGCACATGCATCGGACATATCTGGATTATTAGTACACTGCACGTCGGACACATCTGAATCATTAGTACACTGCACATCGTCGTGAATCTTTACGCGCATGTAGGGCACCAATGAATGACTCAGATGCGCCCCCGGTGCATCAGGCGCAATGTATTCCTATTCCATTGAAACCCGTGTTTAATTGGCTGTTACCACCACCAAGTTTAAAAGGAGGAAAATTATGAGCCTCAAAGTGTGCCCCTTGCTTCTACCGTACATAAACAACACACTCTCTCTCTCAATGTATGCACCATTCACTGACTGTTGTTGTTGTAGGTTCCTCCACCGTTCTCTACCACCACCACCACCACCACAACCCCACCGTCGACACACAGGGGTGACTGTTGGAAAAATTTGTGAATAAAATATGCAAATTCCCAACTAGCAGCGGTGATGAGAGACTCAGAAGAGAAACGATTTTTTTGGCTCAGAGAATGGTGGTGGTTGGTGGCCACTTGCGGCTGAGGCGTTTTGATCCGTGGGATATCACACAGTAATGTTTCTCTCCTTCTTGAACAACTCATTCGGAAACTCCCATATTTCTGGTACAATCTTTCTGAAACCCTAAATTCATAAACAAAACAATCCAAATCACTAACCTATGCATATAAGAGAAGAGGGGATGGGCATACGTAGGTGTTGTTGGACCAAGCTAGAGAAGTTGTTGGGAAGGAGTTAGTAGAGGATGAGAGAATCTAGTTAGAGAATAGTGTGTTTTCAAATTTGAAATTAGGCTCAGTTCTAGTCAGAGAATTTAGAGAGAGAATCAGATAATTAGAGGATGACATTTGAAGCTTGAGATTTTGGTTTCAAATTGTAGTTTTTGGTTGTGATATCTTCTGGTTTGGCCCGTTTGGGTAGTTTGTGTTGATGAAATTGTTGAATTTAATTATTTCTTTAAGATTATGAGTGAATTTTGGTTTTGATTGAATTATTTCTTTAAGATTATGAGTCAATGCAGCAAACAAAAAATGTTTTTTCGACAAATTACTGAAGGCTATCAAATCTGAGAACATTTTTTAAATTATAAGGTAGGTAATTATTAGATGGTCCAAATTATAGGCTTTATAGCCATTAGAATAATAGCTTTATAATATAGAGCCTCGAGTGAGCCTTGAAACACTGTCATAATTGTCATAAATAATTGTATAGGTTGGAGATATAATTGTCATATATATGGTATTCCACTGTTTAGCCGACTGGAATTTACGATAGAATAAGTTTTTAATTAGTACAATAGAGTAAGTTTCCAAAAAATGACAAATCCTAAGTTTCCAAATTGTCTTGTATGATTGTATTGACTTGAATAGGGAATATGCATTGTCTTCCACCATCGGGTTGCTCAAACTGACATTTACAACGTTGTAGCTACTTTTCTTTGAAGTTATCGATAAATATTGGTCATTCATGCCAGTTTTCCACTTACTGCAACCTTATACATCTCCATTTCAACATTGTTTTTCTATCGTATCATTCCAATAACCCACACAAAAAAATGGCCGATGCAGTTCTTTCCACAATTGTGACTGAAATTGTGAAGAAGTTGGGCTCCGTAGCTCTCCAAGAGATTGAATTGGCGTATGGTGTCAAAAATGAGGTTTGCAAGCTGGGGAACACAGTTTCCACTATCAAAGCTGTACTTCGTGATGCCCAGGAGAAGCAAGTGACAAACCATGAGGTTGAGGATTGGCTTGGAAAGCTCAATGATGCGGTGTACGATGCTGATGACTTGTTGGATGATTTCTCCATAGAATCTCTGCGGCGGAAGGTGATGACTCAAAACAAAAAGGCCAAGAAGGTACGTATTTTCTTCTCAAGCTCAAACCAGCTTCTTTTTAGTTTTAAGATGGGTCATCAAGTTAAGGCCATTCGTGAGAGACTAGATGCTATAGCAGCAGATAGGAACAAGTTCTGTTTTACTGAACGGCCTCTAGAGATGCAGCCTGATCAGATGAGGATCAAGAGGGAGACACATTCTTTTGTGTGTGCGGACAAAGTTATTGGGAGAGACAATGATAAAAAGGCAATTGTAGAATTGTTGATGGATTGCAATGTTCAAGGGAACGTGTCTTTTGTTGCAATAGTTGGAATTGGGGGCCTAGGAAAGACCGAACTTGCAAAACTAGTATACAATGATGAGAAAGTCACTAAACATTTTGAACATAAGATGTGGGTATGTGTTTCTGATATCTTTGATGTGAAACAAATTGCCGAAAATATTATAGAAAGTGCAATAGGTAGGAAACGTCAAAGTCTTCAGATGGAAGGAGTGCAAAATGACCTTAGGAGAGAGATTGATGGGAAAAAGTATTTACTTGTGTTGGATGATGTGTGGAATGAGGATCGTGAACAATGGATAGGCCTAAGAGATCTTTTGATGGGTGGTGCAAAGGGAAGTAGGATTTTGATAACCACTCGCACTAAATTAGTGGCAACTGTTACAGAGACAAATTCATTGTATCCTTTGAAAGGCTTGCCTGAGAAGGAGTCTTGGTCTCTATTTAAGCAAATGGCCTTCAAAGAAGGGAAAGAACCAGAGAATCCATGCCTAGTGAAAATAGGAAAGGAAATTGCGGAGAAGTGTGCTGGAGTTCCTCTAGCCATAAGAGTTTTAGGAAGCCTATTACGCTCTAAGGATACCGTGAATGAGTGGTTGAATATCAGAAATAAAAATATGTCAAAAATAGCTCAAGAGGAAAACAATATTCTACCAATATTGAAGTTGAGCTATGATCAACTTTCTTGGGATCTAAAGCAATGCTTTGCATTTTGTCGCTTATATCCTAAAGATGATGTAATTGATACGCAACAATTGATTCAATTGTGGATCGCACATGGATTTATTCAGTCGTCAAATGAAAATCAAGATTTGGAAGATGTTGGAAATTCGTATTTTATGAATTTACTAAGGAGGTCCTTTTTTCAAGATGAAAAAATAGACGAATTTGGTAATATAATAAATTGTAAAATACATGATCTTATGCATGACCTTGCACAATTAGTTGCGGGAACTGAAAGTTCCATGGTGGATTTGAACGCAAAAGATATTTCTCAAAGAACTCGTCACATGTCATTTGATTGTCGTATAAATTCATCATGGGAAATTCCTACCCCGTTGCTTAGATCTATCAAGATAAGAACATTCTTTTTGCCAGTTCAAGGACATCCATATCATATGACACTGGATAAATCTATTTGTAAAATGATTGTTTCTACTTTCAAAAGGTTACGCGTATTGGACATGCATGGCTTGGGGATGGAGACAATGTCGAGTTGCATAAGTGAGCTAAGGCATTTAAGGTATCTTGATCTTTCTTATAATCATGAGCTCGAGACACCCTTTGCACCACAATTCACGATATGTTGTTGATAATGTGTCTGCTAAAAGTAAAGGTGAAATTGATGCATATTTGCCTTTATGCACAAGAAACATCCGAGAAGGCTTTAATTTGTTTACATGAGTAAATACATATATATGTTTTGTAAGCATTAATATCCTATAACCCAATACAGAAGATCTAAATATTTTGACAAAACAAAGAATATACTTTTGCATTGATCTTTCATTCCTGATGTTGGGAACTCCATTAATCTCCCGCTTATGTTTGAGGAGCTGGTTCTTCCTTCTTGTCTAGCTTATGAACAGACTCCAACTCCCTCATGACTGTCCCCAACACTCTGTTCATCTCTTCAAATTTCCAAACTTCTGAAACCATCCATCTAGAAAGAAAAAAGAAAGTATGCTCATGGCAATGTAATTGTTCTAGGTAATTTGTGTAATTCAAGGAAGCAGGACTCCGTTGTATGTCTGAGCTCTTAACTCTCCAGATGAGTGCAGCATGTTCCTAGTAGCGAATCAGGGATTATTTATTTCTCCATGAGAATACATGCAATTGAGAGTAGAAATAGGAGTAAAAGAGCCGATCATGAGAGGACAGTGCGAAGTGCAAAGTGTGAGGAAACAACTCGCTTTCCCCTGAATCCAAGATTTCAGCACTTGGCGCCGATTCCCTTGACACAATGGGCCTCACATTGTTCTCCAGAGTTGCATTCCCACTTCTTCTTTGACTGCCCTTTCACTAATCCACTCTGGACCTTCATTAAACTCAATCGAGATGTGGGTTTCACATCTGACCCTCATGCTGGCGAATCGTTCAAGAATGGAAGCTGCCTTCCTCTGTCTTCCAGCATCTTCCTCGCCCACCTGACGATGCTTGTGTTGGAGGTGGTGAAGGCCTTCCCAACTGAAGCTTGCTGGATTATCAAAAGATGGTTTTTGCTTGAAGAATGTGATTACAAATTTTCACATGTGATTTGAAATCCATAAAGATGGGTTTTGCTTTCTGTCTTCGGAATTCTGATTCAATCAGTATTACGATGGCCATCATGATGATGAGTTCAACATTGTTGGTGTTTGAAGGCCTTCTTGTGCATATATACCCAAATCTGAAGAAGCTTAAAAGTGATGTGATATGGAGTGTCAAATTCCCAAGATATGGATGATGGTTAATACTAGTGTTTTATACCTACCAAATCTAGTCAGAATTACTCTTTGGGGGTGTCAGTGTCACTGATGGAAGTGCTTATCACAGTTGGAGCAATTTCCTTCTCTTGAAACTGATTTGTGGCTCTGTGGTTCTTTTAAACTTTGTTTTTGTTTTTAATTTCATTGCACTTTCTTGATGCATCAATCATGTTCTTGCAATTTTATATTTGATTTGTTCAACGAGTGTTTTATACTGATTTATGTCAATCCTCTTCCTTCTTGGCAGAGACCTGAATTTGCATGGAAACCATTTGATAAAATGCTTGTACAGAATTTGAAGCCTAATCTCTTTCAATGTATATTTGGTTATCTAACCTATGGTCTGTAAATTCTGTAGAGAATGAATCGGACGATCTGTATCTCACGGACGTGAATTTCGTGTCCGAGTGGCTGCTGAGACTATCTGGACAATTGAGGTTGATATCGATTTTGGATCAGAGGTCCTGATTCTCATTTCTTCATGCTGTAAGTTCTTCCCTTTCTCTCTCTAAAATCTCTCTTTCTCTTCCCGCTTTACATCATCATTGATCAATCAGCTAAAACCATAACCAGGGACCACTTTGATTAGATAATCCTAATTATTTGTCATCTAAAGCCATTTCTTTTAAATATCTAGCTGAATGTCATGCATGCAGAATTGCTTTTGAGGCATTATTTGGCACAATTCTGTATCAAATGTTGTTATTCTTATCTCCATGTTATAAGCTATAAATTATTACTCTTTGGTGACTTGAACGGTTGAACCTGTGTTTTATATGCATGTTTCTTTCTTTTATTTTTTCTTTTTCTAATGTTCCCTTGGGAAATTCCTTACCAAAAATGCAGAACTTTTAGTAAATCTATTTATATTAGAAACAGAAGTTGTCAGCCAGCCTTTGTGATAGTATGTCTAACTGACCTGAAAACAGGTTCAGTTGTTAACTTTGAATTGTTCTTCTTCAAGAATTTGAATAATTAGGTTTAAAGTATTCAACCATTCTGGGTTGTCAGGCTGAAGATAGAATATCAAAGTAATATTGTTTTTCATAGTTATTTATCAATCACCCTAATTATCCAGAGGAAATGCATTATTTAGATTCATTTTTTCTCTTTTTTCATTTGTTTTATCTGTTTTGGAGCCTTTCCACCAGCTTTATCTTCGTTGCCGTTGGTGGCTGGCACCCCTTGTCATCTGTCAGACCGTTGCCTTGTTCTAAAGTTTTCTCTGCCTCATTATTTATGTAATTTCCCTGCTTTCTGCTGCGAGAAAGAAACATATTTCTTACTCATTAGTCAATCAACTATATGACCAAAATTTGATGTATTCGAGCCTTGAAAGGGTTCAATCCCAATTTTTGGATTCAGTCTTGCTGGAATAGCTATAATTGTTATGTACCATTTGCACAACTATTCACGATATGTTATTGATAATATATCTGCTAAAAGTAGGGGGAAATTGATGCATATTTGCCTTTATGTACAACAAACATCCAAGAAGGCTTTAATTTGCTTACTTGAGTAAATACAGAAGATCTATATATTTTGATAAAACAAAGAATATACTTTTGCATTGATCTTTAATTCCTGATGTTGGGTATTCCATTAATCTCCCGCTTATGTTTGAGGAGCTGGTTCTTCCTTCTTGTCTAGCTTATGAACAGACTCCAACTCCTTCATGACTGTCCCGAACACTCTGTTCATCCCTTCAAATTTCCAAACTTCTGAAACCATCCATCTAGAATAAATAAATAAAAAAAGTATGCTCATGGCAATGTAATTGTTCTAGGTAATTTCTGTAGTTCAAGGAAGCAGGACTCCATTGTATGTCTGAGTTCTTAACTCTCCAGATTAGTGCAGCATGTTCCTAGTAGCATATCTGGGATTATTTATTTCTCCATGAGAATACAGGCAATTGATGGTAGAAATAGGAGTAAAAGATGAGATCATGAAAGGACAGTGCGAAGTGTGAACCAAGCTTGAAAGTGAAATTTATGATTATCTATAAATTTTGATAGTATCATATTATAACATTGGGTTGTTTTTTTTTATGGAAATAATGAACATCTTCTTCAGTTATAGAATGTCTTTTTGGGTCCTCTTACATTCCAGAGTTAATATTCATGTTAAATAGGAGTGATTATTATTATTCTGTTGAAAGCTGCCATCTCTATGGGAAATGGTGGGGCACCATATACGCTAGTAATAAAAAGGAAAGTACATGGATAGACTGGTTTTACCTGCTAGCCTAATAAACAATAGTTAACGTTATGAAGGTAAGAAAATAGGCTGACAAGTATTTTAATTTTAATGTTCATTAGATTCATACCTACTCTGATCCTGTCCCCCATATGTTGTTCAGATGCTTGAGTCCACATCAAAGTGGAGTTCTGATGCAAAGCATTTGAGTCAGATGATGTTGAGCTGTCAGACGACACGTTGATGACACTGAAATATCTTGAGTTGGCAGATCAGCGTAAAGATGGCAGGAAAACGTGACCTTGTCACTAATTAGGGTATTTTTGGATGCGTTTCAATATTTTGGCCATAACTTTGGTTACAGGTGTCAGAATCGCCTTTATGACTACAATTCGGAAAGCTTGGTTCGGCGCGCAAGTCATGGGCACCTAGCTAAAGGTGGGTGTATTTTTTCGAGGCCAAAATCCATTGTTTTCCCCTCCGAATCCCTAATTTTAGTTATTTCTTTCCTTTTTTGGTAATATTTATTTTGTTGATTAGGAAGAGATTCTGGGTTTGATTTGGGCCAGAATTCTGGCAACTTCCTTCTTTTATTTCGTATTTTATTTTGGTAAGAATATTAGGTTTTTGCTATTTTTGGTAATGTTGACGAAGTTCAGCTATATAACCCGGCTTGTGGGTTGATTCGAAGGTACTATTGATTTTGAATAATAATATTGAATACCAGAGACTTTTCTCTGAGTTTTTGGGTAATTCTCGTACTTTCTTTCTGTTTATTTTTTGTTACCCTTAGTCTACACAATAATCACTATTCTGTCCGGCGTCAAGTTCATAGTGAGCATATATTGCACCTGCTAGCCTTTTCCTTGTTTCTACTTTCTAATACGAAATCATATGTCCTGAAAAAGGGTACTTTTATTTTATTTTATTTTATTTTTTATCGAAATCAAATAAAGTGACACATTTGCAAATTTGTCAATGGCAAAAATATAAATGAATCCTATAATAATCATGAGCCACATCCTAGTTTTCGTTTTTGGTGCTCCTCTTTGCAATTCTTCTTCTTTCTTTTTCTTTTTTCCCCCAAGTTCTTTCTTTTTCTTCTGACGAGCATCTTTCCAGAATCCTTGTCCAAGTTCTGCTTAGTTCCTAATAGAATTTCTTTTTCTTGGACATTTCTTTTCCTAAATAGAACTACAAATTGCCCTCCTGAACTAATGATTTGTTTCAATTAAGAACATACTTATCACAAAAGACAATTTTAGCCTTTCTTATTAAATTTTTTCTTTATTATTAAATTATCTTCATTATCTTTGTTCTTATAAAAATATTAATTATACCATTTACCTTAATTTTATTATTGGTATTAATTTATCATTACAATGGAAAAAAAATTACAGAGTTATAATTTCTACTAAATTTAGCCATTTTCTAAAATAATAAAATTATTTACTTTACTATTCAGAATAAAACTTATTATATTCAGTTTAAACTTTTTTACGGTAAAAAAATACTTTTTTCATACAATATATTCATGAAAAGTTAAGAAATTACTTAAATAAAAAATACATTCTTTTTCATGCAATATATTCATGAAAAATTAAGAAATTATTTAAATTTTTTTTAAAATTCTTACTTAAGATTTTTATTAAAAAATTAATTTCAAGAATTAAAGGTAATTTTATGCAAATATTATGATTTTTTTTCATAATTTATTTTAATAAGAAAAATGGGTCAAGTGTAATTCAATAAGAAAGGAGTTTATGTTCATTTAATGAAAAATAACAAGGCATGGAAGGCATTTTGTAACAAAATGTGATAGTTGAAGGGGTTTGGTGTACAAAATATAGTTTAAGGGGATTATTTGCAAATTTGAACATAGTTTAGGGTTTTTTCTGCACTTCACCCTAATTTTTTCAATGAGTACAATGCATGAAGTGCAAAATTACATAACACTCTCTAAATATGAACTTGATCCATGAGTACAATGTTGATTTGATGCATTTGATTGTCTTAGCTTAACTTTGTTCTAAAGAAGTTAATGTTGGTTTTATATGACTAAAAGGAGTTGAACATGGTGATTAATTTGGATAGTTTGTGAGTCATACTTTTGGTGCAGATTGTTAAATTCAAATTTAATATGGAAATAAATTCAAATTTAAATTTGAATTGTCACATGTTTGTTTGAAGGCTTGAACCTTCAGGATTTTGACACGTGTCTGTTGATCGGACCCGCAATCATGGAATTTAATTAATCGAGAATGTTTCATTTCTTGACCGATAGGACAATGATTAGCCCATCACAAAATTTATATGTTTACAACACCGATGGTGGACGAGGCATGATTAGCCTGATGGACTTTTGAAGTTCTTTTGAATTTTTGACCTTTTGGATATGTAGATAGATGTCCATGCCAGCTTGTGCATGTGGACGAAGTAGAAAGCTTTGTATTTACATTTGATTTATGTTAGTACACCTAAGTTTCAATGTACATATGTGACTTTTGGAGTATGGATAGAAAATGTTGGTTTTGACTTCTATTATGTATGAATTTGATGATGTGATTGCTTAGAGATGTAAATTTATACTTGGACCATGTTAATGATGTTTTAAATCATTCATTTGATGTCTTTTAATTTATGGAAAATGTATGAGAGTCATAGGTTGAGAATTGACTAAGTGTAGCATGGATTGTAGTCACTTGAGGACTTGCTGTTGAAGCAGTCAAGTGATTACGATGCATCGTAATCCCTATTACGATGCATCCTAACCTCTAAAATGATGCATCGTAAATAGAAGTAGAATTGTCCATACAAAATCTAGAGGACTTCGCACCATGTTACGATACATGGAAGATGCATCGTAATTACGATGCATCATAATGAACATTATGATCCATCGTAATACATGGTTGGCTGAAATATTGAAATGTCTTAGGATGGGCTCGGGGCATTAAGTACTGACCCTAATGGGACTAGTTGAGTCTGTAATATACAGTTATAGACACGTGCATATAAATTAAGCTTCCGCAATGATGTTGATGATTAGAAATGTGAGATGGTTAGGTGAAGTAAAAACATTATTCACCCTCGAATTTCGGGAGCACAAGAAATTGGGGCGTGACAACATGGTATAAGAGCGTGGTACCATAGTAAGTTTAGAGAGAGATGATGACATGACAACCTAATCACCCTTGGTTTCTGGGAGTTGGGAATCGGGGCATGATAAATGTCATGATTGCATTTCATGTAAGTCGCGTTGAGTTGATGCATAAGTTGGTTTGAGTATCTCTACTGGACATGTTGACGCTCACTCCCTCCTCCTCCAAACATTTTTTACAGATAAGACATCAGTGGTTGACGGAGCTTAGAGATGTTAAAACCTTAGCACTTGGTCTAGCGTTGAGATCATTTATATTAGATTTACATATGTCGCGTTTGAACATTTATCGAAACTTTGTAATTTGAATATGAATATTGGGTAGTATATGTATAAGCCATGTTTGTCACTTGAAACAATTGAGAACGAGATTGGGATTAATGTACAAATTTGGGTTGTTTCATTTCATATGATAGAATTATGATTTCCTTATCATTTATGCATGCTATAACTTAAATTGGATGTACGTAAAGTTATTTGGAATGTTGCATGTTAAGAATGAGAGTTAAACCATGAAATTGGACATTTGAAAATTTTTACAGGATTTTCTATCGAAGGTTTACGATTAATCGTAAGTCACACTTCGATTAATCGTAGTTCTTCAATTAATAGTAGATAACATTGTGATTCATCGTAATTCTAAGTCAAAATGGAGGCCAATTCTAATGTTTTTGATGAATCCTACGATACATCTACGATTAATTGCAATTATAATTGATCGTAATGAGAGTTACGATTAATCGTATTGAGCAACTGTTTATGAAATTTGAGGTTGAAGCTTAAGTACACATATATCCTAATGAGAGACCCATTTGCATGAGTTGATACACACACACACACACCCACACATATATATATGCATTGTATACATGATTATGGTTAGGCTACCGTGGTTATGAGATCTCAAATTGATGTAAGGGTTTGGATGACAGTTCACATACAATACTCACCCCCATTTTCCTTGCTCTTAACCGAGTGTTAGAAATCTGGGTGTGACAAGAAGAGACCTCTTTACTGCAGCCATGACCTTGCCCTAGGGTTGCAAGGGGAGAGAGGGGCATCAGAGTAAGGAGGCGAGAGAGAGATGAGAGATGAACGACTGTGAGGGTATGTGAAAGGTGGGGGGGGGGGGGGGGAGAGAGAGAGAGAGAAGTGATGGGTAGAGACAGAGAGGAGAGCGATTAATTTGGCTCTGATGCCAAGGTAATTTTTGTGTAATGGCTTACTCAATTAGAGAGCTATGGTGTTGTATATATGGACTTGTTTGACATGCGTTTTGTTTTTGTTTTTGCTGTTTTATTTCAGCACTGTAGGAACAAAGTATGTTTGGTACCGTCTGTTGTGTTTTGAAAGTGTCAAAATATTTTAAAAATTTGATGTTGAAATTGGAAACACTATTTTGGTGTTTTTATTGTGTTTCGACTACTATAGCGGAAAAAATAAAAAATAAATAAAAAAAACTTAAAACAAATTTTCGTTACAAAACATATTTTTAATTACTATTCAAAAACTTGTAATAAAAACAGTTGTTCTGTTTTAGGTAAAAACAAAAAAGCAAAATACAGATGCATGCCGAACATGTTTTATATTAATAAGGATGTACAAAACAAGAAAAAAGAAGAAAAATAAGTTCCATAATAATAATAAAAGAAAAATACGTTTTCCAACATTTCTTCGAAGTTTACACGTTTTAAAATTTCCAAGCAATTACAAAAATGTGTCTTTCTTCCAAGTTTCAAATAAATCACAATTTTTTTCCCACCACAAAGAAGAGGAATTTATTCATAAGAAGCGAGGTTATTACATAGGAAAATGACCGTCAGTCAAATCAGAGGCATTTTCTCTATGAAAGCCAATCAGGCCATATAGTCCATTCACAATCGCCCATCACAAAGAAGAAACCCAGCAAATTCATTGAAATTATCGAGAGCTTTACGAAAAATATCTTGCGTATTCCATTGTCTATCGTTGAAAATAAAATCGTTTCTAATCTTCCATATTTGCCTACATAAAAAAAACAGAGTATGAACTCAAAAAAAGGATGACTGATCAAGATTTTTCAAGTTATCAGAAAATCTAGACCGTACCTTATAGAATGGAGAAAAGTGACCTTCATGAATTTCTAAATGAAATGGACTGATTTTCTAAACAGTAGCAACTGGAATCACAAATTTGACACTAGAGATTATTTACTTGGTATAATTTATTTATTTCCTTTTTTAAAAAAAACTATTATGTTTGAGAAAAATAATTTAGATTTAGAGGAATGCACAACCATTAAACTTTATGTTAGGTCAATAGAATTTAAGTTTAAAAATATTTTCAGTTTTTAGGGTACAATATTCGCTTTTACACTTTTCAAAATTTTTAATAGTTAAAAAAAAAAAGGGTTAAATTCATAAAATCTCCTTCTATTATCAAAAATTCTCATACAATCTCCTTATACTAAAAAATCAATCAATTTGTTCATTCTCGTTAGTTTTTCGTTGAAATTAACGGAAAAGCCACACGTGCATCTCAGGTGTTCATTCTCGTTAGTTTTTCGTTGAAATTAACGGAAAAGCCACACGTGCATCTCAGGTGAACTGTTAAGTAATGTGTAAATGACTAAATTACCTTTGACGCATCTGTTTAAATTGAAAGGACTAAATTATTTCATGATTACTATTTAATTTTTTAATTTGTGATTTTTGGGTCACGTGCACAGCCACCAGCCTTGATGGCCTCCCTTTGTAGCTCCAAACCTCGCATGACTGAAACCATATTCTGAGACTGGAATCACATGAATTGTAGAAGAAATTGCTTTCCCTTCAATAGCATTCATAGAATAATGATATATATATACACACACGCACACATATACATCTGTAGAGACGAAGAAGGTGGCGAAACTACGATGACTGTGGCGACAACAATTGTTCATCTGTTTCAGATCTTCTCTTTCTAAGGTAAAACTACTTCAATAAATCACAAATTAAACAAAAATTAAGCCAAGGATGTCCAAAATCGTGAGACCCAACATGTATATATACACATGTATACACACACCAATACCCACATCCATACATTATACTTACTGCTGTGTCTTTTCTGATACTGATGGCCTTTTGAGCATTCTTTTGGTAATTTTGGGCAAAACAGCTAAGCAATTTTCTGAGATCTAACTCAAGTAATTCATCTCCATTCTTTGATTAATTTTTTTCAAAGTTGGCGACATGTCTTTTTCCATAAATAATTGATTAGGTTGGAGATATAATTGTCATATAAATCGTATTCAAATGTTTAGCTGACTGGATTTCTCGATAGAGGAATCTTCCACTAAGTGACAAATCCTCACCAAATCTAGTTGCATTGAATTGACTGGGGAATATGCATGGTAGTCCACCATCTAGTGGGTCGCTGAAACTGACATTTAAAAAATTGATATATAAGGGTTGTAGCTATCTATAGATATTGGTCATTCATGCCAGTCTTCCACTTGCTACAACAACCTTATACATATTGATTCCAACATTGTTTTTCCACTCAAAAAAATGGCCGATGCAGTTCTTTCCGCAATTGTGACTGAAATTGTGAATAAGTTGGGGTCAGTAGCTCTACAAGAGATTCAATTGGCGTGTGGTGTCAAAAATGAGGCTTGCAAGTTGGGGAACACAGTTTCCACTATCAAAGCTGTACTTCTTGATGCGCAGGAGAAGCAAGCCACAAACCATGAGGTTCAGGATTGGCTTGAAAAGCTCAACGATGCGGTGTACGATGCTGATGACTTGTTGGATGATTTCTCCACAGAAGCTGTGGCGGAAGGTGATGACCCAGAATAGAAGGGCCAAGAAGGTACGTATTTTCTTCTCAAGCTCAAACCAGCTTCTTTTTAGTCTTAAGATGGGTCACCAAGTTAAGGCCATTCGTGAGAGACTGGATGCTATAGGAGAAGATAAGAACAAGTTCCATTTTACTGAACAACCTCTAGAGATGCGGGCTGATCGGATGAGGATCAAGAGAGAGACTCATTCTTTTGTGTGTGAGGACAAAGTTATTGGGAGGGATGATGATAAAAAGGCAATTGTAGAATTATTGATGGATTGCAATGTTCAAGAGAATATTTCAATTGTTACAATTGTTGGAATTGGGGGCCTAGGAAAGACTGAACTTGCAAAACTAGTGTACAATGATTTGAATGTCACTGAACATTTTGAATGTAAGATGTGGGTGTGTGTTTCTGATATCTTTGATGTGAAACAAATTGCTGAAAAGATATTAGAAAGTGGAATAGGTAGGAAACCTGAAAGCCTTCATCTAGAAGGAGTGCAAAATGACCTCAGGAGAGAAATTGATGGGAAAAAGTATTTACTTGTGTTGGATGATGTGTGGAACGAGGATGGTGAACAATGGATACGCCTAAGAGATTTGTTAGTGGGTGGTGCAAAAGGAAGGAGGATTTTGATAACCACTCGCACTAAATTAGTGGCAACTGTTATAGAGACAAATTCATTGTATCCTTTGAAAGGCTTGCCTGAGAAAGAGTCTTGGTCTCTATTTAAGCAAATGGCCTTCAAAGAAGGGAAAGAACCAGAGAATCCATGCCTAGTGAAAATAGGAAAGGAAATTGTGGAGAAGTGTGCTGGAGTTCCTCTAGCCATAAGAGTTTTAGGAAGCCTATTACACTCTAAGGATACTGTGAATGAGTGGTTGAATATCAGAAATAAAAATATGTCAAAAATTTCTCAAGAGAAAAACAATATTCTACCAATATTGAAGTTGAGCTATGATCAACTTCCTTGGGATCTAAAACAATGCTTTGCATTTTGTCGCTTATATCCTAAAGATCATGTAATTGTTAAGCAACAATTAATCCAACTGTGGATTGCGCATGGATTTATTCAGTCGTCAAATGAAAATCAAGATATGGAAGATATTGGAGATTCGTATTTTATGAATTTACTAAGGAGGTCCTTTTTTCAAGATGAAGAAGTAGACGAATTTGGTAATATAATATGTTGTAAAATGCATGATCTTATGAATGACCTTGCACAATCAGTTGCGGGAACTGAAAGTTCCATGGTGAATTTGGAAACAAAAGATGTTTCTCAAAGAACCCGTCATGTGTCATTTGATTGCGGTATATATTCATTACGGGAAATTACCCCATTGCTTAGATCTATCAAGATAAGAACATTCTTTTTGCCAGTTCAAGGACGTTCATATTATACGAGTCTGGATAACTCTGTTTGTGAAAGGATTATTTCTACTTTCAAAATGGTTCGCGTGTTGGACATGCATTGCTTGGGGTTGGAGACAGTGCCGTGTTGCATAAGTGAGCTAAGGCATTTAAGGTATCTTGATCTTTCCTATAATGGTATGATTAAGGGACTGCCAAATTCGATTACGAAGTTGCAAAATTTGCAAACCCTAAAACTTACTCGGTGTAAAAATCTGATTGAATTGCCAAGAGAGATGAGAAAATTGGTGAGCCTCAGGCATCTCGAGCTTGGCGGATGCTCGGCTTTGACTGATATGCCGCGTGGAGTGGGGCAGCTGACTTGTCTTCGAACTTTAAAGCCGTTCATCATGGGTCCAGGTAATAGTTTAAGTGAATTGAAAGGTTTAAACAATTTAAGAGGAGAGTTAGCGATTGGACCACCAGAAGAACAACCGTCTATAACATGGAGACGACCAAGATGGATGTCTGAAACAAGGGGACCAATAGATGTGATAGTGATAGGAGTGTGAGCAATACCAGTGCGACGATCAATTTTAACAAGGGCAACACCGAAAGAAGCAGAGGAAGCAAACTTGAAGGGGAAAGAATACCTTCAGTGTTTGAAGTTAAATTTCAAGCAGTTCCATGGTGATGGTAAGTTAGAGTTAGTGTTGGATGCTCTCCAACCACATGTAAATCTGAAGAAGCTCGAAATATGTTTTTATGGTGGTGTTAGATTACCAACATGGATGTCGTCCCTCCCAAATGTTGTTGAAATTGTCTTACATCGGTGTAAGGGATGCAAACATCTTCCCAAACTCGAGCATCTTCCTTCTCTCCAAACTCTGGATCTTAGTATTTTATCTTCAGTAGAGTACATAGATGACGATTACATTTGTGGAGGAAGACGAGAAACAACAGCAACTACAAGAACATTCTTTCCATCACTGAAACGTCTCCGTCTCTATGACTTGCGTAATTTGAAAGGATGGTGGAGGAGTAAAAAACACCCTTTCCATCTAATGCTACCATCATTTCCTTGTCTCCATCAATCAGAGATCTGGAACTGCCCTAAGCTAACATCAATGCCTCCAACTGTTGAAACACTAAAATTGCAGGGAGTCAATAAGAAGATAGTACAACAGCAGTTACTTGTTCCTCTTCCCAACTTAGAGGAATTGAAAATATTTTCCATCAAGGATCTAGTTACTCTGCCGGAGGAGGCATTCCAGTGTCTCACTTCTCTCCGAGTTCTACAGATTTCTGAATGTCCAAGATTAACCTCTCTGTCTAGAGGGATGCGACATCTCACCGCCCTCCAGTCTCTGAAAATCGACAAATGCCAAGTGCTTGATTTGTCAAGTGGTGATGATGACGGCATGCATTTTCAAGGCCTTAGGAACCTAACTTCTCTGGATATCCACCACAACACCAAGTTGGAGTCTCTTCCTGCTGGGCTTCAACACGTTACCTCTCTGCAACGTCTATCCATTTCATTCTGTGAAAATTTGATCAGTTTACCCGAGTGGATTGGCAACCTCACATCACTCCAACAACTTCAAATTGAATGCCTGAGATTGACATCGCTGCCCAAAGGGATGCGTTGGCTCACTGCATTGCAGAAACTGGAAATTTGCCCTTGTCTCCAGGAATTAGAAGAGAGATGCTGTTTTGAAACTGGGGAAGATTGGCCAAAGATTGCTCACATCCCAGAGGTTCAAATAGGAAGATTTTACTTATAGAAGGTATCCTTCTTAATCTGAATCCTTTTTCCATCATAAAACTCTTCATCTTGTTCCTTCTTTCTCTCTTTGTTCAACTTTCAGATCAATAATTTAATTGGCATCCATGTTTCTGTAACACTTATCTTTAGTTTGATAACTTATAGAATTTCATTCTCAAAGGACTCATTCCTAATAGTAGATGTCAACAACTTCTTGAGAAGTAAAATTCACTTCTAATGTTAAGTCTTTGTTTCGAAGTCTCAAACCAAGATCCATAATTCACAGAATTTCATTTTATGACATTCTTTTTCGAAGTCTACGAGTATTATGGAATTATCATTGTTGACATCCACTTAAGTTGTTAATGTAACTTTCAGTGGTAGCTTCGAACTTAGTTTCTAGCCCTGCCAAATTACACAAAATTAGAATGAAGTTTCAACATCTTTTTTTATCTCACATAAGCATCTCACTAGTTTTTGGCTCTATAGAATTAAATAAAACAAAATTAAATTTCAGCATTTTTACCATCCCACATATGCACAAACATATTGTAATGCGAAGCTGAAACTCAATGACTTTATATCCTTTCCTAATATTTTTTTCTAATTTTCCTTGCATTCTCATGGATTAGCTGTTATTATTGTTAAATAACTTTTTGTTGTACGACATGTAATTCTAGTTTTTCTGAGAGTCCTTTTAAGATTAACTTGATATTTGTTGTACGACGTGGAACTCCTAATTTGGAAAGAATATGATGTTGATATTTGTTTGTCTTTAGTTTATCTCATTTTATTTTTCTTGATTTTAAAATATTTTTTATTTTGCAGACAGCGTCACTTGATTTTAGCTATTTGAGTCATTCTCTTTTCGAAGATTTAAAGGTATCAATATGGCTTGCTAGAACGCTTGTAGATTATAAATGTTTATTGCATTCATGTCTTTTAAAGTAAAATATGATCATGTTCTTTTATGTTTTGATTATATTGTAAGATTGTTGATGGAGGGAAAATGCTTCGATCTCTCTGTTATGTGCTTGATTTAAATGTGAGCTTCAAAATTTCCTATTTATTGTTCTTTTTTTTTTTTTTTCCCTACATTAGCTGCTTGAATTGTTCCTTTCTCTAAGTTAGAAGTAACATTTCAAGAAGAAATTAATAAAAAATTTATTGTTTACAAAGAAGGACTTCTTCGTTAAAGTCATGAAGGTAAGACTTTTATCTTTGCATCCCCTTTTTTTATTAAATTAACTCTATATTGAAGATTATAAAAATTATGAGCCTGAGGGTTGGAAATGCATGTTTGTCCCTTCATTCTATAGTCTAGAAGCAACCATTCAACCAGAGCCATTCACATTGCACATTAAGAAAGCTGCTCTCATTTCTCTCTTCACTCTATATTGGACATTACTCTTAGAGTCTTAGGTGTGTTCTGTTGGTTTTAATCTTTACTTTTAGTGGGTACTTCTGTTTTTTTTTTTCCTTCCTTTTTCCTTCCATTTGACACACATGTTCAATACATACTTTCTAACTTGATAACTCAAACAACTCCATTGTCAAATAACTCATTCCTGAAGTAGATATAAGTGATTTCATGTAAGAAGTTAAGTCTCCAACACTTCTATAGCCATACAGATCTCCTTCGAACTTAAGTAGTTTGATCTTTTCTTTTTTATATTGTTTTAGGTAAGCAAATGGAATTGACTTTTGAGTGAAAAATTACACTGCAGGTGGTTAAATTTTCTTGGAATTCTAGATTAACAGGAAACTTTTTTGTAGCAGCTTGTGAGATTGTACAGTATATCATGTAAATGGAAAGTAGGATTAGAAGCTAACGAACAACAGGATATGCAATTTGCTTTTTTGCATTTTAGAGTTTTATATCATGATTGTCCCAACTAATTTGTGTGACCAAACCAGTAATAAACTTGTGTTGGTTACATATGCAGGTAACTGGAAGAAATTCAAGTTTGAGCTGTTTTCAGTGGGTTGGGTTTGGAGTGGCTTCCATTCTTCAAGAGCCTTGCGCCTTTGCATCTCTTGTGCAGTACTTCCATTATCCCTTTAATTTCTCTCTTTTGAAGCTTCTTCTAGGAAGGAAAGGCCGTCTATGCATCTAGAAAACATACTTAAATTGCAAAATTTGACAGTGCAGAAAGTTTGTGAAATCGTGAGAATACAACTCGCTTTGCCTCCTGAATCTGAGCTTAACCCTGAATCTAAGTTTTCAGCACTTGGTGCCAATTCCCTCAACACAGCGAGCCTCTCATTTTTCTTCAATATATTCATAAAATCAAATGAATACTAAATTGTTTTTAAGCATGCCACTTCGTTGCCATTAAAGGCCCAACTACTCATGAATTGGTTGGTTGATCTACTATGTATGAAAATTTAACCATATGAAATGCGAGCAGATGGAGATAGTCTTGGGGCCCTCATGCCCCATGGAGATAGTCAAGATGTGGGTTTCACATCCGACCCTCATGCCCGTGTACAGTTATACCTTTTAATACAATTAACTGTATCTTTTGAAAATAAATAAATGCCTATTCTGCTTTAACAAAGTCCCAATATTGTGTACCAGATTTAGCACAATGAGAGAAGATGAAGATGAACTATTAGCTGCTAGCACAATGACCTGTGCATCAGATTCAAACACGATGTGCAAGGAGACCCATAATGGAGGATTGACATAGCCCATCTACCCGTTTCGTTTTGGTGAGTCTGCTCTATCAAAAGATGGGTTTTGCTTGAAGATTGTGATTACAAATCCACAATTTTTCACATGTGGCTCACTGCAAGATGGCTAATTTCCTTTCACAGTATACTCTAAAGCTTGTTGGATTATGAAATTCGAAAGAGAAGAACTAGAGAGAGAGAGAGAGTACCCGCGATTCCTAGAGCTTTGTTCTCCAGCTTGGGTCCTCTCTGCCCTTTGATTAGTTGCTTTTTTTCCTGAATCTTATGGGATAGGAAGAGTTTGTTTGTGTGAAAGCTCACTTGAGTCAGCTTAAGAATATTCTGTACAATTGTTAAATTGTAAAATGCGTGACCTCACCAACCAGTTGCAAGAACAGAGAGCTCCATGGTAAATTTGTATGCAAATGATTTTGTAGTAAAAATCTCTCGTGTTGTTTGATTCATCTATATATGCATTATGGGAAATCCCAACTGGCTTGGTTAGAGCTAACAAGATGAAAACATTTCTTTTGCCCGTTCAATAATCGTGTTCAGAAGTATTGCAGAAGTCAATTTATAGTACTGACTGTTTCAAATTTTAAAAGGTTGGGTGCATTGCAGATTAGTTGAATAAGTAAGTTAAATTCCCAAGATATGGATGATGGTTAACATTAATGTTTTATACCTCCCAAATCTAGTCAGAATTACTCTATGGGGGTGTCAGTGTCACGGATGGAAATGTTTATCACCGTTGGACTAACTTTCTTCTCTTGAAACTGATTTGTGGCTTTGTGGTTCTTTTAAACTGATATTTTTTTGTTTTTGATTTCATTGCACTTTCTTGAACTTTTTTGTTTTTGTAATTTTTTACTTGATTTGTTCAATGATTGTTTTATATCAATCCTCTTCCTTCTTGGGAGAGACCTGAATTTGCATGAAACCATTTGATAAAATGCTTGTACAGAGTTTGAAGTCTAATCTCTTTCAAAGTATATTTAGTTATCTAACCTATGGTCTGTTAAATTCTGTAGAAAATGAATCGGACGATCTGTATCTCACAGACGTGAATGTCGTGTCCCAGTGGCTGCCAAGACTATCTGGACAATTGAGGTTGATACTGATTTCGGGGATTTTTGGATTCAGTCTTGCTGGAGACGATCAGAGGTCCTATCGGTCATTTCTTCATGCTGTAAGTTCTTACCTTTCTCTCTCTAAAATCTCTCTTTCTCTTCCCGTTTTACATCATCATTTGATCAATCAGCTAAAACCATAACCAGGGACCATTTTGATTAGATAATCCTAATTATTTGTCATCTAAAGCCATTTCTTCTAAATGTCTAGCTGAATGTCATGCATGCAGAATTGCTTTTGTGGCATTATTTGGCAAAATTCTGTATCAAATATTAAAATTCTTATCTCCTTGTTATAAGCTATAAATTATGATTCTTTGGTGACTTGATCAGTTGAACCTGTGTTTTATATGCATGTTTCTTTCTTTTTATTTATTCTTTTTCTAATGTTTCCTTGGGAAATTCCTTATGAAAAATGCAGAACTTTCAGTAAATCTATTTATTTTAGAAACGGAAGTTGTCAACCAGCATTTGTGATGGTATGTGTAATTAACCTGAAAACTGGAATAATTAGGTTTAAAGTATTCAGCCATTCAGGGTTGTCAGGCTGAAGATAGAATATCAAAGTAATATTGTTCTTCATAGTGATTTATCAATCACCCTAATTATCAAGAGGAAATGCATTATTTAGATTCATTTTTTCTCTTTTTCAATTGTACTAGAGCAGTAGATTTATCTGTTTTGAGCCTTTCCACCAGCTTTATCTTTGTTGGTTGCTGATACCCCTTGTCATCTGTCAGACCGTTGCCTTGTTCTCAAGTTTTCTCTGCCTCATTATTTATATATTCTTTCCCTTCTCTCTGCTGCGAGAAAGAAACAGATTTCTTACTCATTAATCAATCAACTATATGACCAAAATTTGATGTTTGCAAGCCTTGAAAGGTTAATCCCAATTTTTGGATTCAGTCATATGCTAACATAGTCATCTCTCAATTTCCTTTAGATAAACCCTGAGTTAGACCACTAAAGTCTTGACAAACAAATAGGTTGCAAGAATTACAGAGTCTTAATGAGTACCCTCTTGTACACATTGGGCTGGGCTTGCCCTGTTTTTACTTTAAAAGGGTTTCCTATTAACTTTACCTTCTTGAAAAGAAAAAAAAAATTAATGCCTATTCCGCTTTAACAAAATTTCAATATTGTGTACCAGATTTAGCACAGCAAGAGGAGACGAAGATACACTATTAGCTGCTAACACAATGATTTGTGCATCAAATTCAAACACAAAGGAGGAATAAATATCGAGTGCGCGGGTGCATGGGGCAATCATAGCTCTGCGTGTATAACACGCGTTGTGGTTTCACTGCACGTGTTGTGCACATAGAATTATGATGCGTCCTGTGCGCTGGGCGTATTGAATATCTTCTTGACAGGAGAGTCATTTTGTTTTGGTGAGAGTGCTCTATCAAAGATGTTCATTAAAAAAGTATAATGAACTATTTTTTGAAAATTAAATCAAGCAGTTCAAAAAATTCTGATGAGCTGAGTCTAAGACTTTTACTCTTGCTATATGGTCTAATGATATAGGTCTTTCTTCATTTTAGAAATTCAAACGTAAAACATAACATCTGAATTTCAACTTCCTCGCTCTTTTTATTCAATTTGTCTTGGTAAAATAGAAAGGCCAAGAATAATGCTATATGTGGGCTATACAAAGTTACAAACTAAGACATTCACACACATACATATATGCATTATAAACATAATGAAGCAAAGAATAATGCTGTGTGAAGCAATTCAATAATGCTATATGTTGGGTCATACAGACACAGACATATATGCATTATAGACATAATGAAGCAAAGAATAATCTTGTGTGTGGCCACACAGACAAATACATATATGCATTATAAACATAATGAAGCAAAGACATATATTCATTATAAACATAATGAAGCAAAGAATAATGCTGTGTGAAGCAATTCAATAATGCTATATGTTGGGCCATACAGACACAGACATATATGCATTATAAACATAATGAAGTAAAGAATAATCTTGTGTGTGGCCACACAGACAAAGACATATATTCATTATAAACATAATGAAACAAAGAATAATGCTATATGTGGGGGCATACAGACAAAGAGACATGTATTATAAACGTAGTGAAGGAAAAGAATAATGCTATATGTATATGCATTATAAACATAGTGAAGCAAAGAATAATGAAGACATATACTGTATAATGAAACAAAAGATTAAGAATAATACGTATAGTAAAAGTTATCATCGAATTGAATGAGAAATTGAATCACTCTCTATCCATTAAATAGGGAATGTGGGATCCAAATATTTATTCCACATTCACCATCCAATGAATGGAGAAACATTTAACAACTACTGAAATTATGTCTTATATGATTGTATTGAATTGACTGGAGTTCAAAGCTGAGAATCTATAAATATTTTTGCTGCTATTCTTTGATGTTACTCAAAGTGACATTCGAAAAGTGGTATATGGGGTTGTCTCTACTATTCTCTAATGATACTCAAACTGAAATTCGAAAAGTGGTAGGGTGGGGCTGTCTCTACTATTCTTTGATGATACTCAAACTGAAATTCGAAAAGTGGTAGGGTTGTCACTACTATTCTTTGATGATATCTATAAATATTGGTCATTCATGCCGGTCTAGCTTCCACTTACTACAACCTTATACATACCCATTCCAACATTGTTTTTCTATCATATCATTATCATTCCAGTAACCACTCAAAAAAAAAAAATGGCCGATGCAGTTCTTTCCACCATTGTGACTGAAATTGTGGAGAAGTTGGGTTCTGTAGCTCTACAAGAGATTCAATTCGCGTGTTGTGTCAAAAATGAAGCTTGCAAGGCGGGGAACACAATTTCCACAATCAAAGCTGTACTTCTTGATGCACAGGAGAAGCAAGCAACAAACCATGAGGTTAAGGATTGGCTTGAAAAGCTCCATGATGCGGTGTATGATGCTGATGACTTGTTGGATGACTTCTCCACAGAAGCTCTTCGGCGGAAGGTGATGACTCGAAATAAATGGGCTAAAAAGGTACGTATTTTCTTCTCAAGCTCAAACCAGCTTCTTTTTAGTCTTAAGATGGGTCATCAATTTAAGGCCATTCGCGAGAGACTAGATGCTATAGCAGCAGATAGGAACAAATTCCACTTTACTGAACAGCCTTTAGAAATGGGGGCTGATCAGATGAGGATCAAGAGGGAGACTCATTCTTTTGTGTGTGAGGACAAAGTTATTGGGAGGAACGATGATAAAAAGGCAATTTTAGAATTATTGATGGATTGCAATGTTCAAAAGAAGGTGTCAATTGTTGCAATAGTTGGAATTGAGGGGCTAGGAAAGACTGAACTTGCAAAGCTAGTATACAATGATGAGAAAGTCACTAGACATTTTGAACTTAAAATGTGGGTGTGTGTTTCTGATGTCTTTGATGTGAAACAAATTGTTGAAAATATTGTAGAAAGTGCGACAGGTAGGAAATCTGAAAGGTATCAGATGCAAGGAGTGCAAAATGACCTTAGGAGAGAAATTGATGGAAAAAAGTATTTACTTGTGTTGGATGATGTGTGGAATGAGAATCGTGAACGATGGATAGGCCTAAGAGATCTTTTGATGGGTGGGGCGAAGGGAAGTAGGATTTTGATAACCACTCACAGTAAATTAGTGGCAACTATTACGGAGGCAAATTCATTGTATCATTTGAAAGGCTTGTCAAAGAAAGACTCACAATCTCTATTTAAGCAAATGGCCTTCAAAGAAGGGAAAGAGCCTGAGAATCCGGGTATAGTGCAAATAGGAAATGAAATTGTGGAGAAGTGTGGTGGAGTTCCTCTAGCCATAAGAGTTTTAGGAAGCCTACTATATTCAAAGGATACAGTGAATGAGTGGTCGTTTTTTAAAGATAAAAATATGTCACAAATAGCTCAAGAGGAGAACAATATTATACCAATATTGAAGTTGAGCTATGATCACCTTCCCTGGAATCTAAAGCAATGCTTTGCATTTTGTCGCTTATATCCTAAAGGCAGTATAATTGATAAGCAACAACTGATCCAATTGTGGATTGCACATGGATTTATTCAGTCGTCAAGTGAAAATGAAGATATGGAAGATGTTGGAGATTCATGTTTTATGAATTTGCTAAGGAGGTCATTTTTTCAAGACGAAGAAATAGATGAATTGGGTAATATAATAAGTTGTAAAATGCATGATCTTATGCATGACCTTGCACAATCAGTTGCGGGAACTGAAAGTTGCTTGGTGAATTTGGATACAAAATATATTTCTGAAAGAACCCGTCATGTGTCATTTGATTGTGATATAAATTTATCTTTGTTGCTTAGATCTATAAAGATAAGAACAATCTTTTTTCCAGATGAAAATGGTGATTTTGTAGAACCGGTTGTTTGTGAAAAGATTGTTTCTACTTTCAAAAGGCTACGCGTGCTGGACATGCATGGCTTGGGGTTGAAGACAGTGCCGAGTTGCATAAGTGAGCTAAGGCATTTAAGGTTTCTTGATCTCTCTAATAATTATGGTATTAAAACACTGCCAAATTCTGTTACCAAGTTGCAAAATTTGCAGACTCTAAAACTTAGTGGGTGTTGGAGTCTCAAAGAATTGCCAAGAGATATGAGAAATTTGGTGAGCCTTAGGCATCTAGAGGTTTATAGATGCTTGTATTTGAGTGATATGCCGCGTGGATTGGGGCAGCTGACTTGTCTTCGAACATTAAAAGAGTTCATCACGGGTCCATGTAACAGTTTAAGTGAACTGAAAGATTTAAACAATTTAAGGGGAAAGTTATGGATTGGACCGTTTTCAAAAAGGGCAACACCGAAGGAAGCAGAGGAAGCGAACTTGAAGGGGAAAGAATACCTTCAGTATTTGGAATTAGATTTTCTCGAGTACGATGATGATGATGATGGTAAGTTAGAGTTAGTGTTGGAAGCTCTCCGACCACACACAAATCTGAAGAAGCTTGAAATAAGTTATTATGGCGGTGTGAGATTACCAACATGGATGTCGTTCCTCCCACATCTCGTTGAAATTGTTTTATTTAAGTGTGAGGGATGCAAGCATCTTCCAAAACTGGAGCATCTTCCTTCTCTCCGAACTCTTCATCTTAGAGGTTTAAATTCCGTAGAGTACATCGACGATGATGGTATTGAAGGTGAGTCCTTCTCTTCTGGAGGAAGACGAGAACCAACAGCAACAGAAACAACAACATTCTTTCCATCACTGAAACGTCTCCATCTCCATAATTTGCCTAATTTGAAGGGATGGTGGAGGAGTAAAGCACAAGAAGAAGAAGAAGAAGATCAACAAGAACAATCACTGCTGCTATTTCCATCATTTCCTTGTCTTGTTGAATCAGATATCAGGTACTGCCCTAAGCTAAAATCAATGCCTCTGCAACCAACTGTTGTAAAACTACAATTGTGTAATGTCAGCGAGAAGGTAGTACACCAGCAGTTACTGATGATGAAGGCAACCAACATGGAGATTTTGGACATATCGTTCATCGACGATCTAGTTATTCTGCCGGACGAGGCATTCCAATGTCTCACTTCTCTCCGAGATCTACGGATTTCTTGTTGTCCAATATTAATCTTTCTGCCAAGTGGGATGCGACATCTCACCGCCCTCCGGTCTCTGAATATCGGATACTGTGAAGTGCTTGATTTGTCAAATGGTGATGATGGCGGCATGCATTTTCAAGGCCTCAGCAACCTAACTTCTCTGAATATCGACCGCAACCCCAAGTTGGAGTCTCTTCCTGCAGGGCTTCAACACGTTACAACTCTGCAACATCTATCCATTTCAGACTGTGAAAATTTGATGAGTTTACCAGAGTGGATTGGCAACCTCACATCACTCCAACAACTTCACATTACTGGATGCCAGAGATTGACATCACTGCCCGAAGCGATGTGTCAGCTCACTGCATTGCAGGAACTGAAAATTGTCCGTTGTGTCCAGGAGTTAGAAGAGAGATGCTGTAAGGAAACAGGGGAAGATTGGCCAAAGATTGCCCACATCCCAGAGGTCCAAATAACTACATCTTTTTTTTATATAAGGTATCCTTCTTAATCTGAATCCTTTTCCCCCCATAAAACTCTTCATCTTGTTCTTTCTTCCTCTCTTTGTTCAACTTTCAGAGGAATAATATATTTATGTGGTTGATACAAATATTGTTAAATGAAATAATATGATGTTGATATTTGTTTATCTTTAGTTTATCTCCGTTTTTTTTCTTGATTTTAAAATATTTTTTATTTTGCAGACGAAGTCACTTGATTTTAGGTATCTGACTCATTCTCTTTTTCGAAGATTAAAGGTATCAATATGGCTTGCTAGAACATTTGTAGATCATAAATCTTTATTGCACTGATGTCTTTTAATGTAAAGTATGATCATGTTCTCTAATACTTTTATAACCATATAGATCTCCTTCAAACTTGAGAAATTTGATCTTTTTTCTTTTTATATAGTTTTAGGTAACACATAACAAACTGGATTGACTTCGAGTGAAACTTACCAATTAACGTGCTTCAAAATGTGATCGATCTTGTATTGTTTATCATATGGATGTACATTAGATTATTCTGTCTTTTGCCTACCCAAACATGACAGAAATCATAGTCAATTAAGATTAAAAAGTTAATTTTTATCATTGAAGTGACAAAACACTCATTTTTTGTTGGGTAATCTATGAGTTGGATAGAGATCTTTCCAACTTTGACAAGAATCTAGCTCAATTAATAAAATTCAGCTACACTTTTGAATGAATCCTATGGTTCAAATCGGTATTCAAATTTTAGAGTTGAATTATAATCGAATCAAAATTGATTTTAGTGATCCGACTTGATTAAAATTTGATTAAATTCTTGCCTTTTTTTTTTTTTTTTTCTCTCTTTCAGTTTCTTGTTTCATTATATATTAATTAAATAAGCATTATCTCTATTTATTTAACTTTCCATGTTAAGTTCGTAATGTATGGAAATTATGGGGAGAACAAGTTTGTGGATGATTTCAAGTTCATTGGTTTCATTCCAGACAAAGAGAATCTTGAGCTGCCTGGACTGAAGCAGAACAGAGGATCAATATGATAAGCGAGAAGGTATTTTATACCTCACACATTTAAAATTCTTTTTTTGGGTAAATGACACTTAAAATTCTTGGAAATTCATGAATGTTATAATTTCTTGTGATGGGTCATATTGGTTTGCAGAGGTTGTGGCATTTGATGACCGAAGAAAATGAGAAATTATTTTTGGTTGGTTTTAAAAGTAAAATATGTGTAATTGGCTTAACTATAAATGGGACTAACCACTCTTTTCATATATATACAAAATGAGTACATCAAGCCTTAACATAAGGAAAAATAGAAAGAAATAAAGTCAAGCCTTAACATAAAGAAAAATAAAAGGAAAGGAAATAAAGTCTGATTTCCAATAGTTTTGTTAGCTAAGTTTCCTGTGTGCAAGTGATTATTTTGAGAACTACCTTCCACCTAGAACATAAGACTTGATCCTGCACCTGCTAACTTCTCTGTTTGAGGAATAATCTATTTTTCTCCTCCTCCTTGAATAAATTGCAATTTCAAAATTATGTGGGCCTTGACATGTGTTCTTTTCTTAAGTACATAAATAGTTGAAGAAATTGCAATATTGGAAAATCAAGCATTTTGAAGTTCTGGAGCTGATAATGGAGAAAAGGTATTCAATGCTAGGATATCTATATGGAGAGGGATAATACTTTAGTAAACTCACAGTAAAAGCATTATCTGTATTTCTGATGTGGCCTACCACTACAAGTAAAAGGATCCTATTGTGCCAAACATTGCAAGTTGATTTTGTATCTTATTGATACAAATACATGATTTGATATTTATGATTCTTTAATATTTTTCTTATATGTGAAAATCATATCGCAATTTGTTTAATATACAGTTAGTTAGTGACACGCAGGAAATAATTAGGATCTGTAACTAAATTTAATAAAATGGTTAAAAAATACTAAAGAGAAGGAAAAAGTATAATAATTAATTCTCTATTTTTTTCTTTCATCAAACATGCATAGCTGTAAAATTAATGTACTCGCTTTTCATGCTTGTTCAGAGACATGGTGAAAAACAGTCTTTGCGAGCTAGCTTAAGCTCCAAAGAGCTCTCTCTCTCTCTTGTTGGAAATTAATCTTATTAATTTCTCTTAGTCAGTAATTCATATGTTAAATATGAAAAAGTTCCTCTTTTTTTAAGGAAATAAATGAAGAAGCATCTTTATAAAGAGGTGAGCAAAGTGGTTTTAATCATACCAATATATGAGCACAATAATGTGGATGTATACGGTGTAGCGAAGCCGTTGGAGTAGCTGCCACCACCAGCCATTTCAGAGTTCAGTATGTGACATTTATTATGCACTGGAATCATCATTAACTCATGATCTTACATTCTTACTATAAGGGAATCCATTATGTAAACTTTGTTAAGCAAGTTTTTAATTAGATGAAGAATTCAGTGAAATGTTTTACATACTAAACAATGAGCATAAGCGTCAACACATTTATTTTTGTCATCTCACTTGATTAATTTCCAACATGAACAGGCAATATTTGACAGACAAAGCCTGAGGCTGCAGAAAGTTTGTGAAATTGTGAGGAAACAGCTCGTATTGCCTCCTGAATCTGAGCTTACTACTGAATCCAAGTTTTCAGCACTTGGCGCCAATTCCTTGACACAGTGAGCCTCACAAGACTCCTGAGTTGCATTCCCACTTCTTCTTTGACTGCCCTTTCACTAATCCACTCTGGACATTCATTCAATCGAGATGTGGGTTTCACATCCGATCCTCATGCTGGAGAATGAGAACTGCCTTCCTCTGTCATCTGACATCCAAGCCTGCATGCGTTGGAGGCGTTGAAGACCTTCCCTACTGAAGCTTGCTTGATGAAGACCAAAACTGTGAGCCTTAGATGAGTTAACATTGTTGGTTTGTGAAGGCCTACTTGGGCATACCCAAATATGAAGAAGCTTAAAATAATGTGGTATGGAGTGTCAAATCTAGTCAGAATTACCCTATGAGGGTGTCGTCAGAAAGAAATGAGCATGGCAACATCGATTTTAAACTAGTTTTGTTCGAGATGTTTTATTTCAAAAAGTCAATTTCCTTGAACAATTGTGACAAAACTAGTGCACAAGAGCGCAATTGTGCATACAACCAAATTCGCTTCTAAAACTGGTGCAGAAGAGCGCAATTGTACACACAGTTGGAGTCTTTTAAATCACGCTTTCCGAAAATGTTTATCACAGTTGGAGCAACTCCCTTGTCTTGAAACTCTAGAACTTGTTGAATTAGTAGTATTAACATTGATTTCATTGAATTATATATCACACGCGTAGGGCACCAATAACCCAAATGCATCGGACGCACGGTGCACCGGACGCAACCCATACCTATTCCATTGGAACCTATATTTTATTGCTTGTTACCACCACCAAGTATAAAATGAGGAAAATTATGAGCCTCAAAGTGTGCGCCTTGCTTCTACAGTACATAAACAAACTATTGACTATACCATTCCACTAAAGCCATTCATGTTGCAAATTCACAGGCTGCTCTCGTTCCTCTCTCCTGGAATTTGAAAGGGTTTAAAACAATGATTTATTGGTTTCTAAATTCAATTTATTGGGCCTGTTACATTGAAATTTAATAAGATTTCAAGTAAATTATAATGACATTCTCCAAAATTTGATCTAATTACACTGTCTTATACACTTGCTGCTACTAGTTGATCTGTATTCAATTGGTGGTCAGCATAAATCTCCGCGATCGCATAATAACTATAGACTTCATCTCTAAAAAGAAAAATTGATTGCAATTTCATTTATTAATAAAACTTTTGTTTCTTTCTTTTGTTTTTTTTTTTCTAAGCAAGTTTTAATAGCACTATTCCATGAAAACTTTTTCATCTAAACTCTCCAAATCTCCCTCTCCCTCTCCCTCTCTCACTCTCTCTATAGATGTATGCACCATTCACTGACAGTCGTTATAGGTTCCTCCACCTTTCTCTGCCACAACCCTACGGTTGACACCCAGTAGTGACTGTTGGAAATATTTTAATAAAAATATAATTAAGGTAGTATTTATGGTGATTTTATTGTGAACATTATATTATCTTATTTAACATATTTATTATATTGGGTTTATTATATTTATTACCTTTATACTAGTGTGTTAATTCATATAATTATTTGACCATTGACCATTGCAACTCAAATATTATATATATGGTCATCCTTTGTATGATATGTGTGAGAAAATAAAATAAAGAAAGATATATCAAAATCTATTGAGTCTCTCATCTCTCTCTTTTTTTTTTTTTTTTGGGAAAGTTAAGCAATGTGTATTGATAGAAGTAAGTAATTACAAAGCCCAATTAAAGGGAATGACTATGCCCAAAAAGCAGCCCACACTAGGTTGATGTTTAATAGTGTAAATCAAAATAGAAACCAGCCCAAAGATGAGCCTTCCCAATTCAAATAGTACTTGTAACGGCTCTGAGATTCGCATCCGGTTGCTTACAAGAGATTTCATCTCTCATTCTCCCTTAGGAGGAGTTGATAGTTCAATTAGGAGGCTGAGGAGGAGGACGCAAAAAGGAATCTGGAAGCTCCCATGCCTTGTGAGCTCTGCTTGAGGCTAGGCATACTTTATGTGAAAGAGGATACAATCGATCCCTGATACAGTTAGCAATTTGTGTTCGAACTAAGCTCCAGGGTCTTCTTTTGCCTTCACGCTGCCTCCTATTCCTTTCGATCCAGATGTGGTAAACGGTTGCTGAAAGAGCCAGTTTATTAATGGAGTTGCCGCAACTTTTTTGCTTCCAATGATGGCTTGCCCACAAGATAAATGTATCCCAATTCACAGAGTCTATATGGAACCCGCATTGTGTTTGAATAAATGTCCAAATTGGCTTTGAAAAAGAACAGGTGATCTATTGTTTCAATAGAAGCCCTGCATAAAGAGCAAAGATTTGGAATGTTGAGATATGCAGTCCTATCTAAGGTGGGCAATCTGTTAAGAATGGCAAGCCAAAGAGTGAACTTGTGTTTTGGAATGGATATTGCATTCCATACCAAGTGAGACCAGGTTACAGGATCATAATGTGGATAGATGAATGGCATAGTAAGCTTCAAAGAGAATTCACTGTTTGAAGAAGGCATCCAAATATATGAGTCTGAATTAAGAGTTGGGGGAGGGGCATTATGGAGTTCAGGAATCATGGAAAGGATAACAGGAGGAAATGTCCAAGCAGAATTCGAAATAAAGGAATTCACAGTAGCATTGCTTGGGATTCCAGAATCAATGATTTCATGATTTTGGAATCTGGAGCAGAGAGGTGAATTGTGAAACCAATTATCATGCCAGAAGGAAGTAGTATTACCATTGCCCACCTTGATCTTGCAAAGAGGTTTAATAAGAGCTCTCAGCTGCAACAACTTCCTCCAATTCCAGGAGCTCTTCTGAGGACATTTTATCTCCCATATGCATCTTCCTCTAATTAGGTAATCTCTTGTCCATTGAACCCAAGGACTATGACAATTGTTTGAGATAACATGCCATAAATTCTTTAACACAACAGCTTTATTTAGAACATCAATGTTTGGAATACCCAGTCCCCCCATTTGCTTTGGCCTGCATATGATGTGCCAAGCAACTTTGGCCTTTTTGCTTTGACTGTTTGAACCAGACCATAGAAAATTCCTGCACACCTTATTAATATCAGTTAGTACTGATTTTGGTAGCACAAACAAAGAGGCCCAATACAATTGAGAGCTTATCAAGATAGACTTTATAAGCTGCAATCTTCCCCCATAGGACAGGAACCTGCTTGTCCAATGGTCCACCCTCCTAGTAATCTTGTCCACCAACACCTTGCAGTCCACTGCCTTAAGCCTTGTAGAGATCAGAGGAACACCTAAATGCTTAAAAGGGAGGCCCCCCTTATTAAAACCTAGCAGGTTAGAGATTAGTTGCTCAGTGGGAAGATTAACTCCAGCCAAGAAAAAGGAACTTTTTGAATAGTTGATTGAAAGACCAAAAAGATTAGAAAAAATATCCAAAGCATTCTTTAGAACTTTAATTGAGTTAAGATTGCCATATGAGAGAACAAGCAGGTCATCAGCAAAAGCTAAGTGAGAAATTGATCTTTTTTTACATTTTCCATGGTATTTGAAGTTTGGAGATTCAGAAATAAGTTTCTGAATAATATTTGAGAAAATTTGCATAACAATGGTGAATAGGAAAGGAGAGAGTCGGTCACATTGCCTCAACCCTTTCACACCCTGAAAGAATCCATGAAGCTCTCCATTAATAGATATTGAAAAGGAGGGAGAGGTCACACAAGCTCTAATCCAATGAATGAAAATATGTGGAAATTGAAATAAATGGATAGCATCAAACAGGAACTCCCAACCAACAGAATCAAATGCCTTTTGGAGATCAATTTTTAGTGCACATCTAGGACTAGAAGAAGGAAGGTGGTATCCAAGGAAAAGTTCTTGTGCCAAAAGAATGCTATCATTAATGTTTCTTCCTGGGACAAATGCTGTTTAGCTAGAATCAATAATGTGAGGGAGGATAGGTTTGAGTTTGATTGCTAACAATTTTGTAATACATTTATAAATTGTATTGCAACAAGAGATTGGTCTAAACTCATTGAGAGAGGTTGGGTTAGGTGATTTTGGAACCAAGGCAATATAACAACAATTCAGTTCTTTCAACAACTTTCCTTTCTGAAAAAACTCTCTGATTGCTTTAGTGATGCTTCTACCAATAATTGGCCAAGCTTTGTGAAAAAAGAAAGCATTAAAGCCATCTGGCCCAGGAGCTTTGTCTCTATTGAGAGAGAGAAAACAAGATTCAATTTCTATATCAGAGGGAATGGAGGATAATGCATCAAAGAATCTTGAAGGCACAGAATTGGTGACAAAGGGACTGAGCACTGACCTGCCAGGGAAAATGGGGGGATTCTCTCCAAGAAGAGCATGAAAATGATTTAAAATTGCATCTTCGATTAGTAAATCCCCTTCAATCTAAACACCATCAGCACCTGTGAGAAGAATAATGTTCTTTCTATTGATTCTTGATCCAATTGATTTGAAGAAGTATGTAGAATTACAATCCCCAGCTTGCAGCCATCGAATCCAAGACTTTTGTCTAAGATTCTGTTCTTCAATGCTTAATAGATGGATGTACTCAACCATCAACTTATTCTCTTGAATTCTAAGAGAGTCATTCATAGGGTCAAGATCAAGACTCTCTTGACATGAGAACAGTTTCTGCTTTGCATTTGACACTTTGTTGGAAATGTCAGAAAATTGCTTCTTAGAGATATCTTTCAGGGAAGATTTCAGTAATTTCAGTTTCTTGACCACTTGAAACATAGCAGTGCCCTCAATGAATGAGCCCCAATGTTCCTCAACAGCCAACATGAATTGGGGACTATCAGCCCAAGAATTAAAGAATCTAAATGGAAGTTTTTTTTTGGGCATAGGATTTCCAAGGTTCACTAAAATAGGACTGTGGTCTGAAATTCCCTGAGGCAAAAAGGAACAACTTGACATAGGAAACTTCAAACTCCATTGATCATTTATCAAAGATCTATCCAATTTTCTTGCAATATTAGTTATTCCAGGACTCTTGTTATTCCAAGTGAAAAAAATACCAGAGTACCTCAAATCATCAAGACATGACTTCTGTAAACATTCCTTGAAATCTGTAATGGCTGTAGTCCATTTTCCTGAGCCCCCAAACCTTTCAGAAATACTACATATAGCATTGAAGTCCCCAAGTAAAATCCATGGTTGGTGAGAAAAATGACTGGATTGTAATATGATGTCAGACCATAGTTCTTTCCTAGCACCTGGAGAGTTAGCCCCATAAACTAGGCTGCACTTGAATTCAGTTGAAGAATCAAGCAAAGTAACTGAACAATGCATTGCTTGACTTGTTGCAGCTTCCAAACAGATACTTACTTTCTTTGGATTCCACATTAACCAAATCTTTCCAAGGGGAGAATGGTTGTAATTGTGCAATATCTTCCAATGAGCTGCTATTTGCTTGTGGATTGAGTCCACATTCTGTAAACTTACTCTAGTTTCTAGAGCTGCAAACAAGTCCACTTTGTTGTTAAAAAGAAATTTTTTAATTTCTACCTGTTTGGAGAGGTGATTCATACCTCTCACATTTCATGCTGCAATATTAGTCATTTAGGCAAAGGCACAAGGCTTCCCTTCATATGTCTGAGCCCTTTGAATGAGCTAACATGAATCCTATGAGCCTTTTTAGGCTTCTTAGCATGATTCTGGCCTCCTTTCATCTTCTTCTTCCTCATTCCCACCAATGGTTCAGGATTGGAGTCAGATTGACTAATAGAGTCAGTCATTTGCTCACTTCCTCATTGTGATCAGATTCAGAAGCCATTGCACATTCTGGTTCCAAAACTTGAAACCTGTTAATTGCTGCAGAAGAAGGGAAAATAGTTAGGCTATTGTGAATCACAACTGGTGATGTTTGGTTAAAAGATCTAGATAAATCCACAACCAATTTATGGTTTTCTAGATTGATGAAGGTATTAGAGGTATGAATTTTGGAGGAATGTGATCTATAACTATTTGAGGATGAGTCATTTGAAGAGTGACTCTGATTGGAATCAGAGAAATTTTTCTTTTGCACAGGGTTTTGGAGTGTTGATACTTGGTGATTGATTTATTTTTTGTGACATGGCTGGTCTGAAGTTGGATAAGTGTGGGGGATCTGGTTGGTCATTGGGATAGGGGGACTGTGAGTAAGTGGACAGTTGGAGTTATGTTCAACAGATGCTGCATTTTTGCAAATGGAATTAGTGATAGAATTCGAGTGTGATGGTTCAAGCCACTGCTGATGAGGCTCTTGAACCTCATTGGGAATAGTAGGGTTGTGGGAGAGTTTATTTTGAGATGATTATTTTTGTTCCTGAAAATGCTGAGTGGGCTCTTGGGGATGGCCATTGTGAAATAAAACAGGGGAATGAGAGAACTTTGTGTGAGATGAATTGCCCTTTCTGTGAGAAACCAACTTCCATTCCCTAGCTTCAAGGTTCCTTGCAAGAGGTTGTTTTTCCTTAGCCTTCACTCTGCATGAAACCCCACTATGTCCTAGTTTGTTGCAGTAATTGCAGAATTGGGGCATCCATTGGTATTCCACCTTAATGGTTTCGGATGAGGAGGTCCCAGTCTTGAGTTGGATTTGTTGAATAGGAGGATTTTTGGCATCCAATTGAATACAAATTTGAGCATAATTGAGCCTCAATCTTGATTTTGTTGCTTGATCAGCATATAATGGCCTACCGAGAACGCTAGCAATGTGGCTAAGTCCATTTGCAGTCCAAAATTGGAGAGGGATATTGAAAAGTTTCACCCAAACATGAACAAGAGAGTTTTCATGCCTTTGAGTATGAGGATCAGGATTCCATTTTTTCATAATCAATGGCTTGCTAGCAATAAAAAATGGTCCTGTGGAAAGAACAAAGTCAGCTGAGGAGGGATCATGAAACCTGAAAAAATAGCAGTCCTTGCCATCCATTGCTACTTCCTTAAGCCCAGATGATTTCCAGAATTTAAAAGCCGCATCTTTCACCATTCCAAATGGGAGCTTTTTCTGAGGGAAATAACCTACAAGATAAGATTTCCAATAAGAAATCCCCTCTGAAGCAATTTCACAGGGAGGGTCAACAATGGGAATGGAAATGGATTCATCTTTGGATGGCTCAATGTAATGGAAGACCATTTTTTCAGGATTGGATTTGACAACTGCTGCCCCGGTCAGATGTTGTGTTTGCTTTACTGGGTTAGGTGAGTTTGGTTCCAAGGGGACATTGGATTTGGTAAAGTCTGGAGGATTGGAGCAGGTATCAAGGGAAGGACCAAGTTGAAAAGGTTGGTTGGGCGAAATGGGTAAGTTAAAAGTGAGATTTTTTGGGTCAAAACTTATTGGGCTTGTGATCATCACATGTCAGGACTTTTGTAGAGATGTCAGAAGGGTTGGTATGAGGTTTGACAAGTGAGTTGACAAAATTTTTGAATTTTGAAACCTGCAAGGGAAGGGGGGAAACTTGAGCTTCACCGGATTCATCAATGGGGGAAGAGCCTTTGTGCTTCATGAGCTCCAGCCTCATTTTTCATTTTGTCTGTAAGTCTCCTTTAGCTTCTCCTCCATATCAGAAATCTGTCTTTTGAGTTTACACATTGTAAACTGCATCTTATTCTGTTTGGTACCTGATTCACTCAGTATATGTCGAAGCCATGCCACATACTCAATAAGATCTGCTTTGTCACCTTCAACAATCGAGTTTTCAACTCCAATGGGCAGAACTAAGATTTCAGGTTCAGGGTCATTAGAATAAGGCTCAGGTGGTGTATTTCCATTCAAGGAAGGAGGTGGAAGATTTGTGGTTAGAGGTCTGTCATGGGTAGATGAATGCAGCTGGGTGGATTTTGAAAGGCAATCAAACTGGTTAGTCTTGTTTTTAAGAGGCTCAGACCCATTAATGCCTTGCTTGGTTCTAAGGGGTTTATTTGAAAGGGGTAATGGTTTTTGCAGGGTAGAGGATGGTTTGGCCTTCAAGGATGGTGGTTGTGATTTTTTTTTTTCAAAGCATTGTTTGTTTGCAGGTCTGGAGGAAGAATGTAGAGGGATAATGAGAGGGGGATGAAGAAGATTGTTACCCAATCTTTCTTCGGACATGCCTGGAGGGGACACCACCGGTAAGCCCTTGGGTTATATCTTGAAGGCGGTACTATCACCAATACCCGCACATGGGATGAAAGTATTGACTTTTTTTTTTCCTAGTTGGGGAGAACTCACACACACTTTTTTGCCTACGTCGGGGCTCGAACCCCTCCGACTCTTTGAGGATAAGGAGGTTATATCATTAGGCTTATAAGCCCTTTGGTTGAAAGTATGGACCTTAAGCAATGCATAGCATGCCTCGCTATCTCATATGTCTGTTTTCTTACATTTCTCTAATATATATTTTATTTATTTGGTTATATTTTATTTGTTATTGTTCTTTGTTGCATATATAAGTTGCAATCTTTGTTAATTCATGTCCATGCAAAGTCACATAAATGCTAGATTCATGTATTAATGTTGTAAATTTGCTGCCCCTTATGTCATTTTCGTAAATTTTCTATGTATATATATATATTTGTGAATAAAATATGCAAATTCCCCAACTAGCAGCGGCGATGAGAGACTGAGAAGGGAAGCGATTTTTTCGGCTGTGATGGCTGGTGGCCACTTGCGGCTGAGGCGTTTTGATCCGTGGGATATCACACAGTAATGGATTGTAAAGATAGGAGTCGGAATCTAACAGGGGCTTTAATAGACAAGGCATGTTTTGGGAGACTTAAAATTCTAAGACTCTTATTTGACGAACTATAAGCCTCTTAAGATTTTAAAGAGAACAGACAAGGTGAAGTGTATTGTTCTTGAGCATCAAATGGATGATGTGGACAATGGGAGCATATGCCTTTTGTAACAAAGAATTGATATTATTTGAATGTGTCAAACTTGATTAGCAGGCAGGGCCAAATAATCTGGGAGTTATAAGGGATCATATTAGTTTGGAATTCAAATTATAACATGAAATAAGAGATAAAATTGCCAATAATTTAGTTGATTTAAATTTGGGTCTGTAAAACAGTGGAGATAGGACACATGTCATCATCAGAACTCTTGAAGATCAATTCAAAATAGTTTGAAGAATCAAACCCGACTCCAATTTTCTAAATGCAGAAGCTCCGACCATAATGCCAACACTTTCTTTTTGGTAATATTAGACCAATAAATATATTTACTTAATTTATTTTGGAAAACTAATCACTACAAAAATACTAGTATAAGCTTTCTTTTTTTTTCTATTTTTAATAATACCTTAGTATTAATATTTATTAATTTATTTTCAAATGTATAAAATCTAACGCTTAATATTGTATATTTGTTTTAGAATGTTAAAAATATGTAAACATATAAAGGAAGAGTTCTTTTGCCACTTTTTCACACTATTTATTTTGACGTATATTATATATATATATATATATATATTTATTTATTTATTTTATCTTCTAATATATTATATATAATATAAATGTTTATTTATTACATTCTTAAATCTATTAGTATTCATTGATTTAGTAAAAAAAATAATTACTCACTTTTTTAATAAAGACATGGACTAGCAATTTATAAATAATTATTTATGCTAAATACTCTCCAATAAATCAATAAAATTCACTAAAATAAGTAAAATTTACTAAAAACTCAACTCTATTAAATTCATATGATAATCAATTATATTATGTTACACTAATATGGGCTTGATTGTATGACTTGTCACTTGTGTCATACACTCATATTCGATAGTATTATTATGTAACCATCCCACCAGTCCACCACCATAAAAATATTAGTTAAAGTATAAGAATAATATATAATTTAGTTTGGTTGAAGCATAATTTGTTTTGAAAAGATGGCAATCACAATTTATATTGTCAATATTGACTATTCATGTAAAATAATTAGGTAAAATACACTGATCTCTGATAAGTGCACAAAACATGTTATTTTATATCTCAAAATAAGTCTTTAATTACTCTTTTACTTTATTTAAATATTCTTATCTTTGCATTTTGTGTTTTATAGGGGTTGATTTCCAAATAAGAAGAAAAGCAGCAGAAAAGGCCTAAAAAGGATATATAAAGCCAAGATGAACATAAGAAGAATTGTAGGAGAGATGGTATTCTGTGCAATCTACTTCACAAGAGGTCTCAAGTTCAAAACTTTGCCAAATATTTTGTACACGGCCACATCTGCAGTCCAGAATTGAAATTAAAGATATGGAAATCAAATTTTAGATATTCAAATTCAAAATTTTGTATTTTGAATTTTTGTTTTTGAATTTTGAATTTTGTATTTCAAATTTGTATTTTGAATTTTGTATTTTAAATTTTTCCCACCTAAACCATTCCCCTCTAACTCTATAAATAGGGGGTCTTAGGGGATGGTGAAGGGAGTTAGAAATTGTAGAAAAAAATAAAGTGTAGTTGTAAATATATTTTTTTTGTATTTATTTTCTTTTTCTTATAAACACAATTCTCAAGGGAGTGATGAAGCCACCATGGCTGAAGTATAGGTAAGTTGTTTTATTTTCTTGTCTACTTTTTCCTCCCAAGAGCATTCTTCTACTCTTCTATTCTGGATTTTATTTTCTAAAATTAGAGGAAGGATTTTTCGTGTTTGCCAAATAATGGTAATTCGAAGAATGCCTACCTCTGTTTACCTAGCCAATGTGCATCAGATTAAGTAAAGAAATGTCTCTCTTATATATAATCAAGTCATTCTTTTTTATTCCATATTTTCCTTCATCTTTCTAAGTTCTAATTGGATTGGTGAAGTGTATTGATTATTGGAGGAAAAACTATATAAGAATATTAGAAAATTTATTTATGTGGATTCATGGTGGTGGATTCCCTTCCCTTGAGATTTATTTTATTATTATAGTTTCATTTATTCATTATAATTCCAAAATAAAAAATGTTTTTTTAAAAAATAATTTTTATTCGATAAGTTAGTGTGTGAATTTGAGCTCATTCGAAATCTCACTTGAGAGTGATTCGACCCTGCTTACTACTATACAGTTTTTAGTAAAGTTTTTGCAGGTTTTATTATTTTTTGTACGAAATGTAGGAAAGCAACGACAAACATCCATTAATCTACACTCGTCAATCTCCCATCAGTTTTGGTCTAATTACACACGAGTGCTATGTTTGTAAAAAAGTTACACTCACCTCCCTTCAACATGTTGAAATAACTATTATGCCCCCATTATTTGAAAATAATTATTCCTTACCTTTTCAATGGATTGGAGGGCATTTTAGTCAATATTTGGACGAGAGGGAGGTGAGTGTAACTTTTTTACATACATAACACCTGTATGTAATTAGGGCAAACCACAAGAAAGGTCAGTGTATTTTACCCAAAATAATTTTATCAAGAAAATGACAAAGTATTAGCAAATTGTGAGTTACCAAATTATCCTCATTTGGTCATTAACCTAGTAAGTACTAAATTTTCTATAAAACTCTAATTGGGGTATATCAAATTAATCCATTATAATGGATAGCATGGATTTCACTTTAAGTAATGAGAGACAGTGAAGGTTATCACCAAATTTGAGAACAGAATCACTCTTATATCAAATTATAACATAGTTTTAAAATACAAGATATAATATCAAGTAGTTGGGGAGTGTAGGATTTCACTTTGGATACATGAAATGCTTAGACTTTCACATATTATTTGAAATTTTGAAGCGAATGGCAATCAAAATATTTGAACTTATTTAGAAATTTGTATATGTAGACATTAAAAAATTACATGATGGACCCAAAATATAATTTGGGCTTATCTTCAATTTAGCCCACTTTGGAATGAGGCCCAATGAGTCAGATAATTTAAAACACAAACCCACCACAAATAAATGAGTCATGGGCTGATCCAAATTGTCTTAAAACATCTAAGCCCACTTCAAAATGGGTTAAAAAAAGTTAAAAATCTACCCCTCCAAGAAGCCTATAAATAGAAGTAGAGGGTGAAGAGAAGAAGGGAGACTCTGACAGAATACTGAAGCTCTGATAGACTCTACCTTCAATCAACACTTGAAGCTCTTAAGACATAAGTTCATCCAACCTTCAAAGCTTTGAAGAAGAATAACAACAAGCACATTCAAAGTCGTATCATTCTTCTTTAACAATTCAACAAATTCAAAGAATCATCAACAAGACTATTCGAGATCAAGTTTCTTCAGCCTTCGATCAAAAATTCTCACCGATTTTCTTTAACAACAAACACTTAAAGAAAACTCTCAACAATTCAATTCAGATCAAGCTCTAGCAGCCCTTGAAGCTGGATCATTAAGAAAATTGAATTAAAGGAATTTATCTTTCTTTTGTAAAAATCCACAGAAAATTGTACCCATTTTTCTTAAATTAATAAAATTGATTATTTGTTACTGATTTTCATTCCTAGATTTTTGAACACAAAATTTTGTGTGTACAAATTTCTGGCACGCCCAATGGGACAATCTCCGTCTCTCATCTCTGTCTCTTACATTATACACCCAAAACTCTGTTCATTAGAATCTATTACTCCTCCCAAGGTTCAGATGACAAACAAGAAAAACTCAAAAGAAACCGCTGCTGTAATGTCTAACGCCAAAGTTGCCACAACAGAACACTAGGAACCCGTCAAGTGCCAGCAACACCTCAACGGATCCTATGCCGCGTAGCAAGACCAAAGCAATTGCTTCGCTCAAGAATAAACAAGATTTGGTGAAAATCAATCCTGCTAAACCAATAGATGTGAAAACTAAACATGTTAACACCATTGATCCTTAGGGGGTAAAGAACTCTGACGTTGTTTCAAAAAAGTCGGCGCTGCCACATTCACCCCACTTAGTCTCTGACGCCAACTCTAGCGTCGGTTCGCTCTTAGAGTCGTTACTTGAGATTTCAGAACGATCGATAACTTCAAAGAATGTTGGCCCTCAAGGTCTTTCCTATTCGAATGTTGTCGCAACTATGATGATTGGAACAACCTCGATGGAAGACCAACTAGCAGTGATGGCACGCGCAGTCGAAAACCTCACAAAGACAGTTAAAGAGAAGGACTTGTAGATCGCTGCGCTAATGAGTAACCTTGAAATCCAAAATCCTGACAAGTTAGCACATCTGCTTGTGAATACTTCAAATTCATCTCTTCAAGGTGCCCAATCAAAAGATCGTCGTCACACATCTGCGTCGAGACACATGGCTGACGAAACTAACCCTGTTTCGCCAGTCGCTTTGTTGTTTGTCCAACAATTACAGGATATATAACGAACACAATTCGAGCACAGTATGGGGGTGCCCCTTAAAGCATTCTCATATACTCAAAACCCTACACTGAAAGACTTGATAGCTTAAAAACGTTAGTGGGATATCAACCGCCAAAGTTTTAACAATTTGATGGAAGAGGCAATCCTAAATAACATGTTGTACACTTTGTGGAGATTTGTAATAATGTTGGCACTGAAGGGGACCTCTTAGTCAAGCAATTTGTTCATTCCCTTAAAGGAAATACATTTGATTGGTACACAGACCTCAAAGTTAGGAGTATTGACTGTTGGGAGTAGATGGAGCGAGAGTTTCTCAACCTCTTCTACAGTACTCGTAGAATAGTAAGCATGTTAGAACTCACTAACACTAAACAAATGAAGGATAAACTTGTGGTCGACTATATCAATCGCTGGCGAGCTTTAAGTCTTGATTGCAAAGATCGCCTTTTTGAAGTCTCAACAGTCGAAATGTGTATGCAAGGCATGCACTGGGAGCTTCTTTACATTCTACAAGGAATCAAGCCTCGTACATTTGAAGAATTGGTTACTCATGCCCATGATATGAAGCTCAGCATAACAAGTCTTGGATCAAAGACTCTTTTATTTTCCAATAAGTCTGATGACTGTCTTGAAGATGAAGGGGTTGAGTCTGAAGAGGAAGACGAAATACTTCCTAACTAGGATGATGAAATAGATGTATCTTATGTTACAAACATCATCTCTAAGGACTTATATCAAGAAACACATCATGTTCCTTCCGTAACTTCATCTGATGGTTTTTAGTTAAATAAGGCATTAAGTCACGAAAACCTTGATAGAAGACTAAATGGATAGGGGGCAAACCTTCTATACAAAGCTCATTCCCAGTTCTTTCATATGAAATATCCTTGGCATGGGGGCAAGATTCACGCCTGTCCTTTAAAAAGCCCTACACATTTTATCAAATTCGAAAATAAGAAAGAAGTCCCAAGAAGGAAACAAAAAAAACAAAAGTATAACCAAAATGACGAATCTCGAGGATTTGTGTTGAAGATGCAGTATCAGAATAATCCGTCAAATTCTACTCAAATGACTTCAAGTAGGAGAGTTCAGAATACCGTGCTTACTTGGAGGCCAAAGAAGAATGCTCAAAAAATGAATGGTTCTAAAAAGATCTCACAAGAATCAGTGTCTGAAAATATACAAATGTCAGCTCAAATAATTCCTTCCCAACATGTTGTCAACAAGCACCAAGGTAAGAGTCTGAAACTATAAAATGAGGAACAAGAACAAAATCATCTACAATTCTAGATGGAATGAGAGGCTCAAAAAATTAAAAGACTAGAGGAAGGAAAAATGTGGGGACCAAAGCCCGAAGATGCTGTCTAGATCGAATCTCGCAACGAAATAAAAGTATATTGGGTGAGGTTCAATTCTCCTGCATGGACCATGACAAATGAAATACCTCTTCCTTCTAGGTGGGGAGACGAGTTCGAAGAAGATGTTTCTTCTTAAGTACAAGAAGAGTATAATAAAGAAACAAAGCAAGAAGGAAATCTCCAAATTGACGTCAAGTTGGTTCACACCTTTCAATATAAGCTTGAACTGTCTCTTGAGTCTTGCAAAGTTAAAGACTAATTAAAGCTAAAGTACTCCCTAATACAAGCCTAAACTATCGATGACACTCTTTGACACGAGTATAAACTATTTTCTAAAAAAAAAATGACACTCCTTGCACGAGTATAAACTGTCTACAAAAAAAAAATGACACTCCTTGCACGAGTATAAATTGTCTACCAAAAAAAAAATGGCACTCCTTGACACGAGTATAAACTGTCTACCAAAAAAAAAATGACACTCCTTGACACAAATATAAACTATCTACAAAATAAAAAACATATGACACGAGTGTAAACTGTCTGCATGAAAAAAAAAACTACTCATTGATATGAGTATAAACTATTTTTACAAAAAAAAAAAATTTGAAGCTTGCAAGAGAAGAGTTGGGTGACCTGGCCTGCCGCCGAGATATTGACGATATCTGCCACACCGGGTGACTTGGCTTGTTTCTGAGATGTTGACGATGTTTTTCGCACCATAGTGATTTGGCTTGCCGCTGAGATGTTGACGATGTCTGCCGCACCGTAGTGACTTGGTCCGAAGGGACAGTAAAGTGACCCTGAAGGGCTTTAAGGGACCCCAAAGGGATAGTAAAGTGACACCGAAGTGCACTAAGGGATCCCGAAAGGACGGTAAAGTGATCCCGAAGGGAACTAAGGGACCCCGAAGGGACAGTAGAGTTACACCGAAGTGCACTAAGGGACCTTGAGTGGACAATAAAGTGACACCGAAGTGCAGTAAGGGACCCCGAAGGGACAATAAAGTGACACCGAAGTGCACTAAGGGATCCCAAAGGGATAGTAAAGTGACCCCGAATGGCACTAAGGGACCCCGAAGGGACAATAAAGTGACACCGAAGTGCACTAAGGGACAGTAAAATGACCCCGAAGGGACGATAAAGTGACCCCGAAGGGACAATAAAAGTGACCCTAAAGGGCATTAAGAGACCCCGAAGGGACAATAAAGTGACCTCGAAGGGCCTAATGAATGGCGTCTGGAACTCCATATTCTGAGAAAAGCAATTTGACCTACAAGAATTGAACAAAAAAAAAATTGAAGCTTTCAAGAGAAGAGTTGAGCGACTCACGCAAAGTTATCTTCCTCGATGAGTTCAATGGATTTGTATATTTTCAGAGGCAACACAAAGCTCGAGCAGAGCCTACAAGTATAAGCCGATCTGAAAAAAAAATAGTTTTTTTCGAAGTTCAACCACATGTATACTTGGTTGCGAAGATTTGAAATATATGGGGCAGTCTAGGAGAGATGACTTGGTTTTGTAATAACTCATCACTAGGTCTCAAGTTCAAAACCAAGGAAGCAGCATGAAAATCCTTATATATTTTTTACACATCCAATCACTTGCCGTGTTATCGTCCAATCAACATTCAGTGCCTAATCATCCACCACGTCACTTCCTGCCACATCAGCAAAAAGAAAAAAAAATCAAAAAGGAGAGGCAAAAAAAAAAACAAAGAGAGAAAGCGGCAACTAGGAGAGGAAGAGAGAAAAAAAAAAGAGAAAAAAGGTGTGAAGGTAGGTGAAAAAAAAAGAAAAGAAAAAAGAAAAGGAAGACGAGCAGCGTAACAGAGAAGGAAAGAAGAAGAAAAAAAAAAGAGAAAGAAAGAAGAAGAGAAAGAAAAGGAAAAAAAAAAGGAAAAAGGAGAAAGAAAAAGAAGAAGAAGAAGAAGAGCTTACCATTGCTAGAGTTCGGGGGATTTCTTCCAATAGCGGTTCTTGGAATTTTTTTTTTCTAATATGAAGAGTCTGAAGCACAGATTACATATATATAATGGTGGATTAATCCTATTTGTCATTGAATTTTCAAGACTCCAATTCTGTTTGAACATGGAAAACATTAAATCCTATTTCAAATTGGACAACAAAAAAAATCCTATTTGCAATAGGATCCTCAAGTCTTCAATTCCGATTGGACAAGAAAAAAAAACTTATTTGCAATAGGATCCTCAAGTCTTCAATTTCACTTGGACAAGGAAAAAAAAATCATATTTGCAATAAGATTTTGAAGACTCCAAGTCAGTTTGAACAAAGGAAAAAAAATCCTATTTGCAATAGGATCCTCAAGTCTTCAATTCCGCTTGGACAAGGAGAAAGTTCTATTTGCAATAAAGTTTTCAAGACTCCAATTCAACTTGACAAAGAAGACATCCTCTTTGCAATTGAATTTTTGCAAGAAAAAAAGTTGCGAAAATTAAATACTTCAAGTCCTGCTTTAAATACGTGACAAGCTCAATATAGCACGAGACTTGAAGTGGGGGCAATTTGTAGACATTAAAAAATTACATGATGGACCCAAAATATAATTTGGGCTTATCTTCAGTTTAGCCCACTTTGGAATGTGACCCAATGAGTTAGATAATTTGAAGCCCAGACCCACCACAAATAAATGAGTCATGTCATCAAAGATAATTATTATGTATATATTGGATAATTATCACAATTATCATAAAGGATAATTATCAGAAGAAAAGAAAGTTACAAATCTACCTTTCCAAGAAGCCTATAAATAGAGGTAGAGGGTGAAGAGAAGAGGGAAAACTCTAGCAGAATACTGAAGCTCTGCCAGACTATGCCTTCAATCAACACTTGAAGCTCTGAAGACATAAGTTCATCCAATCTTCAAAGTTTTGAAGAATAACAACAACAAGCACATTCAAAGTCGTGTCATTCTTCCTTAACGATTCAACAAATTCAAAGAATCATCAATAAGACTGTTCGAGATCAAGCTTCTTCAGCCCTCGATCAAAAATTCTCATCAATTTTCTTCAACAACACACACTTGAAGAAAACTCTCAACAATCCAATTCAAGATAAAAGCTCTAACAGCTCTTGAAGCCTGATCATCAAGGAGATCGAATCAGAAGAATTTATCTTTCTTTTGTAAAGATCCACAGAGAATTGTACCCATTTTTCTTAAATTAATAAAATTGATTATGTGTTACTGATTTTCGTTCCTAAATTTTCGGACACGAAATTTGTGTGTACAGTATAATATTATGATATAAAGTCCTACTCTTTTATTTATTAAATTCCATTTTATTATTTAAAATATTTATGATTCCGGCTTCACAAGCTTGGTTTTATAGTTCTCGAAAGTAAAATACTTAAATATTTTGTCTTCAATAATGGAACTCGAGTCTTACTTATGACTTACATGACAGATTAGAAGACTTAGACCGTTGAAGCGAAGGGGGTCTAGATATTTAAATTATATCATGAGAAGTGATAAATAATTAATTAACAATTTATATTATTATTGGCGGTAGATCCAATACCTTAGTCTTTCTTGCATTAATTTATTTTCTGTATTATTACTTGTATAATAAAATCTAAAGGACTTATACTATATATAAAATAAATTAATAATATATTAATATGTTATATTTTTATTTTATTTGGGGGTTTAACCTAAAGGAGCATTTCAGACTTTCAGTTTATAACTTTATTATCGCAATTTCTCAACACTCAATAGCGCCGCTTCATCATGCCAGTCTGCCCGATCCTCACTCCTCACCTCACCTCGCTGATCTTGGACCACCATTCTCTTCTCCTTGTTCGGCGACATTGTCGACCACCACCATCTTCTTCTCCTTATCCGACGGCTTATAGTTTGTTGGTTCGATATTGCTAAAGCCTACTATTCTTTCTCGTTCATCTATTGTTTCATCTTTTCGTTCGTCTATTGTTTGATCTTTCAATATTTATTCTTTATTTTAATATTTTGTGTTCCATGTATTCGATTATGAAATTAGGATTTTTGTTGTCCATATAAATTGTGGATTTCTGTATTGTTTGTATATTTTAGGTTTTTTTATGAAATTAATGTGTGGTTTGATCTTTTAATATTACGGTCTGTGTAGTCACCCGCAGGGTGGATTGCCGAGGCATGTTAGGATTGCTGCCGAGGCATGTCAAGATTGCCCAATCCCACATCGCCTGGGTGTGGAGAAGAGGATGTGCTTATATGTAGTGTGTTAGGCCTTTTGGGGTAAAACCCAAGAGCAAAGCCGTGCGGGCTTAGGCCCAAAGTGGACAATATCATACCATTAGGTGAACCGGGTATTACAGTGGGTATCAGAGCCTGAACCCAGCCGTAAGTGTGCCGACAAGGACGTCGGGCCTCATAAGGGGCTGAATTGTAATCACCCGCGGGGTGGATTACCGGGACATGTCAGGATTGTTGCCGGAGCATATCAGGATTGCTTAATTCCACATCGCTTGGGTGTGGAGAAAGGAATGTGTTATATGTAATGTGTTCTCTCCAAATGGTATGAGGCCTTTTGGGGTAAAACCCAAGAGCAAAACTGTGCGGGTTTAGGCCCAAAATGGATAATATCATACCATGTGTTGGACCGAGGTATTACAGTCTACCTCGTTGGTAGACATTTTTCTCAAATTTCAGACCTAGTGCATATATATATACTCCCTATACATATGAAGTAAATCATTGTCGGTATATAACTTAGTGGATTATTTAATTTGTTTAAAATTATATTTGTAATTTTTGATTTTCGCGACAGGAATTTGTTTTTTATGGATAGGTAGATCATATAAGCTATTTATAAACTGTTAAGTTTTCTTACTTTTAGTCGCATTTGACTCCAAAGATGGGAAACTTTTGGACTTTAACTTCTAACATTATTCTAGAACTATTAAAATATCACTTATGAAAACCCAATAACACAACTTCACCCAAAATACAACCATGTTGACCATTGCTGTAGCCCATGTTCAACAGGTCTTTAAGTGGAGTACTTTTGGATTATTGTGTGATTTATAGATACATAGATATTGAAGGCTGTTGGTGTAGGTTTTAGTTTAAGTCCCTTCTGGAAGTCCATTTGTGACAAATTCCACATTCCACTTTTAAGATTCTTTGAGTGAGTGGTTGAAGGTGGCTTAGGATCCTATTGAATTAGTGGGTGTGTGAGGGAGGCGCTAACAAATGGATGGAGTGGATGAGTTTATGGGGTTGGAGGAGGTGGGAGCAAGTAGATGATGCATAGGAATTTTTTTTTTTATGAAATTAATGTGTGTCAGCTAATTGATGAGCTTCTGATTATATGTTTATCTCATTTGGAACCATTATTCAGTTCGACCTACGCTTCTATATCTTTTGTGTGTGTGTTCATGCTAGTTTGCCAACTACATTATTGATTCTGTTGCATTTGAGTGTGTGCAAATCAAACAAACTCTTAATGAAGGTTGGGGTTGTTTTGAATTTCTCGTTTCGGTACACCTAGTTTCTTCTCACTGAGCTTATGTTATTGTGGCTTTGGTCCTTTTACTATTTTTGGTCATAGATAGTGGTAGGTTCCAAGCATTGTTATTCAGTTACACGTGCACACCTTATGGAATTACATATATAATATTAGCATATATATATATATACACACACACACTTTGTATACATATGAAGTAAATCATTGTAGGTATATAAATTATTGAAGTAATCTGGATGTCAAACTTGATTGAAACAACAACTCTTTTTTTTTTTTTTTAGAACTTAAGTATGGAGAGAGCGACAAATGAAGCCAAAATCAAAACAACCGGTGAAGGTAAACGTAAAAATTCTTATTCATCAAAATCTAAGGTATAAGATAATTTCACAAAAATTAAGAAAGAGGGAGGGGGCCTTTTGAGCAAGCTACATGCAATTATTGTAATCAGATATTTCATTGTCCTAGTGCACATGAAACTAACACTCTAACCCTCCACTTAGATAAGAGGTGTCCCAAGTATGACAATAATAAAGACCCTGTCCAAAAACTTTTAAGGTTTGGTGTTGACAATTCTGCGGTTAGTAATTGGAAGTTTGACCAAGAAGTTTGTTATAATGAGTTTGCTAGAATGATTATTGTTGAAGAACTTCCTTTTAGTTTTGTGAAAAAGAGGGCTTTAAAATGTTTTGTAGTGTATTGCAAGCCCACACTGACTCAGACGTGTAGGCTTGCAATAAACGCTGGTTGGGAATCAAGTACATGACTCATTTCATAGTTCTTTTAACTCCTCGAATTGTCGAGTGTTTGATTTGTGTCCAAGATTGGTTGAGGAGTTCTTCAACACCTGTTGAAATAGAAGAAAAACTAGAGGAACTTGAAGATTTGGAGAAAAGTATTAATTTTTCACTTTTTGTATTTTTTATGCACTATTTTTGTATCAAAACTGAATATGCACTTATGTATTTAGACTTTGTGTTATATTCTTTGTAGGTAGTATTCTATTTTGCAAAAAACTTCATGACTTGGACACATTAATGATTCAATTTATCCTTTATATTTGTATAGGTTTGGTGAAAAAAGTTACAGCTTGCACCATTGGAGAGGAAGAACCATCTACTAAAATTTAAGAGGTAGTATTAATTTTGATAAATGATTTATATATGCTATTTTTTTTTACATCTTCTCTATATCTTGATATTGTTATGTTCCTTTTGCCGGAACTAGGAGGGGAGGATGGAGGACTTGATGATCTGATGTTAATTTTGATATTTCTTTTTAGTTGTTTTGTAATGTTATTAATGCTGGTTTATGACTTTATGATGGTTTGTTATGTGACCTTGGACTATAGTTTTTGTGTGACTTTGGACTAATTTAGCTTTTGTGTTAATTATTTATATGGACATGATGATGTAATGAACTTGTAAGTTTTTGATCCAATATTATGTCATGTCAATATGTTTTTTATTTTTTATTTTATTAAATCTTTTTATTGGTTTTGTATAAGAAAGTAAGAGAACAGATTTAGGCCAAAAATATAGAATTATTAAGGTTTTTTTAAACACCAACCCGAATTGAACTCGAAAATGTAACTCGAAACTGTCAGCCCAAATTGAACCCCGAAATTTGAAATTTAATAATGGGTTGAGCTCGGGTTCATAGTCGAGGTCAGTCTAGGCTTGGGTTGACCATTTTATACTTCAGGTTGAACCCGAGTTAAGTTTCAAGCCCGCCCAACTTGCTTGAGTTGCAGCCTTAACTTTCCGTGTCAATTTATTTTTCTATGTCAATTTAATTTCACGCCCAACCCGCTCGAGTTGCAGCCCTAACTTTCCGTGTCAATTTATTTTTTTATGTCAATTTAATTTCATGCATTTTATCTTCCACGCAATTTCTTTGATGCGACTTTCCTTTTCTAACATTTCTTTACATTCAAGCACTTTACATTTTTTGCACCTTTTAATTTTATTACAATTCTTGAAAGTCGTCTTAATTGAGACAAAAGAAGAATCTTACAAGGAAGTGATCATTATTCTCTCTTCTTTAACAATCGCTATGTCTACATTTGATTTTTTCAAAAAAGATATTGCGTTCGACCATTAAAAAGCAACGCATTTACTCAACTCAAGGTGATGAAGGTATATGAGTTTTCATAATTGTTGAAAATTTCAAGAGATGCAAGAGTAACTATTAGGCTATTCAACTTCTCAATTAAATTGGAAGAAGAGAAAGAGAAGGCCTTAGAGAGTAAAATGTAAAGTTTTGAAAAAAAAAATTGATATAAAAGATGTATATAATATATAAAATTTTCTTACTGAATGGAAATGAAAAAAACATTTAACACACTTAATTTGCACTACAACTGTTAGCCTAAAAAAAATATTTAACACACTTAATTTTAGTAAAAAATAATAATATACTTTTGATGAAAGAATAAACTTTAATTTTCTCCTTTATATTATTTAATATTTATAGAAATAAATAGCAAATCAGAACAAGAGGACCTAATCTATCAAAATCTTCATTGTATTTTGACTAGACAGAAATCAACAGTAATGGACCCTCATTCATCCACTTGGCAACACCATTTCATTCTAGGAGCTCAAAATGGAAAAATGTATAATAATCAAAATTTTATTACACTTTTAATAAAAGGATAAACTTTATTTTTCTATTTAAAAAATGTTAAAAATGTATAGAAATAATAAAAAATTCTTACACTTTATAATAGCATATATAGATATATAATTATAGATTTATTCATTTCTAAATTCAATTTACTGGGCTGTTATGTTGAGATTTAAAATAAATTATATTGATCCCTCGGAACTCGGAAGGTTTGATCCTATTCTCATGAAGTCACCTAGCTCCTTGGCTTTAATCACTCACAAGGTTTGATTTGATCCGATAATATTTTTTCAAAACAAACTTAATTACCTTTCGTGGTTTGAAATGAAAATAATACCCTTAATCTCAACAGTAAAATGACAAAAAAACCATTATACACTGTGCCTTCTACTAGATACTCTGTATTCAATTGGTTAGAGATAGAAAATGGGGTGAAGTGGCGGTGAGCAGGAAAGCTATGCAATCGAATAATGACAATACCGTCGACACCCAGCGGTGACTAACAGAAGGAAAACGATTTTTCATCTTTAATATTTTAAGTTTATTTTGAGAGAATCTAAAAAAAAAGTTATCACTTCTAAATATGTTTTCTTTTGACATGACAAAAAAAAAAAGTTAGTTATGCTAAATAAATTATCTATTTTAACCGGATTAAAAAAAAAATTATCTATGTTGAATAAAAAGATCTCTTTTGACAAGAACTGGAAAAATAAAAACCCAAAAAAAGGTAATTTAATTATTGCTTTCGACATGACCCAAAAAAAGTTATCATATGTAGAATAAATAATCTTATTTGAGGGAAAAAAATATACTACACAAAAAAAGGATCCAAAAAAATTTATCTCTACTGAATCAATTATATCTTTTGACATTACTCAAAAAAAATATAAAAAAAAGGAACTAAAGAATGTAAAAAGAGTTAAAGTTTATAAGATAAAGGGTAGGTATGGTATTATAAAATAAAAGATGATGCATAAATGAATTTATGAACTTTTTTGTTATTTCTTTAAAAAGAAAAAGGCAAGTGGAGTGCAATAGGAGAGAAATGGAGTGTCAATATCGTTTGCCTTAATGAAAGGATAAACTTTAATTTTCTATTTAAAAAATATTTAAAAAATGTTAAAAAATTTATAGAAATAATAATAAAAAATTCTTACACTTTATAATAGTATATATCTAGTAATAGATTTATTAATTTCTAAATTCAATTTACTGAGCTGTTATATTGAGATTTAAAATAAATTATATTGATCCCTCGGAAAGTTTGATCCTATTCTCGTGAAGTCACCTACTCCTTGGCTTTAATCACTCACAAGGTTTGATTTGATCCGATAATATTTTTTCAAAACAGACTTAATTATCTTGCATGGTTTGAAATGATAATAATACCCTTAATCTCAACAGTAAAATGACAAAAAAGCCATTATACACTGTGCCTTCTACTAGATACTCTGTATTCAATTGGTTAGAGATAGAAAATGGGGTGAAGTGGTGGCATAATAACAATACCATCGACACCCAGCGGTGACTAACAGAAGGAAAACAATTTTTCCGTCTCAGAGAATGGGTGGTGGTGGTGATGGTGATGGTGGTTGATGGCCACTTGTGGCTGAGACGTTTTTAAACGTGGATCTCACACAGTATTTCTGAAACCCTAAATTCATCGTCATATTGTATTCCCTGCTTAGCTGTAATATGACAATATATTATTATTAATGGGAAGTCTAGTCGAGGCAGACCATTTTTAATTAGAACATGCAATAGATCAGTAAGCTACCACTAAGTGACAAATCCTCACCAAATGCATTATTGAAGTCTTTTAATATTGTATTATTGAATTGTCTTGTAGTCTAATTGTATTGAATTGATTGGAGTTCAACGCCTGGGAATATGCATTGTAGTATTCCACCATCTAGTGGGTCGCTCAAAGTGGCATTTAAAAACTTCAAGGCTTGTAGCTGCCCAATACTTTCCGTCTTAAAAGTCGAATTCTCTTTTTTTCTTTTTTTTTTCCCACGAGAGTTATCGGATTTTTGAAAACCAGTACTTACTGACAGTTCACAAGGAAAGATTCTACTAGTGAAACCAATTTTAAGAATGAATGTTAAGAATGAATGAATATGCAATGAGCAAAGCATTAGCATTGGTGATGCCCGAGACAAACCATCATCTATGTACATGGCATATTATGCAAAATGCTTTGAAGCATGTCGACCATTTGTCTTGTGATGATGAAAATATAACTAGCATGTTATCCAAATTCATGAAAATTGTTGATGAAGAAAAAGAATTTCTCTCCAATTGGGATGACATGTTGGACAAGTTCAGTGGTCGTGACAACAAATGGCTTTCCGATTTGTTTGAGTTGAGGAGTAAATGGGCAAAGGCATTTGTGAAACACTGTTGGTGTGTTGGTATAAGGAGCACCCAACTTAGTGAAAGCTTCAATTCTCGCTTGAACGATTACTTAAAATCTGATCATTCTCTTCCAGATTTCTTTAAACACTTTGATAGAATTGTGAGAGACAAATGGTACAATGAAATACAGGCAGAATATGAATTGTGTCAAAAGTTGTCCAGAATTAAACTTCAGTCATCCACTATGCTCTTACAAGCCAGTGAATTGTATACAAATGCAATTTTTCATCGATTTTTTGAAAAATCAGTTGAGGCATATGTTAAAGAGTAGTCACAGGATGTTCAAGATCTCATATACACAGTTATTATGTTTTGTGAATATTGTTCAGAAAGGTGAGTGAGGAGGAGAGGAGATGACAACTTCCTAATATGTAGCTGTGGGAAGTTCAAAATGGAAGGTATTGCATGCTCTCACATCATAAAGATCCTGAAAGAGTATTTGCACGTAATTGAATTGCCCATGGAATACGTAAATAAACGTTGGACGCGGGATGCGAGAAATGGGAAAGTGCTTGATTTCATTGGTCGTGAAGTATATCCGGATCCTAAATTGCAAGCATATCATCGGTTTAAAAATCTGTCATCTATACTTAAGCATAAATTCATTTGCATCAGAGAGTGAACATAATTACAATTTATCTGTCACCAATGCGGAACAATTGCTTAAAATGTTTGAAGATGCAAGAAGTCAAAGAATAGGCACGCATGATGGTCTATTGTCAACATCCCAAGCTACAGAAACTATTGAAGACAATGTTTCTCTTGACCAAAGTGTAAGAGATGCATCAATTACCCCAAATACCCAAACCCCAAAGGGATTTAAAAAGAGGAACACCAGTCAAGGGCGAAAACGTAGGTACAAATCAAGGTTGGAGAGTCCTTCACAAAGGGCGAAGAAGTCATCAAAATCTAGAGCACCTAAAGCTAAAGCTAAAGCAAAACATCCCATTGAAGGAACTCACATCACGAATAATGTAAGTTACCCTCCTATCCCATTCTTACAGTAAGATAATTGATTGTATGATCCATATATTTTTTCTCCTCAGGTTGGTCAATTTCCTTCCACTGCAACGAGTCATGAGTTTTTACACACCAACAACCAGAATATGAGCTCCCAAGCATCTTACTGTCCATATAATTTTAGTCAGGTTGTTCTCTAAATTGTGAATGCAATATTTCCTCTGAATTTTGTAAATAAGACAAGATGATGATGAGAAATAATTTATTTAGTTTTGTTTCTAGGTGACTCATTCAAATTATTGTGATAATGGTAATGCTAAAGAGCCTTCAAATATTGATGATTTGGTTTGCGTAAGTATATTTATTTATAGTATCAATAGTTAATAATGACAATGTCAATGCTTTTACTAACTTGTTCCTATATTTTGATTTAGCCTTTTGATCTGAATCTCGGATAGATAGTTGGAGATTAAGACAGTTGGAGATTAAGAGATGGAATTGACAGAATTCATAAAGACATGTTTTTTTAGTGTATTAAATGGTTCTCAGTTTTTGAAAGGTGACAACATTCTATTGTTTGCACGAGTCTAATATGGGATCCTCCCCTGATGAATGTTGATCGTGTTTCTCAGTTATTAATATTGTGTTTGTGTGTTGTATTGTATTACCAGAGACAGTAATTAGTTTCAACATACTCTATTAGACACCAATTTTACATTATTTTGGTTTCTATATCCAAAGACAATAATTAGTTTGGTTAAATTAAGAATAGTTAATTTAGTTCAAATCAACACTTTTACTTCGTAAATATTCCGAATAGTTCGCCATCTCAACGACACAAATTCAATTTTCAAGGGTCATTTCGGTCCTTATAGGTTTTTTCGTCAAGTATTTTACCAGGTGTCTTGTCAATTTTAAAAATAGAATTGGAGTTCCTAAAATAAGAAATTATGTTGTTTATTTATGAAGTAAATGTGTTGATATTAAATAAATTTCTTTTATAGTAAAAATTAAGTAGTAACATAGTATAAGTGGTACTCAAATTGATATATATATATATATATATATATATATATATATATAATTTCTAAAATATATTTAAAATTTTAAATTGAGTTTTAGAGAGATGAATTAATTTAGTTAAAAATAGAATTTTAGTTGCTGAAATAGGAAAATATGTTGTTTATTTATGAAGTAAATGTGTTGATTTTAAATAAATTTATTTAAAAAAAATTAAGTCGTAACATAGTGTAAGTGGTACTCAAAAAATTGATTTTATAGTAAAAGTTATTGAAGTGTAAGTGAAGAAAACACAAAAATTTATGACTGAGAACTATATATTGCAGTACTGTGAGGTGTTATAATATTTTATTATTACACTCATTTACTTGGGTAACTTTAACAAAACCCATTAAACACAATCACAAATGCTTTATAATTGAATAAAAATGCTTTACAGTTGAACAAAAATGAGACCGTTTCATTCACTGCAGACACGGCAGATGGATTCGCATAACAGAGAATCCAGACTCGCTGCTCACAGTAGACGATCTAGGAGCCAAGATCCCGTGCTGTGAGGATCCTTCTGTCGTGTCTGCAGTGGACTAAAACTGCTCTGTTCTAGTTTATTTGTGCGACATTACTCATTAGCTAAATGAGCTTTGCTAAAGTCACCCAAGTAAAGAAACCTAATAAAAAAATATTATAACTCGTTTAATGAATGGATCAGGTACCTTAAATATTTTTTTATTAAGTTTCTTTATCATAATTTGAATATTATATCCTTTATTTAAATCTTAATTTATTGTATGTTAACACTTTGAATAATAAATTTACTAAAAATATGTTTTTAATTTTTTAGAAATTTGAATTAAGTTCTTATATTTTTGTGTGTTTAGGAGTAATCTAATGTGAAACTTATTAAAGATCACTTTAAAATTTTAACATGAAAATTGATGACATAGATAACCCGAAGTAACCTGACTTTCTAACCTGAATTCTCAACCTGAGTTGCAAACCCGAGTTCAAAATTTTAAGGATGGGTTAGACTAGGGTTAAGTAGTTAAGGTTAGAAGTAGGGTTAAGTTAGGATTAAACATTTCATATGTAAGATTAAGCCCGAGTTTTACCTCTAACCCGCCCGAATTGCAGCCCTAAAATAATTATAATACATGCATATCTTTTTATATTGCATTCAAGTAAATGCATATGTTACAGGACCTTTATATCAATCTCATGCAAATAATACTTCAATAAACATGTCCATCCGAAAGATAAATATATCTTCGCCATAAAATATAATTATAATATTGAAATTGTTCAAGGACCACTCTAATGAATTATTCCAACTTCTCCTTTCATTCCAGTTACTGGTTCATTCTCACATTAATCCTTCATCCTCACACACATCTTTCTCCTGTTTTGAAATTGTAGGGATGTTTTCACTTCATTAGCAGGATCTAACAAAAGATCCAATGCTATGCAGTTTCGCATTTCATCTAGCTGCAACCATATAAATATACACATATATATATGTGTACATAATGGTATTTGTAGTTAAAGTTGAATAAATGGTTGAGAGTTTGTTCATACTGTAGGCAACACGATCTCTTTCTCTCCATTAAAGTTTTGCATACAGGACACAACGAACAAACCACTGAACAGTAAATGCTATTTTAAAATAATGAATTACAAGTTATACAATAACATAGTGAATGACACCGTAAAAAAAACTTAGTTAAGTACCTATCAGCCTGTTTCGGGACCTTCACCCTAATTGTTTTGAAATTTCCTAGATATTTTCCAAAAACAATTGCCAGGAATTTGACCTGTCATTCAATATGAAACTTTTAGGTCTACAACATTTAAACTCAATTTATATAGTAATTCACTGAGATGTACCATTACCAATGTTTGTCCATAGGTTGTTCTATACATTCCACAGTGCAATGCGTCCAGATAATAAATGGAATTATTATCCAAATCAATAATGATTAGGATCCAATGATGATTCTTGAAGCAAATGGGGAAGAAAAACTGGAACACGTACTTGACAAAGAATAATAACCGAGCCTTGACAAATTGAAATTGTTGACATTATGCACATAAAATATAAACAGACATACATACCCTTGTAAATTCCATAAAAGTCTTTTTTTAATCCACAAGGTCACTCTGTAGGATTCCCATATTTCCATGAATGTTTTTTGACGCATATGCTCATTAGCCTCATGCATTCTTATCACTTCTGTCTGCATGCATATAAATTTCTCTAATACTTAACTACACCTTTAGGCAATTTCATTAATGTGCTAAACAACCATACACTGCTTACCGAGACTACATTAACAAAGTACCAATCCCTCTACAATTCTCTCCTATTATGCAACATGCTGATACTAATCACATCCACCATCTTCTACATGTTTTGGTTAAATGTTAATGACATTTGTTTAAATGCATTGATAACTATCCATTGTATAAACAAGACTTGCCTGACTGTCAATCCATTTATTGCTTAATAGTTTTATGAACTCTGCTCTGGTGAGAGAGTAGTTGCACATAGTAACCAAAGTTGAACTGAAAATTGAAGAGGTAGGTAGGGTGGTTAGAAATACAAAAATTATTATATATATATAGATGAATTGATCAAGTTAAATGTACGTATATACTTACTCCGATGGCGTGTTGGGGTCTTTTGCAAACTTCAAAATTTCCCTTTCGTGTGCTGATAAATTGTTTTGATCCTTCACCGAATTATAGTAAAATAGTGATGCTGGTTTCCTGGCTTGTACCAAAAATTTTGGTTTTGGTTGATTGGTAACATGGACAAGATCAGCAAGAAGAGGTTCATTCTAAATTACAACAGTCCTTTCATCTTTGAATTGAACACCTCTTCCACCTCATCCTCCGTCTCATCGTCCTCTAATATGTGAATAAAAGAATTTTTGGTTCTGTCACTCTTATATATTGACATAATATTTGATACATTAGCTTCCATGCGACACTTTATTTGATCAATATCCTTCAAGTCCACCTCCATGTGACATTTTATTTGGTACACTTGATCAAGGTCCCTCTTCAAACTTTCCAATAATTCCTATGTAAACAGTTGTACAACTATTATATGATTCATGTATGAGCCATACACATTAGCTTAAGGTTTGGGCATTCATAGCATGTGCCAAAGTGTCAAAGTTATAAGAGATAGTGTATATGGATTAAATTAAAATATCAATTTTAGTTTTCAGTATGTGTTTGTTACCATAGAATTATCCAAACCAGCTATGCTTCCACTTGATTCACTGGATGTTGGGCTCCATTTCTGTTTAACGCACCCAGCCATTGAATTGATTGGTGTTTAGTAAGCTCAAACCGAATGATTAGCAGAAACTCACAGGTTAATGAAACTGAAATTGTTGAAAGAGTCTACAAAATTATCAAGTCTAAAAAATTATCATTTTAAGAGATCAATTGATGTGATTACTATTGCATTATTGTTTCTTATTTGTTATCCAAACTGACAATCAACAAAATTTGTCTATAAAAGCATGAAAATGGTAAGGGTAAAACAAAATCAATACAAACATGATCAAATCCAACCAGCAACAAGCTGAGCACAAAGCCTATTAAACGCAAAACAAAAGCATCAAATGTTATTTTTCATAAATGCTAACACGGAATAAGTAAAAACAAATAAAATTAAGTCAAGTAGGTGGAATTAAACACAGTTATTCATCAACTATAGTATTTTATATATTTTCATGTCGATGTTATTTCAATGCAGAGCTGTTTAAATGAACTGTAATTGATGGGATGCAAATAATTTTATTATTCTATTTTTAGGGTTTGAGAAGACGAATAGATCGAGTTTATACACTGCTACTATGGAACATCTTATGTGTTAAAAATATTATTAATCGATGTAATGACAAATTATAAAACATTATCAATACTATACGAGAAATAATGTGTTACAAAACTACCTAAAGGATCCAAAAGTAAACGACTTAGAAGAAAACAAGATACCCTGTCACCTGAACCCTCCAACCTTAAACTACTGAGAGATATAGAGATGGAGGCCAGAAAAGAGGTTTGTTTCCAACTTCTTGTATAGCGTTGTAGTAGAAGAAACAGAGAGAGAGACACTCGAGAGCTCGAGAGATAGAGAGCGAGTTTGGGGGGAATGGATGGATAATGGATTGGATTGGATGAAAGTCGGTAGGTGATGCTAATTACTTCCAAAGGTCAGTAATAATAAATAATTACAGTTTAGTGTTTTTATGTTGGAACATATATTTGAATTTTTCTGAAATTTTTTTATTTTTTTCAAATTTTCCCGCTTTCACAAATGATCTTTTATACGAAAAAAATTAGCAAGTTATATATATGGACATGTGACTTGTATATAACATGCCTATTATATATATACAGAGATAAATTAACGCTAATTATCTATTATATATATATATATATATATATATATATATATATATATAGATATGTATTCATGGAGTGGCTTGTAAATATATATGTATATATTCTGGAGTAAGTTGTAAGAGGAGTGCTAGGGGCAGTTGCTCAGGCGAGTGTCCTTGAATAGTCGCTCCACTTATTGGTGGAAATCAATTACAAAAATTAAATGATTTCTTGTAATATTTTTTTATCAATTAATATACCCTTATAACTCTAAACTATTAATAAAAATATTTTAATACTTTATGTTTATAGTTTTATTTGTTTGTTGATGACACCAATGTAAATAGTTTAGAGTTAGAACTTAGAAGGGTATATTAATTGATAAAAAAGATGGGTTTTGCTTGAAGAATGCGATTACAAAATCCACAAATTTTCACAAATGGTTCACTGCAAGATGGCTAATTTCCTTTTACAGTTTACGCTAAAGCTTGCTGGATTATGAAATTCCTAGAGCTTTGTTCTCCAGCTTCGGTCCTTCTCTGCGCTTTGATGGTTTTAGTTTTTTTTCCTGAATTTTAAGGGATAGGAAGAGTTTGTTTTTTTTTTTTCTTGAACTTGTTGAATTAGTAGTATTAACATTGATTTCATTGAACTATATATTAGTTGACAGTTGGTTTTGTACATGGTTGGGTCAAAGGAGTGGGTGGAGCACAATTTAAAAACCTAACAAGACTTTATAATCCTTTTTACAAATATAAGGATGTAGAACATGTAACAGAATATTTATGTTAAATTTATAACTGAAAATTTTGTTTCAGATTTTAATTCAAATTATTTTTTTTAAAGAGGAATGAGAGGGAACACTCCTCTACAAGGTCAGATGTTCAAGAGAAAGAAATAAATTTGTTTTGATAATAATAAGAGAAAAAAGTTGTCTTGAAGCTAGGGTCATAAGGGAAAGGCAGGAGTTGTAGAAATGAATCATGATTGAGCATTTTATAAAGGGGTGAGCAAAGCAGGTTCAAGCCTAGCAAGTTATGAGCACATATAAGAGTTTTGGATGCACACCATGTGAAAATTATGAGCCATTGGAATGAATAGATATTGGGTGCACTTGGCACACATGCACCGGGAATATCTGGGCTATCGGTGCTCTACACGTGCCGTGAGTTCCACTGTACACGAGTAAGGCACAAATGGTCTGAATGCACCTAGTGCACAGGGCACAACCCATATCTATTCCATTGGAAGCTGTATTTAATTGCCTGTTACCACCACCAAGTATAAAATGAGAAAAATTATGAGCCTCAAAGTGTGCCCCTTGCTTCTACAATACATAAACAACACTATTGACTATACTATTTGTTACAGGGTTAAATTCGAAGCTAAATTTTTCGCCTGTAATGGCACTTGGGGCCACCAAGTCTCAGCCAACACACTGTATAAAGAAATTAGGGCACACAGAGTTACGGGACAAGGTCCCAACCTTTCACTTTTATTAAACTCAAAAGCTTGTACAAAGGATTTCGGGCTAGGCTCAGGCAAACACTCACAGTGTATCTCTCTATGCCTTCTCAGCCACTGCCATGCAGTTTATATAGGCTACAATCAAAACTGCTTATCAAACTGCTCTCACCCAACTGCCCATGATCTGCACTAAGGTGGTTACAGCCCAACCACATAGGCACTCAGCCAATCATGAAGCAACAGATGCCCTAGGCAGTTTCCTCCCACAACTGCCTAGTATACATATATCTATACATATATGTTGCAGTTGACATCCCCAACTGCTAGGTAGCCAACCAATGGAGGACAAGCACTCCCATATGCAGTTTACACCCCAAACTGCTAGGGTTGGATTCCAATCCGAATTTGCCACGTAGGTCTCTACAGTTGCCAGCCTTCAACTGTTAGAGTAGTGCACACACAACCGTCAACAACTGCTACAAGCCACCACTTCGTCAAGCAACTGCCACAAGCTATATCCTTGACTGCCATGCACATTGTCACACACAATCACTTGCCACAAGCCAACTGCCCATTGCTTGCAACTGCCCACACCTGTCTATCTTTGAATGAATAATGTGGCCTCATCAATTAGTGTGCATCACAGACCATGCACGTCATTAGCATCCGAGGAAAGCCATCGACTGGGATCACTAGCTTGCCCAGCTAGTGAGTGTGGGTGCCATGGCCCAAGCCATGCCCCCAAAGTCATGCACCACCAACCTTGTCTAGCCCACATGTTATGTTGCCCTTGCCCAAACAACGTGTGCCCATGTGCTGCCACCACCAGCCATGGTGCACTGTTAATCCGAAAACCAACCACTGTGCTCAAGGGTCCATGCGCGTGCTAGGGTTGCCAAGCCCTTGCACAAGGCGTGGGGCATGTCCATGGCATAGCGGTCCCATGGCAAGCCCACCCTTGGCTTGGGGGGAAATTCCTTCAAGCATCCATACCCCCCTATATATGCAAAGTAACTTTCACGGATCTGCCAGGAAGAGACATACTATATGTTTGAGGAGTCATAATGATAATTTTCAAAAATCCCAAATATTCCAAATTACCAAAATACCCTTCCAACATAACTTGCATATAATTACAAAACTGCCACTGAGGCTAAGTCTGCCAATCCTTAGCCACACAAGGGCATGGCATGCACCAGCCAGCCCATGCCTTGCTCTGGGACACTGTCATGCGCGCGCAGATGCTCGCTGCCATGCGCTGGGACACTGCCATGCGCGCGCGAGTGCTCTGCCGTGCGCTGGGACACTGTCAAGGGCTGTCACACAGCCATGCAAGGGCATGGCATGCACCAGCACGCCCATGCCTTGCCCTGGACATGTCAAGGGGCTAACACTATTCCACCAAGGCCATTCATGTTGCAAATTGACAGGCTGCTCTCGTTCCTCCTCCTGGAATTTGAAAGGTTTTAAAACATCTGTTAATGATGATTTATTGGTTTCTAAATTCAATTTATTGGGACTGTTGCATTGAAATTTAATAAGATTTCAAGTAAATTATAATGCATTCTCTAAAATTTGATCTAATTACAGGCTTATACACTTGCTGCTACTAGTTGATCTGTATTCAATTGGTGGTCAGCACAAAGCTCCGTGATCGCATAATAACTATAGACTTCATCTCTAAAAAGAAAAAATTATTACAATTTCATTTATTAATAAAACTATGCTTTCTTTTTTTTCTTTTTCTTTTTTTTTTCTAAATTTTAATAGCATTATTCCATGAAAACTTTTTCATCTCCAAATCTCTCTCTCTCTCTCTAGATGTATGCACCATTCACTGAGAGTCGTTATAGGTTCCTCCACCTTTCTCTACCACAACCCTACCGTTGACACCCAGTAGTGACTATTGGAAAGATTTAATAAAAATATAATTAAGTTAGTATTTATGATGATTTTATTATGAACATTATATCATCTTATTTAATATATTTATTATATTGGGTTTATTATATTATTACCCTTTATACTAGTGTGTTAATTCATATAATTATTTGACCATTGACCATTACAACTCAAATATTATATATATGGTCATCCTTTATATAATATGTGTGAGAAAATAAAGGTACACCAAAATCTACTGACTCTCTCATCTCTCTCTTTTCCTCTATCTATTTCAGTACTACTATTTGGTGTGTTTATGGTTAATGAGATGTTGACATTGTTACCCCCATCTTCCTTCGGACGGAGGGGACACAACTTATAAGCTCTTGAATTATATCTTGAAGGCGGTACTATTGCCAATACCCGCACATGGGATGGAAGTGTCAACTTTAGGTGGTGCATAGCATGCCTCGGTATCTCATATGTCTATTTCTTACCTTTCTCTAATATATATTTTATTTATTTGGTTATATTTTATTTGTTATTGTTCTTTGATGCATGTATAAGTTGTAATCTTTGTTAATTCCATGCAAAGTCACATAAATGCTAGATAGCCTAGATTCATGTATTAATGTCCTAAATTTGATGCCCCTTATGTCATTTTCGTAAATTTTCTATGTAATCCCATAGAAAATGGGGGTGAAGTGGCGGCGAGCAGGAAAGCTATATGCAATCGCATAATGACAATATCGTCGACACCCAACGGTGACTAACAGAAGGAAAACGATTTTTCCGTCTCAGAGAATGGGTGGTGGTGGTGATGGTGGTTGATGGCCATTTGTGGCTGAGACGTTTTTAAACGTGGATCTCAGACAGTATTTCTGAAACCCTAAATTCATCGTCATATTGTATTCCCTGCTTAGCTGTAATATGACAATATATTATTATTAATGACAAATCCTTAGAATTAGTACATGCAATAGATCAGTAAGCTATCACTAAGTGACAAATCCTCACCAAATCCATAATTGAAGTCTTTAATATTGTATTATTGAATTGTCTTGTAGACTAATTGTATTGAATTGATTGGAGTTCAACGCCTCGGAATATGCATTGTAGTATTCCACCATCTAGTGGGTCTCTCAGACTGCCATTTAAAAAATTCAAGGCTAGCTTGTAGCTACCCAATACTTTCTGTCTTAAAAGTCTCGTATTCTCTTCTTGTTTTTTTCACTTTGAACCTTTTTTTTTTCCCCCCACGAGAGTTGTCGGATATTTGAAAACCAGTACTCACTGACAGTTCACGAGGAAAGATTCTACTAGTGAAACCAATTTTAAGAATGAATGAATGAATATAGATGTTATCTATAAATATTGATTATACCAGTCTTCCAGTATAACTACATACAACCTTATTATACCATTCCAACATTGTTTTTCTATCATTGATTCCAGTAACCACTAAGAAAAAAAAAATGGCCGATGCAGTTCTTTCCAACATTGTGACTGAAATTGTGAAGAAGTTGGGCTCTGTAGCTCTACAAGAGATTCAATTGGTGTGTGGTGTCAGAAATGAGGCTTGCAAGCTGGGGAACACAGTTTCCACTATCAAAGCTGTACTTCTTGATGCCCAGGAGAAGCAAGCCACAAACCATGGAGGTTGAGGATTGGCTTGAAAAGCTCAACGATGCCGTGTATGATGCTGATGACTTGCTTGATGACTTCTCCACAGAAGCTCTGAGGCGGAAAGTGATGACTCAGAATAAAAGGGCCAAGAAGGTACGTATTTTCTTCTCAAGCTCCAACCAACTTCTTTTTAGTCTTAAGATGAGTCATCAAGTTAAGGCCATTCGCGAGAGACTGGATGTTGTAGCAGTAGATAGGAACAAATTTCACTTTACTGAACAGCCTTTAGAGATGCGGGCTGATCAGATTAGGATCAAGAGGGAGACTCATTCTTTTGTGTGTGAGAACAAAGTTATTGGGAGGGACGATGATAAAAAGGCAATTGTAGAATTATTGATGGATTGCAATGTTCAAGAGAACATTTCAATTGTTACAATTGTTGGAATTGGGGGCCTAGGAAAGACCGAACTTGCAAAACTAGTTTACAATGATTTGAATGTCACTGAACATTTTGAATGTAAGATGTGGGTGTGTGTTTCTGATATCTTTGATGTGAAACAAATTGCTGAAAACATTGTAGAAAGTGCAACAGGTAAGAAACCTGAAAGTCTTCGGATGGAAGTAGTGCAAAATGATCTTAGGAGAGAAGTTGATGGAAAAAAGTATTTACTTGTGTTGGATGATGTGTGGAATGAGGATGGTGAACGATGGATAGGCCTAAGAGATCTGTTGATGGGTGGTGCAAAGGGAAGTAGAATTTTGATAACCACTCGCACTAAATTAGTGGCAACTGTTACGGAGACAAATTCATTGTATTCTTTGAAAGGCTTGCTTGAGGAAGAGTCTTGGTCTCTATTTAAGCAATTGGCCTTCAAAGAAGGGAAAGAGCCAGAGAATCCATGTCTATTGAAAATAGGAAAGGAAATTGTGGAGAAGTGTGCTGGAGTTCCTCTAGCCATAAGAGTTTTAGGAAGCCTACTACGCTCTAAGGATACAGTGAATGAGTGGTTGATTTTCAAAAACAAAAATATGTCAAAAATAGCTCAAGAGGAAAACGTTATTCTACCAATATTGAAGATGAGCTATGATCAACTTTCCTGGGATCTAAAGCAATGCTTTGCATTTTGTCACTTATATCCTAAAGATCATGTAATTTATAAGCAAGAATTAATCCAATTATGGATTGCACATGAATTTATTCAGTCGGTTGAAAATCAAGATATGGAAGATGTTGGAGATTTATGTTTTTTGAATTTATTAAGGAGGTCCTTTTTTCAAGATGAAAAAAGAAATGAAGATGGTGATATAATGAGTTGTAAAATGCATGATCTTATGCATGACCTTGCGCAATCAGTTGCGGGAACAAAAAGTTCCATGGTGAATTTGGAAGCAAAAGATGTCTCTCAAAGAACCCGTCACGTGTCATTTGATAGTCCTATAGATTCATCATGGGAAATTCCTATCCCGTTGCTTACGTCTATCAAGATAAGAACATTCTTTTTACCACTTCAAACACCTTCATATATGGAGAAATCTGTTTGTGAAAGGATTGTTTCTACTTTCAAAAGGTTACGGGTGTTGGACATGCATGACTTGAATCCAGAGACAGTGCCTAGTTGCATAAGTGAGCTAAGACATTTAAGATATCTTGATCTTTCTGGTAATTATAGGATGAAGACACTGCCAAATTCCTTTACCAAGTTGCAAAATTTGCAAACCCTAATTCTTACCGGGTGTATATATCTCGAAGAATTGCCAAGAGATATTAGAAAATTGGTGAGCCTTAGGCATCTCGAGATTGATGGATGCTGGAGTTTGAGTGATATGCCGCGTGGATTGGGGCAGCTGACTTGTCTTCGAACGTTAAATCGGTTCGTCAAGGGTCCACGTAACAGTTTAAGTGAATTGAAAGATTTAAACAATTTAAGAGGAAAGTTAGCGATTGTAGCACCATATTTTGTACAATCGTTTTTAACAAGGGCAACACCGAAAGAAGCAGAGGAAGCGAACTTGAAGGGGAAAGAATACCTTCAGTATTTGGAATTAGATTTCAACCTGTACAATGATGATGGTAAGTTAGAGTTAGTGTTGGAAGCTCTCCGACCACACGCAAATCTGAAGAAGCTCAAAATAAAATTGTATGGTGGTGTGAGATTACCAACATGGATGTCGTTCCTCCCAAATCTCGTTGAAATTGTTTTATTTAAGTGTGAGGGATGCAAGCATCTTCCAAAACTGGAGCATCTTCCTTCTCTCCGAACTCTTCATCTTGAACGTTTAACTTCTGTAGAGTACATAGACGATGATGGTATTGAAGGTGAGTCCTTCTCTTCTGGAGGAAGACGAGAACCAACAGCAACAACAACATTCTTTCCATCATTGAAACATCTCTATCTCGATCGTTTGCCTAATTTGAAGGGATGGTGGAGGAGTAAAGCACAAGAAGAAGAAGATCAACAAGAGCAACCACTGCTGCTATTTCCATCATTTCCTTGTCTTGTTGAATCAGAGATCAGGGACTGCCCTAACCTAAAATCAATGCCTCTGCAACCAACTGTTGTAACACTAAAGTTGAATGCAGTCAGCGAGAAGGTAGTACAGCAGCAGTTACTGATGATGAAGGCAACCAACATGGAGAATTTGGAAATAAATGACATCAAGGATCTAGTTACTCTGCCGGAGGAGGCATTCCAATGTCTCACTTCTCTCCGAGTTCTAAAGATTTCTGGTTGTCCAATACTAACCTCTCTGTCCAGAGGGATGCGACATCTCACTGCCCTCCAGTCGCTGGGAATCTGGTTGTGCGAAATGCTTCATTGGTCAAATGATGACAGCATGCATTTTCAAGGCCTCAGGAACCTATCCATTTCATACTGTGAAAATTTGATGAGTTTAACAGAGTGGATTGGCAACCTCACATCACTCCAACAACTTCACATTACTGGATGCCAGAGATTGACATCACTGCCCGAAGCAATGTGTCAGCTCACTGCATTGCAGAAACTGAAAATTGACCGTTGTGTCCAGGAGTTAGAAGAGAGATGCTGTAAGGAAACAGGGGAAGATTGGCCAAAGATTGCCCACATCCCAGTGGTTCAAATAACTACATCTTTTTTTGTAGAAGGTATCCTTCTTAATCAGAATCCTTTTCCCCCCATAAAACTCTTCATCTTGTTCATTATTCCTCTCTTTGTTCAACTTTCAGAGGAATAATTTATGTGGTTGATACAAATATTGTTAAATGAAATAATATGATGTTGATATTTGTTTATCTTTAGTTTATCTCTGTTTTTTTTCTTGATTTTAAAATATTTTTTATTTTGCAGACAAAGTCACTTGATTTTAGCTATCTGAGTCATTCTCTTTTTTGAAGATTAAAGGTATCAATATGGCTTGCTAGAACATTTGTAGATTATAAATCTTTATTGCACTGATTTCTTTTAATGTAAAATATGATCATGTTCTTCTTTGTTTATTCAATACACGACACTCATTTGTATGTATTTGTTGTACACAGAATGGTGCAGGCACTGATTAAATCAGCTCTAATTATTCATCCCATTCGGTAAAAATTTTGATATCATGAAATAACCTAACAAAAGCCTTCAACAATACTTAAGAGAAATTAGAGTGGGCTTTTTTCATTCGATTAAAATTTTCCATAGTTGGTGAGCTGGTAGTTCATTTTACCTTTTAAGAGTTGTTCTTATTTTTCTTATAATGAGTGTCATATAGAAGGTATCCTTCTTAATCTGTATCCTCTATCCATCATAAGATCTTCATCTTGTTCTTGCTTCTTCTTGTTCATTCTTCCTCCCTTCGTCCAACATTCAGTTGATTTTTTATCTTATTGATACAAATACATACTTTTACATTTATGATTCTTTAATATTTTTCTTATTTGTGAAAATCATATCTCAGTTTGATTTAATATAAAGTTAGTGACATGCAGGAATTAATTAGGATCTGTAACTAAATTTAATAAAATGGTTAAAAAATACTAAAGAGAAGGAAAAAGTATAATAATTCTCTATTTCTTTCTTTCATCCGACATGCATAGCTGTAAAATTAATGTATTCACTTTTCATGTTTGATCAGGGACAGAGTAAAGAACAGAGTCTTTGTGAGTTAGCTTGAGCTCCAAAGAGGTCTCTCCCTCTCTTTCTCTCTCTTGTTGGAAAGTAATCTTATTAATTTCTGCAAGTCATTAATTAATATGTTAAATATGAAAAAGTTGGGTATCAAAGATCAGAGTGATTATGTTGCTATCTCAATTATTTGGGGGGTCTTATTGCTGCAGCAGCTTACCATGGAGGATCTTTCTATTATATTTCAGTGATGGTTGCTTTTCTCTTCATGTTGTTTTGGTTTGTTTTGTATTGGAAATGGGCCTACTCCATTTCTTTTTCAATTTAGGGGAGAAATGCCTCCTCATTATCTCATGTACTTGATTGTTTTATTTCAATGAAAGTTCCACACAACATTAGAAAAAAAAAAAGAAAATGTTCCTCTTTTTTGAAGGGTTATGGAAGCATGGCATGAACAGAGGAAATAAATGAAGAAGCATCTTATGAAGGGGTGTGCAAAGTGGTTTTAAGCATAAGAGCACAATAATGTGGGATGTATACGGAGTTGCGAAGCCATTGGAGTAGCTTCCACCACTAGCCATTTCGGAGTTCAGTATGTAAATTATGAGCCTGAGGATTGGACATGCAAGTTACATTCAGTCAGGTAAAACCCCACTTCTCTTGCTTCTGTATCATTTCATTTGTTTCCTGGTAATCTCAATCCCTTTTAGTGTTTGTGTATGGGTTGAGATTAGGATATGGATTCAATTAGACCTGTCAATTAATGTTAACTTAATTATAAATTAATATGTGTATATATATATATATAGGCAAGAATACTTTATACCTTATTGAATTAAACAGGGAATCCTGTGACATTTTTTATGCACTGGAATCACTAACTCATGATCTTACCATAAGGGAATCCATTATGTAAACTGTGCTAAGCAAGTTTTTAATTAAATGAAGAATTCAGTGAGATCTTTTACATACTAAACAATCTAATTCATGCCCTATGAGCATAAGCGTCAACACATTTATTTTTGTCATCTCACTTGATTAATTTCCAACGTTAATAGCTGAAATAAGAGTTAAATTTCTGAATATTTACATAGAATTCTAGATGAACAGGAAACATTTTTGTCGCAGCTTGTGAGATTGTGCAGTATATCATGTAAACAGAAATTAGGATTAGAAGCTAACGTGCAACAGGATATGCGATTCCCTTTTTTGCATCTCACTAGTTTGCATGACCAAACCAGTAATATGCTTGTGGTGCTTACATGTGCAGCACTTGGCCCCGATTCCCTTGACACAGTGAGCCTCACATTCTTCTCCAGAGTTGCATCCCCACTACTTCTTTGAATGCCCTTTCACTAATCCACTCTGGACCTTCATAATGGGAACTGCCTTCCTCTGTCATCTGGCATCCTCCTTGCCCACCTGACAATGCCTGCGTTGGAGGCGATGAAGGCCTTCCCAACTGAAGCTTGCTGGATTATCAAAAGATGGGTTTTGGTTGAAGAATGTGATTTGAAATCCACAATTTTTCACATATGGTTCACTGCAAGATGGCTAAATTTCCTTTTTACAGTTTACTCTAAAGCTTGCTGGATTATGAAATTCCTAGAGCTTTGTTCTCCAGCTCGTGCCTCTATCAGTCCAACTCATTCATAAACTCTATTTTACTTATTGTTACTTCATATATATTGCATCACTTGTGTTTTATTTATTCTTAGTTTATATTTTAATTAATTATTAGTATTATTCATGTTAAAGATGTGTCTTATCCAATCAGAGTTACTCTATGAGGGTGTCACGGATCGAAATGGTTATCACAGTTGGAGCAACTTCCTTGTCTTGAAACTCTTGAACTTGTTGAATTAGTAGTATTAACATTGATTTCATTGAACTATATATCAGTTGACAGTTGGTTTTGTATATGGTTGGGACCAAGGAGTGGGTGGAGCACACACTTTAAAAATCGAACAAGACTTTATAATCCCTTTTTTACAAATATAAGGATATAGAATATGTAACAGAATATTTATGTTAAATTGATAACTGCAAATTTTGCTTCAGATTTTAATTCAATTTTTTTTAAAGAGAAATGAGATTATATGGTTCAGATTGACGACCATATACAAATTTATTTTAGTCGATTTCAGATTTGTGGGTTTAAATATATGTTCAAACATATACAAATTTATTTTAGTACATCCCACATGATATGTTTTTTTTTGAAAGAAAAAGGGGCCAAATGAGTTTTGGTATGCACTTCACACACAGACACAGATGGAGGTTAATTTGCATAACCTCTCAACCTCTGTAGGAGACAAATGCATGATTATATATGGATTGAAAACCCAACTAAACTCACCAACACATTATTCTGAGGGTGTTTGTGGGTTTATTTGATTAGATGCTATATGTTCATTGGTTCATATAGAACTGTTTACTATTTCAGATTTGTGGGTTTATTTCATTTTTGCCAAAAAATGATTTTTTTCAGAAAATTAGCTAAATTAAATTAAAACAAAAAAAAATCTCTTGTAGGAATATAGCTTTTCATCTTCACCTCAAGAAACTCAAATAGTCTATCATGTCCTGGCAGAGCTTATCAAGATATATGTATTGCAATGTCAAAGCCCCTGTGAGAAGAAGGTTCCACATACATTATCAACAGACATAGGGAAGTCATCTCCCAACACACTAGTGTCCACAGGTGCATAAACAAATAATTTAATAACAGCATAATTGCCATTAACTTCTATCATTTCTGATACTGATACATCTCAATCGGTTAAGATTTTCTTAAACCTTCCATCACCATGTCATTGGACTCTTAAAATAAATTTCACAATTTTCAGTGTACCCCATGTCTTTCACAATGCATACGGTCTCAATTAGGGCTGCAAATGAACCGAGCTGCTCGTGAGCAACTCGGGCTCAGCTCGGACTCGTTCGTTAATGTAACGAGCCGAGCTTGAGCCCAATTTTTAGACTCGTTTCATTAACGAGCCGAGTCCGAGCAGTGTTAAGCTCGGCTCGAATAGGCTCGGCTCATTGAAGCTCGTAAACAAGGCTCGTATAGGCTCGTTATATTGTATTATTTATCTAAACTTATATCACACACATCACCTTTCACTCTTTCGGTATATGAATATGTATATAAAAATAATAAAAGATAATTCAAATCTTATGGTTTAAAAAATTCAAAAAAAATAAAAATACAATGAATTTAAATATTTTAGATTTATTTTCTTAAATGAGCCGAGTTGAACTGAACCCGAGCTTTTTAAAACGAACCCGAGAACTTGAGCTCAATTTTTTGTATTAATAAAGAGCCCGAGCCGAGTCATGATAAACAAACGAGCCAAGCCCAAGCAGCCTAAAGCTCAGCTCGATTCAGTTCATTTGCAGCCCTAATCTCAATGTAGCCCATGCAGTCTATAGGGCATCTTTGTATCAACTCTTCTGTCTATTTCCTAAAAGAACCAATTTACAAATGGTAAAAGCATGAAGCGGGGTCAATAACAACAAACACAAGACCAATGAAAAATACAGTAAAACCATACAGATAAAGCCATCTATGTGTTACAGTATAAAAACATAGTGAAACAAAAGAATAATACTATATGTGGGGTCATATAGACAAAAACACACTCCCTTTGTCCAATTTTAACTATCCCTTTTGGTTAGGAAACACATTTATGGACACGGGTACAGTACGATACAAACATAGAGATACAAAAAATTCTAAAAATATAGAACACGGATACTGTAGGATATGGCTATAAAATAATAATATAATATATTAACATATATTAATTATTCAACAAAAAAAGACTACATTACAAAAATACTTCAATTCATCATCAAGTGATTAACAACCAAATAAACTTATAAACAAAAATAGACAAATAGATTAAAGAACAAGACTTAGTTAGTCCTTCACATATATTAAGCTTAGATTTTTAATCATAACTTAGTCGTATATACTTTTCTTTTGAAATACTTGAATATATATATATCACTGCTACGAAGTGTCCGACGCGTGTTTGAGGAGTGTCCAAAGAATGTCTTAGAAGTGTTCAAAAAGTGTCCGAGAAGTGTCCTAAAAAGAAAAATATCAGGACACTTCTACGAAGTGTCCAACACGTGTTCAAGGAGTTTTCAAGTGTCCGATATGGGTACAGCACCTTCAGTTCAAGGAGTGTCCAAGAAGTGTCCTAAAAAGAAAAATATCAGGACACTTCTATGAAGTGTCCAACACGTGTCCGAGGAGTTTCCAAGTGTCTGACACGGGTATGACACCCTCAATGAAGTGTCCGTACTTTCTAACCTTTCGAAAAGGCCATGAATGTTTCCACTACTTTCGATGGTGAAGATTGATTTCAAGAAATGAAGAGTAATCAATCAGATCAAGATCTAAACACATGCTCCTCAATATAAGGTTTGATTTTGTAATTTTCTGGATGAAGTGTCTTGTAATATGCTATTTGTTCTACTAGTAGTGTTTGAGGCAAGGTCAGATCAACCAGAACTTGTTAAAGTAAATACTGAAGTCTATGTTGATTCTACCTTTCTGGAAGTGCAGAAAGATCAAACAGAATAACAATCGGTCAATAAAGGGCTAATTTCCACAGAGGAGTCAACATCAGCTGATAAGGTGGTGTTTGAAAACCCACCACTAGCAATGACTCAGTAGCTCAGACTTTTGAACGTTAAAATATAAGTTGAGGGACAACCAATCAACCGTGTCTTGGTTGATAATGGTTCTGTTGTTAATGTAATCCCATTGACCACACTAAAAATGTTAGGGAAAAGTATGGATGATGTTATTTTGACTAATATGGCAATCACTAGTTTCAACGGAAGATCAACCGGTACCAAAGGCATTTTGCTTTTGGAGATTACCATTGGTGGAGGAACTTGGTTTACTGCTTTCTTCATCATTGAGTCCACAATAGCTTATAGTCTCCTTTTGGCCCGCAATTGGATTCATCCAAACATGTGTTTCCATCTCTTCAACAGATGTTGATCTTTTGGGATGAAAATGAAAGTAAAAATAGTGAAAGCTGATAATAGACTTTTTGTCGCAAAGGTTTATTCAGCTGAAACCATCTTATATGATGAGGCACGCATACGTATCAGGTTTGTAGGGACTGATAGAATGGAACAACCTGTATCAACCACAATGAAGAGGAACCTGGTTGATGCAAACGTATTTGAATTATTCAACGAGGTACCACGACCTAGAATTGAGCTTCTCGGACCAATTACTGAAACAAATCAATCAGTTATTAATGACAGATGACCTCAGTAAAGAAGAAAAGAAACAACATGCTTTTAGGGCTGCTTGTTCAAGATTGAAAATGATAGGAGATTAGCTAGAACAAATTTTTTATACCAATAATTTTTGACTAATATGGCCAAAGTAAGTGAAGAAGAATTAGGGAAGCTATATGCTATTGAACTAGCTGATTTGAAATCTACCCTAGCAAAGTTAGATAATGTCAAAGCAGAAGTACAAGATCCACTGATTTAAGTGAACTTAGGAGCAGAGGAAGATCCTCAGCCGATTTGTGTTAGTGCTTTGTTAGAGCCTAACTTTTAGGCTGAGTTAGATTGAATTACTCAAAGAATTTAGAGATTGTTTTGGTTGGAGTTAAGAGGAAATGGCAGGTCTTTAATAGATAAGACATGTTTTTGGAGACTTCAAATCCTAAGACTCTTATTTACCGATCTATAACTGTCTTAGGATTTGGGGGCATTGTTGATTATACCCAAACATTGACGTAGGCGTGAATGCCATGTTGGCATTTTAAAGAGAATAGATAAGGTAACGTGTATTGTTCTGTGAGCATCAGATGTATGATGTGGACAATAGGTACATATGCTTTTTGAAACAAAGTATTGATATTATTTGAATGTGTCAAACTTGATTAGCATGTGGGGCCATATAATCTGGAAGGGAGTTATAAGGGATCGTATTAGTTTGGAATTCAAATTATAACATGAAATAAGAGAGATAAAGTTGCCAATAATTTAGTTGATTTAAATTTGAGTCTTTAAAACATTGGAGATAGGAAACATTTCATCATTAGAACTCTTGAAAATCAATTCAAAATAGTTTTGGATTCAAAGGGATTTATGACATGATTTCTGCATAATGTTAAAACAATTTGTTTGATGCAAATTGTATAAATAGTTTACTTGTACGACTTGGCAAGGGTTCGAGTGCCATTAACAAATTATATTATATTTATCTTTTCCTTTTTCAGTACTTTAACTTTCCGTGTCAATTTATTTTTCCATGTCAATTTAATTTCACGCACTTTATCTTTCACGCAATTTCCTTTGATGCAACTTTCCTTTTCCAACTTCCCTTTACATTCAAACACTTTACATTTTTCGCACTTTTTAATTTCATCACAATTTTTGAAAATCTTTTTAATTGAGACAAAAAACAACCTTAAAAGGAAGTGATCATTATTCTCTCTTTCTTAACAATCGCTATGTCTACATTTGGTTTTTTCAAAAGAGATATTGTATTCGGCTGATTTGATCTCTTTGAACACCCACGCTCATTCAATACTAATTGATCAAGTCAATCGATTTTGTAGGTGAACACTTGGAGGAGTAACTCCTCTAACTTCTAACGGAATGCTCTAATTCAACAAGTTTTCGCTCAAATAAAGATCATCCAATGTTGCAGCAAACAAGTATGGGATTTTGAACGGAAAGTGAATAAAGAATACAAAAATGTGCAGAGAACATTACAATAAAAAAATTCCATCATTATTCAACTTTAAAAACAGGATACTGCAAGATGAACAGCACATATTTGTATGAGAGAGAAAGAAATTGAGAGAGTTCAAAAATTTGTACACATTAAACCATAATAATGCAAAGCAACACGTTTACTCAACTGAATGGAAAATTCAAGAGATGCAAGAGTAACTATTGGGCTATTCAACTTCTCAATTAAATTGGAAGAAGAGAGAGAAGAACTTAGAGAGGAAAATGTAAAGTTTTGAAAAATAAAATGATATAAAAGATGTATATAATATATAAAATTTGCTTAATGAATGGAAATGAAGAAAACATTTAACACACTTAATTTGCACTACAACTGTTAGCCTAAAAAAATATATTTAACACACTTAATTTTAAGAAAAAAATTAATACACTTTTAATGAAAGAATAAACTTTATTTTTCTCTTTTATATTATATATAGAAATAAATAGCAAATCAGAAAAAGATGACTTAATCTATCAAAATCTTCATTGTCTTTTGATTAAACAGAAATCAACAGTAATGGACCCTCATTCATCCACTTGGCAACACCATTTCATTCTCGGAGCTAAAAATGGAAAAATGTATAATAATCAAAATTTTATTACACTTTTAATAAAGGGATGCGATATTTGCAGTCCCCTTTTATACATTTGTACTCCTATCTTAAATGAAATGACACTATAATCTTAACTTTACAAGTGAATAATTATTATTTTTATCAAACTACACAACTACTCTCTAAGATATCCCCTCTTTGTTTTTCATGTTTAATATTTTAAGTTTATTTCAAGAGAATCTAAAAAAAGAGTTATCACTTCTAAATATGTTTTCTTTCGACATGACCAAAAAAAGGTTATTTATGCTAAATAAATTATCTATTTTTAGCGGATTAAAAAAAAAATTATCTATGTTGAATAAAAAGATCTCTTTTGACAAGAACTGAAAAAAAAAAACCCCAAAAAAGGGTAACTTAATTATTTCTTTTGACACGACCCAAAAAAAAGTTATCATATGTAGAATAAATAATCTCATTTGAGGGAAAAAAAATATACTACACAAAAAAAGGATCCAAAAAAATTTATCTCTACCGAATAAATTATATCTTTTGACATTAGTAAAAAAAAAAACAAAAAAAAGGTACTAAAGAATGTAAAAAGAGTTAAAGTTTATAGAATAAAGGATAGCTATGGTATTATAAAATAAAAGACGATGCATTAATGATACTTTTTTGTTAGTTCTTTTAAAAGAAAAAGGTAAGTGGAGTGCAATAGGAGAGAAGGGGAGTGCCAATATCGTCTGCCTTAATAAAAGGATTAACTTTTTTTTTTATTTAAAAAATGTTAAAAATTTATAGAAATAATAAAAAATTCTTACACTTTATAATAGTATATATATAATTATAGCTTTATTAATTTCTAAATTCAATTTACTGAGCTGTTATATTGAGATTTAAAATAAATTATTGATCCTATTCTCGAGAAGTCACCTACTCCTTGGCTTTAATCACTCACAAGGTTTGATTTGATCCGATAATATTTTTTCAAAACAAACTTAATTATCTTGCATGGTTTGAAATGATAATAATTGATGTTGTTTTAAAAGTGTAAAATAACTCGCAAGTGTACGAATCTATTGAAGTATAGATCGGCAAGAATGAGGTCGAACCCAAGGGAATACTTTGAGAAGAAAAACTAACACAAATTCAAATTAATTTAAAACTAATATAGTTTAAACACAAGTTGGTTGATTTGAGATAAATTAAACTAACATGCAAATAAAATAACACTATTAAAATCAAATAGAGAAAATAACTAAGGTTTTGGATTCCACCACCATTAAATCCATGAAACTTCTAATATTTATTTATTAATTCCCAAATTTAGAGTAGCAATCAAGAAATCAATCTATTGCTCACTCAAGATTTAACAATAAAGCACTATGAAAAATATATCAAAAAGGTAGATTTTCCTTCGCTTCACTAGTGTAAAATTCTAAGCATCTTATGTATCCAATTTAATGAAAAGCATAAGATCAAATATTATCACTTTTAAGAAATACAAACTCAAGCTTAGATTAATTATAATACTCTCTAACTACCACATATACATGATATAGATGGTGAAAGAACTATAAAATAATTAATCACAAGAAGCGAAAATCATAAGAATTTAAATCATACACATGGGAATCAATTAATTAACAAAAGAACTTCACTTCATTAATGGAGGTTTCCTCCTCAACCCTAGTTTAGGAGTTTAGTTACACATGGTAGAAGAAGAAGATAACAAATAAATAAAAGACATAATAAGTAAATAAAATCCGGATTGTCTCTGTCTTCTATGCCTTGGCCTCTACTTCTTCTTTTTTCAAAACAACCTCCAATTCACCTCTTTATACCCCCAAGAGAATACATAAAGTGTCCAGAATCAAATTTCGTTCAACCCACTTGAGAATTAAAGCTTTTCAGTCCACTTTCTAAAACGGGATTAAAATTGGATTAAGTGTAGAATTGGGCTTCAGGCCCGTAATCTTCTTAAGCAGTTGTAATTCTCTTGAACCTCTTCCTTAGGCTGATTTGAGTTGAAATATGGAGTTGAATGGACCCATTAGATGTAGGCTTCATATAACCTTTTTGGATATCATCTTTAAAAGCCCAAAATCATGGTTTTATCTGAAATAATCATTAAGGCCCTGAAAAAGACAGAAAATACAAAAACAGAGTAAAATCACATATAACCTATCACTAAGAGAATAAAATATACAAATTAAGAGGCTAGAATGTGTAACATTCAACGCTGATCAATAATACCCTTAATCTTAACAGTAAAATGACAAAAAAGCCATTATACACCGTGCTTTCTACTAGATACTCTGTATTCAATTAGTTAGAGATAGAAAATGGGGTGAAGTGGTGGCATAATAACAATACCATCGACACCCAGCGGTGACTAACAGAAGGAAAACAATTTTTCCGTCTCAGAGAATGGGTGGTGGTGGTGATGGTGATGGTGGTTGATGGCCACTTATGGCTGAGATGTTTTTAAATGTGGATCTCACACAGTATGTCTGAAACCCTAAATTCATCGTCATATTGTATTCCCTGTTTAACTGTTATATGACAATATATTATTATTAATGGGCAGCCTAGTCGAGGCAGACCATTTTTAATTAGTACATGCAATAGATCAGTAAGCTACCACTAAGTGACAAATCCTCACCAAATTCATAATTAAAGTCTTTAATTTTTGTATTGTTAAATTGTCTTGTAATCTAATTGTATTGAATTGATTGGAGTTCAACGTCTGGGAATATGCATTGTAGTATTCCACCATCTAGTGGGTCGCTCAGAGTGGGCATTTAAAAACTTCAAGGCTTGTAGCTGCCCAATACTTTCTGTCTTAAAAGTCTCGAATTCTCTTCTTCTTTTTTCCACGAGAGTTGTCGATTTTTTGAAAACCAGTACTTACTGACAGTTCACGAGGAAAGATTCTACTAGTGAGACCAATTTGAAGAGTGAATGAATATAGATGTTATCTATAAATATTGATTATGCCAGTCTTCCAGTATAACTACATACAACCTTATACCATTCCAACATTGTTTTTCTATCATTGATTCCAGTAACCACTAAGAAAAAAAATATGGCTGATGCAGTTCTTTCCAACATTGTGACTGAAATTGTGAAGAAATTGGGCTCTGTAGCTCTACAAGAGATTCAATTGGTGTGTGGTGTCAAAAATGAGGCTTGCAGGCTGGGGAACATAGTTTTCACTATCAAAGCTGTACTTCTTGATGCCCAGGAGAAGCAAGCCACAAACCATGAGGTTGAGGATTGGCATGAAAAGCTCAACGATGTCGTGTATGATGCTGATGACTTGCTTGATGACTTCTCCACAGAAGCTCTGAGGCGGAAGGTGATGACTCAGAATAAAAGGGCCAGGAAGGTACGTGTTTTCTTCTCAAGCTCAAACCCATTTCTTTTTAGTCTTAAGATGAGTCATCAAGTTAAAGCCATTCGCGAGAGACTCGATGTCATAGCAGCAGATAGGAACAAATTTCACTTTACTGAACAGCCTTTAGAGATGCGGGCTAATCAGATAAGGATCAAGAGAGACACTCATTCTTTTGTGTGTGAGGACAAAGTTATTGGAAGGGATGATGATAAAAATTGTGAGTTGCGCGGTGCGGAAGCGGTTGCGAAAAAGTATTTTAGAACCTAGAGGGGGGTGAATAGGATCACTTGTTCGTTTGCTTAATTTTTAATTAATTCAATTTTAAGTCCAATTAATCAAACAATTAAAACAAGGAAATAAATAAAGTGCAAGTAAAGAAAAGAATGCACCAGATATACGTGGAAACCCAAGACAGGAAAAACTACGGAGGGACGCGGCACACCTCAGGAAACCAATTCACTATGATGAAGCAAAGTACAACAGACTCTGTCTCAGTCTCACGCCCCTTTTCACTCTGTCAAGGATCTGATGCGTAACACCTCAGGCTTATGATTGCGACAACATGTCCAACTGCTGCAGACTTCCGGCTAATGTCACCACCCTTACAGAAAGGTTGCTGGAAGAACAAACTACTCAGCAAGTATTTTGTTCCCTTCGTAGTGCAATCTGGTCACCTTTCTTCCTCAACAAGCAAGCAATCGTAGAACCTTCAATCAAATGTTCTGATCAGCAAATCGATTTGATGCAGTCTCTGAGCAGCTAATCAGAAGTAGAACACCATCCTAAAAATCACTCGTGTAGTATGGATGTGTGTTCTTAAAAATATATAAACCCTAATTATTATGTATATACTTTCTCTCTTTAAAAATAATATTATAGGGTTCCCTTGTAGAGAAAATATGAAAACATATATATAGGCAAGGAAGTTCTAATTCTACTTGAAAAAGGAGTTAAATACCAAAATAGAACTTTCCTAGAAGTTTCAAACCCAATAGGAATCAGGATTTCCATCAAAATCTATTTCCTATTTGGAACAGGCTAAGTTGGACCGGTGCCAAATAAATAGGACCGGTGGGACTTTTTGAAAACCTGTATAAACTAAACTGCCGAGAAAAGTTGGACCGGTCTTAAATATTGGGGACCGGTCCTACTTTGAAAAACTCTAAATTTTGCATTTAAACTCTGATTTTTTAAAATAGGCTCGGAACTAAAAAGTGTAGAGTGTCCTCACCATACTTACCTGTACTATATGGTGTTCATAACTGATTTGTCTGCATCCATGCACTTGAATATCAGCTCGTAGTAGTTGATGATCGATACAAAGAATAAATCAAAAATTACAACTCGATCAATCAAGTTTTGATCACCGAAATATGTCAATTACAAATTTATATCTCACAATCTCCCCCTTTGGCAATTTCGTGACAAAACCACCTAGATAATGAATAACCTAACCCATTGAAAAAATTATATTACAAAGTTGCCCAAATATACAGAAATATAGAACTGATCATCAGAAGCTTCACTTGTGTGTTCAAGATGATTATAATAAAAACCTGTTGTACCTACACATCTCTTAAACAACACAACATGTGAAAAGCTTAATAAAAAAATATAATCATATATATATCTCCCCCTTGAAAAAATATCTGATAAATATATCTCCCCCTTTGTCAAAGAACCTCATATCACATCCTATGCATATAACAATATCATCTCCCCCTTTTTGGAACAAATTGACAAAGAACTAGCAAAGAGATTTAGATAAACAGATAAATCATGAAGCACATAGAGAGATTAAAAAAAATAATCATCATCACTGATCAATTAAATATCCAAAACATATCAGTTGATAGAATAAACAAAACATAACAAGATCAAGCATCAAACCTAGACAAAATAGAGTTAACTACTCAAAGTCTAGCAAAACATAACTAAGTCTATCATCAAGACCTAATCCTCATCATCATTATGAGCTCCAAAAACTAGATATCAACCTCTATCAAAAAGATATCATTGAACATATAACTCCATCTATTGAAATTTGCATTAAAGTCCACAAAAGTATGATCCAAGCACAAGTATGGTATCCATAGAATAGACATTCAACCTAATCAAAGACACCATGTGTATCCATTAGAAAGATGTATTAGATTCTCATAAGACTCGAATCATTATCCTTTACAGATTGTTTATCAAGATTTGTCCTCAATTATTACAAAATAGTACCACCTATTCAGATCAAAAACATCAACTATTGGAGTCATAACAATTGTATTCACCTCAATGATAATGACAAACACTTTGACTATAAAAGATAAACATCCAAATAGAAATATGTCATCCAAATCACATAAGGACTCTTAACCAAAGTCTTTCAAATCAACATTCTTGTCCACTTATAAAAATACTAACCTAGCTCTTTAATCACCAATTAGAGCTACACTGAATGTAAGCATAAACAAGATCACAAGCTCCATTAAAGAATTATATCAAACACTTGGAGAGCAAGATTTAAAAAAATGAGCACAACTTGTTTGATCAATTACCTCAAAATCAACTCAAATCCTCCAAAGATAATCCCTTCCACCAATTTTAATCCAAAATCAATCACAAATATCAACCAAAATGATGTAGATTATGTAGCACAAAATAGATTAAAGATTGATGCAATTTGAAGAAAAATAGAGTCAAAAGTTTCATTGGGGCTTTTTATCGAACACCTAGTGTGTAACTAAAAAATCCTCAATTTTCAATACTATTTATTTACACAATTTCTCCCAAATCAATAATCAATCAACACAACTCCAAAAATTCAATCCCAATCCACCAATTAATGATCACAAGAAATATAGAAGAGGAAGAATGTAAGTGAGTTGGAGTGTTTTAGAGAGCTTGAGAGTTAGAGATTGAGTGAAAGTGGGTGAGTGTGCGTATGCTCAAAAGGAATTACTTAAACACCACAGCGCGCGCGCAGAATGCCATTTTCTGGGCATTCGCTAAGTGCGACCGGTCCTCATATTTGGGGACCGGTCCAACTTCTCTCGGTTCCTCAGAACCTGCAAAAGTGCGACCGGTGCTCAATTATGGGGACTGGTCCAAGTTTGTGAATTATGAAAAATTACACTTTGGACCTCTACTTCACTAACAACACATCTTTTCAATCTGATTTAGCAATAAAGTACATAAAGAGTGAAAAATAAACACAAAATCAAAATAAACATATTTTTTTATTTTTGAAAATTTTTCAAGAGAAAAATAAAAATAAAACATGAATAATCTCATGAGAATAATCAAAGCACATTTTATTGTCTTTAAATTCATCCTCGAATTCATGATCATGACACAACTTCCAACACACAAATATTTATAAAAATTTAGAAATTCATCTAATAAATTCATGTGTGTGTGTGCAATCCAACTTCATCAAAAATTAATCAAATTCCTTTGATCCATCTTATAAAACATATTGGATAATAAGCAAATATAACTTTACATGATCAATCATTTTTTTTTCATTAAATTTCATCATTTTTTTTCTTTATTTCTAAGACGGTGGCTTTCACTCTTACGGGCAGCCAGCTATTTTCCTCAAAACAACTCTTTAAATTTTTAAAGATATCTCATTGGAGATTTACATTGTAGTGGAAGCTACGAACATATCCCGAAGGTAGCCTTTTCCTTTTGTCTTAAATATTCAGCAAATTTTCACTTTTTTTTTTCATGCTGATTACAAATATAATTTTTTTTTTCATCATTTTTTTTTCATTGATCATTTAAGCTTTCAATGCTACTCATACAATATATTCTAGTCAACTTCACATTAGTTTTCAATCAATTCTCTCAGAGTTAGACTAGTGCACAAATTGTATGGACTCAGAAGATTTACCTCTAAAAAGAAATAAATACAGCACATTGGCCATCAATGTTTAGATCATAAAATCAAGTACTTCATTCATTGACAAACTAAGTGTCCCAATTATGCATTCACAAATCAAAGTGAAATTAAAAGGAAATATAAAGAAATCAAATTATTTCTCAGAAAAATATAATTCTCATAATCTCATATGATTATTACTAAAAATAAACAAAACCTATCATAACCTAAAAAAATATGGTCCAATGGAAAACAAATAATGAACATAAGCTCAATCCATGACCATCAAAATCCTAAATGATTCAGTTAGGGGGTTTTGCACCCAAAGACTTATTAGGAATAAATCCCATAGCATCAACAGGCACATAATTTTTCAAATCTTCCTTTTTCATCCAGATAGTTTTAACATGCAATTTATCAGGAAAGAATTGTGGAGAACCAAAAACATTCTTCTTTTTATTTGAATTCTTTTTACCTTGAGAATTTTTGGGTTTGTTCCAATAATGTGACTTTTTAGCATGAACCCTATGAAAATCAGAATTAGAATGTCTTCTCTTTTTATAGCAATAGTGTTGACTATGTCCAGTCTTACCACAAAAAGAACAATAAAGCACATTGAACACAACTTTAATATGCACAGACTCAACTTGAAACTTAGGTTTGGCTTCAGACACAATCAAATTCTTGGGTTTAACAAAAACAATTTTTCCCTTAGATGATGACCCAACAAAACCTAATCCAGTCTTATCTCCTATAGGCTTACCAACACTAATCATGCTATCAAGCTTAATATGTCCAGAAGTAAAAGCAATTAATTTCTCTTGTGATTTTTTCAATTCAGGCTCAAGAAAATTAATTCTAGTAATAAGAGAATCTCTAGCAGAAATAGCTTGACTTACCTCACTTTCGAGAAACTTGACTTTGCTTTGAAGATTCAGAATTTCTGTTTTACTTTCTTCAATCAACTTCACTTGATCTTCATTCTTTTTCTTCAAAGTCTCTTTCTCAGATTTTTCTTACTTCAGCTTCTCAGATTTTTTATTATAAGCTTCCAGCAATTTCTCAAAAAGTTCTAGCAGTTTGCTTTCACATAATTCTTCATCAGACTGATCAATTTCTGAATCGTCAGACCCTACTTGATTGAGAGTAGTGTAAATCTCTGTTTCACCTATATCAGAAAAAGAATCATTAGCAGTATCACCATTCAATAAAGAAACAAAAGCAAGAGAATCATTCTCAATAGAAGAATCACTATCAGAGTTAGAAGATTCAGACTCAGAAATAATAGCTTTCATAACTTTCTTGTTTGAAATTTTTTTCGCACTAAAGCTATTTTTCTTAGAACTTGGACATTGATTAGATGTATGACCTTTACCACCACATGTCCAACAAGTAACCTCAATTTTCTTAGAGTCATCTTCTTTCTCTTTGCTTTCCTTACCTTTGGATGATGAACTTTGATTCCAGAATTTAGAAGGATTTCCTTTTCTCAAATTTTTACCTTTTTCATATTCAAGAATCTTTCTAAATTTCCTAGCAAGGAGTGCAACATCATTATCTGAATCATATTCAAACCTTTCAATTTTTTCAACTTCAGATTTTGAAGAATTTGACAAACTTGAAGACTTTGAAGTCTTTGAGGTTTTTAAAGCCAAATTTTTTGATTTCTGAAACTTTGGATATTTCATCTCAAAAGTTTGAATTGATCCAACTAACTCAGCCACGTACTTCCATTGAATCTACATCTCTGCTCTCATCTAAAGCTTCCAACTTATCTTGGAATCTATTAGGCAATGATCTTATGATTTTTCTAATAATCGAAAAAGAAGGAATTTTCTCACCAAGGTTAGCACTACTTTGAACAATATCATTAAGCCTAGAATAAAAATCAGAAAACATCTCATCTTCATCCATTCTAATTGTTTCAAATTTAGTAGCAAGCATTTGTAGCTTAGATTTCCTTACCTTGGTGGTACCCTCATGAGTTACCTGCAAAATATCCCATGCTTCTTTCGAAGTGGAACATGCAGAAATTCTAGCAAATTCAGAAGGAACAATAGAATTAAATATAGCATATAAACCCTTGTTATTATTATTGGCATCTTCATGTTCAGCATTAGACCATGTTGCCTTATCCTTCTCTATAGTCACAACAACATCACCCTCACCAATCGTAGTGGTAGGAATTTTATAGTCATTCTCCACAGCCATCCAAACTCTCTCTCCTTGAGATTTTAAAAAGGCTTTCATGTGAGACTTCCAAAAAGTATAATTTGAACCATCAAACAAAGGAGTTCGCTGAATCGATCCACCCTCTTTCATACTAGATTCCATGATAATTTTTGAAAACAAAAATAAATTTTGATTTTAAAAATACTTCGCAAGGAACTACTCACAAATTAGAGAACACTGCTCTGATACCAATTGTGAGTTGCGCGGTGCGGAAGCGGTTGCGAAAAAGTATTTTAGAACCTAGAGGGGGGTGAATAGGATCACTTGCTCGTTTGTTTAATTTTTAATTAATTCAACTTTAAATCCAATTAATCAAACAATTAAAACAAGGAAATAAATAAAGTGCAAGTAAAGAAAAGAATGCACCAGATATACGTGGAAACCCAAGATGGGAAAAACCACGGAGGGAGGCAGCACGCCTCAGGAAACCAATTCACTATGATGAAGCAAAGTACAACAGACTCTGTCTCAGTCTCACACCCCTCTTCACTCTGTCAAGGATCTGATGCAGAACACCTCAGGCTTATGATTGCGACAACACGTCCAACTACTGCAGACTTCTGGCTAACGTCACCACCCTTACAGAAAGGTTATTGGAAGAACAAAAATACTCAGCAAGTATTTTGTTCCCTTCATAGTGCAATCTGGTCACCTTTTTTCCTCAGCAAGCAAGCAATCGTAGAGAATAGGATGTGTAGTATGGATGTGTGTTCATAAAAATATATAAACCCTAATTATTATGTATATACTTTCTCTCTTTAAAAATAATATTCCAGGGCTCCCTTGTAGAGAAAATATGAATACATATATATAGGCAAGGAAGTTCTAATTCTACTTGGAAAAGGAGTTAAATACCAAAATAGAACTTTCCTAGAAGTTTCAAACCCAATAGGAATCAGGATTTTCGTCAAAATCTATTTCCTAATTGAACAGGCTAAGTTGGACCAGTGCCAAATAAATAGGACCGGTGAGACTTTTGAAAACCTGCAGAAACTAAACTGCCGAGAAAAGTTGGACCGGTCCTTAATATTGGGGACCGGTCCTACTTTGAAAAACTCTAAATTTTGCATTTATACCCTGATTTTTCAAAATAGGCTCGGAACTAAAAAGTGCTGAGTGTCCTCACCATACTTACTTGTACTATATGGTGTTCATAACTGATTTGTCTGCATCCATGCACTTGAATATCAGCTCGTAGTAGTCGATGATCGATACAAAGAATAAATCAAAAATTGCAACTCGATCAATCAAGTTTTGATCACCGAAATATACCAATTACAAATTTATATCTCACAAAAAAAGGCAATTGTAAAATTATTGATGGATTGCAACATTCAAGAGAATGTGTCAGTTGTTGCAATAGTTGGAATTGAGGGGCTAGGAAAGACTGAACTTGCAAAGGTAGTATACAATGATGAGAAAGTCACTAAACATTTTGAATGTAAAATGTGGGTATGTGTTTCTGATGTCTTTGATGTGAAACAAATTGCTGAAAATATTGTAGAAAGTGCAACGGGTAAGAAACCAGAAAGTCTTCAGATGGAAGGAGTGCAAAATGATCTTAGGAGGGAAGTTGATGGGAAAAAAGTATTTTCTTGTGCTGGATGATGTGTGGAATGAGGATGGTGAACGATGGATAGGCCTAAGAGATCTGTTGATGGGTGCTGCAAAGGGAAGTAAGATTTTGGTAACCACTCGCACTAAATTAGTGGCAACTGTTATGGAGACAAATTCATTGTATTCTTTGAAAGGCTTGCCTGAGGAAGAGTCTTGGTCTCTATTTAAGCAATTGGCCTTCAAAGAAAGGAAAGAGCCAGAGAATCCATGTCTATTGAAAATAGGAAAGGAAATTGTGGAGAAGTGTGTTGGAGTTCCTCTAGCCATAAGAGTTTTAGGAAGCCTACTACGCTCCAAGGATACAGTGAATGGGTGGTTGATTTTCAAAAACAAAAATATGTCAAAAATAGCTCAAGAGGAAAACGTTATTTTACCAATATTGAAGATGAGCTATGATCATCTTTCCTGGGATCTAAAGCAATGCTTTGCATTTTGTCACTTATATCCTAAAGATCATGTAATTGATAAGCAACAATTAATCCAATTATGGATTGCACATGGATTTGTTCAGTCGTTAGTTGAAAATCATGATATGGAAGATGTTGGAGATTCATATTTTTTGAATTTACTAAGGAGGTCCTTTTTTCAAGATGAAAAAATAGATGAAGATGGTAATATAATAAGTTGTAAAATGCATGATCTTATGCATGACCTTGCGCAATGAGTTGCGGGAACAAAAAGTTCCATGGTGAATTTGGACGCAAAAGATGTCTCTCAGAGCACCCGTCACGTGTCATTTGATTGCCCTATAGATTCATCATGGGAAATTCCTATCCCGTTGCTTACATCTATCACTACAAGATTTTTTTATATCACCGGCGCTTTAAACCGCCGGAAAATGTCTTTAAAACCGCCAGAAAAAGTTTTACCGGCGGTTCACCGGCAATTAAAAAATCTGCCGGAAAATATCCCGCCTGTAGAGAATTACCGGCGGTTTTGCTAAACTGCCGGTAATTACCGGCAGTTTTTTTGCAGCTGCCGGAATTAAGTTTTTACCGGCAGCTTTTTATGAACCGCCAGAAAATCACTGAAAACGTTGCTTTTACCGGCAGTTAACGAAAACTGCCGGTAAACGTTGTTTTTTTTTTTTTTTTTTTTCAAATCAGGTTATGTACTGCCAGCAGTTTTTTTTTTTTTCAGCTTTTGTGGATTTCATAAAAAAGACTTTGAAATTACGATAGTTGGTGGGCTAAGACGATGGGTTTGACCCACCAAACTATTCTTTGGACTTGAATTTCTATGTCTACATTTGCCTATGAAATTGACTTTGGAATGTGAATGCAAAATGCTTTTTGTTTTGCAATGTCTATTTTTCTTGTATATATATACATATGAAAATGTTTATACAATCAGTAGTTGAAATTTAAAAATACATATTACAAACAAAGAAATTAGAGCAAATAAGTCGCATTGAATCCAGATATGGGCAACTCCAGATTTATCAAGGATGATGATCCCCAAGGGCAATGGTTGTAGTTACACTTATCACGAGGCCACCAATCAATATATTTGAAGCCCTCTGCTGAAAGCCTCGTTGAAAAACAGCCTGGTTTGAAACTCTGACACAAATGGGAACCAGGCAAGGATGACCACAGGTACAAAGATGATCATGTACTCGTACCCTCTTGCTAGAGCTCTGACAGACCCCTACATTCCTAGGCCTTTCACCACTGGCCTGCATGCTTATAATCCACCCACCTGTGCAACATATATTTTGAGAGTTGAGAAGAGTAAGAGATATCAACATGTGGTTATGGTGTGAATTAGAAAGGCATAAAAGAAGCTCTTACATCAATGAGTATAAGAATGTGTTCCCAGTTCGAACAACAAAGCAGATCGCACTCAGTATGATCTTATGTTGGTGCAGCAACGGTTCTAATAGTCGTTGTTCAATCACTCCCGCGAGTACTTGGTATCTGTTGAACAAATAATGCAAACAAAGAATGCTCATCATTAAGTGTAAGCAATGCATATAAAGAGGCTAGGCTACAATGTAATGTAAACACAGAAGTATATTCGAGTTTGAAGAAGCTAAACTGAAGGTTATTTCTGAACACGAGCTGTGTGAGTTAGAGAGAGAAAGTAGTAGTTCTTAAACAAAGTAATTTCCAAAACAAAAAAATGCGGAAGAGAATAAAAAGAGAAAAGAAAAGAAGAATTATTAGAGTTCCATTCTCCCTCTAGGCCCTCTATTTATAAGGAGAAGGAATTTGCAGTAGCCCTTCTTATTCTCCCCTCCATTTTTGTATATACATTAATTACATTACATACATACCCAATTTTAGTGAAAGAGAAAATGCATACACATATATATGTATACATAAGTAGTTGGTTATATAATATATATATATATAGTGTATATATTCACTACCACTCATCTGTAAAAGAGAACAAGATCAATCGTCAAGTTACGTTCTCTAAAATAAGGAATGGTTTGCTCAAGAAAGCTTACGAGCTTTCTGTTCTCTACGATGCTGAGGTTGCTCTCATCATTTTCTCCAGTCGAGGCAAGCTCTATGAGTTCGGTAGTTCTGGGTACACACACCTCTCTCTCTCTCTCTCTATATATATATATATATATATATATATATATATATATATATATGTTAATCTCTGACTGGTTCTATGAGCTTTCTGTTATGTATGTGTTAATCTTTGAGTGGGAAAAAATTATTAAATTTTGGTGTTTGGAAATATGAATCTCTTACAACTAAGTAAAGGTGTTCTGCAGTTTCTCTCAAAATCAGACCACTTTGCTGGATATGTATGCTTTTTTATTCTTTTAGAGTTGTGTACACTTTCTTTCTCTCTGTTACTATATAACCTTTCTCTTTCTAGCTACTCTCACTCTCTCTCTCTTCTTCTCGTTGTGGTATTCTGGGGATCTTCCTGCAGCTTTTTATATATGGCTTTCTCTATTTCCTTTTCTACATTGATGTTCTGTGGAGTGGTTTTCTAATGACAGATCGACACTTTTTATGCTTCTGAAAATCTCATCATAAGAGTAGACAACTGGGTGAGGAGACGAGGTTGGTCCCACAAACTTCACCTGTTAGTAAGATCTTGTGAATTCTTCACTGGTTTTGTACCTTTTCTCTCTCTCTCTCTCTCTAACATCTCCTTCAAAAGTAATCTTTCCCCATTTATGTGAATTGGATGCTATAAGACTACAGTTTCCAAGAAGGTGATAGCATAGATTGGCGCACTGATACTTTTCAGTGTAAAATATATGAGGGTTTTTAAGCTATCTGAGTCTCAGACTCAGAGTCAAGTTTTTTATGTTTCATACTGGTAATCTCTCTCTCTCTCTCTCTCTGTCTCTGAGTGTATCTATCTATATCTTCGCATGGTTCTGGTGAGAATCAAAGCTATGATTGCTTTGTGTTTTCAATTCTAAGTAGTTCTCGATTTTCTGCCATCCAAAAGCATCTTTATATTGTTCTTATATATATGCAGAATACTGATGGAAATCTCAAGCATATTAACTAAAAAAGTATAAGATAGAATAAAAAAGTATAAGATAGAAATGATTAATTTCAAAACTTGATTAATGAAAAGAAAAGAAATAATGTATACAGGATTCTATATTACTAACAACAATTTGAAAGCATGTTTTTTTATGTAATATCCAAATTTGATACTTTATGCATTCACATTCAACATATGTGATCTTAATTACTTTATGCTAACTGCATCAACAATTAAAATCATACTAACCTAAACAGTTTAGACAAAAAAAGCTTCTTTGATTTTCTTAGTTATAACCACCGCAAAATCTGTATGAATAACTTGCTCGATTAGCACCTTTGAGTGCAAGAGGATCTCAATGTTAAACCTTTTTAACCAGGATACATGCAAAATGAATTTTACATAATGTGACATCTCATTCATGCTCAGGCCTTTATTGTAAGAAAGAAGGAACAGTAAAAGGTGAATAGAAACATGTCTAATGCATCACCTAATCCAGAAGTCGGTCGATGCCTTCTTAATCAATCACCTAATCCAGAAGTCGAATCGAGCTCCAACCTCAAGTGTTCGAGCTCGGCTTGGTCAGGTTCACGAGCTTTTCGAGCTCGGCTCGAAACTCGTATAGAGATATACATATTACACACACATGAACAGATCTATCATATAGATCTAAAACTAAATTTACATCAGAAGAAATTTCATACAAAATTATAAAAAGTAGAAATACATGGAAAATCACCGATCTCGTCAAAGCCACTGCTCCGATCTCGCCAAAGCCATCATCACCGTCCTCCCATGCCACGAGAGAGAGAGAGAGAGAGAGAGAGAGAGAGCAAACACAAAATACAGATCCGCAGTCGTGAGTTGGGACTTGGGATGCAGAGAGAGGAGTGCGGGTCGTGTAGGCTGTGTGCTAGGGTTGAGAGTAATTGAGTGGTTAAAGAATATATATAGATGGGCTTTCAGAACATGGGCTTAGGTTTGAGCTATATGTTAATTCTCTTGGTTGGGCTGGGCTAAAGTTATACGTTAGTATGTTAATTATTTCCGGCGGTTTCATAAAAGTGTCGGTAATAGCCACTTATTTCTAGAATTTAGAGTCATTTCTGGCGCTTCTATATAAACCGTCAGAATTATTGGTCATTACCGGCGGTTTTTAAAAACCACCGGTAATAACTTCAAATTTTCGGCACTTCCGGTACCGCCGGTCAAAAATCGCCGAAAAAAAATAAATATGTTATAATGTATCAAGATAAGAACATTCTTTTTACCACTTCAAAGAAAGTCATATATAGAGAAATCTGTTTGTGAAATGATTGTTTCTACTTTCAAAAGGTTACGAGTGTTGGACATGCATGAGTTGAATATAGAGACAGTGCCTAGTTGCATAAGTGAGCTAAGACATTTAAGATATCTTGATCTTTCTGGTAATAAGAAGATGAAGACACTGACAAATTCCATTACCAAGTTGGAAAATTTGCAAACCCTAAATCTTAATGGGTGTACAAATCTCAAAGAATTGCCAAGAGATATTGGGAAATTGGTGAGCCTTAGGCATCGAGAGAATGATGAATGTTGGGCTTTGAGTGATATGCCGCGTGGATTTGGGCGGTTGACTTGTCTTCGAACATTAAATGAGTTCATCATGGGTTCATGTAACAAATTAAGTGAATTGAAAGATTTAAACAATTTAAGAGGATAGTTAATGATGGACTACCGTTTTCAAAAAGGGCAACACCGAAAGAAGCAGAGGAAGCGAACTCGAAGGGGAAAGAATACCTTCAGTATTTAGTCTTCTTCAATTTCTATCGTCGTCCTGGTGGTGGTGGTGGTGAGTCAGAGTTAGTGTTGGAAGCTCTCCGACCACACGCAAATCTGAAGAAGCTCAAAATAGATTGGTGTAGGAGTGTGAGATTACCAACATGGATGTCGTCCCTCCCAAATCTTGTTGAAATTGTTTTAAAACGGTGTCACGGATGCAAGTATCTTCCCAAACTTGAGAATCTTCCTTCTCTCCGAACTCTTCATCTTGTTGAATTAGATTCTATAGAGTACATAGATGACGATTACAGCTGTGGTAATGAAGACGAGTCTTCTTCTTTTCCATCATCTCCGTCTTCATCATCATTGCAAGGAGTAAGAGGAAGACGAGAGCCAACAACATTCTTTCCATCACTTAAAGGTCTCTTTCTCAGTCGGTTGCCTAATTTGAAGGGATGGTGGAGTAAAGCACAAGAAGATGAAGAACAGTCACTACTGCTATCATCATTTCCTTGTCTCCATGTTTCAGAGATCACTTATTGCCCTAAGCTAACATCAATGCCTCTGCAACCAACTGTTGTAACTCTAAAATTTGATTACGTCAGCAAGAAGGTAGTACAACAGCAGTTACTTGTTCCTCTTTCCAACTTAGAGGAATTGGAAATATGTTCCATCAAAGATCCAGTTACTCTGTCCAGAGGGATGCGACATCTCACCGCCCTCCGGACTCTGAAAATCAAATACTGCGAAGTGCTTGACTTGTCAAATGGGGATGATGATGGCATGCATTTTCAAGGCCTTAGGAACCTTACTTCTCTGTATATCGACAACAACCCCGAGATGGAGTCTCTTCCTGCTGGGCTTCAACACGTTACCACTCTGCAACGTCTATCCATTGGAAACTGTGAAAATTTGATGAGTTTACCAGAGTGGATTGGAAACCTCACATCACTCCAAAAACTTCTCATTTATAGATGCCGGAGATTGACATCACTGCCCCAAGGGATGCGTCGGCTCACTTCATTGCAGCAACTGATTATTGACGGTTGTCTCCAGGATTTAAATGAGAGATGCTATAAGGAAAGAGGGGAAGATTGGCCTAAGATTGCTCACATCCCAAAGGTTTATGTAAGTACATCTTTTAATCTGAATCCTTTTCCCCCATAAAACTTTTCATCTTGTTCCTTCTTCCTCTCTTTGTTCAACTGTCACATGAATACTTTCTGTGGTTGATACCAATATATAATTTACCTACATCGCTTCTAATGTTAAGGAATAATATCCATCTTTCCACAATTGAGTTAGCATTTGTTTTGAAGTCTCCGAGGAAATGATAGCTTCAAACTTAGTTTCTAGCCATATGCATTCTCAACATTTTTAATTTATATATCTGACATATGCATTCTCATGGAGGAGCTTTGGTTATTGTTAAATAACTTTTTGTTGTACGACTAGTAATTCTAGTTTTCTGAGAGTCCTTTTAAAATTAACTTGATATTTGTTGTTCAACGTGGAACCCCCAATTTGGAAACAATATGATGTTGATATTTGTTTCTCTTTAGTTTATCTCTGTTTATTTTTTTTTATATTTTGCAGACGTCACTTGGTTTTAGCTATCTAAGTCATTCTCTTTTCTAAGATTAAGGGTATCAATAATTCTTTTTTCTTTTCTAGATTATCGAATAGTTCCTTTCTCTGAAGTAGAAGTAACATTCAAGGTGGAATAAATCAAGAATTTAGTGGTTACAAAGAACGACTGCTTGGTTAAAGTCATGAAGGTAAGACTTGATCTTTGCATCTCCTTTTTATTAAATTAACTATATATTGAAGAGTATACAAATTATGAGCCTGAGGTTTGGAAATGCAACCATTCTAACGGGAGCCTTTCACATTGCACTTTAAGAAAGCTGTTCTCATTTCTCTGTGTTCACTCTTTATTGGACATTACTCTTAGGTGTGTTCTGTTGGTTTACAAAGAAGGACTGCTTGTGTTTCTTGTCTTTTTTTCTTCCTTTTTCCATTTATTTGACAGATGTTCAATACGTGCTTTCTAACGTGAGAACTCAAACAATTCCATTGTCAAATAACTCATTCCTGAAGTAGATATAAGCGATTTCCTGTAAGAAGTCAAGTCTCTAACACTTTTATAACCAGACAGATCTCCTTTGAACTTGAGTGGTTTGATTTATTTTTTTTCTATATAGCTTTAGGTAAAGCTTATCAAACTTGACTTTGAGTGAAATTTCTCAATTAATGTGCTTCAAAATGTGATCAAGCTTGTATTCTGTCTTTTGCCTACCCAAACATGACAGGAATCTTAAGTCAATTAAGATTAAAAAATTAAACAGTTAGATAACACCCTGTTTTATCATTGAAGTGACAAAACACTCATTTATCATTGGGTAATCTACTAGTTGGATAGAGATTTTTTGAACTTTGACAAGAATCTAGCTCAATTAAAATTCAGCTAAATATTTGAATGATATCCTATGGTTCAAATCCGTATTCAAATTTTAGGATTGAATTGTAATAGAATCAAAATCAAGTTTAGTGATCCGATCTGATTAAAATTTGAATATGAAGAAGTATTTTTATACACTTGATTATTGTTTTTATGGGAATATTTTGATAGGTGTATGAATTATTTAATTTATTTCTGTCAATAAATTAAAAGAAAACTTTTAAGCTTTGAGAGAAAATTTAGTTTTATGTATGTAATTATCAATTTTTCTTGAAGTCACTTTGTTAGGTTGGCATGAGCTAATTCAAATGAACCAGGTGGGAATTTTAGACTATAATTTCCTAAACCACTTGTAATAGAGCGGTAATTCATTCCAATCATATGATCCTGTTGTGGAACATCTCAACTCCTTAGCTTAAGGTTTCCCTTTTTTTCCCAGGATCTCCATATATGTTGGGAACTTCTTGCCTCAATGTATGTTTCTATTATACTTAGTAATGGGAATGTCATTTTTGCTCATGGGTTACTGTCAAAATTCCTTCACCATTTGGTGGTCCTAGTTTCGGGCTGGTTTTGAGCACAAAACAGGATTACATTCTTTTACTTCTTTAGTGTTGCCAATACAATACCCTAAGCTTTATTCCCTATTTTTCACACAAGAAATTCTTGAATTCACAGCTGTGAGTGGAAGATTCAAGTACGTGCCTAGGGACCATCTGCAGTGAGAACTCATTCAACAAGATTTCACAAAATAATCCATCTTTTTCTGGCAATGCAACAATTCTGGTAGAGAGGAGATCATTTCTAATGCTAGAAGTTTTCTCTACTTTTTCCTTTAGAAGTTAAATTCTTGCTTCTTTTTTTTCTCTTTCAGTTTCTTGTTTCATTATATTTTAATTAAATCAGCATTTTCTCTAGTTCTTACATTTTCTTTGTATAAACATCTGATGTGGCCTACCAATACCAGTAAAAGAATCCTATTGTGCCAAACATTGCTATAACCTACTGAGAAGGATGGCTCCAAACTTGTAATCAACGAAGGACAATAGGGTGAAAATAGATGAGATGTGTTTGTTATCAAACTGCAAAATAAAGATGTGTTCTATCACTTAAATTTAAGTATCATTGGAAATGGTCAGCCTGTGAAGTTTTCCATGACATTTTCAGTGCTTGACATTACTCCTTTAAATGTTGTAGTCCTTGATAGTGCTTTCCAGTCATTAGTTCAGACTGCCATGTCATTTTCAGTGCTCGAAGGTCACTCCTTTTAATGTTATCTAGTATTATTCAATACATAACACTCATTTGTATGTACTTGTTGTACACAGAATGGTGCAGATACTGATTAAATTAGCTCTGAATATTCAGCCCATTCTGTAAAAATTTTGAAGTCATGATTTAACCTCACAAAAGCCTTTAACAATACTCAGAGAAATTGGAGTTGCTTTTATCATTCGATTAAAATTTTCCATAGTTGGTGAGCTGGTAGTTCATCTTACATTTTAAGAGTTGTTCTTATTTATCTTATAATGAGGGTCATATAGAAGGTATCCTTCTTAATCTGTATCCTTTATCATCCATCATAAAATCTTCATCTTGTTCTTGCTTCTTCTTGAATTTCAAATGTTCCAACACCAGACACCACTATAATTTCCGTTTTAGTTTCAACAATTCCTCGTCAATCGCATGCATTTCTTCAGTGGATTTCAAATCATTATTTAATTATCTGATTGATTTTAAGAGCAAACATGGTTTTATTTATTGTTTGAACTATATTTCATTTATTTCTATAGATTAGGTTTACATTGCATTTTGTGATTTTATTTCTACAAACAACTCCAATTTCATTCGCTACATAAAAATATCATTCTTGTTTGAGTTTATTTCATCATGAATTGCAAAATGCAAATTGTTTCAAAACATTTGGATTATCTGGTTTCTCTTCCGGATCCTATGCCCCCAATTCATGAAAGCTTGTTCTATTTTCAGAAATTAAACACCAAAAATAAGTTGATTTCTCTTTTCATATATGCTTAACTAGTTAATTGTTTGTGTTCCTTTTGTTTCTGATTCACATTTGCATAGCTGTTTTTTGAAAATTAGCTTCTGTGAATTTGATTCAGACAACTAGTATCTCTGATTTGTAATGCAACTTTAGTACCAATGTTTGCATTATTACATAAATTTACTTTTCCTATTCTAATCTCTGATCTGTTTTTCAAATTTTAGCAGCCAATGTGTATACAGTCTACACTGAGTTCTACACATTTCAATCATTCTTCCGTCTCAAGACATCTCTTCTACTGAGTAAGTTTTTCTTTCACTCTTTCATCAGTTCGTCGATTTTATAAAATTGCTTCTTCAAATTCTATGATTTCTAAGGTTTTATATTCGTTCTCTTTCATAAATTGTTTTCTTCAATCTCTGCAATTATTATTTACACATATATGTCTATTTATATGTGGCATGGATTTTCTTTTGTTAATGGTGTGTTTGTTTATTCTGTTCACAAATTTTTGTTCTAATGCATTTGCTCAAATAATTGTTTCAATGGATCACATCAATTTGAGCTCGTTGATGCAACCGTTCTAAGTGAATGTCCGTTCATCTAGCAGTTTTTTATCTGCTCCGGGGTTTTGTTTATAGAAATACTTGGTTTCTGAGTCCTGATTGTCATTATTTGAAACATTGATTAGTTCATAATCTGTTTGGTTGACGAGAAAACTGTGGGAAAAGGAAGAAAATTAAGATTAAATCCACATTTTATGTATGTTTGGTTGCCATAAAGTCAAAAAAGTAGTTGTGTATGACACATGGTACTGGAGGACTTTGATATATCAGGTCTGAAGGTTCTAATTTTTAGTGTTGCACCCAAACACGGCAGCATTTGTCTTGTTGTTTCAAGGAAACTTTATGGATTAAATCTCTTATTTTGCAGGTTCATAATGAAATACACTGCTACAAAAGTTGAAAAACAAGAGGGAGATTCCGAGAATTTATATTCTGGACCTCATAGCTCACATAAGGAGGAGGAGTATGTAGAAACTACCCAGAATCAAGTTAGAAGGAAAACACGTGGCACTTCATGTTCCTTAAAGCTTAACAAACGCAAGGGCAAGATTGTTTTGAGGTGACTCTATGCCAATGATTTTGTAGTTTTCCCATATATTTGAAATTATTCTTATATACTTGACATAATTTTTTATTCTTATGCAGTGTGAACAAATTAGGGGAGACCATTGGTGAATTTGCTTCCCTCTACGCCAACTTTTTAGGGACACTTGCACGCAATGGAAGGGTAGCTCCGTTGTTGTATGATTATTGGCGTTATGTCCCTGATAAAATCAAAGAAGACTTGTGGACTACAGTGAAGGTAAAACTTATAGTATTATTTATTTAATTTTTTTTACTTTTATTTATAATATATTTTTGAAACTTATTTTTTAAATATTTGGTGTTTGATATTGTAGAAAGTTGTGTGAAAAAGATGAAGCTCATCTTTGTAGTTCTAGATTTTCTAAATATTGAATTGAGGAGGTCATGCTTCTTCCTTCTTCTGTCATTTATTTTACCTTTTCATCTTCTTTTATTTTAAGCCCTCATTGCTAGTTGTTTTTGTGTATGCATCCTCTGTTTAATGACTATTGCATGTGAACAAATCTAGTTCTGCAACTGTGTTGGTTGCTGATTAAAAACACAACACAAAGCACACTCCAGTGTTGCTTAGTTGTTGAGTTGGAATTAATAGCAATTTATAGCAAGAGGGTTGGTAAATAATACATAACCCCTGAGTATGTTTGCATTTACCAATATTTACATGTCAATCTAAGCAGTCTATCAAAACGGACATTAAATTTAGCTTGTATTCTTAAAGAGTTTTGCATGTGTTTGTATCGTAAAATGAGTTGAGACTTATTTCTTATTGGTCAATTTTACCTTTCTATTAAGAAGTGATTGGTTTGTTATGGTTATATAGATAGAAAAGTAAAAGTAATATGAGTACTGTAATTGAAGGGAAAATTTGTAGTAGTGCATATAAGTTAATTCTACTTGGCCTATATAGATTTGTTTTTGCTTGGATTTGCAGGGAAATTTTGTTGTCCGACATAACAAGAAAGTGGACTATGATGTCAATAGGGGAAAAATGGAGGAATTTCAAGTCCTATCGGAAAAGGAATTATTACTATTGTTGGGATTCTTGTGAAGAAAGATTGGCTAATGTACCGTCTTCTGTGGTTGACAAGGACCAATGGGAGTATCTAGTCAAGTTTTGGAGTTCAGAGGAGGGGGAGGTAATGCTTAGGGTTATACATATGTTTCTAATGATGTAAATGATCGATTTTGTGTTATACTAATGCTGACAGTTCTTATTTTTCTTTTTGAAGAGCCGAAGTAGAAGAAATATAGAAAGCCGTGCAAAGCAAAATATCATACAGCTGGAACAATAAGCTATGCACGGGTGGCTGAACAGGTTTATCGTTGTTTTGATAATTTGAATTACACCCTTTGATAGAGTGGTTTACGCATTTGAGCTACATATTAACAATATATTTGTCATTTTTGGTAGATGAAATTGGAATTTGGGAGTGCGCCAACCTGTGCTGAACTATATTGCAAGACACACGCTCACGAAGATGGCACGCCTAGTGATGAAGCTGCTAGATAAGTTATAGTGAGACTTCTTTTCTGATCTTTTTGCCGATTGATGAGTAGAAAAAATGAAATCATGGTAAAGGATTTTTATAGAAAAAATGAAATCATGGTAAAGTTTGATTTTATTCTGTTCTGTTTCTGAAGCCAATACCTTGAAAACAATTCAGTATGGATTAGACATAAATCAGAATGGTGTTTCTTCAGACTATTTTATGGTTCTTTCTCCTATAATATCTTTGGTTTTTACATGAGATATGCTTGACAATGATGCATATGCATAGGCTTAAGAAATTGGTTTTCTTATCTTCCGAAGGATGGTTTAATCTGAAATGAAATGTTTCTCTGACTTCTTTAGTGTTAAGAAATTGATTTTATTCTGTTCTGTTTTGTTATTGTCCCAGGTGTTCCTATATTTTAAAATTTATAGCTTCAAGTATATGAAAGTGCATATTTCCGTAAGGCATCTTATGATTAGTTCAAACTGTAAACCACCTCTGAGAAACGTGGATTTCAAAGTTTGTTCTCATATTTCTTTTTCCCAAGACCCATTAATCAGCTTCAGAATGTTGCATTAGAGATTCACAGAAATTCGCTTTATTGCATTCTTTTTCCAATTCTATGAGTATTATGGAATTATCATTGTTGACATCGATCCACATGAATTGGTAATGTAACCTTCACTGGTAGCTTCGAACTTAGTTTGCCTTGGTTAATTTGTAGTAGTATTTTATACACAGAGAACTAGGCCATACAAATACTACTTATTGAGTGTCCTTTTAAAAAAGGACTGCTTGGTTGAAGTCATGAAAGTAAGACTTCCATCTTTGCATCCCCTTTTTTATTAAATTAACTCTATATTGAAGAGCATACAAATTATGAGGCTGAGGGTTGGAAATGCAAGTTTTCCCCTTCCTTCTATAGTCTATAAGCAACCATTCTAACCAGAGCCATTCACATTGCACATCAAGAAGCTGATCTCGCTTCTCTCTCTTCACTCTCTATTGGACATTACTCTTAGGTGTGTTCTGTTGCTTATGTTTCTTTTGTTTCTTCATTTTTCCTTCCATTTGACACACCTGTTCAATACGTACTTTCTAACTTGATAACTCAAACAACTCCATTGTCAAATAACTCATTCCTGAAATAGATATAAGCGATTTCATATAAGAAGTTAAGTCTTTGACACTTTTATAACCATACATATCTCCTTCGAACTTGAGTAGTTTGATGTTTTTCTTTTTATATTGTTTTAAGTAATGAAACAGAATTCACTTTGAGTGAAAAACTACACTGCAGGTGAGATTGTACAGTATATCATGTAAATGGAAAGTAGGATTAGAAGGTAATGGACAACAGGATATGCAATTTGCTTTTTGCATTCTATTTTTCGTGACCAAACCAGTAATAAGCTTGTGTTGCTTACATATGCAGGTAACTGGAAGAACTTCTAGTTTGAAGCTGGTTACCGTAGGTTGGGCTTGGAGTGGCTTCCCTTCTTCAAGAGCCTTGCACCTTTGCATCTCTTGTGCAGTACTTCCATTATCCCTCTTCATCTGTTGCATAAGTTGTCTTTAATTTTTCTCTTTTGAAGCTTCTTCTAAAAAAGAAAGGCCATCTATGCATTTGGTAAATGTACTTGAATTGCAAAATTTGACAGGAAAAGCCCGAGACAGTGCAGAAAGTTTGTGAGATTGTGAGAAAACAACTCGCTTTGCCTCCTGAATCTGAGCTTACCCCTTAATCCAAGTTTTCAGCCCTTGGTGCTGATTCCCTTGACACAGTGAGCCTCACATTCTTCTTCAGAGTCGCATTCCCTCCCCTTCTTTGACAGCCCTTTCACTAATCCACTTTGGACCTTCATTCAATCGAGATGTGGGTTCACATCCGACCCTCATGCTGGAAAATGGGAACTGCCTTCCTCCTCGCCCACGTTACGATGCCTGTGTTGGAGGCGATGAAGGCCTTCCCAACTGAAGCTTGCTGGATTATCAAAACATGGGTTTTGGTTGAAGAACGTGATTACAAATGCACAATTTTTCACAGGTGGCTCACTGCAAGATGTCTAATCTCTTTTACAGTTTACTCAATGTTTGCTGGATTATGAAAGTTGAAAGAGAAGAACTGGAGAGGGTACCTGCAATCCCTAGAGCTTCCTTCTCCAGCGTGGGTCCTCTCTGCCTTTTGATCGGTTACTTTTTTTTTTCCAGAATTTTATGGGATAGGAAGAGTTTGTTTGTGTGAAAGCTCATTTGTGTGAGCTTAAGAATACTTTGTACAATTGTTAAGTTGTAAAATGCATGACCTTAGTGTTGTTACCAATCAGTTGCAAGAACTTAGAGCTCCATGGTAGATTTGGATGCAAAAGATTTTCCAGTAAAAATCCTTCATGTGTTGTATGATTCATTTATATTTAGAGATAAAATGAAATTTGTCAGCCTTAGACATCTTGAGTTTGATGACTAATGGTTCTACTCGTATGCCATGCTGATTGGAGCATTAATTGACTTCTCTTTGGACATTAGCGCAGTTGGGAGTGGCACAAGTGGGGGTAAACTGAATTGAAAGGCCAAAACTGTCTATAAAGAGAGCTAAGATTGGCACACTATGGAGATTGGAAACAATGGTGTTGAAAAAGCATGACATTTGAAGCTTAAAACTAATGTATGCATATAAGCCACAGTGTGTCAAATTTCCAAGATGGATGATGGTTAACATTCTAGGTTTTCGGTTAACATTGTAGCTTTTCTTTGTTCTATCGCTAAATGAGCTCAGCCTACTCCCAAACATACCATCAATGTATTTTTATTTTGTTATTATAACATTATTTATTTATTTTTTTATATGTAATTTAGTTTTAATTTTATTTATTTTTTATTTCAATATTAGAGATGAAAATCTACTTGTATTGCGCAGACAGACATACATTCACTTGATTGTACACACTAATGTCCCAAGCATTCTATATAAGAGGAGTAAAAATATTTATAAATTAACTACTTACACAATTATAAAAATATTTAAAACTTTTCGAATAAAAATGTTTAAATCTTTAATGATACATGTTAGAAATAAGAGGAGAGGAGAGAATAACTCTGAATTATATTAATGAATCATATTAAATACTATACAGTGAGAGCATATATATAGGAGAAGGAAAGAGTAGGGAGCAAGTTATCCTATACATACTCTGAATCCTAATTAGATATGGAAAAGAAGAAATACACTAATATATATTAACACTCCCCCTCAAACTCAAGGTGGGTTATATGACGCCATCTGGAGTTTGAAAACAAACTCTCGAAAATGTCCTGGTGGAAGAGATTTGGTGAAGATATCTGCTATCTGATCATGGGAAGTGACCGATCGTAACTGCAAGACATTCTGAAGTAGATGATGACGAACAAAGTGACAATCAATCTCAATGTGTTTGGTCCGTTCATGAAAAACATCATTGTGTGCAATCTGAATACCACTATTGTTATCACAATACATGGGAGTAGCAGTAGGCGAACAAACACCCATATCCTGAAGAAGCCATCGTAACCATAAAAGCTCGGAAGTAGTATCAGCAAGTGCTCAATACTCGTCCTCAGTGCTAGATCGAGCAATAACAGACTATTTCTTACTACGCCAAGAGATCAGTGAGCTACCAAAAAAGAAGCAATATCATGTAGTGGAACGACGATCTGTTGGGTCCCCAGCCCAATATGCATCAGAATAAGCACGAAGCACTAGTGAAGACTGATGAGAGAAAAAGAGACCACGAAACACAGTACCTTTGACATAGCGGAGAATACGAAAAACAGCATCAAAGTGAATTGATCTCGGCGAAGCCATGAACTGACTGACAATATGAACGGCATGTGAAATATCTGGACGAGTGACAGTAAGATATACTAGACTACCAACCAACTGACGATATAAAGTACCATCATGAAGAAGTTCACCATCATGTGGAGTAAGTCTCACATTAGGCTCAAGTGGAGTATCGGCAATCTTGTTATCTGTGATGCCTGCTTTGGAAAAAAGATCAGAACAGTACTTTGCTTGAGTAAGGTAGTAGCCATCAGTAGCTCTAGTAATTTTCAAGCCAAGAAAATAACTGAGAGGTCCAAGATCTTTCATTTCAAACTGATGATTGAGAAACTGTTTAAGTTCCTGAATACCCTGAGTATCATCCCTAGTGATGATCATATCATCAACATAAAGCAAGAGAAGAATAATACCATTTGCAGTATGTTGAATAAATAAAGCTGAATCATAGCTACTGGTAGAATAGCCAAGGCGAGAAATAGTAGAACTAAACTTGACGAACCAAGCTCAAGGTGTATGTTTCAGACCATATAGTGCACGCCTAAGTCGATAAACCTGATGAGGTGGATGATCAAAACCTGGAGGAGGCTTCATATAAACTTCCTCGAGCAAATCATCATTGAGAAAAGCATTTTGACATCTATCTAAAAAAGTTTCCAATGACGGGAAGCAGCCACAACAATAAGCGTACGAACAGAAGGAAGACGAGCAACAGGAGCAAAAGTCTCCTCATAATCAATGCCATACTCCTGTGTGAACCCCTTGGCCACAAGTCGGGCTTTATAGCGCTCAACGGATCCATCTGAACGAGTCTTGATTTTATAGACCCATTTACATCCAATGGCAGACTTCCCTGGAGGCAATTCAACTAGATCCCATGTATGAGTCTGGACAAGTGCATCTTACTCTTCTTTCATTGCTTGCTGCCATAAAGGGTTAGAGAAGGCCTCACGAAAGTGTGAGGTTCATGAAGGGTTGTAAGAGCATGATAATAATGATAGTCATGAAGATGTACAGGGGAGGTTCTTACCCGACTGGATCGACGAGGATCCAAGGCAGTGGCAGCATCAGGAGCCTCAGGCGGGACAGATGTTTAGAACTCAACTGCAGAAGGGTCAACCATATGTGATGAGCCAGAAGGAGTAAGTGTATCTAATGAGCTAGCAGAAGGAAAATCTAAAAAAAGATCTGCAGATGTATCTAACAGAGGAATAGGAAATTGGTGATCCAAAATACTAGTGAATTTGGATAAAGTATGAAACATTTTATGTTCCCAAAAAATAACATGACGAGAGACTCTAAGACGTCTCGCAACTGAATCATAACACCTATATCCCTTTTGTTCAAGTCCATACCCAAGAAAACAACAGAGCTGAGCACGGGGTTGTAATTTTGTTCGCTCATGAGGATGAAGAATAACAAAACAAGCACATCCAAAAATTCGAAGATTACTATAATCAGGAACCTGCCGGTAGAGACGCTCAAAGGGTATTTGATTTTGTAAAAGTGGTGTGGGTACACAATTCATGGTATAAACAGTAGTGAGAGATGCTTCTCCCCAGAAAGATGATGGCACAGAAGAAGAAATGACAAGTGATTGAGCTAAATCTAAAATATATCAAAGTTTTTGCTCAGCTCGACCATTTTGTTGGGATGTACCAAGACAAGAAGAGTGAAAAATAGTGCCATAGTGTTTGAGGATATTTTGAAATTCACTTTGCCTGTATTCTATAGCATTATCAGAACGAAAAGTTTTAATATTTGTGGAAAATTGAGTTGAAACCATTTTGGTAAAATCACGAAAAATGTTGAGTAATTCAGAACAATTTTTCATTAAAAATATCCAAGTAAAACGTGAAAAATCATCCAGAAAGATAACAAAATATCGTGCTCCACCCATGGTGGCTACAGGAGAAGGTCCCCAAACATTAGAATGAACAAGATCAAAAGGAGAAGAAGCAAATGACTCACTTTTATTCAATGGTAAAGCAGGCTGTGTAATACCCCGCTTCAACACATGGTATGATATTGTCCGCTTTAGGCCTGAGCCCGCACGGTTTTGCTCTTGGGTTTTACCCCAAAATGCCTCATACCATTTGAAGAGAACATACTACATATAAGCACATCTCCTTCTCCACACCCAAGCGATGTGGGATTGAGCACCCTATATTCTGTCAATGTGGTAGCTTAGCCCAGTGTCTATCTTGGCACCCGCCCACTCACACCCGTCCACAAGGGTTACTACAATCCATCCCCCTACGAGACCCAACGTCCTCGTTGGCACACTTTCGGCTGGGTTCAGGCTTTGATACTAAATGAAATACCCCCTAGAAAATTTCGCGCATGAGGTGGCCAGTCTCATACACAAAACCTGAGGGATACTAACAATTGATAGCAAACAAGCATAAAATACAATGACAAAAGAAAAAGAATTATAAATGCTGAGAGGAAAGTCTAACTGAAATAAATAATCATGTTCAATAACATTATATTATTCTGATTGATATAACTTGGAAGTCCGGTAATCCATGGACCCCTTAACCAAAAAAATATAAAAGTAAACTTTATGAATAGATTGAAATCCCTACACTAAAGTATAGTGAAGAATGGATGATCGTCACGCTCAACAAACTCCATGCACAAATCTCCAGGTAGAAACTGTTTGGAACCTAAAATATCAACAAAGTGGGTTAAACCTACGAGCAAATTCTCTCTACTACAACCCAATCAGAGAACCGGTACAGTAAAGACATATAAATATAATTATACTGTTTAGTCATTAAATCTCCTATCTTAGAAGTAACTAGAACTATGTTCTGAACTAACCCATCCATTATCACAATACAGATAAAATAAATTTATAAGTTCAAACCATAGACAATCCTAACATGTCTTCTTCCATATATTCTACAAATGCCTTACAAGGTATTAGGCAAACCTATCCTACCTCCATCAATAATTCTTTCCCAAGACAATAAATTTATGTTTATATACAATTAAAGATAACCCACCAGCTCATAAATATATATCCCCAATTAACCCTGTGACCCAAGAATAAAGCCGCTCCACACCTTACACTAACACATCAGTTATCTCAATGCAAGTGCAGACTATTTTTAAGTTTGCACAAGAAACAATCGTAACATGCTCGAATATATAACGAGAAACGTTCTTACTAGATATTAGGCAATCCTGACATGCTCCAAATAAAATATAAAGATACCATATTAGGTGTTTGGCGATCCCAACACGCCTTGGCAATCCCAACATGCCAAATATAATGCATAGATACCTTATTAGGTATTAGGCGATCCTGACACGCCTTGGCAATCCCAACATGCCAAATAAAATGCATAGATACCTTATTAGGTATTAGGCGATCCTGACACGCCTTGGCAATCCCAATATGCCAAATAAAATGCATAGATACCTTATTAGGTATGGGCAATCCTGACACGCCTTGGCATTCCTTACATGCCAAATAAAATGCATAGATACCTTATTAGGTATAGGCGATCCTGACACGCCTTGGCAATCCCAACATGCCAAATAAAATGCATAGATACCTTATTAGGCATGGGTGATCCTGACATGCTGGGCAATCCTTACATGCCAAATAAAATGTATAGATGTATTCCCAATATGAAACATAAAATAAACAAGGTGTATTATAATTTTAATTTGCACAAACAAAGTAATTCAAATTATCCAACATGAAATTATCACCATAAGACAAATCGTTCACAAGTAAGCTATAATCAAGTATTTAATGGGCATTTATATCCTTAAAGGAAAATACATTCAAGTAAATCAAATAACACAATTTAACCACTTTAGAAGCAAACACCCAATCCAACCCCCAATGCACTCAAATCTATGAGGGAGTCTAAACCAAACTCTTATCTAGGTTTCTGGGCCTATTCTACTTCTAAGAACCCTATTAAATCATTCTGAAATTTTCTAGAATTTTACAAAATATTTTCAACAAATAAAAGAAGGTGAAAACCCAACTTCTAGACACTTTAAAAATTAATTGAACACCAAGGGAAGCTCATTTCGAGATGAAAATTTAAAACCAAGTTTATTTAACCTCCAGAAAGTTATAGTAAAAATTTGGGAATTTTTGGAATTATAAAAGTATTTTCTAAAATTATAGAAACTGAAAAACCCAACTTTTAGACACTTTAAAAATCAATTGAACAACAAGGGAAGATCATTTTGAGTTGAAACTTTAAACCCAAGTATATTTAGCCTCCAGAAAGTTATAGTAAAAATTTAGGAATTTTTGGAAATTTCTAAGTATTTTCTAAAATTAAAGAAGCTGAAAAACTCAATTTTTAGACACTTTAAAAATTAATTTAAAGACAATGCTAAATCTTTTCGACATGAAATTTAAACCCCAAGCTCCTTAAGTTCCCGGGAAGTTGACATAAAATTTTGGAAATTTTTAGAATTATAAAAGTATTTTTAAAAAATAATTTTCCGAATTTTCACATTTTTTCAAAAATTTTAAAAATTCAAAACAAATACCAAATTAATTCAGAACGGGCCCATATCGGACCCAGAGGTGGGCCCCAAAAAATGACCTTCCGGTCACCGAAAATTCATCGGCGCCGGCGGCGCGCTGGCCCTGCTTTCTTTTTTTTTTTCTTCTTCTTCCTCACCTGAAGCTCCAGCGGGCAACAATGGTGCCCGAACTTCCCGATCACTTTCGGGCATCGAATCGCGCATATGAATATACCATTGAACTCGTATCGATCAAAGCTACGTATTGGTACCAAAATCATCCCCTCTCGCGGACTAAATCAAAAACGTCCAATTTCAAGTTTCTAAAATCTAAAATTTTAAACTCAATTTCCCGTCAATCTACCCAACGGTTCACAACCAAACTTTCAACAATTGTTCTAGGAAGTAAGATCTACCTTTTAATCTGAACAAAAATGTTCAAAAATGATGAATACAGTAAACCCAATTTCATGTTAATATATATATATATATATACCCTCCTATACAGTCATATATATATGTATATACATATGCAAAAATACCCTAAAACAGTACCAAAACTTCAAAATCTTCATGTTTAATTCAAAGAATTATTTCTAGCATGCAAAATCATTTAATTTCATAATTAATTGCATACAATTTCTAGCAACATGTCTATACAATTAATATATTATATATATATATATTCCAACAACATTTATATACAAAAATATATATGTATACAGATTCAAAGGGGAAGAGAAGAGGTCGAACTTGCCTTGTGATGTTGAGCAAAAATTACTTTTTTTCTCTTTTCCTGACGTCTACCGTTTTCTCCCTATCTGTGCGTAGGAATCCTCTGTACGTAGAAACTACTGAACCCTAATTCATTTTCTCTTATTTAATATTTTTAAATAATTAAACTAATAAATATAAAATATTTAGCACAACTATATATATATATATATATATAGCCCAGCCCAGCAGCCTAGCCTAACCTAATAATAATAATAATAATAAAATAAGAATAAAGAAAATGCAGCCCAAACCAACATATTTTTATTTAACAGAAAAAAAATTATATTTAAAACAAATATTTAACACATAATTAAACACAACTAACATTTAGCAACAATTCAAACATCCACATTAAACATATGAAAACAAGCATTGACAAAATTAATTAAAGCATTTAAATAATTAAAGACTCTATAAAATAAATAAAAACCCAATTTAAATATCCTCAAATTACGGGGTATTACACATAATCATTATGAAGATTCATTAAAAATTGATAAAGGCGTGTTTGATCACGATACTCATGAAATTTTTTGCTCTTTGAGACAACTGTTCATAACGGTTCTGACAACGCTTGTTGATCCCAAAGACATTTTATGCGAGCAAAAAACTCAGGAATCCTCTGACTGGACTCTTGTTTAAGATGACAAAGCTGGACCATTAACTGATATTGGCTAGCACCATTAGACCCAGAATATTGAGAAACAAGCATGTCCTAAACCTCTTTGGCAGTCTCATAACTCCCAAATTCCATACTAATGGAAGAACTAGATGTGTTACGAAGTCATGTGACAATTTTGTGATTATTGCTATCCCAGTCCTCAACACGAGTAGCAAATGCTTCATCTTTCTCATTTGTATCCTGAACAGGTAATTTTCGATCCCTTGTAATGTAGACCATAGCTTGCGTCCTTTAAGAAAACTGCACATAGATTGACTCCAAAAAATATAGTTGTCCCCATCCAATGTAATAAAAATTGGGTGAGAAAGCTTATTTTGAGCCATTTCAGAATTCTAAATGACAAAATAGACTAAAAAATTGGAATCAGTGCGAAATTTTAAGCAAGGTAGGTTTTTTTTTTTTGCTGACTTGGCAGATGAATAAAGGCTGACGTGACAGTACCTACTGACGTGGCAGATGAGTCAGTGCTGACGTGGCAGAAAAGATGACGTGGTAGTGATGGATGATGTGGCAGACACGTGGCAGATGAGTCAGTGTTGACGTGGCAGATGACACAGCACTGACGTGGCAGAAAAAGGTTCTGGAATGTGGTACGCGCGTGACAGTGCGTGGTAGGTGCGTGGCGGCGCGTGACAGAGCTGGAAAAAATCAGTTGACTTTGGGGGCGCGTGAGAGCGTGTGAGAGCTCTGTTTGGGCTGAAAATTGCGTGGTTTTGATCGTCTTGTCAAAGGCTTTAATTTGATATATTCAGAGGATTGAAACAAGGTCCAGAAGATTTGGTTTCAGCACCAAATATAAAAGAGTTCTCTTTAAGTGATGAGAACAAATAAGTGAAAGTAAAATTTTAAAACCATTGCTCTGATACCATGTTAGAAATAAGAGGAGAGGAGAGAATAACTCTGAATTATATTAATGAATCCTATTAAATACTATACAGTGAGAGCATATATATAGGAGAAGGAAAGAGTGGGGAGCAAGTTATCCTATATATACTCTGAATCCTAATTAGATATGGGAAAGGAGAAATACACTAATATCTATTAACAATACAATTAGTTAATAGGGTTTCATTGTTCCACCAGTTTGAAGTTCACAAAAAAAAACACATCATATGTGTAGTTTATTGTACATTTATGTCATCCTAACATGAAAATCTAAAAGGTTAACATCATATTTTAGATATACCGAACCTCCTGGTAAATGTTGATCTTACGTTCAAATTGTGTAATCATATTATGGAGTAAGACTGAATTAATTAAGAAAACTAGGGATTTGATTCATGTGTAACCAAATACAAATTTTGTAATTATATCAAGTAACAGACTGAATTAAGGAAAACTAGCTACAACTCTCACGTGTTGTGCTAATAAACAAACCTGAAATTTTCAACAACAACCAAGAACTTAATAAACAAATAAATGGTGCATTGGTGCTAGGGTGATAAAATTGGACACCACATGAGTTAAGCGGGTTTAGGTTTAAGATAAATTGACACGTTTAATAAATGGGTCGACCCAAACACAACAAACAAAAATTGTGTTGAGTTTGGATCTAAACTATCTAACCCGTAATACGATTACACATGAATTATTCATTATTATAGTTTTATTCAAACTTATATATTTATATATATTACAATTGTTTGAAATCTATTTATTTGTTTGCAGGACTGTTGTAGGTATAAAATACAAGGATTAGATTGGTATGATGTCTTCTCAATTGTTGAATCACATTAATATGTTTTTGGAGTTTATATATAGATTTTAAGATTTATGTATAGATATGTACCTTAATTTTTATATGATACTTAGAGAGATTTTTAAAGGGTGGAGAAACTCATATTATTATTATATAAGTTAAATGAGTTATTAAAGGAGTCGTACGAGACATGTTTATTAAACGAGTTACACGGTCGACACGTGTAACACGTTTAATAAACGGCTTAGGTTAGTGTTGAGGGTCACTAACAAGATTATTTAATGGGTTAGGTTAGGATTGAGATAATTACAGAATATTCATAGATCGACACGACACAATAACACAAATTACCACCGTACTCAAGAAAAAAAAAAGGGATTGTATTAGAGATGCTAAATATATAATATTAGAATAAAGTTCAAGCAGAGTCTTAAATCGATTATATGCTACATATTCACCTCTCAATTAGTACATCCAAAAAATTGAGTGTCATGGAAGAGACCCATTGCTTTCCCTGGGCTAGGTGCTCTGGGCTTTCCATGTTTTTAATTTGGGCTTGTCGTTTTTACTTTGCTTCCCTAAAAGGGTTTCCTCTTGGGCCTTTATGGCCCATGTACAATTATAACTTTTAATACAATTACCATTATCTTTTGAAAATAAATAAATAAATGACTATTCTACTTTAACAAAATCTCAACATCGTGTAGTAGATTTAGCAGGAGATGAATATGAACTATTAACTATTTCGTTTTGGTGGGATTGCTGTATCAAAATAGATTGCCACATCGTTTTAGCTTGTAACAACCTTTTGTCGGTCCAATAAATAAATAAAGAAAATGTAAAAAGATTGCATGTACTAATTAAAAATGGTTTGGCCTCGACTAGGTTTCCCATTAATGATAATATATTGTCATATTAATGCTAAACAGGGAATACAATATGATGATGAATCTAGGGTTTCAGAAAGATTGTACTGTGTGAGATCCATGTCTAAAAATGTTTCAGCCACCATCACCACCACCCCCATTCTCTAAGACAAAAAAATTGTTTTCCTCATGGGTCTCTCAACACAACTACTAGTCACCGATGGGTGTCAATGGTATTATTATTATGAGATTGCATAGCTTTCCTGCTCACCACCACTTCGCCCCATTTTTTATCTCTAACCAATTGAATACAGAGTATCTAGGAGAAGGCACATTGTATAATGGCTTTTTTGTCATTTTACTATTGAGATTAAGACCATTATTATCATTTCAAACCACGAAAGACTAATTAAAGTTTTTTTTAAAAATGTTATTGGATCAAATCAAACCTTGTGAGTGATTAAAGCCAAGGAATTAATTGATAACACGTGCCTGACTTCATCGGAATAGGATCGACTTCACCGGAATAGGATCAACCTCACGAGGGATCAATATAATTTGCAAAAAAAAATCCCTCCAGTATGTGCATATAACTCCCTAACATTTGAAAATTACATGCAATTATCCCCTTTGATCTGTTGATTGGCAATTTTAACTCTGAAAATTTCAAAATACCTTTTTTAATGACCACAATGCCCATCACAATTTGTCTCTATCAACCGCATCTATTTATTACTCTCCCCACTTTCCTTGTTGGCCTCATCCTTTGTGTATGTGTGCGTGTATATATATATATACATTTGTCTCACGATTCCTCAAACCCTCACGTCAGTTAACTTTTTTTATGGGTTAGGTGAGAGAAAGCTTATCCTGTTATATAGTGATATATTGATATAGTGATAGAAATGGATGAATAGGACGGTTAGGGTTACTTGAAGTTGTATCTTTGTATAGAAAAAATATTTATGAATTAACCATTAATTTTCAGTTACTTACACAATTATAAAAATATTTAAAACTTCTCGAATAAAAATATTTAAATATTTAATGATACAATTAGTTAATTGGGTTTCATTGTTCCACCAGTTTGAAGTTCACAAAAAAACACATCATATGTGTAGTTTATTGTACATTTTTGTGATCCTAACGTGAAAATCTAAAAAGGTTAACATCATATTTTAAGACATTGCCAACAACAACCAATAATTTAATAAACAAATATTGGTGCATTAGTACTAGGATGGTAAAATTGAACACGAAACGAGTTAAGCGGGTTTAGGTTTAAGGTAAATCGGCACGTTTAATAAATGGATAGACACAAACACGACACGCAAAAATTGTGTTGGAGTTGGGTCTAAGCTATCTAACCCGTGATACGATTACACATGAGTTATTCATATATTATGGTTTTATTCAAACTTATACATACATAGATATATATATATATATATATATATATATATATTGCAATTGTTTGAATCTATTTGTTTGTTTGCACGACTTTGGTAGGTATAAAATGCAAAGATGAGATTGGTACGATGTCTTCTCATTGTTGAATCACCGAATTATGTTTTTGGAGTATATATATAGGTACAACATATATAATTAGTTTAATTTTAAGATTTATGTATAAATATGTACTTTATTTTTTATATGATCTTCAGAAAGATTTTTAAGGGGTGGAGAAACTCATATTATACAAGTTAAATGGGTTACTAACGGAGTCGTACGAGACATGTTTATTTAACGGGTTACATGGGTTGACATGTGTAACACGTTTAATAAACGGGTTGGGGTTAGTGTTGAGGTTCACTGACAAGATTATTTAACGAGTCGGGTTAAGATTGAGCTAATGAACAGAATACTCATAGATTGACATGACACGAGAACAAAAATTGTCACCGTACTCAAAAAAAAAAATAATAGGTTGAGATAAAAATGGATTATATTATAGGTGCTCAATGTCAATGAATTTTAATTTACCCAAAAGAGATGCTAAATATATAATATTACAATAAAGTTTAAGTAGTGCATTAAATCGATGATATGCTACATGTTCACCTCTCAATTAGTACATCCAAAAACTATGTGTCATAGAGGAGACCCCTTGCTTTTAGAAATCTAACATTGCGCTGGTGCTCTAGGCTTGCCATGATTTTAATTTGGGCCTGTCGTTTTTACTTTGCTATGGCCATGTATAGTTATAACATATACATATACATATATATATATATATAAGTACTATAAATAACATATCGATATATATACATAGACGGAGAGAGAGAGAAAGAGAAATAGAGGCATATAGAAGAGTGAGGGGCGGAATAAAGAGAGAGAGAGGGAGGTAGATCGATGAGAGAGAGGGTGGGATCAAGAGAAAGAAAGGGGAAGAGAGAGAGAGAGGTGGGATCGAAGAAAGAGAAGTTGGGTAGAAGAGAGAAACTTTAATTCGCGTTTTGTTCTATGGGCGGAAGATGGATTGAATATGGGCACCCATGTTCAACCCAACTAACCCACCAACTAATTAGTTTATATTTATCCAACCCATTTTTGACCCACAGAAGAAAATAAGTCATTCATATCCATTTTTGACTGGGTGGATATGGGCGGGTTGACAGATTTGCACCCAATTTGCCATGCCTAAATACAATTACCATTACCTTTTGAAAATAAATAAATAAATGCCTATTATGCTTAACAAAATCCCAATATCATGTACTAGATTTAGTAGGAGATGAAGATGAACTATTAATTGTTTCGTTTTGGTGGGATTGATATATCAAAATAGATTGCCACATCATTTTTGCTTGTAAAAACCTTTTGTTGGTCCAATAAATAAATAAAAAAATAAAATGATAAAAGACTTGTATTATCACTGATTGATGTGTCAATCATTGATTAATTGAAACACTTTAAACAGAGAGAGACTACGTTTATTTATTAGGAATATAGAGACTTTCTTGTGTGTTGTACATGTGTAGTGGGCCTTATAGTGCGTATTGTACACAAACGGATGAGATTCATCCAGTGTATTTATACCAAGTGCTATGTTTATCCATTAAGAATATGAAGTCTTTGTTGCGTGTTGTACAAGCGTAGTGGGCCTTACAATGTGTATTATATGCATACGAATGAGATTACTTGACACCAGGTGCTATGTTTATCCATTAAGAAGATAGAGTCTTTGTTGCATGTTGTACATGTCTAGTGGGCCTTATAATGTGTATTATACACATATGAATGAGATTCATCAAGTATATTTACACCAAGTGCTATGTTTATCCATTAAGAATATAGAGTCATTGTTGCGCGTGTTGTACATGCGTAGTGGGTCTTATAATGCGTATTGTATACATACAGATAAGATTAACCTGGTATATTTACACCAGATACATTATAGACGTTCTCCTTTGTTAGACGCTAGTAATTGTAGTTGTCGCCTAAAAAAGGGATCGTCAAGTATAGTATTACTCAATAAATAATAAATGATACTACACATCCTATTGGCAAAGTAAGTGAAATAATAAGTAACACTACATAGCCCACAACACAGTCCCAGTCAGAGTAGGTGGGTGTGGGGTTATGGCTTTTATCTTTCTCCATAAATGGAGTAATTGGTTTGGTTGGAGATATTGATTGGTCAGGTTGGAGTAATTGGTTTAGGTAGGGATTTATTTGGTTAGGTTGGAGAAATTAATTTGGTTAGTTGGAGATTTAATTGTCATGTATATCGTATTTTACTGTTTAGCTGAGGATCAATTCAGGATGGAATAAATTTTTAATCTGGACAATGGACTATAAGGCTTTGTTTGGATTGAATGATTTGAAAGGAAAAGAAAAGAAAAGAAAGGGTAGGATAAGACATTTTGTGTTTGGATAATTAATTAGGAGAGAAAAGAAAGGATTTGGAGAGATTTTGAGGGATAGTTTATCCGTCCAAATCCTTTACTTGATATCCTTCTAAAAATGAGAAGATTTGGAAAGAAAGGATAACAAGTTAAGTGATATTTTAATAATACCTAAAATGGCCTCAACATTTTAGCAAAAGAATTCTTAAAGACATTTATGTCCCGATTAAGGAATAGCATCATTAACATTTCTTCACAACATCTATTCGGTGCACAACAGGAGAGGAAGGATAGCACACAGACGAGCTCCATCTCTTCTCCTATTCTGCATGATTGGTGTAGAATTGTGCTTTTTTGTTCCCCATTATTGAGATGACAATAGTTAACAGGGTATGGTTGTAATACCCCGTAATTTGAGGATATCTAAATTGGGTTTTTTATTTATTTGATGGAGTTTTTTTTAATTATTTAAATGCTTTAATTAATTTTGTCAATGCCTGTTTTTATATGTTTAATGTGGATGTTTGAATGGTTGTTAAGTGTCGATTGTGTTTAATTGTGTGTTAAATATTTGTTTTAAATACTGTAATACCCCGCTCCAACACATGGTATGATATTGTCTGCTTTGGGCCTGAGCCCGCACGGTTTTGCTCTTAGGTTAACCCCAAAAGGCCTCATACCATTTGAAGAGAACATACTACATATAAGCACATCCCCTTTTCCACACCCAAGCGATGTGGGATTGAGCACCCTGTACCCTGTCAGTGTGGTAGCTCAGCCTAGTGTCTATCTTCGCACCCGCTCACTCACACCCCTCCACAAGGGTTACTACAATCCACCCCCCTACGAGGCCCGACGTCCTCGTCGGCACACTTCCGGCTGGGTTCAGGCTCTGATACCAATTGTAATACCCCGCTCCAACATATGGTATGATATTATCCGCTTTGGGCCTGAGCCCGCACGGTTTTGCTCTTGGGTTTAACCCCAAAAGGCCTCATACCATTTGAAGAGAACATACTACATATAAGCACATCCCCTTTTCCACACCCAGGCGATGTGGGATTGAGCACCCTGTACCCTGTCAGTGTGGTAGCTCAGCCCAGTGTCTATCTTCACACCCGCCCACTCACACCCGTCCACAAGGGTTACTACAATGGTTTGGCTAAACCAAATAGCTATGGGATACACGTATTAAGTAATCCATAGCATCATAAGATTTTAGTTGGTGCGATTGCTTATTGCTCAAGAGTTGTACTGATTATGTTTTCAAACTAAGAAGCTTTAAACCAACAATGACCTTGACTTGTATGTAGTCTCTTACCCTAACAATATGCAACATCTAAGTCTAACTTGAGCTAAGCCTAATTTGCACATTACCATTTTACCGAAGCTTTAACAAAATAGGCTCTAGTCTTGGAGCCTCACCTAGTATTTGATATATATTTTTGATTTTCTCCTCCTCCTTGAATAAATTATTGATATAATTAATCAAAGACTAAACTAAAGGGATACGATAATAAATCATTGAACTATTAGTTGACTGTTGGTTTTATATGGTTGGGATAAGGGACTGGGTGGAGCACACAATTTTAAAAAACTAACAGAATATCAGGATGTAGAACATGTAACATAATATTTATTTTATGCTTATAACTGAAAATTTTGTTTTAGATTTTAATACAATTTTTTTTGAAAGAGGAATGAGAGGGGACACTCCTCTACAAGGTCAGATGTTCAAGAGAAAGAAATAACTTTGTTCTAAATTTTCTTGGCATAGCAATTGTTCTGCATTAACACCAACTTGAAATTCCAAAAAGAAAATTTATTTTTGCTTGAGCAAGCACAGACCAGAGGAGAGACTCTTTGAGACTTATAAAAGAAAGGCACATACCAGAGTGGCAGAATTGAATCTTGATTAAGAATTTTATAAAGAGGTAAGCAAAGCTGGTTTAAGTTGAGCAAGATGTGAGCACATAGAGTTTTGGATGCACAAGCCTTTCAATTCAAGTACTTGTTACCATCATAGTAGAGTTGGATATGCAAGTGAGCCCTTTGCTTCTACAATGCATAAATATATGTTAAAACATATACAAAATGTTGAGATTATATATAGTTTTAGATTGACATCCCATATATAAATTTATTTTAGACGGTTTAAGTTTTGTGAGTTTAAATATATGTTAAAACATATACAAAATTATTTTAGTACATCCCACATAATATGTTTTTTGTGAAAGAAAAAGGGTAAATGAGTTTTGGTATGCACTTCACACATACACAGATGGATTTGTAACCCAGCTAAACTCACCAATACACTATTTTCCACATACAGCTCCACCAATAAAGAAGTCATCTCCTAGTACACTAGTAAATTGATTTTCCACAGCAAATGACCCAACATATTATCAACATCCATAGGGAAGTCATCTCCCAACACAACAGTGTCCTCAGGTGCACAAACAAACAATTTAATAATATCAGAATTGCCATTAACAACACTATTTTCAGTGTAATTTCAATGTAGCCCATGCAGTCTATGGGGGTATTTCTATTTCAACTCTACTATCTATTTTCTAAAAAAAAAATTTACAAATGGTAAAAGTTTGAAGTGTGGTCAATATCAGCAAACACAAGACAATGAAAAATAGATAAAGACATATATGTATTACATTATATGTAATACTCATAATTTTGAGGTTATTTAATTTTAATTTAAATGCTTTGTTATTAAATTATTTATTGGGTACTTTAAATGCTTTGTGTATTTAAATTATTTTCTTTTAGTGCCTTGAACTGTTTATTGAGTGCCTAAATTGTTTATGGAGTGCTTTAAATATTTTAGGATAGTTTATTTTTATTTTATTTTATTTAATTTTAGCTGGACTAGGTTTTTGTATTTTCTTTTATTTTAATTCTTTTTAGATTGGGCTAGGGAGAATTTGGGTTTGAGTTGAGTTGGGCTAGGTGTATTTAGTGTGATGGGTTAGGGTTTATTTTATTATTATTATTTTCTTTTCTTTTGATCATTATAGATTTTATTACTTTTCTAAAGAAAAAAAATAAAACAAAATTATGAAAAGAAAAGAAAAAGGGTTAGGGTTTTGTCATTTTCACGCACAGAGATCAAAAGAATGTAGATGCAAGAGAGGAGGGAGAAAAGGAGTGATTCATTGGGACGAGTTCCAGTTCATCGAGAGGCAAGTTTGAACTCTTCTCTTCCCCTTTGAACCTGTATGCATAGTCTAAGTTTTGTGTTGTTTGATTGTATCTGCGAGTATATAATTAGGTATGTTAATCTGTTTGTTTTATGTTAAAAATTACATATAATTGCTTATAGTAGATGAATATATGCTTAGGGATATATATATATATATATATATATATATATGTGTATGTGTGTGTGTGTGCACGCGCGTGCGCGCTCATGCGCATAAATACATATGAGCACGAATCTGGGGTTAGTAAAGGTTGTAAATTTGTTCCCTTCTGTGTTATTCTTGCTCGGGTAAATGATCCTTGAACATTTGGAATCAAATCATGGAGGAATTTGGGTTTAATTTTGAAATTTTGTTGAAGAACCCTAAAACTTTTGAATTGGGGGTTTTCGTTTCGGGCCAGTTTTGATGGGGCTTTTCACACCAACAGGTAGCTTTCGCCGAGAGGAGAAGAATGATATAAATTTTGAGGCAAATGGTGGTCGGAGGTGGTCGGAAGGCCGTCAGGAAGGGCACGGCAGCGCGCTGGGGAAGAAGCTAAGCGCAGATGCCTCACCCATGCACACCGTCGGTGTATGGGGGCGCGTGTGCCAGCCTCCGGTGGCCGACGAGGACCAAATTTTTTTTCGTCTGATCGAGCCCACCCACTGGGCCCAGTCTAGAATGTTTTGATATATTTTTTAATTTTTTTAAAAGTTAAAAAAAAATAGGAAAATGTTTTAAAATTATTTTTAAATTCCAGAAAATTCCTAAAAATTTAAGTTAGTCTTTTAGGGATAGATTACACGGGTTTTTAATTTCAAGATGAAATAAGTTCCCTGTTGGATTTTTAGTACTCAAAAAGTGTAGTTTGAATATTGAAATTTTTATTTTCTTTTATTTTAAAAATACTTTAAAATTTTCAAAAAATTTTAGAAAAATAAAATAAGGTTTTTAAAAATAGAATAGGCCCTAAAACCTAGGTTAGAGCTAAGTTTAGATACCCTTGATGATTAAGTTATATTGTAGACTTGATTATGTGCTTTGCTTTTTTAAATTGTTAGTTATTTCTTCCTTAATTGTGTTATTTGAAATCATAATTGTTCATGGTATATTGGATATTAGTTTAATTGTTTATGAGTTATGTTCTTGTGGTTATTGGAATTTCATTAGAATAACTAATGTGTTTAAGTAGATTTAACTTCTAAAAGATTATGGAAGGCATATATGGATTGTCAATACCTAATAAGGTATTTAACAAGTTTATAAGAAAGGCATGTGGGGATTGCCAATACCTAATAAGGTATTTAATAGGCTTACAAGGGAGGCATGTGAGGATTGCCAGTTATATAATAATGTATTATTATTTATATATATATATTTAGATAAGGACGGGGCATGTGAGGATTGCCAATTACCTAATAAGGTATATAATATGTAGATAAGGGAGGCATGTTAGCTTTGCCAAATAATAGTAGGATGTGTACTTAATAGGGTTCGGGCATATATGGATTGCCTTTGGAATAAACTTAGGGTAACGTGTGTCTATATTTTGTGATAACATATGAATTGGTACAGGATGTAGGACTGTCCTAATTTGGAATTGTAGGTTAAGTGAGGAAGGGTATGTCTGTATATGTATATATATAATTTTTTACTGTCCTCATATAGAGGGTATGTTTACCGGTTCTCTGATTAGGTGGTAGTAGAGAGAACTTGCTCATGGGTCAAACCCACTTGTTAATATTTTAGGTCCCAGGTAGCTTCTACCTCAAAGTTAGAGCATGGAGTTCCTAAAGCGTGGCATCCATTTATTCCCTACCAAACTTCAGTGTGGGGACTTATATCCTTTCTGGAACAGTATTTATTTGTTTATTTATTTTTGTTATGGGATCTTTGAGTTACAGGACTTCTAAGTTGTATCATTTAGACTAGTATTATATTTATTTAACATTATTTATTTATCTCAGTTAGACTTTCCTTTCAGCATTTAAAATTCTTTCCTTTTGTTTTTGTAATCTATGTTTGTTTGCTATCTGTTGTAGACATCTCTCAGGTTTTATGTGTGAGACTAGACATCTCATACATGAAATTTGTTGGGGGTATTTCAGTTGGTATCAGAGCATTCCAAATTCAAGTATTCTCGAGTCCTTAGGGTCTGTCGTATGACATCTTCCGTGTTGTGTATTCTGATGAGTAGAACTTAAGTATATGACTCATTGTACTCTAATTTATTATTGGAGTATTGATGACTTTTCTGTTCCATCTTCAGATGCCACCTCGTAAGAGGAGGATCGTGAATCAAAACCAGGGTCAGTACAATGCCCAAGGTGGAAATGCTGAACTTTCTCCCAATTCGGCAGCCATTATTGCTCAATCTGTAGTTACAAGAGTGACGACTGCTCTTCAGAATTAGCAGCCACCTTAGCAGCGACCGTTGTTATTGAACTATCAACCTAAATTATTGATATAACCAATCAAAGGCTAAATTAAAAGGTTACGATGATAAATTACGGGAGAGATTTTAGGTTGGTCTAACAATTTCATTGAACTATCAGTTGACTGTTGGTTTTATATGGTTGGGACAAAGGACTGGGTGGAGCACATAATTTAAAAACCTAACAAAATATAAGTATGTATAACATGTAACATAATATTTATTTTATACTTATAACAACAACCACCAAACATTTTCTCAATTACTTAGTGATGCAGGAGCATCCGAGTCGGATGATGCTGAGCTATCAGATGACACGTTGATGACACTGAAATATCTTGAGTTGGCAGATCAGTGTAAAGATGGCAGAAACCGTGACCTTGTCACTAATTAGGGTATTTTTGAATGCGCTTCAGTATTTTGGCCATAACTTTAGCTACAGGTGTCAGAATCGCCTTTATGACCACAATTCAGAAAGCTAAAGCTGGGTGTGTCTTTTTTCGAGGCCAAAATCCACTGTTTTCCCCTCTGAATCGCTAATTTTAGTTATTTATTTCATTTTTTGGTAATATTTATTTTGTTGATTAGGAAGAGATTCTGGGCTTGATTTGGGCCAGGATTCTGACAACTTTCTTCTTTTATTTCGTATTTTATTTTGGCAAGAATATTAGGTTTTTGCTATTTTTGGTAATGTTGACGAAGTTCAGCTATATAACCCGGCTTATGGGTTGATTCGAAGGTACTTTTGATTTTGAATAATAATATTGAATACTAGAGACTTTTCTCTGAGTTTTTGGGCAATTCTCGTGCTTTCTTTCTATTTATTTTTGTTGCCCTTAGCCTACAGAATAATCACTATTCTGTCCGGCGTCACTTAGGGTCGGTTACATGAATCTGATGTTTTCATTCTACTCTATTTAAGGTCATCTCCTTAGTTAATTCACATGCTATCATATCTTTCTTTACTATCTCTACCCATGTTAACTTTGATCTTCCTCTTCTCATAGCATTGCCCTCAATTTGGACTATGTCACTTTTTCGGACTGGCGCAGTTAAAGTTCTTCTTTGCACATGGCCAAACCATTTTAACTGATTTTCTCTCATTTTATCTCCAATTGGTGCTACACCAACCATCTCCCGAATGTGTTCATTTCTAATTATATCTTTTCTAGTCTTTCTGCACATCCATCTCAACATTCGCATTTCTGCAACACTCACTTTATGCAAATATTGTTGCCTAGCTGCCCAACATTCGGTTCCATAAAGTATGGCTAGTCTAATAGTTGTTCGATAAAACTTCCCTTTCAATTGTAAGGGGATACGCCTATCACACAATATACTAGATGCACCCCTCTATTTAACCCATCCTACCTTGATTCTATGATTAATGTCATCTCCAATTTCTCCCTCATTTTGAATAATTGAGCCTAAATAACGAAAATGTTCACTTTTTTATACCTCTTGATTCTCGATCCTCACTACATCCTCATTTTTCCTTCCAGATTTACTAAAGTTACACTCCATGTATTCAAGTTTCTTTCGACTTATCTTAAGCCCTTTAGTTATAAAGCTTCTCTCCAAACCTCCAATTTGGCATTAACTCCTTCTCTAGTCTTATCAACTAAGACAATATCATCAGCAAACAACATACACCATGGATATCATCTTGGATGTGTCTTGTCAGCTCATCCATCACTAAAGCAAAGAGGTATGGACTTAATGCTTGCCCTTGGTATAAGCCTACAGTGATTGGAAATTTGCTTGTTTCCCCTACAGTCTTACGTTCTCACTATAGTTACACACTCATCATACATGTCCTTAATTGTATCGATGTATCCCTTTGTGATTCATTTCTTTTCTAAAATCCTCTATATTAGGTATCTAGGTACCCTATCATAGGCTTTCTCAAAATCAATAAAAATAATATGGAGATCTCTCTTCTTCTTTCTATATCTTTCCATTAGTCTTCTCAACAAGTGAATAGCCTCCATCATTAACCTACCCGGCATGAATCCAAATTGATTATCCGACACTTCCGTCTCTCGTCTTAGGCATTGTTTAATCACTTTCTCCTAATGTTTCATAGTGTGACTCATTAATTTAATACCACGATAATTATTATAACTTTGTACGTCCCCTTTATTTTTATATATAGGTACAAGAAAACTTGGGCGCCACTTATCTGACATCCTCTTAGTTCTTATAATTTTATTAAATAATTTTGTTAACCAAGATAAGCCAACTTCTCCTAGACACTTCCACACCTCGATAGGAATGCCATCGGGTCCTAAAGCCCTCATCGATTTCGTCTTTCTTAAGGCATTCCTAACCTCCCACTCCTTGATCATACGAAAAAATATAATATCTCTAATATTTTCCTCCACGCCTAAACTTCTTATATTATTTTCATTTATCAATTTCTCAAAATAACTTTTTCATCTTTCTTTAATTTCATCGTCCTTTACTAAAATCCGTGAATCTTTAACCTTAATACATTTAATATGGCTAAAATCTCTAGTTTTCCTCTCCCTTAGCTTGACAAGTTTATGAATATTCTTCTCTCCATCTTTTGTACCTAGTTTAGAATAGAAATCATCATATGCTCTATGTTTTGCTTCACTTTCAACTTTCTTATCTTCTTTATTTGTTTTTTTATATTTTTAAAGGTTTCACCATTCCTAGTTTTTTGCCAAACTTTATAGCATTCCCATTTTGTTTTTACGATTTTTTGAACCTTGTCATTCTGCCACCAAGTTTCCTTAAATGACGATCCTGTTCCTTTTGATTCTCCTAGAACTTCTTTTGCCACTCTTCTTATATATGTAGTCATCTTATTCCACATTAAGTTTGTTTCATCTACTACATTCCACCTTTTAACATTTTATTTTTAAACAAAATCATTTTCTCCTCTCTTAAATTCCACCACCTAGTCCTTGGGTTTATGGTTCTTTTTCTCCTTTTTGGTTGCCCTTTCATATATAAATCTAGGACAAGAAACCTATGTTGTGAGGTTACATTCTCTTCTGAAATAACCTTACAATCTTTTCTCATTAGTCTATCCACCTTTCTAGTTAAAAAAAAATCAATTTGGCTTATATCTGAACCACTTTAAAGGTTATTAAGTGTTCATCTCTCTTTATAGAAAATGTGTTCCTAATTATAAGGTTATATGCTACCACAAAATCTAAGATAGTCTCCCCGACATGATTTTTATCTCCATATCCATGCCCACCATGTACCATTTCATAGCCTCTGCTCTCTTTCCTACATGGCCATTAAAGTCTCCTCTTATATACACTTTTTCTCCTTCGGGTATCCCTTGCATCAACTCATCCATATGTTCCCAAAATAGTGTTTTAATATTGTCATATAATCCTACTTGGGGTGCATATGCACTAATTATATTAACTATATGTCCTCCTAATACGAGTTTTACTAATATGATCCTATCTTCTTTTCTAATAACGGTTATTACATCATCTTTTAAATTTTTTTCTATGATTATCCCTACTCCATTCCTATGTCTAGTATTTCAGGTAAAGTATAATTTATATCCTTTAATTTCTCTAGTTTTTTCACCTACCCACTTAGTTTATTGTAGACATAAGATATTAATCTGTAATACCCCGCTCCAACACATGGTATGATATTGTCCGCTTTGGGCCTAAGCCCGCACGGTTTTGCTCTTTGGTTTTACCCCAAAAGGCATCATACCATTTGAAGAGAACATATTACATATAAGTACATCCCCTTTTCCACACCCAAGCGATGTGGGATTGGGCACCCTGTTCCCTGTCAGTGTGGTAGCTCAACTTAGTGTCTCTTTTTGCACCTGCCCACTCATACTCGTCCACAAGGGTTACTACAATCCACCCCCCTACGAGGCCTGACGTCCTTATCGGCACACTTCCGGCTGGGTTCAGGCTCTGATACCAACTATAATATCCCGCTCCAACACATGGTATGATATTGTCCGCTTTGGGCCTGAGCCCGCACGGTTTTGCTCTTGGGTTTTACCCCAAAAGGCCTCATACCATATAAAGAGAACATACTACATATAAGTACATCCCCTTTTCCACACCCAGGCGATGTGGGATTGGGCACCCTATACCCTGTCAGTGTGGTAGCTCAGTCCAGTGTCTCTTTTTGCACCCGCCCACTCACACCTGTCCACAAGGGTTACTACATAATCTTTCTTCTAATCATAGTATCTACTAACTTCATTTCCTTACCCGTCAAAGTTCCTATATTCCAAGTCTCTATCCTAAGCCTAATATCCTGGGCCAACTTCTTTACCTGCGCTCGTCCAGAAAAATGCGATAACCCTTGCCAATTTTTTATCGCACTCGAGCGCCGCATCCCGATGCGGCACCCCTTGCCCATTTTCTTTCAGATTTTCATACAATTTTTTTGAAAGAGGAATGAGAGGGGACATTCCTCTACAAGGTCAGATGTTCAAGAGGAAGAAATAACTTTGTTCTGAATAATACAAGACAATGAAAAGTAGATAAAGATATATATGTATTACATTATGAACATAGTGAAACAAAAGAATAATGCTATATGTGGGGGCCATACAGACAGACATTCATGCATAATAAACATAGTGAAGGAAAAGAATAATAGCATGTTAAGTCTGTTAGAAGTTCTGTGCTCTCTTGTTTATTTGCCACTACTATTTGGAGAATTTGGAAGGAAAGAAATTCAGTTCTCCACTTGGGTATCAAAGATCAGAGTGATTATGTTGCTATCTCAATTATTTGGAAGGTCTTATTGTTGCAGCAGCTTACCATGAAAGATCTTTCTATTATGTTTTAGGGATAGTCGCTTTTTCCTCATGTTCTTTTGGTTTGTTTTGTATTGGAAATGAGCCTACTCCATTTCTTTTTCAGTTTAGAGGAGGTATACCTCCTCTTTATCTCATGTACTTGATTGTTTTATTTCAATGAAAGCTCGACATAACATTTAGGGAAAAAAAATAGTGAAACAAAGAATAATTAACACATATATGCATTATAAACATGGTGAAACAAAGAATAATGAATGAGAAATAGATAGAGTATGAGAGTGTACACACAAATTTTGAGTCTGGAAAAAAGATCAAAACACGTGGATCTTTACAAAAGGAAGACAAATTCCTCTGATTCGATCTCCTTGGTGATCCAGTTTTAAGGGCGACTGGAGCTTGATCTTGAATTAGATTGAAACTTTGGTGAATAATGGCACGTGGATGATGTGCTTGTTGTTCTTCTCCTTCAAGGTTTAGATGCTTTAGAGCTTTGGATTTTAAGTGAAGACTTCTACAGAGTTTCAGCTTTTTCTAAAAGTCTTCTGCTCTCCTTTTTCTCTGGATTCAAGGGCTACTAAAGCTTAATCTTAAATCGAGTTTTTGAGACCCCTCTTTAAATGTTTATTGTTGAAGAAAGCTGGTGAGAATTTCTAATTGAGGGCTGAAGAAGCTTGATCTCAAATAATCTTGTTGATGATTTTTTAAATTTGTTGAATCATGGAGGAAGAACAACAAGACTTTGAATGTGCTTGTTGTTGTTCTTCTTCAAAGCTTTGAAGGTTAGATGAATGAACGTCTTGAGAGCTTCAAGTGTTGATTGAAGACAAAGTTTGGCAGACCTTCAGTATTCTGTCAAAGTCTCTTTCCCCTTTTCTCCCCCACCCTTAGACCTTTATTTATAGGCTCACCGGAGGGGTAGACTTGTAACTTTCTTTTCTTCTGATAATTATTCTTTATGATAATTGTGATAATTATCCAATATATACATAATAATTATCTTTGATGATATCTCTATATATATATATATATATAAAATTATCCATTTGACCCATTTTCAAGTGGACTTGGACATTTTTAGACAATTTGGATCAGTCCATGACCCATTTATTTGTGGTGGGTCTAAACTCAAATTATCTGACTGATTGGGCCACATTTTGAAGTGGGTTAAACTGAAGATAAGTTCAAATTAGATTTTGGGTCCATAATGTAATTTTTTAATATTTACATAGAGATCCAAACATTTATTTCACTTTCACCATGCATCCAATGGATAGAGAAATATTCGACTAACTTTCATTACATTAATCATTTTCCAAAGAATAATAGTATATGTGGGGCCATAATGTAATATGCGGTAGAAAAAGGCCTCTCTATTATACTAATATGCTTATAGCCCGAGGACAAAACATAAGTTGCAAGAAAGTGGCAAAATGTGTATCATTTCCATAACAAAAAGCATTGAAATTTGACAATTTGTTCACCTTTTAGGCTGTTGGATTATGGATTGAATTGAAAAACAATAAAACAGCTTCATATGTTGAAAGCTCTAATTTTTACAAGTATAAATGCACGCACATCCATTATTCAATTCAATGAAAAAAACAAAAACAATGGTAAATAGACGTAAAAATGAAATCAGAGATTCAACTAACCCAACTGACAACTCGATTTAGTTCAGCTAGAGATACTACAGCTCGATTCGGTTTGATTATACACCATTTCACTTCAATTTCAACCTATTGCAACTCGATTAAGGTTTATTTCAACTATATTTCTCCGAAATCAAATTGTGCGAATGGTTTGGGACCAGAACATATAAACTCAAGCTACCTCACTTCGATTTCAATCACACCAACCCCTAAAAGAAAGTAATTTTTTTGACCCAAACAAACAATGTGTATCAACTCGATATGCTATTATAAATTTCTAACTATCAAAAATAATGTTGTTGTTTTTGCAGTGAGAGGTGTTTTGGGTTTTCAGAATATCAAATTTTCTTTTTATTTCCTTATCAATGGATATTTACTATTTAATGCAATGCAATGCAATCATCATTCCTTAACAGTAAGTAGTCCTCTGTCATCCAAAGGCTTTTAAAGGACATACGGTTTTTAAAAGAGGCACGTGTTCTTATAATATACTCCTTAAATAAAAAATAAAAGATTTTTAGAGGACATACTGTTTAAACCAACAACTCGCTTTGCCTCCTGAATTTGAGCTTACCCTTGAATCTAAGTTTGCAGCACTTCGTGGCCATGAAAGGCCCAATTACTCATGATTTGGTTGGTTGATCTACTATGTATGAAAATCTAACCATATGAAATGCGAGCAGATAGAGATAGTCATGGGGCTGGAGGAAGAGTTTGACATTAATGTGAATTAAAAGGTTTGGTGCATTGCAGATTAGTTGAATAAGTAAATTAATTTCCCAAGAATATGGTTAACATTAATGTTTTAGACCTCCCAAATCTAGTCAGAATTACTCTATTGAGTGGTCAGTGTCACGGATGGAAATGTTTATCACAGTTGGACTAAGTTTCTTCTCTTGGAACGGATTTGTGGCTTTGTGGTTCTTTTAAACTGATATTTTTTTGTTTTTGATTTCATTGCACTTTCTTGAATTTTTTGGTTTTTGTAATTTTATACTTGATTTGTTCAATGATTGTTTTATATCAATCCTCTTCCTTCTTGGGAGAGACCTGAATTTGCATGAAACCATTTGATAAAATGCTTGTACAGAGTTTGAAGTCTAATGTCTTTCAAAGTATATTTAGTTATCTAACCTATGGTCTGTTAAATTCTGTAGAAAATGAATCGGACGATCTGTATCTCACAGACGTGAATGTCGTGTCCCAGTGGCTGCCGAGACTATCTGGACAATTGAGGTTGATATTGGTCTCGGGGATTTTTGGATTCAGTCTTGCTGGAGACGATCAGAGGTCCTGTCGCTCATTTCTTCATGCTCTAAGTTCTTCCCTTTCTCTCTCTAAAATCTCTCTTTCTCTTCCCGCTTTACATCATCATTTGATCAATCAGCTAAAACCATAACCAGGGACCATTTTGATTAGATAATCCTAATTATTTGTCATCTAAAGCCATTTCTTCTAAATGTCTAGCTGAATGTCATGCATGCAGAATTGCTTTTGAGGCATTATTTGGCAACATTCTGTATCAAATATTAAAATTCTTATCTCCTTGTTATAAGCTATAAATTATGACTCTTTGGTGACTTGATCAGTTGAACCTGTGTTTTATATGAGTGTTTCTTTCTTTTTATTTATTCTTTTTCTAATGTTTCCTTGGGAAATTCCTTACAAAAAATGCAGAACTTTCAGTAGATCTATTTATTTTAGAAACGGAAGTGTCAACCAGCATTTGTGATGGTATGTCTAATTAACCTGAAAACAGGTTCAGCTGCTAACTTTGAATTGTTCTTCTTCAAGAACTTGAATAATTAGGTTTAAAGTATTCAACCATTCAGGGTTGTCATGCTGAAGATAGAATATCAAAGTAATATTGTTCTTCATACTGATTTATCAATCACCCTAATTATCAGACTGTTGCCTTGTTCTCAAGTTTTTCTGCCTCATTATTTATATATTCTTTCCCTTCTCTCTGCTGCTAGAAAGAAACAGATTTCTTACTCATTAATCAATCAACTATATGACCAAAATTTGATGTATGCAAGCCTTGAAGGGGTTAATCCCAATTTTTGGATTCAGTCTTGCACAACAATTCACCATATGTTGTTGATAATGTATATCCTAAAAGTAAAGGAGAAATTGATGCATATGTGCCTTTATGTACAAGAAACATCTGAGAAGGCTTTAATTTGTTTACATGAGTAAATACATATATATGTTTTGTAAGCATTAATATCCACAGTAGGTAAGGTTATGAGGGTAAGAAAATAGGCTGATTAGGATTTTAATTTTAATGTACCTTAGATTCAATTTTAATTTTTACGAAGGGTTAATTTTTTTTTTCAAAATCAAATAAAGTGCCGTATTTGCAAATTTGTCAATGGCAAAAATATATGATTATTTTAAAAGTAAATTTAGACATACATGATTTGGTAGTCTTTTTAGATGGCTGTTATTCTACAGTTGAGAGCATTTAGATTAATTTATTTTTTCCATGAATACAATACAATGTTGATTTCATGCGTTCATTTGATTGTCTTAGCTTTACTTTGTTTTAAAGAAGTTAATGTTGGTTTTATATGGCTTAAAAAGGAGTTGAACATAGTGATTAATTTGGATAGTTTGTGATTCATAGTTTGTTATCATGCTTGTATGTGCAAGAGTGCATCACATTCTGTCAAAATCAAATAAAGTGCCGTATGTGCAAGAGTGCATCACATTATTTGCTTAATTATACACGTGTGTGTGGCTAACTGTTTACGACTCTACACACACACACACACACACATATATATATATATATATATATATATGGTGTTTGAATTCATGTTCTAATATTATAATTTTTGCAGGTAAAGAGGGCAGGGCAGACCATGAAGCATTGGGAAAGAGATATTTTTGGTCTACAACTGAATAGACAAATAAGTGGTGCATTGGTACTCAAAAAAATAAGTTTACGTCGAGATGAAAATGGATTATATAAATATTATAAGTAGTCAGTGTCAAAGAGTTTTAATTAATTTACTCAAAAAGAGATGCTAAATAATAAAATATTACAATAAAGTCCAAGCAGTGTATAAAATCGATCATATGCTAACATAGTCATCTCTCAATTGCCTTTAGATAAACCCTGAGTTAGACCACTAAAGTCTTGACAAACAAATAGGTTGCAAGAATTACAGAGTCTTAATGAGTACCCTCTTGTACACATTGGGCTGGGCTTGCCCTGTTTTTACTTTAAAAGGGTTTCCTATTAACTTTACCTTCTTGAAAAAAAAAAAAAATTAATGCCTATTCCGCTTTAACAAAATTTCAATATTGTGTACCAGATTTAGCACAGTGAGAGGAGACGAAGATACACTATTAGCTGCTAACACAATGATTTGTGCATCAAATTCAAACACAATGGACAAGGAGGAATAAATATCATGTGCACGGGTGCATGGGGCAATCATAGCTCTGCGTGTATAACACGCGTTGTGGTTTCACTGCACGTATTGTGCACATAGAATTATGATGCGTCCCGTGCACTGGGCGCACTGAATATGTTCTTGACAGGAGAGCCATTTTGTTTCGGTGAGAGTGCTCTATTAAAAGATGTTCATTAAAAAAGCATAATGAACTATTTTTTGAAAATTAAATCAAGCAGTACAAAAAAATTCTGATCAGCTGAGTCTAAGACTTTTACTCTTGCTGTATGGTCTAATGATATAGGTCTTTCTTCATTTTAGAAATTCAAACATAAAACATAACATCTAAATTTCAACTTCCTCACTCTTTTTATTCAATTTGTCTTGGTAAAATAGAAAGGCAAAGAAAAATGCTATATGTGGGCTATACAAAGTTCCAAACTAAGACATTCACACACTCTCTCTGTCCATTTTTAATTGTTCCTTTGGAGAGCAGAACTTTTAAGGGTATTGAAGAAAATATTTATTTATTTTTCTTACACGTATTGATTGGGACAATAATTCTGGCGCGTTTAAAAAAAATAAAGATGGAGAGAATATATGCATTATATACATAGGGAAGCAATTCAATAATGCTATATGTTGGGCCATGCAGACACACACATAATGAAGCAAAGAATAATGCTGTGTGAAGCAATTCAATAATGCTATATGTTGGGCCATACAGACACAGACATATATACATTATAAACATAATGAAGCAAAGAATAATCTTGTGTGTGGCCACATAGACAAAGACATATATTCATTATAAACATAATGAAACAAAGAATAATGCTATATGTGGGGGCATACAGACAAAGAATAATGCTATGTATTATAAACATAGTGAAGGAAAAGAATAATGCTATATATATATATGCATTATAAACATACTGAAGCAAAGAATAATGAAGACATATATTGTATAATGAAACAAAAGATTAAGAATAATACGTATAGTAAAAGTTATCATCGAATCGAATGAGAAATTGAATCACTCTCTATCCATTAAATAGGGTATGTGAGATCCAAATATTTATTCCACATTCACCATCCAATGAATGGAGAAACATTTAACAACTACTGAAATTATGTCTTATATGATTGTATTGAATTGACTGGAGTTCAAAGCTGAGAATCTATAAATATTTTTGCTGCTATTCTTTGATGTTACTCAAAGTGACATTCGAAAAGTGTTATATGGGGTTGTCTCTACTATTCTCTAATGATACTCAAACTGAAATTCGAAAAGTGGTAGGGTGGGGCTGTCTCTACTATTCTTTGATGATACTCAAACTGAAATTCGAAAAGTGGTAGGGTTGTCACTACTATTCTTTGATGATATCTATAAATATTGGTCATTCATGCCAGTCTTCCACTTACTACAACCTTATACATACCCATTCCAACATTGTTTTTCTATCATATCATTATCATTCCAGTAACCACTCAAAAAAAAAAAATGGCCGATGCAGTTCTTTCCACCTTTGTGACTGAAATTGTGAAGAAGTTGGGTTCTGTAGCTCTACAAGAGATTCAATTCGCGTGTTGTGTCAAAAATGAAGCTTGCAAGGCGGGGAACACAATTTCCACAATCAAAGCTGTACTTCTTGATGCACAGGAGAAGCAAGCAACAAACCATGAGGTTAAGGATTGGCTTGAAAAGCTCCATGATGCGGTGTATGATGCTGATGACTTGTTGGATGACTTCTCCACAGAAGCTCTTCGGCGGAAGGTGATGACTCGAAATAAATGGGCTAAAAAGGTACGTATTTTCTTCTCAAGCTCAAACCAGCTTCTTTTCAGTCTTAAGATGGGTCATCAATTTAAGGCCATTCGCGAGAGACTAGATGCTATAGCAGCAGATAGGAACAAATTCCACTTTACTGAACAGCCTTTAGAAATGGGGGCTGATCAGATGAGGATCAAGAGGGAGACTCATTCTTTTGTGTGTGAGGACAAAGTTATTGGGAGGAACGATGATAAAAAGGCAATTTTAGAATTATTGATGGATTGCAATGTTCAAGAGAATGTGTCAATTGTTGCAATAGTTGGAATTGAGGGGCTAGGAAAGACTGAACTTGCAAAGCTAGTATATAATGATGAGAAAGTCACTAGACATTTTGAACTTAAAATGTGGGTGTGTGTTTCTGATGTCTTTGATGTGAAACAAATTGCTGAAAATATTGTAGAAAGTGCGACAGGTAGGAAACCCGGAAGGCATCAGATGCAAGGAGTGCAAAATGACCTTAGGAGAGAAATTGATGGAAAAAAGTATTTACTTGTGTTGAATGATGTGTGGAATGAGAATCGTGAACGATGGATAGGTCTAAGAGATCTTTTGATGGGTGGGGCGAAGGGAAGTAGGATTTTGATAACCACTCGCAGTAACTTAGTGGAAACTATTACGGAGGCAAATTCATTGTATCATTTGAAAGGCTTGTCTAAGAAAGACTCACAATCTCTATTTAAGCAAATGGCCTTCAAAGAAGGGAAAGAGCCTGAGAATCCGGGTATAGTGCAAATAGGAAATGAAATTGTGGAGAAGTGTGGTGGAGTTCCTCTAGCCATAAGAGTTTTAGGAAGCCTACTATATTCAAAGGATACAGTGAATGAGTGGTCGTTTTTTAAAGATAAAAATATGTCACAAATAGCTCAAGAGGAGAACAATATTATACCAATATTGAAGTTGAGCTATGATCACCTTCCCTGGAATCTAAAGCAATGCTTTGCATTTTGTCGCTTATATCCTAAAGGCAGTATAATTGATAAGCAACAACTGATCCAATTGTGGATTGCACATGGATTTATTCAGTCGTCAAGTGAAAATGAAGATATGGAAGATGTTGGAGATTCATGTTTTATGAATTTGCTAAGGAGGTCATTTTTTCAAGACGAAGAAATAGATGAATTGGGTAATATAATAAGTTGTAAAATGCATGATCTTATGCATGACCTTGCACAATCAGTTGCGGGAACTGAAAGTTGCTTGGTGAATTTGGATACAAAATATATTTCTGAAAGAACCCGTCATGTGTCATTTGATTGTGATATAAATTTATCTTTGTTGCTTAGATCTATAAAGATAAGAACAATCTTTTTTCCAGATGAAAATGGTGATTTTGTAGAACCGGTTGTTTGTGAAAAGATTGTTTCTACTTTCAAAAGGCTACGCGTGCTGGACATGCATGGCTTGGGGTTGAAGACAGTGCCGAGTTGCATAAGTGAGCTAAGGCATTTAAGGTTTCTTGATCTCTCTAATAATTATGGTATTAAAACACTGCCAAATTCTGTTACCAAGTTGCAAAATTTGCAGACTCTAAAACTTAGTGGGTGTCGGAGTCTCAAAGAATTGCCAAGAGATATGAGAAATTTGGTGAGCCTTAGGCATCTAGAGGTTTATGGATGCTTGTATTTGAGTGATATGCCGCGTGGATTGGGGCAGCTGACTTGTCTTCGAACGTTAAATAGGTTCATCATGGGTCCATGTAACAGTTTAAGTGAACTGAAAGATTTAAACAATTTAAGGGGAAAGTTATGGATTAGACTGTCTTCAAAAAGGGCAACACCGAAGGAAGCAGAGGAAGCGAACTTGAAGGGGAAAGAATACCTTCAGTATTTGCATTTAAATTTTCTCTATGTTGATGGTAAGTTAGAGTTAGTGTTGGAAGCTCTCCGACCACACGCAAATCTGAAGAAGCTTGAGATAAGTTGTTATGGCGGTGTGAGATTACCAACATGGATGTCGTTCCTCCCAAATCTCGTTGAAATTGTTTTATTTAACTGTGAGGGATGCAAGCATCTTCCAAAACTGGAGCATTTTCCTTCTCTCCGAACTCTTCATCTTACAGGTTTAATTTCCGTAGAGTACATAGACGATGATGGTATTGAAGGTGAGTCCTTCTCTTCTGGAGGAAGACGAGAACCAACAGCAACAGAAACAACAACATTCTTTCCATCACTGAAACGTCTCCATCTCCATAATTTGCCTAATTTGAAGGGATGGTGGAGGAGTAAAGCACAAGAAGAAGAAGAAGAAGATCAACAAGAACAATCACTGCTGCTATTTCCATCATTTCCTTGTCTTGTTGAATCAGATATCAGGTACTGCCCTAAGCTAAAATCAATGCCTCTGCAACCAACTGTTGTAAAACTACAATTGTGTAATGTCAGCGAGAAGGTAGTACACCAGCAGTTACTGATGATGAACGCAACCAACATGTTGAAGGAATTGAATATATCGCTCATCGAGGATCTAGTTATTCTGCCGGAGGAGGCATTCCAATGTCTCACTTCTCTCCGAGTTCTAGAGATTTCTAGTTGTCCAATATTAACCTCTCTGTCAAGAGGGATGCGACATCTCACCGCCCTCCGGTCTCTGAACATCAAATACTGCAAAGTGCTTGATTTGTCAAATGGTGATGATGACGGCATGCATTTTCAAGGCCTCAGCAACCTAACTTCTCTGAATATCGACCACAACCCCAAGTTGGAGTCTCTTCCTTCAGGGCTTCAACACGTTACCACTCTGCAACATCTATCCATTTCAGACTGTGAAAATTTGATGAGTTTACCAGAGTGGATTGGCAACCTCACATCACTCCAACAACTTTACATTTCTGAATGCCAGAGATTGACATCACTGCCCGAAGCCATGTGTCAGCTCACTGCATTGCAGAAACTGAAAATTGACGGTTGTGTCCAGGAGTTAGAAGAGAGATGCTGTAAGGAAACAGGGGAAGATTGGCCAAAGATTGCCCACATCCCAGAGGTTCAAATAACTACATCTTTTTTTTATATAAGGTATCCTTCTTAATCTGAATCCTTTTCCCCCCATAAAACTCTTCATCTTGTTCTTTCTTCCTCTCTTTGTTCAACTTTCAGAGGAATAATATATTTATGTGGTTGATACAAATATTGTTAAATGAAATAATATGATGTTTTGGTTTGTTTTGTATTGGAAATGGGCCTACTCCATTTCCTTTTCAATTTAGGGGAGATGTGCCTCCTCATTATCACTGGAATCACTAACTCATGATCTTACCATAAGGGAGTCCATTATGTAAACTGTGCTAAGCAAGTTTTTAATTAAATGAAGAATTCAGTGAGATCTTTTACATACTAAACAATCTAATTCATGCCCTATGAGCATAAGCGTCAACACATTTATTTTTGTCATCTCACTCTATTAATTTCCAACGTTAACAGCTGAAATAAGAGTTAATATTCTGAATATTTACTTAGAATTCTAGATGAACAGGAAACATTTTTTGTCGCAGCTTGTGAGATTGTACAGTATATCATGTAAATGGAAATTAGGATTAGAAGCTAACGGGCAACAGGATATGCAATTCCCTTTTTTGCATCTCACTAGTTTGCATGACCAAACCAGTAATATGCTTGTGGTGCTTACATGTGCAGCACTTGGCCCCGATTCCCTTGACACAGTGAGCCTCACATTCTTCTCCAGAGTTGCATCCCCACTACTTCTTCGACTGCCCTTTCACTAATCCACTCTGGACCTTCATAATGGGAACTGCCTTCCTCTGTCATCTGGCATCCTCCTTGCCCACCTGACAATGCCTGCGTTGGAGGCGATGAAGACCTTCCCAACTGAAGCTTGCTGGATTATCAAAAGATGGGTTTTGGTTGAAGAATGTGATTTGAAATCCACCATTTTTCACATATGGTTCACTGCAAGATGGCTAAATTTCCTTTTTACAGTTTACTCTAAAGCTTGCTGGATTATGAAATTCCTAGAGCTTTGTTCTCCAGCTTGTGTCTCTATCAGACCAACTCTTTCATAAACTCTATTTTACTTATTGTTACTGTTATATATATTGCATCACTTGTGTTTTATATATTCTTAGTTTATATTTTAATTAATTATTAATATTATTCATGTTAAGATGTGTCTTATCCAATCAGAATTACTCTATGAGGGTGTCACGGATCGAAATGTTTATCACAGTTAGAGCAAGAAACTCTTGAACTTGTTGAATTAGTAGTATTAACATTGATTTCATTGAACTATATATCAGTTGACAGTTGGTTTTGTATATGGTTGGACCAAGGAGTGGGTGGAGCACACAATTTAAAAACCGAACAAGACTTTATAATCCTTTTTTACAAATATTAGGATGTAGAACATGTAACAGAATATTTATGTTAAATTGATAACTGAAATTTTGCTTCAGATTTTAATTCAATTTTTTTAAAAGAGAAATGAGATTATATGGTTCAGATTGACGACTATATACAAATTTATTTTAGTCGATTTCAGATTTGTGGATTTAAATATATGTTCAAACATATACAAATTTATTTTAGTACATCCCACATGATATGTTTTTTGTGAAAGAAAAAGGGGGCAAATGAGTTTTGGTATGCACTTCGCACACACACACACACAGAGATGGAGGTTAATTTGCATAACCTCTCAACCTCTGTAGGAGACAAATGCATGATTATATATGGATTGAAAACCCAACTAAACTCACCAATACATTGTTCTGAGGGTGTTTGTGGGTTTATTTGATTAAATGCTATATATTCATTGGTTCATGTATAGAACTGTTCACTATTTCAGATTTGTGGGTTTATTTCATTTTTGCCAAAAAATGATTATTTCAGAAAATTAGCTAAATTAAATAATAATAATAAAAAAAGTTTCTCTTTAGGAATATATCTTTTCATCTTCCACCTCAAGAAACTCAAATAGTCTATCATGTCCTGGCAAAGCTTATCAAGATACATGTATTGCAATGTCAAAGCTCCTGTGAGAAGAAGGTTCCACATACATTATCAACAGACATAGACATAGGAAAGTCATCTCCAAACACACTAGCGTCCACAGGTGCATAAACAAACAATTTAATAACAGCATAATTGCCATTAACTTCTATCATTTCTGATACATCTCTATCGGTTAAGATTTTCTTAAACCTTCCATCACCATTGCATTGGACTCCTAAAATAAATTTCACTATTTTCAGTCTACCCCAAGTCTTTCACAATGCATACAATCTCAATGTAGCCCATGCAGTCTATGGGGGCATCTCTGTATCAACTCTTCTGTCTATTTCCTAAAAGAAACAATTTACAAATGGTAAAAGCATGAAACGGGGTCAATAACAACAAACACAAGACAATGAAAAATACAGGAAAGCAATTCAATCATGCTACAGGAGAGGCCATACAGATAGGGGTGCAACTTGGGTTGGGTAACCCGAATCCAACCCGAGCCCAACCCGATTTTTTACGAGCTTGGGCAACTATTTTTACAATTAGGGTTGAGCTTGGGTTAAAAAACCTCAACCCGAACTTAATTAGGGTTGAGCTAGGGTTGAGGTGTCAACAACCCGAGCCCAACCCGAACCCGAATTGTAATATTATTTTTATACATAGTTTTTATTTTAAATATATTATATATAATATTCAAATTATAATAACCTTTTTCTTTTAAACTTTCTTTATTTAAATCTTAATTTATTGTATGTTAACACTTTGGATAATTAATTTCCTAAAAATTTGTTTATAATTTTTTAGAAATTTGCATTAAGTTCTTAATTTTGTGTGTGTTTAGGAGTAATATAATATGAAACTTATTAAAGATCACTTTAAATTTTCAATATGGAGATTGGTGATATAGATAACCCGACTTTCTAACCCGAAATCTCAACCCGAGTTGCCAACCCGAGTTTAAAAATTTAAGGATGGGTTGGGCTAGGGTTGAACAGTTAGGGTTGAAAGTAGGGTTATGGTTGAGTTAGGGTTGAACATTTTATATGTAGGGTTGAGCCCAAGTTATACCTCTAACCCGCCCAACCCGCCCGAGTTGCAGCCCTACATACAGATAAAGCCATATATGTATTACAGCATAAAAACATAGTGAAACAAAAGAATAATGCTATAAAAACACACTCCCTTTTGTCCAATTTTAACTATCCCTTTTGGCTAGGAAGCACGCACTGGGTACAATACGACACGGACACGGCGATATGAAATTTTTTTTAAAAATAAGACACGGACACGGCAAGGATACGGCTATAAAATAATAATATAATATATTAATATATATTAATTATTCAACAAAAAAAAGACTACATTACAAAAATACTTCAATTCATCATCAAGTGATTAACAACCAAATAAACTTATAAACAAAGATAGACAAATAAATTAAAGAACAAGAGTTTTTTAGTCCTCTACATATATTAAGTTTAGATTTTTAATTATAACTTAATCGTATATAATTTTCTTCCGCAATACTTGAATATCACTGCTACGAAGTATCCGACACATGTTCGAGGAGTGTCCAAAGAGTGTCCTAGAAGTATTCAAGCAGTGTTCGAGAAGTGTCCTAAAAAGAAAAATATCAAGACACTTTTACGAAGTATCCGATACGTGTTCGAGGAGTGTCCAAAGAGGCCACCTGCTAACCTTACACTATGAGTACTGCTGTAGCAAAGCCAACGGGAAGATCAGTCCCAGGGCTCCATCTAGGCTGCCAGCCAAGATGAAGATGGATTGAAGGGCTTGTCAGGGAGCTTCATAGGGAATTGTAGGATCCCTAGCTCGAAATACTGCTGCCAACTAGGAATCAAGGGGAAGATAGTTGCGAGGAAATCTGATTTCATAGTCAATGTCTTAGAAGTGTTCAAGGAGTGTTCGAGAAGTGTCCTAAAAAGAAAAATATCAGGACACTTTTACAAAGTGTCCGACATGTGTTCGAGAGTTTCCAAGTATCCGACACGGGTACGGCACCCTCAATGAAATGCCCATGATTTCTAGCCTTTTGGAAAAGCCATAAATGTTTCCACTACTTTCGAAGGTGAAGATTGAATTCAAGAAATGAAGAGTGATCAATTAGATCAAGATCCAAAACATGCTCCTAAGTATAAGGTTCAATTTGGTAGTTTTCTGGATGAAGTGTCTTACAATATGCTATTTGTTCTATTGGTAGTGTTTGAGGCAAGGTCCGATCAATCACAACTTGTTAAAGTAGATACTGAAGTCTATGTGATTCTACCTTTCTAGAAGTGCAGAAAGATCAAACAGAACAGGAATCGGCCAAGAAAGGGCTAATTTCTACAGAGGAGTCAACATCAGCTGATAAGGTGGTGTTTGAAAACCCACTATTAACAATGACTTAGTAGCTCAGACTTTTGAACGTTAAAGTATAGGTTGAGGGACAACCAACCAACCGTGTCTTGGTTGATAATGGTTCTCTTGTTAACGTAATCCCATTAACTACGTTGAAAATGTTAGGGAAAAGTATGGATGATGTTATTCTGACTAACGGAAGATCGACTAGTACCAAAGGCATTTTGCCTTTGGAGATTACCATTGGTGGAGGAACTTCGTTTACTGCTTTCTTCATCATTGAGTCCACAATAGCCTATAGTCTTCTTTTGGGCCGTGATTGGATTCATCCAAACACGTGTTCCCATCTCTTGAACAAATGTTGATCTTTTGGGATGAAAATGAAGTAAAAATAGTGAGCTGATAATAGACTTTTTGTTGCAAAGGTTTATTCAACTGAAGCCATCTTATATGATGAGGCATGCAGACGTATCAGGTTTGTAGGGACTGATAAAATGAAACAACCTCTATCGGCCACAATGAAGAGGAACAAACGTATTTGAATTATTCAACGAGGTACTACGACCGAGAATTGAGCTTCTCGGACCGATTACTAAAACAAATCAATTAGTTATTAATGACAGATGACCTCAGTATAGAAGAAAAGAAACAATATGCTTTTAGGGTTGCTTGTTCAAGATTGAAAATGTATCTGGCCGATCAACAAGAGATTGGCTAGAACAAATTTTTTATACCCATAATTTTTGATTAATATGGCCAAAGTAATTGAAGAAGAATTAGGGAAGCTATATGCTATTGAACCATCTGATTTGGAATCTACCCTAGCAAAGTTAGATAATCTCAAAGCAGAAGTACAAGATCCACTGATTGGAGTGAACTTAGGTGCAGAGGAAGATCCTCGGCCCATTTGTGTTAGTGCTTTGTTAGAGCCTAACTTTTAGGCTAAGTTGATTGAATTACTCAAAGAATTTAGAGATTGTTTTGCTTGGAGTTAAGAGGAAATGGCAGGTCTATCAAAAGAGTTGGTTGGATTGTAAAGATAAGGGTTGGAATCTAATGGGGGCTTTAATAGATAAGACATGGTTTTGGAGACTTAAAATCCTAAGACTCTTATTTGCCGATCTATAATTGTCTTAGGATTTGGGGGGGGGGGGGGGGCATTGTTGATTATACCCAAACATGGACGTATGCGTGAATGCCATGTTGGCATTTTAAAGAGAACAAATAAGGTGACATGTATTGTTCTTTTTTGAGCATCAAATGTATGATGTGGACAATGGGTACATATGCCTTTTGTAACAAAGTATTGATATTATTTGAATGTGTAAAACTTGATTAGCACATGGGGCAGGAAGGGAGTTATAAGGGATCATATTAGTTTGGAATTCAAATTATAACATGAAATAAGAGAGATAAAGTTGCCAATAATTTAGTTGATTTAAATTTGAGTCTCTAAAACATTGGAGATAGGAAACATGTCATCATTAGAACTCTCGAAAATCAATTCAAAATAGTTTTGGATTCAAAGGGATTTATGACATGATTTCTGCATAATCTTAAAACAATTTGTTTGATGCAAATTCTATAAATCATATTACATTTATGATTTCCGTGTCAACTTATTTTTCCATGTCAATTTAATTTCACACACTTTATCTTTCACGCAATTTCCTTTGATGCAACTTTCCTTTTCCAACTTCCCTTTACATTCAAACACTTTACATTTTTTGCACCTTTTAATTTCATCACAATTCTTGAAAATCATCTTAATTGAGGCAAAAAAAGAACCTTACAAAGAAGTGATCATTATTCTCTCTTTCTTAACAATCGCTCTCTCTACATTTAGTTTTTCCAAAAGAGATATTGTGTTCGAGTGATCTAATCTCTTTGAGTACCCGTGCTCATTCAACACTAATTGATTAAGTCAATCGATTTTGTAGGCAAACACTTGGAGGAGTAACTCCTCTAACTTCCAATGGAATGCTCTAATTCAACTAGTTTTCGCTCAAATAAAGATCATCCAATGTTGCATCAAACAAGTACGGGATTCTGAACAGAAAGTGAATAAAGAATACAAAAATGTGCAGAGAACATTACAATAAAAAATATCCATCATTATTCAACTTTAAAAACACGATACTGCAAGATGAACAACGCATATTTGTATGAGAAAGAACGAAATAGAGAGTTCAAAAACTTGTACAATTGAAGGTGACGAAGGTATATGAGTTTTCATAACTGTTGGAAAATCCAAGAGATACAAGAGTAACTATTGGGCTCTTCAACTTCTTAGTTAAATTGGAAGAAGAGAGAGAAGAACTTAGAGAGGAAAATGTGAAGTTTTGAAAAATAAAATGATATAAAAGATGTATATAATATATAAAATTTGCTTAATGAATGGAAATGAAAAAAAAACATTTAGCACATTTAGGCCCTATTTGGTAGAGCTTTTGTTTCGACTTTTACGCAGAAGAAAAGAGAAGTAGAAGCTAAATCAGGAAGCTGGTACCCCCAGCTTCCTTTAAACGCTCTTTTTAGACTCCGAAACTCTTCCGCCTTACCAATCCAAACACTCTCCAAAATGATTTTTGAGCTTGAAAAATCGAAAGTCGTTTTTCAAAAGCCAATCCAAACATGACCTTAATTTGCACTACAACTGTTAGCTTAAAAAAATATATTTAACACACTTAATTTTAATTAAAAAAAATTAATACACTTTTAATGAAAGAATAAAATTTACTGGGCATATATAAATATATAATTATAGATTTATTCATTTCTAAATTCAATATACTGGGCTGTTATGTTGAGATTTAAAATAAATTATATTGATCCCTCGGAAGGTTGGATTGGTTTTTGAAAAGCGACTTTCGACTTTTTAAGCTCGAAAGTCATTTTGGAGAGTGTTTGAATTGGTAAAGTGGAAGAGTTTCGGAGTCCAAAAAGAGCGTTTAAAGGAAGCTGGGGAGTACCAGCTTCCTGATTTAGCTTCTGCTTCTCTTTTTCTTCTGCATAAAAATCAAAGCAAAAGCTCTGCACAAACAGGGCCGAAGTCACCTGGCTCCTTGGCTTTAATCACTCACAAGGTTTGATTTGATCCGATAATATTTTTTTAAAACAAACTTAATTACCTTTCGTGGTTTGAAAGGATAATAATAGCCTTAATCTCAACAGTAAAATGACAAAAAAAACCATTATACACTGTGCCTTCTACTAGATACTCTGTGTTCAATTGGTTAGAGATAGAAAATGGGCTGAAGTGGCGGTGAGCAGGAAAGCTATGCAATCGCATAATGACAATGCCGTAGACACCCAGCGGTGACTAACAGAAGGAAAACGATTTTTCCGTCTCAGAGAATGGGTGGTGGTGGTGATGGTGGTTGATGGCCACTTGTGGCTGAGACGTTTTTAAACGTGGATCTCACACAGTATGTCTGAAACCCTAAATTCATCGTCATATTGTATTCCTGTTTAGCTGTTATATGACAATGTATTATTATTAATGGGAAGCCTAGTCGAGGCAGACCATTTTTAATTAGTACATGCAATAGATCAGTAAGCTACCACTAAGTGACAAATCCTCACCAAATTCATAATTAAAGTCTTTAATTTTTGTACTATTGAATTGTCTTTTAATCTAATTGTATTGAATAGATTGGAGTTCAACGCCTGGGAATATGCATTGTAGTATTCCACCATCTAGTGGGTCTCTCAGACTCCCAATACTTTCTGTCTTAAAAGTCTCGTATTCTCTTCTTGTTTTTTTCACTTTGAACCTTTTTTTTTTTTCCCCCACGAGAGTTGTCGGGTATTTGAAAACCAGTACTTACTGACAGTTCACGAGGAAAGATTCTACTAGTGAAACCAGTTTTAAGAATGAATGAATATAGATGTTATCTATAAATATTGATTATGCCAGTCTTCCAGTATAACTACATACAACCTTATACCATTCCAACATTGTTTTTCTATCATTGATTCCAGTAACCACTAAGAAAAAAAAAAATGGCTGATGCAGTTCTTTCCAACATTGTGACTGAAATTGTGAAGAAATTGGGCTCTGTAGCTCTACAAGAGATTCAATTGGTGTGTGGTGTCAAAAATGAGGCTTGCAAGCTGGGGAACACAGTTTCCACTATCAAAGCTGTACTTATTGATGCCCAGGAGAAGCAAGCCACAAACCATGAGGTTGAGGATTGGCTTGAAAAGCTCAACAATGCCGTGTATGATGCTGATGACTTGCTTGATGACTTCTCCACAGAAGCTCTGAGGCGGAAGGTGATGACTCAGAATAAAAGGGCCAAGAAGGTACGTATTTTCTTCTCAAGCTCAAACCAACTTCTTTTTAGTCTTAAGATGAGTCATCAAGTTAAGGCCATTCGCGAGAGACTGGATGTTATAGCAGCAGATAGGAACAAATTTCACTTTACTGAACAGCCGTTAGATGCGGGCGGATCAGATGAGGATCAAGAGAGAGACTCATTCTTTTGTGTGTGAGGACAAAGTTATTGGGAGGGATGATGATAAAAAGGCAATTGTAGAATTATTGATGGATTGCAATGTTCAAGAAAATATTTCAATTGTTACAATTGTTGGAATTGGGGGCCTAGGAAAGACTGAACTTGCAAAACTAGTGTACAATGATTTGAATGTCACTAAACATTTTGAATGTAAGATGTGGGTGTGTGTTTCTGATATCTTTGATGTGAAACAAATTGCTGAAAATATTGTAGAAAGTGCAACAGGTAAGAAACCAGAAAGTCTTCATATGGAAGTAGTGCAAAATGATCTTAGGAGAGAAGTTGATGGAAAAAAGTATTTACTTGTGTTGGATGATGTGTGGAATTAGGATGGTGAACGATGGATAGGCCTAAGAGATCTGTTGATGGGTGGTGCAAAGGGAAGTAAGATTTTGATAACCACTCGCACTAAATTAGTGGCAATTGTTACGGAGACAAATTCATTGTATCTTTTAAAAGGCTTGGTTGAGGAGGAGTCTTGGTCTCTATTTAAGCAAATGGCCTTCACAGAAGGGAAAGAGCTAGAGAATCCATGTCTAGTGAAAATAGGAAAGGAAATTGTGGAGAAGTGTGCTGGAATTCCTCTAGCCATAAGAGTTTTAGGAAGCCTATTACGCTCTAAGGATACCGTGAATGAGTGGTTGATTTTCAAAAATAAAAATATGTCAAAAATAGCTCAAGAGGAAAATGTTATTTTACCAATATTGAAGTTGAGCTATGATCAACTTCCTTGGGATCTAAAGCAATGCTTTGCATTTTGTCGCTTATATCCTAAAGATCATGTAATTTTTAAGCAACAATTAATTCAATTTTGGATTGCACATGGATTTATTCAGTCGTCAAATGAAAATCAAGATATGGAAGATATTGGAGATTCATATTTTATGAATTTACTAAGGAGGTCCTTTTTTCAAGATGAAGAAATAGACAAATTTGGTAATACAATAAGTTGTAAAATGCATGATCTTATGAATGACCTTGCACAATCAGTTGCGGGAACTGAAAGTTCTATGGTTAATTTGGAAACCAAAGATGTTTCTCAAAAAACCCGTCATGTGTCATTTGATTGCCATATATATTCATTACGGGAAATTACCCCATTGCTTAGATCTATCAAGATAAGAACATTCTTTTTGCCTGTACAACGACTTCAACATTATATGAGTTATATTAGTCTGGATAACTCTGTTTGTGAAAGGATTATTTCTACTTTCAAAATGGTTCGCGTGCTAGACATGCATGGTTTGGGGTTGGAGACAGTGCCGAGTTGCATAAGTGAGAAAAGGCATTTAAGGTTTCTTGATCTTTCTTATAATAAAGATATTAAAACACTGCCAAATTCCATTACCAAGTTGCAAAATTTGCGAACTCTAAAACTTACTTGGTGTGGGAGCCTCAAAGAATTGCCAAGAGATATGAGAAATTTGGTGAGCCTTAGGCATCTAGAGATTGATAAATGCTGGGCTTTATGTGATATGCCGCGTGGATTGGGGCAGCTGACTTGTCTTCGAACGTTAGATCGGTTCATCAGGGGTGCATGTAACAGTTTAAGTGAATTGAAAGATTTAAACAATTTAAGAGGAAAGTTTGGGATGTCTTTAAAAAGGGCAACACCGAAAGAGGCAGAGGAAGCGAACTTGAAGGGGAAAGAATACCTTCAGTATTTGGATTTAAATTTTCACATGTACGATGATGATGATGGTAAGTTAGAGTTAGTGTTGGAAGCTCTCCGACCACACGCAAATCTGATGAAGCTCGAAATACAATGGTATAGCGGTGTGAGATTACCAACATGGATGTCGTTCCTCCCAAATCTCGTTGAAATTGTTTTATTTAACTGTGACGGATGCAAGCATCTTCCAAAATTGGAGCATCTTCCTTCTCTCCGAACTCTTCATCTTAAAGGTTTAAGTTCTGTAGAGTACATAGATGATGGTCTTGAAGGTGAATCCTTCTCTTCTGGAGGAAGACGAGAACCAACAGCAACAACAATATTCTTTCCATCACTGAAACATCTCTGTCTCGTTCAATTGCCTAATTTGAAGGGATGGTGGAGGAGTAAAGCAGAAGAAGATCAAGATCAAGATCAAGAACAATCACTGCTGCGATTTCCATCATTTCCTTGTCTTGTTGAATCAGAGATTGGTTACTGCTGTAAGCTAACATCAATGCCTCTGCAACCAACTGTTGTAACACTAAGCTTGAATGAAGTCAGCGAGAAGGTAGTACACCAGCAGTTACTGATGATGAAGGCAACCAACATGGAGATTTTGGACATATCGTTCATCGACGATCTAGTTATTCTGCCGGACGAGGCAGTCCAATGTCTCACTTCTCTCCTACATCTAGAGATTTCTTGTTGTCCAATATTAACCTCTGTGTCCAGAGGGATGCGACATCTCACTGCCCTCCAGTCTCTCGAAATTTGCTACTGCCGAGAGCTTGATTTGTCAAATGGTGATGATGACGGAATGCATTTTCAAGGCCTTAGGAACCTTACTTCTCTCTATATCGTCAACAACCCCAAGATGGAGTCTCTTCCTGCAGGGCTTCAATACGTTACCACTCTGCAACATCTATCCATCAGAGAGTGTGAAAATTTGATGAGCTTACCAGAGTGGATTGGCAACCTCACAGCACTCCAACAAATTTACATTGATAGATGCGCGAGATTGACATCACTGCCCGAAGGGATGCGTCGGCTCACTGCATTGCAGAAACTGAATATTAGCAGTTGTGTCCAGGAGTTAGAAGAGAGATGCTGCAAGGAAACAGGGGAAGACTGGCCGAAGATTGCTCACATCCCAGAGGTTCAAATAACTACATCTTACATACCTTACATGTAGAAGGTATACTTTTTAATCTGAATCCTTTCTCCCCATAAAACTCTCATCTTGTTCCTTCTTCCTGCCTTTCTTCAACTTTCAGATCAATAATTTATGTCGTTGATACAAATATTGTTAAATGAAATAATTTGATGTTGATATTTGTTTGTCTTTAGTTTATCTCTGTTTTTTTTCATGATTTTAAAATATTTTTTATTTTGCAGACAGTCTCTTGATGTTAGCTATCTGAGTCATTCTCTTTTTCGAAGATTAAAGGTATCAATATGGCTTGCTAGAACATTTGTAGATTATAAATCTTTATTGCACTGATGTCTTTTAATGTAAAATATGATCATGTTCTTCTATGTTTTGATGATATTTTAAGATTGTTGATGGAGGCAAAATGCTTCGATCTCTCTGTTATGTGTTTGATGTATATGTGAGCTTCAAATTTCCCTATTTATTGGTCTTTTCTTTTTCCACATTAGCTACTTGGATTGTTCTTGTTCCTTTCTCTAAGTTAGAAGTAACCTTTCAAGAAGAAATAAATCAAGAATTTATTGTTTTTACAAAGAAGGATTGATTTAGTGATTTTATGTAAGAAGTCAAGTCTCTAATACGGAGTACTTTTATAACCATACAGGTCTCCTTCAAACTTGACAAGTTTGATCTCTTTTCTTTTTTTATAGTTTTAGGTAACACTTATCAAACTGAATTGACTTCGAGTGAAACTTATCAATTAACATGCTTCAAAATGTGATCAATCTTGTATTGTTTATCTTATGGATATACATTAGATTAGTCTGTCTTTTGCCTACCCAAACATGACAGAAATCATAGTCAATTAAGATTAAAAAATTAATCAGATAGATAACACCCTGTTTTGTCATTGAAGTGACAAAATACTCATTTTTTATTGGGTAATCTACGAGTTGGATAGAGATCTTTCCAACTTTGACAAGAATCTAGCTCAATTAATAAAATTCAGCTACACATTTGAATGAATCCTATGGTTCAAATCCGTATTCAAATTTTAGAGTTGAATTATAATTGAATCAAAATTGATTTTAGTGATCCGACTTGATTAAAATTTGATTATGAATTGAAGAAGTATTTTATATACTTGATAATAGTTTTTATGAGAATATTTTGATAGTTTTTATGAATTATTTAACTTATTTCTGTCAATAAATTAAAGGAAAGCTGATGAAAATTCCTTTGGTTTTTTCCCTTTCCAAGTTTTCACAAAAATTCCTGGTTTAGATGTTAAATTATTAATTGTTGTGGGTAATTAATCAATCATAAAAATTTGGCAAGAAGACATATTCACCCCCTTCTAGGTCTAAGGATTAGCATCTCACACTGAATTAATGAAATACCCCCTTACAACTGACAGCATACAAGCATAGAATAAAAGGACAAAAGAAAAAGAATTTTAAATGCTGAAAGGAAAGTCTAACTGAAATAATAAGTAACGTTAAATAAACATAATACTAGTCTGAATGATACAACTTGGAAGTCCCGTAACTCAAGAATCCCATAATCAAAAATCTCAAAAGTAAATACAGTTCTAGAAAAGATCTAAGTCCCTACACTGATGTCTAATAAGGAATAGATGACTGCCTCGCTCTACAACTCCATGCCCTAACCTCGAGGTGGAAACTGCCTAAGACTTGAAATATCAACAAAGTGGGTTAAATCCACGAGCAAGTTCCCTGTATAACAACCCAATCAGAGAACTGGAAACATACCCTCTATATGAGGACATTAAAATATATATATGGATACAGACATACCCTTTCTCACTTAACCTACGGTTCCAAACTAGGACATGTTTTCTTAAGTTTAATCCAAAGGCAATCCATACATGCCCGAACCCTTAATAAGCACGTGCCCTACTAATATTTGGCAATCCTGACATGCCTCCCTTATCTACATATTATATACTTTATTAAGTAATTGGAAATCCTCACATGCCAAGCCCTTATATATAAAAAAATATATTGAATACATTATAATCCTCACATGCCTCCCTTGTAAACCTATTAAATACTTTATCAGGTATTGACAATCCTCACATGCCTCCCTTGTAAATCTATTAAATACCTTATCAGGTATTGGCATCCTGACATGCCTCCTTCCTAAACGTATTAAGTCCCTTATTAGTTATTTGGCAATCTCGACATGCCTCATTTCTAAACGTATTAAATACCTTACTATGTAATTGCTAATCCTCACATGCCTCCCTTATCTACATATTATATACCTTATTAAGTAATTGGCAATCCTCACATACCCCGCCCTTATATATAAAAAAATATATTGAATACCTTATTATGTAATTGGCAATTCTCACATGCCTCCCTTGTATACCTATTAAATACCTTATCAGGTATTGACAATCCTCACATGCCTCCCTTGTATACCTATTAAATATCTTATCAGGTATTGACAATCCTCACATGCCTCCCTTGTAAACCTATTAAATAATTAAGTATTGGCAATCCTGACATGTCTCATTCCTAAACATATTAAGTCCCTTATTAGTTATTTGGCAATCCTGACAGTCTCCTTTTTAAACGTATTAAATACCCTACTATATAATTGTCAATCCTCACATGCCTCCCTTATTAATCTTGAATACCTTATTAGGTATTTGGCAATCCTAACATGCCTCCTGGCAATGCCTCTTGGCATTCTTCACATGCCTTCTATAATCCTTTTAAAAATAAAATTAAATATACTTAAAAACATGCTAATAATATAGTGAAAATCCTATTGCCACATGAATTAAATAACCAAATAAAATAACCTTAACATACCATGAAGCAAACAATTTATCACACTACTTTATACACTGAATTAAGTATCAATATTTAAACACGAATATTTATGAATTTCAAATAAAACAATTAAAGAGAACAATTAAACAATTAAAAACAATAATAACCACATAAATAAACCTACATTGCACTATACCCATCAAGCGTATCTACACCTAGGTCTAAATTAGGTTTATGTGCATAAACTGTCTTAAAAAGACTTAATTTATTTTTCTTGAATTTTCTAGAATTATCTATAATTTTAAAATATTTTCCAAAACAAAAGAAAATAAAAATCCCATTTTGAAGCATACTTTTTGTACTAATTCTACAACAAGGGGAACTTATTTTGTCTTGAAATTTAAAACTCAAGCATATTCTGCCCCTAAAAGATTTGTTTAAATTTTTGGAAATTTTTTGGTATTTAAAAAAATATTTTTCCTAATTTTCTATATTTAAAAAAATGATTTAAAAATTAAAATATTTCAGATTGGGCCCAGTGGGTGGGCCCGGCGAGTGGAACCCAAAGGGACCTTTCCCGGTCCCCCACCGGAGTTGAAATAGGGTGTACGCTCCCCCACACATTAGAGATGCGTGTGGGCGCGTGGCCCCTTTTTTTCTTCCTTCTTCTTTTTTCTTTTCTTTTCTTGCAACTTACACATGAATAAACCTGAATCTGAATCTTTTTCCCCCATAAAATTCTTCATCTTGTTCCTTCTTCCTTTTTCTGTTCAACTTTCACATGAATAATTTATATATAAACTGAATCTGAATCGTTTTATGTTATTAGGTTGGCATGAGACAATTCAAATGATTTTATATATTGTTACTCTGCTATATCAGTTTATATATTTTGCCCTACCTTGTCAGATTGCCAATTCTTCGATACCTGCAGGCTCTTTTCTTGCTGGACATCACGAGTTCCATAGAACTTTAAAATTTTAATATACATTGATTTCTAGTAAAAAACATGTAACTCCCAGTTGTAATTTTTTAATATACATTGATCTGAGCAGGCTCTTTTCATGCTCTGATACACTGAGTTGCACGCATGACATAATCACAAAAACCTTGGTGGAAAGTATCTGATTCTTTACTTGGTTGCCCAACTACATCTATCTAATATGTCAATTTTCTTGTTGCAATAAAATGTAAAATATTCTCAACTTCTAGCTACAAATATTTTGGGAACTTCTTGCCTCAATGTATATTGATATTAAACTTAGTAATGGGAATGTCATTTTTGCTTGTGGGTTGTGGTCCTCGTTTTTGTCTGGCTTTGAGCACAAAACATGATTACATTCCTTTACTTCTTTAGTGTTGGCAATACAAGCCTCTCAGATTTATTCCCTATTTTTCACACAAGAAATTCTTGAATTCACAGCTGCAAGTGGAAGATTCAAGTACGTGCCTAGGGACCATCTGCAATGAGAACTCAATCAACAAGCAATGCAGCAATTCTGGTACGAATGCTTGGGACTGTTATTATTATTCAGATTCTTTCAGCTAGGTGGTGTTGTTAGATATGATGGCCTAGACCATGGCAGCTCCCACTCATCTGCATGGGGGATGGCAAGGTCCAGGCCCTGCGCAGGGCTGGTTTTTTCTTTACTTTTTTTTTTTGAAGGGGGGGGGGAGATTTTTTGTTGTTGGATTTTATACCTCAGACATTTAAAATTCTTGGAAATTCATGAATGTTATAATTTCTTGTGATGGGTGATATTGGTTTGCAGAGGTTGTGCCATTTGATGACCGAAGAAAATGGGAAAAAAATTATTTTTTTGGCAATTGATAGTTGCCTTATTATCTTCTATGCTAAAGAATGATATATATATATCCTTGGCAAGAAACTCAAACCGTACTCCTATGGGGACTTGAATCCTCACCTCTCACTTTAAGAGGTAGAGGAGATACCACTAGGCTATCCGCTATAGTCCTTTGGACGAATGCAATATAATTTTGAAGAATTGTTTATGCACTGGTTTCATACTTATTATCTTTATACTTAATATCTTTACTGCTTACACACAACAGAATATTGAACTTTTTTTTTTTTCTTTAGGTTGCTTCTGCAGCTGAGACTGCTGTTACAGTACTTTGTGATGAAAACCAATGTACAAGGGAGATATTTATGGTGATGATAATGTGGCTGATGAGTTAGGACCTACTCAAAATATCAAGAACGAAAGGTTTTCTATATAATGTTATATCTAATGTGTTTTTTTATGCTACTGAAATTATGGCGTTTAGCTCATGTCGAAGACTACGGTTTGTGATTTACTTGTTTATTTACTGTTCCAAAGCCCTCCAGCTTAAAGATTCAGAGATGAAAGGAAGGAACATTCAACCAGGTACTTATTGTTACAAATACATCATGTTTTTCTAAATTTTTGGTTTGCTCAATTTTTGTGTGTTTAGAATGTGTTACCAAAATATCAACAGTAGTTTTTGTCCACCAGTAGCACTTCATCCTCATATGATATTTTCTTGTCAACACCCTCAGTTACAAATACATCTTTTCAGTCTTACTGTCTTCATCTAAATTTGTTTCTCCTACAGAACTCATGATACATCCTGGGAGGAGGATCCTTTACCTCTTACTTTGTGAATGAGAGATGTAACAGCGACAGCTCTTGGTGCTGCCGCTGCTCATGCCAAGTTATTGGCAGATCAGGAAGACAGACATAATTATGGTGCAGGTCAGTTGTGCTTATGTGTCTGATTCCCTTTTTTTGGTTGGTTTTGTTAGCTAAGTTGTAATCAACGAAGGACAATAGGGTGACAACTCTAGTGCCATTTTTGGCTCATGCGTTACTGTCAAAATTCCTTCACCATTTGGTGGTCCTAGTTTTGGGCTGGTTTTGAGCACAAAACAGGATTACATTCTTTTACTTCTCTAGTGTTGGCAATACAAGCCCCTCAACTTTATTCCCTACTTTTCACACAAAAGAAGTTCTTGAATTCACAGCTGCGAGTGGAAGATTCAAGTACGTGCCTAGGGACCATCTGCAGTGAGAACTCATTCAACAAGATTTCACAAAATAATTCAACTTTTTCCAGCAATGCAACAATTCCGGTAGAGGTGAGATCATTTCTAATGCTAGTAGTTTTCTCTACTTTTTCCTTTAGAAGTTAAATTCTTGCTTCTTTTTTTTTCTCTTTCAGTTTCTTGTTTCATTATATTTTAATTAAATTAAGCGTTATATCTATTTCTTACATGTTCTTTGTATAAACATCTGATGTGGCTTACCAATACCAGTAAAAGAATCTTATGTGCCAAACATTGCTATAACCTACTGAGAACAATGGCTCCAATCTTGTAATCAACGAAGGACAATAGGGTGAAGATAGATGAGATGTGTTTGTTATTAAACTGCAAAATAAAGACATGTTGTCTCACTTAAATTTAAGTATCATTGGAAATGGTCAGCCTTTAAAGTTTACATGACATTTTCACTGCTTGACATTACTCCTTTAAATGTTGTAGTTCTTGATAGTGCTTTCCAGTCATTAGTTCAGCTATCTTATCAAATGGACTGCCATGTCATTTTCTGCCCTCGCAGGTCACTCCCTATAATCCCATGTAGTATTCAATACACGACACTCATTTGTATGTACTTGTTGTACACAGAGGAAATAAATGAAGAAGCATCTTATAAAGGGGTGAGCAAAGTGGTTTTAAGTATACGGAGTAGTGAAGCCGTTGGAGTAGCTACCACCACCAGCCATTTCGGAGTTCAGTATGTAAATAATGAGCCTGAGGATTGGACATGCAAATTACATTCAAGTTACATTCAGTCAGGTAAAACCCCACTTCTCTTGCTTCTGTATCATTTCATTTGTTTCCTGGTAATCTCAATTCCTTTTAGTGTTTGTGTCTGGGTTGAGATTAGGATATTGATTCAATTAGACCTGTCAATTAATGTTAACTTAATTATAAATAAATCATATATATATATATAGGCAAGAATAATTTATACCATATTGAATTAAACAGGGAATTCTGTGACATTTTTTATGCACTGGAATCACTAACTCATGTTCTTACTATAAGGGAATCCATTATGTAAACTGTGCTAAGCAAGTTTTTAATTAAATGAAGAATTCAGTGAGATCTTTTACATACTAAACAATCTAATTCGTGCCCTATCAGCATAAGCATCAACACATTTATTTTTGTCATCTCACTTGATTAATTTCCAACATTAACAGCTGAAATAAGAGTTAAATCTCTGAATATTTACATAGAATTCTAGATGAACAGGAAACATTTTTGTCGCAGCTTGTGAGATTGTACAGTATATCATGTAAATGGAAATTAGGATTAGAAGCTAACAGGCAACAGGATATGCAATTCCCTTTTTTGCATCTCACTAGTTTGCATGACCAAACCAGTAATATGCTTGTGGTGCTTACATGTGCAGCACTTGGCCCCGATTCCCTTGACACAGTGAGCCTCACATTCTTCTCCAGAGTTGCATCCCCACTACTTCTTTGACCGCCCTTTCACTAATCCACTCTGGACCTTCATAATGGGAACCGCCTCCCTCTGTCATCTGGCATCCTCCTTGCTCACCTGACGATGCCTACGTTGGAGGCGATAAAGGCCTTCCCAAATGAAGCTTGCTGGATTATCAGAACATGGGTTTTGCTTGAAGAATGTGATTACAAAATCCACAATTTTTCACATATGGTTCACTGCAAGATGGCTAAATTTCCTTTTTACAGTTTACTCTAAAGCTTGCTGGATTATGAAATTCCTAGAGTTTTGTTCCCCAGCTTCTTTCCTTCTCTGCACTTGGATCGTTTACTTTTTTTTCCTGAATTTTTGGGGATAGGAAGAATTTGTTTGTGTGAAAGAATACTGTACAATTGTTAATTCTCTCAATGTTAATTTTACCGATCCTATAATTCTCACAGTGTTATTTACTTAACGAATTATCAAGAAACCTGCTCAAGCAAGAGTCTTGTGTACTGAGTAGGATATTTTATAATGAAATTAGTAGCCTTGCACATCTTGAACTCGATGACAGTAATGGTTTTCTAGTATTAACACAGATGGTGGTGGCACAAGTGATGGGTTAACTGAATTGAAAGACCAAAACTGTCAGTTTTAGGATGTGTTTACACGTGTCTCTCTATAAAGTTATATTTTAATTACTAGTATTATTCATGTTAAAGACGTGTCTTATCCATTATAAAATTTGCATCCTGTATATTGTGTAAATTATGAAGTGTACTATGAATAAAAGAAAATTTAAACAACGCAATCAACATCAATTGCAATACTACAGTCTCATATTTTTTATTAAAAAAATAATTCCTCAAGATTCTAAGAAAGAAAAATCCCAAAAAGAATATCACTTACGTAAAATTTGTGTGATCGGTTGAAGACCCATTCGTGAGTTTTTAAAATTTTTTTATTCCAGGATTGAAGTGTAATTAAGATGGTGTGAATGCATAAAAAAAAGGTTCAAGGATTTAAGGGAACAAATAAAAAATTGGCAAAAAGACGTTTCTTTTCTTGTTTTACGGTTGGTGTAATTAAATGTTTTTAATATTTTATACAGAAAAGTTGATTTTAAAAAATGAAATCAAAATTTCTTATTTTACAGTTGGTGTAATTAAATGTTTTGAATATTTTATACGGAAAAGTTGATTTTAAAAAATGAAATCAAAATTTGGCAAATGTTGAAGAATAAAATAAAATAAAAAATGGGCAAAAAAGTTATGATTTGGTCACAGAAATTCCCGGGGGTGGGGGTAGCATTATATAATTAAATTTTTTAAAAATATTATATATATATATATATATATTTAAAGAAACCTAGATCTCAATATAAATTATTACCACCATGTTTATTACCATCCATGTAACGGGTAGATTGGGAGACTTCCTATAATAACTTTTTTCTATTTTTAGTATGACCTTATAACTTAAAAAATTAGGATAAGACAACTTATTTATAAAATAAGAGGAAAAATACCGATACAAAAAGACAAAAAAAAAAGGAAGAGACATCACGCTTCTAGTCTATTAATGAGATTGTCAAGTCTTGAACATTCTTTTTTCCTCTCTTTAGTTAATATAGATACATAATAGCTATTACACACATAAATATTTGAATGTGGCATTGATATGTTGTAATGAGAGCTATCACTACAGTAGAATTATTTTTTCTTTCACTAAATTTGAATTTTTTAAAGTTACAATAAAAAAAATTGTTAATAATTTTTTAGGAGTCACATGCAAGTTTTTTAAACTCATCACTAATAATTTTTAAATGACCTATAAACAAGATTTTTCAAACAAAATTGAGGGGCCAATGTAATTTTGTTTCAATCCCACTATTAATAATTACTAAAAAGACTATTTAAGCAAAATTTTCAATATATTAGGCCCTTGGCTCCACCCCTGTTGATACTTCTGCGTACCCTAATTGTGTCTCTGCATTCTTGATTTACGGTAACACTTGGAAGGATTTGTATGGAATCAATTGTGAAATCGTTAAAAGAAAGGGTGGTGTGCCACGTCCTCGTTCCCTAGGGATCTTGGTATAAAAAATGATACATACGCTTTTAATGAATAAATTATACTTTTATATATCAGTTGACAGTTGGTGGAGCACACTACCAAAAAAACCAAACAAGACTTTATTTATAATCCTGTCTACAAATATAAGTTGGACATGTAACAGAATATTTATAACTCTTCAAACTGTTGGACAATCTAACTTCTTGATTAAAAAATGATAAAAATACTTTTATTGCATAAACTTTTAATACAATTTAAATTTAATTTAATGAAAGAAAAAACTATATTTCTCTGTTTTAAAAAATGTGAAAAATGTATAATGATCTAAAATATAAATGTATGTGATATTTATAACTCATTGAAACTGTTAGCCTTTGGATTGAAAACCATGTTATATATGTATATAAAAAGTATACATATGGTTTTTTTTTTCTTTTTCTTTTTTAAGTAGGTATTCCAAGAGTAGTAACTCATTCAATGAAATAACATATTTATAACTTTTGAAACTGTTTGGGTAATCCAACTTCTTGATAAAAAAATAATAAAAATTAATTTTAATGAATAAACTTTTAATACAGTTTAAATTTAATTTAATGAATATATAAAAATGTATAATTTTTGTTTCTTATAAAACACTTTAATAGAGTTTTAATTTCATTTAAACAAAGAGAAATTTTAATTTAAGTTAATGAAATGGAAAACTATATTTAAAAAATAAAAGAAAAATGTATTGAAATAATATATTTTATGCGGCAGATGAAGAGTGCATATTATAAACACTTTTAATACATATATATATATATATATATATATATATATATATAATTGTAGAGAATACTAACCATATAAATAATCTATTTTATGAGAAAGATGAAGGGTGCATATTATAAAACACTTTTAATTGAGTTTTAGTTTCATTTAATGAAAGGGAATTAAATACACTTTTGTAGATAAAAATAATTTTAATGAATAAACTTTTAATACAGTTTAAATTTAATTTAATGAATATATAAAAAGTATAATTTTTTGTTCTTATAAAACACTTTAATAGAGTTTTAATTTCTTTTAAAGAAAGGGATATTTTAATTTAATTTAATGAAATGAAAAACTATATTTAAAAAAAGAAAAAAACAAAGCAATTGTTGAAATGAATGGTCTTAGCATAAATGTTTTGACCAGTAGTCAACAATCATTGTTGGATTTAATTGATGTAGTACAGGATCCTAAATTAAAACTTAAAATAATTGAGCTTTGTTAAAAAAAATATGAAAATGATTCAACCCAAATTAGCCCTATAACTAATGAGAATCATTACAGTATGAAAGAAGTTCTACAGAGATTAGAACCTCAAACCCAATCAAGGCTTTCAAACCTTCCAGATATTCGAATGGAAGTTAACTGCCTTAAAACATAAATTAGACAATTAAAAATTCAGCAACAAAATATGAATTTAGAAATTCAATTAATTAAACAAAACCAGAATGTTTCTAAAGCATCTTCTTCAGAAAAACTAATGAATAATACTGAGGAAGTTGATTATTTAAGACTTCTTAACCAAGTTACTTATCAGAAATGATATATTCATATCACTTTGGTTATTGACAAAGTTTTCTGTAAGAACTGTGACCATTTTTGGTCAGTTTTTTTATTTTATTAATTGTCATATAAATACTTTAAATGATTATATATGTCTTTTAAATGTAAATACATGTTTAAGGACCTTTATACAAGTCCAAAAAACTTTTGGAAGCGTTTGAAAAAAAGTTAAGATTTTTGGGTCTGGTGGGCCCAAGACGTGGGTCCCGTGAGCCCAAAAAATCAAAAGTGTTGGAATGATATCAAATTTGGAGGATATCTTAAATAAAATATTTGATGCGCTATGAAATTGATTTCGACTCTGTAGGGGTTACCGAGAGTGAAAACGAAGGTTTAGTGAGTGACTAGTGGTATTTTTGTAAATATGAGAATGCTAGGTCTATAAATAGAAAGAGAATGACACATCTCTCATTTCTCATTCTCATTAGCCAAATAGAGAGTGCAATATATATCTATATCATCTTCTTCCCTTCTCCATTAAATTTGAGAGGTTTGGGGCGATAATTGAAAAGTGCTGAAGAAGAGAGAATCAGTCTACGCATCAAGGGATTAAGTTTGATCTGTTCGGAATCGAATTCGGAGAAAGTTGATTTTTGATGAGAAATTGGGGATTATATTTAGAAGCTTTTCCAAATTGAGGTAGGGATGCCCAACCCATAGAATTCGGGGTTTTGTGAGTATATTGGTTATTTATGACAACTAATTAGTTATGTGGGTATAATTAGATGTCTTTCAATATTAAAACGTGATAAATTATGTCATTTAATGAATTCTATTTGTTAAATATGATGATTACATGTTTATAATTGCATTAGATGATTATGAAGCATGTGTGAATTGAAATATGAAAGAATTAGGTGTATTCATGTGTATATGTGAATGTGACACTTATGTGTTTGATAAATTATTTTGAAAGCATGTTTAAGTGTAAAGCATAATTAATTATCAATAAAAATAATATGAAATGTGGAAGATGTGAAACATGTTTAATATGAATGCATGTGATGTTTATTTAAAAATGGTGCAAGCATGACAATTAAATGTTACATTAACTTGAATTGTATGTGCACGTTTAGCATGAGCATTTGGAACCCATCTTCATTCATTAGGAAGGATATAGTGAGGGTGGTACGTTCAATTGGGCGGTAAAGTCCTCTTGACGATTGGTAAGGTAATCCGGTAAAGGGAACCCTCGTGGGGTGGACCGATAAATGAGCCCTAATTAGATGAAAGAGGATACTCCTTAAAACGGAGTCCTATAATGAGGTGGACTGGTAAAAGTGCCTCAGTTAGGTGGGATTGGTGATCCGTAAAACCGAAGCCCATTGGATTATGTGAAAAGGATGAGGGAGTTATGCATATCATGTTGCATTATGTATTGCTTATACTATGGTTATGGTGTACGAATATTTGCGTAACATGATTAAACGCAAATGTATGCTTATGTGGTATTCACGAAACTTGCAGAATTATATTTTAGACATCCCTAATGAGCGTATTGTACCTCATCCCACGAGTATTAACTCTTTTCAGGAAATAGAAAGGAAGTGATGGAGTCTCCCCAATAGTGAGTTGGCGTGGAGCGGTATCAATTTTACTTAAAGACTTTTATTACTTTATTTAAATGCATGTTTGGATTGTGGACTATATGCATGTGATGAACATGTAAAGACCATTTATGTTTCGAGAACATGTATTATTTATGTCTTATGATTTCATACATTATAAACATGGTTTTGAGCATGATAGATGCTAGAAAATTTAAATGATGATTCTTTATTTATGTACATTTTTTACATGTATAAACTTGTGAGAATGATTGTGTTGATGAATTGATAAAATAAGATGTATGCATGGTGAGAATGAGGACCAAAACATGAGAATGGACACTTAGAAAATTCTACAGAGAGACAGTATTTGAGGGCTTTTGATCAATCGAAACCCCTGTTTCGATCAATCGAGATGCTTTGATTAATCGATCAAGAATCAAAAATTGTTTAATGGAGGTAGTCCAATTCCAGAGGTATCTCGATAGTACTTCGATACAAGTTTGATCAAGCGTCAGCTTCGATCAATCAAAACCTCAATTTCAATTAAACGAAAAGAGGACTTCCATTAATCAAAGTGTACACTTCGATCAATCGAGATGAGCACAAATAGTGCTTTTCAAGAGGCTTATGTATGCATGTTTATCAATAAAGATCTCACGTAGTAGACTTGAATTGTATAAGCATGCATATTTTCATTATAATGATGGTATAAAGAATGCTTCTGCTAGAGTTTGAGATCACAACTTAGATTGAGATGGTTGATAGCTTGTTGTTAGAACACTAAGTCGAATAACCATTCCAAATTAGAACCTTTGAGTTAGAAACCTAAAAACACGTGTAGACATGACATAGTTGATTTGAGAACTTATGTGCATGTAAAGTGTGCTTACATGATAACATACTAAGTGCTTATGTGATAACATGTGTTATATGTTATGTGTTAAATAAGAACATATTTATGAGATTAAATGTGTGTTAGAAAGCATGTCTATGTGTTACGTGCGAAAGTAATAACATGTTGTTATGTTATATATGTAGTAGTTTGATCGTGTTGAGTATATAACATGAGATAACTTATCGCTGTTGAACTATATCTTGACTATATAGAGATATGCAACCTAGACGCCGAGGAGGAACAATTGGAGGTGAGGTTCTCGAGGGAAACCATTTGGTCTCTGATATGACCATGGCCCTTAATATCCTTTCCTTGGTTACCCTACACCTAGGTCCAAATCAAAGACCTTTTCAATTGGCAAAGATCATTTAGGATTGAAAGCTCTCGCTTATTAAAGTCTCGCTAGACGAGCAACATTTTCTGTCGTATCCCAAACTGGGGCAATTTTTGAGTGATCCTTAGTTTATCACCCGATTATGCGTCATATTTTGAGCCTAATATAACATTTCTTTCTCAAACCACTTTACCTAAATCCCCATTACAACCCCAAATAAAGTCCTCTTTGATCGATGATCACTTGTTAAACCAAGAAAACTCAACAACATGTGGTTTGATACCGAAGGAACAATACATGTCGAAAAAAAATATTTCTTATATGTTTTCTTAAGATAAGGTTCATAGGTGGTGCTTGGGAATCTAGATAGTTAATCAAATGTTGGTTTGAACATAGTTGAATTAATGCTACTCATTAATTGACTACTTTTTCAAGGATATCTTTTCTCAAATAAAATATTTTTCAAAGTAAATTTGTAAGAACTCTGAGCAAATGTTTAAAAACTTAGGAAATTCCTTGCAAAATATCTTTTTTTTTTAAATCTTCTTAAATTTTAAGTTCAGTTTTCCAAGAATCATTCACAATTTTCAAAACATCTTTGGCAAGACTCTTCTCAAATTGCTTTTAAAAGCTCTTTTAAAATCACTCCTATGTTTCCTTCAAATTCATATATGAACTACTCATATTCTCGTATTCGGCCCTTAGGACGAACTATGTTCAACTTGATTCCCCGCACACCACTCATGGCTAGGAAAGATAGGAAACCCATATTTCATTTGGGTTCGGCCATACAATTATTTAATTCACTATTTAACTATTTATTTTTTAAAACCAATCATACCTTTATTTTGATTTGTTTTTATAATTTATGAATACTCTCTATATCCGTGAAAATTAAACTACTTGTGTTCAAGTGCATGGTTTCTTAGTTATAGTTAATTACGAATGTGCTTATTATAAAAAATAGGAATAATGATTCTTACACAACTTATATCATCTCCTTACTTCTTGTGGTTCCTTTAATTTTCTTTATTGAGCCCATTTTGAATTATGAATTTCTTCCTTCAAATGTTTTGTTGAATCTAATGGATCCAATCAATTTCTGCGTGCTGCCATCTTAGTGTAGTAGTATTTTTTTTGGGTTAGGTAAATATTGCTGTTCACACAGCCTAACAATACCCACTGTGAGCTCGGGGAGGAGAAGTTATACCAACTGGCCCAATGGCCTGATGAATAAAGTAGTAGCATTTCTTGTATTCTTCTTGTTAACAATTCTTTGAGAAATAAATTTTGTAGTTGAGCAATTGACTTCTATGATTCTCTTATCTTCTTGAACAGATCTTTAATTATTCAGGTCATAGCTACTTTGATGGGACTTCTTGTTTTCTTGGCCATTACAATTTTTTTTATTGCCATTTTTGGAATTGTTTTCCAGTGGTTTTATGGAAGATTTTGGACAATGGCACACATCATCTTCTTTAGAGGTAATCTTCTTGACCTTTCTTTTAATGTGGGAACTATCATATCTATCCGCCTCTATGTTAATTTTTCTTCTAACCGCACTGAGATTGGAGTTCTTTGGATTGCAGGGTTGGCATTCACATTGAGCTATGAACGTCTTGCACCGTTCATAACCAGCATGTATTCTATATATTGTGCATGGAGTTATGTTGGATGGCTTGGTTACTTTTGGGTTTGAATCTCTCTTTTATATTTAGTGATGCTTTAATATTCTTCTTGAAAAATAATGTAAACAGGCATAGAAGGTCCAATGATACCCCTGAAACAGCTGTTGTGCAAGGCTGTCCCATCTTTTTCTATGGTGAACCCTCTGAAATGGGGTATGGTCAATCAGTTGATCGTAGCTCAGGAGTGCCTTCGACTAATGGGATTGATTCTGAAAGAATATTTGAAGATGAAGTTGCTCGCTTCTTAAACAGTAGATATCACTATCTGGCATTGGGTTTATTCCGTTATTATAATGTAGATTTTTCTGTACTTAAATGTGAATATAGGAAAAAGGTTAGATAAAGTTATTTAATTATTTATTTTTTGCCGGAATGCATCACTGTGAATCAAATTTACAGCTTACTGTTTTTCCTTATGTTAGTCCCACAGATTAAGGTGTGCTCTATAGGGGTGATAGTAGATTGTTCTTTTATGAAATTCAGTGGTGTTTCTTGTAGCTTACCAATGGATTATTTTCTTTTGGATATGTGGCATTTCTTGGTATAACTCTATATTATATTGAAAGAAGTGGTAAAGATTTTTTAAACAAGCTTTCTGGTTTGGGTATCAGGCAATGCTAGCCAATCCTGATAAAAATATAGGTAAAAAAAAGGCGGCTAAAGCTTTTAAGAAGCTTCAAAATGCACATGAGGTAAGCTTTTTGACTTCCATTATTATCCTTTTTAAAATATATATATTTTTTATATTTTCTGGTTTGTTATATATCACTATTAGCTAGGTTACCTTTTTCCAAGTTCTATATTCTTTTTAAGGGAAAAGCATATGATGATGAATTGAGGAAGGAGGAGCTGCTGAACTGTTTCTGTAGGTTTCAAACTACTTCTCAAAAGGTTTGCATATCTATCCTGCTCCCATCTCCAAGTTAACTGATGCACTAGTATGCATTCGTTGGTTATCTTAGATAGATAACATCAATCTCAACCTGTAGAGATTCATTTTTTTTGGGATAGGATTTTAAATATTTTGCATATGTTATAAGTATGATTTACATATGTGGGGACTAGTTTAGAGGTCCGGAGAGTTTTGCGAGCCATTCGGCTCATTTTAAAATTTTGGGTTGTCAGGACCAAGGAATTCAGATAACCTAGGACGTAACTACGGGCCCTAGGGAGTAGCGTAGGGGCATAAGTATAAGTTTGAGGGTCTAAGTGAAGTTTTGAAAAAAAAGGAAATGTTAGTTTGCAAATAAGTGCAACTTAATCATAATAAGGAGCAATTAAAGAGAGTTAATGGAGCCAATTTAACAAGTCTTGCAAGACTTGTATATACACATGTGTATAGGCTAACTTGGACCACAGAACACCTAACCATTGTCTCTTTTCTCCTTCTTGGCTGGCCATTTCTCTCTCTCTTCTCCTCCATTTCACTTTTCTTCCTTTTCTCTTTAATTTGAGTGCCAAGTAGTGAGATTTGGAAGTTGCTCCAAGAGAGAAAGTTGCTCTACTCATCATCCTTTTCAATTTGATCGGTTCAAAGTTAAGTTTGGTAGGGTTTGAAGCTTGGTGGAATTAGGGCTTTTGGTATCATGCTTGGTGTCACGCCCCGGAATTCGGACCGCCGAGACTCCCCCGGACCGACCCCGAAATCCGAGGTGCGAACCCGTTCACTCAACCCCTTGAACAACCTTAACCACACTCATGTGATAATATCGAGCTATGATACCATCTTGTCACGCCCCAATTCTGACTCACGAAAAATTGGAGGTGAACCCGTTCATTAAACCCCAATGAACTTCCTTATATTTCTCGATTACCACAGAAGCTAACCATACATACTTAATTATCTATGCGTATACTCATCATTATTCGTCCCAATGGGCCAGACATCAGTCTATGTATCCATGACATTTCATTTTCACTCTTAGATCATGAAAAAATCACAAAAAATCACATTTTTAAGGTTTACAGGACTTTTAGTCGCCTGAAAGTTAAGTTTGAGTCACCTGAAACTTTCAGAGAGTTTGCATTTTCAAAAATAGCACTTTCAGCCACCTGAAAATGAACTTTCAGCAGGCTGAAAGTGGACTTTCAGCAGGCTGAAAGTACCTGGGCCTGAGTTTTTGACAGCATTCCTCAACCTGACTTCAAATGCTAATATCTCACAATTCGTAAGTCCGTTTGACTTTAAATTTGACATTGATCATCCTTAACATGTCTAGTTTCTAACCCAATTTGAATCATCCAAAAATACCAACCACAACTCAAGTTATGCTCAAATTAGTGGCTGTGGGTCAGATTACCCACCCATGCACCAAAACATGCATATCTTTCTCAAATTAAATCCAAACAAGGTCCATGACCTATCAAATCGAAGCTAACACAATTCTCTTACTATATAAATAAATTTCATTCACTCCTTGAACTCAAAATGGACACTTTTGGGCATGTGTCCCCCCAATGGCTACTCTAATGCCTTAATGGCCATCAAGTATATTCACATAACATGTATTTCACACTTGAAATGTAATTCTATCTATTTTTCTTACCATCATCACTCAACAACTCATGCATACATACTTTCCATACTCCATTTGTTCATGAGTAACCATACAAGAAATCATAACTAAAGAGGAAAATGGTCTTAAGGTTTCATACATTCATCAAGTCTCAATTGACAGAAGTCATTATACTGTATTTCTCAAAAGTCTCCTTTATACAAGTGTGACATTTACACTTGGAGTTCATAAACAAAAGAAGATACAAATGTAAAGGCAACACTACAACTATGGTCAACATGCCACAAGCCAGCATGGACATTTATTTACATCCTAAAAGATCAAATATCCAAAAAGAAAGAACCCAACAAGGTCCATTGAGATAATCATGCTTCGTCCTTCATCGGTGCCTTATCTGAAAAAGTTTATATAAGTAGGGGGTGAGCAACACTACGGCTCAGTAGGAATGATCCACCCAACCCTACTCTAACTCAGGCGGTCATGCATGGATGCATATGAAATCACTACATCTCTACATGACAAGTATACATGCTTTTAACCCATAAACAACCACATTTTTTAAATCATATGTGATGCTTCACATCTCAATGCATTCGCATACATATATATATATATATCAAATTGAGCAAGCCACAATATATATATGTATAACTCATGCCACATAAATCAGAAAATCACTTCAATAGGGACTAGCTTATCACACCATCTATAGTAAGGGTCTCTTCGGTACCCAAACTTTGCTTATGCTTTATCGGGTTGCTAACCCGAAGGGAGTGCCTCCTTTTGGCCAAGTTTTGGGTCTTTCACCCTAAGGACCATTCCCTCACCTTAATTCTCAATGTTGTCACGCCCCAAAAACTCGCTTTTCATATAGTGCACATAATCACATCAATGCACTTATTCCACACCATGAATGTATTTTTGTCAAATCAATGCATTTTCCTTTCACCCTAAGATTGTCACAATGTCATCACACTCATATCATGAAAATCATCATGCTTATGCAATTCACAAGAAAAATCATATCTTTCATGCACAAGTCTATAAAAACTCACATTTTTTCATGTTTTCACCAAATGAACTCATTTTCCATCAAGAACATTCATAGTCTCATTTGCACATATACAACATATATAAGTTCCAATCAACATGCTAGGCATTTATACATGCACAATCATATTGGTATACATATATACACATATACATAATCCTAAACTCAAGAAATCTCAATCTATCTTTCATGTCACAAGTATGTGACCTATAGAATCAAAATAAAGATGAGTCTAGCACCCCTACCTCAAATTCCCAAGCTTTGAATCTAACTTTGAGAAATCCTAGCTTTCTCAACTTCACGAAACGGAGACTTTGATCGGTTCAAACCGATGCCCTTGATGTCCCTTACACACTTTCCTTCTTCAAGATCTTTCAAATCACACCTTAAGGCCCTCAAACTCTAGAGAGAAGGGAGAGAGATGAAGTGGGATACGTAGAGAGAGAGAGAGGTCTGTAAAATGAAATATCTCAGACCCATTTTGATATTTATCTCAACCCTAGGGGTATGAAATGACCATTTTACCCCTAACCACTTAATGTACCTTCCCGACCTCGGAATTAATTCTTGAAAATTCCGTTGGACTCAAAATCGTTTCCTTAACACTCTAAATATTTCATTTAGTTCATAACAAAAAGTAAAAAATTTTGAATTTTTCAGACCCACTTAACCTCATCCCGGCCCCCCGTTGACCAAAAAGTCAAACTTTTTCAAAAGTTTTCAAAACTTTCCAAAATCATATTCCAACCTTCTAAACATGTTCCCCAAATTCAAAACATATTAAATATCATTTAAAATGCGTTTAAAGCAATAAATGATAAAAATTAGAAAAATTACCAAAATTGGGCACGGTCTCTACAACCTCCCAACCTTATAGGAATTTCGTCCTCAAATTAGAATGTACCTCAAGTGGTGAACAACTCGGGATACTTTGAGCGGACTTCTTGTTCTCGCTCCCATGTAGCTTCTTCCACCCCATGATATCTCCAAAGCACTTTAACCAATGAAATGGTCTTGCCCTGAAGCACTTGTTCTCTAGTGTCTAGAATTTGTATCGGTCTTTCCTCGTATAACACGTTCTCCTCCACCTCAAGGTCTACTCAATCAAGCACATGTGAAGGGTCTGGCTCATACTTCCTCAACATAAACACATGAAAAGTGTTGTGCACACTTGACAATTGCGGTGGCAATACCAAGCGATAAGCAACCTCTCCTACCCGATCCAAAATCTCAAATGGTCCGATGAATCGTGGCGCTAGCTTGCCACTACGATCGAACCTCATCAAACTTCTCTGTGGTGAGACCTTCAAAAAGACATGATCCCCCACCTCAAATGCCAAAGGTTGCCTCCTTCTATCGGCATAACTTTTCTGATGACTCTGAGCCGTAAGTAATCTTTGCCGAATTAACTTGATTTTCTCTATAATTTTCTAAACTAAGTCTGGTCCCAAAGAAACTGTCTCTCCAACCTCATTCCAACAAATAGGTGACCTACATGGTCTACCATACAAAGCCTCAAATGGAGCCATCTCAATGCTAGCTTGATAGCTATTATTGTATGCAAACTCCACTAAAGGAAGGTGATCTTCCCAACTACCCCAAAGATCAAGTACACACGCCCGCAGCATATCCTCCAAAATCTGTATAGTATGCTTGGACTGACCATCTGTCCGAGGATGAAAAGTCGTACTAAAATGGAGGTTCGTATCAAGTGCTGCCTGGAAACTTTGCCAAAACTGAGATGTAAATCGCGAGTCTCTATCTGAAACAATAGAAACTGGCACGCCATGAAGTCTAAAGATCTGCTCAATATACAATCTACTGAGAGTATCCACATCATCCGTCACTCTAATGGGAATAAAGTGAGCCACCTTCGTCAATCTATCAACGACTACCCAAACTGCGTCATGACCCTTCCTAGACTTTGGAAGTCCCGTCATAAAGTCCATAGTGACATGCTCCCATTTCCACATAGCCACAGGCAATGGCTGCAACAACCCTGTCGGTCTCTGATGCTCAGCCTTCACTTGTTGACAAGTGAGGCACCTCGCCACAAATTGAGCTACATCCTTTTTCATACCCCTTCCACCAATACTGTCGGTATAGGTTATGATACATCTTGGTACCACCTGGATGTACTGCTAGCCTCGAGTTATGAAACTCTCTCAGAATCTCATCCCGACAAGCTAAGGGAACAAACATCTTCCCTTTGAATCTCATGCTCTCATCTGAATGAACTGTCCATCCTTCCACCACTTCGCCACCAGTAATTTGTGTGCGAATAGCCTCAATCTCACCATCCTTCCTCTATTCTTCAATCACTCTACTAACAAGAGTTGGTTGAGCGATAAGAGTAAATAACACCGCCTGTCCATCATCCTCACAAAAATGTAATCCCATTTCTGAGATATCTTCCATCATCTTCCACTCCCGTATGGCTAAGCTCGCTAAGCTACCATGTGACTTTCTACTCAATGCATCCGCTACCACATTGGCCTTTCCCGGATGATATTGTAAGTCGAAGTCATAATCTTCCATGTACTCCATCCACCTCCGTTGCCTCATATTCAAATCATTTTGTGAGAAAAGGTATTTGAGACTTTTGTGATCCGAGAACACTTCAAACTTCTCACCATACAAGTAATGTCTCCACACTTTAAGTGCAAAGATTACGGCTGCCAAACCGATGCCCTTGATGTCCCCTACACATTTTCCTTCTTCAAGATCTTCCAAATCACACCTTAAGGCCCTCAAACTCTAGAAAGAAGGGAGAGAGATGAAGTGGGATACGTAGAGAGAGAGAGAGAGGTCTATAAAATGAAATATCTCAGACCCATTTTGATATTTATCTCAACCCTAGGGGTGCGAAATGACCATTTTACCCCTAGCCACTTAATGTACCTTCCCGACCTCAGAATTAATTCCCAAAAACTCCGTTGGACTCGAAATCGCTTCCTTAACACTCTAAATATTTCATTTAGTTCATAACAAAAAGTAAATTTTTTTGGATTTTTTGGACCCACTTAACCTCATCCCGGCCCCCCGTTGACCAAAAAGTCAAACTTTTTCAAAAGTCTCCAAAATTTTCTAAAACCATATTCCAACCTTCTAAACATGTTTTCCGAATTCAAAACATGTTAAATATCATTTAAAATGCGTTTAAAGCAATAAATGACAAAAATTAGAAAATCGGCCAAAATTGGGCACGGTCTCTACACTTGGACTTTGAGGTAGGGGTTGTGTGTTGTGTCTTCTAATTTCAAGTTTAATTTCATTTTTTGACATAAAATGAATGTTTTCATATAATATGTATATATGTGTGTGTGTGTGTGTGTTTCTCTTGCTAGAAATGATAGGGTTATGCTTTGAAATGTATGAATTGATTATATATACAAAATGGGGTATGTGATACATATATGGGATATTTGAAAAAAAATGATGAAAACCTAATTTGGAGGTTAAGTTTATTTATATGTGTCTTATTATTCTTTTGTGACATACTATAATTGAATTAGGACATAAAATGGGTGCAATGCATCAAAGTTGTAATTGTGAATGCAAAATGTGAATTATTTTGTGTGAGTGTGGAGTGTGTCTCGGAAGTGGCTCACGAAAAAGTAGTAGGGGAGCATATTATCTAGGGTTGAAAGATCTCAAACTTGTGCAAGAAAATGGGTGGTAACTGATGGATTAGTATCCCCAATAACCATGAACCTGATATATGGGACTTCGGTACGTATCTTGTGTGTGTGTGAACCAATTCCAAGAGCGTTTGAGTCTTATGTGTAACTTATGTCTAATTTTCGTGATTTACATGACTTGTGTGAATTTTTATCCGATTTTGGTCATGTCATATGTCATGAATATGATGGAATATGTTTTAAGCATGAATTGTATTGATGTAATTGTCAAGTTAAGATTGATGTGTATGCCATGAATTGAATGAAAATGTGAGCTTGTGATTAGTACTCTAGGAAGCATGACACGTAGATTGTCGAAGCATGATGTTATGTTTATGCATTGAACTTGAAATGTAGACTTGAATGGATTACACAATACATTAACCTTGAACTCGTTGAAATTGCTCATCCCCCTACACTAACACTTGCAGGACATGGCAATAAGGTGGTTGAGAATGCATAACCATGAGTGGATATAGTGTAAAGGAACTCCATTTTTGAGCTTTTGTGTTGTGAGACATGTACATAGGTGTCCATGGAGGTTTGTGGCATGTGAACTAGTTTTGAAAGGTTATATGTGCATTTAGATGATGGTTGTGTTTTAGAACTCCTATGTATTCCCTAAATGTATCAAGTTACAACTTTTGAGGATTGTATAAAATGTATGTTTCTTGAAGTGTATGAAAATGCATGGATTTACCCTTATGAGATTCAAATGCATTATTTGGGGTATGTTCATGAGGACATATCATTTTGTAGACTATTGGAATGATGTATGATGGTTCTAAGTTATTAGAGTGGAAATTGTTGAAAGCGTTTTAGAAGGGTGTTAACATTGGGCAATTTTGATTGCATATTGTGCTAATGGATGGGGACACATGTTAATGTTTAGAAAATTTTCTATGTTTCTATTGTTCATTGGATGTATGAATGTGGTTGGACTTGATGTGGCTTCATAAAAATATGTTTTTAGAAGTCTAAAGTATGTTTTTTTAAGCCCTAACAAGGTCCGACCGGTCCAAATATTGCTTGGACCAGTCCATAAACTCTCAGTACCTCATTTCGCCAATCTGGGGTACTTGGACAGGTCCAAGGTTTCCGCCGGACCGATCCACAAAAAAATATATATATATTTGCTTCTTTCACCCAACTTCAACGGATCGTAACTCATTCGTTTCAAATTCAAATTGGGTGATTCTTTTTTTTTAAAATTGAGTATTTTTAAACCCTATTTCCAATGGTTTCAATTTCATACTTAGATGATAAACATACAAGGTGTTATGTATCAGCACTTATGTGATCAAATCCTTTGAAGGGTTGTATGGTTGAGGCCCATTAGGATTAGTTGTGCATACAAGTGTACGTATGTGATTAAGCTTCCGTAATAATTAAGAGTTAAGACGGTTCATTAGTGCTTAATGAATGGGTTCACCTTCGGCTTCCTGAAGTCAAAAGTCGAGGTGTGACAAAATTGGTATCAAAACGAGAGTTGTATACGAGAGTCATGAGTGGTTGACTTGGACTCCCCTTCAGGATTCAGGCCTGGGGACGGAGTCTCCGGTGTCTCAAATTCTGGGGCGTGTCACAAGCATTCTCTATCTTGGCCACAACCCCACATATATGTGTATTGAATAAAAATGTGGTCATTGTTTCTATTTGATATGTAATTTAATGCATTGAAGTAAGGGATGCTGACTTAGAAGCCATGTAAACACACAAGACATCCCTTTGGCATTTGACTTATTTACTCAACTTTAGTTGTTGCATTTGTACTTTGTCAATGCTTTAAATTATTATGTTATATGGTGCTTTTTAGTTGGTTCAGTCATATCTTTCTCACTTTTCGTGAATTAGCATGTCCATCGTAGCTTCTTTTTTGGCCTCGCGTGATAATGTCCTCACTACAGAAATGGTAGCTTGCATAACAACTTTAAAATTTGAGATCTGTAACTTGGATTTTCTTTGCTATATATCATAAATAAATTATAAGATATGAAAATCATATATAGCCTGGGTAACATATGTTGAAAGCTAAAGTGAATTTCAGGAGTTTGGTGATCTCTAAAAAACATTCTTTTTTTTTCATGGTGATGAAATCAAATGATATTTCTTTCTTTCCTTTTTGTTCTAGTAACTAAGTTGAATAATATTTCTATTCATTATAACCTTCTGCATTGTTTATTTTTATATTTTGTTTTTTATTTTTTTATCTTTGCCTGATTATGAGTCTAAACAATATTTCTATCATTAATGACCTTCTACATTATATTTCTACCTAGTTCGAAACAATGCTTTCGTTAGTTCCAAAGTTTATACATCCTTCCAATGTTTACCACACCAAATGTGAACCATACTTCAAGCTGCCCTTCCTCCTGCTTATACAAAGTTCTTTCAAGCCGTAGCTCTCAGCATGTTCTTTCAAAAGGTCCATAAACTCATAATTTTATCACTTGAGCCTTAAGGGTCTGGTTGAGTGTCTAGTTAAGTATAGTAAATTTTATATGATAAGTTGGCTTTGTTTATTGCCATCAGATTCTCACTATTAAAAAGTTTGCTTTGAAGTTCAAAATCATTATAATATTACATCACCTTGTCATATTTTTAATTTATTTGATTCCAACCAAACCTTGTAAGTTGCAAATTAGCATAAAGTATTAGCATAATAACATGAATCTTTAGGTGAGATTTGTTAGAATAATCACATTTGCTTAATTACAGTTCAACGAACTTAACAAAGCTCCAAATCCTTTTATTATATGAATTCTATTTTATAAAATGGTTTCAGATCCTAAATGTATGTTCCTTTTGGCTTTTCTCTCATCTTTATATGTCCCTTTTAGTTTGAACCCTGTCCCTAGTACATCCATTGATCTTCATTGCACATCACCACTCCGTCTAGCTGGATTAGATCGTCTTGTTTGGTTGTCCAAAATAAGCTTTGCATGAAAACATTCATTTTTTTCTTTTTTAACTTGATTGCTACTTATACATCTCATTATCTCATTTTGTTTAATTTAATTTTTTATACATGTCTCATTCTTTCTTTTTTCTCTCTTTTGGACCTTTTGGATAAAAAAATATTTTTGACGTCTTTAATGATGTACTACCAATCATAGCTGACTTCTCTTTAACTTGATCATTAGTCAATGGCTAGAACATAACCCAGTAGCACATTTCTCCATCTAGTCTATATCCTTCAGTCTCCCCCTTAGTTATGGATAGCTTCATAGATTATAAAATTAGCAACTTTTGTAATATTCTGGCCATCAGTAATCAATATTCTTCACTTATTTTTCTGGTTTAGTGTAGTAATGTTATGTGTATTCTGACTTGGTCCTTGTACCATATCTTGAGATTCTAAAGCATCCATCAGAGTTCTTAGAAGGAACAGAATCTCTCAAATTTCAAAACTAGATCTCTATTGTTGAGAAACTTGTGTCATAGATCGTTGATGTTACACTGTTGTGATTATGTAATTCTAATTCTTATATAAAGTTCCTTAGATTTTAGAAATTGTAGACCAACAGTTTAGAAAAATGAATTAGAGTTTAGCTTTGAAATGAGTCATCTGTAATCTAGCAGTTATAAGCAGTAGTATTGGATATGTCCATTTAAACATAAATACATTTACACAAGGATATATGTGTATGCGTATATGTTTATATACATATGATCTATTTTCCATCTTTACTTACGTATCTTTAGTAGTTTCAGTTAATTTGTTTGAAGTAACTTCACCATGAAATTTTCTACCTAATCATTATTTTAAGGAACAATTGATCACTCTTATACATGCATACTTAGTTCTATATTTAATGTTCAAGATGAACATATCTAAGTAGAAGGTATAAATATGTATCAATTTAAGTGTATGTAACGACATGCATGCATTTTTTCTTAGCTTGGTGTATGTGTGTACATCAGCAGACATGTACAAACACATACATATAGATCCATGTAAGTATGCACACAATTAAAATGGAAAGTTATAATATAAGAGCCATAAGGGAAGATTTGCAATAATAAAATCTAGTTGTAGATTTATGAAGATGTGCCTTGCACCTCAAACAAGGTGCGTAACTGCCTAAAAATTTTTATTTTAAAATGAGTTTTGTCTTACTCATGGCAGATGACACTAAGGTGTGCCTTTGTATTCACTGTACCCTTGTTTTCCTTTAATAACCCGGCATTGGTTTATCCCATAATCATCTATATATTTGCACTATCACTCAAATATTCTTAGAGGAAATGGATTTATTTTTGACATTATCTTCAAATGTAAGGTTTCGTAGTTTTTTTTTCTATTTTTCATTACTTGTTGAAGGGAATTCAACCATCAGGAGTCATTATGCCAACTCATTCACAATATTATATATATATTTCAAACACGAGGAAGAGAGCGGTTGATTGTGTCCCTCTATGTAGTAAATTATTTATTTTCATGGAGTATGTCAAGATAATTCTCATTTTGTCAATTTTTAAACTTGATTTCCTTCCATAATAAATACTCATCTCACATTTTTTTGTTTAAATATTATTGTTTAGATAAAGTCAGCTCAACTCAATCCAACAAAAAGTTATTTGATTGCCTCTGGACGATTCCATGTGAAGAATATTGTTCAAAATTTTGTGAAGTTGGTTTTAGCTTTTCAGTATATATCTAATTACAAAATTTTTGTGTTGCAGGGGACATTCATTTGTATCCTGTTTCTGTCAAAACACAAGGTGGTGAGAAGCTTGAACTACAAGTGAACTAGCTTTATTAATGACCTTATTTCTAATTATTCATCTTTTTTTGGAATTGATTGCAAAAGGCTATGACCATTTTTTCAACAATTTGGTCCCTAAATCCTTTCTCTTCCTAGTTGTAATGTCATGGATATAAGGTGATGTGCTTATATGTAGTATGTTCTCTTCAAATGGTGTGAGACCTTTTGGGGTAAAACCCAATAGCAAAACCGTGCGGGCTCAGGCCCAAAGCGGACAATATCATACCATGTGTTGGAGGGGGGTATTATAGTTGGTATCAGAGCCTGAACCCAGCCGGAAGTGGCCTGGGTGTGGAAAAGGGAATGTTGTATGTTCTCTTCAAATGGTGTGAGGCCTTTTGGGGTAAAGTCCAATAGCAAAACCGTGCAGGCTCAGGCCCAGAGCGGACAATATCATACATGTGTTGGAGTGGGGTATTACAGTTTGGTTCATCATCTGGAATATTACAATGAAATTTTTGCAGACATAACCAGTGATGATTGCTCCTTGGAGATGGTTGCCACCTCAAACCCACTCCCCCCCCCCCAATTTGGTTTTTGCATTCAGAACAGTGAATTGGGTATTATATTTTTTGAATGCATTGACCTAGTAAAAATGATATATATATATATATTCTGCCCTAATTGTGAAATCATTTTTGCAGCATTATATGATAATAGATCTATTAGGGCTCATGTTTTTCACACAAGAGAATTTCTCTCCCTTTCCACACTGCATGCCTCATTATCAACATCACTTGCATTACAGCAAAGTTTATCTGCAAATTTAGGAGGTTTTGGAATTTGAGCCTACAACCTGTGTCCCTTTATGGCTTTACTTCCTTGTTTTGGTCATTTCTTTTCTTATTTATCATATGTAACACATATACATTTTGGGGCAAACTCATAACCATCTTGATTTTGGATTTTAATATGGTCTAGATATAGTAAAAACTAAAGTCTCGGAGCTCAATAGTTTTGGTTTCATGGAGGATGTTACCGGTTCACTTACTAATTTGTTGTCATCACCTTCTAAAGAGATCAAATGTGTGGAAAGTATTGTGTTTTCTTCATTTAATCCTCCTCCAAGCCACGGGAGGTGAATTTTTAATCCTTTAAGCATTTCTAATCCCTTTCTGAGTGATTTACCCTTTTATATCTCCTCTATCTTCTTAAACAAATTTTGTTTTTGCAAAGGGAACTACAAATAACATAATGCATGTTATTTTTGGTTACCTCTAGGCTTGTTAGGGATTTGATTTATCTAGATGTGATAACATTAGAAGGAAATAAATATTGTATTACGGGAACCACAAAAATGTTTTATGTCAACTCAAGCACAGGGAATGTCTTTGATCCAAGACCGAGTAAAGCTGCATCTTAAGCAACAACTGTTATTGGACTCCTGCAAAAGATTAGCTCTAAGTTCAAGAGTAGCCTTAGTTCTTTTGTGCTCAATGTAGTCTAACCATCTTATTATCTATTTTGTCTTTCTATTCGAAGCTTTTCATGAAACTTTGGAGAAGAGGGCTTTTGCACATCCTTTCGAGAATGCGTCATCTCTATTGCCACCAAATTCATTGCTAGGTTTATATCTTGTTCCTGGTAATTTAGTTTTATCGCACTTCGTATTGTGATAAATTTTTTGGCTTATCTCCAATTTCTATTGTGATGACTTTTTTGAAGTTGAATATATATATATGTGTGTGTGTGTGTGTGTGTGTGTGTGTGTGTGTGTGTGTGTGTTTTTAGAAGAAACCAAAGAGTATTATTAGAAGAACGAAGAAATAAACAATGAAGAAGGATGGGGAATCCTTCAAATATTACTGAAAAAAGAGTATTATTCGTTTGCTATATATTTCCCTAAATTAAAACTCCCTTTAAGTAGAAAAGGAGTTTACATGTCTTGGCTGGTTGTTCCATATTTTGTTGACCATATAGTTCCTAATGGCTTAAACGATTCCATTTCTAATAAATTGTATTTATGATTTTAATGTGGGCGAGGTAAGTAGACTATACATGAGTTCGAGAAAGATTTATTTGCTTGTTGCATCAAATGAGTCAAATCTCATTTTGAACTATAAATCTGCATATGGGCAGAAAGTTTCTGTCAATTTGTCTCTTCTTAAGTCCTCGGAGCTCTAGATGGAGTGTTTGTTTTTAATTATGTGATTACAGATTGCCTGAGGATTACTTGTTCACTTCATGGTTTCCTGGAAAAAGAAAATCACTTGCAGAGAGAGAAAGAGAGTTTGAACTACATATCTGCATCTGAGCAAAAAGTTTGTGTCAATTTGTCTCTTCTCAAGTCTTCAGAGTTTGATGGAGTGCTTTTAATTGTGTGGTTACGAGGATTACTTGTTCACTTCCTAGTTTCTTTGAAAAAGAGAACCACATTCAGAGAGAGAGATTCTCTGCATTACTTTGGTGTTTTTAAGAGATTGCGCATGTTGCCAATTTAATGTATTTTTCAAGTTCCCATTTTACTTGGCCATAGTGCGTTCTTTTATATTTTATCTCTCCTTTCAGTATGCCATCTTCATAACATCGTTTGGGACTTATTTATATATTTTTCCTTATCCACATTACACTTCCCAATTTTAACATTTGTTTTGCAAAGAAACTAAATATGTATGTCTGAACGTTTTTTATTCTTGTAGTGAAACTGGGACATGTTTTTGAATAGAAATATTTGCTTCTTGTTGATTTAATTATGTATATTTGAGTTTTCACTGATATCTGGTTATTGTATGGTGAAAATATTTTTGCTTCTTAACAATCATATAAAGAGCAAAATCAAAATAATTTTGTAGAGTAGTTTATTTTAGATTCTTTTTACATTCATCTTTATGGTTTTAAATTTCAGTGGCAGAATGATTTAACTTTTATTATTTTCTTCTTTTTACTTATTTAGTAATGATCATTTCCTCAATATAAATATACTTAATATCCTTATTATTCTGTCTATTGGTTCTTTCGTTTTCAGATCACAAACGCGATGCACTGACACTTTTATTTGGCAGTGAGCTAATTAGCATGCAAAGAGATTGGAACAAAGAATTGCAGTCTTGTCAGGAGCTTCTGCATACAACTCCTCAAGAAAGGTGTAATTAGATATCTATTTATATTATCACTACATATATGATTTTGGTTTTCCAATTTCATGTCTTGTTAGATTATCTCTTTTACATTTGTCAAGTTCATAATTTTCGATGAACTCTATTCAGTTTTCACAGTCTCCATCTCTTATATAAAGAATTTAATTGCCAATTAATCCAACTGATCCAGAGTGCTTTCACATGTTAATGAACCTGATAATATCACCAACATTTTCTAAACTTGCTTTTGTTTTAAGTGTTTGGTCAAAGAATAGGATCTATTAAGTATTAAATGCCCTTTACGGTCACTCTATTGAATAACAATGATGCCATTAATTTGTACTTTGAGGTTCAATGTTTAAATCTTGTTTTTTTTCCAGCTCATTAGCTAGTCATTATATCTGTTAGTTGCATCTTTGAATCTCTTTTAAAATTATAAATTTCAATATTTTTTAAATGTGTTCAGGATCTGCTATATATATATATATATATATATAATCTCCCCCTCTAAACTGGTTTCAAGTTTGTCTTCTTTTGGTCAATGTCTTCGATGTTTTGTTCAATGCTGAGGTGAGGAATTGAATTTTTGGCATCACCGTAAAATATATATGCCTGTTTTTCTGGCCATTTATTTCTATATAAAACTATTTGGCATAACTAGTTAAAGAATAGTTTTTTTCTTTTTCTTTCCCCCGCCCCTAATACATGCTGATGTTGTGGTTTTTTTACTGCCTAATGAATAAGAGAACCTCATCAAGCTTCAGTAGGGTGAAATTAAGCCTATTGTAAGCAAACAATGTGCAAACATTACCTTCTCATGAAGTATTGCTCTTATCATTGTTATGCACGCAGATATATGTTTTAAACTCAAAAAGTTAAGTTGGAATCAAATCAAAGTGAATGATATGTCACTTGAACCATATATTTTTCTTTCTTAACCTTATGAACTAAACAATCAAGAGTAGCTTTTAATATTGGTGATTACAGAAGCCTTATGTGATTGTTGTTGCATACATATATGGTTTATTTTATTTCTTTGTCTTCGATGTTTTGTTCAATGCTTATTATGTGTAGCCTTATGTGATTGTTGTTGCATACATATATGGTTTATTTTATTTCTCTGTCTTCGATGTTTTGTTCAATGCTTATTATGTGTAGCATAAGTTAGACTGAACATTATATTTTGTTCTTGATTCTAGGTATGTCCACAATAACATATTCTTCAGCTTTGCTGTGGATGTGGCGGACCTTGAGCAGCTATTGAGGAAGCTGGCTTCAAATATTAATTTAAAGAGTGAAAGTACTAGCTCATTACACAATTTATCTGATAATAGTTCCAACAAATCGACGCATGGAGCTGCCAGAATTTCCAATGGGGACAAATCTAATAGCTCAAATACTGAAAATCTTAACGATGCCATGGATTTGGATCCTGATGCACCTGCTGAGGCATAGTTGGCTAAGAGTGAGCAAGCCACCTATGCTTCTGCAAATAATTATTTGAAAAGGATCGAAGCATTCAAGGAGACTGATGTTCTTGGACTGTATAATCTTGTTATAGCCATTATTGATTACAAGGGTAATAGAATAGTAGCACAGGTGTGTTCTGAACCTAAGATGACCTACATGATTTTCTTACTGGAAAACTGATGTTTTTTATAATATTTCCATGGATTTGACAAGAGGGTAGAGTTGTGGAATAAGTGTTGGATTTATTTAGTATTTTAACAAATTTGTCTTCTTTACCTTATTATCTTGCAAATAGTAGTACTATGATTATTTATTGGCAACGTCAACTTGTGAATATTTCTTGTTATTCCCAGTTATAGCTTGGGCTCCTAATTTTATGTGCTTATGTTCATATGTATCTATTCTTGTGTTTACTTAATGCTTATTGCATTTTCACCCCCCTTAAGTGTGGTTTTTTTTAATTATTATCTAAATCTCCATCTCTCCCCCCCCCCCCCCTTTCCCTCTCTTGCAGAGTGTTTTACTAGGCATCATTCAAGGTGATAAATCAGACTCTCTTCTGTATGGTTCTGTTGACAACGGTAAGAAAATTTGCTGCAATGAAGATTTTCATTCCAAAGTGTGGAAGATTTATGAATTGTGTTTATCTTTATCTTACTGTCAATTTAATAGAATTGTCACACTCCATAGTTGATATCAAGACATCTTGACCTCTCACCCATAAAAGCATGACTGGATAGAAAAAAAATTAGCTCAATAACAATTGGCAACGACACTAATTAGCTTACCTTTGGAAAAAAAATACTATTTGGCTTTTGATTGGCCAACACAAATAAGCTCAAATTTTCTAATACCATTTGATGTCTGGATAGTCTTCAATTAGAAGTTTGATTTATAAAGCGTTAGTCATTTAAATATGTCTCTTTTATTAGAAAAATTATCTTATTTTCAGTCATAGAACTAACAACAATTCTAATAGTTTGCATAATATCATATTTGATAGATTCAAGGGTTCTACACTCATTAGAGAATGATCTATGATTCCTTTCCATCCAAACTTCATAAACAATAGCTGTCAAAGCAAGCTTATTAATAATGGAGACTAAGGTTTTACCTTTCAATGTCAAAGTTGCCCGATGAATAAGAGACCCCCAATCTGCTACCGGCCACTGAAGAGCACATTTTCCTTTGATAAACCTCCACAATCTGCTTGTCACGCCCCGATTCTCGAGGCCCAAAAACTGAGGTGTGAACTCCGTGAGATCACCCTCACGCTATAACTACCACTTGATCATACAATCTCAATTTCCTATTATTTTTACGAAAATTGGACATGACCCATTCTAAATAATCAGATCCTGGCGTGTTATACCTGCTTTCAATTCACATGGACACTTCTGGGCTCGTGTCCCCCCAGCATTTATATCTAACAATCAAAATGGACACTTCTGGGCACGTGTCCCCCTAGCATTTCTACAACATACATAATCATGACATCTGGAATAATCATCAAGTGAACACCTTTATCATCATCCATAATTGTTCTAATATGAAAACAAGCATTAAAAGTATAATGTCTATAAACAATATCTAAATATAGAAATCTCTTTATACATGTCTAAGCGCATCATGTCCACATCTCGGACGCGCATAACACAAAATGTCAAAAATGAGAGATCTTTCTAGCTCTAAGTCCAACTCACGATTGCACACCGCCAACCACCTCCTTGTCATGTCCTGAAAGTGTTAGTGTAGGGGGATGAGCAATTTTCAACGGGCTCAAGGTAATACGTTGTGCAATCCGTCCAAATTCACATCTCATATCAACGCATAAACACAATCAACATGCACCGCTTAACTACGTGTCATGCTTCCTGGCATTCTAGTCCAAAGATCGAAACTTTCACTTCACATGGCATAGACATCAAGATGCTTGACTACCACCAAATTTTTAACTTAAAACATGCAATAATGCACAGTCTCATCATATCTATAACATATGACCAAATGGGATTTAAACACAAGTTTAAAGGAATCATCATAAAACTCACATTTCTACTCATTTCTTTCAAATGATAGCATATGCATCAAATGTAACTAGACAACCACATAATTTTACAACATACTTCATTTCACAATCCATCATATCTATAACATATGATACATACGAATTTATCAACAAATTCACTTACTTCACATAAGTCACATCACGTCACATAATTCAACACAAAAATCACACTATACTCGGAATTGAGCTCACACGCACGCCACACACATGATATGTACCGTAGTCCCATATCTTAAAACCCTTTGGCTATTTCGGGCTACTAACCCGTCCGGTCACCACCCACTTGCGCAAGGTAGAGAACTTTCAACCCCAAGAGGATCCCTTCCTCTATAATTTTCTATGAGTCATTCCCGAGTATTCATCACAAGCACAAAATACTTCACATTTCTACATATACATTCGCACATTGGATGCATTACACTCAATACATGCCCTATATCCATTCTAGCATGTTATTCAACAATTCACAATGCCAAAAGAACAAGCTCATTTCCCAAAACTCGGTTTTTATCATTTTCTCCAAAATTCTACACATGCCATACATATACCATTTTGCATATATAATCAATTCATGCATTTAAACACATAGATCAATCTTTTCAACACAAAAGAAACTCATTCATCTTCTTGTAAAATACAATTTTCAACCAAAAGGTCCATATATGCGCTACATGTCACATAAGGTATAAACAACAATTCATGCAATTTGAATCATACATCAATTTAAATCAAAGATTATGTTCCAAACTTCAATTAATCACAAATAACATAAAAACATATACTTTATGTCATTAATATGAAATTAAATTTGGAATGAAAAATACAACGCACACCTTCTACCTCAATTTGGAGTGAGAACTCCAAAAATCTCCAATTTCGTCCCAATGTGTATCCGCCAATTTACTGCCACTATACTAGAATTGTGTCACACTGTCTTATGTGCCCAAAGCCTATGGAAAGCCAAGTTTCTCAACCCAGTCCAAGGTTGCCCACGATTTCGGTCCAACCCAATGTCAAAGCTAAGTCCAATTTATTTGATCCGAATTAAATTTCCAATTGGGTCAAGAAAAGCAATCCCAATTTAGCCCAACATTCCAATCCACGAAGGCCCAATTCAATGTCCACTATAGCAGCCCAACCCATCATCAAGTCCATTCCAAGCTTAAACCAATTCCAACCCAATTTTTTCATTAAACCATCACTACTACTTCAATTGACCCATTAGTCAACTCATATCCAAACAAGCCACAACCCCTAGCCTAAAGCCTCATACAATGAGTCCCAAATCAAATACAAGTCAGCCCAATTGTTCTAAACCAACTGCCCAAGTCCACCTCACCACAGTCGAACCCAATCTGCCATCAAAGCTACTGCCCATGAACAACCACCTCAAAGCATCACCATGAAGATCCTAGCCAAGCTTGGCTGAACCCAACACCAACTAAGCCATCATCTACTTGCAATCTTAACCCTATCATTCATCATGAATACCAAACACCGAGCCCAACTCACTATTTCAGCCCACTGCCGCATCACGGCTTGCACACCACCATACACACGACCGTGCACAGCCCACTGCCATGCTCCACAAGCTCAGCCAAACAGCCTCCAAGACTCACAACGATTACCTTCCTCAACTGTCCAAGCCAGACAGGCCATCCCCGACCACCATCAGCCAAGCCAAAGCACCACAACAGGCTGTCCAAACAGCCGTGGATCGCCCAAACTGAGCCCAACTCTGAAACTCTCCGACGGACTCTCCGAACCCACCAAAGCAGTCCCTTCGGCACCACCATGGTATCAACACCCTCACCCACAGTCAGCCCAAGAAAGCCCAGCCGTGAACCCAGCCAAACACCACCGAGCTCGACTCAAAATCGAACCAACCACAGCCGAACGGTCCCAACCGCACCCACGCCGAAAACTACCACCTGCTATCACAAACCAGACAGCCCAACACGGCCCGAGCACCAGCCGAAGCCAAACAGATCCCATCGCCAAGTCTCAGCACCTTCAACCCGAGGCACCACCATCTTTGGCCAATCAAACCCTCACCCACGGTCGAGTCAAATACCACCCGAACCACCCTTAGCCGCTGCTGGAGCACGGCCGGAGCATCACCGAAACAAACCCAACCGAGCAACCACTGAACCAGCGAACCCATCGGCAACCGAACCCAGTCCGTGGAACCCCCGAAAACCCAGCCATTTCCAGCCACCACACAGCCGTAATAGCCACCAACGTCAGCCCAGCCGCTGCCGGAGCTCCGCCCTCACCGTCACCGTCCGAACCTTCGGCCTCTCTCTCCCCGATCTTGGCTCCTCTCTCTTCTTTTTCTTTTCTTTTCTTTTCTTTTTCCTTTTCTTTTTCTTTCTTCTTTTTCTCTTCTCCAGCCGAGACCACTTTTGGTTTCTTCTCCTTTCATTTTGGTCCACATGCTTTCTTTAGCCACTTATAACCACATGTATATAATACATATATATATATATATATTTATCACATGGGCATATTATTATATATACACATATGTATATACATCACCACATACTCTTGCCCCTCCACATGCACAAAATTAGGAATGTGCACCTCTATTTTTTCATAATTGCATAAAGCCCCCCATATATTTATAATTGAATATAAATATACGTACTATGTATATATATATATGTAGATATATATATATACATATACACACATCTCCCACTTGTATGGAAATATCTACATCCACACTTTTTCGAATTTTAATTAATTCAAAAAAGAAAATTTTCAATCCGGTCCGAAATCGCCCGGAACTGGTCAAAATAATTCCGGTCCTTACACTGCTATTGCAGCTGCATTCAAAGAATAAGTGATCCCTATCTTCAATGTTGTGATGACAAAACACATTTTACTGACACATGCATACCCCATTCCAATAGCCTATACCCTATTTTTAGTTTATCCCTTATTCCAAGCCATAAAAACATGGCATGTTTAGGAACATCTTGTGGAAACCACACAATGTCATCATATGGTACTTTATTAACCTTATGTATCAACATCTCCCAAGTAGATTTAATGAAAAACTCCCCTCTATTTGGTTTCCAAATCATTTTATCCTTAATCCCACAATTAGGCATACAACCAGGATGGACATTTTATCTAAAGTTCATCCACTCAAGGGTGTTTGTAGAAGACCAAAACCAAGTATAATCATGTATAATTGCAAAAACTTTAGCATTAGATCTCAACCTAGAATCTCTAACCATTCTTTCATTAGCCTGCAAGCAAAGTGGACTATAAGGGAGCCAGTAGTCATACCACAAAGAAGTATCTATACCATCTCCAATGACATGTTGAACAGCAAAATTTGAACTCCCTCCTTTTAAGAATTTTCCTCCATGTCCATGTAGCTTCATATGGCACTTTCATTTCCCAGAAGTTTTTATCTTTAAGTAAATTCTTTTGCACTTATAGTGCCCATAGAGAAGTAGGCTCAGATTGATTCACTTTCCATAAGTGTTTAGTCATAGCTGCTACATTCCAAATAATTATATCTTTAATACCCAACCCACCTTCATCTTTAGGGAAACAAATATCATCCCAAGCTATATGATTGCCCCCTTCTTGCATCATAGGCCCTTTCTAAAAAAATCTCCTCATAATGGCCTTTGAAAGCACAATAATTAAGGCCCAATAAACTTGAACAGAAAATATAACAGCCTTTATCAATTGAAGTCTCCCAACAAATGTGACACCCCAATTTTTGACTTTCGGAGAACCGGAGGTCAACCCGTCCATTAAGCCCAATGGACCCTCATTATCCTCAATTACCATAAAATCTTAACCCTATTCTTGCACATAGATGTCTACAACTCTACTCTATCCAATCCCGATGGGCCCTACTTCAAATCATATCACCTTAAAGGGGATTTTATTTATCCTTACTCTCGTGAATCACTCACTTCCAAGACTCAACACTTCATGTGTTTTGGAATCTAACACTGAAACCTACACCATTGGATAGAGAATCCAAAAATACTCAATTTAAAAAAAAACCGCGCTCAATTTCAATTTAAAACAAAGAAGTTATGCCCGATTGAAGTTTGGGCAAATTTCGGAGCATGTTGTTAATAGTGACTTCAATGCATCGAACAAGTATCGACCAAAAACAACTCTCAAGATTTTTACATTCCAAAATCCTACTAGTTTTTTGATGCATCGAACTGGGAACTTCGATGCATCAAACTGGCCAAAAACTGCAACTTTGCAAATGGTCATTTTTGACCTTTTAAGCCCTTTCTACCAACATAATTCATTCTAATAACCTCCAAATCATACAAGAAAGGAGTCTACATCATTCACAAGTTCTAAATCATTCTCGTAATCAAATCATGCACATATTCCATCATAAATATATTCCAATTTATATTGAAATCGTCCATCACTACATTAGTCCATCAAATGAAACTAGATGTTCTTAACAAGCATTACATAAAGAAGTTCATTTTCTTTTTTATAGATAACAGGCTCATAGTTCAAGCATACACACAAGTTACATTTGTCCAAAATATAACTACATCATCAAAATAAAGTCTCATGCCATAAGCTGGCATGGATAGCTACAATATGAACAATATCCAAAAGAAAGCAAAACGCTACTAAAGTTTCACTTAGACACTTAAATCTCATATGTCATCGGTGCTTTATCTGTAAAAAGAGTTTAGAATAAAGGGGTGTGCACCACGGCGGCTCAGTAGAGATACCTCAACCCACCTAAGTGCCGACTCGACACGACCTACATGAATGCATGTCACTACATTACATGTATTATTCAACATACATCATGTTCGTTCACAACAATGCATGAATATATAAGAATGCATTAAACATATATCATGCTTCATAATTTAAAATGAAAGCAACATTATTCACTTGTTCCTCTCTCTCGGGCTCAACATGATACCATAACATGATTCTTGACCAACCATGTGACCGAGACACTTCCCACAAAATTACGGAATCCATCACCGAGAATTCACTCCTCTGAGGTGATTAGATAGTTTCAGAATAGGTCACCGAGAATTCACTCGTCTGAGGTGATTAGATAGTTCTGGAATAAATCACTAAGAATTCACTCCCCCGAGGTGATTAGATGGATCTAGAATAAGTCACCGAGAATTCACTCATCTGAGGTGATTAGATAGTTCTGGAATAAATCACTGAGAATTTACTCCTCCGAGGTGATTAGATGGATCTAGAATAAGTCACCGAGAATTCACTCCTCCAAGGTGATTGACCCTCACCGAGTATTCACTACTCCAAGGTGATTAGATAGTTCAGGAATAAATCACCAAAAATTCACTCCTCTGAGGTGATTGGATGGTTCTAGAATAAGTCACCGATAATTCACTCCTCCAAGGTGATCGAACCCTCACCGAGTATTCACTACTCTAAGGTGATTGGATGATTTTGGAATTCATCACCGAGTATTCACTACTCCAAGGTGATCAAACTAGAATATGACCATCACCGAGTATTTTTGCTCCAAGCGGACAAGCTATTCTACCACATTTCCCCCATTCTCCTCACAACGGCCCTATACATATATTTCAAACATATATGGATCAAGCATTTAAAATTTATGTTTTACAATACATAGCTAGTTATAAAAGAACATAGCATGCATTTCATATTCATCAATCCACACATATAATCATCTATATGTGAAAATCCTAGTATAAGTTACATATGCTCATAAAATTCACATAAGCATATATTTATCGTGTTTCACCAATGCATACATTTTCTATATAAAGAAGACATTCATTTTAACTCATACAACATCACATAACACAAATATGCTCATTTGGCACATTTTTCACAAAAGTGTACCAAAGCCTAGCATTTTAGTGTACATGTCAAATTCTCACTCATTCACCCTTCTTATCATGCATAACACCATATACATTCCCATTGCACATATGAGACTAAAAAGAGTACAAAATACTCATATTCCAACTCTCTTACCACTCTAAAACATGCAATACACCAACCCTAGTTCTCACCGTTTCTCCCGAAACCCTAGAATCGACAATTAAATGGGAAAGAACACCCCTATCTCAAAAATGAAGGCCTTCCAAGAACTTCTCAAAATTCCAATAATGTCAACCTTGCCGACCTACGAAGATGTTTGATCCCGTTCGGTACTACCTGAAGGTGCATCAGTGCCTTGTAGGTTTTTAAGTGATCTAGCGGGTCCTTGGCCCTGTTAAAGCTTTCAACTGTAGGCATCTTGAACCTGGCGAGCAAGGGACAACTCATTACCCCTGCGGAGAAAGGGAGGTTGGTTTGTCGGACCAAGTCCTCTACTGTAGCAGGACCCTTCCCCCTTATAGCGTGGACCATGCTTTCTACCCTAGCTCTCAGGTCATGTATCTCCATGTCATGATAGGCAGGATGTCCGGAATCTCCATGGGGTTGGCTCTTTTCGAGCAGGACAAAAAGGCTAAGATTCATCCCACCTCTTACTTAGCTCTAAGCTACGACATCCGTTGGGACTTCACTATCTCGTCCAACACCATCCCCTTCAAGATCAATAGGCCTAAGGTGGCTTGGTGATGACACCGGCGCCACAGGAGGGAGGCGTTGCAGAATTGCCGCATTTTGTTGGAGCAACTGGGCCAGACTTTGATTTAAGTTCCAGACCTGGTGCTTCAACACTATGACACGCCCCTGGTCATTTGGGACTTTGGGGTGTGCCCGCGAAAAGTCCATCTATCCAGAGGGTTGCATGCCTCCCTGCCCTGTCGGCACATTGGCAGGCAGGTCCTATCTGGTTGGAGGGTCAGAGCCAATATGAGGATCTTGCAAGATTAGGGGGTTATGACCGGCGGGAAGGTCCTGCGCTGGAGGATCGTGGCCAATAGGGGGGTCCTATACTGCCGTAGTCTCCAACCCAGATCGTAGGTACATCATGCTTTGTATGTGATTCGAGTAGAACAGTCAAGTTTTATGACCGTTCCCACAGACGGCGCCAACTGATGAAGCAAAAAATCTACCCCGAACTGGTCAAACGCCAACCTATAAAAAAGGACAAGAGAAAGGTAATCGAAAGGGCACCGGTGCAATGCCGGCCGACTACACTCTGATGATCAAGTCAGATATCAGAAAGGCTTTTAAAGCTGTATGAGAACTCAAAGGGTATTAATTGCGTACCTTGGTATATGAACCATCCTGTATTTATAGCGACCAAGTGAGGACGTGTTATAGTGGAACCCTGTCTCTTTAGCTCCCCTTTCCCATTTGAAGATAACTAGTCTTAGTCAAAGCATTCTTCTTTTCCACATCACCTTAGCACTATCCTTCTACATTATTCATTTCATATTAGCAGTCCAACACCCCATCAATTATCTAGCATTATTTTTTATCTATAAAATTATACTATAAATTTTAACTTATATTGACAACTAATTATAAATTATATTATGTATTAATTATATAATATAAAAAAATTTTAATTAATATTTCATAGTTATCTTAAATTAAATGTCTATAATATTATTTAATATTAATTAGTTTGTTTTATTTATTGATGATATAATATTTGGTTTCATATAACGAATAATTTACTATGTAATATAATATATTAATATAGTTTAATATGTGAAATATCATAAATTACTTTTCATTTTTAATTTAATTTGATAAAATTTCTGTAGTAAAATACACGAAAATATAATAATATTATTTATTAACTTATTTATTGACATATGTAATGAAATACACAAAATATAATATTATTATTTATATCTTACATATATATTTATCATTAACAATACATTATATGATTAATTTATTTTTTCAAATTATGTATTATATTTTGTTTTTATTAAACACATAAGATCATAATAACAAGATATAGATATATGTATAATATATTACTATCATAATCTTATCTTTGTAGTTAATCCATATGACCTGTGTTGGAAATATAATTTCTATTACACAACCATATAAAATATACTGTATAATGTCTTGAATACTATAATGTGTTAATATAGTTCAATATGTGAAATGTAATAAAATATAGTTATTATATACCATTATCTATTATCTATAAAATTATACAATAAATTTTAACTTATAATGACAACTAATTATAAATTATATTATATATTTATTAAATATTTTGAAATTTATTTAGTTAAAATTTCATAGTTATCATAAATTAAATGTCTATAATATTATTTAATATTAATTAGGTTTTTTTATTTATCGGTGATATAATATTAGGTTTCATATAACGAATCATTTATTATGTAATATATTGTATTAATTTAGTTTAATATGTGAAATATCATAAATTAGTTTTCATTTTAAATGTAATTGGATAAAATTTATAAAGTAAAATACACAAAAATATAATAATATTATTTATTATCTAATTTATTTATATATGTAGTGATATACACAAAATATAACATTATTATTTATATCTTACATATATATTTATCATTAACATATATTATATTGTTAATTTATTTTTTCATATTATGTATTATGTTTTGTTTTAATTATACATGTATGCTCATAATAACAAGATATTTATACATGTATAATATATTATTATCATAATCTCATCTTTGTATTTATTTTATATAATTTGTGTTGGAAATATAATTTATATTTTATAATGTCATGAATGTTATATTACATTAATATAGTTTAAGATCTGAAATGTCATAAAATATAGTTATTATATAGCATTATCTATTATCTATAAAATTATAGTGTAAATTTTAACTCGTAATGACAACTAATTATAAATTATATTGTATATTAATTATATATTTTTGAAAAATATTTATTTAAAATTTTAGAGTTATCATAAATTAAGTGTCTATAATATTATTTAATATTAATTAGATTGTTTTATTTATTGATTAATATTAGGTAACATATACATATATATTTATCATTAACAATAAATTATATGGTTAAACTTATTTTTCATATTAAGTATTATGTTTTGTTTTTATTACATACGTAAGCTCATAATAACAAAATATATATACATGTATAATATAATATTATTATAATCTCATCTTTTTAATTATACTATATTATTTGGGTTGGAAATATAATTTATATTATATAATCATATGAAACATATTGTACAATGTAATGAATATTATATTGTATTAATATAGTTTAATATGTGAAATGTCATAAAATTTAGTTATTATATAGAGTTATCTATTACCTATAAAATTATACAGTAAATTTTAACTCATAATGACAACTAATTATAAATTATATTATTTAATTAAAATTTTATAGTTATTATAAATTAATTGTCTATAATATTATTTAATATTAATTAGGTTGTTTTATTTTTATACTTTTTGTTTTCTTTTTATTAGACATGTAAGCTCATAATAACATGATATATATGCACATATTATATATTGTTATCATAATCTTATCTTTGTAATTATTCTATAAGATCTATGTTCAAAATATAATTTATACTTTATAATATCATGAATAATATATTGTATTAATATAGTTTAATCTGTGAAATGCCATAAAATATAGTTATTATATTGTGTTATCTATTATCTATAAAATTATACTGTAAATTTTAACCATAATGACAAATAATTATAAATTATATTATATATTTTGAAAAATATTTAATTAAAATTTTATAGTTATTATAAATTAAGTGTCTATAATATTATTTAATATTAATTAGGTTGTTTTATTTTTTATTTTGTTTTTCTTATACACGTAAGCTTATAATAACAGGATATATATACATGTATAATATATTATTATCATAATCTCGTCTTTGTAGGTATTATATATGATATGTGTTTGAAATATATTTTATAGTGTATAATGTAATGAATAATATATTGTATTAATATAGTTTAATATGTGAAATTTCATAAAATATAATTATTTTATAGCATTATATATTATTGTAAATTTTAACTAATAATGACAACTAATTATAAATTATATTATATTTTTTGAAAATTATTTAATTAAAATTTCATATTTATCATAAATTAAATGTCTATAATATTATATAATATTAATTAGGTTGTTTTATTTATTGATGATATAATATTAGGTATCATCTACATATATATTTATCATTAACAATATATTATATGGTTAAATTTATTTTTTATATTAAGTATTATGTTTTACTTTTATTATACAAATAAGCTTATAATAACAAGATATATACATGTATAATAAATTATTATCATAATCTCATCTTTGTAGATATTCCATATGATCTCTATTGAAAAGATTATTTATATTACACAATGATATAAAATATACTGTATAATATCATGAATAATATATTGTATTAATATAGTTTAATATGTGAAATTTCATAAAATATAATTATTTTATAACATTATATATTACTGTAAATTTTAACTAATAATGACAACTAATTATAAATTATATTATATTTTTTGAAAAATATTAAATTAAAATTTCATATTTATCATAAATTAAATGTCTATAATACTATATAATATTAATTAGGTTGTTTTATTTATTGATGATATAATATTAGGTATCATCTACATATATATTTTTATTATACACATAAGCTCATAATAACAAGATATATACATGTATAATAAATTATTATCAAAATCTCATCTTTGTAGATATTCCATATGATCTCTATTGAAAAGATTATTTATATTGCACAACGATATAAAATAAACTGTAAAATATCATGAATAATATATTGTATTAATATAGTTTAATATGTCAAATGTCATAAAAATATAGTTATGATATAGCATTATCTATTGTTTATAAAATTATATTATAAAATTTAACTTATAATGACATCTAATTATAAATTATATTACATGTTTTGAAAAATATTTACTTAAAATTTTATATTTATTATAAATTAAGTGTCTATAATATTATTTAATATTAATTAGGTTGTTTTATTTTTTGTTTTGTTTTTATTAGAAACGAAAGCTCATAATATATTGTTATCATAATATCGTATTTATAATTGTTCTATATGATCTGTGTTCAAAATATAATTTATACTGTATAATATCATGAATAATATATTGTATTATTATAGTTTAATATGTGAAATGCCATAACATATAGTTATTATATAGCGTTATCTATTATCTTAAAAATTATACTATAAATTTTAACTCATAATAACTACTAATTATAAATTATATTATATATTTTGAAAAATATTTAATTACAATTTAATAGTTATCATAAATTAGTTTTCTATAATATTATTTAATATTAATTAGATTGTTTTATTTATTGATAATATAATATTAGGTATCATATACAAATATATTTATCATTAACAATATATTATATGGTTATTTTATTTTTTCATATTAAGTATTATGTTTTGTTTTTATTATACACGTAAGCTCATATTAACAAGATATATATACATGTATAATACAATATTATTTTAATCTCATATTTTTAGTTATTCTATAAATGTATTGGAAATATTATTTATACTGTATAGTGTCATTAATAATATATTTTATTAATACAGTTTAACATGTGAAATTACATAATATGTAGTTATTATATAACACTATCTATTATCTATAAAATTATATTGCAAGTTTTAACTTATAATGAAAACTAATTATATTATATATTTTAAAAAATATTTACTTAAAATTTCATAGTAATCATAAATTAAGTATCTATAATATTATTTAATTTTAATTAGGTTGTTTTATTTATTGATGATAGAATATTAGGTTCCATATAACAAGTAATTGAATAAAATTTATGTAATAAGTACACAAAAATATAGAAATACTATTTATTATCTTATTTATTGATATATGTAATGCAATACACAAAATATAATATTAATATATTTATATCTTACATATATATTTATCATTAACAATATAAAATATCATTAATTTAGTTTTTCATATTATGTATTATGTTTTCTTTTTATTATACACGTAAGCTCATAATAACAAGATATATACATGTATAATATATTATTATCATTATCTCATCTTTTATTATTTCATATGATCTGTATTAAGATAGAGTAATATGTGAAATGTCATAAAATATAGTTATTCTATAGCAATAAAATTACACTGTAAATTATAACTTATAGTGACAACTAATTATAAATTATATTATATATTTTGAAAAATATTTAATTTAAATTTCATAGTTATGGTAAATTAAATGTTTTTAATATCATTTAATATTAATTAGGTTGTTTTATTAATTGATGATATGATATTAGGTATCGCGACGTGTGTGTGTGTGTGTATATGTATATCATTAACAATATATTATATGATTACTATATTTTTTAATATTTTGCATTATGTTTTTTTTATTATACGCGTAAGCTCGTAATAACAAGATATATATAAATGTATAATATATTATTCTCATAATATCATCTTTTTACTTATTCTGTATGATCTGTTTTGGAAATATTATTTATTAATATCATGAATAATATATTGTATTAATATAATTTAATATTTGAAATAGCATAAAATATAGTTATTATATAGCATTATTTATTATCTATAAAATTATACTAAAATTTTTAACTTCTAATGACAAATAATTATAAATTAAATTATATTTTTTAAAAAATATTTAATTAATATTTCATAGGTATCATAAATTAAATGTCTAATATTATTTAATATTAATTAGGTTGTTTTATTTATTAATGATATAATATTTGGTTTCAAATAACGAATAATTTATTATGTAATATATTGTATTAATATAGTTTAATATGTGAAATATCATAAATTATTTTTCATTTTCAATTTAATTCGATAAAATTTATGTTGTAAAATACCCAAAAAATATAATACTATTATTTATTATCTTATTTATTTATATATTTAATGAAATACACAAAATATAATATTATTATTTATATCTTACATATATATTTGTCATTAACAATATATTATATAGTTAATTTATTTTGTCATATTATGTTTTATGTTTTCTTTTTATTATATACGTAAAATATATATTCAACCCGATGCCGGGGTGCCCAGGGCATGCCCCGTGCACGCCGGGGTGCCCCAGCGTGCGCGCGTGCAGGGCATGCCCTGGGCACCCAGTGCGCGCGCGGCGTGCCCTGGGGTGCCCGAGCGCAAGCGCGGGGTGCCCCGGTTCATCCCGCATCGCCAATTCTGCTTACCAAAAATGGCCCACTTGGAGCTCTCGATTATGTGGAGCAGCTCAACGGAGCAGTCGTGCCGTCCTACCTATTTAAAGTTTGAGAATAGGTCAAGGGCGTTAAGCCCCCGATGCCTCTAATCATTGGCTTTACCTGATAGAACTCGTTCGGGCTCCAACTATCTTGAGGGAAACATCGGAAGGAACCAGCTACTAGACGGTTCGATTAGTCTTTCTCCCCTATACCCAAGTCAGACGAACGATTTGCACGTCAATATCGCTGCGGGCCTCCACCAGAGTTTCCTCTGGCTTTGCCCCGCTCAGGCATAGTTCACCATCTTTCGGGTCCCGACAGGCATGCTCTCACTTGAACCCTTCTCAGAAGGTCAAGGTCGGTCGGCGGTGCAACCCGTAAGGGGATCCCGCCAATCAGCTTCTTTGCGCCTTTCCGGTTTGGTAGCCCGTTGACTCGCACACATGTCAGACTCCTTGGTCCGTGTTTCAAGACGGGCCGAATGGGGAGCCCACAGGCCATTGCCAGGAGCGCGCAGGTGCCAGGACATGCCGTGACGGCGCGCGCTACCTACCACGATCGCGACGTTCCACAATATGAATCACACGTTGCTTGTTACTAAATTCGACCGTCTAGATGTTCAAAAGAAACAACGAGCATGTATATCAATTATAATCTCCATTCAATTAACTTTAACAGCTAAATTTATGAATCAATAGTCATAGAAATTATAAATAAGCACAACCAGTAAACTTGAACAAGCACTTAGAAGAAATAATAATAAAAATAATAATAATTCCTATGTAAACCCCCTACCTGTTATGCGTATGTTGCAGAGAATGACTCAATTAGGGTATGATTTGATATATTTTGAGTATGCTTTAGAACTTGTGAATGATTTAGATTCATTTTTTTGTGTGATTTTAAAGTTGTAGGAATGGATTATGTTGGTAGAAAGGGCTTAAAAGGTCAAAAGTAACCATTTGCGAATCAACAAACTACAAGATAGCTAATGTGAGTACTAATGTGGATAATTTGAATCAAAACATGAATTCAAAAGTCCAAAATTACCAAGAAATAAAAATTCCTAACCTACAAGATGTACTCATCAATTGAAAATTTTTTTAACCTATTCTTCACGCGAAAATCACGGGTACTACTTTTCTCCCCATTCTTTGAATTGGTGGGTCATGAACACGAGTTTAAAAAAGATAATTTTTTCTATATAGGAGTTGAGATATAAGTGAATGTATAAGTACAAAATCATATATGTATTTTATCTATGTCACAGTAGTTTTTTTTAGCACATGCTGACTCACAAATTACATGAGTTCGTCTTTAATTAATCTGTTAGAATCTAGGAAGCACGGACACTTTATTTAAGGGTTTTCAACATTTTCTCTCGTTACTCCAAACCCTTAGATTCCCCTATACATTGGGCTACAAGAGTCCTAATCTGGGTCCAAAATTCACAAGCGAAAAAACGGGTCATAAAATTTTTTGGGTCAAAACCACACAAAGCCCATTTTTCAGGTCAAACCTGGGTTGCAAACGCGACCTAGCACGAGACAAAATTCGGGCCACAACATAACAAATCTCCACCTTGGCTTGAATTCCACCAAGCTCCGTAACAAGAAGCAAAGTAATGTCATCACCATCTCTCTTATAGAACAGAGTGTGGTCTGCCAAAGCTTGCTTCAAACCATACTTCTTCATTGAGTAGCTTAACCTGCCAAACCATGCCCTTGGTGACTGCTTCAACCCATACAGAGTCTTCTTCAATTTGCATACCTTACCTCCTTTTGGTGTAAACCCCGAAGGGGGATCCATGGACACCTCCTCTATCAGATCACTGTGGAGGAAGGCATTCTTCCCCTTGAGGAGGATTATGCGGTGGTAGACCGAGGGGTTGTACATTGTTTGGATCCATGTTCTCAGTCCTAGACAAAATAGGGTCCCTAGAGGTTCCTCTATGTTGTCTAAGTATCCGTTCAAGTTCAATATTACACGGAAGCAAAGGAAGCGACAATGACCATCTACCTAGCATGCATTAATAGTCAAGCAAAAATTATATGTACGAAAACAAAGAAAATTCAACCAAATGCATGAATTTTAGACAATATACTCACAAAAGGTCCAAGCTTGAGTCTTGAGATGCACGGTGTGTGGTATACCTTAGATCATGGAACATTGAGCTACACAACAGAATCAATCATCCAATACACTCCAACTCTGGACTGTATTATGTTGGGCCAGCTGTTAACTAAAGGTGATAATATGGTAAAGAGAGTTTCAAATGCAAAATTAGTTCATTCAAAAGAATATGACAAATAAAAAGTCACTTTTAAAATGCACAAAATTCATACTCAGTCAGAAGCATTGACAACAACACACTGTAGCTCTGAATGTCAAAGTGAAGAAATTTAACCAAGCGCGGGTAAACGACGAGAGTAACTATGACTCTCTTAAGGTAGCCAAATGCCTCATCATCTAATTAGTGACGTATATGAATGGATTAACGAGATTCCCACTGTCCCTGTCTACTATCCAGCAAAACCACAGCCAAGGGAACGGGCTTGGCAGAATCAGCAGGGAAAGAAGACCCTGTTGAGCTTGACTCTAGTCCGACTTTGTGAAATGACTTGAGAGGTGTAAGATAAGTGGGAGCCGGAAACGGCGAAAGTGAAATACCACAACTTTTTATATGTCACATAGCCGATAGGAATGCCATGACTTGCATTCATGTAGGTCGGCATCGAGTTGGCACTTAGGTGGGGTTGGGGTATCTCTACTGAGCCGCCATGGTGCTCACCCCGCTCCCCCCAACATTTTTCAGGTTATTATATACGTAAGCTCATAATAACAAGATATATACATGTATAATATATTATTATCATTATCTCATCTTTTATTATTTCATATGATCTGTATTAATATAGAGTAATATGTGAAATGTCATAAAATATAGTTATTATATAGCAATAAAATTACAACGTAAATTTTAACTTATAATGACAACTAATTATAAATTATATTATATATTTTGAAAATTATTTAATTTAAATTTCATAGTTATCATAAATTAAATGTTTTTAATATTATTTAATGTTAATTATGTTGTTTTATTTATTGATGATATAATATTATGTATCATATATATATATACATATATATATATATATATTTATCATTAACAGTATATTATATGACTAATTTATTTTTTAATATTTTACGTTATGTTTTGTTTTTATCATACATGTAAGCTCGTAATAACAAGATATATGTAAATGTATAATTTATTATTATCATAATCTCATCTTTTTACTTATTCCATATGATCTATGTTGGAAATATTATTTACTAATTTCATGAATAATATATTGTATTAATATAATTTAACATGTGAAATGTCATAAAATATAGTTATTATATAGCATTATTTATTATCTATAAAATTATAATAAAAATTAACATACCTGATTGATGATATAATCTTTAAAAATATCTTTTGTTTCTGCAATAGATTTTTAGAAAGCTTTACTCCCTTTGTGAGAGTTGTTCTTCGATAGATCTGAGTAAGGGTTATGAAACTCTTATTTATAACAACAACAAGGGGGATGACTTCTGTACAAATCAAATACCTAAGTCTCCCTTCCTATGGAGACCTAGATATCAACGGTTATGATTAAATTACACCAAATAAAGTTGGAAAACCGCAATCCAACGGTGTAAATATTATACTGTCAATTAGACCACAATTGACAAGTATAACCCCAACCCATCAAGTAACAATAATTATATTGCAATCTAATTTTAGAAATAATGTATAGGACCACAAAGAAAAATATTTTATTTATTAAAATATCCTAACAATCTCCCATTTGATTCATGCACTTTAAGATTTTGTAAAACGACACTGTAGATTGCAACACTTTAGAAAAGTCGAGTGACCACTCATTTTATTTTAGAAAAATACAATTATCAAACAGATGGGTTGAAACTTTAAAACACTCTCTTCCATAAACTTCCTCAATAGTGGATCATGAATGCGTAGGCAAGTAATATATTATTCTAAATAGTTCCATGGTCTTAAAACTGATTCCATATAGGATTTGAGCAAATATAGTGGTTTTACTGCATTTCATGAGATGCGCAAATTGCATGTGGTCTAAAGACACACCTCATTATCCGTCCTACTTCATACCATTACGGTATGTCACCTAAACATATTACAGCAAACCGCCAACCTTCTGTCCAGTGTGAGGGTTTACCAATATGGAGCCAATCCCATATCTAACCCAAGTTATCCTCATGGAGTTTGAAATACTCCCACAAGCACTTTAATAATTATGTTTGGATTTACCAATGTGGTGTCAATCCCACATCTAATCCAAACACCCTCATGAGTGTAATATCACTCATAGACAAACATAATAGCACGTGCATAAACTATATATAAATGAAGATAATAATAATGATGCATCCTAACTTTATTTTGCATGCAAATAACTGTCACCAAAAGGCGTAAATAAACTGAAGAAAAATAACTATCACCATAAAGTATAAATAAGCTGAAAGCTAGCTGCAATGTAACATGATGTAAAAAAATCAGACATCATTACACAAGGACTCTCGAACACCCATCCAGATCACATGCTCCTTAAATAATTTGCAACTAAATACCTTTAATGAGAGGATCTGCAATATTATTTTATGTGGAGAACCGCAATAGAACCTTCCTTAACCTTCTCATACAAGAAAAGATACTTTATATCAATGTGTTTATTACGCTCAGTCAACTTTTCATCTTTCACATATTTCATAACAATTTCATTATCACAGAAAATGTCATAGGCTTGTGTATAGAGTCCACAACCTTCATGTAGTAACCCTTGTGGACGGGTGTGAGTGGGCTGGTGCGAAGATAGACACTAGGCTGAATTACCATACTGACAGAGTACAGGGTGCTCAATCTCACATCATCTGGGTGTGGAAAAGGGGATGTGCTTATATGTAGTATGTTCTCTTCAAATGGTATGAGGCCTTTTGGGGTAAAACCCAAGAGCAAAACCGTGCGGGCTATGGCCCAAAGCGAACAATATCATACCATGTGTTAGAGCGAGCTGTTATAGTTGGTATCAGAGCTGAACCCAATCGAAAGTGTGCCGATGAGGACGTCGGGCCTCATAGGGGGTGGATTGTAGTAACCCTTGTGGACGGGTGTGAGTGGGTGCGAAGATAGACACTGGGCTGAGCTACCACACTGACAGGGTACAGGGTACTCAATCCCACATCTCCTGGGTGTGGAAAAGGGGATGTGCTTATATGTAGTATGTTCTCTTCAAATGGTATGAGGCCTTTTGGGATAAAACCCAACAGCAAAACTGTGCGGGCTATGGCCCAAAGTGGACAATATCATACCATGTATTGGAGCGGGTTGTAGTAACCTTTATAGACGGGTGTGAGTGGGCAGGTGCGAAGACAGACACTGGGCTGAGCTACCACACTGACAGGGTACAGGGTGGTCAATCCCACATCGCTTGGGTGTGAAAAAGGGGAAGTGCTTATATGTAGTATGCTCTCTTCAAATGGTATGAGGCCTTTTGGGGTAAAACCCAAGAGCAAAACTGTGCGGGCTCAGGCCCAAAGCCGACAATATCATACCATGTGTTGGAGCGGGGTATTACACTTCAAATCCATAATAAAAAAAATTTAGCCAAACGGTATGTTTAGATAGCTCGTTCCTTGAGCCAAGAAAAAATAGAAAATAAAAATAGAAGTAGATTTACTACTTGAGCAACCTGCATAGTCATCATCAGAATAACCATTTATCTCTAAGCAATTTGATTTCCTGTAGATCAACGTGAACTATTTAGTTCTCTGGAGATACCTCAAAACTTTTTTCACAACCTTCGAATAAACAATCTGCAGATTTTGCTAAAATCAACTTGAGTTCACAAAATAATTATCGAGACACTTTTATCCTGATAATATATTTCCTTCAACACCTTAAACCTCACTTGGTACACAAATTTTCCACCTCAAAAAATTTTCAATACTTTATCAATACATACCCTTTGAGAAAGTTTAAATTTTTTTATAGTGTATGTATTGCATGAATGTCATTGCTAACTAACAAAATATCATCAACATATAGAACAAGAATAACAAATTAACTCCCACTGAACTTGAGGTATATGCATTAGATCACGATATACTTCAGGTTGAAACAGGTAAATCACTTCCTTAATGTTTCTATTGAGGAAAATTGTCTAAACATCTATCTAATACAACTCAAGATCATTAAGTATAAAAGAAACTACAAAGTTCTAGACTCCCACTGAATTTACACATCCTCAATAAATTTTGCAATGACATGTTTCAACAATTTTCATAAGTTTAGAGGGATAATAAAAATCATAACCAAAAGATCTCTCAAGATACTTAACGAAATGACAAATGATGGTGCGAGGATCAAGTTTCTTAATATCTGGATTATACAATTTTACCTCTACAAGGCATCCTCACACATGTAAATGTCTGAGACTGGGTCTACGACCCATTTAAAACATTGAGATATGTACTAAAACACCACGATTCACACCCTCCATATCTATAACCTTAAAATTGCATTTCTTCTGCATCTTCCCCTTAGCACAGTCAACACATAAATTATAATCTGAAAAATTAGTAGTCCAATAATCTTATCCTTAACCAAGCATTCATGTCTCTTTCAAGAGACATACCCCAATCTCCTATGCCACAACATAGATGAATCATCTCTAATGAAAGTACAATTTATCTGAAAGGTATCAAGTCCATAGAAAAATAAGAGGCATGTGTGATCACACCAGAATTAATCCCCATAAATTTTCAGGCATATTTATAGAATAAAGTTTAATTTCACACCTGCTTTATTTTTCTCTAACCAAACACTATAACCATAACAACTTTATTTGGATTCCCTTTCATTTTGCAGAACATGTATTCATCATTCATATGATCATGCATTTTCCTTTATTGTTTTGTTTGATATCCTTTCTTGCTGCTTATTTTCTTCTAAAAAATACTTACTGCTATTATTTACGACAAGATGATCTGACTCAATTGTAATTCCCTTGAGCCGTTGTTCCTTAATCACACAAAGTGCTAATAACTGGTTAATATTTTATTTTGTCTCATGTGAATTAAAATTCACCTTGAATTTTTCAAAAAAAAAAAAAACTTAAACAAAGAATTAATATATCACCATGTGGACTAGTAAATCATCATCAAATGTGATTCTCTACTCCTTCAAACCATTAACCAGTTTGCACATCTTATAAATATGCTCCCTCACTTAACCATTGTCATAATTTCTGACTGACACAAGCTTTGTCAGCTAATAATAATGTTGGTGTTTCTTGATGCCAACAAACTGCTTCTTGATCTTGATCAGATTAAGAAAATCCTTGATAGTATCAAATACTAGAATATCACCCCCACAAGTCAGACCAATAAAAGCACAAATCAACCTTATGACAATTGAATTACCTTTAGTCCACTTAAAATGTAACAACTTTACTACCTCAGAAGAGTCTGCAACCAACATAGAGGGCTTCTCCTTAAAAGGTACAGACTCGTAGTCTAAGAAATCCAACATAATATCAAAACATGTCCCCTAGGTAAGTATAATTTGAACCATCCAATGGTTCAATCCCTGTAAGCTATATCTGAATTGCAGAAGCGTTAATAATCTCAAAACATGTTATATTAAATAATACCACATAAACAACATATAAAATAATATGTCACAGCTTTAGGGATTATCACTTTAATTCGTACTTGGAGTTTTAAGCCGAATTTATCAGGGTGTTTTATTATGTGCAAAACCTTCCACCCTGCAAAAACAGGTAAGATGTCATCTAAAAATCACCTTTGGACAGAATTTTAAATACATTTACCCGCCATATTTGTGATTAAAATCGCACATAGACCTAGTTGATTATGCTTGAATTATTGCTAAACACTTCCACTACTTTTGGGCAAGAGGGTTATTTAGTTCTAACCCAAACACTCTCAATTATTCTACTCACTTATCCTACATTAAGACACTGATCACCTTTGGACAAAACTAATGTCCCAATATAGGTAAGTTCACTGTAAGACCTTAATAAGACTAATATTTGTCTTTAAAATTTTTCAAAAATAATAACTTACACGAGTGAATGTCACCTCTGGGCAAGCATCACTCACTTTGGATACTACCTTGAAACGGTCACTTTACCAGTCCTCCTAAACTCCAAGGAAAGACCTAAACTTTAAGATTTAATTTTATTTAGGTTCAAAAACTTCTTTATAATGCACATAAAAATAAACCCAAATATAATGGGACAAAATATAAACATGGATCCAACAAACTTAAATATAAATAAAAGAAATATATTTATATTTATCCATGCACATAAAATCCATTGTTCACAATTTATTGAACAATTAAATTAAATTAATTGTTCCCCTTTTATAAAGAAAAAGAAAAAACTTATATATATATATATATATATATATATATTTATCAAACATTTAACTAGAACAGTGACTATCAAAATATTTAAAATCTACCATTAAAATTAATTATAATAATTTCAATGGTATTCCCCACCGTCACCATATACAATCTCATATGTCAAAATTCAATTCCAATCACATACTGAGAACATGGAAAATAATTTAATTTAATGAATTGTAGGTAAGATTCTCATTGCACATAAACTTCTAAGTCTTATATATATAAAGTAACAGAAACTTTCAAAACTTGAAAACACATCTCCTGTGATAATCAGTTTCATCATTATATACTTGAATGCACACGTCATGTAAGGCAATTAGTGTTTTCATGTATATTTGACATTCAGGTGATACAAAGCAATCATTATATATATATATATATATATATATAAAGCAGTTTGTTTTCCTTTTACAAAGCAAGCTCTTTGTTTGGTTGAAAACCACTTCCGTTGATGACTTTTGCCTTTAATTTTTGGGATATTAGTTCACACATACATTTATTGAAAGCAAGTCTGTGTGGTTATTTTGTAGTTTCACTTTTTATTGTCTCAAAAATGAAACATAGATGGGGGACCCACCCATAAAGTCATCTTGGCAGTAGTTGTTTTATATATATATATATAAAGTAGTTTAGAGAATGAGAGACTATACTTTTCTGGCTATGAACCCTCTAATCTTGTTATCAATTGATTAGATATAAAAACATACATACATGCATGAAAATCAAGAAACAAAAAATTGGTTTAAAAAAAAACAAAAAAATAAAAAACAAAGAGATTGTTGTCTCTCATATGAATGAATACCTGATACTGATCACCGCATTAATATATATATATATATATATATATATATAGATATATATATATTGGTTAAGGCCAGGGTTTTTGTTGTAGAGATCAATAATTTTTTTTTACATACTTGACTTATATATATAAGTCAAGTATGTAAAAAAAAATTATTGATCTCTACAGCAAAAACCCTGGCCTTAACCTTGGCTCTAATACCAATTGTTGAAATAATCCATATTCAACTTGTAGAAATCAAGAATATAACAATTAATTATAGAAGAGATTTAATTAACATACCTGATTGATGATATAATCTTTAAAAATACATTTTGTTTCTGCAATAGATCCTTAGAGAGCTCTACCCCCTTTTTGAAAGTTATTCTTCGATAGATCTGAATAAGGGTTATGAAACTCTTATTTATAACAACAACAGGGGGGACGACTTCTCTACAAATAAAATACCTAAGTCTCCCTTCCTATCATGGAGACCTAGATATCAACGGTTAGGATTAAATTCCACCAAACAAAGTTGAAAAATCACAATCCAACGGTATAAATATTATACTGTCAATTAGACCACAATTGACAAGTATAACCCCAACCCATCAAGTAACAGTAATTACATTGCAATCCAATTTTAGAAATAGTGCATAGGACCACAAATAAAAATATTTTATTTATTAAAATATTCTAATGAATCATCCTTGCCGTCGATCGAGTCTGTGCATCTTCAACGAGTCAGAGCTTGAGATTTTGAGGTTATGTTGTTGATTGTTTCGTCTTCAATGAGCTACACAGAGCCTCTATTCATCAGTTTATGCTTGCTCACAAAAGTATATGTGCTGATATAGTGAGAGAAATTATGTGTGTGTGTGTTGATATAGAGAGAGAGAAAGTGTGTGCGCTGATTTCATGGCTTAGCTTCTCATGATCTAAAGTTACTGATTTCAGCCCTTGATGTCCTCTCGATCTGTTTTGCTGTTTGTTTCTCACAAATAGGTTCTGTTAATCTCGGTTCTTCCACATCTACAACAACGTCAACAGATTCCTAAAATTAATCCATAAACAATCTCATGCTCTTATCCACTGAATCATTGATTGAAGATTTTAAGTTCTAAAATGCATAATTGTGCTTTAACGATTTAATGTTCGTCCTCATCAATCGCTGGATTCTTCACCTCCGGTCAATTTGGTTCATTCTCATATCTTTTCATCTTGATGATATACTTTCTCCAATCCATTTTCTCACACTCTCACTGGTGCACAAGCTGGGGTTTATGTGTTAACACACTATATGCACAGGCGCATTTTACAATCTTCTTGTTCTAATTTTCTATTATGTTTTGAAATTGAAGAAGAGCTCTATTCTGATTGAGCAAGAAAATTTATATATATATTGATGTGTGTTCCTCTTTGATCTATGCTTAAATTGATATGTTTGAATCTACAGTGCTAAGCTTGAATTATTGTTTTGGAATTTACATTGTCGAGTTTACATTGCTGGATATTGGAATTTACATTGCTGAGTTTACATTGCTGGATATTGGAATTTGTATTGCTGAGTTTGGTGTCTATTATTGTGCTGAATTGAAGTCTTTGTGTTGCTGAATTTTTTGGACTAATAAATGTTAAAATTGCTGAAATATTGTTGCTGAATTGAGGACTTTATGCTGCTAATTTTCTGGATCAAAATAGCTAAATTCTTGCTGTCCAAATTGCTGATTTCTAAATGTTGAAAATGTTGTCCAAATTGCTGATTTTTTTTATTGCTGAAAATGCTGTTCTTTTGCTGAATTTTTGGACCTAAAATTGCTGAGTTATATAAGCTGTGTTGTGTTGTCATACATTGTTGATTTTGCAGTATGGAAATGCTGAATTGTGCCTTGCTTAATTCTGTTTATGCTCTCCATATTTTAAATTGCATGTGCTACTAAAGTCTACTCTAGTTGCAGCCTTGTCTATTTTGAGAACATGTACAAACACAAAGAAATACAAGGACAAATGTTTAAAGTGAAGTCCAAGTAGAATTGATGTTCAAGAAGCTAAACGTAGGAGTCATTGAACGAGTGCCTTCTACAAGTCCATTGCAGCTGCACCTTCAAAGGTGTACTTATTGAAGACCATCATTAAAGAAGTTCAAGAGTCATGATCTGCCAAGAAGACAAGTGATCGAGTCATTGTCATGCTGGACCTTGAAGACTAACTATTAGAGTTTGAAGATTTGAAGATTGACCTTTGAAGACCAATATCATATTTGAAGACTAATTTTGAAGACCAATAAAAAAAGCTTGAAGATCTTTGCCGCTGCTCAAGACATCGAACTGACTCCATTATCACTATGTATAGTCCAAGTATTGTGATACTTTGGATAGGGGGAGTGTGAGTGATTAAGGTGAGATAGTTTGGGCTTTGGGAATCCCAAGTTGGGATTAAGAGCAAAAAATCTGTTGTGAGATTTGGTGAGAGTGGTTCAGGCCTAGGGAGGCTCTGAACTGGGTGAGTGCTAGAGCAAACTATGTTATGAGTTAGGTGAGTGAGAGAGTGATTGAGAGAATTATTGTACTGCCCTTTCAGATATAGTGGAGCTCAGTTTGAAGAGGTTTTTTCCCCACCTTGGGGTTTCCTTTATAAATCTGTGTGTCCATCAAATTGTGTGATTGCAAGTGCCAGCCAAACTTGCAATATTAGGAAGAAAAATCAGAAAACCTAGTCACCCCCTCCCCCTCTAGGTTCATCATTATCATATTGTGTATTATGTTTTCTTTTTATTTTATAAGTAAGCTCATAATAACAAGATATATACATGTATAATATATTATTATAATTATCTCATCTTTCATTGTTGCATATGATCTGTATTAATATAGAGTAATATGTGAAATGTCATAAAGTATAGTTATTGTATAGTATTATTTGTTATAAATAAAATTTACTATAAATTTTAACTTATAATGACAACTAATTATATATTATATTATATATTTTGAAAAATATTTAATTTAAATTTCATAGTTATTATAAATTAAATGTCTACAATATTATTTAATATTAATTAGGTTATTTTATTTTTTGATGATATAATGTAAAGTATCATATATATATATATATATATATATATATATATATATATATATTTATCATTAGCAATATATTATGTGGTTCATTTATTTATTCATATTAAGTATTATGTTTTGTTTTTATTATAAACGTAAGCTTATAATAACAAGATATATATACATGTATAATATAATATTAATATAATATAATCTTTGTAGTTATTATATATAATTTATTGGAAATATTATTTATACTGTATATTGTCATTAATAATATATTGTATTATTGAAGTTTAATATGTGAAATTACATAATATATAATCATTATATAACATTATCTATTATTTATAAAATTATACTATAAGTTTTAACTTATAATGACAACTAATTATATTATATATTCTGAAAAGTATTTAATTAAACTTTCATATTTATCACAAATTAAGTATCAATAATATTATTTAATTTTAATTAGGTTGCTTTATTTTTTGATATTAAAATATTATGTTTCATATAACAAGTAATTGGATAAAATTTATGTAATTAATAAAAACAAGATATATATACATATGTAATATATTATTATCAAAATCTCATCTTTGTAGTTATTCCATATATTGTATTAATATAGATTAATATGTGACGTGTCATAAAATATAGTTATTATATAGAATTATTTATTAACTATAAAATTATACTGTAAATTTTTACTTATAATGACAACTAATTATAAATTATATTATATATTTTAAAAATTATTTAATTTAAATTTCACAGTTATCATAAATTAAATGTCTATATTATTTTTTAATATTAATTATGTTGTTTTATTTCTTGATGATAGAATATTAGGTATCATATATATATATATACATATATATATATATATGTATGTATGTATATGTATATACATATACATATACATATTTTTGGTATTATGTTTTGTTTTTAATATACATGTAAGCTCATAATAACAAGATATATACATGTATAATATATTATTATCATAATCTCATCTTTTTAGTTATTCCATATAATATGTGTTGGAAATATAATTTATTAATATCAAGAATAATATATTGTATTAATATAGTTTAATTTGTGAAATGTCATAAAATATAGTCATTATATAGCATTATTTATTATCTATAAAATTATACTGTAAATTTTAACATAAAATGACAACAAATTATAAATTATATTACATATTTATTATATATTTTAAAAAATATTTAATTAAAATTTCATATTTATCTTAAATTAAATGTCTATATTATTATTTAATATTAATTAGGTTGTTTTATTTATTGATGATATAATATTAGGTTTCATATAACGAATCATTTATTATGTAATATATTGTATTAATATGTGAAATATCATAAACTAGTTTTCATTTTTAATGTAATTGGATAAAATTTATGTAGTAAATTACATGAAAATATAATATTATTATTTATTATCTTATTTATTAATATATGTAATGAAATACACAAAATATATTATTATTATTTATTATCTTATTTATTAATATATGTAATGAAATACACAAAACATATTATTATTATTATTTATATCTTACATATATATTTAGCATTAACAATGTATTATATGGTTTTTTTTTTCCATATTATGTATTATGTTTTATTTTTATTATACACTTAAGCTAATAATAACAAAATATATATACATGTATAATATATTATTATAATAATCTCATCTTTATATTTCTTTTATATGATATGTGTTGGAAATATAATTTTTACTGTATAATGTAATGAATATTATATTGCATCAATATAGTTTAATATGTGTAATGTCATAAAATATAGTTATTATATAATGTTATCTATTATCTAGAAAATTATACTGTAAATTTTAACTCATAATGACAACTAATTATAAATTATATTATATATTAAAAAATATTTAATTAATATTTTATAGTTTTATAAATTAAGTGTCTATAATATTATTTAATATTAAATAGATTGTTTTATTTATTGATGATATAATATTAGGTATTATATACATATATATTTATCATTAACAATTTATTATATGGTTATTTTATTTTTTCATTTTAAGTATTATGTTTTGTTTTCATATATTATACACGTATTCTCAAATTAACAAGATATTTATACATGTTTAATATATTATTATCATGATCTCAACTTTGTAGTTATTTTATATGATCTGTGTTAGAAATATAATTTATATTACATAACCATATAAAATATACAGTACAATGTAATGAATAATATATTATATTAATATAGAGTAATATGTGAAATGTCATAAAATATAGTTATTGCATTATTTATTATCTATAAAATTAAAAATATATATTTATCATTGACAATATATTATACGTGATGAAGCAAAAATCTACCGCGAACTGGTCAAACTCCAACCTATAAAAGAGACAAGAGAGGAGTAATCGAAAGGGCACCGGCGTGGTGCCGGTCGACTACACTCCGACGATCAAGTCAGAAATCGAAAGGGCTTTAAAAGCTGTAAAGAAACTCAGAGGGTATTAATTGCGTACCTAGTATATGGATCGTTTCTGTATTTATAGAGGTCAAGTGGAACTGCGTCCTAGTAGGAGACGGGCTCCTGGAGATAGAGGAGTCCTCGTTAAAGTAGATTCCTTATCCACGTCACCTTGAACTTAACCTCCACGTTGTACGTTTCATAATTGGAGTCAAATATTCTATCAGATGCCCCCTGTTCATGAGGGTTGCTTGTCAAGCCTTATGCACACTTTGGCTGGCCCACCGAGCTCTATCTTGGCCCATAGATTTTAAATCGTTATAAGTTTTTTTTTTGGGGCTCCCTTGGGCTTGGGCTCAACCGGCCTCCCTCTTGCTTGGCCTCCCTGGCGCTTAGTCGCCCTCGTGTTTGGCAGCCTTCACGCTTGACCGCCTTCGCGCTTGGCCGCCCTCGTGCTTGGCCGCCCTCAAGCTTGGCCGCCTTCGCGCTTGGACGCCCTCGAGGGCCGGCTGCCTTCGCGCTTGGCTGCCCTCGAGTGCCGGCCTCCCTAGTGCTTGGCTGCCTTCAAGGGCTGGCCTCCCTCATTCTTGGCAGCCTTCGAGGGCTGGCCGCCTTTGCGCTTGGCCGCCCTCATGCTTAGCCGCCCTCTAGGGCCGGCTCCCTCACGCTTGGCCGCCTTCATGGGCTGCTTTCTGGTGGCCACCCTAGCTCAGGTCTGCCCTTGCGGGGAGTTGCCTTCGGGTGCGCTCAGGTCTGCCCTCACCGGAGTCGCCCTCACGGGGAGCCTCCCTCATGGGCTGCCTTCAGGTGGCCGCCCTCGCTTGGGTCTGTCCTCGCCAGAGCCGCCCGCACGAGGAGTCGCCTTCGGGTGGCCTCCCTCGCTCTGGTCTGCCCTTGCCGGAGCCGCCCTCGCCAGGACTCGCCTTCATGGGTTGCCTTTGGGTGGTCGCCCTAGCTCTGGTCTGCCCTCGTCGGAGCCACCCTCGCAAGGAGCCACCTTCATGGGCTGCCTTCGGGTGGCCACCCTCGCTAGGGACTGCCCTCGCTGGAGCCGCCCTCGCGGGGAGCCGCCTTCGTGGGCTGCCTTCGGGTGGTCGCCCTCGCTCGGGTCTACCCTCGTCGGAGTCGCCCTCGGTTGCTCTTGGGCTTCCCTTGGGACCGTTGGGACCATTCTAGGAAATGCCTTTAGCGTTTATCGATCCTTTGAACGTTGGATTTGAGCCATTAGAGTTGAACGTTAGAATTGAGCCGTTGGAAGGAAAACTGGAAGAAGCAAGCCATGCTCGAGTAAGGGATGCCATCACCCTGACCATGGACGTAGGCTTGGAGTTACTAGGCTACCCTCTCCAGGTCGAAGTCCCGAGTCGGCGTATGTTTTCTTTAGCATCATTTCCTTTTGTCTTTAGGAGATTATGCTCATTGGTTTGTTTGCTTATGGTCTTAAACACGTAGGAGGGCAGAGGCGGATACCAAAGGAAGCTCTTCAGGGGAAGGGCAAAGGCGTCGCTTCTTCCTCCTCCCCTTCTAGGTAAAAGAGACCGAGGGTTGCTATCACTTGAATAGGGAACTTATCTTCTCCTCCCTCAGTTGGGAACCCTCCCTCTGCGACTGGCTCGGGGGTTATTCCTAACCCCAGCACCTTCAGAGTGCCTCAAACTCAACTGTTTAGTGGCAAAAACTTGGGACCCTTTAGTGGCGAAAACCCGGGACCCTTCAGTATTCATACTACCCCTCTTTTTAGGAGTGGTGGCTCCCAAACTTCTTTTTCATGTGCCAATAGCGGCCCTGGGTCAATACTGAATGACCCGAATTTCGCAATTCACCGCACTTGAGAGTATGTCATGCAAAACGACCTTGACGAGGCGAATTCATATGGGGCACTCTCTTCCACTGGAAACCTTTTAACCTTTATGGCCAAGGTTCAGATTCCTTCTTTTTTGCTTTCTCCTAGTAGCCTCTTTGTCAACATGCCTCGTGTTATATCATTTAATGATCTTCTGCAGAGTCTGACGTTCACCCAGTCTGTTTCCAACAACTATATGCATGCGGTGAACTAACTTGGGCAGCAACAGGTCTTTTTCGATACCCAGCGCTCCACGCTCAATTTAGAGATAGAGTCTTTCCGTACTTCTCACGCCTCTCAAGCTGGGTAAATCAATATTTTCAATGCCTGAGTTCGCCGTGACCAGGAGGAGTTGGCGCGTTGGGCCAAGGACTTACCAGGTCATTAAGCCGTAGTAGTTAAGAATTTCAAGGATTCGTCAGCATTTGAGAAGATATGTGACGAGTCCTATATAGAAGGTTTCGAGTATTTTCGGACCATGGCCCAGGGCGAGTGGCCTGATATGGATTTTTCCCGCTTGCAACTGAAAAGGGATGAGAACGAGGGCTCCGACTGATGTACTTCTTATCATCATTTTTTTTATATATCGCTTTCTACTATAGCAATTCTTTTCTGTAGTTTATGCTTATAATCTTGTAACGCCTTTCATGAACAAATAGCTATTATCTCTGCAAAGGCTTTCATAGAATCTTTTCGTGGAGTCTTTCACTGTTGTATAACTCCTATTTGTCGGCCATGCTCTGGGATTAATTCATGCACCTCCTTTTATAAAAGGCCCTCCTTGGAGGTGTACCCTCGTAGAGTTCTTTATACAATGTTCTCGGGATTAACGCATCCCGTCTTTTTCATCAAAGGCCCTCCTTGGAGGTGTACCCCCATAAGGTTTTGCCCGCGTAGGGTAGTATTTTTCTTGGGATTAATTCATCCCGCCTCTTTCATCAAAGGCCCTCCTTAGAGGTGTATCCCTGTTGGGTTGTGCCCACGTAGGGTTCTTTATACAATGTTCTCGGGATTAACTCATCCCGCCTTTTTCATCAAAGGCCTTCCTTGGAGGTGTGTCCCCATAGGGTTGTGCCCATGTAAGGCCATTCTAACAATGTTCTCGAAATTAATTCATCCCGCCTTTTTCATCAAAAGCCCTTCTTGGAAGTGTATCCCCATAAGGTTGTTTATTTACCTTTTGTTTTAGTTATAACAACATATTTTGAAACAAAAAGGACTGCTACTAATATTTCAGTAACAAAAAGAGAATTATTCTAGCAAGAACCTCAGAACTATCATCATAAGGCTCGATATTAAACTGAGTTTCAGCTAGAATTATTAAAGTAAATGCAACTTTTAAAAGAAAGTCTTACTGGTGGCACTTCCTCAGATGCTCAGCATTCCAAGGATGGGCCAACTGTTTCCCTTCTAATGTCTCTAATCAATATGCCCCCTGTCTCCTCCAAGTCCACCGGAGATAAGTTTGATTTCCCCCAATAAATTATTTTTTTGAGTGTTGTCATCTTTACCATCCCCATCCCATGGGCGGTTCCGTGTTCCCCTCTCATCTCCAACTACGTATCTTTATAATTGGTCTCTTCGAATTAGACTTTCAATCTACCTTTTCAAGTCTATGCACTCATCTGTATCGTGGTCATGGTTGAGATGGAACTTACAATACTTGTCGCGGGACCTCTTGGATGGATCGCTTCTTAGTTTTGGGGGTCATGCAACAGCCGGGTCATCTTGGATATAGAAGAGGATTTGGCTTATTGACGTGTTTAAGGGGGTAAATGTGTTGAATCCCTTATCACGACGCGATACTTTATCGGTCTGCTCTCGTGACATTCTGTTATACTTGGGGTCTCTATCTTCCTCACTGGACTGTCCCCCCTTTTCCTATCTGCCTTTCTCGCATCAAAGGCATCCTCTGCGTTCATGTACTTTTGAGCTTTCACGAGTAATTTGGACATACTATCTGGAGGGTGCTTAGAAATTGAGTACAAGAACTCTAAAGGCAATAGGCCCCCCATAAATGCGGTAACTGTCACCTTGTCGTCCAGAGCATCGACCTGCAACATCTCCCTATTAAACTGGTTAATTAAGTCTCGCAATGACTCTCCTTTAGTCTGTCTTACGTTCAGGAGATAGGTGGCGGGCTTTCTGTGCCTTCAGGCGGCAATAAAATTGCCTATGAATAATTGACTTAGTTCTTTGAAGGAATGTATAGATACTAGCTTCAAGTTGTTAAACCATGACCGACCAGAACCCTTCAATGTAGTAGGAAAAACTCTACATAGGATTTCATTTGGTATTCCTTGGAGGTGCATCAGAGCCTTATAAGTCTCCAGATAATCTAGCGGGTCCTTGGTCCTATCAAAGCTTTCAAGGGTAGACATCTTGAACTTATTGGGTAAAGGACAGGTCATTACCTCATTAGAGAAAGGGAGATTGGTTTGTTGAACCAAATCTTCTACTGTAGCATGGCCTTTCCTTTTTATGACATGAGCCATGCTTTCTACTTTGGCTCTGAGATCCTGCATCTCCAAGTCATAATAGGTAGCCTATCCTGGGTGCCTAAGTCTCCGGAGGTACGGGCTCTAAACCCCAAATCCCCCTGGGCACGGGGTCTTTCCAGCGGTATTAGATGAGTCGGATTTGTTTTTTCTCGGTCGCTTCTCACGTGGCTTTGGGCCACGTCTTCTGCTAGTACCCCACTACCCCGCACTGCACCATCCCTATCTAGATTAACTGACATAAGATGGCTCTGTGATGGCACTGGCTCCATAGGAGGAAGGCGCTGCAGGATTATCGCATTTTGCTGGAGTAACTGGGCCAGACTTTGGTTCAAGTGTTGGACCTGATATTTCCAGGCGCTGTAGGATTATCGCATTTTGCTGGAGTAACTGGGCCAGACTTTGGTTAAAGTGCTGGACCTGATATTCCAACGCTGCAACTCGCTCCTGGTCAATTGGGACTCCAGGGCGTGCCCCAGGAAAGTCTCCTTGGCCAGGAGGTTGTATGCCCCCCTCTCCTGTTATCGGGATGTTATGACTGGAGCAACCCGGGGATGCGCCATGAGGGTCTTGCCCCGCGAGGGGGTCCTCCCCGACAGGAGGGTCTTATATGGTGGCGGTCTCTAGCCCATATCGCAGGTGCATCATGCTTCTTTTTATGCTTTTTAGGTAAGATGAGAGTATAGTTCGTGGGTTTGTTTCCCACAGACGGCGTCAACTGATGAAGCAAAAATCCGTCACGAACTGGTCAAACGCCAACCTGTAAAAGAGACAAAAGAGGAGTAATCGAAAGGGCACCGACATGGTGTCAGCCGACTACACTCCGACGATCAAGTCAGGAATCGAAAGGGCTTTAAAAGCTGTAAAGAAACTCAGAGGGTATTAATTACGTACCTGGTATATGGATCGTTTCTGTATTTATAGCGGTCAAGTGGAACTGCGTCCTGGTAGGAGACTGGCTCCTGGAGATAGAAAAGTCCTGGTTAAAGTAAATTCCTTATCCACGTCACCTTGAACTCAACCTCCACGTTGTACGTTTCATAATTGGAGTCAAATAGTCTATCAATACGATTAATTTATTTTTTCATATTTTGTATGTAATATATTATTATCAAAATCTCATCTTTGTAGTTATTCCATATGATCTGTGTTGGAAATATAATTGATCAATGTCATGAATAATATATTGTATTAATATAGATTAATATGTGAAGTGTTATAAAATATAGTTATTATATAGAATTATTTATTAATTATAAAATTATACTGTAAATTTTTACTTATAATGACAACTAATTATAAATTATATTATATATTTTAAATATTATTTAATTTAAATTTCACACTTATCATAAATTAAATGTCTATAATATTTTTTAATATTAATTATGTTGTTTTATTTATTAATGATATAATATTAGGCATCATATATATATATATATATATATATATATATATATATATCATTAACAATATATTATATGGTAAATTTATTTTTTTAAATTTGGTATTATGTTTTGTTTTTAATACACACGTAAGCTCATAATAACAAGATATATACATGTATAATATATTATTATCATAATCTCATCTTTTTAGTTATTCCATATAATATGTGTTGGAAATATAATTTATTAATATCAAGAATAATATATTGTATTAATATAGTTTAATTTGTGAAATGTCATAAAATATAGTCATTATATAGCATTATTTATTATCTATAAAATTATACTGTAAATTTTAACATAAAATGACAACAAATTATAAATTATATTACATATTTATTATATATTTTAAAAAATATTTAATTAAAATTTCATATTTATCTTAAATTAAATGTCTATACTATTATTTAATATTAATTAGGCTGTTTTATTTATTGATGATATAATATTACATTTCATACAACGAATCATTTATTATGTAATATATTGTATTAATATGTGAAATATCATAAATTAGTTTTCATTTTTAATGTAATTGGATAAAATTTATGTAGTAAATTACACGAAAATATAATATTATTATTTATTATCTTATTTATTAATATATGTAATGAAATACACAAAATATATTATTATTATTTATATCTTACATATATATATTTATCATTAACAATATATTATATGGTTAATTTATTTTTTCATATTATGTATTATGTTTTGTTTTTATTATACTCGTAAGCTCATAATAACAAGATATATATACATGTATAATATATTATTATCATAATTTCATCTTTGTAATTATTCTATATAATCTATGTTGGAAATATAATTAATACTGTATAATGTCGTGAATAATATATTGTATTAATATAGTTTAATATGTGAAATGTCATAAAATATAGTCATTATATAGCGTTATCTATTATCTATAAAATTATAATGTAAATTTTAACTCAGAATGACAAGTAATTATAAATTATATTATATATTTAATTTCAATTTTATAGTTATCATAAATTAAGAGTCTATAATATTATTTAATATTAATTAGATTGTTTTATTTATTGATGGTATAATATTAGGTATTATATGTATATGTATGTATATATATATATATATTTTATCATTAAAAATATATTATATGGTTAATTTATTTTTTCATATTATGTATTATGTTTTGTTTTTATTATACACGTAAGCTCATAATAACAAGATATTTATACATGCATAATATATTATTATCATAATCTTTGTAGTTATTCCACGTGATTTGTGTTAGAAATATAATTTATATTACATAACCATATAAAATATATTGTATAATGTCATGTATAATATATTGTATTAATATAGTTTAATATGTGAAATTACGTAATATATAGTTATTATATAACATTATCTATTATCTATAAAATTATACTATAAGTTTTAACTTATAATGACAACTAATTATATTATATATTTTGAAAAACATTTATATATTTTGACAATTATTTAATTAAAATTTCATAGTTATCATAAATTAAGTGTTTATAATACTATTTAATTTTAATTAGGTTATTTTATTTATTGATGATATAATATTAGGTTTCATATAATGAGTAATTGGATAAGATTTATGTAGTAAAATACACAAAAATATAATAATATTATTCATTATTTTATTTATTGATATATGTAATGAAATACACAAAATATAATATTATTATTTATATCTTACATATATATTTATCATTAACAATATATTAGATGGTTAATTTATTTTTTCATATTATGTATTATTTTTTGTTTTTATTATACACGTAAGCTCATAATGACAAGATATATACATGTATAATATATTAGTATAATAATCTCATCTTTGTATTATTCCATATGATCTATGTTGGAAATATAATTTATTAATGTCATGAATAAGATATTGTATTAATATAGAGTAATATGTGAAATGTCATAAAATATAGTTATTATATAGCATTATTTATTATCTATAAAATTGTAGTGTAAATTTTAACTTATAATGACAACTAATTATAAATTATATTATATATTTTGAAAAATATTTAATTTATCATAAATTAAATGTCTATAATATTATTTAATATTAATTTGGTTGTTTTATTTATTGATGATATAATATTAGGTATTTTATATATATATATATATATATATATATATATATATCATTAACTTGGAACAATTGTAATGCCAGACGTTTTGGGAACAACTTGAGTAGGGCTCACCCATTTGCTATCAGAAATTGGGTAGATGATGCCCACATCAAGCAATTTGATTACTTCATTTTTCACCACATCTTTCATGTTCGGATTCAATCGCCTCTATGTTTCTCTAGATGGCTTGATTTCATTCTCTAAGTGAATTTTATGCATGCAAATAGAAGGATCAATACCCATGAGATCAGCTACACTTCACCCAATCGCTTCACGATGTTTGCTTAAAACCTCTACCAGGCTTGCTTCTTGTGTGTTTGTCAAATTAGAGGCAATGATAACCGGAAGGGTTTCATTGGCCCCTAAAAATACATATTTCAGCTTCTCAAGCAGATGCTTCAACTCTAGTTGTGGAGGAGATTCTAATGAAGGCACTAGAGGAGTGCTAGAAGAGGAGGCGATGGATCAACTGGAATCCTCCAAGGTGGAGTATTCTGAATGGCTGCAATATCAAGCATAGAATTCACCTCTTCAATAGATCCTCAATGTTGAAAGATTCATATTCAAAGAAGGCCATGCACGCCTCCAAAGGGTCTTGAGATAGAGCACACGAGGCAAATTCCTCCACACAATCTTCAATAACATCTATGAAGAAAACATCACTCTGGTCTGGAAGATGTTAAATGACATTAAAAATATTCAGCTTTACCTTCATGTTGCCAAAAGATATATCCATGATCCCCAACCTACAATTAATACAAGCATCAGTAGTGGCTAGAAAAGGCCGGCCAAGGATGATTGGATTGTGCCTCATCGAGTTGTGAACTGTCTCAGTATCTAGAACAATGAAGTCCACTAGAAAGTATAATTTGTCCACCTTAATTAGCACATCTTCGCTAATTCCACTATTTCACTCAAATCATGATTTTTGGACTTTCAAAGATGATATTCAAGAGGATTAGAAGAAGCCTACATTAATGGGACTAATTCAACTCCATATTTCAACTCAGAACAACTCAAGGAAGAGGCCTAAGAGAAGTACAATTGCTTAAGGAAATTGCGGGTTGAAATTCAATTATATGCAAAATATAGTTTTAATCCTATTTTGGTAATTTATTCATAACTCTTATTTTCGACTGTCAAATGGCCCAAATCTCGCGTTGTTGAACGAAATTCAATTTTGAATCTTTTTGTATTTCATGAAAATTTCATGAATCGGGCTTTTAAGGCATCAAACATTGGACTGAAGTTTTGGAGGAAAATCCACCTATTTAGGGGCTACAAGAAAACCCTAAATGTCTCCTAATTAGGTTGGGACACTTCATGTTTCTCTTGGCAAATAAAATTCACGAATTGGGGATGTTTTAAGGGACCTTTTTTGAATTTGTGAAGAGCTTTTGGAGTGAAGACATATTGGAGAACACAACATAGCACTACTTTCATAGAAATAATGTCTTCTTCCTCAACTATTGAAGTGTCTTTTTCTATTATGAGCGGACAGTTCTTCCATTAGGGTTTTGATATAGCCCTAACTAAGCATCAATGGTTTGATTGTTCTAATTATTGGGAATTTTTATATTCATGTATAGATTGTGTAATTTAGAATTCTATTATTGAAGAATTGAGTAATAAAGTTTATATTCAGTTTCAATGATTTCTTATCTTGTCTTAGATAATTAGTTATTGTGATTGAACTCAATCCCTCTTATTTTATGTGATTATGAGAGTGATTATTACACAATGGTATTAATTGAATGTATGATTAAAGTTTCGATAAATTATGCCTAGGGAAAATGGACCATACTACACCTTAGAGTAGAGTAGATAGGTAGATGGTGCATGCCAATCGAAGATAGTCCATGTAAGGACCAAAATTATTTTAACCGGTTCCGGAAGATTTTTGGACGGGTTTTCTTTTTCTGAATTAATTAATTTCGGAAGGGTGTGAATCTATATATATATATTTTTTGAATTATATATATAGATGGAAGACCTGGACATTATAACATATATATGTTGGAGTATATATATATATGTGTTGTTACATTGTGAGAGTGTATATATAATATATATATGGAGACATAAATATATATATATAAGTAAATATGGTGGGCTATATGCAATTATGAAGAAAGGTGGGTGCCAATGCATGATTTTATGTATTATGTATATGTGGCTGAGAGTGGGGGAAAGATTTGTGGACCAAAAGACAAGATAAAGCAAAGGAAAATAAGAAGAGAAAAAGAGTGATCAGCCGAAAAAGGAAAAAAGGAGAGAAGGAAAAGAAGAAAGAAAAGGAAAAAGAAAAGAAAAAAGGGGGAAAGAGAGAGGAGAGAGGGATCGGGAGATCGAGTGAAGCTGGGAGAGAGAAGGAGTGATCCGGCGCCAACGGTGGCTGTGGCTGCCGACCGCTCACGGTGGAGCTTCGGCCTGAGCAACGGTGGTGACTGGGTTGTGGGTTGAGCTCGGCTAGTTCGATGGGAGATTGGACCGGCGATAGTGCCGACGGTGGTTCTCGGCTGGTTGTTGGGCGACCATGGCAAGGTGGCCGACGGTGGTTCTCGGCTGGTTGTTGGGCGACCATGGCAAGGTGGCCGACGGTGGAGACACGGCTGAGCCGTGTTTGGTGCGATTACAGTGGTTGGTGGTCCGATTGGGGGCTTCGGCTGGTAGGTCCGTTACGGTGAGTGATAAGTGTTCAATTCTATGCATTTGAACCCTCTTTATTGCATACGTTAGTTCTGTTTTTGCATTTACCGAGATATGTTTACGGTATTTTTGTGTTTTTGATGTTTTGCAGGTATTGGAGTAAATGGAGCAAAGTTGGAAGCTTTCTGCAGTCAAGAGAAGAAATCAGAAAATGCAGCCAAGGCATCTTGATCAATCGAGATGTTGATTTCGATTAATCGAAATCTCGATTGATCGAGATCTCATTTCGATTGATCGAAATCTCGATCAATCGAGATTCTGCAGAGCCCACTTGGCCACTTGCTCACCTGCTCTCCCACTTGCAACAAAATCCCCCTTTTTGCACGACTTAGGGGGATTGTCTGACTTGAACAAGACTTTTGGGGGCCTTCTTGATACAAGAGATATATATAATGATATATATATATATATATGGTGGGCCCAAGGTTGAAAAGAAGCCAAAAAGCACACAAAAAGGGCCATATCTCTCATATCTCATATATCTCTCAAGACACACTAGAATATCAGAGGAGAGACCTTCGGGAGAAGAAGAGGAGAGCTGAACCAGACCAAGAAGCTTCATTCTCTTCATCAATGGAAGGGTGCAAGGCAACCATGATCAACTAACTCTTCGACTAGGGTGTTGGTTTCAACCCCTAGCCATGTAAACTTGTTCATCTTTGTAGCTCTTGGGATTTATACTTAAATGTTGATTATTTAGCCTAGTGATTATGTACACAAATACATCTCTTTTATATATTCATTTGATTTGGAATGTATTCTTGTCTTAGAGTAGATTTTGTCACTTGAGTGCACAACATTTGCATATTCCACAAGAAGTGCAAATGATGGCTAGATAATGGTGTTTAAATGAATGTGTGATGCTAGTTTGTATAGACCATGCCAAGACAAGGTAGTTTGGATACATGTAGTGTTCACTTAGAGAGTAGAGTAATTAGATAGTTAGTTAGGTTGAAGAGCTATGCTTGTTGAAGATGGACTATGATAGGTTAGCACACTCATTGATCTTTTGATATGTCATTGAGGTTACAAGCCTAATGACATTGTTAGGCATTTAATTAATGAATCCCATGCTTGCTACACTTATGAACAAGTGAATGGTTAGTGGTGGAAACCAACCCTAGTTCTCTCTCCCAGCTTTACTCTTTAATTTCATTGCCATTTCATTTATGCAATAGTTTTTAAACACAAAACCAAAAATCTATTTTTTTTTAATTAAAGTAGAATTAGTTTTCCCTTAAGACAATTGCGACTAGTCCTCGTGGGATCGATACCCTCTATATAGAACCTTATCTACAAAGATTCGTGCTCTTGCGAGTGGTTAAATTATATTTTGATAAAAGGGCAAAATTAAGCTTACAATATAATTTAGTTCCGACCACATCAAAATTTTGGCGCCGTTGCCGGGGACTACGGTTTAATTGTCGCCATTGGAAGATTAAATCTGGTTTAATTCTTAGGCTAAAAATTCTTTCATTCTTTTTGTATATATCTTGTTCTTATATCTCAAACTTCTTGATTTTAGGTATACCACATAGCGGGCATCTAGAAGAATTCTAATTGGAACCCTTTGTGAGTATAACTTCAAAAATTGGTGGTTTGAGTTCATTCACATTCTTTTGTATATATTATTGCTACTTTGTGTATAGAGGTGTTGTTCAATTGTTAATGCATGCTAGGTAGACGGTCATTGTCACTTCCTTTGCTTCCTTGTAATAGTGAACTTGAACGAACACTTAGACAACGTAGAGGAACCTCTAGGGACCCTATTTTGCCTAGGACTGAAATCATGGATCCAAATGGGAGACAACCTCCCGGTCTACCTCCTTTTAATCATGAACAACCACCTCCACCACCATCTCCTCAAGGAGAGTTGCTTATGGACTTTTACCTTCCGACTACATTTGAAGTACCTTCATGTATTCAATTTCCGGATGTAGCGGCAAATCAATTCGAAATAAAGTCCTCCACCATCAGTCTTCTTAATAGCTTCCACGGTCTCCCTAATGAGGATCCATACCGGCACTTAGATTACTTCCTTTCCGTGTGTTCCACCATTCGTGTACCACACTTTACGGAGGATGATCTAAAGCTACGTATGTTCCCCTTTTCCCTAAAAGATAAGGCTAGAAGTTGGTTCAATTCCCTAGAACCCAACTCAATCCATTCTTGGGCGGAGATGCAAATAGAGTTCTTAAAAAAATACTTCCCAATGGGTAAGACAAGTGATATTCGGCGAGCAATCACCGGATTCACCCAAATTGACCAAGAATAATTCCATGAGACGTGGGAGAGGTTAAAAGATCTTTTAAAATCTTGTCCGCATCATGCTGTCCCAAAATGGCAGCTAGTGCAAAGTTTTTATGATGGGGTGAGTGAGCAACATAGACAAATGATAGACTCCGCGTGTGGGGGTGGGTACCTTTTGAAAAGCCCCGATGAGGCATGGAAACTTTTTCAAACCCTAAGCAACAATTCAGCTCAACGCTCCTCCACTAGGAAAGGGAAGACCACCCAACCTTGTAGAGGAGTGCATGAGATTTCACGGGTAGATGAGGTAGCCATGCAAGTAGAAGCCTTGTCCCGAAAAATGGATTTAATCATGAAAAATGGGCTGCCTACTCCAAACCAATCTGTCCAAAATCAGGAGGGGTGTTTGTTTTGCTATAGCACTTCGCATTTTGTGCGAGATTGTCCTATTGCCGGGCAATCTCCCGATTATGCTCAAGAGCAAGCGAATGCCTTGTACGCTAAACAAATGAATGATCCATATTCAAACACGTACAATCCTGGTTACAAGAACCATCCGGCTTTTTCATGGAAGAATCAAGAATCAAGTCCCTCGTTCCAAGGGCAAAGTTCTTTTAATTCCCAATCTCAACAGCCTCATTATAGGCCAAACCCTCAACCTTACAATCAAAGATCTAATTACCAACAACCACCACCTCCTCCGAGAAGCCAAAGCTTTGAAGAACGAGTGATAAGCAATCTTGAGGCCAACACCCGCTTATTGCAAACTCACTCTCAATCAATCTCTAAGCTTGAAGCCAATGCTCAATCTATGGCTAGGTTAGAAGCTCAAATCGGGCAACTAGCTAATACCTTAAATAGAAGGGAGGAAGGTAAGTTGCCGAGTCAACCGGTGGCGAATCCCAAAGGTGTCCATATGATTGAAGATCCATCATCTTCAACTTGTAATGCTCCTCCAGAGCAAGTTCAATCAATTACAACCTTGAGGAGTGGTAAAATCATTAACTCCAAGGTAGGGGAGGAAGAGAGCAAGGAATTCCAAGAGCAACCTAAAAATCCAAAAGAATCCCAATTAAATCCAAAATTGTTTCCGTTAAATCCAAATTTGCAAAATACCCCTTCAAATCCAAAAGGAAAGGCAAGTGAAGTTGTGTCATCATCGATTCCAAATCTTGACACCCCTTATGAACCTTCGGTTCCTTTTCCTCAACGATTGAAGGAACCTTCTCATTTCGGGAAGTAAGGAGAGAAAATCCAAGACATGATGGAGATCTTCAAACAAGTAAAGATCAATCTCCCTCTCCTTGATGCTATTCGGCAAATTCCCTCTTATGCGAAATTCTTGAAGGACTTATGCACTCAAAAGCGCAAATCTAGGAATAATGTTCCTAAGAAAGTCCTCTTAACTGAGCATATAAGCTCTATTTTCCAACACCAAGCCCCTCCTAAATTCAAAGATCCGGGTGCTCCGACCATTTCGTGCACCATCGGAAATCAATCTTTTGAAAAAGCACTTCTTGATCTAGGGGCTAGTGTCAACTTGCTTCCATTCTCAGTTTACCAACAACTAGGTTTGGGGGAACTCAAGCATACCACGGTTGTGTTGCAACTTGCCGACCGTTCGGTGAAGCAACCCCGTGGCATCATTGAGGATGTCATCATTCAAGTGGACAAATTCTATTTTTCGGTGGACTTCATAGTCCTTGACACGGAACCGATCCAAAATCTGAAGCATCATATCCCTATCATTCTAGGTCGTCCATTCTTGGCCACGGCAAATGCTTGCGTTAATTGCCGTACTGGAGTGATGGACATCTCTTTTGGGAATATGAAAGTCCGCTTGAACATCTTCAATGCTTCCCACCACACATCCGACGACGAAAGTGAGTGCTTTTGTGTCGATGTTGTGGACGACCTTGTTCAAGAAGCACTTCCTTCTATTCTTTCCAAAGACCCTTTAGAGGCATGCCTAAATCACTTCAACTATGAGGATTTTGACATTGAGCAATCCATATGTGAAGTCAATTCCATGCTCGATGTTAATACTGTCATGGATTTGCCTAAGTGGAGAGTTCCGAGAGAACCCTTGCCCCCGTTGTCCAAAACTTCCCAAACTCCTTCTTTAATTTCCCCACCACAACTTAAGCTCAAGCCTCTACCGGCTACACTCAAGTATGTTTTCTTGGGTGCAAATGAGACCCTTCTAGTCATTATTGCTTCCAATCTCACACTTGATCAAGAGTTGGAACTCATAAAGGTGCTAAAAGAGCACAAAGAAGCAATAGGATGGAGTGTGGTAGATCTTAAGGGAATAGACCCTTCTATTTGTATGCACCGCATACACTTGGAAGAGGATGCAAAGACCTCAAGGGAGGCACAACGTCGATTGAATCCAAACATGTAGGACGTTGTAATGAAGGAGGTGGTGAAGTTACTAGATGCGGAGATCATATACCCCATCTCTGATAGCAAGTGGGTTAGTCCCACTCAAGTGGTTCCAAAGAAGTCTGGTATTACGGTGCAACCTAATGATAAGGGAAAATTAGTTCCCCAACGCACCACCACAGGATGGAGAGTGTGCATTGATTATAGGAAATTAAATTCAGCCACTCTGAAAGATCACTTCCCCCTCCCATTCATTGATCAAATATTGGAGAGATTGGCCGGGCAAAGTTTTTATTGCTTTTTGGATGGATATTCCGGCTATAATCAGGTTGCTATAGACCTGAGGGACCAAGAGAAAACCACCTTTACATGTCCCTTCGGCACATTTGCTTATAGACGCATGCCCTTTGGGTTGTGCAATGCACCGGCAACTTTTCAATGGTGTATGATGTCTATCTTCTCGGACATGGTGGAAAAGTTCTTGGAAGTGTTCATGGATGATTTTTCCATTTTTGGGCCTTCATATGAATCATGCCTCCATAATCTAGCTTGTGTTCTCAAACGATGTCAAGAAACCAACCTAATTCTTAGTTGGGAAAAGAGTCATTTTATGGTTCAAGAGGGTATTGTCCAAGGGCACATTGTGTCTAAGCGAGGAATAGAGGTTGATAAAGCCAAGGTTGAGCTCATTTCCAAACTTCCTCCACCATCCACGGTGAGAGAGATTCGCTCATTCCTTGGGCATGCGGGCTTTTATCGCCGTTTTATTAAAGACTTTAGCAAGATCTCTCGGCCTATGTGTCGCCTTCTTGAAAAAGAGTCTTGCTTTACCTTTGATGAAGCGTGCCTTAACGCTTTTGAAAAACTCCGCACCATGCTTACAACCGCTCCAATTCTAATCCCTCCAAATTGGGCTCTCCCATTTGAGATTATGTGTGATGCATCCGACTATGCCATGGGTGCTGTCTTAGGGCAATGAGTAGACAAACTGCCACATGTCATCTATTACGCAAGTAAAACCCTTTCCGAGGCTCAAATCAATTATACCACAACGGAAAAGGAATTGCTTGCGGTAATATTTGCATTAGACAAATTTCGAGCTTATTTATTAGGTTCAAAGGTCATTGTCTACTCGGACCATGCTGCCCTCCGGCATCTTTTGGCCAAAAAGGACACCAAGCCTAGGTTGATCCGATGGGTACTCTTATTGCAGGAGTTCAATTTTGAGATTAGAGACAAAAAGGGAACTGAAAATGTGGTAGCTGACCACCTGTCTAGAATTCTTGTTGAATCCTTCCATAATTCCATTCCAGTTTGTGAATCCTTCCCGGATGAACAACTCTTTGTCATCTCTCAAGAGAGTATCCCTTGGTATGCGGATGTGGTTAATTACTTGGCAACTGGTAAAATACCATCTTCTTGGACCAAGCAAGAGAAGGATCGTTTCCTCTCCCAATCATGCTCATATTATTGGGACGATCCTCAATTGTTCAAATATTGCCCCGATCAAATAATTCGAAGGTGTGTGCCCAACAGTGAATTCCAAAGCATTCTCAAGTTTTGTCATACACTCGCTTGTGGGGGGCACTTTAGTGCTAAGAAAACCGCAGAAAAAATTCTCCAATGCGGATTTTTCTGGCCGACACTTCATCGGGATGCATATTCATTCTGCCGCTCTTGTGAGCGATGTCAGCGCCTTGGCGCGATGTCTCGGAAGGACATGATGCCTCTTAACCCTATTCTTATCATTGAAATATTTGATGTGTGGGGCATTGACTTCATGGGACCATTTCCACCCTCTACTGGTCATGAGTACATACTTGTGGTGGTGGACTACGTATCTAAGTGGATAGAGGCCGTTGCTACCAAAACCAATGATCACGCAGTCGTGGTTAAATTCATTCAAGCTAACATTTTTAGCCGGTTTGGTACGCCTCGGGCCATCATCAGTGACAGAGGTAAACATTTCTGTAATCGGTTCCTTCGAACCTTGCTTCTCAAATACTCCGTCACGCACAAAGTAGCCACCCCATACCATCCTCAAACTAGTGGCCAAGTAGAAGTATCCAATAGGGAGATTAAGAACATTCTTCAGAAAACTGTTCGGCCCGACCGGAAGGATTGGTCATTGCGACTAAACGATGCATTATGGGCATACCGAACCGAATATAAAACTCCCATTGGAATGTCACCTTATCGGTTGGTTTATGGCAAGGCGTGCCATCTTCCGGTTGAATTGGAGCATAAAGCTATGTGGGCCACCAAAACTTTCAATTTTGACATAAAAAAGGCCGGTTCTAATCGAAAGCTTCAATTAAATGAATTGGAAGAATTGCGACATGACGCGTATGAGAATGCGAAAATCTATAAGGCAAAGTCCAAAGCCTTTCATGATCGTAATATTCGAGTCAAAACATTTTTGCCGGGCCAAAAAGTTTGGTTGTACAACTCACGCCTCCATTTGTTTCCCGGAAAACTTCACTCCCGTTGGGATGGTCCATTTTTGGTTAACTCCGTCGCTCTCCTTGGAGCGGTGGAATTGAAGGACTTGAAAGATGGCTCGATGTTCAAAGTAAATGGGCAGTGCTTAAAAGTGTGCGTGGATGACCAAGTCACCACCGAATACGTGGATGTCGTCACTTTGACGGATCCCGTGTATTTTGACTCGTGAGCCGATCCGGACGTCGCGCCATAGACATGTAAGGTGGCGAAGCCATGGTAGCTATCAAGCTTCCATGAGGTCCCTTTAATCCAAAGTAGGGTTGTATCTAAGCAATGTAGTATCTAATTCCCAAATATCCAAGTCCCTGAAGCATACTTTAAACTGACTGTTTTTGAGCATCTCGATTGATCGAAGCCAAGATCTCGATCAATCGAGATTTCGATTGATCGAGATTTTGGTTTCGATTGATCGAAAAATTGTAGAGAGTTGCCAAGTCCAAAGTCCCGAGAGGTAGTATTCTTCGATTGCACTTCGATAGGTCTTCGATCGATCGAAACTTTTGATTGATCGAAATGGGATTTCGATTGATCGAAATAAAATTTTGATTGAATCAATTAAATGTTTGATTGATCGAAGTAAAAATGTGATTCAGGGAAGGAATTCTCGATTGATCGAAGAAATCCAATCTCGATCCATCGAAGCTGGTTTCGATTGATCGAAGCAAGATTTCGATCAATCAAAATTTTGATTGATCGAAATGCACATCTCGATCAATCGAGATGCACGCGGAGCCTGCACGTGAGCTGAAAATCTATTTAAATCGTTGGGCTTCCCTCCCATTTTAAAAGACCATCCGAATTTTTCTCTCCCTCCGTGCGATCCAAGCCTTCTCCAAGCACTCCCGAGCACTCGATCTACCATTCCTGATCATCCGCCGCCATCCGACGCAGTCCGAAGCCGCCGCTAGCACTTGCGTGATCTTCTCTTCGCGGCTGCGAGTGGAGTTTTCTTCGGTTGAGCCTTTCATCTTCTTCCTCACGAGGTGAGTGATGCATGGCTACTTTTTGTTTACTCTCTCGCCATTTTTGATGGTTTTACGGCGTAATAAACATAGTTAGATAATGTTGGGGTGGATGGTTGCGATTGCGATGTCTGTAATGAGATTTTGTGGGTTTCGGGGGTAGGAATTCATGTAGGAGTGAGATTTGGCATTTTCTTCATTTCAAACACTCAGTGTACGGTGTGTAACCGCGGCACCTTCGTTTCGGTTGCACCCGTTCACATTGCCTCTTCGAGAGCAGCTTTTCGCATTCTTGTCAGTACCATGGACTAGGACTTCATTTTTATTTTTATTCTTTTAGTTTATTAGTAGTTTAACTTTCTTCTTGCTCATCTTTTACTTACGTACTTTTTGGAATCAAGTGCAGACTGTTCCGAGGCCATGGCGAGGGTGAAGAACGCCGCCGGTGCTGTTCGTGACGTGCCCGGGTGAGCCTTCCGATCTCGAAAATTCCACCCGGAGCAGGTTTTTGACTTAGCCGAGTTCGAGAGGCGTCCCGACACCGCGTGGACGGTTGCCGAGCTCAGGAGGCATCGCCTCGACCGGCTATGTGTGCCTCCCACCGACGTGGCACACGAGCGCCTAGTGCAGGTCTTTTACGAGCATATGACCTACTCCTGCACTGCGCCAGATACACTCGAGACTGTCGTGGCCACTGTCACGATCACGATTACGCCGAGCCGGATTGCTCATATGCTCGGCATCCCTCACCAGCAGCCGCCGGACATGGTTGGCCCAGACGGTCAGCCACTTTATAGTGCCGCACTCCCAGCAGACACTACGCTCTTCTCGATAGTGATGAACATGTGTGGCTGGGCGTTTACCACGCCCAGTCACAACTGCACGTCCAAATCGATGTGCCCGAGCAGATATTGGTTCCTGGACACCGTTCTCCTCAAGAACGCGTGTCCGCTGTAGCACGTGGCCGAGCGCAGGGGCGACCTCCTCTGTTGCCTCTATGTTTTCCATACGGGCGCTTGGTTTTCTGTCCCATCGCTAATCTGGGGGCAGATGCACAAAGTCTGGGATGGCCTCGTCAACAAGAGGAAGAGGAGAGCAGCGAGTTGGCGGCTTCCCTTTCCTTTCCTGATCGCCGCTTTTCTCAGCAGTGCCAGTATACCGGTCAGTCGGACTGACATTCAGTTGGCACCACCCACCCGCTTCACATCTACTCAGTGGGAGCGGGTGAGGCGGCACTTAGAGCGACAGGACCATCAGGGTGATCCACCAGACGATGTAGATATGGATGCCCCGGTGGAGGCGGATGAGGGAGAGCCTGCAGGAGCTGAGTCAGAGGACGAGGAGATGGAGGAGGAGGAGATGAATGTCGCTACAGAGCGGCATGATATCTTAGCGACGGGCTATTCCTGCTTGGCGGCTGACGTAGAGCGGCTCCAACAGGGTTTTGACGAGCACGTCCAGGTGACGCAGAGTCAGCTGGCAGGTATTCGGACGGATATTTCTTCTCTGGTACAGGGCCAGAGAGCGATCTTAGACGAGTTCCGAGCCTTCCGGCAGGATCTGCAGTTCCTGTTCGCAGGTCGAGCCTCCACCTCCACTTCTGCTCCCACCGAGCCACCACCACCACCACCCGCCCTCGAGTAGCTGCATTTTATTCCTCTTTTATGATTTACTTTCTGTATTTTTCTTTCTTTATTTTTGATAGGCCATGTTGGCCATGTTTAGTTTCTTTTTGAGTATTCCGCCTACATGTACACTTTGCACTGAAACTCATTTTCATCTTTATGGAATACATTTCTATTTTCTTTTATGTCATGTGTTATCTTTACTGTCTTTCTTTTTGCTTTCCGTCAATTTATCTGTTCTCTATACTTTGACTATGTATGTAGTACCACTTGTCTAATTGTTATATGCGATTCAGTTGATGATTTCCGTTTATTACCGCCTGGTTTTAATTCCCAATACTGTTGAGATTGCTTCAACACAGTATGGCGGTAATAAAGAAAGGCAGCCCCTTTGCGTGCTATACGTTAGCGTGCCTGGATAGTCAATATCTTGTCGCATAGACCTCTTAGACAGTTGGGAAACACCAGTTCAGACCCTTAGATATACAGTGATATTGGCATTGTCAGTTTGTGCATAATTATTTCATTATGTTCTATTTATCTACTTTTTGTTCCTTTTAATGCTCGTGGTATCCAGTGGGTGTTCTATGCAGGTTTTCCGTATTTACACGATGCCCGCTGCTGTGGAATACCATTTTTCTCGCATTCTGCCATCCTGGTAACTTCTTTCCTTGTTCTTCTTGTCCAAACATTGAGGATAATGTTACATATAAGTTTGGGGGTGCGGTATGCTATACCACTTGCATACGCATGCAATGTTCGGTTATTATTTTGAGTGTCATTGTAGAGCAGTTTTTCTTCTTCTTGATATTTTTGGATGCTTGCCATGATGTCCTGCTTTTTAAAGGAAGTCATTCGAATGAATGTCCGAGGTAAATGCAGCAGGTAGTTAAGAACTTTAACATTGTAAATACCCGCACTTTTGCAAGCTTTATAGTAGGCTAGAACGGTCTACATTTTTGTCTAAATTCGAGCACGTACAATTCTTGCCCTAAATTTGTCCTTAACCGCACAAATTCGCACACAGGCATTTTAAATTGTGGGATATAAGTCTGAGGGAGAATTTTTGAAAATTTCTGTTTTTATCTGAACAACTTAAAGAATAAGTTCTTCTGGTTGTTGTAAAAAAAAAAAGAAATAAAAAGAGAAAAATATGCAATAAGCCTTCTCACTCAATAAACTGGATTTCTATGCCTCAAAGCAGGAAATATTCGTGTAAAAGTGTGTAAGGTTGAGCAATAATAAGCGGGTGGCTTGCTTATGCTCATCGCCTTGTAAGCTCGGTCATTAAGTCCGAGGGGTGCTTCTTCACCTAATGCCCTAAAATCAATTGGTTTGGGAGTCATTGGCCCAACGCCGCTACATGGGCTTGCAAGAAAGCAAAAAGAGCTAAGCATTGCACGGTCATCCGCGCATGAGCAATCATGAATGTTTGTGATAATGAAGCAGCCGTGTTGAGCATTTTCAATGAGTTTTTCTCTTAAAAATAGATTTGTTCGTTTTCTTCTCCAAATATGACAAAAGCCACACGTTAGAATGCATGTTCACTTTTCAAAGAGGATTTTGGGGTTGGAATTGTTATAGTTGTTCGGGCTGGCTATTATGTGGGGACTGTCGTTCATTTATAGCTTGTGAAAGTCCATTTTTGCTAATGACCACATAGTTCTGTAATACTTGTTGCATTTGCCAAATGTGAAATGAATGGATGAGCGCCCTTTATCTAGTTGATGACTGAGCATGATTAAACTCTTGTATAAGATAGTTGATTTCATTTTTGTAATATTGTATTGCTAAGGGACTAGCAATATGTAAGTTTGGGGGTGTGATAAGTGTTCAATTTTATGCATTTGAACCCTCTTTATTGCATACGTTAGTTCTATTTTTGCGTTTACCGAGATATGTTTACGGTATTTTTGTATTTTTGATGTTTTGCAGGTATTGGAGTAAATGGAGCAAAGTTGGAAGCTTTCTGCAGTCAAGAGAAGAAATCAGAAAATGCAGCCAAGGCATCTCGATCAATCGAGATGTTGATTTCGATTAATCAAAATCTCGATTGATCGAGATCTCATTTCGATTGATCGAAATCTCGATCAATCGAGATTCTGCAGAGCCCACTTGGCCACTTGCTCACCTGCTCTCCCACTTGCAACAAAATCCCCCTTTTTGCACGACTTAGGGGGATTGTCTGACTTGAACAAGACTTTTGGGGGCCTTCTTGATACAAGAGATATATATAATGATATATATATATATATGGTGGGCCCAAGGTTGAAAAAGAAGCCAAAAAGCACACAAAAAGGGCCATATCTCTCATATCTCATATATCTCTCAAGACACACTAGAATATTAGAGGAGAGACCTTCGGGAGAGGAAGAGGAGAGCTGAACCAGACCAAGAAGCTTCATTCTCTTCATCAATGGAAGGGTGCAAGGCAACCATGATCAACTAACTCTTCGACTAGGGTGTTGGTTTCAACCCCTAGCCATGTAAACTTGTTCATCTTTGTAGCTCTTGGGATTTATACTTAAATGTTGATTATTTAGCCTAGTGATTATGTACACAAATACATCTCTTTTATATATTCATTTGATTTGGAATGTATTCTTGTCTTAGAGTAGATTTTGTCACTTGAGTGCACAACATTTGCATATTCCACAAGAAGTGCAAATGATGGCTAGATAATGGTGTTTTAATGAATGTGTGATGCTAGTTTGTATAGACCATGCCAAGACAAGGTAGTTTGGATACATGTAGTGTTCACTTAGAGAGTAGAGTAATTAGATAGTTAGTTAGGTTGAAGAGCTATGCTTGTTGAAGATGGACTATGATAGGTTAGCGCACTCATTGATCTTTTGATATGTCATTGAGGTTACAAGCCTAATGACATTGTTAGGCATTTAATTAATGAATCCCATGCTTGCTACACTTATGAACAAGTGAATGGTTAGTGGTGGAAACCAACCCTAGTTCTCTCTCCCAACTTTACTCTTTAATTTCATTGCCATTTCATTTATGCAATAGTTTTTAAACACAAAACCAAAAATCTATTTTTTTTGAATTAAAGTAGAATTAGTTTTCCCTTAAGACAATTGCGACTAGTCCTCGTGGGATCGATACCCTCTATATAGAACCTTATCTACAAAGATTCGTGCTCTTGCGAGTGGTTAAATTATATTTTGATAAAAAGGGCAAAATTAAGCTTACAATATAATTTAGTTCCGACCACATCAGTGAGTCGTTGGGTTTAGTTGCTAGTTGGTTGGGTTTGGTTTTTGAATGGATTCCATTTGGGTATGGTGATTGGAGACTCACGGCTGGTGGTAGTGGCCAGTTCAGCAGACCACGGTGGTGGTGGTGGGTCTATTCGCGATTGAGGTCTTTCTTGGCATAGCTGCTAATAGTTTTTCGGCGGTGGAGCTGGGTTCTCACGGCTGATTGTATAGCCCTTTTTTTGGTGGTTTCAAATGGTTCTAGCAATTTTGGGAATTGGGTTCGATTTGGGATGCTCGGTTCGGTTGTTGAGATTCTTGGTGGCAGAGGGTGGTGCTCACGGCTGGGCTTGGCTGTGGGTTTCGTTTGGCTCGGCTGGTGGTTGATGGTTGTGTCAAAGGTGGTCCGACGGCAGTGAAATAGGGGTTGGTTTTGGATTGTTTGGTAGCAAGATGATGGCTCCGTTTGGGACTATTTCGTCTTGGATTTGTAGAGCTTGTGGTGGTTTGTTTGTAGATTCCATTGGTTTGAATTATGGTGGCTTTGGTGGTGATTTTCATGGTTATTAGCTGATTGTGGGTTCCGGTTAGTCTCGGTTGTATAGGCTGCTACATGGCGACTGGTTTTAGGTGGTCCGGTAATAGAGAAGGGGGCTGGTTCGGCTGTCCATGGTGAGTGGCAGTTTTGTCCGGCAACAGTATTTTTTGGGCTATTTGGTGTGAATTAAACAGGCTGTTATGGTTGAAGCATGGTTTGGATCAAGTTATTGGATCAATTAAATTGGGCCAAGAATGGAAATTAAAAAGAAAATGAAGTGGTCCGATGGATAGTTCGGGTGGGCTTTGACACAGGACTGGACCGGACCGGACATGGAAATACGCCGCATTGCAAGCGCGGGCTTAGTGAAAGCGGGACCTAAGGCAAGTTGATTCTTGCCTCTATCTCCTATGTATATTTTAATTATGTTGATTAATTTTACATATTTTCTTAATTTGATCATATGTGGCGTTTGTATATATATATATGTGTATATATATATAAAGGTGGATATTATATATATACGTGGGATGTGAGGATATATATATGTGTGTATATATATATATGTGGGCTTTGATAAGTGTTCAATACTATGCATTTGAACCCTCTTTATTGCATATGTTAGTCCTGTTATTACGTTTACCGAGGTACGTTTACGGTATTTTTGTGTTTGTGATGTATTGCAGGTTTTGTACCAAAATGAGCAATATTTGAGGCCATTTGCAGTTGAAGAGCAGAATTTAAAAATGAAGCTAAGGCATCTCGATCAATCGAGATGTGGATCTCGATCAATTGAGATCTCGATTGATCGAGACATGCATTTTGATTAATCGAAATCTCGATCAATCGAGATTCTGAAGACCCACTTGCCTACTTGCTCACCTGCTCTCCCACTTGCAACAAAATCCACCTTTTTGCACGACTTGGATGGATTTTCTGACTTGAAGAAGACACATGGAGATATTATTGATTTAGTTGGTATATATATTGCTATATATATATACATGGTGGGTCCCAAGGATGGAAAGTAGCCAAATATGCACAAAAGGAGCCATTTCTCTCATATATCAGATACGATACATTAGAGACTTTCGGGAGAGGAGAAGGAGAAGCTGAACCAGACCTTGAAGCTTCATTTTCTCCATCAATGGAAGAGTGCAAGGCTGCCATGATCAATTAACTTCTCTACTAGGGTGTGGGTGAAACCCCTAGCCATGTAAACTTGTTCATTTTTGTAGCATTATTTGGGATTTGTATTTAAATGTTGATTAGTTAGTCTAGTGATGATGTACACTTATACATTGCTTATATATATTCATATGATGTTGTTTTTATTCTTGTCTTATAGTAGAATCCATCTTATGAATGCACAACACTTGCATCTTCCACAAGAAATGCAAATGATATCTAGGTAATGGTATTTAAATTGAATGTGTTGTTCTTGCTTGTATAAACCATGCCAAGATGAGGTAGTTTGGATGCATTTAGATTCACTTAGAGAGTAGGGTAATTAGTGAGGTTGAAGAACTATGCTTGTTGAAGATGGATTATGATAGGTTTGCACACACATTGATCTTTTGATATGTTATTGAGGTCACAAGCCTAATGACATTGTTAGACATTTAATTTTATAAATCCCAAGCTTGCTACATCTATGGAAATGTGAATGGCTAGAGGTGGAAACCACCCCTAGTTCTCTCTCCCAACTTACAATTACAATCAAGTTTAGCTACATCAAAATTTTGGCGACGTTGCCGGGGACTACGGTTTAATTGTCGCCAGTGAAAGATTAAATCTAGTTTAATTCTTAGGCTAGAAATTCTTTCATTCTTTTTTTTTTATATATATATATCTCTTGTGCTAATCTCTCAAATTGATTGATTTTAGGTATACCACATAGTGGGCATCTAAAAGACTCAAGGTTGGACCCTTTGTGAGTATAAAGTCTAAAATTTGTGGATTTGAGTAATTTTTTTATTTTTTTATTTTGCATATTGAGGTGTTGTTTTACTTTTAATGCATGCTAGGTAGATGGTCATTGTCACTTCTTTTGCTTCCGTGTAATATTGAACTTGAACGAACACTTAGACAACGTAGAGGAACCTCTAGGGACCCTATATTGCCTAGGACTGAAAACATGGAACCAAATGATGGACAACCTCCCGGACTACCTCCATTTAATCATGAACAACAACCTCTACCTCCTCCTCAAGGAGAATTGCTTATGGACTTTTATCTTCTGACTACATTTGAAGTACCTTCATGTATTCAATTTCCTGATGTAGCGGCAAATCAATTTGAAATAAAGTCCTCCACCATCAATCTTCTTAATAGCTTCCATGGTCTCCCAAATGAAGATCCATACCGGCATTTAGATTACTTCCTTTCTGTTTGTTCCACCATTCGGGTACCACAGTTTACGGAGGATGATCTAAAGCTTCGTATGTTTCCATTCTCCCTAAAGGATAAAGCTAGAAGTTGGTTCAATTCCTTAGAACCTAACTCAATCCATTCTTGAGCGGAGATGCAAATTGAATTCTTAAAAAAATACTTCCCAATGGGAAAGACGAGTGATATTCGGCGAGCAATCACCGGATTCACCCAAATTGATCAAAAACAATTTCATGAGACTTGGGAGAGATTAAAAGATCTTCTTAAATCTTGTCCACACCATGCTGTCCCAAAATGGCAGCTAGTGCAAAGCTTTTATAATGGGGTAAGTGAGCAACATAGGCAAATGACAGATTCCGCTTGTGGAGGTGGATACCTTTTGAAAAGCCCAGATGATGCATGGAAATTTTTTCAAACCCTAAGTAATAATTCAGCTTAATACTCCTCCACTAGAAAAGGGAAATCCACCCAACCTTGTAGAGGAGTGCATGAGATTTCAAGGGTAGATGAGGTTGCCATGCAAGTAGAAGCCTTAACCCAAAAAATGGACCAAATCATGAAAATGGGCTGCCTACTCCAAGCCAACCTGTTCAAAATCAGGAAGGGTGTTCGTTTTGCTATAGTACTTCACATTATGTGCGAGATTGTCCTATTACCGGTTAATCTCCTTATTATGCTCAAGAGCAAGCGAATGCCGTGTATTCTAAACAGATTAATGATCCATATTCAAATACCTACAATCCTGGTTACAAGAATCATCTGGCATTTTCATGGAAATCTCAAGAACCAAGTCCCTCTTTTCAAGGGCAAAATTCCTTTAATTCCCAATCTCAACAGCCTCAATATAGGCCAAATCCTCAACCTTACCATCAAAGATCCAACTACCAACAACCACCACCTCCTTCGAGAAGCCAAGGCTTTGAGGAAAGAGTGATAAGCAATCTTGAGGCTAATACTCGCTTGTTGCAATCTCACTCCCAATCAATCTCTAAGCTTGAAGCTAACGCTCAATCTATGGCTAGGTTAGAAGCTCAAATCGGGCAACTAGCTAATGCCTTGAATAGAAGAGAGGAAGGTAAGTTTCCAAGTCAACCGGTGACAAATCCTAAGGGTGTTCATGTGATTGATGATTCTCCTTCATCTTCTTGTAATGCTCCTCCGAAGTAAGTTCAATCAATCACCACCTTAAGGAGTGGTAAAATCATAAATTTTGAGGTCGGGGAAGAGAAAAAGGAATCCAATGAGCAATCCAAAAATCCAAAAGAATTCCAATCAAATCCAAATGTGTCTCCTTCAAATCCAAATGTGAACAAAGTCCCACAAAATCCAAAAGGAAAGGCAATTGAAGTTGTGTCACCATCTATTCCAAATCTTGACACCTCTTTTGAACCTCCGGTTCCTTTTCCTCAAAGATTAAAGGAACCTTCTCATTTTGGGAAGCAAGGAGAGAAAATTCAAGACATGATAGAGATCTTCAAACAAGTAAAGATCAATCTCCCTCTCCTTGATGCTATCCGGCAAATTCCCTCCTATGCTAAATTATTGAAGGACTTGTGCACTCAAAAGTGTAAGTCTAGGAACAATTTTCCTAAGAAAGTCCTCCTAACTGAGCAAGTAAGCTCCATTTTCCAACACCAAGCCCCTCCTAAATTCAAAGATCCGGGTGCTCCAACCATTTCATGCACCATCGAAAATCAAGCTTTTGAAAAGGCACTTCTTGATTTAGGGGCTAGTGTCAATTTGCTTCCATTCTCAGTTTACCAACAATTAGGTTTGGGAGAACTTAAGCCCACCACAGTTGTGTTGCAACTTGCCAACCGCTCGGTGAAGCAACCACGTGGCATCATTGAGGATGTGATAATTCAAGTGGATAAATTTTACTTTCCGGTGGACTTCATAGTCCTTGACATGGAACCGGTCCAAAATCCAAATAAACATATTCCTATCATTCTAGGTCGTCCATTTTTGGCCACGACAAACGCTTGCGTTAATTACTGTACCGGAGTAATGGACATCTCTTTTGGGAATATGAAAGTCCGCTTGAACATCTTTAATGCTTCTCACCACATATCCGATGACGAAAGTGAATGCTTTTGTGTTGATGTAGTGGAAGATCTCGTTCAAGAAGCGCTTCCTTCCATTCTTTTGAAGGATCCTCTAGAGGCATGCCTAAGTTATTTCAACTGTGATGATTATGACATTGAGCAATCCATTTGTGAAGTTAATTCAATGCTCGATGTCATGACCGTCATGGATTTGCCTAAATGGAGAGTTTCGAGAGAACCTTTACCTCCTTTGTCCAATACTTCCCAAACTCCTTCTCTAATTTTTCCCACCATAACTTGAGCTCAAGCCTTTACCGGCTACACTCAAGTATATTTTCTTGGGCTCTAATGAAACCTTTCCAGTCATTATTGCTTCCAATCTCACAAATGATCAAGAGATGGAACTTCTAAAAGTGCTAAAAGAGCACAAGGAAGCAATAGGATGAAATGTGGCAGATCTTAAGGGAATAGATCCTTCTATTTGTATGCACCGCATACACTTGGAAGAAGATGCAAAGACCTCAAGAGAGGCACAACGTCGATTAAATCCAAATATAAAGGACGTTGTGATGAAGGAGGTTGTGAAGTTGCTAGATGCGGGAATCATTTACCCCATCTCAGATAGTAAGTGGGTTAGTCCCACTCAAGTGGTTCCTAAGAAGTCCGATATTACGGTGTAACCAAATGATAAGGGTGAATTGGTTCCCCAATGCACCACCACGGGATGGAGAGTTTGCATAGATTATCGAAAACTAAATTCAGCAACTCGGAAAGATCACTTCCCTCTTCCATTTATTGATCAAATCTTAGAGAGATTAGTTGGTCAAAGTTTTTATTGCTTCTTAGATGGATATTTCGGCTATAATCAGGTTGTTATAGACCAGAGGGACCAAGAGAAAACCACCTTTACATGTCCTTTCGGCACATTCGCTTATAGACGCATACCCTTTGGGTTGTGCAATGCACCGGCGACTTTTCAACGGTGTATGATGTCTATCTTTTCAGATATGGTGGAAAATTTCTTGGAAGTGTTCATGGATGATTTCTCTGTGTTTGGACCTTCATTCAAAACATGCCTCCAAAATCTATCCCGTGTTCTCACATGATGTCAAGAAACCAATCTAATCCTCAGTTGGGAAAAGAGCCATTTTATGGTTCAAGAGGGCATTGTCCTAGGGCACATTGTGTCTAAGAGAGGAATTGAGGTTGACAAAGCCAAGGTTGAACTTATTTCCAAACTTCCTCCACCATCAACATTGAGAGAGATTCGTTCATTCCTTGGGCATGCGGGCTTTTATCGCCATTTCATCAAAGACTTTAGCAAGATCTCTCGGCCTTTGTGTCGCCTTCTTGAAAAAGAGTCTTGTTTTACCTTTGATGAAGCGTGCCTTAACGCTTTTGAAAAGCTCCGCACCATGCTTACAACTGCTCCAATTCTCATCCCTCCAAATTGGGCTCTCCCATTTAAGATCATGTGTGATGCATCCGATTATGCTATGGGTGCGGTCTTAGGGCAACGGGTAGACAAGTTACCACATGTTATCTACTATGCAAGTAAAACCCTTTCTGAGGCTCAAATCAATTATACCACAACGGAAAAGGAGTTGCTTGCAGTAGTATTTGCCTTAGACAAATTTTGAGCTTATCTATTAGGTTCCAAGGTCATTGTCTATTCGGACCATGCTGCCCTCCAGAATCTTTTGGCCAAAAAGGACACTAAGCCTAGATTGATCCGGTGGATACTCTTGTTGCAAGAGTTTAATTTTGAGATTAGAGACAAAAAGGGAACCGAAAATGTGGTGGCTGACCACCTCTCTAGAATTCTTGTTGAATCCCTCAATGATTCCATTCCAGTTTGTGAATCCTTCCCGGATGAATAACTTTTTGTAATCTCTCAAGAGAGTATCCCTTGGTATGCGGACATTGTCAACTACTTGGCAACCGGCAAAATATCCTCTTCGTGGACCAAGTAAGAGAATGATTGGTTTTTCTCCCAATCACGATCATATTATTGGGATGATCCTTAATTGTTCAAATATTGTCCCGTTCAAATAATCCGAAAATGTGTACCCAATAGTGAATTCCAAAGCATTCTAAAATTCTATCATACACTTGCTTGTGGGGGACACTTTAGTGCTAAGAAAACTGTAGCAAAGATTCTTCAATGCGGGTTTTTTTGGCCAACACTTCATCGGGACGCATACTCATTTTGCCGCTCGTGTGAGCGATGTCAATGCCTTGGCGCATTGTCTCAGAAGGACATGATGCCTCTCAACCCTATTCTTATTGTTGAGATATTTGATGTGTGGGGCATCGACTTCATGGGACCTTTTCCACCATCTACTGGTCATGAGTACATACTTGTGGTGGTGGACTACGTTTCTAAATGGATAGAGGCTGTTGCTACCAAAACCAATGACCACGCAGTCGTGGTTAAGTTCATTCAAGCTAAGATCTTTAGCTGTTTTGGTACGCCTCGGGCCCTCATCAGTGACGGAGGTAAACATATCTGTAATCGATTTCTTCGAACCTTGCTCACCAAATACTCTATCACACACAAAGTAGTCACCCCATACCATCCTCAAACTAGTGGACAAGTGGAAGTATCCAATAGGGAGATAAAGAACATCCTTGAGAAAACAGTTCGGCCTGACCGGAAAGATTGGTTATTGCGACTAAATGATGCATTATGGGCTTACCGAACTGCTTATAAGACTCCCATTGGAATGTCACCTTACCGGTTGGTTTATGGTAAAGCATGCCATCTTTCGGTTGAATTGGAGCACAAAGCTATGTGGGCCACCAAAACGTTCAATTTTGACATGCAAATGGCCGGCTCTAATCGAAAGCTTCAATTGAATGAATTGGAAGAATTGTAACATGACGCGTATGAGAAAGCTAAAATCTATAAGGCAAAATCTAAAACCTTTCATGATCGCAATATTCGAGTCAAAACATTTTCTCTGGGATAGAAAGTATGGTTGTACAACTCACGCCTCCGTTTGTTTCCTGGAAAACTTTGCTCCCATTGGGATGGTCCATTTTTGGTTAATTTTGTTGCTCCCCATGGAGCGGTGGGATTGAAGGACTTGAAAGATAGAACGTTGTTCAAAGTGAACGGGCAGCGCTTAAAATCGTGCGTGGATGACCAAGTTACCATGGAGTATGTGGATGTCGTCAATTTGATGAATCCCGTTTATTTTGACTCATGAACCTATTCCAACGTCATGCCATAGACGTATAATTTGGCGCGGCCATGGTAGCTATCATGCTTCCATGATGTCCCTCTAATCCAAAGCAATTTTGTATCTAAGTCCCATAAGTTCAATTCCATGAGGTTCTAAATCAAGCTGATCAACAAGGCTATTTTTCAGAATCTTGATTGATCGAAACAAGGATCTCGATCAATCGAGATCTCAATTAATCGAGATTTTGGTCTCGATTGATCGAAATAATGTAGAGATTTTGGAACATTTTGCAAAGTGCAAAGTACCGGGAAGTGTTTTTTTTTTCTCGATAACACTTAGATAGGTTCTCGATCAATCGAGATCTCGATTAATCGAGATGTGCATCTCGATTAATTGAGATTGCCACGCTAACTGCACGTGTTTCACTTACATATTCGAAACCGTCGGCTCCCTCTCATTTCTCCATTTCTTCTCGAGACCATCCAACTTCTTCCTCTAGTTCGAGAGCTCCAAAGCCATCTCCGATCACCTTCCAACCTTTTTCAATCATTCTCGGCCCTCCGCCTTCATTCTTCGTTGTCCAAGCCTTCCGCATATTCATGCGAGTTTGTATCTTTGCGACTGCGTGTTAGGTTTCATTTTCTTGCACTGTTCATCATCTTCGCCTTGAGGTAAGTTGATGCATGCTTTATTTTGTTTGATTTGCCGCTATTTTTGTTAGTTTACCGGCTTAATAAGCATAGATAAATGATGTTGGGTTGGAGTGGCTTGCATTCGCTACGCTCATAATGGGAACTTGTGGGTTATGCGGATAGGTGTGCAAGAGCGATTGAGATCCTGTATATTGTTTTTGTTTCAGGTGCTTGATGTTCGGTTTACAACCACGACTTCATTGTTCAGTTGCATCTGCTTATCGCCGCTTGGTTGAGAGCAGAATGAGAGATATATTTGTGCAGGTCGTGTTAGCTTTCGAGTTGCATTGTACATCCTGTGCATTACACGGGTTGCATGTTTTTGATTCCTCATAGGCCTAATCGAGTTGATTTGAGCATGTTTTGGCGTGCATGTCTTGGCATCATGGACTAGAACTTCTTTTTACTTTTTATTTTTATTTTAGTATTCATCTTATTTTATTTTTATTTACTGTATTTTTGGAATAAGTGCAGACTGTTCTGGATTATGGCGCATGTGAAGAATCCCACCGTTGTTATTCGAGATGTGCCCGGGCGAGCCTTCCAGAGTCGGAAGTTCCACTCAGAGCACTGATTTGATTTAGTGGAGTTCGAGAGCAGTCCTGATTGCTCGTGGGCGGTAGCAGAGCTTCGGCGGTGCCGGCTCGACCGGCTATATGTGCCACCCACCGATGTGGCATAGAGCGATTGGTGCGAGTTTTCTACTAGCGCATGACCTATTCATGCACCGAGCCCAACACCTTAGAGACAGTCGTAGGGGGCTCGACGATTACCATTACGCCGAGTCGGATAGCACAGATGATCGGTATTCCACACCAGCAGCCCCCGGACATGGTTGACCAGGATGGTCAGTCGTTCTACAGGCCCGAGTTTTCAGCCGACATGACCCTTTTCTCCATCGTCATGGACATGTGTGGCGGGCTGTTTACCACTCCCAATCACAACTGCACATCCAAATCGATGTGCCCGAGCGTTTTATAGTTTCTGGACACCGTTCTCATCAAGAACGCGTGTCCTTTACAGCATGTGGCAGAGCACTGGGGCGACCTTCTCCGTTGCCTGTACGTTTTTCACATAGGCACATCGTTTTCTGTCCCGTCACTGATTTGGGGACAGATGTATAAAGTCTAGGACGGGCTCGTCAAGAAGAAGATGAGTCAGGCGTCGAGTTGGCGGCTTCCCTTCCCTTTCCTAGTCGCAGTTTTCCTCAGCCATGCCAATATACCAGTCAGTGACACTGACATCCAGTTGGCACCGCCCTCCCGCTTTACGCATACTCAGTGGGTGCGGGTGAGGAGGCACTTGGAGCGCCAGGACCACCAGGGCGATCCACCAGAGGACATGGACATGGATGCTCCGGTGGAGATGGCTGAGGATGCGCCCGCAGAGGGTGAGGCATCCGGTGAGGAGCTGGAGGATGATGAGACTGACATCGCCGTAGAGCGGCATGAGATTCTGGCGACGGGCTATTCCTGTCTGGCAGCCGACGTTGAGCGTCTCCAATAGGGTTTTGAGGAGCATGTCCAGGTGACGCAGAGTTAGCTGGCGGCTACGAGGACGAGCATTACTTATCTGACACAAGGTCAGAGGGTGCTTTTAGATGAGTTTCGGGCTTTCCGGTAGGACCTGCAGTTCATGTTTGCCAACCGAGCTTCCACCTCCACCTCTACTCCACCCACCAAGCCACCTCCACCACCACCTACCCTAGAGTAGCTTTATCTTTTCGTATTTTCTGCTTTACTTTCCATTGTTTTTCTTTCTTTGCTTTTTGATAGGCCATGTTAGTTTTTGTGTATTCCAAATGCGTGTACCCTTTTGTACTGAAACTCATTTTGACATATATGGAATACAATTGTCATTTCTTTTATAGCATGTGTTCTATTTACTGTCTTTCTTTTTACTTTCTGCCGATATCTCTGCTCTCTATACTTTGACTATGTATGTAGTACCACTTACCTAATTGTTATATGAGATTCAGTTGATGATTTCCGTTTATTACCGCCTGGTTTCAATTCCCAATACTGTTGAGATTGCTTCAACGCAGTATGGCGTTAATAAAGAAAGGCAGCCCCTTTGTATGTTATACGTTAGCGTGCCTGGATAGTCAATATCTTATCGTATAGACCTCTTAGTCAATTGGGAAACACCAGTTCAGAGCCTTGGATGTGCAGTGATCTCGACATTGTCAGCTTGTACATAATTCTTTTATCATGTTCTTTTCATGTACTTTTTGTTCCATTTAATGCTCGTGGTATCCAGTTGGTGTTCCGTGCAGGTTTTTCTCATTTACAAGATGACCGGCCGTGTTGGAATGCCATTTTTGTCGAGTTCTGAAGTCCCGGTAATTTCTTTCCTTGTTTTTCTTGTCCAAACATTGAGGACAATGTTGCATCTAAGTTTGGGGGTACGGTATGCTATACCACTTGCATATGCATGCAAATGTTCAATCTTTGTATTGATTATCATTGTAGAGCAGTTTTTTTCTTGATATTTTTGCATGCTTGCTATGATGTCTTGCTTTTTAAGGGAAGATCATTCGAATAAATGTCCGAGGTAAATGCAGCAGGTAGTTAAGAGCTTTAACATTGTAAATACCCGCACTTTTGCAAGCTATATAATAGGTTAGAACGGTCCACATTTTTGTTCAAATATGAATATGTACGGTTCTTGCCCTAAATTTGTCCTTAACCGCACAAATTCGCACACATGCATTTTAAATTGTGGGGTATAAGTCTGATGGAGAATTTTATAAATTTCTATTTTTATTTGAACAACTTAAAGAATGAGTTCTTCAGTTGTTTTTAAAATAAAAAAATAAAAAAAAGAGAAAAATATGCAATAAGCCTTCTCACTCAATAAACCGGATCTTTATGCCTCATTAAACATGGAGTATTCGCGTATAAGTGTGCAAAGTTGAGCAATAATAAGCGGGTGGCTTGTTTAAGCTCATCACCTTGTAAGCTCGGTTATTAAGTCCGAGGGGTATTTCTTCACCTAATGCCCTAAAACCAATTAGTTTGGGAGTCATTGGCCCAATGCCGCTACATGGGCTTGCAAGAAAGCAAAAAGAGCTAAGCATTGCATTGTCATCCGCACATGAGCATTCATGTATATTTTGCGGTAATGAACAACAGTGTTGAGCTTTTTCAATGAGTTTTTCTTTTAAAAATAGATTTGTTCTTATTTTTCTCCAAATATGACAAAGCCACGCGTTAGAATGCATGTTCACTTTTCAAAGAGGATTTTGGAGTTGGAATCGGTATTTTTGTTCGGACTGGCCATTATGTGGGGACTGTCGTCTGTTTGTAGTTTGTGAAGGTCCATTTTTGCTAATGACCGCATAGTTCTGTAATACTTGTTGCATTTGTCAGGTGTGAAATGAACGGATAATCATCCTTTATCTAGTTGATGACTGAGCATGATTCAATTTTTGTATAAGATAGTTCATTTCATTTTTGTAACATTGCATTGCTAAGGGACTAGCAATGTGTAAGTTTGGGGGTGTGATAAGTGTTCAATACTATGCATTTGAACCCTCTTTATTGCATATGTTAGTCCCATTATTACGTTTACCGAGGTACGTTTACGGTATTTTTGTGTTTGTGATGTATTGCAGGTTTTGTACCAAAAGGAGCAATGTTTGAGGCCATTTGCAGTTGAAGAGCAGAATTCAGAAATGAAGCTATAGTATCTCGATCAATCGAGATGTTGATCTCGATCAATCGAGATCTTGATTGATCGAGACATGCATTTCGATTAATCAAAATCTCGATCAATCGAGATTCCAATCTCGATCAATCGAGATTCTGAAGACCCACTTGCCTACTTGCTCACCTGCTCTCCCACTTGCAACAAAATCCACCTTTTTGCATGACTTGGATGGATTTTCTGACTTGAAGAAGACACATGGAGATATTATTGATTTAGTTGGTATACATATTGCTATATATATATATATACATGGTAGGTCCCAAGGATGGAAAGTAGCCAAATATGCACAAAAGGAGCCATTTCTCTCATATATCAGATACGATACATTAGAGACTTTCGGGAGAGGAGAAGGAGAAGCTGAACCAGACTTTAAAGCTTCATTTTCTCCACCAATGGAAGAGTGCAAGGCTGCCATGATCAACTAACTTCTCTACTATGGTGTGGGTGAAACCCCTAGCCATGTAAACTTGTTCATTTTTGTAGCATTATTTGGAATTTGTATTTAAATGTTGATTAGTTAGTCTATTGATGATGTACACTTATACATTGCTTATATATATTCATATGATGTTGTTTTTATTCTTGTCTTATAGTAGAATCCATCTTATGAATGTACAACACTTGCATCTTCCACAAGAAATGCAAATGAAAGTTAGGTAATGGTATTTAAATTGAATGTGTTGTTCTTGCTTGTATAAACCATGCCAAGATGAGGTAGTTTGGATGCATTTAGGTTCACTTAGAGAGTAGGGTAATTAGTTAGGTTGAAGAACTATGCTTGTTGAGGATGGATTATGATAGGTTTGCACACACATTGATCTTTTGATATGTTATTGAGGTCACAAGCCTAATGACATTGTTAGACATTTAATTTTATAAATCCCAAGCTTGCTACATCTATGGAAATGTGAATGGCTAGAGGTGGAAACCACCCCTAGTTCTCTCTCCCAACTTACAACTCTTTAAATTTAGTATTTTTATATTTCATGCAATAATTTTAAAACAAAAATCAAAACCTTATTTTTAGAATTAAAGTGAAATTAATCTCTCTTCAAGACAATTAACAACTAGTCCTCGTGGGATCGATAACCTCTATATAGAACCGTATCTACAAAGATTCGTACTCTTGCGAGTGGTTAAATTATATTTTGAAAAAGGACAAAAATAAGCTTACAATTACAATCAAGTTTAGCCACATCAGGCTTGGAGGATGAGAGCATTGTTAAATTTAGATGCTGATTTGCATTATTATATACATATTTATGAATTGAGGCATGTAAAGTATGCTAAATTATATATGTATATTTAGCTAGATGTTGCCTTGCATGCATATATGATTTTTATGCATGAGTTGAGTATACGTAAATATATATGTGATTATATATTTGGTGCAGTAGTAGAAATGCATGCTAAATTGATTATAGCATTGAAGGGCATTGGAAAAGCATGAAATATGTGAAGTGTTATGTATATTTTTATTACCTATATGGGTGACATGATATATATATTTATAATTGTGTGATTGTATATGGTTGTAGGAATGCATGCTGGTTGCTCATAGTAAATGCATGATTGGAGTGAAAGCATGATTATATTTATGCTAATATACATGTATATGTGATTATATGCAGGGTGTGACATATATATGTTGTGTATATGTGAATGTGACTATGAATGATTTCGGTGAAAAATGTGTTCATTGGTGAAAACATGAAAATGTGGTGTTTATAGATTTATGCATGAAAGATATGACTTTCTTGGAAAATGCATAAGCATGATGATTTCCATGATGTGAGTGTAATGACATTGTGACAATCTTGAGGTGAAAGGAAAATACATTGATTTGACAAAAATGCATTCATGGTGTGGAATAAGTGCATTGATATAATTATGTGCATTATATGAAAAGCGAGTTTTTGGGGCGTGACAACATTGAGAATTAAGGTGAGGGAATGGTCCCTAAGGTGAAAAACCCAAAACTTGGCCAAGAGGAGGCGCTCCCTTCAGGTTAGTAACCCGATAAAGCGTAAGCAGAGTTTGGGTGCCAAAGAGACCCTTATTATGGATGGTGTGATAAGCTAGTCCCCATTGAATTGATTTCCAAAAATCTGTGGCGTGGGTTATATATACGAAATGTGACTGTCAATTTGATATATATATATTTATATATATGCATTGAGGTGGAAAGCATCACGCATGATTTGAAAAAGGTGATTGTTTATGGGTAAAAAGCATGTATACTTGTCATGTAGGCATGTAACGATTTCATGTGCATTCATGCATGACTCAATGGATCTTGTTGAGTAGGTGATGTGGTATTTGATTTACATTGTTCATGTAAATGCTTCTATTCATATATGTTTTCTATACATATTGATGTTGGATGTGTATTGCTTTTGAGCATGTTGTAATTGATTTTCATAAGTCATGTGTAGTAGATTTAAATGTTCATAAGTGCTAGAACTGCCATATGCATTGTTGGTTCATGTATGCTAGGAGGAACATGACTTTAAATATTGTGATATATTTAAGTGCATGTATATTTTTGAGAATATGTGAGGATCGACATGCTGCTACGGTGATAGTATGGTTCTACATATCTTGTTGGGCCTTTGAGCTCACCCCCTCCTAGGTTTTGCAGGTATTGCTGATTTGAGGAGTCAATTAGGGGGGATTGATAGTACAGGATGCAGAGGTGGAAATTAAATTCCTTAGAATTTAATGTATGTCCAAGATAATGGGTAGATAGACGCATTACATTTGGATTAAATGTATGGAGCAATTATGTTGATTCAATTCCTTCAGTTGTATTTGATTCATGTGATGTATGTATATAAGACGAACATTCAAGGACTGAGACATATTATTTTTATTATAATATGCATGTTGTAGGAATGTTGGGGGGACACTTGCCCAGAAGTGTCCATTTTGATTGTTAGATATAAATGCTAGGGGGACACGTGCCCAGAAGTGTCCATTTTAATTTTTAGATGTGAATGCTGGGGGGACACGTGCCCATAAGTGTCCATTTGAATTTGAAGTAGGAATAACTTATCAGGATCTAATTTATTAAAATGGGTCATGCCCAATTTTTGTGAAAATAATAGAAAATTGAGATTGTATGATCAGGTGATGGTTATAGCATGAGGCGATCTCACGGGTTCACACTCGGGATTCGGTTGGTCCGGGGGAGTCCCGGCGGTCCGGATTCCGGGGCGTGACAGAATGGTATTAGAGTATGGTACTTTATAGAGGGTAAAAAGGGTCCATTGGGATTAGTGGACGGGTTAACCTCCGGTTTCCTGGGAGTCGGGGATCGGGGCGTTATAGAATAAGGGTCCATTGGGACTAATAGACGGGTTAACCTCCGATTTCCTGGGAGTCGGGGATCGGGGCGTTACAGTCCATGACTTAGCTTTAATTATATGTTATCCCCTTGACAGTTGAAAGTGAACTTGCAGCCACTGAAACTACTTACGCATGATATAATTCCTCATAATTAGTTTACTTGACCATTGATTGTGAGGTTAGTGGTGGAGTCAATAACCCTAGATTCATCTCATATTACCTTCACTCTACATATTTTCTTGCTTTTAGTTTAATTGCTTATTTAGTAAATTAGAAATAAAAATCATCAAACTCTTTCCTTTAATTTAATTAGAATTAATCCTGCAAATTCAACACAAACGTAACACAGTCTCTGTGGTTTGACACCCTCACTTTGACCACAAGTGATAATTTTAATTGGTAATAATTAATCAGTATCAAAAGCGTGAGAGATAGATGAACTTGTTCTCATATTCAGTTACGGTCATACTGTTATGAACTAGACCCTCAAATTATTTCATAAGTGCCCTCCTCTTTGGCCTAAGAAAATAATGCTCAATTAATAGAGTCTTAAACTCTTCCCACGCCATAGTCTCCACATCATTTCGGTCACTCACCGACTTCCACTATAATTCAGCACCACCCAAAAATAAGTATGTATCAAGAATCACTTTCATCCCATCATCGGGCATAGACATCATCCTTAAATGTTTCTCTACTTACTCCAACTAATTATCCGCTACCAACGGATCCGATCTCCCATCGAAACTAGGAGGCATCAACTTTTTGAACCTAGTAATGAACTTGAAACACCTCTCACTTTCACTCTTTTTCGGTTGCACTATTAGTTGTTTCACTTCAGTAGTAGCCGTTCTCACAAAATCTCTAAGGGTCGCGGTCATCCCGGTGACCAAGCGATCTCCCTTAGGAACCCCACCCCTAACTGCCCCTCTACAATGTCTAGGTAGCATAACTCTAATAGTCAAGATAAAGGTCAATAACAATAATTTATCTCATGTTATGTACTCAACACGATCAAATAATGACGCAATATAACATGTTATCACTTACAATTGTAACCCATAGACATGCTTTTCAACACATATTTAATCACATAAACATGTTCTCAAGTCAACATATAGCATATAATGTATGTTATCACATAAGCACTTAGGATGTCATCATGTAAGCATACTTCACATGCACATAAGTTCTTATATCAGCTATTTCATGTTTACTCGTGTTTCTAGGTTTCCAAACTCAAAGGTTCTAACCATTCCGAATCTACACGTGATTTAACCCTTACCTTTCATCCTTAGGTATTCGACCTAGTGCTCTGATACCAAGCTGTCATGTCCTGATTTCTAACACTTGGAAAGGTATGAGAAACAGGGGGTGATTGAATCAAATATCTACATCTCTCACAATCATACCTCAATATCATACTTTGATACCAAGCTGTCACGCCCTGATTTCCAACACCTTCAATTCCTATTCGGACCACCAAGATCATTATCTGTCGCGAAAGCATTTTCATTACCATTACATCAATTCTTACCTAGAATGTCACATATGTTATTCAATCTGAGTCATACCTCATAATTCAGTGGAAGCATAATCTTGTACATCAACACCATCATATTCAGTGACCATTCCCACAATAGGACCCCACATATTCACCATACACACCTATTGAAAACACAGCTTATACTCAATTCGATTAATTGAACTATACCCTTTGATTAATCGTAATCTTTAGTCCTCGATTAATCAAAGTTAAAACTTCGATCAATCATAGTTACGCATGATCGAACTTGTATTGTAGTACCATTGTAACCCTATTGGAATTGATCACTCATTCATGTCTAGAATTTTGATTAATCAAAAGAGTACCTTCGATTGACCACTAGTCTTCGCTTAATTGAAGCTAGGCCTTCGATTAATCGAAGGTCTTCGAATTTTGTAGAGACCGTGACCAATTTTGGTCGGTTTTAATTTTATTCATCATAATTGCCATAAATGCATTTTGAATTATGTTTATGGTGTTTTAAGAGTGGGGAACATGTTAGGGAGGTTGTATAGAGGTTTTGAAAAATTTTCAAAACATTTGGAGAAGTTTTACTTTTGGTCAACGTGGGCCTCGAGACGCGGTCCGGGTGAGCCCGGGAATCTGAAACTTTTTTAAAAAATAACTATTTTTGAATTTTGGCATAACAAAATTTTTAATGAGTTAAGGAAGTGACTTCGAGATTGTAGGGACTTTCGAAGTTGAAAACGGAGCCTAGGAAGGTACGTTAAGTGACTTAAGGGCAAAATAGTCATTTGCCCTTGGTGAGGTGTATTTACACTTAATGTATTGGGACAGAAATATAGAGATAGAGATTTAGCCATTGAAGACTCTCTAAGCTCTCATTCTTCTCCAACCCTCCTCTTTGGTTTTCATCACCATAGGAGTAAGGTTTAGGACTTACTCCAAAAAGGAAAGCTTCTCCCCTCTCCTTCATCTTCATTTTGGTGTCTTAAAAGTCCTCCTTTGGAGAGTTCCTAAAGTTAGGGTTAAGTGAGGCTTGGATTCGGACTTCATCCAAGATGAAAAGAGTATTCTCCTTGTCCCAATCTACGGTTCCACGGAAAAAAATTACACTTTGGAAGAACTTGAAGGTTGGTGAATTCTATGGCTTGCTAGGAAGGAGTCAAAACTTGAGGTAGGGGTGTTTCTTCCTTCTTATTTATCAATTCTATGGTATGGGTGAATTTGGGATGGTGCAAGGTATGTTAGCATGTATGGATGAGAGGTTGGAGTTGAGTATATTATTTATTCCCCTTTATTTTGTATAATTATGCATGCCTGAGTTATTCAATTCATGATATGTGATGAATTGTGTGCTTATGCATGTAATGTATGTGAAATGAAAGCATAATTGATATACATGTTGAAATGTATGCATATGTAGTTGATATGCATGAATTGTAGCATATATTTGGTTATATGGGAATGATGTGGACGAATGCATGCTAGAGTTAAAGTAGCAAGAATATGCATTAAATAACATGAGATATTATATGTTTTTTGTTGTATATGTGTTTTATGAGCATGTATACATATTTATCGGTGTGTTGTCAAAGTATTAGGAACATGGTATTCGGAGGTGGCCAACCATGTAGTTAATTGGTGAGAATACTCCAGATGGGATGATCATCGAAGACACCCAATCATGCCCCAAGTATAGTGATCGTTAGAGTTAACCAATCACTAGTGCAAGACTTATATAATGCCATGAATATGTTACCGTCGGAGTTGCCCCATCACACGAGTGTCGTCGGAGTTGACCAACATTTTATGTCGTTAGAGTGGCCCAACACCACATGATTATCGGAGTAGACCAATCATGGTTATGTATCGAATTATGAACGAAGAAGGTGTAAATATCTTGAATGCCTATGTGTTTAACTGTTAAACATGTGGTATGATTTAAATGCTTGATATTGGATTGTATTTGTGAGTTGTTGAACATGAGAACATTGATATATGTCATGTAGTATAGCAACATCATGATTTCATATTATGTAGGTCGGTGTCGAGTCGATACTTAGGTGGGTTGGGGTACTCGTACTGAGTCGTTGAGTTGCTCACCCCCTTTCCCCAAACTTTTTTACAGATAAGGCACCTATGACCGATGGGACTTAAGCATCCAAGTGAAGCTCCCTCAAGTTCATGGTTTTCTTTTGGACATTTTTGTATATGGTTATCTGTACCAGCTTGTGGACTGTTGACTTACATTTTATTGTAGTTATGGTTGAATTGTAATGTTTTTGTACTATACGTATGTAATTCATGTAATGACTATAAGATTGGACATATTGTACTTGTATAATGTACTTTTGGACTCAATGGTGTATGTGTTGTAGTTGATGGATGAATGTAAAAATGTGTTAAATGATGGAGAATGTTTGGATGAATGCATTACTTGGATTAAATGCAGGATTTGGGACTTGTGTATGATGGTAGTACCTTTCTATCATTTATTGAATGTTGTGTGGATGGATCTATTAGAGTGGAGGGTATTTTGGAGCCCATAGAAACCAAAGGACCAACTGGAGAATTTCTACATAATTCACATTAGAGGGTTTACAATGCATCGTAATCTCCATTATGATACATCATCACCCAACGATGCATTGTATGTGTTTTGATGAAGTATCATAATGTCTGCAGATGTTTTGGGGTCAAAGTTCCGAGAGCTCAACAAGGTATTATGATGCATGGTCAATGTATCGTAGTTTATTAGGGTTGGTTAGGTCTGCATTGTACATACATACGTACATGTATGAGAACTACGCTTCCGAAGTGTTTGATGAGTTAAAATGTAGAGATCCAATTTTTTTTTTTGGTTTATTTTTTTGAAATAGAAATTTAAATGTTTTGAATATGATATAAGTATGATTTACATATGTGGGGACTAGTTTAGAGGTCCGAAAGGTTTTGAGAGTCATTCGGCTCATTTTGAAATTTTGGGTCGTCGGGACCTAGGACAAGGGTCGGGTGGGCCCAGGAATTCGGATATTTTTTTAAATTTTTTTATTTTTGGTTATAGACCAATTAGAATATTTGGAGAGACGTAGAATTGATTTTGAGTCCATAGCTTCTTTCGGATTCAAAAACGGAATTCGGGAAGGTACGTTAAGTGAGTAAGAGCATTTTAGTCTTTTTACGGCGTGGGGTTTATAAATATCAAGGGATAGATATTTCAAACACTATTTCTCTCTCTAAAAAGTTGCCTAAGCTCCTCCTTCTCTCCTCTTTGAGTTCTTCAACTTCTCTCTAGATTTAGAAGGTGTTAGGGTTCAATTCAGATGACACCGAAAAAGGGAAATACATTCTACGCGACAAGGGTTTTGTTTACAACCAAGCAAAGTCGCGATTAGACAACCTTGAGGGTGGTGAAAGTGTGAGATAGCTTGAAACTAAATCTATTGAGGTAGGGGGTGTGTGTTGTGTCTTTTAAATTCAAGTTTAATTTCATTTCTAGAGCATAAAATGAATGTTTTTCATGTAATATATGATGTATATAGAATCCTAGGTTGCAATCCTTGTTCTATATGGTTCTACATATGTTCTTATTGCTAGAAATGGTTAGTTTATGCTTAGAATGACATGAATTGCTTAAATGTGCAATGTGGGGCATGAATTGCATATATGGAGTTTTTCGGAAAAAATAATGAAAAACTAGTTTGGGGGTTAAACTTATGTACGTGCCTTATGATTCTTGTATGACATGATAGAATTGAACTAGGACATATGATTACAATGCATTGAATTTGTGAATATGTGTGCAAAATGTGAAATATTTTGTATGGGTGTGGGGTGTGTCTCGAAGGTGGCTCATGGGAAAGTAGTCCGGAAAGATATTCCCAGAGTTTGAAAAATTTCAAACTTGCGCAAGATGGGTTAGTTATCGGTGGGTTAGTAGCCCTAAAATAACTAGGATTGAGATATAGGATTTCGGTACGTATCTTATGTGTGGGTGAGTGTGAACCAAATCCGAGAGACTGTGTTAAGTCCTATGTGTAACTTATATGAATTTACATGACTTGTGTGGATTTTAATCCAATTTTGATTATGTCATATGTCACATATATGATGGGAATGTGCATTATACCATGACTTGAGTGAATTGAGCACATAGGCTTGTGATTAGAATGCTATGGAGCATGACATGTAGTTTGTCAAGCATGATTTGTATTTTATGCATTGAACAAGAAATATGGACTTGAATGGATTGCACGATATTGTAACCTTGAGCTCCTTGAAATTGCTCACCCCCTACACTAACACTTTTAGGACATGGCAAGGAAGTGGTTGAGGATGCACCACCTTGAGATGGACATAGAGTAGAAGAACTCTATCTTTTTGGATATTTTTGGGTTAAAACTTGTATGTAGGTGTCCATACCGATTTGTGGCATGTCGATTAGCTTAGAAGTAAGGTTGCTATATTTGATTTATGGTTTTGTAATGGGACTTCAATGTTCTTTTTATGTATATTAAGTATGCAACTTTGAAGGCTTGTATAAGAATGTGTGTCTTTAAAGTATGTGTAAGAAATGTATGGATTTATCATTGTGAGATTCACATGTATTATTTGGAGTATGTGTATGATGGTATATCATTTGTGGATGATTTATATGTTGAATCGATGATCCTAGGTTGTTAGGATGAGATTTGGACTCAAAATGGACAATGTATAAGGTTACAGGAGGTTTTGTAGAGGGTATTTCGCATGTGCGAAATGGCCATTTCGCATGATCAAAACCCATTTTCAATTGTACGAATTGGTTGCGAAATATTTCAGCTTTCAGGGTCTCTACAAGGGCAATTTTGCATGTGTGAAAAATTGCATAGTGTCAAAGTCCTGAGCGTCAGAAATTTTTGCATGAACTTCAATTGTGCGAAATTTTTGCATGTGCGAAATTTCGATTGTGTCTAAACTTCATTCAGGCGAAACTTCTTCATTTTAGATTGGAATTGAGTGTGGTTTTTTTTTTCTAAAATCAAGTGAATCCTCTATCCAATGGTGTAGGTTTTAGTTTCAAGTTTCAATCGTATAAGGAGTTGGGTTCTAGAATTGAGTAGTTTATATGTGTGGCACGTTTGTAACTCCTGATGAATGTATTCAATGTATGATTTTGGATTTTGCATATGAAATGCATGGGTTGAGCATTATGAATTACAATGTATGGATTTTGAGTAAGCTTAGTGATGACTTGTGGGATAAAGTGAATAGTTCACCCCTGCCTCCCGTATTGTTACGAGTATGGGAATTCGGGGTGTGACCTGAAATGGTCTGTTAGGGTTTAATGGATGGTCTCATCACCGATTCTCGGGAGTCAGAAATTGGGGTGTGACGGCTTGGTATCAGAATATTAGGTTTGAATACCTAGGGATGAAGGGTGAATGTTGATTAAGTGTTCACCTAGGGTTAAGGATGGAAACATAAGGGTTTAGACTTGAAGTTATAAATTACTTATGTGTAACATGATTAATTGTTTACATCTTTATAGCATGCAAATTGTAGAATGACTTGACATGAGAGTTGTATGAGCATGTACATTTGGGTATTGAATCTTTTTGTTATCTATGTATAGCAAGATGCTGCCACGGAGAGCTTGCGGAGGAGCCGCTGCGGCAGCTCTAATTGGTGGAGAACAGTTTATGCAGGATATGGTCACAACCATGCCACAAATTGTGAGGAAAACATAAGAGGAGAATCAGGCTCCACCTAGAGTCGCTCCTAGTAGAATGATGGTGTCGTTGAACAACATCAAGAAACATAGTCCGCTATCATATACTAGAGGGTCTGACCCTATGGTGGCTGACAATTGGTTGGATGAAATGGTTAAACTCCTTACCATTCTAGAGGTAGAAGAGGATTTGAAAGTGAAAATAGTCGCCCATTATCTCACAAGCGAGGCCAACCGTTGGTGAAAGTTTATCGGGAACTACCATGACATCGAGGCGATGGATTGAGGCATGTTCTAAGCACTATTCTTCAAGAAATACTTTTTGATGACAGTAAAATACAGTTTAAGGCAGGAATTCTATGAGTTACAGCTAGACAATATGACAGTGATGGAATACGAGACCAAGTTCACATCCTTGGCTCATTTTACACCTGAAGCGATCCCTATGGAAGAACTAAAGGCAAAAAAGTCCGTGAGAGGCTTCCAAACCTTCATAAGGGATCGGATTATGGTTTTGGGTTTGACAAGCTACACTATGGTAGTGGAGAAAACCTTGGTGGTAGAGGAAGTCAGTAATGAAAATTAGAGGATTAGGGAAGCAAGGAATCAAGCTAAGGGTGTTTGGATATCCTCTAGTGGTCAAGGGAGGAAGAGGCATAGAGATAGTGCATCGCTTTCTCAGGGGTAGCATCAGGCTCACTCGGCACCATCATTGAATTTATCTACCGGACCTCTATAGTCTACGGTGGTGTGTTGTCATTGCCAGTAGTCCAGTCATTATAGATCAGAGTGCCCTCAGAGGCAAGCTATGACATCTGTGCCAGTGATAGCGAGAGGGGAGCAGACATGCTTCCATTGTAAATAGCCTGGGCATGTTAGGGAAAACTGCCCACAGAGGCAAGGGGTATAGATTGGTTTAGGGTCTCAACAGAGAACTACGCTAGCTACCACAGTTCAATCTGGCCATAGGGATTTACCACCTCCTCAGCCAGCACATTCAGTTCAGGGTTTTCGAGCAGCGAGAAGTTTTACGCCTGCTTCTAGTCAGCAGTCGGGGTTTCAGGGGACTGGCTAGCAGGGTTAGCAGACACGAGGCCATGTTTTCACACTTCCTCCAGTAATGGTTATGTCAGGACCGTTAGTGGTCAGAGGTATCTTCTTAGTTTCTAGCTCGTGGGCTAAGGTGTTGATAGATTCAGGTGCATCACATTCATTTATATTTGCTGCATTTGTTTATGCATTGGGGCTGGATGTGTCATCACTAGAGTCACCATTGTCCATTGATACACCTGTTGGGGGTAGAGTTACCCTGGGTAGAGTGTGTCGGTCTTGCGAGATCGAGGTTGCGAGATGTCGGCTAGTGTTCAACTTTGTGGTGCTAGATATGACCGATTTTGATGTCATTCTAGGTATGGACTGGTTACTTACATTTAGAGCCATAATCGATTGTCTTTGTAGGAAAGTGACAGTGTGCACACCCAAGGGTGATTGCTTCTACTTTGTGAAAGAGTGGGATAATTTCTATATACCATCATTGCTTAGTTCCGGTGCTCGGAACGGGATTGGGGTGCTTTCTAGCTAGCTTGTTGTCGAAGATGATGAGATAATGACTCGTAGAGGGTTTCCACCGGTGGTATGTGATTTCCTAGATGTGTTTCTAGGGGACTTGACAGAGTCGCCTCCGATGAGAGATGTGGTATTTAGCATTGATTTAGCTCCAGGTACTGTGCCTATCTCTATGGCACCATACGAAATGGCTCTGGCAGAATTAAAGGAGTTGAAGGATTAATAGCAAGAGTTATTAGACAAGGGGTCTATATGGCCTAGTACATCACCTTGGGGAGCTCTGATCCTATTTTCCAAAAAGAATGACGGATCTTTACAGTTGTGTCTAGATTACCGAAAGTTGAACCAAGCAACAATTAAGAACAAGTATCATTTGTCAATGATAGATGACTTGTTTGATTAGCTTAAGGGTTCGACTTGCTTTTCGAAGATCGACTTGAGGTCAAGGTATTACCAACAAAGGGTGAGGGATGAGGACATTTCGAAGATAGCCTTATGGACTAGATATGTCCACTATGAGTTTCTAGTGATGCCATTGGATTGACGAACGCACCAGCGGCTTTCATGGACTTAATGAACCAAATCTTTAGTGTATACTTGGATAGATTCTTGGTAGTGTTTGTGGATGACATTCTTGTGTATTCTTCTTACGTGGAGGAGCATGAGATCCACTTGAGGGCAGAAATGCAAATTTTGAGAGAACACCGTTTGTATGCCAAATATAAAAAGTATGAATTTTAGTTAACTGAAGTGAAGTTCCTAGGGCACGTGGCATCATAAGGAGGAGTTTCAGTGGACCCTTCCAAGATTCAAGTAGTAATGAATTGGGAAAAGCCTAAGAACGTATTTGAGATACGTAGCTTTTTGGGATTAGTGGGATATTACTAGCATTTTGTAAAGGACTTTTCAAAGTTAGTGACGCCGATGACCTAGCTTACTCGTAAAGGAGTTAAGTTTGTGTGGAATGAGGCTTTCGAGCATTCCTTTATGGAATTGAAGAGTAGATTGACAAGTGCACCTATATTGATTGTCCTCGAATGTGGTTTGGGTTATGCATCTACTGTGACACTTTACGGGATGGTTTGGGATGTGTGTTAATGCAAACCGAGAGAGTTAATGCATATGGTTCCCAGCAGTTGAAGATGCTTAAGCAAAATTACCCGACTTACGACTTGGAGTTAGCGGTGGTAATTTTTGCTTTGAAAATGTGGAGGCATTATCTCTACGGAAAATAGTTTGAAGGTTTCTCTGATCACAAGAGCTTAAAGTACATTTTCACACAAAAAGACTTGAATATTAGACAGAGGAGGTGGGTGGAGTACATTTAAGACTATAATTTTGATCTTCATTATCATCGGGGAAAGCCAACTTGATTGCTGATACATTGAGCAGAAAGTCACATGGCACTTTGGCTAGTATTGTTATCTGTGAGTGGAGAATGATAGAAGACATCTCAGAAATGGTATTGTGTTTTAGCGAGGATGGTGAACCGATAACTTTGTTTACACTTATTGCACATCCAACTCTAGTGAGTAAAGTGGTTAAGGGACAGAGACTTGATAATTAGATGGAAAGCATTCGCACTCGAATTTCGGGTGGTGAAATGGTGGAAAATTGGAGTGTACATTTTGATGGAAGTTTGAGATTTAAAGGCAAAATGGTTGTACCATTTGTGTGTAGAGATGAGGGTCTTAGAGAGTTTCATAGCTCTAGAATTGCAGTGCATCCCGGTGGCACTAAGTTGTATCACAATTTACGTAGACAATATTGGTAGAAGGGTATGAAAAAGGATATTACACAGTTTGTGGCAAGGTGCCTCACTTGTCAACAAGTGAAGGCTGAATATCAAAGACCGGTAGGTTTATTACAACCATTACCGGTGGCTATATGGAAGTGGGAACATGTCACTATGGACTTTGTGATGGGGTTACCTAGGACGAGGAAGAGTCACGACGCAGTTTGGGTCGTTATGGACCAATTGACTAAGGTGGCTCATTTCCTTTCGATTCGAGTGACAGATGATGTGGATACTCTTAGTCGGCTGTACATTGATAAGATTTTGAGACTGCATGGGGTGTCAGTTTTCATAGTATTCGACAGAGATCCAAGGTTCACATCATGATTTTGGTAGAGCTTTTAGGCTACACTTGATATGGACCTCCATTTCAGTACGACCTTCCATCCTCAGACAAATGGTCAGTTAAAGCGTACCATACAAAATTTGGAGGATATGCTTAGAGCATTTGCACTTGATTTCTGTGGTAGTTGGGAGGATCACAATAATAGCTATCAGACTAGTATTGAGATGGCTCCATTTGAAGCTTTGTACGGTAGGTCGTGTAGGTCATCGGTTTGTTGGACAAAAGTTGGCAAGACAGTGGCATTGGGGTCGAATATAGTTCGTGAGACTATAGAAAAGATAAAGATCATAATACAACGGTTGCTTACGGCTCAGAGTCGCCAGAAAGCTATGCCGATAGGAGGCAGTGGCCTTTGACATTTGAGGTGGGAAACCATGTCTTTCGAAATGTCTCATCACGATGAGGTTTGATGAGATTCGGGCGTAGCGTGAAGCTAACACCATAGTTTATCTATCTATTTGAGATATTGGATCGGGTGGGTGAAGTTGCATATTGCTTGGCATTGCCACTACAAATGTCAAGTGTGCACAATACCTTTCACATTTCGATGTTGAGAAAGTATGAGCCAAATTCTTCACATATGTTAGACTGGACATATCTTGAGTTGGAGGAGGACGTGTCTTACGAGGAAAGACCGATTAAGGTTTTGGACTCTAGAGAGCAGGTGCTTTGGAGCCAAACCATTCCGTTGGTTAAAGTCATTTTGAGGCATCACGGAGTCGAGGAGGCTATGTGGGAGTAGGAACAAGAAGTCCGCTCAAAGTACTTCGAGTTGTTTACTGTATGAGGTATGTTTCTAATTTTGAGAACGAAATTCCTTGAAGGTGGGGAGGTTGTAGAGACCATGACCAATTTTGGCCAGTTTTCATTTTATTCATTATAATTGATATAAATGCATTTTGAATGATGTTTAGCATGTTTTAAGACTGGCGAACATGTAAGGGAGGTTGTATAAAGGTTGTGAGTTACGCGGTGCGGAAGCGGTTGCGAAAAATATTGTAGAACCTAGAGGGGGGTGAATAGGATCACTTGCTCGTTTGCTTAATTTCTAATTAACTCAATTTTAAGTCCAATTAACCAAACAATTAAAGCAAGTAAATAAATAAAGTGCAAGTAAAGAAAAAAATATACCAGATATACGTGGAAACCCAAGACGGGAAAAACCACGGAGGGAGGCGGCATGCCTCAGGGAAGCAATTCACTATGATGAAGCAAAGTACAACAGACTCTGTCTCAGTCTCACACCCCTCTTCACTCTGTCAAGGATCTGATGCGGAACACCTCAGGCTTATGATTGCGACAACACGTCCAACTGCTGCAGACTTCCGGCTAACGTCACCACCCTTACAGAAAGGTTGCTGGAAGAACCAAAATACTCAGCAAGTATTTTGTTCCCTTCGTAGTGCAATCTGGTCAACTTTCTTCCTCAGCAAGCAAGCAAGTGAAGAACCATCAATCCAATGTTCTGATCAGCAAATAGATTTGATGCAGTCTCTGAGCAGCTAATCAGAAGTAGAACAACATCCTAAATATCACTCGTGAAGTACGGATCCGTGTTCTTAAAAATATATAGCCCTAATTATACTGTATATACTTTCTCTCTCTAAAATATTAATTTTCCAGGGCTCTTCTGTAGAGAAAATATGAATACATATATATAGGCAAGGAAGTTCTAATTCTACTTGGAAAAGAAGTTAAATACCAAAATAGAACTTTCCTAGAAGTTTCAAACCCAATAGGAATCAGGATTTCCGTCAAAATCTATTTCCTATTTGGAACAGGCTAAGTGGGATCGGTGCCAAAAAAATAGGACCGGTGGGACTTTTTGAAAACCTGCAAAAACTAAACTGCTGAGAAAAGTTGGACCGGTCCTAAATATTGGGGACTGGTCCTACTTTGAAAAACCCTAAAATTTTCATTTAAACCCTGGTTTTTCAAAATAGGCTCGGAACTAAAAAGTGCAGAGTGTCATCACCATACTTACCTGTACTATATGGTGTTCTTACTGATTTGTCGGCTTCCATGCACTTGAGTGTCAGCTTGAAGATGTCGATGATCGATACAAAGAATAAATCAAAAATTACAACTCGGTCAATCAAGTTTTGATCATCAAAATATGCCAATTACAAATTTATATATCACAATCTACCCCCTTGGCAATTTCGTGACAAAACCACCTAGACGATTATAACCTAGCCCATTGAAAAAATTAGATTACAATGTTGCCCAAAAATACATAGAAATAAAAAGCTGATCATCAGAAGCTTCACATGTGTGTTTAGAATAAAACCTGTTGTACCTGCACATCTCTTAAACAACACAACCTGTGAAAAGCTTAATAAAGAAACATAATCTTGAATATCTCAAAAAAAATATCTCCCCCTTAATCTCTTAAAAATAAATCTCCCCATTTGTCAAAGAACCTTATATCACATAACAATATCATCTCCCCTTTTTTGGAACAAATTGACAAAGAAATACCCAAGAGATTTATATAAACAGATAAATAATGAAGCACATAGAGAGATTAAGACAATAATGAAAGAAAATAATCATCATCACTAATCAAATAAATATCCAAAACATATCAGTTGATGGAATAAACAAAACATAACAAGATCAAGCATCAAACCTAGACAAAATAGAGTTAACTACTCAAAGTCTAGCAAAACATAACTAAGCCTATCATCAAGACCTAATCCTCATCATCATCATGAGCTCCAAAAACTAGATATCAACCTCTATCAAAAAGATATCCTTGAACATGTAACTCCATCCATTGAAATTTGAAATTTGCATCAAGGTCCACAAAAGTATGATCCAAACATAAATACGGTATCCCTAAGATCAATATGTAACCTAATCAAAGACACCATGAGTATCCAAAAATAACCAAGTCTAAATCATAAACCTAGCAAACAGATGAACTAGTCTAAATCACCAAAACATTAAACCCTTAAAAATTAGTTATCATCAGTGATATAGGAGAGTGAATGATGTCCATTGTCAAAAATACATTGGGTACTCATAAAGCTCGAATCATTATCCTCTATAGGTGGTCTATCAAGATTTGTCCTCAAATATTACAAAATAATACCACCTGTTAAGATCAAGAATACCAACAATTGAGTCATAACAGTTGTATTCACCTCAATGATAATGACAAACTCTTTGATTATGAAAGATAAAACATCCAAATATGTTACCCAAATCGCAAAAGGACTCTCAACCAAGATATTTCAAATTAAAACTCATTTCGCTTTTAAAAGCACTCCCCTAGCTCTTTTAGACCTAATCATGAAAGTCACAATAAATGGAAGCATAAACAAGATCACAAGCTCCATTAAAGAATTATATCAAACACTTGGAGTGCAAGTCTAAAATTCCCAAATTTTAAAGATATTTGTTTGCACAATATCTCCTAAATCCACAATCAATAAACACTAACTCCTAATTAGACAATCTCAATCCTCTAATATCAATCAATCCACAAAGAAATGTAGAAGAAGAGATTGCTTGAGTGTTTGAGTGTATGAGAGTGTATGTAGAGGTTGAGAAGAGAAGTAGAGTGTAAGTGTGCATATGAGGACAATAGGCATGTTTAAGACCAAAGCACGCGCGCGCGGATTGTCAAGAATCTGGGCATCCGCTAAGTGCGACCGGTCCTCATATTTGGGGATCGGTCCAACTTCTCTCGGTTCCTCAGAACCTGTAGAAGTGCGACCGGTGCTCAATAATGGGGACCGGTCCAACTTTGTGCATTATGCAAAAATTACACTTTCGACCTCTAATTCACCAAATACACATCTTTTCAATCCTGTTTTGACACTTAAGAACATAAAAAGTTAAAAATAAACACAAAATCAAATTAAACATATTTTTGGATTTTTGAAAAAAAAATTTAAAAAAAATAAAATAAAACATGAATAATCTCATGAGAATAATCAAAGCACATTTTTCAGAGAATAACATGAGTTCCAAAATTTCTAAAAAAATTTCAAACATTTATAAATGCAGAATTTTAAAACCCATAATTTATCCATAAAATTCATTCTCAAATTCATGATCATGACACAACTTCCAACACACAAATATTTATAAAAATTTAAAAATTCATCTAATAAATCCATGTGTGTGTGTGCAATTCAACTTCATCAAAAATCAATCAAATTCCTTTGATTCATCTTTTCAAACATATTGGATAATAAACAAATATAGCTACACATGATCAAACATTTTTTTCATTGAATTTCATCATTTTTTTTTTAATTTCTAAGACGGAGGCTTTCACTCTTACGGGTAGCCATCTATTTTCCTCAAAACAACTCTTTAATTTTTTTAAGATATCTCATTGGACATTTACATTGTAGTGGAAGCTACGAACACATCCCGAGGTAGTCTTTTCCATTTGTCTTAGATATTCAGCAAATTTTCTATTTTCTTTTTCTTTTCATGCTGAATAAAACCATAATTTTTTTCATCAATTTTTCTTTTATTGATCATTTAAGCTTTTAATGCTACTCATACAATATACTCTAGTCAACTTCACATTACTTTTCAATTAATTCTCTCAGAGTTGGACTAGTGCACAATTTGTATGGACTCAGAAGATTTATCTATAAAAAGAAATAAATACACCACATTGGTTATCGATGTCAAAATCATAAAATCAAGCACTTCATTCATTGACAAACTAAGTGTCCCAATAATGCATCCACAAATCAAAGTGAAATTAAAAAGAAATATAAAGAATTCACATTATTTCTCAGAAAAATATAATTCTCATAATCTCATATGATTATTACCAAAAATAAATAAAACCTATCCTAACCTAAAAGATATGATCCAATGAAAAACAAATAATGAATATAAGCTTAGTCCATGACCATCAAAGTCCTAAATGACTCAGTTAGGGGGTTTTGCACCCAAAGACCTATTAGGAATAAATCTCATAGTATCAACAGGCACAAACTTCTCCAAATCTTCCTTTTTCATCCAGAAAGTTTTAACCTGCAATTCATCAGGAAAGAATTGTGGAGAAACAAAAACGTTCTTCTTTTTATTTGAATTCTTTTTACCTTGAGAATTTTTGGGTTTGTTCCAATAATGTGGCTTTTTAGTATGAACCCTATTCTTAGCAAAAGAATTATGCACATGAAAATCAGAATTAGAATGTCTTCTTTTCTTATAGCAATAGTGTTGACTATATCCATTCTTACCATAAAAAGTACAATAAAGCACATTGGACACAACATTAACATGCAAGGACTCAACTTGAGACTTAGGTTTGGGTTCAGACACAATTAAGTTCTTGGGTTTAACAAAAATAATTTTTCCCTTAGATGATGACCCAACAAAACTTAATCCAGTTTTATCTCCTACAGGCTTACCAACACTAATCATGCTATCAAGCTTAATCTGTCCAGAAGTAAAAGCAATTAATTTCTCTTGTGAGTTTTTCAATTCAGGTTCAAGAAAATTAATTCTAGCAACAAGAGAATCTCTAGCAAAAATAGCTTGACTTACCTCGCTTTCGAGAAACTTGACTTTGCATTGAAGATTCAGAATTTCTGTTTTACTTTCTTCAATCAACTTTAATTGATCTTCATTCTTTTTTCTCAAAGTCCTTTTCTCAGATTTTTCTTGCTTCAGCTTCTCAGATTTTTTATTATAAGCTTCCAACAATTTTTTAAAAAGTTCTGGCAGCTTGCTTTCACATGGTTCTTCATCAGACTGCTCAACTTCTGAATCGTTAGACCCTACTTCACTGAGAGTAGTGTTATCTCTATTTCACCTACATCAGAAGAAGAATCATTAGTAGTATCACCATTCAATAAAGCAACAAAAGAAAGAGAATCATTCTCAACAGAAGAATCATTATCAGAGTTAGAAGATTCAGACTCAGAAATAATAGCTTTCATAACTTTCTTGTTTGAAATTTGCTTTGCACTAAAGCTATTTTTCTTAGGACTTGGACATTGATTAGATGTATGACCTTTACCACCACATGTCCAACAAGTAACCTCAATCTCCTTATAGTCATCTTCTTTCTCTTTCCTTTCCTTACCTTTGGATGATGAGCTTTGGTTCCGGAATTTAGAAGGATTTCCTTTTCTCAAATTTCTACCTTTTTCATATTCAAGAATCTTTCTAAATTTCCTAGCAAGGAGTGCAACATCATTATCTGAATCATATTCAAACCTTTCAATTTTTTCAACTTCAGATTTTGAAGAATTTGAACAATTTGACAAACTTGAAGACTTTGAAGTATTTGATGTTTTTAAAGCCAAATTTTTTAATTTCTGAAGCTTTGGATATTTCATCTCAAAAGTTTGAATTGATCCAACTAACTCAGCCACCTCCATAGAATCTACATCTCTGCTCTCATCTAAGGCTTCCAACTTAGCTTGGAACCTATCAGGAAATGATCTCATGATTTTTCTAATAATCTGAAAAGAAGGAATTTTTTCACCAAGGTTAGCATTACTTTGAACAATATCATTTAGTCTATATTAAAAATTAGAAAACATCTCATCTTCATCCAATCTAATTGTTTCAAATTTAGTAGCAAGCATTTGTAACTTAGATCTCCTTACCTTGGTGGTACCCTCATGAGTTACCTGTAAAATATCCCATTCTTCTTTCGAAGTGGAACAAGCAGAAATTCTAGCAAATTCAGAAGGAACAACAAAATTAAATTTAGCATATAAACCCTTGTTGTTATTATTGGCATCTTCATGTTCAGCATTAGACCATGCTGCCTTATCCTTCTCTACAGTCACAACAGCATCACCATCACCAGTGGTAGTGGTAGGAATTTTATAGCCATTCTCTACAGCCATCCAAACTCTCTCTCCTTGAGATTTTAAAAAGGCTTTTATATGAGACTTCCGGAAAGTATAATTTGAACCATCAAACAAAGGAGTTCGCTGAATCGATCCACCCTCTTTCATACTAGATTCCATGATAATTTTGAAAACACAAATAATTTTTGATTTTCAAAATACTTCGCAAGGAACTACTCACAAATTAGAGAACACTGCTCTGATACCAATTATGAGTTGCGCGGTACGGAAGCGGTTGCGAAAAGTATTTTAGAACCTAGAGGGGGGCGAATAGGATCACTTGCTCGTTTGCTTAATTTTTAATTAATTCAATTTTAAGTCCAATTAACCAAACAATTAAAGCAAGTAAATAAATAAAGTGAAAGTAAAGAAAAGAATGCACCACATATATGTGGAAACCCAAGACGGGAAAAACCACAGAGGGAGGCAGCACGCCTCAGGGAACCAATTCACTATGATGAAGCAAAGTACAACAGACTCTGTCTCAGTCTCACACCCCTCTTCACTCTGTCAACGATCTGATGCGGAACACCTCAGGCTTATGATTGCGACAACACATCCAACTGCTGTAAACTTCCAGCTAACGTCACCACCCTTACAGAAAGGTTGCTAAAAGAACTAAAAAACTCAGCAAGTATTTTATTTCCTTCGTAGTGCAATCTGGTCACCTTTCTTCCTCAGCAAGCAAGCAAGTGAAGAACCATCAATCCAATGTTCTGATCAGCAAATAGATTTGATGCAGTCTCTGAGCAGCTAATCAGAAGTAGAACAACATCCTAAATATCACTCGTGAAGTATGGATGCGTGTTCTTAAAAATATATAGCCCTAATTATACTGTATATACTTTTCCAGGGCTCTCCTGTAGAGAAAATATGAATACATATATATAGGCAAGGAAGTTCTAATTCTACTTGAAAAAGAAGTTAAATACCAAAATAGAACTTTCCTAGAAGTTTCAAACCCAATAGAAATCAGGATTTTCGTCAAAATCTATTTCCTATTTGGAACAGGCTAAGTGGGACCTGTGCCAAATAAATAGGACCGGTGGAACTTTTTGAAAACCTGTAGAAACTAAACTGCTGAGAAAAGTTAGACCGGTCCTAAATATTGGGGACTGGTTCTACTTTGAAAAACCCTAAAATTTTCATTTAAACCCTGGTTTTTCAAAATAGGCTCGGAACTAAAAAGTGCAGAGTGTCATCACCATACTTACCTGTACTATATGGTGTTCTTACTGATTTGTCGGCTTCCATACACTTGAGTGTCAACTTGAAGATGTCGATGATCGATACAAAGAATAAATCAAAAATTACAACTTGATCAATCAGATTTTGATCATCAAAATATGCCAATTACAAATTTATATCTCACAACGGTTTTGAAAAATTTTTGGAACATTTGGAGAAGTTTGACTATTGGACAATAGGGGTCCTAGGACGAGGTCCGGGTGGGCTCGGGAATCCAAAATTTTTTTAAAAAATAATTATTTTTTAATTTGGGGCTAACGAAATATTTAATGAGTTAAAGAAGTGATTTTGAGACTGTAGGAACTTTCAGAGTTAAAAACAGAGCCCGGGAAGGTACATTAAGTTACTAAAGGGCAAAATAGTCATTTACTAAAGGGCAAAATATTACTGGGACAGAAATATAGAGATAGAGATTTAGCTATTGAAGATTCTCTTACTCTTCTTCTTATCCAACCCTCCTCATTGGTTTTCATCACCACATAGTGAGGTTTAGGACTTGCTCCAAGAGGGAAAGCTTCTCCCTTCTCCTTCCTCTTCACTTTGGTGGCTTCAAAGTCCTCATTTGGAGAGTTTTGAAAGTTAAGGTTGAGTGAGGCTTGGATTTGGACTTTGTCCAAGAAGACAAGAGTATTCTCCTTGTCCCGATCTACGATTCCACGGAAAGAAATTACACTTTGGAGGAACTTGAAGTTTGGTGAATTCTAGGGCTTGCTAGGAAGGACTCCAAACTTGAGGTAGGGGTGTTTCTTCCTTTTAAGTTATTGATTCTAGGGTATGGGTGAAGTTGGGATGGTGCAAGGTGTGCTAGCATGGATGGGTGAGAGGTGGGGGTTGAGTAGATTGTTCATTCCCCTTTATTTTGTATAATTATGCATGCTTGAGTTGTTCAATTCATGATATGTGATGAATTGTGTGCTTATGCATGTAATGTATGTGAAATGAAAGCATAATTGATATACATGTTGAAATGTATGCATATGTGGTTGATATGTATGTATTGTAGCATATATGTGGTTATATGGGAATGATGTGGACGAATGCATGATAGAGTTAAAGTAGCAAGAATATGCATTGAATTACATGAGAAATTATATGCTTTGTGTTGTATATGTGTTCTATGAGCATGTATACATATTTATTGAAGTGTTATCCAAGTATGATGAACATGGTATTCTGAGGTGGCCAACCATATAGTTGAATTGGTGAGAATGCTCCAAGTGGGATGATCGTCGAAGACACCCAATCATGCCCCAAGTGTAGTGATCGTCGGAGTTGACTAATCACTAGTGCAAGGCTTATATAATGCCATGAATGTGTGACCATCGGAGTTGCCTTATCACACGAGTGTCATTGGAGTTGACCAACACTTTGGTGTCTTCGAGGTGGCCCAACACCATATGATCGTCGGAGTGGACCAATCATGGCTATCTTTTGGGTTCTGACTGAAGAAGGTGTAAATATCTTGAATGCCTATGTGTTTAATTGTTAAGTATGTGGTATGATTTAAATGCTTGATCTTGGATTGTATTTGTGAGTTGTTGAATATGAGAACATTGATATATGTCATGTAGTATAATGACATCATGGTTGCATATCATGTAGGTCAATGTCGGGTCGATACCTAGGTGGGTTGGGGTACTCCTACTAAACCGTTGAGCTGCTCACCTCATTTTTCCAAACCTTTTTTTATAGATAAGACGCCTATTACGGATGGGACTTGAGCATCCAACTAAAGCTCCCTCAAGTTCATGGTTTTGAGGTGCATATGCTAAAAATACAAGTGGAGATTCCAAGTCAAATAATTACATTGCATTCTATAGCCAAATTGATCTATGGTTTCCATCTGCCATTTTGGAAATCCATTGTACGGTACATTATGCTTCTGTTTTTTGGTTCTTTTTCTTCTCATGAGCTTGGACTGAAAATTTGGATCTATGGAGAAAACCTGTGAAATTTCTATAAAGAAGTCTTAACCAAAGACTGTAAAAATTAATGAAAGGAAGGAAAAAGACTTCACCTGAATTGTGTTGACATCTGGTAATGTACAATGAAGCATTGCTATGGAGGATTGAATGAAAATAATAGGAGAAAACCTTGTCTTGTTTGGCAGAGGCTCGGCAAAGAATTATGAGGAAAAACGAATAAGCAAGAATACTTTATACTATGTTGAGTTAAACTGAGAATTCTATGGCATTTTTTATGCACTGGAATCACTAACTCATGATGTTACTATAAAGGAATCCATTATGTAAACTCTATTGAGCAACTTTTTAATTAGATGAAAAATTCAGTGAAATCTTTTATATATTGAACAATCTAATTCATGCTTCGTTTCTACTGGAATCAGCACATTTATTTTCATTATCTCACTTGATTAATTTCCAACATTAAAAGGCAAAATAACAGTTAAATTTTTGAATATTTACTTAGAATTCTAGATGAACATGATTTTTTTTTTTGGAGCTTGTGAGATTGTACAGTATATCATGTAAATGGAAAGTAAAACTAAAGCTAATGGATAACATGATATGCAATTCCCTTTTTGCATTTTAGAGTTTTACTATATCATGACTGTCCCAACTAATTTGAATGACCAAACCAGTAATATGCTTGTGTTGCTTACATGTGCAGCAGGTTTACCTTGAAGAACTTCTAGTTTGAAGCCGATTTCTGTGGGTAAATATACTTTTATTGCAAAATTTAGTATGTTTATGCCTTTTCTTCTAGGAAGGAAAGGCCATTTATGCATCTGGTAAATATACTTAAATTGCAAAATATGATAGGCAAAGCCTGAGACAGTGCAAAAAGTTTTTGAAATCGTGAGGAACCTCCTGAATCTGAGCTTACCCTTGAGTCCAAGTTTTCAACACTTGGTGCTTATTCCCTTGACACAATGAGCCTCACATTCTTCTGTGAGTTGCGCGGTGCGGAAGCGGTTGCGAAAAGTATTTTAGAACCTAGAGGGGGGGAGAATAGGATCACTTACTCGTTTGCTTAATTTTTAATTAATTCAGTTTTAAGTCCAATTAATCAAACAATTAAAGCAAGCAAATAAATAAAGTGCAAGTAAAGAAAAGAATGCACCAGATATACGTGGAAACCCAAGGCGAAAAAAATCACGGAGGGAGGCGGCACGACTCAGGAAACCAATTCACTATGATGAAGCAAAGTACAACAGACTCTGTCTCAATCTCACACCCCTCTTCACTCTGTCAAGGATCTAATGCGGAACAACTCAGGCTTATGATTGCGACAACACGTCCAACTGCTGTAGACTTCCGGCTAACGTCACCACCCTTACAGAAAGGTTGCTGGAAGAACCAAAATATTCAGCAAGTATTTTGTTCCCTTCGTAGTGCAATCTGGTCACCTTTCTTCCTCAGCAAGCAAGCAAGCGAAGAACCATCAATCCAATGTTTTGATCAGCAAATAGATTTGATGCAGTTTCTGAGCAGCTAATCAGAAGTAGAACACCATCCTAAATATCACTCGTGAAGTATAGATGTGTGTTCTTAAAAATATATAGCCCTAATTATATTGTATATACTTTCTCTCTCTAAAATAATATTCCAGGGCTTATAGGAATCAGAATTTCTGTCAAAATCTATTTCCTATTTGGAACAGGCTAAGTTGGACCGGTGCCAAATAAGTAGGACCGGTGGGACTTTTTGAAAACCTGCAAAAACTAAACTGCCGAGAAAAGTTGGACCGGTCCTAAATATTGGGGGCTGGTCCAACTTTGAAAATCCCTAAATTTTGCATTTAAACCCAGGTTTTTCAAAATAGGCTTGAAACTAAAAAGTGCAAAGTGTCCTCACCATACTTACCTGTACTATATGGTGTTCTAACTGATTTATCAGCTTCCATGCACTTGAATATCATCTCGAGGTTGTCGATGATCGATACAAAGAATAATATAAAAATTACAACTCGATCAATCAGGTTTTGATTACCGAAATATGCCAATTACAAATTTATATCTCACAATCTCCCCCTTTGGCAATTTCGTGACAAAACCACCTAAAAAATTATAACCTAACCCATTGGAAAAATTAGATTACAATGTTGCCCAAATACAAAGAAATAAAGAATTGATCAACAGAAGCTTCACTTGTGTGTTCAAGACGGTTAGAATAAAACCTGTTGTTCCTGCACATTTTATAAACACCACAACCTGTGAAAAGCTTAATAAAGAAACATAATCATATATATCTCCCCCTTAAAAAAAATATCTGATAAATATATCTCCCCCTTTGTCAAAGAACCTCATCTCACATCATATGCATATAATAATATCATCTCCCCCTTTTTGGAACAAATTGACAAAGAAATACCCAAGAGATTTATATAAACAGATAAATAATGAAGCACATAGAGAGATTAAGACAATAATGAAAGAAAATAATCATTATCACTAATCAAATAAATATCCAAAACATATCAGTTGATGGAATAAACAAAACATAACAAGATCAAGCATCAAACCTAGACAAAATAGAGTTAACTACTCAAAGTCTAGCAAAACATAACTAAGCCAATCATCAATACCTAATCCTCATCATCATCATGAGCTCCAAAAACTAGATATCAACCTCTATCAAAAAGATATCCTTGAACATGTAACTCTATCCATTGAATTTTAAAATTTGCATCAAGGTCCACAAAAGTATAATCCAAACATAAATACGGTATCCCTAAGATCAATATGTAACCTAATCAAAGACACCATGAGTATCCAAAAATAACCAAGTCTAAATCATAAACCTAGCAAACAGATGAACTAGTCTAAATCACCAAAACATTAAACCCTTAAAAATTAGTTATCATCAGTGATATAGGAGAGTGAATGATGTCCATTGTCAAAGATACATTGGGTACTCATAAAGCTCGAATCATTATCCTCTATAGGTGGTCTATCAAGATTTGTCCTCAAATATTACAAAATAATACCACCTGTTAAGATCAAGAATACCAACAATTGAGTCATAACAGTTGTATTCACCTCAATGATAATGACAAACTCTTTGATTATGAAAGATAAAACATCCAAATATGTTACCCAAATCGCAAAAGGACTCTCAACCAAGATATTTCAAATTAAAACTCATTTCGCTTTTAAAAGCACTCCCCTAGCTCTTTTAGACCTAATCATGAAAGTCACAATAAATGGAAGCATAAACAAGATCACAAGCTCCATTAAAGAATTATATCAAACACTTGGAGTGCAAGTCTAAAATTCCCAAATTTTAAAGATATTTGTTTGCACAATATCACCCAATTCAACAATCAATCAACCAATAATCTTTAAAAGTTCAATCCCAACCTCCAATAATCAATGCTCACAAGAAATATAGAAGAGGAAGAATGTAAGTGAGCTGGAGTGTTTTAGAGAGCTTGAGGGTGAGAGTTTAAGAGATATGAGTGTGTGTACGAGTGTACAAAAAACGCCACTTAAAACATTAAGGCACGCGCACGGATTTCATCAAAACTGGGCATCCGCTAAGTGCGACCGGTCCTCATATTTGGGGACCGGTCCAACTTTTTTCGGTTCCTCAAAACCTGCAAAAGTGCAACTGGTGCTCAATAATGGGGACCGGTCCAACTTTGTGAATTATGAAAAATTACACTTTTGGACCTCTAACTCACCAAATACACCTCATCTCAACTTGATTTAGCAATTAAGTACACAAAATATGAAAAATAAACACAAAAACAAAATAAACATATTTTTGGATTTTTGAGAATTTTTCAAGAAAAAAAATAAATGAATAATCTCATGAGAATAATCAAAACACATTTTTTCAGAGAATAACATGAGTTCTAAAATTTCTGAAAAATTTTAAATATTTATAAATGCAGAATTTTAAAACCCATAATTTATCTATAAAATTCATTCTCAAATTCATGATCATGACACAACTTCCAACACACAAATATTTATGAAAATTTAGAAACTCATCTAATAAATCCATGTGTGTGTGTGCAATCCAATTTCATCAAAAATTAATCAAATTCTTTTGATCCATCTTCTAAAACATATTGGATAATAAGCAAATATAGCTACACATGATCAACCATTTTATTTATTTATTTATTTCTAAGACGATGGCTTTCACTCTTACGGGCAGCCAGCTATTTTTCTCAAAATAACTCTTTAATTTTTAAAGATATCTCACTGGAGATTTACATTATAGTACAAGCTATGAATACATCCCGAAGATAGCCTTTTCCTTGTCTTAGATATTTAGCAAATTTTTATTTTTTCTTTTCATGCTAAATAAAAATATTTTTTTTTCATCATTTTTTTTCATTGATCATTTAAGCTTTCAATGTTACTCATACAATATACTCTAGTTAACTTTACATTAGTTTTCAATCAATTCTCTCAGAGTTGGACTAGTGCACAATTTTGTATGAACTCAAAAGATTTACCTCTAAAAAAAATAAATACTGCACATTGGTTATCGATGTCAAAAATCATAAAATCAAGCACTTCATTCATTGACAAACTAAGTGTCCCAATTATGCATTCACAAATCAAAGTGAAATTAAAAAGAAATATAAAGAATTCACATTATTTCTCAAAAAAATATAATTATCATAATCTCATATGATTATTACTACAAATAAATAAAACCTATCCTAACCAAAAGGATATGGTCCAATGAAAAATAAATAATGAACATAAGCTCAGTCCATAACCATCAAAGTCCTAATGACCTAGTTAGGGGGTTTTGCACCCAAAGACCTATTAGGAATAAATCCCATAGTATCAACAGGCACAAACTTCTCCAAATCTTCCTTTTCATCCAGATAGTTTTAACATGCACTTTATCAGGAAAGAATTGTGGAGAAACAAAAACATTCTTCTTTTTATTTGAATTCTTTTTACCTTGAGAATTTTTGGGTTTGTTCCAATAATTTGGCTTTTTAGTATGAACCCTATTCTTAGCAAAAGAATTATGCACATAAAAATCAGAATTAGAATGTCTTCTCGTTTTATAACAATAGTGTTGACTATGTCCATTCTTACCACAAAAAGAACAATCAAGCACATTGGACACAACATTAGCATGCACAGACTCAACTTGAGACTTAGGTTTGGGTTCAGATACAATCAAATTCTTAGGTTTAATAAAAATAATTTTTCCCTTAGATGATGACCCAACAAAACCTAATCCAGTCTTATCTCCTATAGGCTTACTAACACTAATCATGCCATCAAGCTTAATCTGCCCAGAAGTAAAAGCAATTAATTTCTCTCGTGATTTTTTCAATTCAGGCTCAAGAAAATTAATTCTAGCAACAAGAGAATCTCTAGCAGAAATAGCTAGACTTACCTCGCTTTCGAGAAACTTGACTTTACTTTGAAGATTCAGAATTTCTGTTTTACTTTCTTCAATCAACTTCACTTGATTTCATTATTTTTCTTCAAAGTCTCTCTATCAGATTTTTCTTGCTTCAGCTTCTTAGATTTCATTTTATTCTGGAGGTTTTGATTGATCGCTTTTTCATCATCAATTAATTGTTGCTTCTACTCATTCTCTTTCTTCAATGCTTCTTTTTCTTTTTCTACCAATTTTAGCTTTTTAGTCTGCTTCTTGTAAGCCTTTAATAACTCATTAAAGACTTCTTGCAACTTGTTTTCATATGGTTCTTTATCAGCTTTTTCATCATTCGAATCATCAGAACCAATTTTACTCAATGAGGCACATCTTTCAGATTTACTTGTATCAGAAAAAGAATTATTAGCAGTATCATCATCATCAATATAAGCAGTAAGAGCAACAAAAATATCCTTCTTATTATTTTTAGTTCTGCATTTAGAAGAATTTCCTTTTCTAAAATTTTCATTCTCTTTATTCTTAAGGAATCTTCTATATTTTCTAGCAAAGAAATTTATGTCATCCTTATTGTTTAACACATCACATACATGAGATTGTTGAACCAATTCACCCTCTTTCTTATTAGATTCCATGACGATTTTTGAAAACAAAAATAAATTTTGATTTTAAAAATACTTCGCAAGGAACTACTCACAAATTAGAGAACACTGCTCTGATACCAATTGTGAGTTGCGCGGTGCGGAAGCGGTTGTGAAAAGTATTTTAAAACCTAGAGGGGGGGAGAATAGGATCACTTGCTCGTTTGCTTAATTTTTAATTAATTTAGTTTTAAGTCCAATTAATCAAACAATTAAAGCAAGCAAATAAATAAAGTGCAAGTAAAAAAAGAATGCACCAGATATACGTGGAAACCCAAGGCGGAAAAAACCACGGAGGGAGGCGGCACGCCTCAGGAAACCAATTCACTATGATGAAGCAAAGTACAACAAACTCTGTCTCAGTCTCACACCCCTCTTCACTCTGTTAAGGATCTGATGCAGAACACCTCAGGCTTATGATTGCAACAACACGTCCAACTGCTGCAGACTTCCGGCTAACGTCACCACCCTTACAGAAAGGTTGCTGAAAGAACCAAAATACTCAGCAAATATTTTGTTCTCTTCGTAGTGCAATCTGATCACCTTTCTTCCTCAGCAAGCAAGCAAGCGAAGAACCATCAATCCAATGTTTTGATCAACAAATAAATTTGATGCCGTCTCTGAGCAGCTAATTAGAAGTAGAATAACATCCTAAATATCACTCGTGAAGTACGGATCCGTGTTCTTAAAAATATATAGCCCTAATTATACTGTATATACTTTCTCTCTCTAAAATATTAATTTTTCAGGGCTCTTCTGTAGAGAAAATATGAATACATATATATAGGTAAGGAAGTCCTAATTCTACTTGGAAAAGAAGTTGAATACCAAAATAGAACTTTCCTAGAAGTTTCAAACCCAATAGGAATCAGAATTTCCGTCAAAATCTATTTCCTATTTAGAACAGGCTAAGTTGGACCGGTGCCAAATAAGTAGGACTGGTGGGACTTTTTGAAAACCTGCAGAAACTAAACTGTCAAGAAAAGTTGGACCAGTTCTAAATATTGGGGACCGGTCTTACTTTGAAAAATCCTAAATTTTGCATTTAAACCCTGGTTTTTCAAAATAGGCTCAGAACTAAAAATTGCAAAGTGTCCTCACCATACTTACCTGTACTATATGGTGTTCTAACTAATTTATCAGCTTCCATGCACTTGAATATCATCTCGAGATTGTCGATGATCGATACAAAGAATAATATGAAAATTACAACCCGATCAATCAGGTTTAGATCACCGAAATATGCCAATTACAAATTTATATCTCACATCTTCTTCAATATATATATATATATATATATATATATATATATAATGGATACTTAATTGGTTTTAACCATGCCACTGTGTTGCCATTAAATGGCCCAACTACTCATGAATTGGTTGGTTAAACTACCATGTCTAAAAATCCAACCATATGAAATGAGAGCAGGTGGACATAGTTATGGGGCTGGAGGAAGAGTTTGACATTACTGTGGAGGAGGACAGTTCTCAGAATATAACAACTGTCCAAGAAGCGGCTGACTTGATAGAGAAACTTGTTCAGAAGAAAGGTGAAGCTTAAAGTGAGCCATCATCAGCTAAGATAGCCAAATGAGGGATTAACGTAGAAGTACTTTTAGATTGGTCGAGGCAGAGGATCATTTGGCGAGCTAACTAGGTTTATCTTGTTTTGTGCTTTTGTTTGTTCAGAAAACTAGATTGGTACTTGTACTGATGATGACCTCCAATTTTTTTGGCAAATTGCGGTAGTAATGAACAAGAACCTCTTTAGACATGTTATGTTTTGCTATGAATCAGTCCTTTCATTTTGTGATCTCTTGCAGAGTATTGTTGTTTTTCCAAACATTAGGCTCCATTTTCTGTTCCTTGTGCTAACCCGAATTTCGTATTTCAGGGCCTCCAATTTATATTCTGTTTGCAGCTTGAAGTTTGCTGGTTATGGCTTCCAAAGTGGCATTTTTTAATGATTGGTTCTGCTAATAGAAAATAAAATAATATGATTATGATTTCCAATATCTTTAACGACGATTTTTGGACAAGGTTTCGTGATTTGATTTGGAAGAAAATCATTTGGTTTTGTTAGTGAAACTCTAGACACATAAATTTTGTGATAGTTTAATCACCATTCGATTAGTCAACAAGTCAAACACTCTTGATCAATTAAATTCTATGATTGCGAGTCTCATCGACAATTTTCAAGAGTAGTTTTCTAAATTTTAGAAACGAAAACCAATTACCAAACGCGTTTTCAAGAGTAACTTTCGAATTTGACTATCAAAATCTGAAATTGGAATGGTTTACCTCTAAGAATGCAATTCAAGGATTGTACAAATTAGAAGTGATCCAAACACAATCCAATATATAAAACTCTCAACTAAAGCCTCAAGAATTAACTATAATAGTAAAGTTACCTAAAATATAGATTTTAAAAGTTAGATATTTTAGCTTCATTCAAATGTTTGTAACTATTTAAAGTGCTTTTAATTATTATCAAATGTATCTAAACGCAATTTTTTTAACTAAAAGTGTTTTCTCAAATAAATTATTCAAGATTTTCCAAAATCATGTTGGCTCTGATTTAATTTAGATATACCCACCTAAATTGTACCCCTAAAAATATTGCATAGATAATTGGTTTATTTTTTATTTTTTTGCAATGGTAGATAATTAATAGAATTCATAGGTAGAAAGTTTTACATCCATTGGATGCATGTGGTAAGCTCTATCACATGCACTCACCACATGCATTCGATGGATGTAAAATTTTCTGTTTATGAATTCTGTCTAAAAATTCTGCCGAATAACATTATCCATTGAATAAACAAATGAAGCTACTTTTCTTTTAGAATATACTTTTCTAAATAAAAAATTAAAAGCAATATCCAATTCCACACAATAGTGAAAAAGAAAATGCTGACAAGATTGAAATTCACGTAACTTTATCTATTAATTCTTTTTTATTTTATTTTATTGATTTAATCATTCAAATTGAGTAGGCACGTCCTTTACTACGTCCCTCCACTCTTTCTTCTCAAGTTCAGCCCCGCGAGACGCGCGAGTCATCGTCATGGCTTCGATCCTTCTTTAAACGGCATCGTTACATTCGAAGCTTCGTCCCTGTCGTCTCAAATCCCAACTCCCAAACACCCTCTCCCGTCTCTCTCTCTCTCTCTCAATCTAAACATTCCGATCTTCTCTCCCTTTTCTCTCGAGAAAATCTCCACAATTATTTTCTTTTTTCTCGAGAATCTAGCGCCCAGAAAATTTAGTTATCTCTATATATACATATTATATTTATATATATGGATCGGAGACGGACGGAGAGTCCGGTGTACACTCGGCAGTGGAGTGGTGGTTCGAGCAGCACGGGGTCGTCGTCTCCGGTGATGTCGCCGGCGCATCCCCACTCGCGAGCGACTGGATTCTCCACCATCAAGAGAACTCAGAACGTGGCGGCGAAAGCCGCCGCACAGCGTTTGGCGCAGGTCATGGCGTCGCAGACGGCCGACGACGACGAGGAAGACGACGATCTTAGGTTTCGCTTCGGTCCTCCGCCTCCTCCTTCAGCCATCGATAGCATACCTGCTATTTCGCTTGCCAAGCCGAATAGATCTCCTTCGCCTGCGGTAATTTTAACTACTCTGTCTTTTATGATGTGTTTTGGATCTAAATTGATTGAATTAGTGTTACAGATGAAATTGAGAGATTTAAATCTAGTTACTAGATGAAATTTGAATCTGTTTAGGAGTTAACTTGTGGCAACCGCTTTAACTTTGAAGTTCTTGATTGACCTGATTTTTAGTGGAGAACTGTCTGTCTCTGTGTATGATGAACTTTTGAATTATGGAGTAAACCAGCCATTTGATTTGGTTTTGGTGTTTACTAAATTTAAGTTTCGATTCAAATTCCAAGTTATGGGAGGATGTGCGACAATTGCTGGATTTTGGAACATGCTTGTGAATATGTCTTACATGTGATATTTCTCATGCTGGAAATGTTCAAATTTAAACTATCTAAAAACCTTATGTTTTAAATTAACCTCTCTCCTAAAGCAGTCTTTAGTCCCTTGCATAATACTCAATGCTTGGAGAAGCAGTTTGCCAGTTGTCATACTTTCTGGTGTGGGCAAGATGCTTTAGAAGCAGGATGTGTATTGTAGAAAAAAATGGGCTTTTTGACTAATATTTTTCAATTTCTAACATCAAGAAAATTTGAAGTCTGTTTATGATTTATTTTAGAAGTGACTTGTCTTTGCATTAACACATTTATTGAAACTAGTGTTTATCAGTATAGTTTTTTTGATGGATACCAGTTATTGCTCAATAATTGATATTAATTACTATTTTACCTCGGTTCCGATTCAAAGGCTAATTGAATATTTGCATCTGTAGTTAGGTCGGAACTTTATGGATCATAATCCTTCAGTTCGTTCCACATCAGCTGGAAGACCATCAAGGTCCGTTCGTTCAACGCCATTAGTGCCACCTAGTAGAAATTCACTGAGAACTCCGGTTTCCATCCCGCCAATAGAACCACCTACTAATGCCAGACAAAGAGAAAGGAGGTAGAAATGTTCTTACCTTTTTACTTTTCTGTTTTTTCTTGTTACTATTGATTAAATGTAGTTTTGAATTTTTAAATGGCTTTTTCTTGTGATTGCCCAAATGTGGGATCTTATCTATTAACACTCAAAATACAGAGGCAGAAATCTGTATGTATCTCTATCTCCCTCTCTTAGGGGGAGGATGCAATTATTCTTGAAAACACTTCTTTAAACACCTTTTACAGAGTACACTCACCATATAATTGGGGGTGGGTGCTGGCTAATTTTCGATATAGTTTTGATTGAGAACATTTCTGGGTCTATTCAAATTTTAACATACTTCATACTTCAGTCTGGCCGTGGACACCTGTATCAAATCATTGAATATTTTGTCTAATGAGAGTAAAGGTAGCATAGAAAATTGTCTGAGTAGGTGCTTTAACTGATCACCAAAATTCTAGAGAGAATTTTATATTCTATTCAATTTATTTTAGTATTTGGGTGAGGAATTTGTTAAAAAAAGAAAAGAAAGGATTAACCAGTTTTAAGGTAGATAAAATGAGTGTACACCCCATCGCCTAATTGTTTGTTAAATGTTTGCTAATTCATTGATGATATGTTTTTGTTTTCCTTCATTCAGGAAGAATTCACGTGAATGATCCTGGATAAGAATTTATACTGCTCTATTTTGGTTTTTCATCTCCTTTATTGTTATTAACATTGGTAAAATGGTCAACATTGTATTTTCCATTAGTGTGATTACTACATCTGGAGTTTTCTTGATAAAACATTGTTAAGGGTAAAAATCAGCAATCAGAAATGTGCGTATCAAAATTTGAAATGATTTTCTCAGGAAGTGGATCATTTATTCTTCATAATGTTTATTATTTTCGCTGCTGATTCTTGATGTTAGATTATATGTAGAACTCTTTGCAACCTCGCCAGATTATTACTTTAATACTTTAGTCTGCAACCTAATGTGTTACAGGATTAACCCTTCGATTACATACATACACTCAAATAATTCTGTGTCGACATCTCTTCTGTGCATGAAGGTTCTTATGCATGTAAAATGTGCATCAATCTATTAGTTAAAAAAATTGATTGTAAGGAGTGGATGGTGAGTTTCAACTCTTTTGGGTATATTAGCAGCATTGGTGATATTTTCGTTAAAATAAATGTAGGTTTACATCAGATGTGGGACGTATTGACGCCAAAGATACAGGAATTCAGCGAGAGGCTTCTGCACTTCGAGATGAAGTACAACATTCTCACCTCTCAATTTCTTTTCTTCTTGTCAGGCTTACAGCTAACCTCTGTAATAGCATGGTGGAAACCATTTTTTATGTTATAGCAGACTTTTGTGCATCTTGTGTTGTCTGAACTATGACAAGCAGATAATTCTAATAATGTGTGAGATTTGAAAAATTATTCTTGAATCATTTTTGTGAAGTTGACATCTTTGAAAATTGCAGCTTGATATGCTACAAGAGGAAAACGAAGTTATCCTTGATAAGGTGAGTGGCCCAACGAACTCCACCTCTGAATAAATAATTAGTAAATAATGCCACCGTTATTATTAATGTTTGAATTTGCTCTACAGCTTCGGCAGGCACAAGAAAACCGTGAAGAAGCAGAGGCCAGAGCGAGGGAGCTAGAGAAACAGGTAAACAATTTTAATTAATCGTTAGCTTTCAACTTTCAGTTATGATACCTGGACAATAATGTTGATAAATAAGCTGCATATATAATGGTTATAATTTATTTTTTATTAAAAAAATGTATTTGTAAGGTTATGAAAGGTTCCAAAAATGTGGTCATGGCATGCTGAAGCGATCATGGCTGCGGTGTTACTTTCTCGAGTTGTAATGGGGTTACGTAACAAGTATTGGTTGATGCCGTTGTGAAATAAATATTTTCAACACTAAAAAACATGATCAAAACGAACTGATACGCATGCTTTAACTCCATAATTCAAGAAAACCATGTTTTGAATGAATTTATTGAATATTCAAAGGTGGTTTCATATTCATAATGTGGCCTATAATTAATTTTAAGACGTTGTTAGAAGTATCATTGTGATAATTTATACTTTGCACAAAATTTATGTCCACAAATGCATACTAAAGTGAAAAAAGAAAAGGCTTGTCATATTAACAAAAAAGTATATACAGTTATACACTAATAACTTAGAAGTTGGAAATTAGGATACCTGTAGTTGGCACATGGAAATCACATACATTAAAGATACTCTTAGGTATTTGCTTGTTTCTACTTTTAACTATTTTTTTAATATTTTCAATTATTTTTATTCATTTTTTTCTTTTTTAAGTCAGAGAAATATCATTGACACCCCCTGAGGTTTGATGTATTGTCACTCAGCTACAACTTTGTGTAATTTCGTCACTTACACCCCTTGTCAGAATTTTTAATTTTTTAATAAGTGAAATGTCATAACTGCCCTTGATTATTTAAATGGATTTTAATACAAAAATATAATAATCGAAAAATGACAAAACAACCCCTCATGAGTGCCACTGTGCTTTCTCTCTCATCTCCTCCAACCACTGCCACAACGACAACCACCGCCACCATCTCTAATCACAAAAAAGTTAGCTCTCATTTTCTACAAATCATGGTACGCTCTTCTCAAAACCCTAATTTCATCACCAAATATTTCAATCATCATCCACTTCTCACACCACCGACACCAACAATAGTTATTTTGTCTACACCCCTCCCAACCACTCAAACACCAACAACACCAATCAATTGGTCTCGTTCCTCTCCAACAACAATGTGGCCTTTGATATGCCCATAAATCTGGACATATCCTTTCGGAGCTTTTTGAAACCGTTTAGGGTTTCGGGTTCTTGTAATGGGTTGGTTTGTCTCAGAATTTTGCCTCTTAGGCCGATAATTCTGTTCTGGAATCCTGCGACGAAGGTCTTCAAGGATTTACCCATTTCCCCAAATGATCGCCCACAAACGTTGTTGATCAAAGTCGTTATCAGTTTCGACTTTGATGCCGCCAGGTGTGGGGTTGGGATGGTTGGGGTGGTGGTGGTGCCGTTGGTTTGGGTGGTGGGTTTTACGTTGCCGGTGTGGGTTGGGATTGTGGCGATGGTGTTAACTATGGTTGTGGTAGCGCTGCCAGGTGTGGGGTTGGGGTGGTGGTGGCGCTGCTGGTTTGGGTGGTGGGTTTTACATTGCCAATGTGGGTTGGGATTGTGGTGTGGTGGTGCTGCCAGGTGTGGCCCTATGAGGTTGGGATGGTTGGGGTGATGGCGGCGCCACTGGTTTGGGTGGTGGGTTTTATGTTGCCTGTGTGGGTTGGGATTGTGGTGGTGGTGTTAACTGTGGTTGTGGTGGCACCACCAACTGTGGGGTTGGGATGGTTGGGGTGGTGGTGGCGTCGTTGGTTTGGGTGGTGGGTTTTGTGGTGGCCGATGATGACGTAGTTGCCGACGGCAAACATCTGTAATTTCGTTGAGCGAGAGAGAGAGAGAGAGGACGTTAGATGATAGAGAGAGAAGATGGAGGGTACGATTTTGAAATTACACATATGTCCAATTTTTAATGATGTGGCAACTCTTGTTGGTTTTTTTGTCCAAAAATTGTGGGCTTTATGGTATATATATTAAAGTATATATAGGGTTGTTTAAAGGGGTATTACGGTCCATTACACAAGGGTAAATGGGTAAATTTAGTATTCAAAAGGATTATGTCAGAAGTCAAAGGGCAATAAGGTCATTTTACTGTGAAAAAGTGCTCTGACACAATGTACTTTTTGCAGGAGTGGGTGTTTGTGATATACAGAACAAACCACAGGGGATGTTTGTGACGAAATTTCACGAAGTTGTAACCGCGTGACAATACATCAAACCTCAACTCAGGGGGTGTCAGTGATATTTAGCCATTAAGTTACTTTCTTATTAACTTTTTTCTTATGAAAAAGCAAATGTATTTTAATGTATGCATTACATGAAGTATATTTTATATAATATACATATATTAGTAGTTTACTAAAATTTCAGATTTTACCAATTAATTAGGAGTTCGGAACAATTATAGCACAAATCTATCAAAAAATCTCAAGTTTTTTATGTCTTGATTTATAGATTTATTGTTTGGTAGGGTGGAGGTTTTGTTTTTGCATTGTTTTGTTCTTAAGATTTGTAAAAATTGAGAGAGGGAAGCTAAAAATAGGATTTTTAGACCTGGGCCAAAAATCACGGCCATCTCGGCCTAGGCAACATTGATTTCCATGATTTTGTTATGGATGAGATCTTCGCTTGACTTGGGCTCGACTCTAACTATGGGGTTAAGTTGCTTTATTTTCCACTAACGACATTCTTTTTTTAAAAGAAAATAGATTTTTGGGTAATGGGCTGCTTTGCCTATTATAAAAGATAACATCTTCATTCTGCAAATAAGTGCCTTTTTTAATTTTTTAATTATATATTTTTTGTCATCTTTTATATTTTTAGAATAAATGTGTTGCTGAATCCTATCCAATCATTGAATTTGATAGTTGCACAAGAAGTGGTTTGGAATTGTGTAGTTTGAAAGACCTAGAGGGGGTGAATAGGTTTATCTCCTTTTGCTTGTTTCAATTTTATGCGAATTTTAATATATTATTACACTACAAGCATTCGACATTAAATAGAAAGAGCTAAGAGAAAAAAAAAAAAGATGCCAAGAATTTTTACGTGAAAAACCTCAGTGAGGAAAAACTACGGAGACTGTTATTTTAGGCGAACAATCCACTATGTCTAGAAAGAGTATTTTGAGTTTGTGTCTTCGAAAACTGTTCTCCACAAGTCTCTAATTTTAGCATCTTCAGAACTGCATATCATTGATTTATCTCGGATGTTTAGTGTCTCCTAATTTCAGTGCCTTTTGGAATTACAAGCAACACTAATCCACATCAATACAATTACCTCACGATGATCTACTTCTCACGTAGAAGAATCTGATTGAATCTACTGCTCTGATCACTTTAGCTGATCTCAATAATAGTGCTCGGTACCAATGATCAGAAGAGAACACACAAAACTATCAATCACGTGCAAAAGTGTGTATGAACTTAAAAGAGACGGAAAAATTCTCACCAATTTTTCTGCAGGTTTTTCGTTTGAAAAGCTCTTGAGGGTTGCAGGACCATAATGTCCATGATCTAGACCTAGAGGGGGTTGAATGGATCTTGTAGAGCTAATTAACTGATTTTGACTAATTTTTGAACTTCAACTAAATTTATAGAAATTCAAAAATTAATTTATCTATAAACTAAGCAATCCATTCAATCTATTATATAATCAATTGCATAAAACAGTAAAGTAAAGTAGGTGCAATCACACAATGGAGGCACAGATTTTTATGTGGAAACCCCAAAAGGAAAAACAGGGGACCTAGTTTAGGTAGATCAAATTTACTAACGAGGAAAAGATATATTACAATTAGGCTTGCCAGTTTCCCAAACCCTAGAAACTCCTATTTACCTCCTGTTACTGACCGACGCCAAACCCTCCACTTGAGTCTCCATGCCTCAGTCCGCTCTGTTAACAGATCTGCTCCTCACGGGATCTGCATCTCCACAAAGATGTTGATCTCCAAGGCTAGTCTTCCAATATGAGTGATATTTATTACAATTAGGCTTACCAGTTTCCCAAACCCTAGAAACTCCTAATTACCTCCTGTTATTGACCGACGCTAAACACTCCACTTGAGTCTCCATGCCTCAGTCCGCTCTGTTAACAGATCTGCTCCTCACGGGATCTGCATCTCCACAAAGATGTTTATCTCCAAGGCTAGTCGTCCAATATGAGTGATATTTCCTTATGTGTTGTTGAATGCGTTGTAAGGCTCAATAGAGATAGAAGATAAACACTTGTAGCACAAAGAGCTAGATGCAGTGATGATGTGAAAGAAACAAAACTCTAGCAGAGAATTGCTAGAATGCACTCAGGTGTAACGGGTCAGGCGCTTGCCCTCTAACCCAAAAGCTTAAGCCATTGGATAGTGCTGCATACTCACCCATATATACCCAACACTCTACCCATCTGGATCCGATGTGGGACAAAGAAGACCCCTCTAACACCAGGCCAATAGCATTTAACTAATCCATTCATCAATCAAAGTGCTCTGTCATATTTTGATTAGGATTTGAATTTAGAGAAGTTTCCAAAAACAAATTTAAGTATATCAAACATGATTTTTCAAAATCAAACAAAGAAAGTATGAAACTCTAATTGATGAATGCATGAACCTTAATATGTGAGTGCATGTGAGTGTTGAATTTACCCTTTCACCCTTAAGTGTAGATTTTATCTTATTGTTCTTTAATAGAGCTTTAAATTTCTTGGCAAGAGGTAACCAACTAACTCTAACTAACATTCAAAAATATAGAAGTAAAACGAAATTACAAGTTCAAGCTTTTGACACGAAATTATCAACGTAAGTCCCATTGACCTAATATCTCTTAATCAATTCTCTTTGCAATACTTGATCTAGATATTCAATAAAAACAATAGTTGAGTTTTTATACTGAAGAGTCTTTTTATTTGAGTTGAAAAGTTTCTAAAATGATTAGAAAACGTTTGACGTACATATGATAAAAATCAAATTCCTATCAGAAACACTACTATTGATTGTTATAGGTTCAATCGGTGCATGCCAAAAGTTAATTGGTGCAACTACTTTCTATAGGGGTGGCAATTTGTGTTTTCATGTCGTATTCGTGTCATGTCTTGACAAGAGTATCATGTTATATGTGTCGACATGAACACGACACAATTATTATTGTATCTTGATACAAACATGACACGATTATTAAAGAGATTACACAACATGACCCCCGTAATCTGTTTAATAATTGGGTCAAGACCTGACACAACATGACAAGACACATTTAATCTAAATTTTAGTTAAACGGGTCATTTCTAACACGAACACAACATGTTTAGTTAAATAGGTCTAATCGGATTATAAGTGGGTTGGCGGATCAAATATGAACACGACACGTTGAATTAGTGTGTCAATTCAGGTTGACACGATTATAACCCAAACACGATTAAGCCAAACCCAGACCCACTTGTACCGTGTCGTGATCGAGTCATGTCAGTTTATCTTGTCAACTGTCAAGTATTGCCACCCCTTTTGGTTTAAAATCAATTTGAACAGAAGCAAGGTAGACCAGTGCATGCACAAAGTTCCGCCAGTGCAAGAGCTCACCGTTTCAACTCTATGAAACTAGTGGCCCCATGGAATGGTGCAAGTCCCAAGTTGATGGCACTAGTATCCACTGTCCAATTACACCTTTAAAATCCTTCGAACTTCTAAAACTCAATTGACACTTCAAATATCATCATCATCCTTGCCTTAATTCCATATGAATGGGGTTGGCCACATGAATTCTCAACAATTAAGTGAGAATTCATTAAGAAGATTTGACATAAGTTTTAGAGTCGGTTGTCTACCTGACACTAACCCACCTCCTTTTCACATCCGGCCTTGGGTACCGGCAATTGACACTTCAAATATGATCTTTAAATATCAAGCTTCCCCACACCCCTCAACTTACCTTATCCTAGAGCGTGTTTTTCTTGATGAAGCTTCAACACACTATTATGAACATAACAGAATTATCTTTCTGAATATACAGTAATGTTTCATCTATCTAAATTTTTTTCCCACTAAGTTACTGTGTATTCAAATTGATCTAAAATTATTTTTTTAGTCACTATATATAACTCATCTGGATATCTTGTCTACAATATGGCCACTTAGTAAAGTTAATCCATCTTTTGTCATCAAAATTGCAGTTTTACTTGTTGAATTTCAAATAAACAAATCTCACTCTTGAACATGTCATAAAGTTTGATGTGTTTTCAGTTTTTACTTCTGCAATGATGCTACATTATTCATCTCTCTCTCTCTCTCTCTCTCTCTCTTTTGGTAAGTGTATTCATCTTGCTGTTTCAATTCTAATTTACAGGTTGCTTCTCTTGGAGAAGGCATATCCCTGGAAGCTAAATTATTGAGCAGGTAAAATTAGATTGGTTTACCTGTGTCATATTATTGCTTATCATACTGGTTATAATGTGTTATATGGTTATCTGCAGGAAGGAAGCAGCATTGCGTCAAAGAGAGGTAAGTTGGTGCTGCATAAATATAAATTGACATTTTTATGCATATATATATTTGCTGGGCTGTTAATACATTGATTTGTCTTCCTATTTGTGCTGAGGAAACACATTTCTTTTAAGTAGGCCAGACGTGTGTACTGTAATTTCAGATAATTTATTCCTACTGACTGTCAGTATGTTCTATTCTCTATCATGAGGGTATATGCTAGTTTGCTTCATGTCAAATTTGAGTCTGTCAGAAACTTCTCTTAGGCTGCATAACATTCTTTGTGATAGGCTGCTCTTAAAACTGCAAAACAAACGAAGGATGGGAGAGACGATGAAATGTTTGGCCTTCGTTCTGAAATTGAGGTAATTCATTCTAATGATTAAGCACTTCAACTCTCTCTCTCTCTCTCTCTCTCTCTCTCTCTCTCTCTCTCTCTAATATCTTTTCAATTGGTTTGTATTAGAAATTAAAAGATGAGACTGGAAGTGCTGTAGAACAACTACAGGAAGCAGAATCTGAAGCGAAAGCTCTTCGGACGATGACACAGAGAATGATTTTGACACATGAAGAGATGGTTGTCCTTTATGGTTGTAATGAGAGTTATGCTTGGCTGCTTAAAGTCTAATTTTATTTTTTTACTGAAATCTATTTTGTTGGATGTGCGGTTCCTACATCTTAGGAGGAGGTTGTTCTGAAGAGGTGTTGGCTTGCTCGCTACTGGGGTTTAGCCGTACAGCATGGTAATCTACTTGATGCTATATTCTCAATTTAAAGTCTAAAAGAGTGGTAAATGAGCTATTGCATGTTTTGATCTCTCATATCTTTGCTCGCATGAGAAAGTTAGAGACAACTAGACTTTGATCACAAATTCTTTCTCTCTTTTAATATGAGACAACTAGACTTTGGTCTCAAATTCTCTCTTTCTCTCTCTCCCTCCCTCTCTCTCTCTCTCTCTAATATGCATTGTCTATAAAGTTCAATTGTCATATGAAGCATGATGCCAACAAATCACTAGATAGTAGTTAAACTAGTTTTTTCATTTTCATTTCAACTCCTAAGCTTGGTTATGTTTTGTTAATTTACTCTATGCTTTGAATGGCTGACTTCGTACATAATTCATTCTATCACCTCTAAGTTGCTTTTTGGCCCTTTTTTTCTCTTTATTGCTTTACAGGTATCTGTGCAGATATAGCAGTCTCAAAGCATGAGCATTGGTCATCCTTAGCGCCTCTTCCATTTGAAGTTGTTATTTCTGCTGGACAGAAGGCCAAGGAGTCCTCCTGGAACAGTGGCAAGTTCTCTCATTGCTACAATAGGTTTTTCTGCAGTTTTATTTATTTTTTCAATCTTTTAAAATTTACTTGCATTGTTATATCCGACTTATTTAAGCTTTTATTCTTTATAACATGGAGCAGGTGGCGATGGTTCAGATAGGAGGAGTGCTCGTGATTTGAGTGACCTAAGTGGAGAAGGAAATATTGAGAGTATGCTTTCTGTTGAAATGGGTCTAAGGGAATTAGCTTCCTTGAAGGTTTTCTCTTTTATGTTTAACTTTAACCTTTTGTTCCATTTTAATATATATTTATTTCTGTGTTTGGGGTTCCTTTCCCTCTTCGAAGTATGTTGTATCAAAATTAGGCATGTGATACCATGAGGGTGGTTCCTTCTGGAACGTAGGTTTCAGGAATGTGTTTTAAATTTTTTATTGCTTTATGATAGATTACATTTTTTCCCCCTATTACTTTATCTTCATGATTCTCCATCCTCAACAATTTATTATTACTGCTGTTTTAAGGTTGAAGATGCTGTTGTCTTAACATTGGCACAACGCCGGCGCCCGAATATGGTTCGACAATCCTTCTCAGGTATGGTCCATGGTCATGATCCTTCCTTCTTCCTTTTTTTTTGTTTTTTTGGGAGAGAATGTATGAGGGACAATGATTCTGATTGGACAAAGTCCTTATTCCAGATATGACGGTTAAGAAACTAAAAACTATGTATATCAGTAAGAAAACAGTTTTTCAGTCTGGCCTTGCTATCGTCTTGGTTCGTTAGTTGTTCCCTTGTTCAGTTTTATTGTCATACTTGCATTCTTTACATATTAGTTCTTATTTGTCTGTCGTTGCAAAAATTTTTTGTATTTGTTTTACTAGTTTCTTAACTATATCAGATCTTTTATCTTTTTCACTCTTTTTGATATGTTATAAACTGGATTTTGTGTCCATAAATAATTTGATGGTATATTTGCTGTATTTTCTTCATATATGTTAGTGATATCTTTTTAGAATATATATCCAAGTGGGAAAAATGCTCTTATTTCAAATGAACTATTTTGACTTTATAATTGCTAGTTTTAGATAATCTCCAATAAGTTATGGGAGATAATAGGTTTGGTGATATGCACTGAATACTATTTACTGTTTTTCTGCATTGCAGATCCCAAATCAGCAAGTGATCCGAAGTTCATTGAGGCTTTTGGTAATGGAGATGTTTTAATTTGTCACTCAACTTTTTTTTCTCTGCAAATGCTAAGATTGAGAATTCTGTATGATATTACTAAACTGAAAGTCTTGGGATTGGTGTCATGTGCAGTTGCAGGGTTCTTATATTTATTTTCTTATTTCTTACTTCTATTCCTAATTGATCACGTGCTTTTCTAATTTTTGTTTCTGTTTCTGATTCCACATGCTGGGAGGGGGATGAAGAAACTGATATGGAATTTATGTCTAGTATTCCGACCATTGTTGCTTCCTTATGCCCGATCTTTGCATCCTTTGCGTAATTGGAAAAATAAATTTATCAGTTCTCGAATTGATGTGTTCTATTTTGATGAATTCATTTTCTTTTCAAGTTTTTATGTGGAGAATTGGTGCTTCCTTCCTGCCTGGATATCAGATACTGCATATGCAAGTTGGTATATGTATGTCATTTTCTGTAACCACCAGATTTTAGCTTATTTTAGTTTGTTCCCCTTCCTAGTTGGCGAGCTTTAAAATTTCTTTTGACAGAAATGGCTTAAAGTAGCTTTAAATGGGTATTTGTGTCGAGAATTACCCCAATTGTAACTTCCTCTCTACCAATGTATTGCATACTTTGGAAAATTGGAAATTTGAACTCTTAACCTGCCTACATGCAACTACTTGTATGAGTCATTCACACCATACCAAACTGCGACGGCGATTCTATATGGGGGATTTGGTTGGGTAGAATCCTAGAATAGATGTGCTCTATTTTGATTTATTCATTTGCTTTTACATTTCTGTATTGGAAAGTTGGTGCTACCATTCTTCATGGACATCAAATATTGTATATACCAGTGCTATATTGTTTTATGTTTGCATGGTATTCTGGCTTAGATTAGGGTTGATTCTCTTCCTTGTAAGCAGGCTTTTTAATTTTTTTCTAGTCTTTCTGGACAAAAATGGCTTAAAGTAATCTGCTTTTGAAATTTATGATTCTGTTAAGAGGTACAGGCTTCTGATATCATACTTTTGTTAAGTAAAGCATCAGAAGCCTCAAATCTGGAAATGTGTTGCCTTTGTTTATACTTTTGAGGTTGCGTGTATGTTAGTATTATACTGTACAGAAGATCCAGTTCACCTGCATGGGGGGACCCAAATTATAGTTGTGCATCTCCACTTTGTGCTAAAGAAAATGTGTGTGGTAACTGTAGAACTAATATCAGCTTTGATATTTTTTGGTTGCAGAGTTAAGCCAAGAGGAGTCGGAAGATGTTCTTTTCAAGCAGGTCTGCTGCTTTCTTATGTAATTTTTTTATTTTTCTCATGCTTTCAGCCATATATGACTTTTTCTGATGATGTATCATACACTTGCGAGTACAGATCATTTTTTTATTTTTCTACCATCAATTTTCTTTTCTTTTCTTTTCTTTTTTTCACTTAAAAAATGAAAATAAAGGGAAAAGGCACACACAAGGTCATACATGAATGCCATTAGCAGCAGGAAGAAGGCAGGGCTTAGTATAGTTCCCCATTGGTGAATGGCAATGTGACAATTATGCTTTTTATACCAGATATATGTGTGTCCTACTCCTATTTAATTTTGCAACATTATGGATAACCTGCTTTAACCACTTCCCACCAAAACATCTTAAGCAGTTCGGACTTGTGGCTTTTCTGAGTTTAGTTATCAGAAGAACAAATAAGTTGCTTCATACAATCCATGTAATGCCTATACTTGAGCCTTTTTTTTTCGTTAGTTAAATATTCTTACCGTAAAAAACTATTCTAAATGCATATCATTATTTTTGTTCATAAGTTAGATTGTCCTTATAGGGCTTAACATGGAATTCATCAACCCCCAAAGCTGAGATAGCATTGGAAGTTTTTATAGTATGGGGTTTTGGTTTCAATATCTAATCTGCATGCTCTGAGATATTGAATGAATATGTTTAGGACTTACAGTTTTTGCAACTTATATGGTATGTGCAGGCTTGGCTAACTTATTTCTGGAGAAGAGCCAAAGAATATTGTGTAGAAGAGGATATTGCAGAAGATCGACTTCAATTTTGGATCAGCCGTAGTGGGCAGTCACCAACATCACATGATTCTGTAGATGGTATTATTCTTCTCAGTTCTCACCTAAACTCATCATGCCTCAATATCACCTTCATCTGTTAGAACCTATGATTAAACTATCCCAACACTCCCAAAGAAAAGAAAAAAAAAGTGCATTAGTAAAATAAAAAATAAATGGTGGAAAGCATTAACTCATAGGGTAAATGTGATTTCTAAACACTTTCATTGCAGCAGTTACATTACCATTTTTTCCATGCTTGTGAATTTGAGAGGAAAATGTTATGATAAGTTGATGGATATGTACTTGGAAAACAATCACATAGGGGATGTGTACGTCACTGAAGACTTCTCTTATGAAAAAAAGAAGATAAAATACAATAATTTGTGACTATAAAAGTTCACTCGTTAAACACAAATATGAATTGTTCTGAAACGCTTGTACGATACGAATGAATTAGTTACTAGAACCTGCCTCATAACTTATGGATTGCTTGTTTGCTTTGTGACAGTTGAGCGAGGTTTGACAGAGCTGAGGAAACTAGGAATAGAACAACAACTCTGGGAAGCATCCCGCAAGGAAATTCATCAGCCCTCATCAGCTTCCATCGCGGCAGAAACAGAGACCTCTTCGTGAATGTGAATGATGTGGTCGTAATATGTTGGTCTATCTTTATTTTTTTATTATATTTTTTCCCATACGATTTTCTTTCAGATTGTTGTGATATCCCCTTCTTTAGTCTGTGTGTGTTTTCTCCAAGCCATTGAATCACATTATTTCATTCCCTTGTATAAGAGAATTAGAATCATTGTAGTACAAAGGAATAATCAAATATATTTCACCCAGAGTACTTGGTTTGGTAATATCGTCTGGTTTGGCCGAATCTCTAGTATGTCAAATTACTTTCAGTTAAGAGTCAACAAGCAGCAAAATTCCAAGTATATTTATATTTATATAAAAAAATTATAATAAGATATTATAAAGAAATTTGAAGATGAATTTTGATTAAACGAACTATCTAATAATTTATTTATTTTTGTAAATGCTTTAGATATGGTTGCAGAAGAATTTTCTCTTTCTTGATGGTTGACATATGACACTGATGACCATTTGTGTGCGCGTGCTTTTATTTTATTTAACAGGCAAATGATAAGCCAAGTGCTTTGGTCAAAATAAACATAATAACGTATAGCCAAGGACCTCAATCTCATGCTTAGTTCTTATCAATGGTTACAAGTGCAAGTTTGTCTTTGTAGTTTTCCTTTATGCTTTCCTAGTATGAACTTGCCATCTATTTTTACACACATCGTCATCGTTTTCGTCCTCGTCATCCTATATAAGTAGAGGCGGTCACATGATTCTCGCCAGTTGAATGAGAATTAATCAAAAAATTTGATATAAGGTTTTCAGTTAGTTGTTTACCTAACACTAATCTCACATTCGATCTTAGATAACGATAATGAGAGAGTCAAAATTTTGGTTAGTAGGTATGCATTACAGGAACCAACTTGGCGATCAAGGACAAAAACATGTTCTTGTACTACAATTGAAGAAGAATGCTTGAATTGACTTTAACTCACAAGCAAGAAACAGGTTAGGTCGAGCAAACCAAACACCACCCACACGCGGATAGGTATAACTGCGCAAGAGCCACACCCAATGATTTGTAAATTTGACATGCAAGTCTCCAGGGCCGACTCAAGCCTTAGGTGACTTAGGTGGTTGCTTAAGCCCCCGGCCAATAGAAGGCCTCCAAATTATTTTATTTCCTTAATAAGAGTTTTTAAAATTTTTATTTTCTAATATTATTAGACTTCTTAAAAATTTGTTTCCTTGTAGTGATAGGCCTCACCCAATAGTAAAAATCTTCTGATTTCTAACCTTGTTTCAAAGCCTCTTTCTTTTTTCTCTGTCACTCTTCATTTCACCTTTTTTTTTATGAATTGTTGAATATATACTTAACGGATAATGGTAAAAAATTAATAATTATAAAACTTTACATCTTCTCCTATTAATTTTTATCTTTTTTTCTCTATTTCTCACATTTTCTCTTCTCTCGTTACAACAATTTTCTGTTATAATTAATAGTAAAATAACAAGAAATTTGGGTGAAAATCAATAAATGAACAATCAAGTCATCTAAAAGAATTACTAGAAGATAATACAATGATGAAAGATAAATATATTAGTGACTTAGATTAATAATGATAATCAAATGTATGATAAGAAAATTATTTGCGAATAATATGAAAAAAGAATGAAAGAAAGTGAACCAAGTAAAAAAAAATGAAAATTTTATTCAAAAATCATATTATATTCCCACAAATATGCTGAAAAAATATCGTTAAAAATTAAAAGATTTATTAGTAGAAAATACTCCAATTAAATATAATGATTTTAATAAGAATAATTTTTTATATAAACATTATTAACTAATATTTGATATTAAAATATTACATGTTAAATGACCACTCTTATATTTTTCGTCTCAAGTTATGTTGAACCGCCTCGTCGAAGTTTCTCCAACAAATATGCAATCATCAAATGTAGCCTAGCGAGCACCGCTTGGCACGACATTGGATACAATTAACAATCTAATCAGCTGCTGCAACGTAACAAGAGTCGGCCAAAACACCCATTCTCATTGATTTATGTTTCATATGGTTTGCCAAAAAAAATCCTTATCATGAAGATGGAGACTACAATTTGCATACGAAAATATGCCAACTAGGCGTTGCTTTCGTAAGAGAAATAGAAAAAAAATGCATACAACAAACAACAAATAAAAAATAAAAACTCATGAGATACAATTTATAACTAAGTGCATAATAATAGCAATTGGAACGAAATTAGTATAAGAAATGACAAATCTTACAACTAGAACAAGGGAGTTGTGTAATCCAAAAATCCATAATAAAAAAATAATAATAAAAGTTATTGACCAATTTTATTGGAGTCCACAAAAAATTAATCAGACATCGTAGTATTATTATTCAGAACATATTTCATCTAGTTGATTTAACTTCTATTACAATGAATCTCATAATTCCAATAGTGAGGACCTAAGAAAATGAATATCCTAATAGTAATTTAATTTCTCAAAAAAAAAATTTGCTGAAATCATAATGACAAAAAGATGATCATGTATTTTTATTTATTTATTTTTTTTGGGGAGGAGAGAGGGTTTATTATTTGCATTTGAATAATGAAGGTCACTTGGGAGGGCACTATAGTCATTTGCATTTGAAATCTGACGAGGGTTGCACTTTCTGAACCAATGTGGACTTGCATTGCTGTCCTCCTTTTTGTCTCTTCAAAAGCTTGTTCTTCATCTAGGCTTTCTTTGGTGGACCTTTTTTCAACCTAGTGGACTTGGGGATTTGGTATTTTCCTATAGTCTTTTTTTTTTTTCCTCCCATTTTTCTTTTTCATTTTACAATGTGCATATTACTGTAATCTAGGTATTTGTGAGATGGGCAATGATGGAATAATTTATTAATTTGGTATTCATTAATTTATTAATTTTATTTTTTGTATTTTGTTAATGGTTTAATCATAGATATGTGACAGTCATGGTCAAATGGAATAATGTATTTGATTGTTGCATAAAGTAAAGTGGAAAATGAGGTATTGTGATTATTACAGAAGGCTGCTTCAATAAGAATATTGAAGAAAGGTCTTGGGCTTTTTCACTCTGTGAAACCCATATAGTCATCAAAATATGTGAACTCAGAATATATATATATATATATATATATATATATATATATATAAAGTGATTCTTTGCTTCCATGGCAAGTGTCCGAAAGCCAGCAAAAGGTTTCAGTCTTCCGCACCAACAACAAATATTCCAACTCTAATGCTCCTCACAACTGTCCCATTTTCATTCCAATCTCAAAACTTTCCACACAAGCACCAGATTTTTTTTCTTTTTTTTTCCTGGCACATCTAATATTTATAATGCTAATAGAAAAAATAATATTACAATATTAGAAGATAAATAAAAATCCTTTAGAGAAAATTAAAAATGAGCATTAACATTCAATAAATTGTAAAAATATGCGATTACAAATTATAAAGATTAAAGTTGAAAGTTTGGGAGATTTAAAATTAACATAAAAATATTTATCAAAATGTATGAATTAATGGCATTATTGAAATTTGATAACATGGTGATTCGAAGAAAAAAGAATATTTATTGATATTTTTTTATTGTAAAGAGATTGACCCATTTGTTTTTCTCTATTTTTTGTGCATTTTCTTCCCTTTTTCTACATTTAAAAGGGCATTTTTGTCACAATTACTTCCCTCATGAAGTTTTCATTAGTTAAGAGATTTTTTTTGGCCAATGAGAGATAGTCGATGGGTTCTTTTTGGAGTTTGCGCTTTTTTTTATTATCAAGGGAAATTGAAAGTTTTCATTAGTCGAGTACTTTTTTCTTTGCATATTGTCTTATAAAAGCTCATTCCTTGTTAGATCCTCCTTACTCGATGAACTTGAACTGCCTCCGTCCCAAAATTATTGGTTATTTTAAGAACTGTGACTCACAACTTTGTGAGTTACAATTTTCAAAGTACCCATATACTTTGGGAGAGAGTATCTTTTTTTCTTTCTTCTCTTTCCATGAGTGTTAAGATAGCTTGTAGTATCTTTCAATGCTAGCTTATGCAGTGTAGCAAGTTGTGTATAATTTTTTGTTTTTGAGGGTTTAACATGATATACAAATTTAACCTATTGTTGTAAATGAAAAAACCCATGTTCACTAAGTCTAAGCACAAGAGAGAAACTTGCCTACTACGTTTAGTCTTAGGTAACTTTTCTAAGAAAGTGATTCCATAAAAGGTAAACTGCATAAAACTTCATGTTATATAGAAAATGTGCAAGAATACCCCTATCATTTGGCATGTGCATATAAATCCTTATAATTTTAATTTTTGGAGCAAATTATCCCCTATTTCTTTTTTAAATTAATCAGGGTATCCGAGGTTTCGCTCCGACTAATCCCTAGGATCCAAGAATGGCGTTTCCCCACCCCAAGCGGGGTAAGTCATGAAATTATCCATAGAAGTTGGCCCTAAAGAATTGTTTGCAACCTTACCACTTAAGCCAACCCTTGGGGTTCAAATTGTCCCCTATTGCTAATTGATGACGTCAGACTTTTTAAAAAATTCAAAAGTACATTTTTTGTCATTTCACGTTTTAGTCTTTTTTTATTATTATTTATTTATAAAGTAAGGTACTTTAGTCCTTTTAGTATTCAAATTGAAAAAATTTGTCATTATTTGTTCAAATTGAAAAATGTAGAGGAATTTTGCGAACAACATGGTAACAATCTTATGTAATTTTCCAAAATAAGGTAACAATCTTATGTAATTTTTCAAAAATTATCTATTATTTCAAAATTCTTAAAAAAAGGAAAATGTTTTTTTAATCCACTTTGCTTTGACAGTTATGCAAGTGGGAAACAGAAAGGAAAAGTATACAACTTTTCCAAAGATGCCTTCTGTTATATATCTGAGAAGGTGGAGGGGACCCTTGGAAGCTATGATGAGGATTGTGAGTGTCTGTGAACAAGCAAAGAAAAAGAGAGAGAAAATGGTTGATGTCTCATTATTATAGGAACACCTTTTTCAACAGAGGTCAAAGAGAATAAATCTGAATCCCCAAATAAGTACATAAAGAAAGAAAGTGTATGAATTTAGCAAGTAGAAGATTTGAGCTGAGAGAGTATATGCTCTGTGAATCCTGTGATCCACTTTTGGATTATTTTATCTGATTCTGATTTATGAAGTCTTTGTTTATCTCATAAGTTTGTACCTGAAGGGAATCTTGACACTGATCTTTTTCATTCCTAGAATTTGTAAATCCATTAATCAAATCAATTTTACTGCATGCTCACATCATCATTCACACACACACACACACATATTTTTATATATGAACCAAATTTGTTAATATTTAGTTACCAAACTTCCATCAAATAAGGTCTGCTAGAGTATTTAAACAAAAATTATTTGTTGGGAGTTTTTTTTTTATTATTAATTAGAATATTCGAGGTTTCGTCTAGACTAATTCTTAGGACTTAGGAAGGGCGTCTCCCGACCCCAAGCCATCACAGAATTGTCCGTAGAGATTGACTGCAAAAAATTGTTTTGCACTAAGATGAGTCGAATCTTAGATTTGATACTTCATGAGACACTAGGGTCAAGTGATTATTTGTTAGGAGTTTATTAAGTAAAAATTAACAAATTTAAAATTTTCATTCTTCCTATGAGATGCTTAGGATTAATTTATGGGTTATTAACTTTATTGTAAATAGTTTCAAGGTCTTTAAAAATGTGGAAATTGATTTTTTTACTCAATATAGAAAATTTACACGATTTCTCTTAAATTATGTGAGATTATTGGGATTCCATTTGGTTCACGAATTTACTAATAGTGAAAAGGAGAAAGAAAAGAGAGAGAAATGAAAAGGGAAAGAAAAAGTTTTCCTCCTCGTATTCTTTTCATACTTAAATGAGATTAGAAAGTAAAATACTCTTAAAACTGATTGGGAACAATAAAAAGAAAAGGGAAATGACATATAAAATTAAAATATTTTTTATGTTCTTCATTTTTTTTTTTTTACTCCTTTCGCTCGTGTTAACCAAATAAGAGAAAATTATTTCCTCTATATTGTTTTCTTTTCATTTAGGTTATTTGTGAGTCTAACCGAACCTAAATATATTTTCGGATGATATTTTTTTTTTTTTAAAAAAGGAAAGGTAAAAGGGCAAAAAATTTCCCTGTACTTTTAAAAATGTGCAAGAAATCCCCTATGCTATATTTTGAACCATATCACACTTCCACATTTGCAAAAGTGAGCAAGTAACCCCCTCTTGCACATATTATCATTTTCTATAACCATTTTACCATTTTCATTATTATAAAAAATAAAGAACAATAAAGAAAGAGATTTTTTTTATATTAAGTTTTTTTACCTTAATAAAAAATAGAAGAGTTTTTTTTTTGTTTTTTGAAAAATTTTCCATTAGAGAGAAGGGTTTTTTTATATCAAGTTTTTTTTTTTACTTTAATAAAAAAAAAAGAGGAGTTTTTTTTCGGAAAATAATTTTCAGAGAAATAACTAAATATGCACAATTACTTAATAAAAAATTTTATATTTTTTTGTTTTTCGAAAATTGTTTCTGGAATTTTTCCCATTAGAAAGAGAGAGAATTTATGAAAGTAAAACAATTTTTGAAAAAAAAATCTGGAAATTATTATTACTGTTCAAATTTTGTTTTTTTGGGAAAACAATTTCCGGAATTTTTTTCGTGAAGAAAAACTCCTCTCTTTTTTTATTAAGGTAAAGAAAAACTTAATATAAAAAAACTCCTCTCTTTCTAATGAAAAAACTTTTAGAAAACAAAAAATAATTCGAAATTTTTTATTATGTAATTGTGCATTTTTTTTTTTTGAAAATTGATCTAACATAATATAAACAAAAAAACTCTCTTATCTCAATTGTTCTTTATTTTTTATAATAATAGAAAAGGTAAAATTGTCTTAGAAAATGATAATATGTGCAAGAGAAGGTAATTTTTCACTTTTGTAAATGTGAGGATGTGATATGATCCAAAATATAGCTTAAGGGGTTTTTTTTCTTTGGCCTTTTTGCCAAAAATAAAAAACAATACTTGCCTCACGCCATACAAAAGGAATTTTTTTCCGCGACCAAACAAAAGTTGACACGTGTTTCAAAATTATAAATTATTTTTAAAAAAAAATGATAATGATCAAAAACACAATAATATATAGCAAGATCCTAATCTCCAAACCCTAACATTAGTGATCAATGATCATTATAGCAATTATTAGATGCCCATCAAAGTAGAAATTATGCGTGTATGTCTCTCTCTCTCTCTCTCTCTCTATATATATATATATATATCAAGAGTCAGATTGTGTATATATCTTATATAGACAATTAGATAGGCATCGGATTGAAACTTTAATTACGAGCTATTTTTTTAATTAGGACGCACGTCGTCCTTTCTTTGGTCCACATCAGCTATCCTGCTGATATGGCCTGAGTCTAAGTATTGTCCTTAAAAAAAAAATTATTTATTAGTTGGATATTCTTATAATTAGAGATTAGTTAATGGGTTTTTGAATTTGAAATTGGAAGTTTGTAACCAAAATGATTAGGTTATGTTGCTTTAGTTGAGAAGCAATTACCACTGCAACAAATATAGAACTGTTAGCATCATCTTGAACTCATATCAGCTCAAAACAAGAAAAACTGGATTTGGCTTTTACTTGTACACCAACCAAAGCTACTACTAATCAAGCCATTTTTTTTTTTGGAAACCCAACCAAAAAGAATTTGTAATATGAATATGATCCTGCCAGAACCATTTTCATACTGGCATGTTTTCCCTCGAAAATAAAAAAATATGATTTTTCTTGGGGAACAATATTATACTAGTCATTTTCATACATTTTCTGAGAAATGAAAAGTGAACTTGTAAAGTCACTTTCTGTAGAACATACCCTTTACATTGTTCAAACTAAAAACCTTACATATCTTGGCTTTTCACTTTGTAGTATTTCACTTTGTATTGGGAAAACAAAAGCAAGCGAAAGCAACAAAACTGTAATTTCTGAGAAGAATTCAGAATTTCTTTTTTCTCTCACTTCACTATCAATATAGTGATATACCAACCCATATGCTGAATCAGCACACCCAACCTCACCCTATAGGATATAAACTAATATATTGATCTCTCACACATCTCACTCACTCCACCATTATCAGGCCTGCAAGCAAAAAGCTACCACTATAATGATTATATAAAACAACACATACTATATATATATATATATATATAGTGACCCACCCATAAGCTCATGTCCTCCACTTAGCAACAATATATAGAAGTTCTTGCACAGTTTCACTCTTAAGTGCTTTGTGCCAGCTAATTTGTTCTTCATTCCTGAAGAAGTCATGTGTCCACGAACTTGGAAAGCCATGGCAATGGCTGTATTAGTGTTAGTACTTCATATGTGTATTTTCATGGAGGTTGAGTCCTCATTGTCTCAGACTGACAAGATTACTCATTTGCCTGGACAACCCCTTGTTGGGTTTCAGCAATTTTCAGGCTATGTCACTGTGGATGATAAGAAACAGAGAGCTCTGTTTTACTACTTTGTTGAGGCAGAGATAGATCCAGTTTCAAAGCCTTTGGTTCTTTGGTTGAATGGAGGTTCTCAACTTTGCCCTTCTTGTGGTGGATTTTATGTCCAACTGAAATAAGAAATATGCATATATATATATGTGTGTGTGTGTGTGTGTGTGTGTTTCCAATGTGGGTGTTTATATGTGAAATGGTACTCATAAAAAGTCTTAATGTGTTTGGTTTTTTAATAATTAGGGCCTGGTTGTTCTTCTTTGGGAGTGGGGGCATTCTCTGAAAATGGACCCTTCAGACCAAATGGGCAGGTTCTGATTAGAAATGGGTATAGCTGGAACAGAGGTATTAATATCAGAAATTGGTTAATCATTTTTATTTTTCCAGTTTTTGTTGTGGGAATATGTATATTTGGTAGAAATTAGAATAAAAACAGAAAGTTGATGTTTACTTGTTCATATGATATTGCAGAGGCAAATATGTTATATTTAGAGACACCAGTAGGAGTGGGTTTCTCTTATTCATCTGATACCTCCACCTATGTGGCAGTCAATGATGAGATAACTGGTATGTCCCATTAGTTCTAACCTCTCTCTCTCTCTCTCTTATATATATATATATATATATATATATATATATATATATATCATAATACATTGAGAAGATGAGGTTTTTGGATATTAAATTGTTATTTTGTCTTCCCCTAAAGTTATGTTCACTGTTGATTTCTTAAGCCAGGGACAATCTTGTGTTCTTACAACAGTGGTTCCTCAAGTTCCCACAATACAGAAAAAGGGATTTGTTTATAACAGGAGAAAGTTATGCAGGTAACACCATTGTACACATTAATTTCTTGGGATTATGATTAGCTTACATCTGGTATAAGAATAGTCACCATTCAATAACTTTCTTTTCAATTCATCTATTGTTTCATGTCATAAACTAATTAATTGTCCAATTTTTGAACTCACATTTAAACTCTAATTTAAACCATGACATTAATGAAGCTGTGAATCTCAAATTGGTTAATATGAGGACTTCAATCCAACTACTAGATTGTCAAAAGATGAATGTTACAAAAAATAATAATAATAACAATAATTGATGGAATGTGTTAACATGTTTCTCCGAAATTAGCTCCATAGTAAATACCCAACTATTTACTACGAATTTGAATCCGTAATAAATATTCTGTAGCTAAAAACCCCTTTTGTTGTAGTGACACATCCCTCTACTTCATGCTATACTTCATTGGATGCCAAAAGGTGATTATGGTTTTTATTCCTTTGTTTTTTCATGTTAATGCCAGGACACTATGTACCTCAACTTGCAAAGCTCATGGTTGAATTCAACAAAAAGGAGAAATTGTTCAATTTGAAAGGAATTGCTGTAAGTGTTACATATGAAGTTCTATTTTTTAGGAACAAGAAACACATATTTTACTTCTAATAAACATTTGAACAAATTTCAACATGAGACTTTAAACACATATTTAAAAATTGATTATCTATGTTCCACAATGATCTCTTTTATGGTAGGCAGCATTGTTTGTACTGTTTCACTTTTTAAATTCTTGCACTCCAAAATTTGTGATATTTCTTATGTTGAAGTGAGATTTCTTCCATTGCAGCTGGGTAATCCGGTTCTGGAATTCACTACCGACTTCAATTCAAGGGCTGAATTCTTTTGGTCTCATGGACTAATATCAGATTCAACTTACAAAATGTTCACTTCTGTCTGTAATTATTCTCGGTTTGTGAGCGAGTACTATAGAGACTCAGTTTCGCCTGTTTGCTCGAGGGTGATGAGCCAAGTGAGTAGAGAAACCAGCAGATTTGTGGACAAATATGATGTTACCCTCGATGTCTGTATTCCATCGGTGCTGTCACAATCCAAGATTATGAGTCCCCAAGTAAGTCCTCTGTCGAAAACAAACTGCCTTCGATCTTATTTATCAAGTGTCTCAGTTTTGTTTCTGATTTTAACTTTGATTCTGTATTTCACCTGACAGCAAGTTTCTGAGAGAATAGATGTATGTGTGGAAGATGAAACTGTTAATTATTTAAACCGTAAAGATGTGCAGAAGGCTCTCCATGGCCGGCTTGTTGGAGTCCCCAGATGGGATGTTTGCAGCAAGTAAGTCTTTTTTTTTTACTGATGTATAGATATACAATATAAAATCAGCCATTAAAGGAAAAACAAAACTAATATATACACAAAGAAATTAGGTAATACCTAGGAAGCACGGACACGCCTAAGAAGGCAAAGAATCCGTGTCGGACACGGATACGCATCGGACACACCCCGACACGTGTCGGACACGCCAAAAAACGTGTCTGATTTTTTTTTTTTTTTTGAATTTTTGGACACGGCACGGACACGGCGCAGACACGCGTCCAACACGGCTTGAATTTTCAAACATGGCACGGACATGGCGCGGATACATGTTGGACACGCCAAATTTTTTTTTTTCTCTTTTTCCTCTTGTTTTCATGAATCTTCTCTCTTCCATGAATTCTTACTTTATTTTTCATTAATCCCTAATTATTTTTCTAACAAAACCCTACTTGTTTTTGCTTTTTTCTCCTTTTTTAGCCTCTTTCTTTCTTTTTCCTAGCAAAACACAAGTCTAGAAATGTTGTTTTAACAATTCAACTATAGCCCATCTCATCTCTTCATCTTTGTAATTTTTTACTTTTCTTTCTCTTACTCTACAACTGCTATCTTTTACATGTGACTTTCTCATGATGCATTTGTATTTGGAGTAAGGTAGAATGATGATGTTTAAATGATAAGACTAGTTTTTATTCTAATGTCTCGTTTTGATTTGGTTTTATGATTTTGTGACATCGTTCTCTTATAATTATTGTTGTTGTGGAGTAGATTCAATTGTGTACTTGTGATTTATGATTTGTGAATTTTTTCTTTGTTAGGTTGATGAAAAATAATATTACTCTTAATTATTTAAAGTACGACATCAAATATTATATAAAAATAAATATTTATTATTTGCCGTATCTCCGCGGTGTCCGTGTCCTAATTTTTTAGGATTTGCCTTGTCGCCGTGTCCGTATCGTGTCGTATCCGTGTCCCGTATCCATTTCCTTGCTTCTTAGGGTAATACTTTACACCATCCAGTCATAGACAATTGGCCAGTCTAATGAACTTCCTTACCTAAAATCAAACTGATTTTGTAGAATCATTAATAATTTCTGAGAACTTATCAGCGTAATGAAAAAGGTTTTCTTGCTTCAAATAGCAGCACTACATGTATTAGTCTTTAACATGACATAGTGGAGATCATATGTGATATGTCACAGTAAAGTGTTAGGTGCCTTCAGATGGACTTAAAATTAGTTTCTCAGATGCCAAACAACTAAAACAGAAACTTTGTGAGAAAATGACTTCCATGATTCCTTCTCTATGCTTAGAGCTAAAGATTGAAAACTTCTATTAGATTGAGTTATGAACGGTTCTTCTTTCACCACAGCATTTTGGATTATGAGCTGCTGGATGTGGAAATACCTACAATCTCTATTGTTGGATCACTTATCAAGGCCGGAATCCCAGTCTTGGTTTATAGGTAAACGGAAACTAAGACTTGGTGTTCATGATCTTCATATGATTAATAGAAGTTCTGTATTTTTTATTTTCCGGACTAATTGTAGATTCCTGACAACAGTGGGGATCAGGATTCTGTCATTCCTTTGATTGGGAGCCGCACGCTAGTCCATGAACTTGCAAATGAGCTGGGACTGAACACAACTGTACCATATAGAGTTTGGTTTGCAGGACAGCAGGTACAATATTTATAACATATTGTTGCTAATCTTTTTCTTTTAATTTTTTTGTCTTTGGTTGTTTTTGGTTTCAACGTAACAGTGTATGAAATGAGCTTAAAAACTGAGAAGAGAAGCTGAGATCATTAACATGCTCTCACTCGTCTGCTAATCTCAGTGTTTCGACTCTCTGAAGCCACTTGGGCTTGTTTTTCCACATTTCTTATGGGGATTTTGACAGTCTTTAGCTCCATCTATTCTTTTGCTACACCAAAAACAAGTCAACTTTGTCTGCAATAAAAATTGAACAGAAAATGTGAATCTTTAGTCAACATGAAATCAGATGTTTCGTCTAATAACTTATAATAAGTAATAAAAAGAAATTGAGTCATCATCTGTGTCTCAGTCAACCTGTTGTAGGTTTCTATGTCTTAACATTTTTTTGCAAATAGTGTCCTAATATGATAGACGCTTCCTTAACCAAAAAAAAAATTTATATATACATATATATATATATATATGATAGTGGCTTCAAATGGAATAATGCAGTTCAAGCAAATTCTACTTGCTGTCAGAAAATGCCTTCATTTTAAGAGGTGATTCCCAAACAATTTTATAACGGCTCTTTTTTCTTTTTTTATATGTCCAGGTTGGTGGATGGACTCATGTTTATGGTAATATGCTCTCATTTGCCACCATTAGAGGCGCTTCTCATGAAGCACCATTCTCTCAACCAGAGAGATCACTGGTGCTATTCAAGTCATTCTTACAGGGCAGGCCTTTACCAGAAGTGTTGTGAGTAATAAACAGGTTGAAATTGTAAGTAATTTTGCAAGTGTTAGCCATAGTTGTCAAAGAAAATGTTCATTTCTGCAAAAAAAAGGAAGGGAAAATGATCGTATGTTTGTTTGTTTTTTATTTCATTGGTGTAATTGGATCATTGAATTTGAGAATTTTGTGAAAAGGTCTTATAAAGAAAGAGCAAAAAGTTTCATCTTACAACTACATTTGGCTATATTGAACATCAAAAGAATGTAGCCAGGTTCTTCACAAGCTATAAGAGTTCAGGTTAAATCAACACTACTAGGGACTTAAAATTGATGTTACATGAAATGGTGGTGTATGCGTATAGCCGTTTTGTTTTAAACAACTCTAAATGAAATGATCTTCAATTTCATGTATTAATATGTGCTGATCAACTGAACTCGTTGTCATTTTTGGCTTCGCGTTCATGAAAATCCAAATTATTTAATCTAGATTTTGGAGGTATGGAATTCTTTCATCTCTAATAATGGAAAAAAACTTGGTTGTTTTCGTTATACCATGCACCGAGATAATCACAGCACTGTAAATCAAATATCATATTTGTATGCCAAACAGGCAAACCAAAATATAATTATACTTAGAAAAATAAACAAAAGTAGGAAGTTAAACAAAACAAACAATTATCAACCACAACTTACAGAATAATTGAATAATGAATTAAATTGAATCCGAACCTTGTGTAAACGCAATTTCCTTAAGACAAATTTGTTTCCTTATAGTGCTCAAGGTGATGAACAATTGTCTCCCAAGATAGAACGGATTTACGATTCTAAAGAGGCAGCACTTAATCTCTAGAATCCTTCGAACACAACTTGTGCAGTACTCGAACTATATATATATATATATATATATATATGCGATAGACGATATGAAATTATTGTGTCTGTTTTGTTATGCATGTCTGGCTACATATAGAGTCAATGGTGAACAGACATGTCTATTCATGAAGAGTCATACCTATTCCAGAATAGACATGTTTGTTCGTGAAGAGACATACCTATTTCAGAATAGACATGTCTATTCTTCAAACAACCACCACTTAAAGCCATGTTTGGTTAGAGGATTTTAATAATCAATTCTTCATTCAATAACTAATGATTTTTGACAAAATCGTCCAACAATCCCCTACATGAATGAAATTGATTAGATTTCAATGTAAATGATAATGATAATGCAGACACTAATTCGAGTACAGTTGAAAAACTACTGTATCGGGTTAAGTAGCCTAATGGCCTTAAACTTGCCCTAGTGAAAGACTATCGGATTTACATAGCTAATCAGTAAACATGATGTCTTTGAACAGTCAGCCGTTATTGTAAACCAAGACAATAGAATTCACACAGTATTTCTTCAGACACAGTTGGTTCTCGCGTTTGTGTTCATTTTGGCCCTGAACACCTCTTGGTTTCGTGAGTGTTTTAGATAATTAAGCCTTAATATTCTCATAGAAGCGACCCCTTCTTACTCACGTAGGTGACATCTATGAAAAGTATCCTGTAATACTCCACTTAGACATTTTTTTCAAGATATAGAAATCATTAAAAGCTTAACTTACCCTGGTTCTCGCTGCAGATGTGCACTGTCTCATCATAGGAATGGTTAGGAGTAAACATCTCCTCAGTGCTTACTGAGTTCTACATAGTTTGGTTTGCCCTTTGAACCTAGATCTTGGGATCTCCAGTCAGCTAGGTTGGGTTGCCACTATGACGACTCTTATTAAGATATAAGCTTTAAACCCATTCCCTTCGATGAACTTTCTATTCACTCTCGTGGCAAGCTTTTTGTAAACGGATCCACAATATTATCTTTTGATTTTATATAATCAATTGAGATAATTTCATTAGAGAGCAATTGTCTAACGGTATTATGTCTTTGTCATGTGTGACGTGACTTACCGTTATATATATGACTTTGTGCCCTTCCTATTGCTGATTGGCTATCGCAATGTATACATATAGCAAGCACAGGTTTTGATCAATTTGGAATATCCTTTTATTCTTTTTCTTTGGGCCTTATTCCATAACATTAGCCTTAATTTCAATCCTTGATAAATGCAATCATTAATTTCAAGATGGATCTCAACCACCTCAATACACTTGGTATTCTCTTGGATTGCTTGTATATCAAGTTATGTGCAACTTGTCCTTTAGATCAGAACAACATAGTTAGAAAACATATCCATCTAAAGTATCTTTAGCAAGCATTATACTCATTGACATGTAACCACCTAAACTATGTCATTGATTTAGTGTTTGTTTCAATCTACATATAGATTTTCTAAGTTTGCACACTCTTTTTTCATAATCTAAAACTATGAACCCTCATTGATTATTTCAAATCAATTTTTCATTAATAGAATCTCGTTCTATATTTCTTGAATGATGCACAAGATATGTCTCATTCATATCCTAATAATTTTAGGATTTAAATATTATCACATTATATAGACACCCCCACATTTCGAAGTATTTATAGAAAGATATAAGATCTTTCTATATATCAATCAACTGGTGTCTTAATAATTTTCTTAATGAAGTGTAGGACTAAATTTGAGAAAAGTTGAGCTTCCCCCACAACTTCTTGGTAATCCATAATTTATCTACAAATCATTTGTATTTTATGATTCTTACATTTTAGTAACACCATTTTATTTAAATTACTAAATTGACTCTCAACCTCATTCTCAAATTTTGCTTCATAGTATCTTGTGTAATTCCTATCAAAGTATTAAATACTTTTTTCATCTCTCATGTGCATATATATTAAGTCACATATATCATTGTGATCTAATGTTAGAGGTACAACACTCTTTTGTACGAGTGAAAATAAACTCTAGTTAATTTCCTTTCACATGTACCAAATTTGAGTTAGGACATCCACATAAGTAAGAAAATTAACTTGATTCCAGATTTATGATATATCTCTTACACACCATTGGAATTAATACACATTAACTCATTGAAGAACGAGTTCTCTCCTTAAGGTTATTTCTCATACAACCTTATTTTGGTAGTAGAGGATTTTCTTCATGACAATGTCTTCAATCTTATATTTCTTATCCAAAGAATCCTATAATGCCTTTGTTGTTTTACTAGCACAATACACATTATATACTGTATTGTCTAATCCATTTAGGATATAGTTTCTACACAAGAAATCTGCATGCTTCCATGCATCAGGAGCGCTCACATTTTCCTTATCGATGTCTCCTTCACCAAGTATAGGAAATTCTTCGTGAATGAATCTTGTCAAATTCAAAATTGTAAGATAGAAGAACATTTTCTGTTGCCAACGTTTGAAGTCTGTTCCATTGAATTTTTTGGGCTTCTCTCCATGAGACATACTCAAGAAAATGATTGGAGTATTAGATGCCAAATTTGTTATAAAAACAAAACAGATACAAAATCTGTTTAAGTTTCTAATTTAAAGAATATGTGTATATATGTATAAATATTCACTAACAGAAATTAGAATAATAAAAAGTGCAGATTTTGCAAACACATTTAGCCAGCCACTGATTTCTATTTATTAAGAACACTGAGTATAACGAAAAGTAACAAATTTGTCTTAAGATTGTAAATCAAATATTATGCCAAACAGGCAAACCAAAATATAATTATACTTAGAAAAATAAACAGAAGTAGGAAGTTAAACAAAACAAACAATTATCAACTAACTTACAGAATGATTGAATAATCAATTAAATTGAATCCGAGCCTTGTGTAAACACAATTTTCTTAAGACAAATTTGTTCCCTTATAGTGCTCAAGGTGATGAACAATTGTCTCTTAAGATAGAACGGATTTACGATTCTAAAGAGGCAGCACTTAATCTCTAGAATCCTTCGAACACAACTTGTGCAGTACTTGAACTATATATATATGCAAAGATAGACGATATGAAATTATTGTGTCTGTTTTGTTATGCATATTTGGCTATATATAGAGCCAATGGTGAACAGACATGTCTATTCATGAAAAGTTATACCTATTCCAGAATAGACATATTTGTTTGTGAAGAGACATACCTATTCCAAAATAAACATGTTTGTTCGTGAAGAGACATACCTATTCCAAAATAGACATGTCTATTCTTCAGACAACCACCACTTAAAGCCATGTTTGGTTAGAGGATTTTAATAATCAATTCTTCATTCAATAACTAACGATTTTTGACAAAATCGTCCAACAAGCACTAGGTCTAGTAGTGGGTCCCACCGTATGTACTACTCCTGTGATTATCCCGATGCAAGAACAACCAACTTTTTCTCCTAATAGTGAGGACAGAATGGCATTTTGGCTCGCATAAAACTAGGATTCTGATAAAACAACTAGCAGTGACAAACACACAAACAGACACTGGCATGTGATGCTTGAGAACATATAGTAATCTTTTCACTTGAGATCTTAAGCAACACTAGTAATTATCCAACCAATGAAGACATCTTAAGAAATACTAAAGGAAGTAATTGAACATCATTTTGAATAGAGTAAGTGGATCCTGAGAGTGCTCTCAATGTGAGTACATCCTCACAGTAAGAAACATAGGAAAATTTTATATTGAATTGATTGATTTAGACACATAATCGTGGAAATTAAGTAAATTTAGGAGACAAAAATAGTTTCGAAAATAATATATGTATATACTAACTGTTATATACACTAACACTCACAATTCAATTCAACAGTTACATATATAATCTTATTTTTGAATCCACATTGATTTGAAACCTATTTCTTTGTACAATAGTGCTGAGGCAATCACAAGTGGAGTAACGGTCCAATCTCATTTATTAATTTTTTTTTTTTTACAAGTTGTCAATTTCGCAGACTGTCAATGTTACCCTTTATAATTATTACATATTTATAGTCAATTTTAGTTTTCTCTAATTTAGGGAAAAAAATATTTTTCTCTAAAAAGTTTTAATGTATTTTCTAAAATAGTATTTTTGTTTATTTGAAAAATATTTCAGTAACTTTCTTATATTTTAGAAAATAGACTAATTATTTAAAAGTCAAAATTTATGAATTGACAGAGCAATTGAAATTGCTACACAAAAAATAGTTTTGTTTAGAACGCATTATTTTTTAAATAAAAAATAATTGCAAAATTATAGTTGTCACTTAATAAGGGTGTAGGTGGAAATAGGGGTGGCAACGGGGCGGGTTCGCCTAAACCCTACTCCGCCCCGTTAACATAATACATATACCATACCCATTAAAAACCCGAAACGGGTTATTAGTAGTCCTACCATACCCTTGAGCACACACTTCTACATTAGATAAACACTCCTACCACCACTCCATCATTGACTTTTGTTAATATAAGATACAACAATAATATTTATCTGTAATAATGAAAGTTTGGGCCATTTATTAAAATAAATATAAAACCTTAATTAAATTACAATAATATTTTCTCTCTCATTTTGAATATAACAAACAAACTTTATAAATTATATTATGAACTAAATCAATAACACAATTTTCACTATCTTGAAATCAAATAAAACATTAATCTCACTCAAATAATAGAGCATCGATAATAAACATTAAGTATACATATCATTGAATTAACATATTTTTTAAATCATCGTCAATATCTCTCGACATTAATACACTATTAACATTCTAATATATATTAATGTTGAAGTATTATTGACAAAAAATAAAGGAGAGGTATAACTTATATTAATTTAACTAATATGTTATACTATATATCTCGGGACATTAAAGAAAAAATTAATTTCATAAAATTAGATATTCAGATTAAATGGTTTAAACTTATCAATTAATCTAATTGAGTTTTTAGACACATGACTAACTAATTAGAATTTGAGAAAATATAAGAAAATGGTCTAACTTATATTACTTATAACATTTATATATTATACTATATATCTTGGGATACTAAAGAACAACTTAATATAAAAAAACTAGATGTTCAAAATAAATGATTTAAACTCGTCAATTAATCTAATTGAGTTTTAGACACTTGACTAATTAATCAGAATTTGACAAAATAGAAGTAAATGGTCTAACTTATATTACTTATAACTGTTATATGTTATATTATATATCTCGGGATACTAAAGAAGAAAATGGTCTAACTGTGTGTGGATAATATATGTGATATATGTGATTTTTAATTGTAAATTTTTTTTATATGCCCATATGTTGAGTTAGGTGTGTGTCACCTAGTATGGAAAGTGAAAATGACTATTACTGAAGAAAGTAATGTCCTCTATTGGATTGGTTCTGGAAAATGTGAGTATAAAATCTCACTATGTTGTATAAATGTCCACATAGAAATTGTTATGGAAGACATTGAGTGTTGGTCCATCAATAGATGTATATGGTGTGAATATGATACCGAACCCTAATGAGACATTAAATGTATCATATCTTATATTATAAGATATATGTATAGTAAGTGGATTCGACAGTGGGTGTGTTAGGTGCAAAAACTTTTATTATTGTTGGGTGACCAAACTCATTTGTACATATATGTGATATACAATAGAGAGAATATGTATTAGATGATTAAAAGTAGCACCGAAAGTGATATGTATTTTAGTGAATTTTAGTGATTTCTTGAAGATCATTTGGCATAAGTAATGATTCATTTATAAATTGTAAGTTCATGTCTTTATTTAAAAAATTAGTAATTATTGTTTTATTAAATCAATGAATACTAATAGACTTAAGAATGAAATAAATGAACATTTATACTATAAATAACATATTAGAACATAAAATTAACAAAAAAAATAATACATGTCAAAACAAATAGTGTGAAAACATGGTAGAAGAACTCTACCCATATATGTTTACATATTTTTAACATTCCAAAACAAATATACAATATTAAGCATTATATTTTATACATTTGAAAATAAATTAATAAATATTAACACATAAGTATTATTTTTAAAAAAAGCTTATACTAGTATTTTTGTAGTGATTAGCTTTCCAAAATAAATTAAGTAAATATAGTCATTGGTCTAATATTAACATAAATAACATGTTAGTATTATTGTTGGAGCCTCTCTACATTGAAAAAAATTGGAGAAGGTTCAATACTTTGTAGCAACAACTATATTTTTATATATATCAATTTAGAGGGGTTACTAATCGGGGCGGGGTAGGGCAGTTTATGACTATAAACCCATACCCGCCCCGAACCCGAGTCAAATTTGTTTTTAAAACCCATACCTGCCCCTACTCTTATTAGGGTCATACTAAATCTCCTCCATTAGGAGCGGGACGGGGCGGGTAAAATTGCCACCCCTTGGTGGAAACACTGAGAGATTTATGACTTATTGGTTTTTACAAAGTAAAAGTAGGACTTATTAACAATATATATATATATATATATATATGAGTTGAAAGTTTTGTGAAAACCTCAAGGATGTATAAAATGTGAAGCTTTTGGATATGTAGCACAATCTTGCCCCTCGAGTCCTCTAGTCACAAACAAGATTGGAGAGTGGATGAGAAAGTACTTGACTCTAATGTTGTCATCCTTTGAACTTTCTTCAATCACATCTTCAAAAGACTCAAGGAGGTCTCACATCAATCAATGAGGTGGTCATGGAGCATAAAGTTGAGGTCCTTGAGGATGTGCACCTAGAGGGGCATGTTGAGCCTCAAGAAAGAAATAATGTTACTTATAATCTTTGTCTTAAATCTAGTTAAGAGTGATCAATAGTCATGAGATATTTCAAGAAAAAGTTAAGGTTCAGTTGCAATTAATAGGGGCTCAGGATATTTTTTCCAAGAACTCTCCTTTAGGTAGATTTTCTGTCAATTTCTCTGTGTCTTTGTGTCTATATATATACATATATATAGATATATATAAGCGATTCAAACTTATAAATTCTAAGATGTTGGATGAGAGCTTATCAATAGAATATTCCTTTGGGGGAATATATATATATATATATATATATATATATATATATATATATATATTGCTTAGCGGTAAACTTGAGTGATTTGAATTCCCAAATAATTGAGAGTACGTGGAGTTTTGAACTCGGTTCCTCTTCTGTACCTTATTATGTCCGATGTCATATTATACAAGATTAAATCAATGGTGTAACACATTATATCACAAATGCAACACTTATACAATATATTTATATCGAATATGTAATATATCATGTTACATCACATATGCAACACTTATACAACATATTTATATCGAAGATGCAACACCTATGTTACAATACTACAACTTCATTAAATAAAAGAATTCAACACATTTACGTAATTGTTGCATTGTTGATTTAAAATTATTGCATTATCAATTTAAACGCACTTAAAAACATTGGACCTAAAATTGAAGAGGAGAGGATCCTAATTCGTGGAGCTTCTATTTTTCTATCATTTATTTTTTATTTATCTTATTTTATTTGTTGTAATACAATCTAGGAGTACACAAAAATTCATTCAAGTCGAAAAATCGAATCATACCGAACCGGATTGGACAAAAAGATTTGGATTTTTTATGGTTCAGTTCGGTCACGATTTCAAAAACTTTAACACGTAATTTTTCAATTCAGTTACGATTTCGTGTCTATTAGAATCGAACCATTTATATATATATATATATAAGTTTATAAAATATATGATATTATGATATATGCTCCTATGAATTCACAAGTAGCAGTTTTTAAACTATGATTTTTTTTGTCTTTTAATAGTAAGCTAGTAGTAATTTTTATGATAGTAGACTACTTGCAATTTTTTAAAAGAACTAAACTATTATATTTTTTTACTTCTTATACAAAAAATAATAATAATAATAATTGATGATAAAACCGTAGTTAGAATCCAACTAAACCATTTTATCATAGCTCAGTTTTATAATTGAAATGATTTAGTTTGATTTCATGATATAATAAAATCAATTCATCCAATTTGAAGTATTTTGAAACCTAATTATAAATTGTGTGCACCTCTAATATAATCTAACTATTTCTCGTTAAAAGAAAGAAAAGGAAAAAGCAATTAAACAAGTACAGCAACAAAATTACGAAATGCCGCTAATAACCAACCAATCACAGTGGTCCAAAAAAAAAGCGCCTAAAACCAGTTTCTTTCAATCGAAGCCTTACAAAAAGGCATCAACTGCTCAACGCCTTTCTTTCTATTTTGAAAACCACCAAATTCAGAGCAGAGCAATGGCCAATGACCAAAAACAAGACCCTTCAATCACCAACACACTCCAAGTACTCTCTCTTAATTTTTTTATTTATTACATGATCACATCTATCACACACAATTCTGTGGATCTAGGGTTTTCGTTACATTTTATCAAGTCTACCACATTATACATTCGATTCCTTTGTATTCTTTGTTTATATATATATATATATATATATATATATATATGCAGAAAGAAGAGGAAGATAAGGAGTTCGATCCCGGATCAGACGAAACCGATACCCCATTGCCCCTCACTGTCACTTCTCGGGTGAGTCTCTTCTTTTCTAATATCTAAAAGAAAAAAATTATTCTTTGTCTCACACACACACACACACACACACATATATATATATGATATATGGTATGTGTATTTGGTGGTGGAAATGCAGGTGTTATATATGTTAGGGGACATTGCGGTGGGTCCGGCATATCGGTTCACACAATGGTTGGAACTGGTTCGCAAACGCAGTGGGAGATATCGCTCCTCGGGCTTCCCTTACCGGCCTCACAGACTCGATACTATGCCATTGAGGTTATTATGCTCTTCTTGACTGTAGTGTTGCTCTAGTTGATCTTTTGTGCTAATTAATGGGTTTTAGAAAAGTTAGTTGGGTTGTCATTATTTGGACTAGTTCAGATTGCAATGTGTCTAACTTGAGTAATTTTGGAATGCAGAACTACTAATAGTCTTTTGAAAGATTAGGAGAATTAACTTGCGTGTTTTGGTTATAATAATTCATGACCTTTTTAGCTGAATTGCTCAAGGGAAATAACTGGATAAAAACATTTAAACCATGTTTATGACTTTAGAATCCACTAAATGTCTTCTTTTTGTTTTTTTTTTAGTTTTATGAGTTTGCTATATATGATATTGTTCTTGTTTCAAATATCTTTTCACAATATCAGGGTCATTGCTTCTTACTTAAAGAATAGAATGGATAGTTCCTTTTGTTTCATATTATTTCATTTTTTTCTCAGATATTTCCATTGATTTCTTATTACTTCTTATTGTAACTTTTATTACTTAAAGCAAAATGAGGAAACATTGAAAATTGATCCAGATGAGTTTTTCAGAATTATTTGTGTAAAAAATGCAGCAGCATGCATAGGTTTTATTCTTGATATCATTCCTATTACCTAGTTGTCATAATCCTAGCGATTCAGTGCAGGAGAGCCAATTTCTGATTCAAAAAGTTCTCCACCTTCTGAGCAAGCTACAGAAATATGTTTGTGGGATAGACTTGGTAAAGCTGCAATGTTGGACATCGAGTCAAGTTCCTTTTCATGGGACAGGCTTTCTTCACTTCACCACACTGAACATAGCAGTAGCACAGAGCAGTCTGAGGATGAAATGAATAGGGCCTTAGAGGTATGTGATCCATTTAAACTTTCCACGCAGAAGGAATGTGTATCCTTCACATTCACATATGAAGAATAAATGTGCAAACCAGGGGAGGAAACTGTCCCTTTACAGTTTTTCCCCCTTTTTTTTTTTGGTAATTCCCCTATCTTTTATTTTTTCCCTTATAGTCAAGAAACACCACTACTGGGTTACATTTGTAGGCCAACTGCAGTCTTCTAATTTGGATGGTATTTTTGGTCTCTTAACTGGACTATTAGTGTGAAATGGTTCTCATGTTCATGTTAGAGGTGTTGGTGACCTGGTGGTTCATAAACAAGAACTACTGAACAAGTCAAATTAGTTGAGTCTGTAGTTTATGTTTCCATGCCCTCTGCTACGCATGAGTGGGTATGCAAAAGCCATGTACAGAATTATGGCCCCTCTTAGTATATTTTCTTTCCAAGGAAGATGACTGGCTCTTCTCTGAGCATAAATACACTATTTTCTCAAAACATTAATTATATGTGTGCACCATAAGCATTTATATATTTCTTTGCACTTTTTTTCCTTTATTATTTTTCGCATTTAAATGAAGCAAAATGGAAAATATATGTTGTTCTTTTATATCTTATCCATTACCTTGTCATTTTCATGTGGATAAGGTCACCGTGAATTCTGGAGGAGTTGTATTTTTTGCACTGTTCAACAAATCTGAGAATGATGAATCTTCCCCAAAGGAAGCAGCAGCAGTTATAAAAATATCATCTTCAAGGATGGCCACACAGTCAGAAAGGCTTGGCTATGAATTTGCAAAGTGGCTAGGAGTATTAACTCCGCAGGTTGTGCTTCTTACTTCAGCAGTTACTTGATTTCTATCCTTTTAGGCCATAAGTCTGAAATTCAAGCAAAAATATTGTTTTACTACATTGCAGGCCAGAGTCATTCACAATTGTAGTCCAGAGTGGTTGCAGATCAAGGATGCCGCAGAAAAGGCAAGAGATGCAGCAATTTCAGAAGGCGATGAAAATGGCGAAATGACATGTTCAGAACTTTTGGAAGCTCTAGATTTGAGCCGATGTATTTTATTGATGAAGTGCGAACAGCAACTCATTCTATTCTATATGAGGTGTTATATAATATTGCATCATGGAACATCCTTGGCTCCTTCCCTGCTTACTGCCTACTTACTATGTATGATGAAGGGGGCAGATAAATACCATCCGTTCATTATCTCCTATACTAGTAGGTTACTGAAAATTCAGTCTATGAGATGCTTAGGTCTGACCAACATCAGCAGTTTGCCAAGAGATCAATACTTTAAAAATGATGATTGACAGTTTCAGACTGCTGCATTTGCGCCAATTGGAGCAGATGTGAAAGCATGACTAGCCAGCCTCTAGCCAGTTTTTTCAGATTGTGAATGTGAACATAATCAATTCAGGCAATGAAAGCGAGCATGCGTTATCCCAGATTGGACCAATTGGTTTCTCATCCAGCTTTCCATCATAGGCTTGACATGGATTAGCATTGGTTGAGCAACAGAGAAGTTTTTTCATTTTTTTTAAAAAAATAATAATTTAAAGACACATACTTTTCAGATCTTGTTCACTCTAGATATGATATATTAAATATGTGGTCTCCCTCTGTCGTCTACACAACAATTAGAGGAGGAAGCATGAAATTTCATGATGTAAAGCACCGGATTATGTATACAGTAGTGATTTTTGGGTTCTGTTTTGTTTCTCTGAAGACCAAAAACTTCTGCTTTTGCAGCTACATACATGGATCTCCTCTATTGGAAAGCTCAAATGCATTTGATTCACGAGAAGCTGCAGATAAGACATCAGCAGCAGCAGCTCTTGGCAGGATCCTGATGTTGGACCTTATCATCAGAAATGAAGATAGGCTTCCTTGTTGTCAGCTCGGATGGCGTGGAAATTATGCAAATTTATTGTTGGCTGACAAAATGGCCTCCACAAATGTGGATGCACTGGAACAAGCCTTTGATTCTGCCATCGAGCGATATAGACCAAGGGTGATTCGGGCTCTTAAAAAAGAAAGAAGGGCAACGTCAGTAGATATCAAAATGAGCCCTCCTAATTCAGGATTAATTTCTCAGAGCTCTGATCTTTCTGATATCGTGGAATCACCAAAATCCAGCAATATAAGCCTAAAAAGTGAAGCTTCAATTGAATCAAAAGTTTCTGATTGTCAGATTGTGGCTATTGACTCTGGTGTGCCTCGCCGACCTCCTGCCAGAAAACGTTCAAGTGACCAAGCTAATTATCCTAAACTGATTGAGCTCCTCATCAATAGTTTTGAGTACTCCTCAAATTTATTACATGAGATAACTGGCGGGAAATTAGGACTTCCACCAGAAAATGCTGATACAATGAGTGATTTGTGTTCGACTGACATGACGTCAGTTGTTCGTGGATTCCGAAGTGGGTTTCGTGCAGCTTTAAGGGACTTGCAGGGATTTCATATGTTCCTACTCACACTTAACCAAAAATTGGATAACTCTTTACGAGTGTTTCTGAATATTATAAACAAAACTTCCTCAGGGGATCTTGACAAAGAGGATTTTGTGGTTCCAGAGTCACCGTCACAGACTGCAGGGATAGGTACTCATTGTCCCTTTCCACCAAGTAAGGATCAGTCCATTCATAGTCATCCAGATGTGGATGATCCAGAGATGCAGAGGACAGCTCCCAGTTCATTGTCTTCAGGATGCAAAGAAAGCTCAGATTCTAGTTCTCCCATCTCACGAGATGGTTGGCATGGAAAATTGAATAAAGGAAGCGGGGAACCCCTTCATAGTCTGCGTTTGACATCAAAGTTCCGTGATTTCCACAAATGTGCTAAGGTTTGTCATATTCATAGAGGAAATGTAATTTGAGAAAAAGTTGCAGGGTATTACTTATATAAACCACAAATTATGATTTAAAAAGGACAATGAAATGTTGCGTTTCTAGTAACACACATTGGTGCTTTAAATAGGACTATGATGCTACTCTTGTTCTTATTGACAATTACTTGGTGGTGGTTTTTTTTCCCCGGAATTAATGGTAAAGCATTCTTCAGGTGGAACAATGTGTTCCTTCTGATAATGAGTGGGCATGTGGAAAGTGCCAATGGGATTCAAAGATATGAAACGAACCTAGAGGGAGGGTATCTATGTTTAGTTTTCTCTTTAACCATTTTTTAATCTAATTCCTTTAGTTGCACAGAGTATGGAAAACCCTAAACAGGGAAGAATAACGGAAACTTTTGTTTCAAGCTAGCCAAATGTTAGAGGGGCTAATTTGTCCCACATCGGATCCGGATGGGGAAGCACTTGGGTATATAAGGGTGGGTATGCAACACTATCCAATAGCTTAGGCTTTTAGGTCATTGCTAAGTTCCCGACCCATTACATTTGGTATCAGAGCCAAACTTAGTCCTTAGTCTGGTGTCATGCCAAGTGCCCGGCCGGGAGGAGTTCGGGTCTACCCCAGGTAGGTAGGGTGGCCCGACCGCAACGAGAGCATTGCGAGTTCGGGTGTAGGAGAATGTTAGAGGGGCTAACTGGTCCCACATCAGATCCGAATGGGGAAGGACTTGGGTATACAAGGGTGGGTATGCAGCACTATCCAATAGCTTAGGCTTTTAAGTCATTGGTAAGTGCCCAACCCGTTATACCAATCCACTATGATAAGGAAGAAGTACGGTCCCAGTCCCTACCATAGACTTAGTACCCTGACATACTTACTCCTGGCAACAAAGCACAAACCCAGTATCTTGACACAAACTCACTTCTGACGACTCAACTAGACACAGTGGCTATTGGTGCTTCAAACTCACGTTTGGTTCCCACTAGTCTCCTATGAGCCTAGTTGTTTTGCACCTCAGACTTATGCCTGCTCTCTCATGTTCAATAGCTACTGTTAATCAACACAATCAACCACTCACCTTCCTTTCTATAGATTATAAGTTAAATCTCCACAAATGGGGCTGAAGTTATGATAGACTGCTGCTTGATTATTCTTAAAAAATCTATTTAAGCTCGGTATCTCAAATGATCAATGAATTCAAACACAAAAGCTAACACCTTTTTAGCCAAGCTATTTATTTTTGTTTATAGCACAACATTGCTTTTTTTTTTTTATAATTAAAATTTCATAGAAAAGCGCCCAAAAAGAAGCTATTGTGTACAAAAAGTGGAGGGAGATTTGAAAAACCCTGGGATTATGTTTATATAGAGTTTGGAATTCTTGTTTAATTCTTAGAAGTCTCAGAAAATAGTTAGGGAACTTTTCATGCAAATAAAATGGCGTGTTTCAAAATTGTAACACTTTTTTATTTTATTTTATTTTATGTATCTGATGAAAGTTGTACTGATGTAACTTGATTATGTACGAGTAGTCAACAATTCATTCATTGTTGTACTGGTGCAATTCTAAAGTTGTATTGATGCCTGCAACGTACCAGTGCTTGGAAACACTTATATTGGTGCAACTTTCTTCCCCTAGCATCACCCTCAATGTGGAGCATGTTACTCTTCCTAACTAGTGCACTTAGCAGTCTTCTTTGCACATAGCCAAACCATCTTAATCGCTTTTCTCACATTTAATCTCCAATGGGTTCTACTTCAACAAACGTGCTAATTTCTAATTCTATCATTTCTCATCTTGCCGCACATTCATCCCAGCATTTGTATTTTTGCTATGCTCACTTTGTGCAAATGTTATTTTTAGTTACCCAACATTCTGTCATATAAAGTGTTAAGAGTTTTGGAAAAGAAAAGTTTTTGAAACTTCATATTATTGACCGTTAAAAACCTCTTCATTAAGAGTCGTGAAGAAGTCTATAAAAAGGAAGGTTGTGATTAACGATTAGAATCAATCTATCAAGTACTCTTCTTGTCTGCATCTACAAATATACTCTCCTTAAACTTCCTGTTGCAATCCAAATATTCTCTTCTATTTTTTATATTACATGTTTGAATTTTGGGCAACATGACATTGAAGACTTGGTGATTGTCTTTCTATGAACGCGCGTAGAGGACATTAGAGTTGTATCTTGGAGACTTACATAGTCTGTCAGAACCTGCACATAGGAAAAGCTTTAAGACAGGGCAGGACTGCATGCCACTCCACTTTTACTGGCTAGAAGTTTCTTTACTCTCTTTGAATAGATTTATAAACATAAATACTCAAAACCCCAAACATAAAGAATCACTGGTCTAGTACCTTTTTTATAGATCTTCTCTTTCAATCTTCGGGGAATACGCTTATCACACACCATCCAGACACATCATCCATTTAACTCATCTTGCCTCGATTCTATGATTAACATAATCTCCAATTTCTCCTTCATTGTGAATAATTGAGCCTAAATTACGGAAAATTTTTCTTTTTGGTATCTCTTTGTCTTCAATCTTCATTAAATACCTATTCGTTCTAGATTAACCAAAGTTACACTCTATATATTACTTTTCTTCCTATTTATCTTAAACCCTTTTAATTCTAGAGCTTTCCTCCGAACCTCCAGTTCTCTTTCTTTAGCTTCATAAATTAAAACAATATAATCAACAAATAACATGCACCATGTACTCATTTGGAATGTATCTTGGAATTCATCCATGACTAAGCAAAAGAATATGGGTTTAATGTTACCCTTGATGTAAGCCTACAGTAATTGAAAGTTTACTTGTATCTCCTACAGTCGTTCTAACTATCATCAAACTTTTATTATACACGTCCTTTATCATGTCAATCTGTCCCTTTACGACTCTTTTATTTTCTAAAACCCTCAATATTAGATTCTAGGTACTCTATCATAGGTTTTCTCTAATTCATATGAAGATGTTTCTTCTTCTCTCTATATCTTTCCATTAGTCTCCTCAATAAGTAAACAACCTCCATCATTAACCTCCTTGACACAAATCCTAATTGATTATTTAACACTTCAGTTATCTTAGTCTTTGTTCAATCACTCTCCTAAAGTTTCATAGTATGACCCATTAATTTAATACCATTAAAATTAATACAACTTTGTATATATATATATATATATGTGTGTGTGTGTATCGAGTTACTGTGCATCACTATCATTCTCTTAGTTGTTATTATCTTATTAAAAAAATTGATTAGTCAAGACATGCCATTATCCCCTAAACACTTTCAGTTGTTATACCTTACCTGACCTGAACTCTCAGAATTTAACATGATGTTCTTGGGCTGCATTTCCATTGAGAGTTCCATTCTCGTATTTATAGTCGTTGTTGTGTGATGAAGTTTCCTCGTTGAATCATCCACTCTCTGCACCTTGCATAGGCAGGACAAACTCTTGGTAATGGCCTTTTTACTGTTTGAATTTGTTTAAAGCTTGTGCATGTTCTCATTTCTAAAGCTACAGAACTTCTTGTCTCTGAACCAAAATTTTCCAACTATAGATTTTATGGTTTTGTTGTCCTAATTTTCAGGTTGATGTGGAACTAAACAAAGAATTGGAACAATGGAATGAAATATTTAGAAATGATGCGGTCAAACTATGCCAAGAGAACAATTTTAATACTGGGTTTTTTGAGGGCAGTGATAATAACATTGTTGTTGATGCTTATGAGTTCAAGGTACTATTTTCTTTCAGCTTTTGAATGCAATTCTATGCACTTAGGAAATAGCCTTTAATTTCATTCTCTTAGGTTGTATTTTCCAGACATACAGAATTACTAATCCTTTATGTTATATTCTAACCCTTTATGCTATATTCAAAAACATTACAGGTCAGACTTGAGCACATCCTTGAGAGGATAGCATTGATATCTGATGCTGCAAATACTGAGAAGCCATCATCAGTTTCATGTAGCCTCTTCATTGGTGGATCTCTGGCTGCTAGATCTGTCTACACACTGCAACATTTAGGAATTACACATATTTTGTGCTTGTGCTCTAATGAAATCGGACAGTCAGATTCTCAGTATCCCCAGTTATTTGAGTATAAAAATTTTTCTGTAAGTTCCTTATTCTTTTTCAGAGATATGTTTATTTTAATGCACGGTGGTCAGTGATGTTGTGGCATTTTTTTTATATCATCATCATCATCCTTGCCTTAATCCCATATGAATGGGGTCGGTAACATGAATTCTCACCAATTGAATGAGAATTCATCAAGAAGATTTGACCTAAGTTTTACAATTGGTTGTTTACCTGACACTAACCCACCTCATTCAATTCTCACCAATTGAATGAGTTTTGCTTTTTTTTATATATCTGATCTAAATTTACATTATTTATATGGTTATATTAAATATGTAAATGTATGTATGAATATTCAATATGACGACTGCTTTTTTCTTTTTTGTGCTTTTTTTCCTTCTTTTTGAATTAACCCAAACTCGTGAATGGCATGATATTTTTACCATTCTATAGACCTTTCTTTCCCTTCGTTTTTGTATTAGTTACCATCTGATTTACCTAGATTAACTTTTGAACCCTGATAGGATCTCTGAAAATCTGAATCCGAAACAGAGAGAGGGCTGGGGCCCACCAGCCATCTCTCTGTTTCAAGTTGGACTTTAAGAGAGCAAAACATTTTCCCTAACTTTTTGTTGGGATTCTATAACTTCCCAGACCTTTGATGATTTTTCTCAATGCTCATATTATTATGGATGAATTACTCTGACCTACCCTGAGATTTGTCCAAATTACCCGCGGATGAAACTATTGAAAAAAGTATGGTCAACATCCCTTGAAGTTTGTCCAATTACTCTGACCACCCTTGACGTCAGTCAGGAGTTCTGTCCGTCTGTGAAATAGGTTCTAAATGCCCAAACTACCCTTAAGTAAGGTAAATGACTCAAATGACCTTATTAATATACCAAATGAATGACCATTTCAATCATTTTAATTAGACAAAAATATCCTTCTTTATAAACTATATAATATATATAAATAATCTAATTAAATTTCTAATTTGTAACATTAATATAATCTAATTAAAATTTTAATTTGTAACATTGATATAATCTAATTAATATAGTAATATTTGTGAATTATATTACTTACATATATACACATATTGTTATCATTGCTTGCAAAATTTGATCACTGTCATATCCATTATCCAACTAATAATCAGATCTACACACTTCATTTCTAATTCATTTGAGCACCTCATATATAACTTCACACATTCTCATTTACCTGTAAGGCACCACCGACACTATCCACTTCTCCTCAATTGGGTTTCTCTCTCTTCAAGTAACAACCTGCCACCATCCCCTCCCTCCATCAGCTCTCTCTCTCTCTCACACACAAAGTGTAAACAAATTGCAAATCCAACATCTAAGCATATTTATATGTACATCCATTTTGCAGATAAGTATACATATAAGAGGTAATCCTTCTGCAACATCTAAGTATACCCATTTTCTAGGGTTTCACTCCATACATATAACTATATAAGTATACACACATTCATATATATATATATATATATATGACCTTTATATACGAATGGCAAATCCAGTGATGGGAGTGATCTTGAACCTTGAATGATCTCTTCATCCACCAAGTTGAGGGTGGATGGAGAGAGTGATATGGATGGAGGGAGTGATTTAGGATTTCAGATAAGAGATGATGTAGGGTTTTTGGTGTTATGGAGAGAATGAGAGACAACTCGTCTGTTTTAGAGATAAAGCAACCGTCACTTCAGAGTCTTGTCTAAGGGAAGAAACTAATTTAACATTTTGTTGATGACATCATCCAAAACGTCAGCAATAAAGCAGATTTTTATTGAGGGCAAAACGGTACTTTCACAGGTACCGTTAAGTTGATTAACGGGGTTAACTCTGACTGGGGGTGTCAGGGAGATTTTTCAAATAGTTTCAGCCACGGGTAATTTGGACAAACCTCGGGAGGTCCGGGTAATTCACCCTATTATTATTATGGAACATTTTCCTTTACTACAAGTGGATATCTGCAACTTTATACTACACTGGAACTGGTTCTTTTGATTCTTTGCCTAAGTTGATTGAACAGTGTGCAAAGTTCTTGTCCTTCTCTGCAAGAGGTTTCATAACACAGCCTTTGAAGTGACAGCGAACACTAGTGTTGCCTATGAGAAAGCCTTTTATATCGAGGTCTGTTCTTGTAACAAGGTCTAAATATGTATGTAAAGATCTTGTCCTCAGTGCAAGAAGTTTCATTACACAGCCTTTGAGGTGACAGGAAAGATTTTTGTTGCATGTGAGATAACATTTAACTGAATGCGTGTACTAAAAAGATAGGTCCTTATATCAAGGTCTGTTCTTTTTTTTTCTTTTCTTTGTTGTCATATAATTTCTGACTCGAATTCTGAAATACAAGAATTGTTGCTGTGAGTTCTGATTCTTGGTTCTCTCTTCTACTTCCTTGTCCTTTTGAGTTGGCAGAACTTAACTTCCTGCCCTATTTCTCTCTTCGTTTTCTTTTGTTCTCTCTTTTTTATTTGTTTTGTCATATAATTTCTGACACTATTTATGAAATCCAAGAATTGTTGCTGGGGATTCTGATTGTCGGGTATTGCTGCTAGTTGCTCTGTATCTCTCTTTTCCAAAATGGTGCAGTGGTAGTATCTTCCCTTTTTATTTTGTTTTCTATACAGTTGAGTTGTGCTACATTGTTTGTTTTTTTGTTTTTTTTTCTTGCTCTGCAATTACCTTTTTCCAGAATTTATTGCTTAGTGCTCATTTTGAGTACTATTTGTTGGTTTTCTCTATCTCTCTCTCAATTTACTTCTTGGTCGATTATATTGTTATGTTGAATGGTTATTTTGTACTATTTACTATTCTTTTTCTTTTTTTTTTTACTTGATTCATTCGTAGGTCGTGTTCATGATCTTAATATTTGCGTTGTAAAATATGTTCAAAATTCACATGTTTATACTGCTCCATTATTGCAAGTTTTTAATTTTTTTTCCATGTTATATAGCACACCTCACTTCACTAGGTGGCCGCCTCTTTCCTAGCCTCCAAGAGACCTTGGTGCCTTAGTGTATGCTTTGATCCTCAAGACGCACTCCAAAGACGTCTTGCAATTCTGTCCCTTTTTCAAAACTTATTTTTTATCCAAACACACCTTAACCTGTTCAACCGGTAACAATTTCAAAAGGGGCTATAAAGACCCTTCTTCCTCAACATAATAACTTGAGAGAGCAGTAGTGTACTGATCTCCACTTTAATACAATGTGAGTTTCGAGTGAAACCCGAGTACATAAACCAGTAGTCTTGTGAGTTGAGTGTAGGTGTTTTGAGCACGCCTTTGTTATGTGCTCTTGTGAGTGAGAAATTGAGAGAATACTGATGATTATAAAGCATAACTTGTTGAAAAACTGTTTTGTAAAATTTGTCTTCGATTTTAGATGTATGCCTCTATCACAAACTATGCTTGAAGTACTCAACTTTACTGAAACCGTCTTAATTCTGTGAGCAACGTCATCATTAACTTTTCCCTCCTTGTGAACATTTGATCATAGGCGAAGAAACTGTTCCTATTTTTTGGTATCTCTTAACCCTTGATCTTCAATATATCTCCATTTTTATGATTAAGAACTTTCCCAAAGGTAAATTCCATATTTTTAGTTTTTGTTCCTATTTATCTTAAACTACCTAAAAGCCAACTTTTTTACTAAAAGAGAGAGCAAAGCAGATTGAACATTATTTGGTAAATAAAATTACATTTAACATAACATAGACACACACACACACAGAGATTATTATGGTAATTATAAACCAAATGACAGAAAAACAGTACAGTTATCTGGAAGTGGAAAGGAGTAGCCAAAAAAGGGCTGAAGTTCTCAGTATATGGTTTTTGGTTAAATGAAAGATTGTTGGACCCTTCCAAGGTCATTGTTAAATTAGACTCCACAAATCTAATCAAGTGGGCATGACGTGTGTGATTGCATGAGTACATCTTTAGAGCTTGGACTTTTTTTATTATCCCAAATTAACTGATTTTGGCTCGTACCTCTTTCTCAAAGAAGATGGCTTACTATAATCACTGGGAGACTTTATAGGGGACATAGTGCCACCGTCTTTGTAATTGGTAGGTGATACTTAGATTATTGAGTAGTGAGTTCATCTGAATTTGCTTGTTTGACTGTCTATGCGCTTGCATCAATATTCTGAATGCAGTGATTAATATATATATCATCATTTAGTCTATCTTCACAATGTTGAAACATTTTGGCCACATTTTTGCTCACTGTAATAGTACAAAATGTTGTTCATAGTATTTTCTGTATTGCATCTGTTTTCTTACATAATTACTCATAACCACCTCAAGTCAGTTAACAACTTCTGTGAAACCATTTTAAAAACTGCTTTATAATGATTACTTCCCTCATACAAACAGATATGTGACAACGAAGATACAAATGTCAGCGATATTTTTGAAGAAGCTCATGATTTCATTGATCACGTTGAACAAACAGGCGGGAAGGTTCTGGTGCATTGTTTTGAAGGGAGAAGTAGAAGTGCAACCATAGTTCTTGCCTACTTAATGCTCAGAAAGTAAGTGAAATTAATGTAACTGAATTGTAGTATTGTAAGTTTGTAACATCTAACAATATTATAGTGAAGAAGGCCAATGTTTGGCATGGAACCCACCCATTGGTGAGCCTTCATTTGAATCTTATCCACACTTATCCTAGGTGCTTTATGCATTTGTCTGTACTGTTGGCAAGTCTCAAGGATGTTTATTGATCTTTCAAGAAATACTTCATTATTGATTTTATCTTTTTCTGATGCAGGAACTTCACTTTGTTGGAAGCGTGGAATACCCTGAAAAAAGTTCACCGTCGAGCCCAGCCGAATGATGGGTTTGCAAGGATTCTTTTAGACCTAGATCGGAAGCTGCATGGGAAGGTTTCTATGGAATGGCAGCAACGAAGACCAACGGTGAAAGTTTGCCCCATCTGTGGAAAGAATGCTGGCTTGAGTAGCAGTTCACTTAAGCTTCATTTGCAGAAAGCGCACAAGAAGCTATCATCGGGAAGTGTGGACAGCGCCATGACAATGGAAATACAGAAGGCTTTGACTGCACTCAAGATAAGTCGATGCGGAAGTGTGAGCCCTACACACAGACAATCTCATTCAATGATTGATGAATAGGCATAATAAGCTTGGTTGATTTTAATTTGGGATCAACACCCCAACTTCTGACTTCTGTATGTTTTGGAACTGCAAGTTTCGTATCCCAGTGGTATTTTCTCTCTGCCTACTAAAATGGAAGGTTGAAGATTCAAGTTCCCGCAGGGAGAATTTTGGAAAGTTTGGATACACTGATCGATCGTTCATGTAAATATCTATAGATGAAGTTCGTAGGTTGAGGTGAATGGTGCTAGTGTGATTAGAAATATGTAAAATTGTATGAAAAAATATTGACATAGAGACTTTGTGATGAAGTTGGTGCATGTTTATGAGAGAATAATGTACATGATGTTTGTAATGAATGCAGGCCTTGCGGAAATCTTCTTGAGCTTTCACTTGGTATGCACAAAATCTTAGAATTGCCACTCTCTAATAGCCTCACTATAGTAGCCACACAATCCACTTGATTTTTCAATAAAAAATTTACACAATTGCCCAATTCTGTGTGGAAACATGAGAAATTATACAGTTACAAGTAGGAAAGCCTCCTGTGTGTGACAAAGTTCAAACTGCAAGTAGTAGGCACAAACTGAAAACTGTAATTACTAAATATTCTTGGACCTTACTCTATCTCTCTTTCTATTGTTCAATCGGGAGCCTTCAGCTGCAGATGTGTTAACACCCAAATTGCGACCAAAATTATGATAACACGTGGTCAAGACTTTCGAGATCTAGATTTTTTACTAGCCCATGGTCAAGGCTATGAACTCTCGGCCATAGAAATAAAAATGAATTCCTAATCCTAGTGGCCGAGAGCAATTTGGGTCTCCAACCAAGAAGTGACCGAGAATGGAAGTCCTTGGTCATCATAATCAAGACAAAGGTTAAGCCTACGACCAACTTATGGTCATGATTCTCAATCATATTAATTGAAAACCAAGGTGGACAAGGATATGAAGAATTTCTAGTCATGGCCTATGAGTCTCGACCAACTATGGCTTAGAGCCTCAACCATGATCGAAAAGGAATTTTATTTTTAACCATAATGATGAAAAAGTAGTCATGGTCAACCCCAAAGGAACCTCTCGATCACAAACCATCCCAATGGTCAGAATACGCAATTGAATAAGGAGCGACCAAGGATGGGGATCCAGAGTCACTATAATCAAATAAAGGTTTAAGCCTAAGTCCAACTCATGGTCAAGAATGACATTGTGACAATGGTGATCGAGAGTAGGCCTATCTGTTGGACAAGTTGGGGCCAAGATAGATTGAATGTCTTCTTAGGTCATGGCCACTCGACCACGATTTGGTTCGAGTCAAAGTGAAGGCTAACCATGAATTCTAAGGTCACTAGGACCCAAGAGTCAAGTGTGAAAACTCAAAGGAAGTTTAAACAGAAAGGACAACATGACGATGTTTAAAGGTCTAGAAATCCAAAGATACAAATAGAAAGATTTCACCTATCTTTAATGTAAAGAGTCCAATGCCTAGTGATTAGAAGGTGAGACAACCTAGACATAGATTAAAGTCAAGAATGATAGGTGAAAAGAGTTCAAAATGGCTAGACATTCATAGATAAGAGCATCTCCCACGGCTTACCCAAAGGAGTGTTTGGCGATGCAAAGAGGAAAAAATAGCTCCAGTGGCTTAGCTAAAAAATGGGTCTGACAATCAATTTGGCTTGAGGCTTAGCGGAACTAAGCGATTCATTAGGCTAAGCAAAAAAAAAAAAAATCAATAGTCTTTTGTTTGTTGTGCGCTCATATATATATATATATTTGTGTTTTATTCACTTAAACTTCTATAACTTTTACTACAAATTGAATTTTTTGATGAATCATTTATGTTGGAAAGAGAATTCCAAGAGTTTCAATTTGAGTACCACATATGTTATGTTCCGACTTAATTTTTAAAAAATAAAATTTATTAAAATATTATTATTTTTGACGAGCAGAAATTTGGAGAAGCTGCTGTGAAGTCAAATTCCGGAGATCCTATACTTAGCTAAAATGATGACATGATTAACTAAAATGATGATGTGGCTGAACATAATTTAAATCTGGAGAACCAAATTTAGAGAAGCTACGGGAGTTGTTCTAACAACTTTAAAAGAATTTGAAGCCACAAATAGCCATGACAAATAAGATGTTTGACTGACACATGAGAAGGCATGCAAGCTTGTTAAAAGCTGAACCCATCCACCACCTAGAGTAATATGAGCTGAAGAAGATAACACAAAGTCAAGATCTTTCTAAATACTTAACTAAGATGGGTCATAAATAGTCACTTTCACTTGAACCCATCCACCACCTAGAGTAATGTGAGCTGTAGAAGATAACACAAAGTCAAGATCTCTGTAAATACTTAACTAAGCCTCACAAGCAAGAGGTTCTGCACTATCATCTAACATGCCTTCGTTATCTATTTTCCTTGGCTTATCTTAACTTATAGCTTTTAGATTCATAAATTTATCTTTCTTGTCTATATAGATCTTTAATTCCTTGGCTACTTTAGCTCCTTAGCTTTAGTTACATTATGTTAGCTTGTAGTAATCTAGTTGCTTAGCACCTTAGTTCTCTAATTTGTGATCATTAACTCATGTAACTTGTCTCTAACGTTAATGAAATGTCTTTCTTCATGCAAGTGTTAATTTCTTATTCTCTACTTCATTTTAGTGTCGTTATTAAACAATTATTTTCAAGACTGAAATTCCTTGTCATCAAGGCATTGAGAACCTAGTGGGAGGGTCATTACTACTCGCTTCCGCGCACTCTATCGAAACTCATGTTATGAATCAACTAATCTAATCTTGTCACGTAAAACTTGGCATTGCAAGCCAAACAAGATGTCGGCAATTCTTTTGAGTATTTTTTTAAGGTAGATACTCGCACACCCACAAATATTCATTATATGACTCAACCCCTCACCTCCCATTTGGTAAAGGAAAGGTTATACAACTAGGTGTAATGGCCTTTTGGTTTTTGATAGACGTTGGCAAATTACCAAAGGTGTTTCTTCAAATATATGAATAGCTCCGCAAACTTTTCGTCAGCTAGTTTCATCCTAAGTGAGTCCTCGTGTCAATGATATCAGATTCATTATTAGCATAGGTGTGATTAGTGTTTTAGTAGTTTTGAACCTAGAAATATTAGACTACTGTTTGGATTTCATACTTCATTGAAAAGGGATCTTTTTGGGTCCAGAATCAAAACGAGTAAAAGGTAATTCTTGAACCGCTGCATGTTTGACTTCTCAAAAGATATGGGTTGTCTTTGCACTAGTTTTTGTATGAACCTGCCTTTCACACTGGTGTGATACTTCATATATGACTAATTACTTTCATATTATAGGGAAAATGTCTTATTTGTTGTATACATTTCACTTTCATACGTGTAAATAACTTTTTAATGGGAATATGACAATGACGACAACACAATATATCTAATTGAATATATGCATAAATTTCCTTCATGTTTGAATGTCTCTAAAGCTATGTTTGGGAGCACCAAATCAGCACCTTATGAATTTGGAATTGGAAAAAATTTGTTCATGATTCCAAACCACCGATTCAGTGCTGCCAAACGCAATATAAACCTCATTGGGAGACATGGCAAAGACAAATATACATTAAGAGAAACATATTATTGATTACTTCTTTCCCATAATCTTTTCAAAGAACTATAGATGCAATACAACAACAGACAAAGCCCAATCTTCTTCCCTTCCTTTACATCTCAGCAACCCTAGATATCTCAAAACGCATTCAGTATCCAATTCATAGGATGTGGTGAATCATGACTAGGAAAAATAAAAGCTGAATCATGACTTTTATAGTAGTACTTGGACAAAGCCCTGAGTTGATCCTAATCAAGTTCGACGATCAATTGAGGCCATCAAACGCTTCCCTCTTTAGATCTTCTCAAGCAGCAAGGCACCCTCTGTTAAAAGGTGCATTCATCCAAAATGTGAACAAAGAAAGGAAAAAATACATCTTTACCTGTCATATGTCCTAAACTGCATAGCTCCTAGACTTTAAAAAACCATAACATACGGCACTAATCCAGATAGTTGCAGTCCAGTGGATGGCTGGCTACACCTCTGTTGATTAGAGACTCCGTCTTGTCTTGCAAGCCAATAAAATCACATGAAAAATTACAAGCACTATACCTCTAATAGATTATGAACAGCGCATGATAGAGTGTTGTTCATGGCATTTAGAGATCAATACTATGGAAACCAATAATAAGCTTCTACTTACATACAATGCTGGGAGGGGTAAAATAGCTTTGTACAAGGAGGTATGGTTTGAGAATGCAAGGCAGTCGTTGCCTCAGCTGAAAATATGGGTCGGTACTTTATGTATATAAATAAGCCGCCATACAGCATTACTTCCACATGCCCAGAATTGCCAATATATTAGACTTGCCATCGTGAAGCTGAAGCTACTATTGTTCAGAGGTTCCTGCTATGTGGATAGCAGTCTTCTCCATTGCCTACCCCAAAATCCTGAGAACAAGAGAAATGTTAAATACCACCATGAATCATCTTCATCTTCGCAAGACTCAATTCAGTGAAGTACAAAGAGAGGACTATAAATGCAAGTGTGTGGGGAAGGGGAAAAAAACTATTTTAACTACTAAAAGAGAGAGAGGAAAGAAAATATACCTATATATATATATATATGAGAGTGAAACCTAACTGTTCTCTGGACTGGGTACAGCAGGCATCGGCAGATTCTTCAGTTCTTTTGCATCCATGCCTTCTGCAACCAGTGAATTCTCCTCACACTTGGAATTCAAGGTACGAGGGTTCATCCGCTGGACCTCCTCTTTAGTATAGATAAAAATCTTTCGAACCATACCACAAAATTCCCTGTTGTAAACAGAGAAGAAGACATCGAATTCGTTACAAATTGTGGTCAGGAAGACTTGCACCCAAAGTGGTTATTACAGCCATGCATGAGAATGATTCAACCACAACAAAAAGATGCAAAATCAAATTACATAGCCAAATTCAACCACAACAAAAAGATGCAAAATCAAATTACATAGCCAAACTCATCTTCCAAATAAATAATGAGCATGAATAGTAGTCAAAAGGTTGTCCTTACTGCCATGGATCATCTCCAACAAGCATCATATCACCCTCATCATCAGTGTATACAATCTTCCAATCATTGTTGTGAGACTTTAATTCGCCATGAAATTCAAACAAATTATCCAATTCAGCAATCAATTCATCATAGCTGTTGAACTTGGTTAGGTCCACAGACCTACCAAGGGCAATCCCCTGCTTGTGAACCTGGAATAGAAAATTTTACCAAGCAAATTAATGTACGGCTTCGAGTCGCTATTATATCACTAGGAAACAAAAGAATACACAAATAAATAGGCGAAAACCTTAGTACAACTCCTAGCTGAACCACCCTGGAATTTGACTTGCCGATCTATAACAGGCGGCTGAAAAGTTTGGAATGGTTTCTCTTGCTCACCACTAGCAAGCAAATTATCAGCCAGTTTTGAGCCCTTTGCTTGTTCAGACCTTTGATCAGAGTCAACGGCACGAGATTGATGCGACTGTGGCACAAGATGCATATGACCTGCTGGCTCAGTTGTTGAATTCCTATGTGGCAGTGCTAGCTCTGCTGTAGCAGGGTTACTGATGAGGGGTATACCAAAGAGCTTGCAGTTCCCATCTTTAGGCTTCAAAGCCTCATGCTGCTGTACCAACACAGATCTCGGCATTGCTTCTCTTGACTGTGCTGGCATTTGAATGTAAGATGGAAGTGGGGGATGCATTAACCAACTTCCTTGCTGGTGCTCAACCCTATGCCCAGGAAGAATGGAATATTTACTAAAACCACTGTAACTAACATCCTCTCGTGTATTACAAGGTATATCACTGCCTCGCACAGGAGCTTCCATGCTAGAGTCTAACAAATTAAGCGAGAGACCAGGAGGCATTATGGACCAAGGGCTGCCAAGCAAGTTGAATTTGCCTTCCTGATCTGGTAATTTGAGTTTCATCAAGTTACCAGCAACTGCACTTTGATCATCTGAGGGAGTAGTGTACTCATGAGGGGAATTAGTTTGTGTCCCGAAACCTGACAATAAATCTGTGAAAGTTGATTCAGGCCTCGCAAAGGGCAACCATTTCTTTGATGAATATTTTTGTGAAGCAGAAACCATATCAATCTTCTCATCATCCAGTGAAGGAGGCCACACAATTGGCTTTTCAGTGGAATCTGACTCGTTACTCTCTACAAAAGTACCTCCCAAAGTCGGTGGTTCTTGACCTTGCAAGACCCTTGAAACTCCACTTGTTGGCAAAGGGTCTACAGTCACCTTAGAAGAACCTAAAACGAAATACAATGATTCAATATACTTGACACTTGTTTGCCTCTACCTAATATACACACGACACACAAGAAAGACTATATTGTCTATGGAGTCCACAATGTGGGTGCAAGCCATACCTTCCCTTGTTAGAACAGAGGAATCAGGAGATGAGGACGCCCAATTTGATCTAGGCCTTTTTTGTCTGGGCACAGGAAGGGGATTAAGAGAAGGAGACAGAGCAGGTTCTATTTTCCACGGTGAAACTCTCTCTGGACGAGGAACTGTAGAAGTTTCATCCCATCGCACCTTAAAAAAAACATAAAAATGTAGTCCTTTTAGCATGATAGAAACAGCGACACCAAAATTATTAAAGACAAATTTACCACCTTGAGACATCTCCATTTAGATTCTGGCCACCTTTGGGGATCAGCATCTTCAATCCCAACTATGGTTCCAGTATACCTACAATATTAGATAAGCAAAACAATAAATAAATAGGGTCAGAAACCCTGCATCATGAGAAATATCAATAAGCAGCTAGTTTTCAGGAATCCCAGTGAAGGAAAAAGGTTAGCTTCACTGACTAATGATATATGCAGCAGCATACCTTTGTTCTGGAGCTTCCTCACCTTCAAATCTCATTTTAAACCTCATCCCTATAGAGTAAATGTTCTTGACAGACTCCATGTACTGATCAAACGGAATAATAAACTCAGCAGGACTTGTCCTGCATGAAAAAATTTATAATATGGTTATGATAGATAAACTCACCAGGTAGTTTGATATTAGTCAGTATTCCTGTTTTAAAGTGGTAGAAACAGACTGAGCTGTAGAATTCAGTCTGTCACAAATAAAGTTGTAGTTATGACGCTCTGAGATAATCTGAGGCCAGCACATGTAAATGCGTTACAAAGTAAATCAATGCAAACATTAAAAAAAATAATCAATGCAAAAATTGAAAAAAAAAGGATGAAAGATTGATATGAAATTGTAGTCAACTTACCCATACAAATTTCAAACCTTTTGCATGTTCAAGAAAACAATAACATAATCACTTCAAGAGAGAAGGAAACAGAGGGAGAAGGTAGAGAAGACCTCCCCAAATCTACATGACTTGCTTTTCCAGACCTCATATTATGAACTATCCAATTCTTAACTAGTTTTTCTTCAAGCCGCATTTGCAGTAAACATATAGCATAAACCACACACCTTGGCTTGTAATACACAGTAAATATTGTCCCAGTTGAGAATGCATGCCAAGCTGTTGCAAGGACACCAAGATGCATGCTGTGACTGGATATAACAGATGATGGAACATTGCCCTGCTGTCTCATGGCACGTCTTACTCCAACACAAAGTTCCCCATTCTCACCCCTAAAGAGTAAAAGAAAATACATGTTACAAACTCAATTCAGAAGTCAGTGAAAATTAGCACATGTGAAATCTGAAAATAAATAAATAAACGAATGAAGACAGATGCAAACCTTAGAAATATAAATGCATCCCCAGCAACAAGCCTTTTGGAGCTAACAAAGACACTCCAGCCACTTTGAAGCAGGTGTCTACGCGGTTGACCTGGTATTTTCCAACATCATGACAACCAAACGATGGAACTGGTATCCAATAACAAACTAATGTCCAAAACTAAGCAATAAATGAAGTATAGTGCATCACTAAATAACTAACAACTCAGGATGCAGGTAGATAATTAGCCACCCTACTAATGAAATATAAATTTGTAATCTCATTATTTCAATTAACAGCATTCATAGGGACAAGAAAAAGTACAAGTCAAAGCACTTACGAAGTGCCTGAGTGCGCATCAAATGGCATTGATAATTTCACATGATGATTTTCAGTAGACAGTTAACCCAGACTTTGGAGATTTAGAATCACATACTACACCACCATCTCTTAAGTTCAGTACAACTCAACAAAATCCATGTAATTAAGTATCACGTGATCACCAATTCACCATAAGCTACAAGAAGGGGATGCACCTCAGTGACTCAGGCCCATTCTTCACAATCTAATAGATTACTATTACACAGTATCTCAGAATACTTTGCTCAACTGACCAGGAACAGAAGCAATACATCCTTGGTGCACCGTGCACCAAAGGTAAATGCTTTCTGGGTCTATGAATTAACATTTCATCATCATCTCTATATTTTACAACCTCTACAAAATGGTAATAATAACAGTAATTGTAGTAAATAGTACCCTCTTCTTAATATAGTTAAGTAAATTATATACATAATATGCAAGATTGCAGGTAATATTCCAGTATTTTAAAAGGCTGATTGATAATGTATTTAGCAATTACCCCGAAATATATGCCTGAAACGCCACTCATTTCCATGCAAATCCTTGGCTACCAACTCCTGGGTCGGCGGTTGCCGTGACATGTCCTGTCAAATAGCAAGCAGAAAAAACCAATAGTGTAATTCAAAACAAAGCAAATCAACAGAAGATACAACAAGGTTATGAGTAATGAATCCCTACCAGTGGGGGGAGGCATTCATCGGCATGCCGTCTCAGCACTGAGAATCCACCATGCGTGCTTGTATCTGATGCAGTAAGGGTCTTGCAAAAGGAATAAACACGAAATCGTGGTGGGGGTGGTGGCATAGATTTTTTCACCAACGCATTCTCGTCTTCCTGCCATTAACCACATTGAACTGTTAGCAATTCTGCATCCACCGCTTTAAAATTGAGTAAAACATAGTAAACACTAGAGCAAACTTACTCTTATTGGAAGCAACGTCATTTGTGCAAATACCTCATCAGTGTCCTGTTCAGCCTATGCAGATACACAAATTGACAGCCATCAGAAGTTAAAACCCAATTGTACAAAACTCTTCACAAATCGGAAATTTGAATCAGAGTTCATGGAACTTGAAACCTTAACTCCACTTTATCAACAGGTTGGAACAATAAAATTACCTTCAGTTGAACGTTGATCACACGGCAAAGGATCTTCCATGGAAGATTATACACTGGCATCGCCTGGTCCACCACCTGATTGGTTGATGCCTCAACCTAATCAAAATCCCAACACCATCGTTTATATTTATGATTTATACAAATCCAGACACAGAAAAGGCCCAAAAATGTAAATCAAAATATGAATTCTGAGAACGAACCATACATTTCAAATGCAAAGAAAATAAATCCCATGCTCTCAGGCGCTAAAACAGACAGAGCTCTTAGGTAAATGATACATAAAGACGTAGATACAAATTTATACACGAAATCAGAAATAAAAGCAAACATAAATGAAGAATTAAGAGGGGATCTGAGCTCTGCAAAGAGATAACTCGGGAAATGCTAGTCCAGAGTCGGAAAGTAACCTGTTCGATGTGTCCCTGAGGAAAATAGAACACATAATCTCCCTCACGAGGCACGGTCACCAGAGGACCGGCACAAGCATGCCAAAGCTCTGTGTAAAGCGCCGTCTCGGGATCGACTGCACACACAAAAAGAAGCAAAGCACCCGGAATCATAGCTAGATCCTCACCGGAAATCAAACGGAATTTGCCGCAATTACCTTTTCCGGCAGCTGCTACCGCCGAATAACTCTTTGTCGCCTCCGAAGCATTCTTAGCGACTGCTCCGCCATCGTTGGTGTCGCTGTAACCCGAAGAGAAGCTCTCTCCTCTGAACGAAACATCTGAAGAAGCCATTTCTATGATGTTTCAGTACGGATCTCTCATCTTAACCCCAATTCGATTCTCAAGGAACTCAAACCCTTAAAAATAAACCTTTCAAACACCAAATATCAACTCAAATTCAGTTCAATTTCCACAATTGAACAATCTTTATTCACAATTTCACAGATACACACACTCTCTCTATATATACATATATATCGCTCTCTCTATCGATCAGAAGAAGTTGAGAACCCTAGCGGTCAGAGAGCTCAATCCACAACCAATTGTCTCTCTCCTTCTCTCCTCCATTTAACCACCACTATACTAGCTTCTCGTCTCTCTGCTTTCTCTCTCTACTTTATCTCTCTATATGTATATATATATATCTATATCTATATCTATATCCGAGGCTGTAGACTGCAGTATCAGACTCTATTTTTTCCCTCTACAAGTCTCGGCTACAAGAGGCCCCTTTCTTCTGTTGTTGAGTTACGAAGAGAGAGAGAGAGGGAGGGGTCAAAACTGCTATGACAATGATTTCAACCGTGGTCAAATTTTAACCCTGGTAGCAACCGGCAATTCCCGGTAAGCACCAACTTTAAGACCTTTTACTGCAATTTGACACCGTTTGTCTTAGCTTTAGCGGAATGTTGTCCTGTTTTACGGGGAAGTGGTTTTGTCGTGCTATTAACGGACAGCCTTAGATGGATGTGAGGGGGTGGGGTTATGTTTAACCCAACCCTAGTGAATGTTGACTATAGTTACTTTTTATATTGTTTAATTTTGAAAAAATGCCAAAATTAAAAAAAGTGGGAGAAATTCCTTTGCGCTTTATTTTTACCGTACCACACTCTCACGTTCGAAAAAGTAAGAAGTTTATTCCCTTGCAGATATTATATTTTTTTTATCATTTTATCTTTCTATTATTAAAAAAAAAATCCTAAAATAACTTCAGGTAAAAAAACTAAATATGCATAATTATTTAATAAATTTTTTTAAGAGAAGATAGATTTTTTTTTATATTAAGATATATCAATTTATGAAAAATAAATAAAAATGCAAAATTACATAATAAAAAAATTGGAATTTTTTTTTTGTTTTCCAAAAAATTTTCCATTACAAATAGAGAATTTATGAAAATAAAATAATTTTAGAAAAAATATGAAAATTATTATTATTGTGCATATTCAGTTTTTTTTTTCCAGAAATAATTTCTGAAATTCTTTTTCCCAAAAAAACTCATCTTTTTTTTTATTAAGGTAAAGAAAACTTAAAATATAAAAAAAAAATACCCTCTCTTTCTAATGGAAAATTTTTCGGGGAAAAAATCCAAAATTTTTTATTATATAATTGTGCATTTTTATTTTTTTTCTGTAAATTGATATAACTTAATATAAAAATAAATAATAAAAAAAAAACTCTTCTCTCAAAAAATTTTATTAAGTAATTGTGCATATTTACTTTTTTTCTTCTGAAATTATTTCCGGATTTTTTTTTTCAAAAAAAAACCTCATTTGTTTTTAATAATAGAAAGGGTCAACTGGTCATAAAAAAAATATAATATGTGCAAGAGGGGGTAAATTACTCACTTTTGCAAATGTGAGGGTGTGATATGATCCCAAAAAAAGCACAAGGGGGTTTCTTACAACTTTTTAAAAGCACAGAGGGGGTTTTTGGCCATTTCACCTTTAATTTTAGGTAAATTATTCCAACTTCCTCTTTTTGATGAAAAGCTAGGAAGCACGGATAAAAACACCAAAACACGTATACGATAGGTACACAACAAATTTCAAAAAAATAAGGTACAAACATGGTAGGAATATGACTATAAAATTATAGTAGAATATATTAATATATATTTAACAAACCCATATCCACAATACCATAAATTTAACAATAACCAAAGACTAAATTACACATATATTTCAATTCATTATCAAGAAATTATCATATTTTCAAAAAAAAAGTGTTGTCATTGGATTCCAACTACTACTAGAACAATGCACGTTACTCATTTTTCTAATAACAAACAAATAAACTTAAATACAAAATACCAAACAAAACAATATGACTTTATGTTAAATAAAGTTTCTCTTGACCTTATATATTTTTATTTAATCTAAACTTTTTATTTTTCTGAACTTTTATTTAAAAACATAATATTTATAGATAAAATGACATAATCGTCCTCATAATAGTTCTTCTAGGGGTCATGTAACGCTCCAATTTCCAACTCCCGGAGAACCGGAGTTTACTCCATCCAGTAAGTCCAAATGGATGATTTTTTGCCCTCAAAGACCACGGAAGCTTAACTCTATTCTTACACATAGAGGTGCATAACTGCACTATATCTCATCCCAATAGGCCCCACATCAAATCATACCACCTTAGTGGGGACTTTATTTATTCACACTCTCACAAATCACTCACTTCCAGGACTCAACACTTCGTGTGTTTGGAATCTAAAACTAAAACCCTCACCATTAGATAGAGCATTCAAAAATACTTAATTTAAAAAAAAAACCACACTCAATTTCGATTTAAAACGAAGAAGTTATGCCCGATTGAAGTTTGGGCAGATTTTGGAGAATCCTGTGAATAGTAACTTCGATGCATCGAACTGAGGAGTTATATGCATCGAAGCTACGATGCATCGAACATGTATCGTCGCATGTATCGAACTCTACTGTCCCAGACTCAAAAATCTCAACTTTTAGGCTCCAAAACTCACCTAAAAGCCAAAAAATCATCAAAACATCACCCACAATATGTACAAATGATAAAAATCTCATCAAACATCATTTTAAACATGAATCCACATCTCCAAAATCATATCCAAGAATTTAAATATAATGGAATTAAAACCAACTTCTTCAATTGAAAACCCACAAATCACATATGATCCATATATGATAATTACAATTGAAACTAGAGTGTATCAACATAAATCAAATGTAAATATAACATTATTAACATAGTCCACATGCCACACACCGGCATGGACATCTATTTACATCTCAAAAGGTCAAAAGTCCAAAAATAGTACTCAACAAGGTCCATTGAGCTATTTAGGCTTCATCCTCCATTGATGCCTTATCTGAAAAGTTTAGAATAAAGGGGTGAGCACCACTGCGGCTCAATAGAGATACCCCAACCCACCTAAGTGCCAACTCTACACGACCTACGTGAATGCATGTCACTACATTACATGTATCACCCAACATACACCATGTTCATTCACAAGCAATGCATATATAAATAAGAATGCATTAACACATATCATGCTTCACAATTTGAAATGAAAGCATTATCACACACTTGTTTCTCTATCAGACTCAACCCGATACCCTAGCATGATTCTTGACCAACCATGCGACCTGGGACATTTCCCACACAAATTTTAGAATTTACATCATCGAGAACATTGGTCCTACTAGGTGATAAAATCATTTCAATATGCACCACTGAGAACATTGGTCCTACCAAGTGATGAAATCATTTCAATACACACCACCGAGAACATCGGTCCCACCATGTGATGAAATCATTTCAATGCGCACTACCGAGAACATCGGTCTTACCAAGTGATGAAATCATTTCAAAATGCACCACTGAGAACATCGGTCCTACCAAGTGATGAGACCCTTTCAATACTTTCACCAAGAACTCCTACCTCCAAGGTAATTAGACCACTTTCCCCCGTTTCTTCACAACGGATACATACATGTATTTTGAGCATATATAGATCAAACATTTAAAGTTTATGCTTCCCAATACATACGCTAGTTATAAAGAAACATAGCATGCATTTCATATCCATTAATCCACACGTAGAATCATCTATATACGAAAACCCTAGCATAAGTCACATATGCTCACAAAATTCACATAAGCACATATTTGTTATGATTCACCAATGCATACATTTATTATATAAAGAAGGCATGCATTTTAACTCACAACATCACATAACAAAAATATGCTCATTTAACACATTTTCACAAAAGTGTACCAAGCCCAAGCATATAAGTGTACATACTCATTTCTCTCACTCATTTCCCTTCTTATCATGCATAACACCATATACACTCCCATTGCACATAAGAGACTAAAAAGAGTAGAAAACACTCACATCCCAACCCTCTTACCATGCTAAAATAGGCAATACACACCCTTAGCTCTTACCACTTCACTTGAAACCCTAGAATCGACAAGTAGATGAGAAAGAACACCCCTACCTTGAAAATGAAGGCCTTCCAAGCACTTCTCAAAATCCCAGCAATGTTGACCTTGCTGAACCGCAACTTATCGGTTCAAAGGGAAGCCCTAGCCGTCCCCTACGTATCTCCCTTCTTCGACGAGTCTTGAATCCAAGCCGAACGGGTCCGAAATGTAAAGAGAAGGGAGAGCTATGAAGATGAAGACTTTTAGAGAGAGAAAGAGGCGTGAGATATGGTTGGGAGTCTTAGCCACTGATATTTAAAATATCTAGGGTTTGTAAAAAGACCAAAATGCCCCCGGGCACCTAACATACCTTCCCGGACTCCGTTTTCAATTTTGAAAACTCCTACGACCACGAAATCACTTCCCCTACTCTCTAAAAATTTTATCTAATCCATTCTAAAAAATAATTATTTTTAAAAAAATTTTGAATTTTCGGGCTCACTTAAGTCACATCTCGGGCCCCGATTTGATTTGACCAAAAAATTAAACTTCTTCAAATCTTTCAAAAACTTCTCAAAACCCTTAAAACACTTCTCAAACATGTTTCCCGCACTCAAAACATGTCAAACACCACTCAAAATGCATTTGTGGCAATTATAATGCGAAAATGCAAAACTGGCCAAAATTGGTTACGGTCTTTACAGGTCAAGTTGTCAACTTTTAGAAGATGAAAGACTAAAATGCTCAAAATAATATTCCATGTGTCTTTTGCAACTTTTGAATAATTCAAGGGTTTTTTTGCACTTTTGAAAATTACAAAATATACCTCCTCGTATCAAAAAAAATAAAATCCAAAACACTTCTAATAAGTGTTCGAAAAGTGTCCAAGTGTCTAACACCCCTAGATGAAGTGTCTGTGCTTTTTAGGTTGAAAGAAAGGAAGAGGGATGGCTGAAAGATAAGAAGGAAGTCATTTAGTAGAGATGAGACAACGAGGGAAGAGAAAAGAAGATTCATCCCTCCAAATATGGACGGAAGATAAAAAGAAAGAAAAGTAAGACTTTTATAAAAAAAATTATAATATTACCCTTCATAATTATTAAACAAACTCAATATTAGTAATCTCTATTTTCAAGTAAGGTGTTACCTCATTCCCTTCGCTTTCATCTAATCAAACAAAATGAGGGAAGACCACTATCTCCTCACTGGGAGAAAGTATATAATACCCAGGGGTATTTTAACACGTGGTACCCCCTTCACTTAATACTCTCCATTATTCTCGATAATAGAAAAATGTACAGTTTTTGAAGAAAAATGAAGAGCATTAAGTGGAGGGAGTATCACGTGTCAAAATACTCTCGGAGTATTGTAGACTTTCTCCCTCACTCGAGATGTCTCATCCATCCCTTATTCTCTCCCTTCTATCCAATTATATTCCTTCCTACCAAATGGAACATAAAGGTTTGTTTAAATTACTCGTGACTGAAACTATTGGCGAAATGATTTTAACATCCCCTCAAAAAGTTAGGTATTATTTCATCTAACAGAATATGTGAAAGTTCATTTTTGCCCTCACTAAAAAACTTCTTAAAGGCTTACGTGTTAGCTGATGTTATCAACAGAAAGAGAATTTACGTTTATACCCTCCTAACCCATTTCAGATGTTAAAGTCACTTTTAACGCTCAATTTACTCTTTTTCTCATTCACTCCACCCTCCAACACCACCTAAAACCCTAAATACTCTTGACAATCAATGCTCCCTCTACCTCCTTCACTACTGTTGATATTAAAAAATTATATGATGGACCCAAAATATAATTTGGGTTTATCTTCAGTTTAGGCCACTTTGGAATGTGGCCCAATGAGTCAGATAATTCAAATACCAGACTTACCACAAATAAATGGGTTATGGGCTGATTTAAATTGTTTAAGAAGTTCAAGCCCAATTAAAAATGGGTCAAATGGATAATTATATATATATGTAATTATCATAAAAGATAATTATTATGTATATATTGGATAATTATCATAAAAGATAATTATAGGATAATTATCAAAAGAAAATAAAGTTACAAATTTACCCCTCCAGTGAGCCTATAAATAAAGGTCCAGAGGTGGGGGAAAGGGAACCAGAAGACTCTCAGAGAAAGCTGAAACTCTGCAGGATTCTTCACTTGAAACCCAAAGCTCCAAAGCATCGAAACCCTAAAGGAGAAGAACAACAACAAGCACATCATCCACGTGTCGTTCTTCACCAAAGTCTCAATCCAATTCAAGATTAAACTCTAGCAACCCTTGAATCTGAATCACCAAGGAGATCTAATCAGAAGAATTTATCTTTCTTTTGTAAAGATTTACAGAGATTTGTAAACCTATATTTCTTGCAATTAATATATTTGATATATTTGTCCACGTGTTTTGATCTTACTCTCAGATTCGAAATTTGTGTGTACAAATTTCTAGCACACCTGGTGGGACCATCTCTGCCTCTCATCTTCATCTCGTACATCAAAATCCAAAACTCCGTTCATCAAAATCTATGGCTCCTCCCAAGGTTTCGACTACAAATAAGAAAACCTCAAAAGACACCATTGCTACATTGGCTAACATCAAAGCTACCGCAAGAAGTGGCAAGAACACAAGGAACCTATTGAATGCTAGTAGCACCTCAGCAGGTCCTATGACACGTAGCAAAGCCAAAGTAATTGCTTCGCTCAAGAATCAACAAAATTTGGTGAAAACCAATCCTGCTAAACCAATGGATGTAAAAATTCAACGTGTTAACACCATTGATCCTTAGGCAACAAAAAACTCTGACATTGTTTTAGAAAAGTCGGCGTCACCACATTCACCCCCGTTTGTCTTTGACGTCAACTCTAGCGTTGGTTCACTAACAAAGTCGTTACTTGAAATTTTAGAATAATCGGTCACTTCAAAGAATGTTGATTCTCAAGGTCTTTCATATTCGAATATTGTCGTAGCTATGATGACTAAAACACCTTCGATGGAAAACCAACTGGCAACAATGGCACGTGCGATCGAAAACCTTATGAAAACTGTTGAAGAGAAGGACTTGCAGATCGTCGCGCTACTAAGTAAGCTTAAAATCCAAAATCCTGACGAGACGACATAACTGCCTGCAAATACTTCAAATTCAACCCTTCAAGGCGCTCAGTCAAAAGATCGTCGTCGCACATCTACGTCAGGGCATGTGGCTGACAAAACTAACCATATTTCATCAGTCACTTCGCTATCTATCCAACAATTACAGGATATGATAACGAACACAATTCGAGCACAGTATGGTTGCATTCTTCAAAGCACTCTCATGTACTCAAAGCACTCTCATGTACTCAAAGCCCTACATAATGAGAATTGATAATATAAGGATGCCAAGGTACCAACCTCTGAAGATCCAACAGTTTAACGAAAATGACAACCTAAAATATCACATCGCTCATTTTGTCGAGACCTACAACAATGTTGGGACTAAGGGGGATTTATTGGTTAAACAATTTGTTCGTTCCCTTAAGGGGAATGCCTTTAAGTGGTATACTAATTTAAAGTCTGAATCGATTGATAATTGGGAACAAATGGAACGATAATTTCTAAATAGGTTCTACAGCACCCATCGCACTGTTAGTATGATGGAGTTAACTAACACAAGACAATAGAAGGACAAGCTTGTAATGGACTATATCAATCGATGGCGAGCACTTAACTTGGATTGCAAGGATCGGTTGACAAAATTCTCTACTTTTGAAATGTGTATGCATTGGGACCTCATTTATATTCTTCAAGGTATAAAGCCTTGTACCTTCGAAGAATTGGCTACACGTTCCCATGATATGGAAATTACCATTAAATCTCATGGCGGTAAAAATCATTTGATTTTAGAGCCACGCAAAGACAAAAAAGATAAAAAAAAGGTTATAAAATCATCAAAGGGCATTGTTAAAGAATCCATGATTGTCTCTACTATCCTGATAAAGGTTGCTATCAAAGATAAGAAAAAAGAAAACAATAAACCACGACAGTCTCAAGAGAAGCAAAACCAACGTCCGACGCTCAAAGAATTAGAAATGAAGGAATACCCATTCCCGGACTCTGATGTTCCTGGCATAATGGAATATTTACTTAAAAGTAAAGTTATAGAACTCCCAGAATGTAAGCACCCTCAAGAAATGGGATGTGTTGATGACCCAAAATACTACAAATATCATCGTATTGTCAATCATCCAACTGAAAAGTGTTTCATTTTCAAGGAAATAATGATAAATTTGGCAAAGCAGATGAGATAATAACTTTAAATTATACTAATGTCATCTTTCAGTCTTTAAAGTTCGAGTGGACCTGTGCTTATCATCAATTATTTTTAAACTCTAGTATCTACTCCACAACTGTTCAATTTGGCTCGTTTGAACCTATTCAGATATATCTTTCCCAAGATAGTATTCTTAACAATCCAATGAATAAGAAGAAACTTCTCCAACACAATGACGAATGATGGACCTTAGTGACGAGGAGACGACGAAAGCAACAAGCTCATGTTCCTCTGACCGGCCACTTCAACAGGGGGCAAAAGAAAAATAATTCTTGATATATCCCTAAGAAATGTGTTTAGAATGGAAAAAGTGCTAATAAGACAGCATTGACAGAACACGCAATGTTGGGTGAAGAAATTTGCAAGCACATTACTTTACGTGATTTCTTTCCAAAAAGATATCTCGATGATGAAGTTGTGCCAACTTACATGGTGTCAACTATGAAGATCGATTCAGAGATAAAAAATGGTAAGAGTCAAAATGAAGTCCAAAGTATAAGAGAGCTTGAGAAACACACAACCACCATCGAAGAATCCAATGACGAAAAGGTAGTTGGAGCTACATCTGGCTCATGCTGTGTAACAATTACTTTCACTGACGAAGACCTTCAATTGGGATCAAAGCCACACAACCGTACTTTTTTTATCTCTGGATACATAAGAGAGCAAAAGGTAAATCACATTCTTATTAATGGGGGCTCCATAGTAAATCTCATGGCAAAATTTACAATAAAAAATATTGACATTATAGTCAACGACTTGGCTCACAGTCGCCTCATTATTCAAGGTTTTAATCAAGGTGGGTAGAGAATTATGGGCATAATTTGTGTAGACATAACAATTGGAGGGTTGCAAGTTAAAACCTTATTCCAGATAATCGATGCAAAGATGTCCTATAATTTGTTGTTGGGGCGACCCTGGGTTCATGGTAACGGTGTTGTTCCATTAACTCTTCATCAGTGTTTCAAGTTCTACAAGAATGGTGTACAGATAGTGGTGAAAAATAATAAGCCATTTACTAAAGTAGAAGCTCATTTTGCAGAAGCAAAGTTTTACATTGAGCCAGACACATCTTCGAGCGTCTCTACAACAAATATTTTGTCTACACAAGAGGGTGAATCTACAAGAGCAAAAAAAGCATCGTTCATCCCTCTAGATGTCTCGGTGACAGACAGTACAAAGGTAACTTAAAAGCGAGAGGTTATGGTTAAAACACATCATTCTACACCAATTTTCAAGTATATTCCAAAATCTCAACGACGAGAAGGGAAATTACCTATCATGGAGATACTTGAAACTGAAGAAGTTAAGTTACGCATGTCTCACACAAAAGAAAAAGAAGACCTGCAAAGCCTGAGAGAATAATTAATTCTTTCCCTCACACAGATTGAAAAGTCTACTCCTACTAAACTTCTGTTGAAAGGATTTGTTCGACCTTCAAAAGTTTCGGTTGAACATGGATTCCTTCCAAGACAAAGAACTGAAGAAGGGTTTAATCCAAAGGTATACAAACTTTTGCCTAAGTCTGGGTATAATTTTGTAAATCCTAGAAGCTTGGGAAAACTTAGTCCTGAACTTACTGGTGAGAAAATACAAGGCCTCAATGAGACACAAAAGAAATTGAGGGAACAAAGGCATAGGATCATTCCACCCAAAATTGGTTTTGGTTTTGCATCAACTAAACCTATCCAGATCCAAATCACAAAGAAGGATAAAAAGTTGAACACTTTGTACATTCGCATTGAAAAGGTTGGTGACAGCGAAGACCAACATTCTATTTCTCACAAATCAATTTTTGATCGTGTAGAGGTTTCACACACTAGAGTATCTGTATTTGACAAGTTAAGCTCGTTAACTCTAATATTGAATATCTCAAGTTCTCATGTCAATAATTTACCATATAGTTTCGTGTTTAAGAGAATAAATTCTTCTACCCAAAGAAAAAGATTTTCACATCCTCAACCTTGAAAGTCTATCTTTTCTTGAATTAAAGCTCCGAGATAGGTATTGGTAACAAGAAATAAGAAAAAAGAACTGGCGCCAACATGGTGAAAGATAGTGAAGTTCGGAGTTTGATTCCCTCACGAATGAAACATAAAATAAAGGTGGACGTCACTAATGACATTACACTAAAAGCAAAAAGATGAACTATTGTGTTCACTACCCAGTCTGAGGAGTCTGACATGGATGGAAGAAATGATAGCGTATTTTATGTCACGTCTTATCATATTGCTATCGAAGAACAATCAAATTATGATTTATTAGATGATGAGGTTAAGGAAGGTCCATCAACACTTGAAAATGGGGAGCAAACGACCGTTGATCAACTCAAGGAATTCAATTTGGGGACGATTGACCCGTCCAAACCAATTTTTGTTAATTCGTTCTTGAGTGCATCAGAAAATAAAGATGTATTTGCTTGGACATACAAGAAAATGCTAGGTCTTGACCCTAAAATTGTAATTCATAATATTGTTGTCAAACATAGGACACATCCAATTAAACATTCTCAATGTTTCTTCCGCCTAGAACTTGTCCCAAAGATATAAAAAAAAGAACTTAACAAATTGATTGACGTGGGATTTATTCGGAAGGTCAAGTATTCGACATAGATTTTGAGTATTGTTCTAGTGAAAAAGAAGAATGGGCAGATAAGAATCTGTGTAGATTTTCGTGACATAAACGAGGCATGCCCAAATGATGATTTTCCTCTTCCTATCTAGGAGCTCACTGTGGACGTAACAATAGGACATGAAGCTCTCTCTTTCATGGATTGTTATTCTGGGTATAACCAGATTATGATAACTCCAAAAGACGAAGAGCTAACTGCATTCCTCACCCCAAAAGGTATTTATTTCTACAAAGTTATGTCTTTTGGACTTAAGAATGCGGGGGCAACATATCAACGCGCCATGCAAAGTGTCACACCCCCAACCATGTGAACTATTCTGATATCGATCTTTCTTGATATCAAGTTTTGATACCATGTTCTCACACCCAGATTCCTGAGTCCCAAAAATCAAAGGTGAACCGGTCTGTCAACCCTAACGAATCTTTCCCACCTTTCATATTCTGCGAAAGCATACTTTTGAAATGTACACGTATGTACACACACTACAGGCCATCGGGGTCTTATCTATACAAAGAGTTTAGAAAAAAGGGGTGAGCACCACGGTGACTCAGTAGAGATACCCCAACCCACCTAAGTGCTAACTCAACACGACCTATATGAATGCATGTCACTACATTACTCATGTCATTCAACATACATCATGTTTGTCCATAGTCAATGCATATATAAGAATGCATTAACACATATCGTGTTTTACAATGCATAAACTAGTTATGAAAACACTTAGCATGCATTTCACTTCCACAAGCCACACATATATTTACCTATACATATAAAACCTAGCATACAATTTGCATATGCTCGTAAACTCACTGAAGCACATTTTAGTCATGCTTCACCAAGGCACACGTTTTCTATATAAAGATAGTATGCATTTAAATCACATAGTAACACATAATACATACATGTCTAATATATGACATTTTCACATATGTGCACAAAACCTAGCATATCTTACTCATATTTCGTACCATACATATATTTAGCACATAGAACTAGCATGCATTCAACCTCCACATTTCCACATATAACCACATATATGATATATGAAACATGTTTTACACAAAAACCCCAATTTAAAAAGATAACACTTATATGCGCAATTTCATCCACTCACACACTTTAACCCACATATTACAACTAACACAAAGAACATCAATTGTGCAAAGATAAGACTCAAGATAAGGAGAAAACCCAACTTTTCACCCCTCTCACCATTTTAAAGCATGTAAAACATAACCTACACCTCTCCTATTCACCCAAAACCCTAGAATCGACAATTAAATGAGAAGGAGAACCCCTACCTTTTATTTTGGAAGCTATCCAAGCAATCTCCAAAATTTCCAGTGAGGTCTACCTTGGTGAATGCTGAGTTTGTTCAGTTCAAACTGAAGCCCTTGTCGTCCCCTACGTATATCTCTTCTTCGACAAAACCCGAATCCAAGCCTCAAACCTTCAAATTGTAGAGAGAATATAAAGGGGGAATGAAGAGAGAGAGATCAGTTGGGTGTGAGATCTGAGAAATGAAATATCTCAACTGAGTTGCCCCTTTAAAGCCCTAGAGCTGCGAAAAGACTAAAATGCCCCTCGAGGCACTTAATGTACCTTCTCAGGCTCCATTTTGGATTTCGATAACTCCTACGGTCTCGAAATCACTTCCTCAACTCATTAAATATTTTATCTAAGATAATCTTAAAAACAATTAATTTTTAAAATTTTTTGAATTTTCGGGTCCACCCAGACCACATCCTCTGGCCCGGTTTGATTAAAAAGTCAAACTTTTCCAAATCTTTTGAAAAATTCTAAAAACCTCATAACATGTTTCCAAACATATTTTCCACTCTCAGAATGTCCATTACATCATTCAAAACGCGTCTACAACAAAAATGATGTGAAAATGAAAAACTGACCAAAATTGGTCACAATCTATACACAAAGGATCTTCAATGACATACTTCACAAAATTATTGAGTATTATGTTGATGACTAAGTGGTTAAGACAAATAAAAGAGAGGGTTACTTATAAGATCTTCGTACAATTTTCAGTCGTCTTAGAAAATACCAACTCAAAATGAATCCTCTCAAGTGTGCGTTTGGTGTTACTTTCAAAAAATTCCTTGGGTACGTGGTTGATCATCGCAGTATCGAAATCGATCCACCCAAATTTGATGCCATACAAAAGATGCCACCACCCAAGAATTTACGTGAGCTTTGAAGCCTGCAAGGCCAACTTACTTTCATCCATCGGTTTATTTCAAATTTAGTTGGTCGTTGTCAACCTTTCAACCGACTTATGAAGAAGGATGTCTCAATCGAGTGAGATCAAGCTTGTCAAAATGCTTTTGATAATATTAAGAAATACCTTCTCAATCCTCCGGTGTTGGGGGCACCTGTACCTGAAAAACCTCTCATACTTTACATTGCTGCGCAAGAAGAATCTATTGGTGCCCTTCTTGCACAAAATAATGAAGGGCACAAAGAGAAGGCCTTATATTGCTTAAGTCGTTGGCTTATGCCAACAGAGCTGAAGTACCCTCCAATTGAGAAAATGTGTCTCACATTTGTCTTTGCCTCCAAGAAATTAACGCATTATTTCATGGCACATACGATACATCTCATTGAAAAAGCTGACCCTCTCAAGTATGTAATGTCCAAACCAGTCATTTCTGGGCGCTTGGCGAGGTGGTCAGTTTTGTTCAATTAATATGAAATTATTTATGTGCTACGAAAGGCAGTAAAATGACAAGTCCTAGCAAATTTCCTAGTTGATTATCCTATCCCAACCGATTGGGAAATTTCAGAAGATTTTTTTGATGAAGAAGTCTTTCAAATTGACATTCTTCCTCCATAGATGATGTTCTTTGATAGAGCAGCACGGTCTGATGGAGCATGGGCAGGCATAGTGTTTATCTCTCTACAAAGATAAATCCTCTCATACTCATTTGTGCTTACTAAAAATTGCTCAAATAATGTTCCTGAGTACCAAACATTGATCATTGGTCTTCAAATGGCAAAGAAAATGAACATCATGGATCTTAAAATATATAGAGATTCTAAATTGGTGATCAACCAACTCCTTAATGATAATGAGGTAAAAAAGGAGAATCTAATACCGTACCACAATTATGCTTCCCACTTGCTGACGAAATTCAACAATGTCATTTTAAAACACCTTCTTAGGAAGAAAAATCGTATGGCTGATGCTTTGGCAAATTTAGCCACAATATTGGCATTAGTTGATGATGAAATAGTCAATGTTTCAGTATGCCAATAATGGGTGTTACCATAAATCTTTGAAGATAAAATTGAAGAAAGTAGTGTAATCTCTGTCTTTATTGTCGAAGGGGACGATTAGAGGCGACCTATAATTGACTATTTGGAACATGAAAAGCTTCTTAAAGATCGATGCCATAAGACTGAGATACATAAGCAAACACCTCGTTTCATTTATTATAATGACATGTTGTACAAACATTTATTTAAAAATCTCCTCCTTCGTTGTCTTGGAGAAAACGAAGCAACTCATGCAATAGAGGAAGCACATTCTGGGGTATGTGGTGCCCATCAATCTGGCCCTAAGATTCACTTTTGTGTAAGGACAATGGGTTATTATTGGCCCACTATGGTCAAAGACTGTATGGAGTATGCAAAAAGGTGTCAAGCCTGTCAATTCCATGCTAATTACATACACCAACCACCAGAGCCATTACATCCTACAGTAGCTTCATGGCCATTTATGCATAGGGATTAGATGTGGTAGGACCTTTGTGCAAGTCTTCTAAAGGTCACTTATACATCTTGGTAGCTACTGATTATTTCTCTAGATGGGTTAAAACTGCACATTTTAAAGAATTCAAAAAGGAGACAGTTGTTGACTTCATCAAGTGTAACATCATTTATTAGTATGGTGTCCCTCGATATATCATTACTGATAATAGGTTAAATTTTAAAAATAATTGGGTGACTCAACTTTGTGAGAAATTTGGTTTCAAATAGCATAAATCTTCCATGTATAATGCTCCAGCTAATGGACTTGCCAAGGCATTTAATAAAACACTTAGTGATTTCTTGAAGAAAGTAGTTTCTAAATCCAAGAAAGACTAGCATGAGCGAATGGAAGAGGCATTGGGGGCATACCGAACTACACACCGCACACCTATCCAAGTAACACCTAATTCTCTTGTCTACGGTGTAGAAAATGTTCTCCCCTTGGAATGACAAATTCCTTCATTGAGGATAGCCATACAAGAGGTCTCACAAGTGAGAAAAACACCATTTTACATCTTCAAGAATTGGAAGCATTGGATGAGTAGAGGCTATAAGCTCAACAACAATTAGAATGTTATCAAGTTTGGCTTTCTAGAGCCTTCAACAAAAAAATTTGACCTCAGTCATTCCAAGTTGGAGACTTAATACTTGCTTTTCACAGGCCTATCGTCATGAATCACTGCACTGGAAACAAATTTTTATCAAAATAGGATGGATCATATATAGTTCGTGAAGTCTACAGTAATGGAGCATATAAGATTATTGATTAAGGTGGAGTGTTAGTTAGTCCCATTAATGGCAAGTTCTTGAAATGCTAGTACCTGTGATGGTGCCAAGCTATTGGCCCGCGTGAGCTAAAACTGTGAAAGGCACCCACTGGGTATGCCAAAAATTTGTACACACAAATTTTGAGTCTGAGAATAAGATCAAAACACATGGACAAATATATCAAATATATTAATTTTAAAAAATATGGGTTTACAAATCTCTGTAGATCTTTACAAAATAAAAATAAATTTCTCATTTTCGATCTCCTTAGTGATCCAGATTCAAGGGCTGCTGGAGATTGATCTTGAATTGGATTAAGACTTTGGTGAAGAATGACACGTGGATGATGTGCTTGTTATTCTTCTCCTTTAGGGGTTAGATGCTGAGGCGCTTTGGGTTTCAAGTGCAAAATCCTATAGAGTTTTAACTTTCTCTGAGAGTCTTCTGGTTCCTTTTCCCCGCCACTGGACCCTTATTTATAGGCTCACCGAGGGGTAAATTTGTAACTTCCTTTTCTTCTAACAATTATCCTATAATTATCTTTTATGATAATTGTGATAAGTATCCAATATATAAATAACAATTATCATTGATGATAATTATATATATATATATATATATATATGTCAGGTCTTTGAATTATCTGACTCATTGGGCGACATTCTAAAGTGGGCTAAACTGAAGATAAACCCAAATTATATTTTGGGTCCAACATGTAATCTTTTAATGTCTACAAATTGCCCCACTACAAGTCTCGCGCTCTATCGAGCTTATCATGTATCTAAAGCAGGACTTGAAGTATTCAATTTTAGCATTCTTTTTTTGGGGCGAAAATTCAATTGCAAAGAAGATGTCTTCTTTGTCAAGTTGAATTAGAGTCTCGAAAACCTTATTGCAAATAGGACTTTTTTTCTTCTTATCCAAGCGGAATTGAAGACTTGAGGATCCTATTATTGCAAATAGGATTTTTTTCCCTTGTTCCAATGGAATTGAATACTTGAGGATCCTATTGCAAATAGGATTTTTTCATTGCCCAATCTAAAATAAGATTCGATTTTTTATGTTCAAACTGAATTAGAGTCTTGAAAATCCAATGGCAAATAGGATTAATCTATAATTATATATATGTAACCTACGCTTCAGATCCTTCACACCAGAGAATAATTACGAACTGCTTTTTTTTTTCCATGACTGCCGCCTTCTTTATTTTCTTTTTCTTTTGCTTTCTTTTCTGTATCTTTCTTTCTTGCTCTTTTTTTTTTCCCGTGACTATCGCCTTCTTTCTTTTCTTTTCTTTTTCTGTATCTTTTTTTCTTGCTCTTTTTTTTTTCTTTTTTTCTTCTTCTTTTTTTCCATATGTACTGCTTTGCCAACCTTCTGTGCCTTCTGTCTTTTTTTTTCTTCTGTCGTCACTGTCTTCTTTCTTTTATATATATTTTTTTCCTTCTTTCTTTTCTTTCTATATTTTTTGTTCTTCTTGCTCATCTATTTTCTTTTTCTTTTTGTTTGTCTTTTATTTTTCTTTCTTCTTGCTCTTCTCCACAATGTCTAATGTGTAAAAAATATATATATATAAAGATTTTTTTTTCAGTAGCAACTTTGTCTTCCGTGATCACTATTTAACCAATTTTATTTTTTTTCATATCAGTTTCTACTTGTAGGCTCTCCTTGAGTTTTATGTTGCCTCTGGAACAACGAACAAATCTATCGAACTCATTGAGGAAGACAACTTTACGTGAGTCACTCAACTTTTTTTCTGGCAAGTTTCTTTTCTTTTTTTTTTGTCAATTCTTGTAGGTCAAATTGCTTCTCTCAGAATATGAAGTTCCAGACGCCATTCATTAGTTCCTTCGGGGTCCCTTAGTTTCGTTGGAACACTTTATCATCCTTTCGGAGTCTCCTAGTACCCTTCGGGGTCACTTAGTTCCTTTAGAACACTTTATCATCCCTTTGGGGTCCTTTAGTACCCTTCGGGATCACTTAATCGTCACTTCAGGGTCCCTTAGTGCCCTTTAGGGTTACTTAATTCCTTTGGAACACTTTATCCTCCCTTTGGGGTCCCTTAGTGCCCTTCGAGGTCGCTTAGTTCCTTTGAAACACTTTATCGTCCCTTCGGGGTCACTTTTGTCCCTTTGGAACACTTTTGTTAGTCCTTTTCGGACACTTTTTTTTTTATAAAATTCTTCTCACACTTTTTTTCTTCTCTTTAGGTAAACAACATTTGACTTCTGCCAATTATGGTTTTCTTCAAAAGCTTCAAAGTAAATGCATTAATCATTTTAGAACGAGAGAACGATGTCATGAAGAAATGAACTACACTTGATGCAGGGACTCCACTAGTTGGTCGTTTTGCTCCACGAGTGTTTCCTTTTAACGCTTCATACCACTTGTCACAATGGTCCAAAAAAATTTCCTGTATGCTTGTGAATCTTTACATAACCTGAACAACTCTTGAGCCTCTGTCTCATCAAAATGCTTCACAGACCCCTTCCCCCGCGGACCGTGTCGTCAAAATTTGTGTGTACAACTACATCCTCCAACACCATCTAAACCCCTAAATCCTTCATCTCTCTTACCCGAAACCCTAAATACTCCATCTCTCATTCACTCCAACCTCTTAACCCCAAATCAATAACAATTCGACTCAGACACACGATCTATAAAATCAAAGAGAGATAGAAGAAAAAACTAGAGAGAAAGAAAGAAGATATATCAAGAAACATGAGTAGCCCCCATTTTCAAATGCCCCAATTGTTAAATCTACTACATTAGCTCCAAACGGTTTCACCAAAATTGGCATTATTTGCAGTGGTGCAAGACCTCGACCTCGGCCACATAAAATGATCTCAGTATCGAATTTTTGGCTACCTCTTCCACTTCTTCCTCCTTTTTTTCTTGAATGAGGTGAGGTTTGGTTATGGAATTTGGTGTTCAGGAATACTTGTGTTGTTGGGCCTTTGCCATTTTGAGCATCTTTGTTGAGATTCTCAACTAGGTTCACAGAGTCTTTCAAATGGAATTTGGTCACATAATGTTGTTCTTGGCTCTCTTTCATCTGTCAAGTGGCATTTGATCACGTAAAGTTGTTCTTAGCACTTTTCTCCGCCATTCATATCTCTCTCTGCCATTAGTGGTATTTACCCTTTTTATTAAGTTTAAGGTCACTGTAAAATCTAATGTTTCCATTAGTTGTATTTTATAAGTTCGTGACGTACCAATTTGTCCTTCTTTTTAGGTCCGTTGGTTTCAACGTAAAATATTTTCAGGAAGATATTTATAAAAAAATTTGGTATTTGATTGCATATTTTAAAAGAAAAAATGTTTTACTTATAAAACATTTTCACACCAAAATGTTTGTATTGATGCAACCAATCTATAAAATATTGAATAGCTAGCTTGGTTAATGTTACCAAATACCGAAAATTTTTATAAAATATTTTACGTCGAAACAAACGGAGCCTAAAACATAAAATTGTAATTCTAATTAATCAGGATAAAATGAAAAATGTTGTAATAGTAGTATATAAATAATTACTAAACTGTTATTATAATATTATATACTATTATATAGTAAGAGAGAAAGAGTATTATAACGGTAAGAGAGAGAAAGAGTAAGATAAGAGAGAGAGAGAGAAGGATTGTTGTTGCTATATTCTCAAAAGAAATCACACCACAATTACATATGGTTGATGCCTTATATATAAGTAGATGGTAGGAGGTGAAAAATATCTTCCTTTTGGATAGATAGGATTGCCACTTATACATCCATGTGGGAATGAACCCACACCCTATCCCACTTGCAACACTCCCCCTTAGGTTCACGACACTATAAAGAGTACAAAATTCTTGTGTACCTCAACAAATGGTATTGCATAAGTAAGAATTGCCTCATTAAAACCTTGTCAAGAAAATCCAGTGGGATAAAACTTGATTAAAGGAAAAAAAGTGCAGTATGTTAATACCTTTTCAAACAAATTCTCCCCCTCATCTGCATGAAACACCTTTGAGTTGCCTCATTCTAATATTGTGAACCAATTTCTTGAATGTTGTGATAGACAGAGCTTTAGTGAATAGGTCTGCTGAATTATCACACGAACAAATTTGCTGAACATCAATATCACCATTTTTCTTAAGCTCGTGAGTATAAAAGAATTTTGGTGAGATGTGTTTGGTTCTGTCTCCTTTGATATAGCCTCCTTTGATTTGTGTAAGACATGCAGCATTATCTTTATATAATATCGTTGGATATTATTTATTGAGGAGAGTTCACAGTTTTCTCGAATATGTTGTATCATAGATCTTAGCCAGACACACTCTAGGCTCGCTTCATGAATTGTGAGTATTTTAAAATGATTTGAAGAGGTCGCTGTCATTGTCTGTTTCATGGATCTCCATGATATAGTAGTGTCACCACAAGTAAATACATATCCTATTTGTGATCGAGCTTTATGTGAATTAGAAAGATAACCTGCATCTGCATATCCAACTAACTGGGATTTTGATTTATTTGAATAAAATAATCCCATATCAGTGGTCCCACGAAGATATCTCATTATATGCTTAACACCATTTCAATGTCTGCGAGTTGGTGCAAAACTGTATCGTGCCAGTAAGTTGATTGGAAAAGCTATGTCTGGTTGTATGCAATTTGTCAGGTACATCAAGACACCAATAGCACTCAGATATGAAATTTCAGGACGAAGCAATTCTTCATTATCTTCTTGAGGACGAAATGGATCTTTCTTCACATCAAGTAATCGGACGACCATTAGAGAACTTAATGGATGAGCTTTATCCATATAAAATTGCTTTAGAACTTTTTCTGTATATATTGACTAATGGATAAGAATTCCGCTTGGTAAATGCTCAATCTGTAATTCGAGGCAAAATCTTGTTTTTCTAAGCTCTTTCATTTTGAATTCTTTCTTTAAATAATTAGCAGTTGTGGTAAGCTCATTAGGAGTTCCCACGAGATTTAAATCATCAACATATACTAAGATAATTGCAAATTCAGATCCTGATTTTTGATGAAAATGTATGGACAAATTGGATTATTTACATATCCTTCTTTTAGTAAGTACTCGCTAAGACGATTATACCACATGCGTCCAGACTGTTTTAATCCATACAACGATTGTTATAACTTGATTGAGTACGTCGATCGTAGTTTTGAAGCTATTGCTTCAGGCATTTGAAATCCTTTAGGGATTTTCATATAAATATCACTATCAAGTGATCCATATAAATATGTTGTAACCACGTCCATTATATGCATATTCAACCTTTCTGTGACTGCCAAATTAATCGAAAATCGAAATATAATTGCATCCATTACCGGAGAGTATGTCTCCTCATAATCAATACCAGGCCTCTGTGAGAAACCTTGTGCCACTAAACGGGTTTTGTATCTCATAATTTTATTTTTCTCATTTTTTTTCCTTACAAATGCCCATTTGTACCCTATAGGTTTGACGCCTTCAGGTGTCTGGATTACTGGTCCAAATACTTCACGTTTTGCCAGTGAATTTAATTCTGCCTGTATTGTCTCTTTCCATTTTAGCCAATCATTTCTGCATCGACATTTGTCGATGTATTAAAGTTTTGGATCCCCATTATCTCTTGCAATATCAAGAGCAACTACAAAAGAGAATATGTTGTCGACGAAAACTTCATTTCTATTCCATCTCTTTACATAATTTATTGATATCTCATCATTTTTAGGTATGACTACCTCTTTTTGTGTCTCATCAAGGGCTATTATTTCTCCCTTTGTAAGTATGGCCTCCTTAGGAATGTCGTCTTCTTTATTTACTTTCTCTTGTACTTTTCTTTTTCGAAGAACAGTATCTTTTGCACTAATGGGTCTACAACGCTTTAGGCGTGTTTTAGATGCATCTACTGCAATACTTATAGATTGTCCAACAGGGACATTTATTCGTGTTGAAAAATTGGCAGCAGAGATATGAGATTGTATCCCTTTATTTGTATCAGTAAATGCATCTGGCAATTGATTGGCAATACCTTGCAAAAGAATGATCCTCTTAACTTCAAGTTCTCTTTGATTTATAGGAGGATCAAAATGTGATAATGCCGTGAGATTCCAAGTGATTTCATGTTGTTCAGGCTGTGTCATTTCTCCCCCTAATGGTGGGAATACCACCTCATCAAAATGACAATCAACAAATCTTGCTTTAAACGAGTATCATATCATAGGTTCAAGATATCTAATGATAGATGGAGAGTCAAAACCTATATAAATTCCAAGTCTATGCTGATGGCCTATTTTTGTTCGTTGTGGTGGTGCAATAGGCACAAAGACAGCACAACCAAAAACTCGTAAGTGAGAGATATTTAGTTGTTGACCAACTATAAGTTGTAAAGGTGAAAAGTTATGGTAAACAGTTGGTCTAATACGAACTAATGATGCTCCATGCAATATGGAATGTCCCCAAGCTGACACAGGGAGATTTGTTCTCATAAGTAATGGTCTGGCAATCAATTGAAGACGTTTCATAAAAGACTCTGCTAGACCATTTTGAGTATGAGTGTGTGCAACAGCGTGTTCAACATCTGTGCCAATAGACATGAAATAGTCATTGAAAGTTTGAGATGTAAATTCTTCAGTATTATCCAGACGAATTGTCTTGATTGGATAATCTGGAAATTGTGCTCGTAAACGAATTGTTTGGGCCAAAAGTCTAGCAAATGCTACATTTTGAGTAGAAAGTAAACAAACATGGGACCATCTAGTTGAGGCATCAATTAAGACCATAAAATAACGAAATGGTCCACATGATGGGTGAATAGACCCACATATATCCCCGTGGATCCTTTGTAAGAAATTAGGGGATTCAACAACAACTTTTGAAGGAGATAGCCTCACAATTAATTTTTCTTGTGAGCATGCAACACATGTATAATCATTTGTTAAAATAATTTTTTGATTCTTTAATGGATACCCATTTGAATTTTTAATAATTTCGTGCATCATTGTTGACCCAGGATGACCAAGGCGATTATGGCATCATATAAAATTTTTTGGGTCAGAGCATTTCTAGTGCATCACTACATGTGCTTCAATTACTTTTATATTCATAAAATATAACCCAGAAAAGAAAGCAGAGAGTTTTTCTAAAACATGCTTCTCACATGAAATAGTTGATATAATGCATAGATATTCTATACTCCCTTTATTTATTGTTTCAATATGATATCTGTTATAACGTATATCTTTAAAACTCAACAGATTTCTCTTGGATCTGGTTGAGTAGAGAGCATTATCAATATGCAATTGTGTTCCACATGGTAACACAATATTAGTCCTCCCAGAACCATCAATCAGGTCTATGGAACCTTATTGACATTAGCTTCAGCTAATTTTATATGAAAAAAATATTTTATATCTCTCAGGATAGTATGTGTCGTGACACTGTCTACCAAACATATATCTTCATCATCTATCTTAGATGTGGGCAATGTATTGATTAAATCCATTTTCTAAAAAGAAATAAACTTCATTACATTAATAAAAGTGTAATTACAAACAAAACTGGTAAAAACACACCAATAAAAACCAAATGAAACAATATCTAATCGATGTGGACATTTTCATCATCAGTCCACTGATTATTAATTTCAGGGAAGTTTTCATAGAAATATGAAATATCAAGGTGATTGATGACTATCGGTTCATAATTTTCGATATCATTTGTTTCAATCTCCTTTCCTTCCCTTTTCTTTTGAGTGAAGCTTGATATAACTCAACGAAGTGTTTGGGCGTTCGGCAGGTCTGTGACCAATGCCCTTTTATTCCACATCGAAAGCAAGCATTTTCATATTGTTTGGAGGATTCATTCGGCATACCTTTTAGTTTTTCTTGCTTGACCCCGCTTGCATTTCCTTCATGAGAGTATGGTGTATAGTTCTTACTAGAAAACTCAAATGAAGTATAACCACCATAATTATTATTTCTGCCACGACCACGGCCACGTTCACGACCACGTCCACGTCCACGACCACGACCATTAAATGATGTTGAATGTACTTCAGTTAATGAAGTTGATCTGGTCGGGCGGAATATGTGGTTTTCTAATAAAAGCTCATTATTTTGTTCAGTCACTAATAAGCAAGATATCAACTCAGAATATCTTGTAAAATGTCTCTCTTGATACTGCTACTAAAGGAGCAAATTCGAGGGATGAAATGTGGTAAATATTTTTTCTAATATATCCACATCATTTTTAGGCTCTCCACATAAGTTCATTTGGAAGCTAATTTGGAATAGAGCTGAATTATATTCTATTACCGATTTATAATCGAACAACTTCAATTTTGACCAATTGTCTCAAACTCTTGGAAGGATTATAGTTCTTTGATGTTCGAACATATCCTTCAAATTTTTCATAGCATGGACAGGTCTTTTATTGTAAGATACTCAGATTTTAAATCCTCATGTACGTGATGGTGAATGAAAATCATTGTCATTGCCCGTTCTTACATTGATACTTTATTTCCTTCTTTGATTGTTTCTCCCAAATTTTTAGCATCCAAATGGATCTCAACATCAAGAATCCATAATAGATGGTTTCTGCCCGAAATATCAAGGGCAATAAAGTTGAGTTTTGCAAGATTTGACATCATCAGTATACTTTTACTTGTCTTCTCAGATTGTCAGAATCTCGTGCTGATAATGTATTGTAATAGTAATATATAAATAATTACTAAATTGTTATAATAGTACTATATACTATTATATAGTAAGAGAGAGAAAGAGAGTAAGATAAGAGAGAGAGGAATGGTTGTTGTTATATTCTCAGAAGTAATCACACCACAATTACATATGGTTGGTGCCTTATATATAGGCAAATGGTAAGAGGTGAAAAATATCTTCCTTTTAGATAGATAGGATTGCCACTTATACATCCATGTGGGAATGAACCCACACCCTATCCCACTTGCAACAAAAAAAAATATTTCCTTCGTAATTGAATTCCAACTTCTTCCAAATTAATAGGGTTGGACTGTTGTACATGCACAAGACCTTTTGCCATTTCCATTTTAATTCTCATTCAGTAGCTAGCTTTGCTTCTTTGTCTCGCAAGTCATTTGCAATGTTTGATCAGGATTATTGGCCTCAATTCATATTGTTGAAGCTAATTGTAATCAGTGATGTTTTGATGCATAAATAAAAAATTTATCTGCTAAGAAATAGGAATTAAAATAGGGTAAAGTGTATAAAAATAAATAAATAAATATATAAACCGGCTATATATAATTTGTGCACTCCTAGCGTTAAATTAACTCCTTATATTTTTAAAATTATACAAATAAGAACATTCATCACTTTGTTGTTAACCGACAATAGAAATATTTAAAATACTTTACGACAAAACTAGAAAAAAAAAAAGGTAAAAGTGCAAAAACAAAAATCTCTTATATGCAAAATGTGCGGATATCCCCTGTCTATTTGTCGTTAGCGAAAGGCTGAAGTGCCTAATCTTCGGTTGTACGCAGAGAGAGAGAGAGAGAAATCTGTGAGAGAGAAGATCGGAAAAAGATTATATACATATATATATTATATATATATATAGAGAGAGAGAGAGAGGAAGAGAAAAATAATTGTGTGAGAGAATCTCAGAAAGAGAGAGTGGGAGATGTTGTTGACAGAGTAAGGATACCTCCAGCATCTAAATAGGTAGTTAGTGTATTAAAATATATAAAGTCTATGAGGGGGCATTTAAAAAGGATATTTTAAAGCTTCAAATAACCTTTTTGTCAGATTTGATAATCAACAAATATTTTGCACACTTTTTCCGTATTGGACCGGGTGGAGTGTAAAAAATCCCCTCCCTGCATATTTCGTATACACTGAAAGGGATTTATACACTTCAATGCGTTTTACCTTAAAATATATAAAAGTGTCCGATGAATATTGTGAGCATTTAAAAAATGTATTTTGGAGTTTTTAAATAATAGGGATATTCTTACATTTTACCTTAAAATATATAAAAGTGTCTGAGGAATATTGTGACCACTTAAAAAGAGTATTTTGAAGTTTTTAAATAACTTTTTTTTTTTTTTTATCAAATTTGACAGTCAACAGACATTCATTAGATGGAGGAAGCCAATTTGCACACATTATTTAAAATATTATTCAAATATTAAGAGACTATACGCTCATAGTGAAGTAGAAGGGAATTTGATGCACATGTTTTGAAACAACAGGTACTACTAATAATTGGGAATGAAAATTTTCTTTGTTCCGCCCGCCTTCTCCCCCCTCCTCCAGTCAAACAGGTATGAAAAGGACCCAAAAGAGTAGGGTCAAGCATCATAAAAAATAAAGTCCAACCCAAACCAACTAGGTTCCTTTATTATATATATATATATATATAATCACATTAGCCTTACCCTTCTTTCTTACTCTGCAACTTTCTTTCAATCTTTGACAAGAAGAGTCGAAGAAGGAAGACTGCCTCTCCTTCCATTTAAGGTAGTAAAGCCATCTACCTCTTTCCATCTATTTACTTACTTTGGGTTCTATTTCTCAACTTCTAGAATCCCATCTAAAGGGAAATCTTTCTTTCCGTCATTTGGTTTGCCTTTTTTTTCTTTTTGTTCAACCCCTAACCTACCTATCTTAGCATCACCCTAGACACAAATAATATCAACACTACATTTGCAAAGCCGACCATCATTTTAACCATATCAACCGCTTAGGCCCCTCTTTAGATCTTCTCCAGCAGCCACAAAGCACAAAAGGTTTATTCACCTAAATGTACAAGAAAGAAAAAGAAACAATTCATCTTTACCTGTCATGTGCTCTAATCTGGCATTACTATACTTTCAAAAAAAGAAACCATACAAAACCAAGAAAAAATTCAAATGAAAATTTACAAGCGCTATACCTCCAATAGATTATGAACAATGCGTTATATAACGTGTGTGCTCATAGCATTTAAAGATCAGTACTATGAAAACCAATAACCTTCTACTTACAAGCAATGCTGGGAGGGGCTAAAACAGCTTTGTACAGGGTTGGTATGGTTTGAGAATGCAAGGTGCTCATTGCCTTGCTAAACATATGGGTACGTACGTATGCTACCTATATTATATATATAAATAAAAGACCATACAGCATTAGTAGCTCCACATGTCCAAAATTGCCAATATTTTTGAGACTCAGCCATCTAGAATCTGAAGCGTCCCACATGCATCTCAATTGTTCAGTTCCTGCTGTGGATACCAGTCTCTCTCCAATACCCAAAAACCTGTGCACACGAGCACGTGTTAAATACCGCCATGAATCATCCTCATAAACGAAACAAATCAAATTAGGGAAGCTGAGTACAAAGAGACATTTCTTAGTGGAATTGTATACGGGGAAGGGAAATGGGTGGAAGAAGGTTTCCTAAAATAACCACATCATATTTCTTTTCACCACAACCATTCCTCATAGAAAGTCCCATTCAACAAGCATCAAACATGGGTCATTTAGGCCAAAAAACGAAGAAGTCTATTTCATCTATTAAAATATAAAGGAAAAAACCCACCTATATATATGAGAGAGCAACCTAACTATTCTCCGTACTAGATGCTGAATGCAGGGGCATCTTCTTCAGTTCTTTTGCATCCACACCACCTTCTGCAACCAGTGAATTCTCCTCTAACTTCGAATTCAGAGTACCAGGGTTCATCCTCTGTACCTCCTCTTTAGTATAGATAAAGATCTTTCGAACCATACCACAAAATTCCCTGTTAAAAACAGAGAAGAAAAACAGAGCCAGTCATTAACTGGTGGTCGGGAAGACTTGCATCTAAAAGAGGTAACTGCAGCTGTGCATGTGGAAAAATCAAACACATGCAAAAACAAATTACGTAGGGTGAAATCAAGGTCGTATTTCCAAACAAATAACGAGTAAACAGCAGTCAAAAAGTTGTCCTTACTGCCATGGATCGTCTCCAACAAGCATCATATCACCCTCATCATCAGTGTATACAATCTTCCAATCATTGTTGTGAGCCTTTAGTTCACCATGAAATTCAAACAAATTATCCAATTCCGCAATCAATTCACCATAACTGTTGAACTTAGTTAGATCCACAGACCTACCAAGGGCAATCCCTTGCTTGTGAACCTGAAATAGAAACATTAATCCAAGAAAATTAAATTACAGCTTCCAGTAGAGCTATTATATCACTAAGAAACAAGAGAGTATACTACAAATAAATAGGTGAACACCTTCGTACAACTCCTGGTTGGAGCACCCTGGAAATTGACTTGACGATCTCTAACAAGTGGCTGATGAGTTTGGAATGGTTTCTCCTGTTCAGCACTAGCAAGCGGATTATCAGCCAGTTTTGAACCCTTCGATTGCTCAGACCTTTGATCAGATTCAGAGCCACGAGATTGATGCGACTGTGTCACAAGAAGCATATGACCTGCTGGCTCAGTTGTATTCCTATGAGGCAACACCAGCTCCGCTGTAGCAGGGTTACTGATTAGGGGTATGCCAAAAAGCTTGCAGTTCCCATCTTTATGTTTCACAGCCTCATGCTGTTGTATTGACACAGATTTCGGCATTACTTCTCTTGAATGGGCAGGCATCTGAATGTAAGACGAATGTGGTGGAGGCATTAACCAATTTCCTTGCTGGTGATCAACCCTATGATCAGGAATGGAGTGTTCACTAAGATAATTATACCTACCATCCCCCCGTGTGTTATAAGGTATATCACTACCTCGCACAGGAGCTTCCATGCTAGAGTCTAACAAGTTTAGTGAGAGACCAGGAGGCATTATGGACCAATGGCTTCCAAGCAAGTTGAACTTGCCTTCCTGATCTGATAAATTGAGTTTCATCGAGTTAGCAGCAACTGCATTTTGATCAACTGGCGGAGTAGTGCACTCACGAGAGGAATTAGTTTGTGTCCCGAAACCTGACAATAAATCTGTGAAAGATGATTCAGGCCTTGCTAAGGGGAACCATTTCTTTGATGGATATCTTTGTGACGCAGAAACGACATCAATCTTCTCATCGTCCAGTGAAGGAGGCCACACAATTGGCTTTTCAGTGGAATCTGACTCGTTACTCTCGGCAAAAGTGCCTCTCAAGGTCGATGATTCTTGACCTTGCAAGACCCTTGAAAATCCACTTGCTGGCAAAGGGTCTACGGTTGCCTTAGACGAACCTAAATCAAATTAAAGGAGTTGAAGATAAACGTTTTTTGACCTCTACCTAATACATTACAATGTTGAAGAAAATTAAATTCCCGACAGAGACCACAAGGTGGGTGTAAACCATACCTTCCCTCGTTAGAACAGAGGAATCAGGGGATGAGGGTGCCAAGTTCGATCGAGGCCTTTTTTGTCTGGGCACAGGAAGGGGATTAAGAGAAGGAGTCAGAGCAGGTTCTATTTTCCAGGGTGAAACTCTCTCTGGACGAGGAACTGTAGAGGTTTCATCCCATCGCACCTTAAAAAACATAAAAATGTAGCCTTTTTAGCATGATACAAACAGCAAACCCAGAGACAGCAAACCCAGATTTATTAAAGACAAAAATACCACCTTGAGAGATCTCCATTTAGATTCTGACCAACTTTTGGGATCAGCATCTTCAATCCCAACTATGGTTCCGGTAAACCTACAATATTAGATAAGCAGAAAAATATATAAATTTAATAAACAAATAGCATCAGAAATCCTGCATCATGAGAAATATCAATAAGCAACTAGTTTTCAGGAATCCCAGTAAAGGAAAAAGGTTAGCTTCACGGAGTAATGTATATGCAGCAGCATACCTTTGTTCTGGAGCTTCCTCACCTTCAAATCTCATTTTAAACCTCATCCCTATAGAATAATTGTTCTTGACAGACTCCATGTACTGATCAAACGGAATAATAAACTCAGCAGGGCTTGTCCTGCAAGAAATTTTTTATAAACATGGTAAGGATAAATTAACAATAAACTCACCAGGTAGTTTGATATTAGTTAATATTCCTGTCTTAAAGTTGTAGTAACAGACTGAGTGGTGGAATTCTCTACCAGTATGTCACAAATAATCACTTCAGGATAGAGGCAGGCACGGGAGAAGGTAAAGAAGACCTCGCCAAACTTACACAAAAAACATGCTTTTCCAGACCGCATATTATTAACTACCATCTTAACTAGTTTTTCTTCAAACCAAATGCATTTGCAGTAAATATACAGCACAAACCACACACCTAGGCTTGTAGTAGACTGTGAAAAATGTTCCAGTTGTTAATGCATGCCAAGCGGTTGCAAGGACACCAAGATGCATGCTGTGACTGGATATAACAGATGATGGAACGTTGCCCTGCTGCCTCATGGCACGTCTTACTCCAACACGAAGTTCCCCATTCTCACCCCTAAAAGAAGTGACACATTACACTCAATTCATAAGTCAGTGAAAAACAGAAGTTACACGTTACACTCAATTCATAAGTCAGTGAAAAACAGCAAATGTGAAATCTGAAAAATATGAAGAGAGTCGCAAACCTCAGAAATATAAATGCATCCCCAGCAACAAGCCTTTTGGAGCTAACAAAGACACTCCAGCCACTTTGAAGCAGGTGTCTACGTGGTTGACCTGGCATTTTCCAACATCATGACAACCAAACAACGGAACTTTGAATTCAGTAATAGACTAATGTCCAGAAATAAGGGATAAAGGAAGTATAGTGCATCACGAAATAACTACCAACTCAGGATGCAAGTAAATAATTAGCCATCCCACTAATGAAACACAAATTTGTAATCTATTATTTTAATTAACAGCATTCAAAGGTACAAAGAAAATGACCAAGTCAAAGCACTTATGACGTGCCTGAGTGCACATCAAATGGCATGGATAATTTCACATAATGGTTTTTCAGTAGACAATTAACCCAGACTCCGGAAATTTAGAATCATACACTACACCAGCATCTCATAAGTTGAGTACGTCTCAAAGAAATCCAAGTAATTAACTGTCTATCACCTGATAACCATAAGCCACAAAACGAGTATGCATCTCAGTGACTTTGGTGTTGTTTGATAACTCAATCCATCACTTAAATTCTGAAAGTAGTGACAGTGACTTCACTTATCACTGAACGTTGAACACTTGAAATTCAAAAAAAAATATCAAAAATAGCACCCGTTTCAGTGGTAATTTTTAATGTTCAACATTCAGTGATAATTGTAGTAAATAGCACCCGTTATTTAATGTAGTTGAGTAAATTACATGCATAATATGGAAGATTGCAGGTAACATTCCAGCAAGTTATAAATCTGATTGAGAATGTATATACCAGTTACCTCGAAAGATATGCCTGAAGCGCCATTCATTTCCATGCAAATCCTTTGCTACCAACTCCTGGGTTGGCGGTTGTCGTGACATGTCCTGTCAAATTGCAAGCAAAGAAAACTAATAACCTAATTTCAACAAAGCAAATAATCAGAAGATACAACGAGGTTATGAGCAATGAATCCCTACCAATGGGGGGAGGCATTCATCAGCATGCCGTCTCAGCACCGAGAATCCACCATGTGTGCTTGTATCCGATGCAGTTAGGGTCTTACAAAAGGAATAAACACGAAAACGTGTTGGGTGCTGCGGTGTAGATTCCTTCATCAACACATTCTCATCTTCCTGCCATTAACCACAATAAACTGTTAGCGATTCAATTCTGCATCCACTGCTTTAAAATTGAGTAAAACATAGCAAACACTAGAGCAAACTTACCCTTACTGGAAGCAAGGTCACTTGTGCAAATACCTCATCCGTGTCCGGTTCAGCCTATTATGCAGATATACAAAATGACATAGCCATCGGCAAAGTTAAAACCCAATTGTACAAAACCCTTCCCGAATAAAAAAAAAAAATTTAATCATAGTTCATGGAACTTGAAACCTTAACTCCACTTTATCAACAGGTTGGGACAATAAAATTACCTTCAGATGGACGTTAATCACACGACAGAGGATCTTCGATGGAAGGTTATACACTGGCATCGCCTGGTCCACCACCTGATTAGTTGATGCCTCAACCTAAATAAAATCCAACACCATCGTTTATATTTACGATTTACTACAAACCAATACGCAGAAAATACAAAAAAATTGTGAATGAAAATGAACTCTTAAAACCAACCACACATCTTGCAAAGAATTTGGGTAAATGATAAGTACACATACAATAGAAACGTGTTCGTGGGTAACACGCACACATTTTAACACGAAATCATAAACAAAAACTAACAGAAATTATGAAGAATTAAGATGGATCTGAACTCTGCAAACAGAGAGGTGAGGAAATGCTAGTCCAGAGTCGGAAAGTGACCTGTTCGATGTGTCCCTGAGGAAAATAGAACACATATTCTCCCACGCGAGGTACGGTCACTAGAGGACCAGCACACGCATGCCAAAGCTCTGTGTAAAGCGCCGTCTCGGGATTGTCTGCTCACAAAAAAGAAACCAAACACTCGGAATCAAAGTCAGATCATCACCGGAATATCGCCGGAAATGAAACGGAGTTAACCGGAATTACCTTTTCCGGCTGCGGAAACCGTCGAATAACTCAGCGACTCCTCTGGAGCGTTCTTAGCTACTCCTCCGCCATCGTTGGGCTCACTGTAACCCGAAGAGAAGCTCTCTCTTCTGAACGAAACCTCTGAAGAAGTCATTTCTCTGATGTTTCAGTACAGATCTCTCATCTGATTCCCCGAATTCGATTCTCAAGGACTCAACACACACAAACCCTAAAAAATCCCTTTCAATCACCAAATTTCAACTCAAATTTCGTTCAATTTCCATAATTGAACCTTCTTTATTAACACTTCCCTTTCTATATATATCGTTCCTATCTATCAACCAGAAATTCGGAACCCTAGCTCAATCCGCAATCAATCGTCTCTCGATTTAACCACCACTCTCTTCCTTCTCCCTCTATCTGCAGCTGTATCAATCAAACTCTATTTCTCTCTCTACTTTACTCTCAAAACTCTACGGTGTGCCACTGCCCCTAATTTTAACGCGGCCCACTGTGAGAGAGTCTGAGACCAAAACTAGAGAGAGAGAGAGTGGGGGGTTAGAGAGAGAAAATAGAAACGGCGTTTGGATGCCGTTGATATTTGTCGGAGTGTGAGTGGCTTAGCAATTGACGGCGTTTGTCTTAACATTAGCGGAAAGTTGTTCTGTTTTGCGGGGAAGTGGTTTTGTCGTGCTATTAACGGACAGCCTTGGATGGATGTGAGGAAGGGGTGGTTGGGATTAAGTGAACGCACCCCATGCGCACGTTAACCACATTTTACTTTTTTTCATTTGTTTCTTTTTTATTTCTCACTGCAGGTCCTCAGCGCCTTTCGTGCGCCAGGGTAGTACGATACGATACCCCAACCATCCTCAAGAAAGATACGTATAATTCCTCGTACGATTATTACTCAGTCAGTTCAAATAGTATTAGTTTACTTTATTTATTAAAAATAATCATTTAGGTTCCGTTTGCTAAATAGAAATTAATAGTAAAAAATGAAAGAAATTTTTTTTTTGAATTGAATGAAAAAATAAATAAATTATAGGATAAATTACTCTAATCACTCTTGAGTTTTAAGTTTTTAAAATATAGTGATCAATCTCCTCTACAGATACAACACTACCCTCGATTGTTATAATGTTTGTGTGACATTGATGAAAAAAATATATTATAAAACATGTTAATCTCAGTCAAATGATTAGAAATTATAATTATTTTTACACAAATGCATTACAACTTACAGGTATCTTTGTAATTGTATATTACATGTGATTTTGTTTAATGGATCGTTAGTATGACAGGGGTGTGAGAGTAATTTCGCAAAAAAAAAATTAATTTGAGAAAAATTAAACCAAACTTCAAGGAATGTCAACGTAATTGACCCTAAATTTTATATGTATATTTGATTAGCATGAAAATGCTTTAAGAAAATTATGTGAAATTATCATTTGATTATTTGAATGACATGAAACTTACTGAAAAAGAAAAGGCGTTATTGAAAGTTTTAACTTCTCAATAAATCAAAACTTTTCTGTGTTTTTTAGAAAAAAAAAAATTATGAGAAAATTAAGTGGCTATGGAAAGTAAATTTTTCTCAAAATATTTTTTTTCTTGCCAACCAAGTTTCTAAAGTGTTTAATTTTTTTTTTTATTATTCTCTTGCTATTTCCATCTAACCAAACAGAGCTTTAGAAAACTTCTAAACTCGATATTTAAATCTTGTAAGTCTCACAAATTTAAGAATTTAGCTTGTAGAGTCGCAATAGCAATATGAGTAATATAGTTGGATTAGGGTTTCTAACTGTAGAATATTATTATATACAATATGACCATTAATATAATCGGAAATATATATAACTCATACTATCTTTAACTTTTTATTTTTGGAAGGGAAAGAAAATAATACCTTAGTGATATGTTTTTGACCAAAGAAGATTATTTCACTCCTCACATACTTTTTAATTTATTTATATTTTTATTCATTATAATGATATAAATCGAATTAACATATCCCATGTTATGACTTTAAATAAAGTTATGAATTGGAAATAATTAAGCTTTGTTCATTATTGTATTGTTTTTCTAGGACCAAGCTACCATTGTTGCTTCTTGTTCGAATCTAATTAACAAATCAAGGTGAGCATGACACAATATTAATATTCCATGACACAATCCTAATATGCCATTGCCATTTAGAGATTATATGACATTATAGTCCATGAAGAGATTTATACATATATATATATATATATATATATATATATATATATATATATATATATGCAGTAGTGATCTCTTGTTTACTCATAAGTAAGAAAATTTATCCACACATTTTATAGTGACCGTTAGATTAATCTAACAATTATATTTCAAACTAACTCATCTCCTTTCCAAAAACCACAAAACCACATTCTCCTTATTTTATATTTCCTAAATTGATGTTACCAATTAGTTAGTCATAGCAAACTAAGATAACTATTAAAATAATAAACACCAAACATCATTTGACAAAAGATCAGTAAATTGGCCAGTTCATAATGGAATGGATGAAGTGACTATTTTGATAGCGAAGCCACAATCTAATTTTTTATATATAAATATTTAATCATAATCAAATCTATACATACAAAATAATTAATTTTCAATACTTTCATTTGGTAACTTTATATTCTAATTACTATATCATATTTGAAAGGAATAAAAACACGATTTCGACAATTTAGAAAGATAATATTTTTTTTGGTAATTATCTTAGTTTACAATTACTAACTAATTGGTAACATTAATTTAGAAAATATAAAATAAGGAGAATGTGATTTTGTGATTTTTGGAAAGGAGATGAGTAGGTTTGGAATGTAACCGTTAAATTAAATCTAATGCTTACTATAAAAGTTGTAAATAAATTTTCTTGCTTACAACTACTGTATATATATGTGCCTATGTTATTTGATAAGGGAGGCATTATACTTTTACAGATCTTTATCAATGAATATTTATGAACAAGTTTCAAACCATCGCCGAAAATAGATACTCGTAACAAAAAAGCAAAAAAAAAAAAAGAAAAAGACAAGAAGGTCTCTTTCTACAATTGCATTCCACTTTATTTTTTCTTTGAAAAAAAAAACTGACAAGGAGGTCCTTAAGTTCATTAATACGTCATTTCTTATTTTATAATACTATAATTTGTTTCTAGACATTTCTTGTGAATAGTAACCCTTGCATATTAGTCTATTTGTACACAGCTTTATCAACGAACACTTCACTAAAACTGATTTAAGTTCCAAACCATAACCGGAAACAAATACTTGTAACAAAAAAAACAAAAACAAAAAAGGAAAAGAGAGAAGAGATAGAAAGAGATGAATAAAAACAAAAACTAGGCTTTCTACTTCTTGACGCTAACATGTATATAAAGGGTCACATAACCCAATGAATGTTATTTTTTCTTTTTCATCTTTCTCATTTTTATCCTTTTCTTAAATGGTAAAAATCAGAGATAATTAAATGATTTCTCGGTTGAAATTTATATAAACATCATTTTCTATATGAATGGTAAATGAAAAAATAAAACAAGAAAAACAATAACCTAATCAAACACATTATTACGATGTTCCAAAATTTTCAATGCATGAAAAAAATATTAATATTTTCGATATTTTTCTTTGAAAATATTATTCAAAATTAAACGTAAAAAGTTCCAACATGCGTTAGCAAATTAAAAACATATATATTGTAATGATCACGATTAATGATTTAAAGCTAATGTCAAAAATAAAAATAAAGAGAAATCCCAAAAGCAATCAACAATAATTGATAAGATCAATTTTTTATTTTGACGAGCAAAATTAAATAAAGGGTTAAACATTAATTGGAGAGAGATGAGGAGACAAAAAATCATTCCATAACTGAAATGGTAGTTGTGGTATTTGAGAAAAATAATCATTTATTTATGAATTTGTGGTTAGAAGTTTCATTTTCTGTAAGATTTGAGTGCAATCGTAGAAGGGAGGAGTACGAATATCACCTCCCATTTGATAAATGTAATATAATATTTAATTCTGAATAAATTAAGTGAGTCTGATTACATAACTTGAATACGACTTGAAAGAATAAGTATCACTTAAATGAGATAAAATTTTAAGTGAGATAGACTATTTATCACTTAACACCAAACACTTAAAATTTAAAAATATATATATTAAAGAAATTCTCGATTTATGATTAGCACTTAAAATATCAGACTTAAATTTCACCTCTTAAAATTTTAGTATGTAATTTTTATGTTTATCAAACAACACATTATTCTAATTCATAAAAAAATTAAAAAAATAATGGTATTAAAATGTAAGATCGAGCCACTCTTTCATGAATGATGGAGGTGAAGGGTAACCATCCAAATTCCAAAAAGATGAGAGCAATATATATAGCTTTGTTCATTTCAATATAATACACACAAATAACTTTACATATACACACATATAACTGCTTATAATTAAGGCACAATACATGATAAATTTGATAATATCATGGCTTGAAGATTTTAACAATTTCCTATTCATTGTTTTTATTTGGATAAAGTGAATATGTGAGTGTGTCTTAGTTATCTAAAAATAGAAAAGAAAAATGAAAAAGTTTATCAACCTCCTTTTTCAAAATGAGAATAACTTTTCATGTGTCACTAATTTCAAAAATATTTTGTGTAATTTTAAAAAATTGCATGACAAAAGGAAAAGGATTCTCTCCAATGCACTTGTGTACCGTGCAATCATATCACTAATGGGCCCACTTTTGAGTAAGATAATTGCATTGGAGGGGATCCCTGCCCTAAATTATCGAGTATTATAGCTTTTCTTTCTAAGAAATAAAAATGAGAGCGTGATAGTTTTTTTTTTCTTTCGGTAATTGGAGTGTTCACGACTTTGCTCCGACTAATTTTTGGAACACCGTGCAAAGCTACTCCTCCACACGATTAGGTAAAGCTTGTGTCATGGACATAATTTCTAAAAAATTATTTGCACTTTAAAAGAACGAACATTAAACCAGATGTTTCATGAAATACCGTAATCAAGTGACTTTACCATTAGAGGAACCACACGAAGTTAGTGCATTATAGCTTTGTTCTATCAATATATATATATATATATATATATATATATATACATACACCCATAGATGTATATACATATATATATATATATACATATACATACATATATATATATACATACACCCATAGATGTATATACATATATATATATATATACATATACATACACCCACATATATATATATATATATATATACATACACCCATAGATGTATATACATATATATATATATATATATATATATATATATAACTATTTAAGGGCACAATGGATGAGAAATTTAATAAAATCATGCCATTGAGAATTTGAAAAGTCCCCGGGACCCAAACTGAATTGTCTACATAAGAAGTAGTACTTGATGTGGTTGTAAAACCAACACATGGAGGAATCTTTGTCCGGAAAAGCTTTTTTATGTTGGGATATTTATAGCATCTCTATACGTCTATCTTATCATCTTTCTGCAACTGTAGTTTTAGCTAGACCCATATACAAAAAGCAAAGTACCAACTACACATGGGCACATTTTGGGAAATTTTGGCCTTTCCATCACTTGTGAGGCAATTTTGCTTTTAGGTCACTTTTATTTTCCTACCCTTTTTTAAAAATTTTATCTATGTATAAATTGGTCCTCAATATTGTCATTTCTTTTTTATTTGTTCCAAAAATGCATATTAAGACTACATTTGCAAGTGCAATGTTGCAAATCTGTTTTGCCCTAAATACACCCCCAAATCAAATCACTAGCCACAAATATTTTTCAGTTTGGCTAACTATTTCACATATACATTGAATTTATACAAACCTCGAACACTTCAGTGAGGTGTCATATCTCTGTTAATTACTCGGATACTTGAACACTCTTTAACAATTTTGTAAAAATATTTTGACATTTTTTTTAAAACACTCCTCAAACACGTATAGAACACTTCATAACAGTGATGTATATTCAAGTATCTCGAAAGAAAATTATTTGCGACTAAATTATGATTAAAAATCTAAGCTAAATATATGTAGAGGATTAAATAAGTCTAATTCTTTAATCTATTTTTGTTTATAGGTTTGTTTGGTTCTTAATTGTTTGACGATAAATTGAAGTATTTCTGTAATGTAATTTTTTTTGTTGAATAATTAATATATATTATATTATTATTTTATAGCCATATCTTCGTCGTATTCGTGTCATTTTTTTTTAAAATATTCGTATTGTCGTATTCGTGTCGTGTCGCATATCCGTGCCCGTACTTTCTAGTTATTTGATATGAAAAAATGTTGTGATATCTATCTCATTTAAAGGAGGGTGAACAAGTGTAATTTGGTAGTTTGATTATTTTTAAGTTTAGCCCAATTTTAGTGGTCTAAAACATAAGTCAAACAAATTAACACAAATTCACAAAGATAAATAAGAGTATGAGTACAATAAACTTGATGGAAAAAAAATTCATAGAGACTATCTGTCTCAGACAAGTCAATCCAAGGAGATGATCACGAATTGCAGTACTTTTGGGACTGCTCTTGATTATGCCTTCACAATCATTTATCGTTTCTTATAAGTTAAAAAGAATAAAAATATTTTATAAAATACAATAAATAAATAAATATAAATATAAATATAAAGATATATAAAAAAAGAAAATATAATAAAATAAAAGTTACATATAAATACAATTATATATAATATAAAAATATAATATAATAAATTCAAAATTATAAGTCAATAAGAATAAAAGAAACTATTATAAAATACAATAAATACAAAAATATATATAAATATAAAGATATATAATAATAATAAATAAATATAATATATATATATATATAAAGAGATATATAAGAAGAAAATACAATAAAATAAGAGTTATATATAAATACAATTATATATAATATAAAAATATAAAAGAAAATAGAACAAGTATATATAATAATATATGGCAATTACCAAAAACATGTAAATAGTTAGAATTTATGACAATTACTAAAAATATGCAAATGCTTAAAAATAAATTTTTAATTAAAATAAAGTCCTAAAAAATATAATTTCGGAGGAAAGAATATACATAAAATATGTAATATCACATTTAAGTTGGTTATAATGAGTTGGAATCATATTACTCAAACACAATTTTTATTCAAAGATACCAATTTTTTTTTTCTTGAAAATTAATTTTGGGTTAGTAAACATATTTTTAAATTTGTGCTTTCAAAATTTCAACAGCATATGACGTTACCAAACATATTATGTTTTTGACAGAAATGACAGCACAACAGATTTTCAGATTTCATTTTTCAGAAATCATAAAATGGAATCCGATAGCGTTACCAAACAACTCCTTATTAGCTATTTTTTTCCCTTCATTTCTTATGATAATTTTAAATTTTAATAACATTTTTGTTATTATGATTGTTAAATATTTGACTATACTTAGTTTTTTTTTACAAAATTTATCTCAAATTTGTTCAAAGTTAAATTATTTTTCTTGAAAAATATGTATATCAAGATGTTCTGAACTTGCCCCGACTCTGATGCGAGACAGGCTGGTTGAAAAAAAAAATTATTTTTGAGACGGGTTTAGTATAGGTGGCTCATCACGAAATAGTTCCATTAATATCTCAGCAAAAGTTTGTCAGATTTCTGACATAAAATCAATTCCACCAATACAATTGCTTAATGGAATTCTAACTTAGTGGTATTTTTTCGTCTTTAAAAGTAGACGGTAGAGAGTTCAAGTCCTCTTAAGAGCAAAGTGAGTGTGTGAGTGTGTTTCTTGCCCAACCCAAAAAGAAAAAAATAATGTTAAACTAGTACAAACCTTTATTCAGTAAGAACACTTGGAGAAATTTCACTCCAATCAAGTTTCATACTTTCTGTAAACCTCAAATGTACTCACTCAACTGACCGAAAATGTTTGTTCTTATCAAGCTCTTTAGGAATGTCTCATTTGAAGGTCAATCCGAACTTACAACTCAAAATTCAATCAAAATTTACAACTCAATTGAACTATTTTGAATACAGAGTATGTCAAAATACAATTATATCCCTAGCAGAAAAAAAGTCTTTGTCAACAATTTATTATTACTTAATTTTATTGGGATACTGCGCTTATATAAGTTATACAAAATTATTATGTTTATCATATTCCTTTATATATATATATATATAGGTTATTTTAATGAATTCTTAATAGTTAATGATTTGTAGTTCTTCTATTATTTCAGTATATTCATATAGTGGTTTGATTCTTATTGTTGAAAATATTAAAATGATAAAAAGTGATTGAAATTAAATCATCAAATTAAATTATATAAATCATGGAATTAAGCTAATTATTTGTACTCTTGATCTAGCACCCATCCAAAATTGGTTTCATATGATTACTTGTGATGCCATACATGAAGATATGGTTGCGTGGGGGGATATCAACAAAGAGACAGCCAAGTACAAAGAATATGGTCACAGATTCGACAAGATATGATTATTGGGGGATATGATTTTTGTGCTCCCTTCTAGCCTTAGGTGCTCCACTTTTTTGCAATTTTTCTTTAAAGAAGTGAAATTACTCTTTAGTTTTACCCATCATAGATAATTGAGCTTATTTTTTAAATAGCTGTGAGAGAGTTCGACAGTGAGATAACTTCGATTGTTTTTGTGTGAGTGAGAGTGTGGGGGCTCCATGATCTCCACTACTGTCAACACCTTCCATATGACGTTTCACTGCAAGGTAGGTCAACGTAAACATTGGATCCCAAAGAGTATTTGTAATGTCTCACATTGTGGGAGGAAGAGGTTGTTAAAATATATATGTGTGGACACTCCCTAACATTGTAGACATATTTTGTGCAAAATTAAGAGTATCGAGAAAAGAGTGTGCAAATCGAACAATATTTATACAGTGTGAGCAGGTCATGACAATTGGTATTAGAATCAATTCCCAACAAGCCCATGCAGGTCAGGCTAGTGAGAACACTAGTCTCAAGAATGGTGATTGTGACATCATGAATATCGAAAAAAGAGTGTGAAAAGCGGACAATATCTGCACATTGTGGACAAATCATTATTTTCCTTACTTAAATAAGCTTTTTGACTTCTCAAGAAAGCACTTTAAAAAAATCTTTCTCATGAGGTCGGAGAAAATCAACTTTGGAAGAATTGGACATCTTTTGTAAGCATGCTTGATTTGTCTCCTCAAACACCTATTTTTTGAAAAAAAAAAAAAAGGACTTTCGAAACTTGGAATTGAAAGTAATTTTTGAGTCTTTCAATTAAAGCTCTGCAAAGTCCAAAAGCTAGCAAAGTAATCTAAAGATAAAGCTCTAACTTTTATTTGCTTTTTCTTTTCTCACATAAAAACTTTGATTTTTATGCAAGTGAGAATATTTCCAACATCAAGAGATTGACTCAAGTAGATAAAGAATTTCGTTCTAATGTCTAAGCAAGTATTAAGTCTAAAAATCAAATCCTCTTGGGTACAAATAATTGTCTCAAATGGATATAAAAAAACAGAAGAAGAATATTCTCAAATTATTCTTATAAACTAGTATATAGAAACTATCATTTAATGAGTAATTTGTTTTTTTTTTAAGATTTGCAAATACAGATTTAACACGTGTCAATTATATGAAACTTATATATACAACTAACATGACAATGTTAATTTTTGGGACCAGCCATCAATTGGTAGGGTTGAGATTTAAGACTAGTCAATGATGCTTACAAAATAAAAGCAAAAAAAGGTAGCAAAAGTGTGCATTATTTGTGTGTCAACAACCACTTCATGTTAGTCTTGGTCATTAGTGGTGTACTGAAGCCATTTTAGGGCAAACACATAAAAGTAGTGTTCACAAATTGCGTAATCAATTACCATCATGTGCTTGGTACCACTATTATTATGTGAAGGTCTTCATCTTCTCACCTAATGGTAATTTACTCCAACTGCTCAAAAGTCATCCCTATAAAATAACCCTATTATATATATATATATATATATATATATATATATATGATGTAACCATTGAATATGATTAAAATGATTTTTAAAAATTACTTTTTTTATATTTAAATTATATCCAACGGCTACTATATTTAGTACATGAAATTTTTTTTACTCACTAATGAACAAGAGATCATTACTCTATATATATATATATATATATATATATATATATAAAAGGATAAGTACTTCCTTATACATGAAAAGTCAAACTTTGAAAAGGTTTCTTATATCTGAAGATGTGCAAAGGTGAGGACATAATTTCAAAGATAGTTGATCTTATCCATATAATTACATGCCATAAGAATTCTTGCATTCCATTAGGTTCTTGGTTATTTCACCCTTCTCATTTCATAGCCATTGTTGGAATTTCATAATGGCTATTGTGCTATATATATATATATATATATATATATATATATATATGTTTGAATGTATGTATGCAAAATCCAAATTTATAGTCTATGCAGAGGATGAAACGCGTTATCATTGTGGGTCTTTGAAAATAGACTAATTTTGAATATGTGGTGCTCGTGTAGTTGTGTTGGTGGCTTGGTACATGCCATCTTTTACTGCTCTTTCTATTCTTTGACTTTTCTATTTTTATCAATTCAACAATAAGTATTGCCTAACGTCTTTACATTGTTCTTAATTGGAACGAGGTTAGACATGTAATTTACCTATTGAATAATAAGCGACAACATGCTAAATGATCAAACATTTGAGGAATGTGAGAGTAGGTGGATGTGTGTGTGAATTTAGGTGTGAATATGAAAATAGATTGTGATTATTAGATCGACGATAAAGAGAGTTATTTTAGACCATAAATATGCATAAATATTTTGAATCGTAAGATTAATTTTTTAAAATATTTTTTATTGTTAGATTGTGATATTTTTTCAAGAAGATTCAAACACAATACTTAAATGTAATATAGATATACAATTAAGTTTAAAACAGCTAAATTAGTAATTACACTAAAACAGTGTCGAGACGAATATAACCGAATTCCTACACAAGAGGATTAAGATTCATGTCTCATTTATACTAAAATGGTGTCGTTTGATGCACGTGACGAATATAACCAAATCCTGGCACAAGAGGGGATCAAGGTCCATAAAATAACCCTTAAACTTGGGGAGTTCAAGGAATACATCCCAAGACAACAAAGCCCGACCCTAGATAAGAACAACTCATACAAACAAGAAATGCATGCGCAGGAAATTAAGGTAGAGTTAATCCAAACATGCCTTAATGGCTAAATACAAATTATACAACTAATTAAAGACTCAAAACAGTAATGTCATACTGTTATCGTGAGATACACACACACACACACACACACACATATATATATATATATATATATATATATATATATATATCGCAAGCATAACTACTCCATGGAATTGGCAATGAAAAAACGCTGAGGCAGACAACGATCTGGAAATGAGCTTGTTCAACGCGATTGTGTCTTTGCATGTGTCACACGCCAAGTGCAAGGTTAAACTCCAAAGACCAATTAAGTTTTCGTTTATACTTCAAATGCAATAAATAAGATGGAAAACTTTTCTACTTTTCTTTGTCGGCATGACTATTTAAAGGGGAGAACTCCGTCTGTGTGTTTGTTTATATGTTTTAAGTTCAAATAAAAGAGGAGTATGTGTTAAGTAGTGGCGGAGCTACAGTGTGCCTAAAGGGGCACATGTCTTCTGAAATAAATAAAAAAATTATTAGTGTATATACTATGAATTACGAATACTTTTTCGGAGGCGCTATGACAATATTGAATAAGTATTCAATACGGATATAATCAGGATACAGCCAGACACGTATCGGATACTCCGGGAAGTATCCGTTTTTTTTAAATAATTTTTTATTTTCGAATATGGCAGGATACGTGGTGGATACTTCACAGATACGTTTGATTTTTTTTTTTTTTTTTTAAAGATGGTAGACATATTGTAATATTAAAATTTTAAAAGCTTAATTAAAATGTGGGGCTTAATATGTAATAAATCAAAAAATCTTTAATGTTGAAAAAAAAAATCTTTAAGTGAAAACGTAATGTGTTTTATTATTTTTTTTGCATATATATATATATATATATATATATATTTGCCGTATCCTGCCGTACCGTATCCTATTTTTTTGAAATTTGTCTTATCACCGTATTCGTATCGTGTCGTATCCGTGTCCGTGCCCGTGTCCGTGCTTTATAGTAAATACATATATTTTTTTTATAAATTTTAAAAATCCCGCCTTCAGATTTTTCTTTTAGCCCAGTAAGTCATTGATGGTAAAGACCCAAGAAGACTGGTCATTTAACCTTGTAATGTATTAAAAGATAAAGCAAATAATTCTTTGTATGTAATACATGCACATGTATATATGAATACTTAAAAATTTTTTAAATTTCAAAATTTAGTAACATCATTATTCTAAGTCAAAATATAGTGAAAGTGATACTCAAATGGAGGCTCTCAGAATTCTCTATTCAATGAATTTAGTTTCATCGAAAGATTTTATTTGTAGATGAAGTTATGAGACTTGGAGTGAGATAAAGGAAGAAAAATATATATACATTTAATTGGCTTGTGTAGTTGTTTGTATTATATAGGTTGAGGAAGAGTGAAAAAAGGGTTGTCTTGTGTCTAATGCAAACATAGATATATTTGTATATATATTTTCTTAAATTTGTATTATATCAAAAAAAGAAGAAAGAATTTAACCAAGTTTCAATCGGATTCAAAAATTTGGGGCGGGGTGTAACTTAAATATATAAATCCTTCTGGTTTAACACATGTTTCAATTTTAATTATCAAGGTAACGATAAGGTTTGAATTCAAGACCTTTGACTTTGATACCATGATGACAACCATATACTCTAAAAGCTTAAGTTATTTAAAAATGTGTAACTTAAATATATAAATCCTTCAATAGATACTTTAGCTCTCTAAAGATTTTATTTCTAATTTTCTTTCAATAACATCAGCTTATTAACTGTGATTCTTTAAAAAGTATTTGACAATGAGGTTTGTGATGTCCTAATGATCAGATTATGTTGTTGCCCTTATTTCATGATTTTGGTTTTCTGTTTTCTCATTAATAATTATTTTCTCTAACAAAGAAACAAAATTGACTAAATCACTTTTTTAGGTGGATTGAGAGTTAAGAACTCTTTATGTATCTTTTAGCTCATTAAGATTGACTAAGCATCATAGTGATTTTGTTGTATTTTTTTATTTTTTGTTTGTCTTTTGATATGAAAAATTTATATTTGTCATATTAGTATTTTTTTTCCCAACCAAAATACATTGCGCCCCCTCAACTGAAATCCTGGCTCTCCCTTGGCGTTAGGTATCTTAACAATGAATATAAATATGAATTCTATGATAATGAAAACATAAGATTCATTGATTATTGTTGTATGAATAATTAAAAAGGCAGTGATGTTTGCCCTATCCCTATCTCGATCTCCTTTTTTTATTTATAAATGCACTTATTTCTTTTTCTTCATAAAAATCACAAAAATACCCCAAATACTTGATTTTCTTATTTAAGAGTTAGGGATACTAATGTCATTTTATTTTAAAAGGAAAATGAAAAATATGCATTTATGTTTTAAGAATAGATTCTAAGAAATTATTTTGAGTATGTTTTGAATTGAGTTTGAGTATGTCATTTTATTCACTCAAATTTGTCTACTAAATATCAATAAATTTTCTTTTATATATACATTTTTTATGAATAATAAATCATTTTCATAAGCTTCTCCTCGCTTTAGAATTTGAAAATAATAATAAGGGCAAATTACAAAAAAACCCTTCTCGGTTATCTCTGATTGGCAAAAAAAATCCTGATCTATTTTTTGGCATTAAACCCCCCTCAACTAATGAAAATCTCATAAGGGGGTTTAATATGACGAAAATGCCCCTCCAAATGCAAAACATAAAAAAAAAAATATATACAAGTGGAACAATCTCTTTACAAAAAAGAAAAATAAAAAGAAAAAAATATCAATAAATCATATTTTTTTCTTTGAATGACCATGCTATAAATTTTCAATAATACCATTAACTTATATATTTTGATAAATATTTTTATATTAATTCTTATCTCTCAAACTATCAACTTTATCCTTTATAATTTGTAATTGTATATTTTTGTAATTTTATAAATCCTACTTTTTTTCTTTCAATGACCATGATATGAATTTTCAATATTACCACTAATTCATTTATTTTGATATATTTTTTCATATTAATTCTAAATCTCTCAAACTTTCAACTTTATCATTTATAATTTGTAGTTTCATATTTTTGCAATTTATTGAATATTTATGTTAATTTTTAATTTTCGCTAAAGAAATTTTATTTATCCTCTAATATTGTAATTTTATTTTTTTATTTGAGAAAAAAACATTGAATAACTTAAAAATAAACAATTACAAATTATAAAGGATAAAGTTAAAAGTTTGAGAAATTTAGAACTAATATGGAAACATATATCAAAATGTATGAAATAATGGTATTATTGAAAATTCACAGCCTAGTCATTCAAGGAGAAAAGTATGATTTATTGATACTTTTTTTTTTTCAAAAGAGATTGGTCCATTTGTATTTTCTTTTTTCTTTTTTCTAGTAATAATTGCTTTTTAGAAAACAAATTTGAATCTTGAAACTCAGATGATCTTTAAATTTTTATCTAATTTTTAATCCTTAATACATATATTTAATTCAATTTGACCACAAATTATTATATTTTTGATATAATGGTACAATATATATAAAAGTATTAATATTATTAGGGCGGCAAATGAATCGAGCCGAACTTGAACCTGTTACAGTTTGTTCGTTTATGGGCTTAGCTCGAGCTCGTGACGAGCTTGAAAAGCAAAGTTTAGACTCGGCTCATCATTATTTTGAGAAGCTCGGGTTCGGCTCGTTTAATAAAAAAATTTGTTTGAGTTCGATTTGAATATGTTCAAGATTGTTTTGGCGTTCATAAATGTAAACGAGTCTATGTTTACGAACATGTTCACAAACTTAATCACGAGTCCTATACGAGCTTTGTTCACAAACAAAAATGAGCCTAAAATAAGTTCATATTCACAACTTTATACGAGTCGAGCCTAATATTATTCGAGTAACAATCGAGTTCGAGTTCGACTCATTTGTTTAACAAACAAGTCTGAACATGTTCACGAATAGCTCCGTTCATTTGCAACCCTAAATATTATATTTTAGTTCTAATTCCAAAGATTGTGAAACTCATGCCATTAGATTGTGTTACAATTTAGGGGCTAAATTGTGAAACTATAATTAATTATAATTTAAAATTACTAAATTTACGGAACATGCATGGCAAGTGGATTGACATAATGAATATAATTGAGATAGTATGCCAATAGTATTTTTGTAATAAGTATTACTCTCTATCAAGCTTATTGACTAATTAGTTATCCTTTTTAAAGGTATATATCAAGGCATACATTTAAGGTCTCGTTAATTTCCTCCCACATAAATATTGGAGTACTCTCTAATCTCTACATTTGACTTTGCACAAATGGTATATATTAGGGTAGGTAGAACTAAATACAGTGTGTGTGTATATATATATATATATAGATTTGGTTGATTCATGAATGGGGGATAAAGAAGAGGAAACTACCCAAGAGTCTTTGCATGACGACCTAGTTGCAGATGGTTGACAATGTGGACGATTACAAAACATCAACATCGATCTGTAGTGGATGGAGAATTCTTAATTTGACTCTGTGCCTCAAGTAGTGGTACACGAAATACATTGTGTTCTTCGTACAGAGGACACTCGTCAGTTTGTGGGGTCATGCTTTCTACTATTTTTCTATTTTCTTACTAAGGTTTGATTAGAGTAATACTATCAAAACAAGTCTCAATTTCAATATTATGTCTCCCAAGAAAGGTCGAAGGTGGCCTCTTCTAAAAATTATTAGGTATCCAAGAGTATAAAGTAGCAAGAGATACGATATTCGTACTCATATTTTTTATGTTTGCACTTTTATTTAGGAGAAATGTCACTTTTAACCTTTATATTATATGTGAATGATTAAAATTTTTTAAAATACTAAACTACCCTTTCAGACATCCTGTTTGTCTCTTATCTTTAATGTTTTTGGTGTTTTTTGATCGGATTAAAAAAAAATACTCGAAAAAAATTAATCAAAAAAAAAAATCTCTCCCTTTTTACAAGACCCAAAAAAAGTTATCTATGTTGAATAAATTATTTCTTTTAACAAGACCAATATATATATATATATATATATCTGTTAAATAAATTATATTTTTGGCATAAGATAAAAAAAATATCTCTGTTTAATAAATTATTTCTTTTGGTAGGAATTAAAAATTAAAAAGTACTCAAAAAAATAGTTATCCTTCTTGAATAAATTTTCTCTTGACAGGACCAGAAAAAAGTACATAAAAAAATTTATTCTTGTTGAATAAACGATCTATATTGAGAGTACTCAAAAAAAAGTTATTGTTATTTAATAAATTATATCTTTTGATAAGTTCAAAAAAAGAAATTATCTTTATTGGAAGAAGCAAAACAAAAAATTATTTTTGTTGAATAAATTATCCATTTTGACAAGACAAAAAAAAAAAACTACTAAAGAAAGTAAAAAAGGTAACAAAAATTATTTCTTTTGATAGAACCCAAAAAAAAAAACAAAATAAAGAAACTAAAGAAGGTAAAAAAGAGTTTAACTTGATACTTTGATAGTATAAAGGATAGTTGTGCTATTATAAAATAAGGGATGATATATTAATTAGTTTAGGGACCATTTTGTTATTTTCTTTAAAAGAAAAATGTAGGTGGAGTGCAATTGTAGAAAAGAGGAATGCGAATATCGCCTCCTTATTTATCTATATGTTGTATATATGTGTATATATCTATTTGGGTAATTTGCAAGAAAAACTTAATTACTCTCATTCTACCATATACCGAAATAATCACAGTGCATGGTACAACGAGAGCAACCAAGTTTTTTTTTTCATAATCTGCAATAAATTTTTCTTAACTTTCATTTTTGCTCATAACTCTTTTAAAGTATTAAGAAATGACGAAGAGCACCCCCCTTTTATTTGCGGACTATTACTAAATGGACGGAATAGTATCATGCACAAAACACATGTAATTTTAAAATTTAAAAATTCCTATAATACCCTTTTGGGTAAATTGCAACCTTCTCAACTCTCACGATTTCGTAAATTACCCGGCTCAACTTTTTTTTGTTGTTGTTGCACACAACCCTCTTAAAGTATTTAGAAATGCTTCAAATCACCTATTGTCATTTGCGGTTGGTTGCCACCAATTTAGGCACAATTTTTTTTTAACAAATGGAACAAAATTAATATGAGGTTGAGACATCAAATGACACAATAAAGGCACTCGGGTATTTCTAAATTCTAGAAAGTTGGGGAGTTTATTTATTTATTTTTTACCGTTTATTCTATTTTTTATTTTAATTTTTTAAATTCTCCAGGATTATAAATTAGACACACTTTAAGGAATTGGGAATAAATTATAACTTTTAAATAGTTGAGAGTTAAATGCATTATGAACAAAAGAGGCATTTTATTTATTTATTTATTTATTTTTCACTTTTGCTGAAACTCACCTTGTGGTTCCATCGTTATCACCTTCCCTTCCTTCCTACACGTCACCACCTCGATTTGTCCATGGACTCCAAACATAATTACATTTTAGTTCATTGATTTTTGTTTTCGGATGACTTGGAGAAAGAGACTCCTTCTCAAACAGCAATGGGTTATCGCCACGTGTCCTTGAGTCAGTTCATGGACACGTGGGTACTCGCAGATAGTGCCAGAGTGTTTTTCAATAATTGCGGAGGATGACATCAGATACAGCGTGGATGACGTCAAACCATATTTAAAACTAATTTAATCAAGTTATATTAATGGATAATTAATACTTTAATTAAGTATAAAATTATTTAAAAAAATATATTAGTACGGTGACAAGTCGTAATCTAAAGCTGTTTCACGAAAACTAAGCAAATTGATTGGCAAAGGGTGAGGCTCGGAGGAGACAAGAGTTTACATCAAGTGATGTAAAGGTGGCAGAGGTTTGGATTAGGTTTGGATTCGGTTTAGACTTGGATTATGCAACATATACTTGGATTAAACTTGGGTTATATATAATAATTTAATAATAATAACAATTAATTATAGTATGATGGATTAAAAAGTGAATGAGATGGAGATCATGAATAATGAATGAAACATTTTTTAGGAAAAAGAAATAAATTGAACTCTAGTGGGTTATTACTAAATATCGATGAACTCTCTTGCTTTTCTCTCGTTGGGTGTCTTTTTGAAAAGTTTAAGCAAACGCTTAGATACTCACAATATTATTTTTTGTAAGGATCTGTTTGATTTAGTATTTTGAGAACGGAAAATTAGTAATAAAAACTTTGTTTGGTTCAGTTTTTTGAAACATTAGTTATAAAAAGACTTGTTTTTAAAGAATTATAAAAGACAGTTTTCTATTTCACGAGTTCTTAAAAACATCGTTTATAAGACTGAACCAAAAAGACATTTAATCTAGGAAGTACAGACACGGACACGGGTACGACACGACACGAATACGGCGATACGAGAAATTTTAAAAAAACAAGACACGGACACGGCGGGGATACGGCTATAAAATAATAATATATATTAATTGTTTAATAAAAAATACTACATTACAGAAATAATTCAATTCATCATCATGCAATTAAGAACCAAACAAACTTATAAACAAAAATAGACACATAGATTGAAATAAATTAAAGAACTAGACTTTTTTAGTCTTCTACGTGTATTTAGCTTATATTTTAATCATAACTTAGTATCATATAATTTATATTCGAAATATTTGAATATACATCACTGTTATGAAGTATCTAAGAAGTGTCCAAGAAGTGTCCGAGAAGTGTCATAAAAATAAAAATGTCAGGACACTTCTACGAGGAGTGTCCGAGTGTCTGACAAGGGCACGACACCCTCAGTGAAATGTCCGTGCTTTCTAGCCTTTAATCTTCCCCTTTGTTCTTTCTATCAAAAATAGTATAATAGTCAAACGACATATTTGTCAAACACATAATGCGAACTTTGACACGGTGTATCCTTATCTTTAATTTATTGGTGTTAAGTGGTGGATCACACCACACCACATGACAAATTCGAACTATAAATCATTATTGCTTATGATTAACATAATTTATTATGGGATAAGACTTGAGAGGAGGCTAACTTGCACATCTGATTTGAAAGTACGTTTAAAAATTTTTGAACCTTGCATGTTATACACATATAGCGAAACTCATCATCTGATTTAAAAATACGTTTATAATACACTGGATGAATTTAAATCTTACGTATTATATATGTACAGTAAAATTTATTTTACGTATTGTAGATACACAATTTAAATTCAGATATATTGAATGTATTGAAAGTAGGATCTAATTTAGTAGTTTAGTTGGGTCAATAAATGGAAGATAGAGGACTGATGTTGAAGGATTAGAAAATTCTATGAAATGGGACCCACTTTGTTGTTGACTAGAAGCAGCCAGCCGCCCCCATATTAAAAAAATAAATAAATAAATAAAAGAAGAAGAACAGGGTTCCCACTTAAATGGAGGGTTAGGTTAGAGAGCACACGTGCGTTGCGTATAATCAGACAGTAACATGTCTCTGCGACAAAACAATCACAACTTTAAACGTGTTTTACTTCACCAACACAATCTTTCTTTATTACTACTACTATTATATTTTTTTTTTACAAAACATTATAACTTTAATATTAATAAATTAATCACACAGTAAAATACATATCCGATCGATATCATACGTGTACCTTTTAATATTATTTATATGAAGTGATTGAATTTCCAAACTCGAATTCAGATTCTCCCACCTATGCATATGCTTTAACAAAACTACAAAAAAAAAATATATATATATATATATATATATATATCTTTGACGTTTTCAACCATGCATCAAACTTTGTTAGAACCATAAAAGAAATTAAAAATTACAAAAAGGAGAATGAAACAAACAAAAGAAAAAAAGAAGATGAAAAAAGCATGACATAAAGTGGAAAAGGAATCACTAGTCGTTGGTAATGGCAGACCCAAAGCTTTGATCCAAATGGGGTAATGAGGTCATGAGTGTGTGTCTGTGTGTGTGTGTGTATATATATATATATATCAAGTTCACTAAGTCTATATGCTCCAGCACCAAGTGTCACATTTTCCATGTGTTTTACTTTTAACCATATTTTATTTAGGTCTAGTGCTTGATAAGCTTCACCTATGCAAAGATGATATATACATACATATATTGAGGCATATATATATATGTATATATATCTGTGTGTGTATTAATATTAATTGGGTCATGCTTCCTTGTACGCTAGACAAATGATCAAAATTTGAGTCATTCAGCAACTCATGGACCCAAGATAACAATTTTGATGAAAGATAAACTTAAATATGGATTTGAAAAAAATGCATATGTCATGCCGGCCATTTGTTTTTAAACTAGGTCCATCTCTACGTGCCTTAATTTTGTGACGATTTGGTTTATTATGGCCATCCATCACTTTTTCATATGGTCATGCTTTTTCACCGACTATGATATATATATATATCTCGGTTTAATAAATAATAAAAAAAAACAGCCATGTTGTTTCAACCACGTACCAAACAAAAGTGCAAAAAAAAAAAGAAAGGAAAAAACATGTTTTGACTATGAAGTTTTAATGCAAAATGATCGAAATTTCCACCGTCCCACCTTAATCTTAAATATAGAAACTTTTGGTAGGTATTAGTCACATATTAGATAGTTAAAAAAAAAGATAAGTAGGTTTTTGTTGTTAAACCTTTGAGAGGTCCAAAATTAAATAAAAGGCCTATTTTTTTTTCGGTAAATAATAAAAGGACTAATTTTTGGTGCTAAAACAACAAGGTATAATACTAAAAAATTGTCGACAATGGTGGTGTCGAACTTCTTAGAGCACCACCGAGTGCATGTGGTCCGGTTCCGGTCTTACATGCACGGTACAATTATAAAAAAAAATCCGTGAGATATATATATATTGTTATTGTTATATTAAGTTTCATCGATCTCTAGCTTGGGTCCCTAGGATTTGCAATGGCACAATCCATTCTTTAAGAAAATGGGCTCTTAGAGTGGCTTCATAAGCCCTCTTGGCTTGTGGATCTATTTGATCCTCTTTAATGTTTTCTCTCTTCCTTGTAATTTCATTAGATTCATTTGCCCTATTGCTTTCAAAGTCTCAAAATTGTCTTTATTTTCTTGAAAATATTGAAAAGTCTTATTATATTATTGTTGTTGTTCTTGTTATTGACTTGGAAAGATTCATGCAATCTCACCAACAAAAAGGAAAAAAAACAAAGAAGAGGAGGATTCATTTAGTCACATACCCCATTTTTTTTCAAACCTTGATAGAAGCAAAAATTGGGTTGTATGCATTCACTTTGACCAAATATTTATGAGCCATTTATGGAAATTTTTTGCTTCTAATACACTATATATATATATATATGAGATAAACAAAAGCGACTTTTATATCTAACTTCTCTTCATATGATCCACTAGACTAAGCCTAATCCAAACACCTTTTTTTCATTAGTTCAGAAGCCCAAATGGATATTTTTCCTTTTTGTGCGGCTTACTAGTTACTACTATACTTCAGTTACTCATAAACAACTCAAGTGATTCATGAAACAAATATCTTTGAGCAAGATTTACATTTTGACCTCTCAGTGACAAAATGTGGAGCAAAAAATGGTTTTGAAGTAGTAAGTTTAATTATTATTACTATTTTTTTTTTTACCATGACAAGTTATTGAAACACTTATTTTATCTCTAACGACTTGAACTATCGACTTCTACTTTAAAAGATAGAGGAGATACCATTAGGTTACAGCTCTGGATAAGCATTGAATTAGTAACAAAAACACTAACATTTTGAGGCCCTAAGTTGAGAAGTTAAAAGTTTTAATACTATGTACTTGGAGAAATTATTAAATAATCTTGGACCACAGGAGAAATTATTAGATGGTCTTGGGCCATCAAAATTAATATTTAGATTTTTTTGTAATATATTTTTACATTCATGTGAATCTATTTTTTTAATGTGAGAGTTTCATTGAACTAGATCAGCAAGTGTCAAAGGTTCAAAACCATCCAATATTTTCTCAGACTATAGGCCACTTAAGACTTGTTTGACATGCGTTTTGTTTTTGTTTTTCTGTTTGTTTCGACATTGTAAAAACAAAGTATGTTTGGTATCGCTCATTGTGTTTGAATAGTGTCAAAACGTTTCAAAATTTTGAGCCGAAATTGGAAACACCATTTTGGTATTTTTATTGTGTTTTAGGAACTATAGCAGGAAAAATAAAATAAAAAACAGAAACAAAATAAAAAAAAACAAAACGCATGTCAAACAGATCCTTAGTAATCCAATCCAATCAAAACTCACGTTTAGGTTTCTCTCGATATATTCATCCAATAAAAATATACCATTCAATAAAATTTATCATAAATAATTGTTATCAACAAATAAGGACGGTGTATTTTATTTAGTTGATATATTTAATAATCTGGTATACGTATATCTAACTCACCTAATATTCTTTTCATGATACGGGACAATCAAATAATTTCTCCTGTACGTATTGTATAAGCAGAGGCACTTAATGGGGGGTACAAGACCACAAGAAAAAAAAAGTGAATCTTATTGGTCTCTTTCTTCTTTTTAGAACACCATTGGTCATAATAACTACTTCCCTCCTCCCCCAACCCCACCCCCAGAGCTACTGAACATGACCAACCACACACACTCTCACTCTCACTCTCTCTATCTCTCTCATACACACACAATATATACATATATACACACATACACATGTTAATATAACCCATAGTTTGCCCTTGTTAAGGTGGGGCTAGGGGGATATACGTGTCGTTGCGCAATGCGTCATGGCATGTCCTGTGTCTGGACTTGACCATTTGTAAATGGAAGGGACCATTTACCACATGATCATGAAGTCCATAGAAGATATATATGTATATATATATATATATATATATATATGCTTGAAGGAGAAGTGAAACGTGGTTGGTAGTTGCTAGCTGCAATTAGGGATGGCAACGGGGCGGGGTGGGGCGGGTTTTGCCTTTCCCATAACCGAAACCGTTTAACTTTCCCCGCCCCGCAACCGTGTATAAACGGGGCGGGGCGGGGCGGGGCGGGTTTTGACTTCCCCATTCCCATAACCGTTTAACTTTCCCCGCCCCGCCCCGCCCCGTTTATACATTTTTTTTTAATGTAAATTTTTTTATAATAATAAATATGATATTTTGATACATATACACCAAAAACACACATTTAGGTACTTACAACACAATGGATAATATTGAGTCATCCATTACTGATATAATAAACTTGTATAGTTGTATGATATATATAATATTAATATTTTCTTTATACATTATTAATATTTTCTCTATATATTATATATATAAGTATAAATATATATATACTTAAACGGGGCGGGTACCCGTCGGGGTAAGGTCTTACCCCCGTCCCCGCCCCGTTTAAACACGGGTTATTTTCTCTAACCCCATCCCCACCCCGTTTCCTTAAACGGTTCCGTAAACGGGTTTTAAACGGGACGGAGCGGGGCGGGTACCCGACGGACCGGAGCAAATTGCCATCCCTAGCTGCAATAAACTCAAATGCAATTGGCCTATCAGATTCACAAGAATGGGCTAGCTAGCTAGCTAGTAAAATCTCATGTCACAAGTGATGTATATATCCATTACTCTAGACTATATATATATATATAGATATATATAGCTGCAAGAATGCCATTCTAACACGGCACGAAGATAGATATATAGATATAACAAGTGGACTCACCCAAATTCAATCATGTTGACATGGTAATACATGAACAAAGTGGGCTCTATAATTTGCAAAGACCTTTGTGGCTTGGCTTTTTCATTTGACATCAATCAACGTGTGTGAATGACACTTATAATTAACAATCCATCGAACCAATCTCAGCTGGTACGTCCTATAAATTAATGTTGTAACGTTCATGCACCACTTCGGATTGTGAAAAACACATGCTATAAATTAATTAATGTGCCCATAGGCATGCAAATTGTCACATCCTAGGGGAGAATTAAGGTTTTTTTTTTTATATTATTTTTTTAACTTTTTTAGCCTTGGTGTGAATTGCATTTAGGGCACATATATTAAGAACTAGGCACCTCAATTCCAAACACGTCGTTTTCGACCGTCCTACTCAGCAACTATTCAAGGTCACGGCGGGTAGTGATTGACCCTTTACGCATAATTTATTAAAATAAAATAATATTTTTTTACAAAATGATTTTTTTTTGCAAAAATAATTTTACATACGTTGGAAGATTTCAGTTCTTCTAAACAAACAAAAAGTATTTTTTTATTCAAAACCCGAAGTATAAATAAACAAATTATTATTAATAATATATTTTTTTAACTAATTGAAATTGGTTTGTGGATGATATGGTTTTGACTTATATCACATAATTCTTCTAAATGAGTGTCGTTTTTACGAACACTTTTGATTTGCCACTCTCTTTATATGAATAAAATTTTTCCTTTTCGTACTCTCGCTCCCGCTCTATGCAACTTAGGTTTTGACTCTCCTCTCCAAAACTCACTCATGTATCAGTTGTTACTGCTTACTATAAGACCCCCAAATTGTCATCCTTAAATAAACACCCAAAAATGTTAATCCGAAACACTTTTTGATAAGAGAATGGGCTTCAACTGGTTATGTGTGTGGACGTGATGTGATAATGGACAATGCGGTTGGCCATTGGGCTCTATCAACTGGATAAGCCCATACTTGTGAGGAAACAGTACTGATAGTTCAAGTTCCACCAGTATATATATATATATATATATATATACACACACATATGTATATATATATATAGGGAGGCTAATTAAATCACCATGGTGCATATTGGTTTTTTTTTTTATTAAAGAATATATGTTGCGTTTGGTACGCAACAATGGAATAGAATGGAATGCCAATATTACCTTTTTGGATCCATTCCTTTAAGAAAAATTAAAGTAGGAATGACCATTCTATGTCATTCCTTTGGAATGAAAAAAAAGTGAAAATTCATTCCACTATTTAACCTATGTAATAATCATTCTATTCCCAATAAACATTAAAAAATAAAATCTAGTTATCAAAAATAATGTAATCATTATTTCATTTCATCGTTTCATGTTTGAAACCAAACAATAGAATGACAATGACCATTTCATTCCATTTTCATTCTCACTTTAATAGAATGCTTATTCCATTCCATTTTTACCTACCAAACACAGCAATAGGATTGTTACCAAGAGCTAGAGTTTAGAGTTACTTTTTTACTTTCCAAAATAGAAGATTGAGACTTGAGTGTTCAAATCCTTGTTAGAACAGAGTGAATGCGTGAGTTGCAAATAGGAAAAAAAAAAGTTTAGGACTGTTTGATTTACTACTTCTTTGAAAACAATTTTCAAAAAATTTAAAAATACAAAATAGTTATTAGAGAAGTATAACAATCACGCAAGAAAAAAGGTGTACATTCATCATTCTAGGCACATTTCAATGACATATGAAAAATGATATTCGAGTAATAAGTTAAACCTAAAATACTAGTCGAGACTAAAGTAGGGCATGAAACATATTGGATTTATCTGATTTCCAATATGATCATTTTTTTTCAAATTTCAACAGTAATAAATTAATTTAAATCTTTTTTAAAAATACTATCTCGATCGCTAGTAAGGTATAAATGAATTGGGTTTAATCAAATATTCAATTTGATAGGAGTCAATGAGTCATGCATATTGTGATGAATAAATGGATTGAAATTAGTAGCTGTGTTTTATTATTACAGATTCAAGAATAGATGTGTTTAAAACACAAATTAATAATAAGAATATCATAATAAATGTGATAAATATTAGGTCGCTAGGGTACAAGATTCATCACATATTAACTAGAAATAAAGATGGAGAGAGAGGATGAAGATTACTGAAATTTATGGAGAGAAGGATGAAAAATTTATTTGTTTGGAATCCTAGAGGTAAAGTAAAAGACAAGCTATAGGCGATTGAAGACATTTTTCATCTATATTTATATACATGTTTACAACAAACTTTAACATTTTTCTCTCTAAGATAGTGTTAATTTCAAATTAAATTTGATATCCAAATTGAATTTAAATATTTCTCTCTAGGAAGATAGTGCTAATTTCGAATTTAAACTTATATTCAAATTGAATTTTAATTCTTGTTGGATTAGATGAACATGATCAATTGACTTGGTTAATTGATGAGTCAGTTCTGTCATATGTACTTTCTCTTACTGACCTGATTCTACGATGCATACAATAGAATATTTTTCTTTGGTATAAGTGTCCTCCTCTCATTGGTGGAATTTTTTTCCCTCCACAAAGATATGGTGGAGAGTAGGGCAACAATTCGTGTTCCCATATTATATTCGTATTCGTGTCAATCTATAAGTATTCTGCTAAACAACTTAACCCTAATTCGACTCATTTAATAATCGTGTCAACACTAACCCAACATGTTTATTAAACGTGTTAAACGCATTGACTCGTATAACCCGTTTAATAAACGTATCCTATAATGATACGACTTGTTTAATAAACTTTTTAATCCGTTTAACTTTTACGATACGAAAATAAAGTATATATAAGTTTCTTCACCTCCTAAAAATCATATAAAAATAAAGTACATATCTATACATAAACCCTAAAATCAAACTATATTATAAATTTTGTACATATATATATATATATATATATATATATATATATATAAAAACCTGAAAAACAATTGCAATATATATAACTATGTATATATAAGTTCGAATAAAATCAGAATATATAAATAATTCTTGTCGTAATCGTGTCGTGATTTAGATAGTTTAGACTCAAATTCAACACAATTTTTGTGTGTCGTATTCATGTCGACGAGTTTATTAAATATGTCGATTTACCTCAAACTCAAACCCCTTAACTCGTGTCGCGTCCAATTTTGTCACCCCTGGTGAAGAGAGTGAATGATTAATATTTTATTCAAACTTTAACAAAAACACATGTAGGAAGGTCGCAATATGGAAGTGGTGGGAATATGGAAGTGGTGGGGGGTGATGGTGGTAGAAACGGTGGTAATAGTGGTGGTGATGATAGATGTGAAGGGTTTTTGGTAATATGAATTTTTTTTTAATCGGACTAAAATAGAAAGCTCATTTCATAAGTCTAATTATGAAATTAATTTTATTTTAGGAGAATAACCTTCTTACCTTAAAATTTACGACAAACAATAAAATGGTTTGAATCAGCGTTTCATTCCATTACTGCAGCAAACAAGGGATAAGTTCCTACAGTGCTATCTGGAGACAAAAACTTGACGACGTCGTTTGATAAAGGTTTGCCCTACAAGTCCATTTATCAGGCACACCAACACACACTCCGTGTGGGAAAGATGTGAAGAAGCTCTGTAGTCTATATATATATATATATATCTCCATATCTACAGATCTGTCTAGGACAGATGATTATGGCCTTGCTCTCACACAAGAAGGTCCTCATATACAAAGATCGACGCATTATCGCAAAAGCAAGCCGTGTTTCTGCGAAATCCAAACGCTTCCACAGCTCACAAACCTCCAACGAGAATGAGGTCACAGTTGGAGAAATCACAAACATACTCAAGCACTACAATTGGGAACGCCTCATAGAATCAACAAACTTGCCCAGGAAGCTAAACCCAGATGTGGTTCGATCCGTTCTTCACCAAAATCAGGCGTGTGACCCCAAACGCCTCCTCGGTTTCTTTTCCTGGTCTCGTCACCAAATGGGTACCCCTCAAAATTTGAATTCTTTCTCAATACTTGCGATTATACTCTGTAATTCGCATTTATTTGCGCAAGCGGATGATGTTTTAGATCGAATGATTGAAACCCGTCAGCCTGTTTCGGCAATTTTGGATTCAATTGCTGAGTGTTATGGGTCTATAGCCAATCCTGAGGTGTTTGATGTATTACTTAATGCTTATAAGAAAAAAGGAATGTTAAAAGAAGCTGCTTCTGTATTTTTAGCTACTAGAAATGATACATATATGCCTAGTTTGGTCTCCTGCAACTCTCTATTGAGAGATCTACTGAAGTGTAATGAATTTGAGTTGTTTTGGAAGGTGTGTGAAGGAATGCTAGAGGCTCAGATAGGTCCTGATATTTATACTTACTGTAATGTGATTAATGCTCATTGTAAGGTTGGGAATGTTAAGGAAGGTAAAAGGGTCCTTTACGAAATGGGGCAGAAGGGTTGTCATCCCAATGTAATTACCTATAATGTGGTTATTGGAGGTCTGTGCAGCTCTGGGCTTGTCGATGAAGCATTTGACCTAAAGAAGTCAATGACTGAGAAGGGGTTGGTTCCAGATAGGTATACTTACACCATTCTTATTAATGGGTACTGCAAAATGAAGAGGTGCAGAGAGGCAAAAGTGATACTAGAAGAAATGATCAATATGGGTGTGAACCCTGACCATGTTACCTATACTGTTATGATTGATGGGTTCATGAAACAAGACGCGGAAGAGGCTCTTAGATTCAAGGATGAGATGGTTTCTCGTGGACTAAAGTTAAATGCTGTGACTTATAATGCAGTCATTAACGGGCTCTGCAAGGTTGGTCTGGTGGAGAAGGCAAGAGATATCCTGAGTGAGATGATTGCAATGGGTACAAAACCTGATAGTCAAACTTATAATTGTTTGATTGAGGGGTATAGTCGAGAGCTTAATATGGTTAGGGCTAATGAGCTGTTGGTTGAGATGAAGGAAAGAAACTTGATACCTACAGCATGCACTTGCAGTGTGATTATCAATGGGCTATGCCGTTCTGGAGATCTCCAACAAGCTAATTCCGTTTTGGAGAAAATGGTTGCAGAGGGTTTGAAACCAAATTCCATTATCTATACTACTCTTATAAAAGGTCATGTTCAGGAAGGTAAGTTTGAAGAGGCAATAGTAATTTTGAAGGGAATGAGGGAGAAAGGCATTTTGCCTGATGCCTTCTGCTACAACTCCCTATTAATTGGCCTCTGTAAAGCAAAAAGGATGGAAGAAGCAAGAACTTATCTTGCTGAAATGGTGAAGTGGGGATTAAAACCAAATGCATATACTTATGGGGCTTTCATTTCTGGATATGGTAAAGCAGGGGAAATGCAGGTGGCAGACAGGTATTTCAGAGAGATGCTTGGCTGTGGTATACTGCCAAATGATGTTGTTTATACAGCAATGATTGATGGGCACTGCAAAGAGGGGAATACGATGGAAGCATTCTCAATATTTAGATTTATGCTTGGACGAGGAGTGCTTCCGGATGTGCAAACTTACACTGTGCTCATCCATGGCCTCTTGAGAAATGGGAAACTGCAGGAAGCAATGGGAGTTTTTTCTGACCTCCATGAAAGGGGTCTGGTGCCTGATGTTTTCACTTACAGTTCTCTCATTTCTGGCTTCTGTAGGCAAGGTGATATAAACGAAGCTTTCAAACTTTATGATGAAATGTGTCAAAAAGGAATTAATCCAAATATTGTTACCTACAATGCCCTGATCAATGGACTATGCAAGTCAGGTGACATTAAGAGAGCTAGGGAAATGTTTGATGGAATATCTGGAAAAGGTTTGGCACTCAATGGTATTACTTATGCTACAATCATAGATGGATACTGCAAATCTGGAAATCTAGCCGAGGGATTTCAGTTATTTGCTGAAATGCCATCAAGGGGGGTTCCACCAGATTCTTTTGTCTTCAATTCCCTTGTCAATGGCTGCTGCAAAGAAGGAAATACAGAAAAGGCTTTGTCCTTATTTCATGAAATGGTGCAGAAGGGCTTTGCATCTACACTTACTTTCAACACTTTGATTGATGGGTTCTGCAAGTCCAGCAAATTGATTGAAGCAATGCAATTGGTGAGAGACATGGTCAGTAAGCAAGTCATGCCCAATCAAGTCACCTTTACAATTTTGATTGATTATCACTGCAAGGTGGGGAAGATGGAATTAGCAGAAGAGCTTTTTCTGGAGATGCAAAAATGTAATCTGATGCCGACCATTGTAACTTACACTTCTCTTTTACATGGTTACAACAGAATACGGGATAGATCCAAGATGATTTCACTTTTTGACGAGTTGGTGGCAAGGGGCATTGAGCCTGATCAAGTAGTCTACAGCGTGATGGCTGCTGCCCATTATGAAGACGGGAATTTAGAGAAAGCTTTGAAGCTTTGGGATGAACTACTGGACAAAGGTGCAATGTCGAGCAGAAATGTCTATGAAGAATTTGTAGATGTCTGGTGTAAAAAGGAAGAATGTTCTAAATTATTGGTGTTGCTTGATGAAATGGGAAAGCAAGGACGTATGCTAAGTCTCAGTACATGCAGCACTCTAGTCCGTGGGTTGTGTGAAGCAGGAAATTCAGACAAAGCGGCAAGTGTTCTGGAAAGTATGGTGAGATTTGGGTGGGTTCCAAACACCACAAGTTTAAGTGACTTAATCAATCAACATCAAATGGATGCAAATTCTGAGAATTTTAGCACTCTCTCAACGCAAGGAGCATTAGTAGTTGCTTAAGTGACTTATTAAATCAACATCAAACAGATGTGTAGTTGCTAGATGTGACAATGCGAATTGCTGCTCCTTCTTACTATTTCCTCTGAAGATTCATGGAACCAAATGTTGATGCTGGCCTGACCAAGGTGCTAAAGTGGAGTGAACCTAAATGAAATTACCAAATGGAGGCAGCCACAGGTTAGATCCTCAAATTATGCAGATTATTTTTCCAAATTAAAGTGGGTGAATACTTCCAACCCACTGGCGTACTGTATGCTGGAAAACCTCATTGATGTGATTTCTCTTTCCCCAAAGTGGCTGGGAAGGGTGTGTCTGATCATCTGGATGTCCATTGCAAAAAAAAAAAAATCATTCCAAATATGTTTTATGTAGTAATTGGAGTTTTCCCATTTTGCTTCCCGTAGCATTTTAAATGAACATATCTTTCTCATACTTTAAGAGACACATGAAGGGTGTTTAATCTTTTTCTACCATTGTTATCAACAATGTTCCTTTAGTTGCCTGATTTTAATGATGCAACTTGCCTCAAAACATACACCGACCAAAATATGCTGATTCTGGTTTCATATGCATGTGCATAGTTATTTGCTACATGAATCAACCTATGGTTAGAACTGATGTGGATTCATTTTACAGATTGGTCTGATGGTTTGCTGCTCGCTGCACCTAAAAATGGTTCAACTCTTCCAGCCTTATGGTGGCATATGTGAGCTTGGAAAGGTAAAAAGTAAGGGCTTTGTTATATGTCTGGTTATCTTGAACTTTATAACCTTTATTTATGTTGGATTTAACTCTTCTTACATGCAACTATTACTTTTGACGTCTCTGATAGTTTCTAGCCCATTACAGTTTTGCCTTGTTGTAATAGATCATGATAGATTTTGGTTATCTAAAAATTATTTCTTTGTTAAGACTATGAAATAGGCAATGGTCTTCCATTCAAGGTTAGCATATTATGTGGAGATAATACATATACATATCTGTCCTTAACTCATGCATTGTAGTCAGTAGTCACCCTATTCTTGTTACTAACTTTGGCTATGAATAGGTCTTATGGATATTATGTTGCAACTGACTTTTTAAATTATTGTTAATCCTTGATTCAATTAATTAGGCCCTGTCTGGTAACACTTTTGATTCCAGTTTTCAATATTTCTGAAAAACTTAATAGTGATATGAAAATTTTGACAACCCTTGGACATAATTTGAAAGCAATGTAGCTTTCGGTTTAAGTTTTCATTTTTCAGTTCAAGGTTTCATTTTTGACTTTTTTTATAAAATACAATAAATAAAAGTTTTGGTTACTCAAAAATATAAATATAATAAAATACAATAAATTAAAATTTTATAAAAAAACAAGAATAAAAAATAAAAATACAATAAAAAAAATTGGTTGCTCAAAAAATATAAATATAACGAAATAAAATACAATAAATAAAAAAAATTTGCTTCATGAAAAAAAAATGAATAAAATACAATAAATACAAAATTATAAGTAAATAAGAATAAAAAACTTTTAAAAAATACAATAAATGAATAAATAAAAAATATATATATAAATATAAAGATATATATAAGAAAATACAATAAAATAAGAGTTATATAAAAATACAAATATATAAAATATAAAAGAAAATAAAAATAGTAGATATAATAATATATGACAATTACCAAAAAATGCAAATTTAGACTACAATTGGAAAACAGACCCGAAAATAGCTAGAATTTATGACAATTACCAAAACCATGCAAATGCATTTATTAATTAAAATAAACTATAATAAAGTCCTAAGAAATATAATTTCAGAAGAAAGAATATACATAAAATATGTTATATCACATTTATGTTGGTTAAAATGAGTTGAAACCATATTACTCAAACAAAATTTTAGTCAAAGATGCTACTAATTTTTTTTTTGAAAATTAATTTTGGGTTACCAAACATATTTTTAGTTTACTGCTTTCAAAATTTCAACAATAGATGTTGAGAAACAAGCCTTCAATTATGTACCACCAAATATTACGATGTGATGATAAGTAAATAAGCACGAAGAAATTTGCAAGAACACACCAAGAATTATACTTGGTTCGGCTAAACAAGCCTACGTCCACGGAGAGCCCGATTTCACTATATAGATTGTAACAATACAAGTTGAAAGATTGTATCAAGAGTACGCTCAACTCTCAACCCTTAACCCTTGTACACCCAATCTCACTCAAAAGGAAATCACAAATTCTAAATAAGAATTCTCTCTCGAAGTGTCCTCTCAATAACAATGAGAGTATTATCTCTACGCAAGAGTTGCCATTTCAAAACAATGAGAGTAACCTCTCAAATACAATGAGAGTATTATTACCTCTACGCAAGAGTTGCCATCTCAAAACAATGAGAGTAACCTCTCAAATACAATGAGAGTATTGCTTCTTTTCTTCTCACTTGTCTCAACTTATATCATAGGTAACTATTTATAGAGCCTAAAACTCAATTCTTTGATGGACAAGGATTATAATTCCTTAGAGCCGTAGACTTGCCTAACAAGAACTTTCTTTCCTTGAGACTAAGACATGTCTACTAAGAAATTACCTAATAAGATACAACTCTATAATAGAAACCTAATCACAATAGGAATTTGAGCCAACCTAACAAATCTCCCCCTTGGCAAAAATTTTGACAAGTTTTCAATACACGAGACTCCCGTCTGCAAATTCACAAACGATTCATCGGCCTTTCAAACTCCAGCTATATAACCCGATTCAAGTATGAAACAATACTCCCCTTGATCCACACAGCCAATGTATTCATACAGCTGTATCAAGTCAATACTATCAAGTGACTTTGGAAGGGGGCTTCGATGCAACCCTTCTCCAAGCAGGAACTTTCATCTCACCCTCGTCTGTTCGGAAACGCGCAACCTGTGTCTTCGATAAATCAAACGAAACACGTCTCAAGATCTTGTTACCATGTGCACCCTCTTTCCTATCCACAATTGAAGTCTGAGTACTATTAGCACTCCCTACTAGACGGTACAAACCTCCACTCTGTTCTCCTTGCATTAATACCATGCAGCCCTTGGTGATCTTCATGACTCCCCCTGCAATGGAGCACTTGCAGCCCATGGAGTCCAACCGGCTTAAGGAAATTAGATTACACTGCAATTTGGGTGCGCAAGCAACATCCCCCAAAGTACGTTCGACCCCATTAAACATTTTGAACTTCACCGTTCCCACGCCCTCAACGACACACTTGCCACCATTAGGCAATGTCAAAGAAATACCATCAAGTTCTTTAAATGAATCATAACATTCTTTCACGGAGCAAATATGGTTTGATGAACCCGAATCTAAAAACCACTCATGTTGAGTAAGAATGTCACCTTTGAAAATTGTGAAAACATCCCCAAAGTTATTATCACAAGCATATGCGGTAGATCCATTCTTAGAGCCGCCATCATCCTTCCGCTTTGCAAGTGGACAGTTCTTCCTAATGTGGCCCCACTCATGACATCTGTGGCACTGCTTACCCTTTTCTCCACCCTTTGATCTAGATCTGCTGTTATCACTAGATCCCTGGTTAGTCTGCCTTCCCCTATTATGCCAATGAGCAACCATAACTAAACTTGAACTCTCATCAATGGGAGATTTCCTTTTGTCGTTGGACAAGAGAGTCGACTCAACTTCCTCCATCTTCAGCGTATCTTTGCCATACAAGACGATAGTCACTATGTTTTCATAGAAATCTGGAAGTGAAGTAAGAAGTAATAGGGCTTTGTCTTTGTTAATAATGTTATCCCCAATACAGAGTCGAATAGTACTAACACTCCTTTACTCTATATCCTGCCAATCATCAACTGGCATTTTTTCTGGCTTTCCATCCTTTTCTTTCAATGCCCACGCTAAGCCTTGTTGAACTAGGATGTCCTTCACCCTCCCTTGCCATAGGGTGAAGTTACCCTTACCATCAAATCTCTCCACCTTGTACCGGCCAATATTACCGGCCATGATTGTCACAAGTGCTCAAGACGAACAACACTTGTATTATGAAGAAAAGTCTAGACAAGACTTTTATCAAACGCCTTGTGTGTACCTTGAAGCTCTAATACCAATTTGTTGAGAAACAAGCCTCCAGTCACGTACCACCAAATATTATGATGTGATGATAAATAAACAAGCACGGAAAAATTTGCAAGAACACACCAAGAACTATACTTGGTTTAGCTAAACAAGCCTACGTCCACAGAAGGTCCGATTTCACTATATAGATTGTAATAGTACAAGTTGAAAGATTGTATCAAGAGTACGTTCAACTCTCAACCCTTATACACCCAATCTCACTCAAGAGGAAATCATAAATTCTAAACAAAAATTCTCTCTCTCTAAGTGTCCTCTCAATAACAATGAGAGTATTACCTCTACGCAAGAGTTGCCCTCTCAAAACACTGCGAGTGACCTGTCAAATACAATGAGAGTATTGCCTCTTTTCTTCTCACTTGTCTCAACCTATAACATAGGTAATTTTTATCAAACACCTTGTGTGTACCTTGAAGCTCAGATACCAATTTGTTGAGAAACAAGCCTCCAATCATGTACCCCCAAATATTACGATGTGATGATAAGTAAACAAGCACGAAGAAATTTGCAAGAACACACTAAGAATTATACGTGGTCTAGCTAAACAAGCCTACTTCCACGGAGAGCCCGATTTTACTATATAGATTGTAACAATACAAGTTAAAAGATTGTATCAAGAGTACGCTCAACTCTCACCCTTATACACCCAATCTCACTCAAAAGGAAATCACAAATTCTAAACAAGAAGTCTCTCTCTAAGTGTCCTCTCAATAACAATAAGAGTTGTCCTCTCAAATACAATGAGAGTATTGCCTCTTTTCTTCTCACTTGTCTAAACCTATAACATATGTAACTATTTATAAAGTCCAAAACTCAATTCTTTGGTGGACAAGGATTACAATTCCTTAGAGTCATAGACTTGCTTAACGAGAACTTTTCTTCCTTGAGACCAAGACATGTCTTTTAAGAAATTACCTAATAAGATACAACTCTATAATAGAAACCTAATCACAATAGGAATTTGAGCGAACCTAATAGTAGGTGACGTTACCAAATGTATTCTACTTTTGACAGAAATGGCAGAAACAACAGGTTTTCAGTTTTCATTTTTGAGAAATCAGAAAATGAAATCTAACAGCGTTACCAAACAGCCCCGTAGTTGATTATGTGTTTTAAGGGCAATCATATAACATATAAAGTAGTAAATAAAATAAAGCAAAGACATTTTTTTTACGTGGACAAACTTAAACAAGAAAAAATCACAAGACTAGTCCAGGTAGACCAAAATCCATTATATGAGAAAGAAGTTGCAATCTAAGTTAACAAACTCGAACCTGAGAATCACCTAATATCTCCCTGTTCAAACTTACGCGGACTCTCCATACCCGTTGGTCCACTAATAAACTCGCTCATCATGCAATCACGAGTGATGTCCGGTCAACTTCATCATCGTCATCCTTGCCTTAATTTCATGTGAATGGGGTTAGCCACATGAATTCTCTATCTCCAATCTTTTCTATTACATGTCATTTTCCCTATTATGTTTAACTTTTTAAAATCATTTTTAATAACCTCATTTCATATTATTTTTGGTTGCTCTCTCTATCTCTTACCTTCTATTACAACTAGTCTTTCTCGCTTCACCGGCGCGTCTCTAGGTCTCCGATATATGTGTCCAACCCATCTCAATCTACTCTCTCTATTTTCTCACAAATGGGTGATACACCTAATTTTTCTCACTCATTAGAAAGCTTATCGCTTCTAGTCACTCTACTCATCCAACTTAACATTGTCATTTCCGCTACATGAAGACGTTCTTGTCCCTTTTTTAGAGCCCAACACTCCCCCCCATACAACATAGTTGGTTTACTAATGGTGCTATAAAAGTTTTCTTTTAGCTTATGTGTGATTCTTTTATCACATAATATCCCACTAGCTTGCCTCTATTTTGTCCATCTCGCTTCTGTCCTACTAGTTATGTCACTATGTATCTCTCCATCATTTTGTATTATCGATACTAACAAACCACTTAGTCGATACTCTATTTGATATTTTCAATTCAGCTCTTGGCTTTGATTCTCTCAATCATATATAGTATGGTAATCTGTGAAGACCCCTACATTGATTATCAAAGCTTTCTCTCTCTAAAATTATAAATTCTCTCAATTATATGTAAAGAGTTGAAAGCTCATGTGAGAGATACCCTAGACTAACTATTACCCTATATTTATAGAAAATATAGGAGACCCATGTTGTATGGTTAGTAAAATCTTTTTAGAATTTTAATTTGAGAGAGTTTCCATAAAAGTGTGTTCGCAGGGTGATTGAGACTTACTGGAGAAGATTTGATTGATTGACCATTCCTGTGATGCACATTGCTCTCCTGTGCCCTAGTTATGTGATTGAATTCTAGCCGTGTACTTCGCACTTCTTTGTTTGCCATGTCTTTTGTTAGAATGTATATTTATTAGGGTATATTTGTAATTATACCCACAACGGTAATATTGCCTTTTTCATTTCCTTGTACAGACATATGGGTGAAGGCCCCCATTTTATCAATCAATACAGTATTTCAATCTCTCTATAGGCTTCGCGTTTCTACATGGTATCAGAGCATCAGTCCGTTGCCGTTGCTGTTACCGGTGCTGCCATCTAGAGAGATCGTAGAGTGTTTTCTTCGATCACTTTGGGCTTACAAATTGAACGACGTCTGTATCGTATCCATCGTCGTCGAAACTTAGCAAGAAGCACAATTTTCTCACCTCAAGTTCCATCTCCCGTATCAAAGATTCGGATTAGCTTTTATTATAGATACGGGAGATGGGATCGTCGCTTCTCATCATTCTCGCTGTCATTGTTGCAGTGTCTGGAGCCATGGTCGTCACCTTGGTTTCGTCTCTAGTCACCATCGCCAGAGATCTTTCTCTCAATCGAAGAAATTGTTCCTCGCTGTGATCTTTGTCTACACGGGATATTCCATCGTCGATCTGGTGTTGTTGCCTCTCGCCGTTGTTGGTGCTGCTGTTTCTTAACCAAGGTCCCTCGACATGCTGATTGGGAAGCTAACAACTATCTCGTCGTGTCCTGGTTGTGGCATAGCATAGACTCTTCCATTTCTACCAACTTTATGTTTGTTAATACTGCAAAAGAAATTTGAGATGCAAAACTATTCGATGGACAAGAATGTTTCTCGAAAAGATGTTTTTGTTTCATCAGCCAGGCCAAGGCATCGATGAATATTACAGTGCATTCAAAGGCTTGTTGGATGAATTAAATCAATACCACCCACTAATCACTGATCTCGAGGTTCAAAAACGACAACGCGAGGAATTTCTTATCTCCATTTTTCTTGCTTGTTTAGATACTAGTCTTCAGACTATCCGAGATCAAATTCTTGGTGGTGATGGCAGACTCCCCTCTTTGGGTAACATTTATGCTCGCTTACTTAGAGTTGTTAAATCACCACAGGCAAAATCAATTGGGACAGAACATTCTATGTTGATTCCATCTCCCACTCAACATTTTTCCCACAGTCGTGGTACTTCCATTAGCAACCGTAGCTATGGAAGCAATATGGATGGTCCTCGCAGATATGGTAGCTGTGATAGAGGTCGAGGTCGGCGTGGTAGTGGCCATGATTGTGCCAATACTCGTTATTGTGGCCACTGTCATGGCACCAATCATACTATTAAGCACTGTTGGGATCTTCATGGAAAACAACATTGGCAAATCAAGCAATTATTTCCTCTCACACTATTGATTCTCACCCATCTATTGAATACGATCATTCAGCCTCTACTATTTTAGACTTGCGACCCAGTTCATCTCCCAGTGATCTTGTCACATTATCACGTGTTGAGTTCAGTGCCATGGTCCACTAGGCACAACACAAGTCCTATGATGGTGTTGCTATCTTTGCTTAGTTAGGTAACATTGCGTGTTTTTTGAACTTACAGGTAAGGGTGCACAAAGAACCGGTGGAACCGAAACCGTTAGAAAAAAATATATTTTAATGTAATATATAATATATAAATGAATAATAATAACTTCTAAGCTCTAGTGTTTTATATAAATATATAATATATAAATAAATACTAATACCTTCTAAATTCTAGTGTTCTATTTATATATAAAGTATAAAATATATAATATATAGATAAATACATTTAGCTTCTAAGTTCTAATGTTTTATATATTTATATAAAATGAGATATATAAATAAATACTAATAGCTTCTAATCTATTGTTATACCTAGGGGTGCACAAGTATGAGTGTGTATCTTGCCAATGTTTTAAAAGAAAAAAAAAAAAAGTTGACAGAACCGTTGAGGAACCGGAACCGCAACCACAAAGAACCAAAACGGAACTGAACCGAACCGAAGTCAACAGTTCCGGTTCCAAAATTAAAAAACTGTTAGGAACAGTTCCGGTTCCACCAAGAACCGTAAAGAACCATACCGTGTGTTCCCCTACTTATAGGTGTCCTCTCCTTGGGTTCTTGACTCTGGGGCATCTACCCATCTGACTGGTAATGAATCTTTATTTTCCAACCTCCGCAAGTCTACTTGTACATTTTCTGTTACTTTGGCCGATGGTAGAACTCCTCCTATTATTGGTCAGGGTACAATTAGACCCACTTCTTCTATTTCATTATCTTCTATACAATTGGTTCCTCATTTTTCTTTTAATTTGTTTTCTGTGAGTAAACCGACTCAAACACTCGGCTATTATGTGACCTTTATCTTTCCTTTTGTGTTTTTCAGTACCTCAAAACGAAGAAGACGATTGGTGGCAGCCTTGTACAAAATCACCTCTATTACTTGGATTGTGGATCGTTTACTAGTGGTATGACTCTCCATTCCCGGGTTTCTGTCAACCAGTGGCATTATCGATTAGATCATCCCTCTTTGAAGTACTTGAAGTCTGCACTATCTTTTCTTGAGTCCGTCACTACTTTTATCACCTGTTTTCTCATGTTTTCTATTCCAGTTATCTGTCACTCTTGTTCCCAAGACTTTGTAGGATGCTCTTTCTGATCCTGTCTGGCGACAAGCAATGGTACTTGAAATGGATGCACTTCATAGTAATGGGACCTGGGATGTTGTTCCCTTACCTTCAAGTTCCCAACAATTGGGTGTAGGTGGGTCTACACTGTTAAATACCATCATAATGGTTCTATTGAGCGTTTCAAGGCTCATCTTGTTGCAAAAGGATATACCTGGACCTATGGTCTTGACTATGATGAGACTTTTTCCCCTGTTGCTAAGATTTCGTCTATCGGGTCCTTATTTCACTTACGATCAATTGTAGTTGGCCGTTGTTTCAGTTAGATGTCAAAAATGCCTTTTTATATGGTGACTTATTTGAAAAAGTTTGTATGGAGCGACCACCTAGGTTTGTTGCTCAAGGGGAGTATCGTCACGTTGTTTGTTGCCTTAAGAAGGCTCTGTATGGTTTGAAACAATCTCCAAGAGCTTGGTTTGGAAAACTCTCCGAGACAATATTAGAATATGGTCTTACCAGATGTCAGACAAATTATTCGGTATTTTACCAGCATACTAGAGCTTGTTTTATTTTTCTTGTTGTGTGTGTGGATGATATTGTTATCACAGGTGACAATTTTGAAGGTATTGCTAAGTTGAAATTGTTTTTATAGTACTGGTTTCACACAAAAGACTTGGGTGAACTTCGATATTTCTTGGGTATTGAAGTTGCTAGATCCAAGGAAGGTATAAGTTTTTCCCAAAGAAAATGTGTTGGACTTGTTTGAAGAAACAAGAATGTTGGTGGTCATCCGGTCGATGCTTCTATGGATCCAAATACAAAAGCCTTATATGATGAGGGTGATTTATTTGACAAACCTGACAGATTTCGACGACTTGTTGGGAAATTAGTTTCTCTCTCTATTACTCGGCCTGATATTTCATATACAGTTAGTGTTGTAAGTCAGTTTATGGGAAAACCTAGGGTGCCACATTGGATTGCAGTTATTCAGATTCTCCGATATCTCAAGCAAGCTCCAGGTTTTGGGTGGTTGTATAAATCGAATGGGCATCTCAAAGTGGAAGGTTTTACAGATGCTGATTGGGTTGGTTCTCCCTCAGATAGGAGATCTACTACAGGTTATTGTACCTTTGTAGGAGGGAATCTTGTTACATGGAGAAGTAAGAAGCAAAGAGTGGTAGCTAGGTATAGTGCTGAAGCTGAGTACAGGGCAATGACCCATACCTCTAGTGAGTTGACATGGCTACATCATTTTCTTAAGGAACTAGGAGTGATGGTTACAACTCCTATTCCGTTGTTCTATGATAACCAAGCAGCTCTTCACATTGCATCCAATCATGTATTCCATAAGAGGACCAAACATATTGAAGTTGATTGTCACTTCATTCGAGACAAAATATTGAGTGGAGAATATCTCCACTCCATTTATGAAATTTGAAGATCAATTAGCAGACACATTTACTAAAGCTCTTGGTCATAATCAGTTGAAGACTTTTTGTTCCAAGCTGGGATTATATGATATATATTCTCCAACTTGAGAGTGAATGTTAGAATGTATATTTATTAGGGTATATTTGTAATTGCACCCATAGGGGTAGTATTGTTTTTTTCATTTCCTTGTACAGACATATGGGTGAAGGCCCCCATTTTATCAATCAATACAATATTTCAATCTCTCTCTAAGCTTCGCGTTTTTACATCTTCAATATATGTCATCTAACGACTCAAGACACTTTGACACATAACAACACAAATTTTTCCAGTAGAAATATGTCAACACAGGACTCATATACCTCATAGTATCCTTGAGGCCGTTTATGATTTTTGGGTTAGCACCATAGATCTTCTCAAGTTTGGCTTTTAGAGATTTCATGAGCTGTATGGACTTTGATGGTTGGCATTGTAGTTTACTCCGACCTTGGCTGAGATGTCTAATCCGATTCCGCTTCTCAGAAGAATATTTTATTTTCAGGTTTTGAATCATCAAAGCAAGGAGAAGTTGGGAGAGAATTTTGTAGCCAGCAATCGAGCTAATGAATTGGCAGATTGCATCGGTATTTATTCTGTGGCCCTTGTTGATTTTCATCTTGATGAACAAAGAAAAGAGAAAATGTGCAAGGCATTATGTTCATCAATAATCAATTAAGAGTAGTTGATGTAGCAGAATAGCTTAAAATTTGTTCTGTTAGTGATATCTTAGATTTAAAGGTTACCTTTAGTAATGCTGAAGGAGTCATCTGTTTGCAACTGCTGAGGAATTTACCAGCGTAGATGATAGTTGTGTCCCACCCCTAACATGAACATGCACACATGTTTCTTACCGCATCCTGTTTTGACACAAATTTTCACTAGTAAAGATTGATAAATGGGAAGAAATATTAGATAGAGTAATAGAATTTAAATTGAAGGGGAAATCCCTTTTGAAAATTCTAAAAATTCTATAAGTTTTGTTAAATATTGATCACTTGTTGCCATAAGCATGTCCCGCATTTGATTTCAGAGACGTTGTATCAATGAATTGCACAATGCCAATTCTCTCTTTCATTCACCTTGTCGTTTGCTGGGTGTATAAACATCGAAGGGTAGCCATAATTGGGGAATATAGTCCAAAGAGATCTGAGGAAATGGACTCAAATGATTCATAATCTGTTTTCTTTTTAGTTGACTTGGCCTCTTCTTCTAAAAGATTTGGGGGTTACTACTGATTGTTTTATCTGCTGTGTGATCTGAAATAGGCAAATATAAATGAATGAGGATAACAGAAGGAAAGAGCTTGAGAAGTTGGTTTGTGTGAATTCTGAGGGCAGTTTGCTGGTGCCGTTTACAAGGACGAGTTGCAAAAATGAGGATGAGATTGTTGTGAAGCATGGTTGCAGGCAGCAAATAAGAGATTAGGCAGCTGAAGCAACAGTAGCAATGGCTATGTAAATCTGGGAGGCTGACCTTACTGCCATGAGAGGGAGTATTGAGCTTTGTGTTTTATCTCATCTTTGCAGCTAATAAGCTTAGTATACCTCTTATATTTGTAATTTCTCTCTTATTACAACCTGTCTCTTAAGCTACAATTATTCTTGTTTTAATTACAGTTCATGGGTCTCAGTCTTTGCTACAAATATTCTTGCACTGCTCAAAATGACAATCCCTAGCAATCTTCCAGGATATATATTCATGTATCAGTGGTGAACTTGGGTTTGTGTCCTATGATCCTATCCCATCTATACTGTAATGCATCACAATACCTGTTTATGGAAACAAGTTTGTTCCCCTGAACAACAGACTGACTTCTATCAGGAAATCACAACCCATTTTTGGTCAAAGTGACTGATCGTCAACAAACCTAAACGCAAAACTCTTACTCTCTAGCAATGAAGTCTCTAGACCTTACTGTGAATATATAATGGAGATTTCTGTGGATGTATTCAATTGAAAGAACACACAACTTTCAAATGTCCTCACAAGTTGTAACTCTCTGAAAGTGCAGATAAAAGCCAAACTTTTTATTTATATGACATCTATATCTCATATGAAAACCTGAAGGCTTAACCTGCTTGAATAATGATTTAGAAATCTTTTCGAACTTGAAATTTGATTTAAACTCATTTAGAGTTCAATCCTTGACATCACAAAGGAGTAGTGATGGATCCTCCATGATTCTAACATTCCCTATACTTTTCGCAAATTCCTTCACAAAACATGATTGTGTGAATGCATGTTGAACAATATGTTCGTGATAGTCTCTGAGTCGTCTCAGGAAGAATAGTTTATAATTCTTGTGTGAATGTGTGTTGAACAATAAATCCAAGAGTCATCTCACCAAGGAAGAATAGTTTGGAGGAATTCGAAGCTTTATAATTCTCAAAATATTGAGAGCTTTGGGCATAACTTGGTGACTAGACCAACTTAATACTAGTTGTAACGGGTCGAGCGTTTTCTCCGACCCAAAAGCTTAAGACGGGTTGAGCGTTTTCTCCGACCCAAAAGCTTAAGACATTGGATGGTGCTACATTCCAACCCTTATATGCTCAAGTTCTTCCCCAGTCCAGATCCGATGTGAGATAAGTCCCTCTAACAGTGTCCACTGCGTCAGTTATCGCAAAAAGATTAATTCAGTATAATCAGCAACTAGTAGCATCCCTGCCATCCAAACAGGGCTTGAAGGCTTTTCAAATATTCTATGGCAAATAAAAATAATAAGAATCTTACAACAACCATCTGGTTAGTAGACAGAGGTAAAATTCCAAATTGGACTTCATTCCCACTTATTTCATGGCAACCCAAAGAGAAGCATTCCTAAAGAAGTTATTTGTCTCCATTTAGTTTAGTACTTATTTCACCTCAAGTTTTCTCCTAGTATGCATCCCAAAATTTAATAGAAGGTTATCATGAAATCGACAGTATGTATGATGATAAATTACTGTTAACGAAAATTGCTCAAACGCTACGGAAGAGGAAAACCCATAATCAAATAACACCTGAACATTGAATTATCGCCAAAGGCGACTTATGAAGCCCTTCTTATCTTTCTTCATCCTATTCTCCAGCGATGGGAATTCAATTAAATTATAGGCAAGGTCCAATACAATTGGATTGCGAGCGATTGCTTGGAAGGTTGCCGGGAAGGCTGCAATTCGGGGAACTCCTTTTCTGTTAGTATCACCAACTGCAGATTCGTATGTATCCAGTTTTTCAGTGAGAAGTTTCTCCAGCTGAATCATCTGAAAATCAACATGCAAGGTCAATATTAGAATAAGAACATGGGGACAAATAATATTAAAGATAAATACTTGACATGACACAATTTGTAGTTATGATTAATGGATGCTGAGTACCCTTAAAGAGTAAATTTCGTCAAAAACATGATGAGAAGACACCTTCTGTTTGTGATTTGAAAAATGCTTCAGTAATAAAGTTCTGTATTTCCAATTCCAAGATCTTCAATTCATTAATTTAGATTGTCTCCTAGAAAAGTGCATTACCCAGTGTAGAATTGAATGACAAAAAGTAATTCATATAGCCAACCCTAATATTAAGAACCAAGGCTTTGGATATTAGTCTTGTTGACTGTTGAGTACCCAAAAACGTAAAAGTTAATCGTCTCTGAAGTCCATATTCTGTTGTGGGAATCATTTGTATAAGGATACTATGACAGCATCCAGAACTGGAAGAAAATGTTTCAATACTATATGTTGTCCCATAAAACCTTATAAAATCACAGCACTTGCCTACCAAAGCTGAACCAAGAAACTAGCCTATCAATCTTATGCTGAATTCGTTCATTTATCACTTCTATTTTGGGGGATTTTGTGTATCTCAGAAACTGGCCTGCCAGGTTTAAACTGAGCCACAATTTTCAGTCCAAAAGCATTCAACATAAAGATCTGCCTTTTCTAGAGTAGAAACTTAATCCTTCATTGAGAGGAAGAACTAAACTAGGGGAAAACGAATATTTTAAGTGCTCGCACTGTGTTCAGCTAACCAGTTGTTTGGATTTCCCAGACTCCTTGCATTACACATAAGCCTCAATATAACACACCGTCTTGGAGTGAATTTTGTTGGGCATCATATTTATCAAAGTTACATTATAGACAACAGCAGTTAAATCAATATAATTTTTTCTGGTCATCTAACTTAGAAAGATTTAGTTTCATGCTTCTTTTTTTTCCCTTTTTCCTACAATGACTTGCTGAAAAATATTTTGTATGGAGTTTATTTTCTGTTCTGTAAAAGACAGGTGGAAAACCAGAGTTCAAATTCCATCACCATCAGAAAAAGAGACAATTTTTTTGGCTGTAGCCTTCATAATATTAACGTTAACTACTTCAGGATTATGTACTATTTTTTAAATGATATATTATAAAATTTATGCTTTTTATTATTTGTTATAATTACAGCTGTCAAATTGGGACAAGATCTTCATTGCATACAAGTTAAGCAAGATTTTGTTATTATGCTGCTTTGTTTTTTCAGGAAAAACAGTGAAAAATCTAGTATACGGCTTTTTTTTTTCTGTAAAAGAAAAGTGAAACACTTCTAAGGCTAAGTGGAACCTTCTTATCAGCTCCAGTTAGTGATATAGTAGAGATTTTCTTTGAAAGATTCTCTGGAGCCTTCTCCTCCTCCATAATCCCTGTAGCATGCTCTAAACAACTGTTGGCTCTACAGTCATCATATAATGCATTCAATTCCTTGATCATTACCTGTTAGGGGGAAAAAAGGAGAGTTAAAAAAAAGTAACTCAGTATTGCTCATTATATATATTAGGGTTAACAATCTTAAATCAAAATATATGAGCATCAGTTACTGGTAAAACCTTCAGAAGAACATAGCAAATAATCAAACTAATAGATCCTAAATATTGTTTTACTAAAGAGCCATTTCCCAAGTGAGATAGTGAGCCAACAGGAAAGTCTTCCCTTTTCACTGGTGTTAACTTACGAAAGATTGTCAGCATCATCAATATACACAGCTGCATATGGGTTATACTGTATGATATATACATATATAGAGAGAATTTTTAAGTCTACATCAAAATAAAACAGTGATCAATAGAAAAAGGCAACATGAGTATACAAACCTGATCAGGGGCAGTAGAACTTTGGAGTTTTTTAAGGGCAGCATCAGCAAGAGAGCAGGCATGGCAGAATAACAAATATGCTTCTGCCTTCTTTCCAGCTGAACTGTAGGATTTAGCTAAGTAAAAGCACCTGACAACAAATTGGGACACTTCTCAATTAATATGAGCTGAGAAAAGTTTTTTGACACTCGATGTCAACTAGGAAGTGGCTACAGCATCCCACCTAAACAGTTGGTCTAAACTTATTATGGAACAGAACGGTAATAAACCAGAATCCAATTTGTCAATTGCAGATCAGAACCCATATGGTTGCTAGGAGAATACCCCAAAGAAGAAGAAGAAACACTAAATGTCTTACATATGGTGCAAGAAAACCGAGGCCAATAAAAAGCAAAAATTTAGTAAAACCATAAAATTTTAAAATAATTAAAAGTAAAACAAAATTTTGAATCTTGTTGTCTTTAAATGTGATTAATTTTATTTACCATTCACCAAGCAATGAACTCATTTCTAAGATTAGTTTTACTGGTTTACTTTTTTTTTTTTTGTAAATAGTTTTACTTATATACAAGGTTTTTAAACTTGGCTGAGCTGAGTTGGCTTGGACTTGGCCAAAGTCAAGCCAAGATCTCGGCACTAGTTAAAATCATACCTGGGCTTGAATCGGCCAAGTTGATCTATGTCAGGTACGTGCATGCATGATTTTTAGTTTTTTTGACAATTCATGCATGAAACCACGTCGTTTCAGGTAAACTCGCTCGAGCCTGCCATGTCACAAGTTTCATGACCATCTCGAGCAAGTTCACCAAAAACAATGTCATTTAGATGTGTTCCTTTTAAAAAATAAAAATATATATATATTTGCAACTATCATGGGCTGCTTCGCCCGAGACAACCATGTCACGTCACGTTACGAACGTTGTGTCAGTCTCAAGCAAATCAGACTGAGATCTTAGTGCTGGTAATAATTGCACCTGACTAAAGATCAACACAGCCAAGTTGAACCATTTCAGGAGCATGCCATGTGATTTTTATTTTTATTTTTATGAAAACTCATGCAAGGAACATCTTTTCAACTTTCAAGTAAACTCGCTCGAGACTGTCATGAGCATGATGTTGCCGCCTTGGGCGATTCTAAACAAAATTACGTCATTTAGATATGTTATTTTTTTGGGGAAAAAAAATTCACAACTGTTGCACGTGCCATGGCAGCCTTGGGCCAATCAACCCGAGACGGTGTTGCTTCAAGCCAGAAACCAAGGTGTATATTTAAACCCGCCCGCTTTTCTTTCTCTTCTCTTGTTTTCAAAATATTTTCAAGATTTTATATTTTCTGTCAATTTTTCTCTTTTTTAAAAGTACATGTTAAAAATAACTATAAATTTAGTTCAAATAATTAATTCTAAAAACTAAAATGTAAAATAATTGACAAAAATATAAAAATTTATATATTATGTTAACAATAATATAATACAAAATATCATTTACATATTCTTTGAATGAAAATCACTTGCCTTTTTCATAAATAAAATCAGAACTTCGGTAAATTGAGAGATCTAGAGCAATATCCATGCACAGCATCTCAAATCTTTAGATCTAGGCTAGAGCTATACAAAAATAATAATAATAAAATAAAAGAGAGTAAAAAATTTTAAAACTTGCCATCGCACCAAGTGCCTTCGCCCAAAAGCGATAGGTCTCAGGTTCGAGACTTGGAAGCAGCCTCTCCAAAAATGAGGGTAAGGCTAGCCGACATCTACCTATCCCAAACCCCGTTCAAGTGGGAGCCTTGTGCACTGGGTACGACATTTTTAAAATTTTTTAAAAACTTGCCAATTAATATGAAGTTTGGGAAGTCATTGTCAATCTTTGGAGAAAACTTGAATTTTTTGTTTGAATTCGCATATCTGAAGATTTGAGGGCTGCTGGAGGGTTGGAATCGCAAGATCTGAAGATTGATGTTGGAAGCTATGTTACATGGACTTGGAAACGTGTGTCAAGTTCAAGTGTTGTATCCATGCGTCGAACGTGTCAAATCTCCAAACATAAGGAAACGTGAAATTTTAATGTTATTTAATATTTTTATTTTATTTTTAGAAGTAAAATAGTGTCTTTATTTGACAGTGTTAAATATAGACATTTCATTATTTTGAAGCAATAATATAATAAAATTGAATTATTGGATATGTTTTCTAGATACATGTGCAACCAAAAGTGTCTAAACTTTAGCTACTTTTGAAGAGTCCATGTAGCATAGGTTGGAAGAAATGAGAGGAGAGAAAAAAGTGGTTTGAATATCCACCAAGAAATCCGGTTCAAAAAGACACTGTCTCAAGCTAATTTGCCTGAGACTAGCACGTGTTGAGTGAATTAGACTGCGACAATTGTGATTCCTAAAAAAAAGAAAAAAGAAAATTAAAAGCACAAGCACACACGCATCTAAACAAAGTCGTTTCTGGTAAACTCACTCGAGGAGGCCACTTCACACCCATGACGTGGCAATCTCAAGCGAGTTTATCTAAATCAGCGTCAATTCATGTGATAATTTTCAGAAAATTAAGCAATAAATTAACGTGACACAACTCAACTTAGCCGAGTCTAGCACATCATGCTCGCGCCATGGCCTAATGACCTCAACTTTGTTGAAGGATTTAAATATTAAAGTTACACCATCTCTAATAGCTTAAGCTTGTAGATGGTGGTTAACATGGTGTCAGAGGAGACAAGGTCCTGTGTTCAACCATCACTGTCACCCTCTCTAACAACTTAAACTGTTAGAGTAGATGGTGGTTGATAGACTTGGCTAAGTCGGGCCCAAGTAAGATGCAATTTTTACTAACATTGAGATCTTGGCTTGACAAAGTCGCAACTCTTGCCAAGTCTAAGTCGACCAGGCCCCATTGCCGAGTTTTAACAACTTGATCAAGCCACATTTTTAATATAATTTCTTTTTGAAAAAAAAAGGGAAGGAGGGAATGCAGTCTATAAAGATAGATGTGGGTGAAGTGACAATTTCAAGCCTTTGATAAGTGTGTTGAACGAATATACATAGAGAGTTCATACGAAGCAAACCTTTCTGCTCGGAAAACCAAGCTTTTGAGCTCACATTCTTCAGCAAATGCCACTTCTTCTGGTTTTCTATCTCTTCCAGAACTAACTAAATCGGAAAGATCAGCAATATTCTGCAAAAGAAAGAACAACTACTCCAGTATTTCCCATAATATCTGATTTGATGGATGAGGGCGGGCATTGGTGCAACGGTAAGTTTGGTCCATTGTGACCTGATGGGTTCAAAACCGTAAATAGTCTATCCGCATGCAGAGGTAAGACTGTACTTTTTTACCCTCCCCATACTCCGCAATGGCGGGAGCCTCGTGCATTGGGCTAACCCTTTTTATCTGATTTGACAGATCCTATAAACATCGCTACTATGGTTTCAAGCATCTCTAACTGTAGTAGGAATGTCAAAATACAAATAACATAAAAAGTTTAAATGCTCACCTGTAATAAAAGATCATACAACCGAACAAGCTCTTCAGGCTTAGTAACTTTCTCATTTTTGTCATCACGGAACTTGGTAAGTTTACTTTTGGCTATGCTTACCAACAACTGGTTCCGCTCAATGGTCCTCTGTCCTAATACGGAACTAATAGCTTTGTCAAGGCCACTTAGATCGTCTTTCATGTTTTCAGAATTACCTGCAGTGACCTGTAATGTTTTATAAAAGAAAAGAAGTCAGAATCAACAGTAAGAAAGATAAGCAAAAAAATAAGCCGTGCTTTAATTTATCAAACAATACATCTGCATGACAAAGTCCTTCAATAACAGATGAGCACGCTGTGGCATTAAAATCATTTAACTTTCCATACCAAGTCATTGCGGATGCAGCTCCTGGCTTCATGATACGAAGCAAAAACCTTGTCAAAAATTACAAGTCGTTTTTCTGCTGGAATGGATTCTGCCACTGGGCCATGTAGATCTTTCTCCAACTCCTGAGCTGATCAAAATTGCCATGTAATAAACAAAGCTTAGAGAGTAGATTTATATTGATAAAGTAGTATAGTAGAGTCAGAAAAGAGCAATTAGACAAAAAAAGCACGCAACCAAATTGTACCCACAACTAACCTATAAGTCTTAAACTCTTAGTGGAGCACAAGCATCAAAAGTATATTCAAATCACTCAACTAGAAGTGCTACAAACCGCTAGTGAGATATATTCAGGTAAATGGGTTGCTGCTAACTTTCTCTACATTTTATAAGAATAATGGATTTTTATGATATTCCCACAAGGACTTAAGGGAACAAAAAGGCATTTCTCAGTCATTGCATCCACAGCTAACCTATAAGTCTTTCTGCAACAAAAAGACATCAAAAGTATGTTCAAACTTACCACCAAGGGCCTAGCAGAGGTGGTATCTCCTCCTTCCAAATAGAAGGTTAAGGGTTCTAGTACTAATTGAGAAAAATGGGTGTGTGTATAACTTACCTACCAAAAAGTGCGTTCAAGCTACAAACTGCTCAACCAGAGTTGCCACCTCGATATGTTTAGGAAAGAAAGGAATGGTACTTTTGTATTTCAACAGCCCATCAGATAACAATTACATCATGAGTCACACAGGAAAAAATAAATTTAAGAGCAACATCTGCACATACTTGGCCAATCTGTTGAGACTAAAACTGTGGTGCCATTCTGTTTAGTGTAAGAAGAGATTATTACAGACCTTTCAATATGAAAACCCGAGTCTTAGCATTGGAAATGGGAAATCTATGACCAAGCCAACAAAATTCAGTCATAGATGCAGCCTGCTGAGATCTTGCCTCAGCCATAACAGCCTGCAAATCAAGACAATGGAGAATAAAGACTAATGGGAGGTAACACATTTGGGACAATCTAAATTTTTCAAGCAAGAAGAAACATCTTTATTGAAGCAATCTTATTAGGAAAAAAAAAACAATCTTCATATGCTTTAACAGTGTAATCTCTGAAATAATTACTTCACCTCAATTTTAGCTTTGAAAAGGTCCAGTGCAGGTCCTTCCATTTCACCAATGTGTATAAGCTCAGAAGTTTGCAAATTTGACTCGCCAATTTTGTGTAGGCAGTAGCGTATACTTGGTTCTAATTCCTCAACACGCTCACGGCACAAAACTTGGTTCTCTACATCTCCATATTTCCCAAGTTCCTCATAAACAGCCCTATTAGATGAATAAAGTTGGCCACCAAAAATCTTTACAAGAGAAAGGAGTAACAAAAGATATATAAACTAAAAGGAGAGGAGGAGAAAATCGCCTGATGACAGCAACATCCTAGATGGACAAATGGGAAATGGGAAGTTAGAAGTGTTGAACAAGGCCAGCATACCAAACATGCACAAGGATTTGCAGGTAACTTCAGCTCAGTAAATGTTTATACAATTTATATGGTCAAATACATCGTCTCTCTCTTTTTTCCTTTTATTACACTCATGGAAATTTACACATCAAGAAGACACAATAGCACTTTGTTTTTAGGATTATGCAGCAATGGAGATTTTTGAGAAACTAACTATACTACAATGTACCTGGCACTCTTAAAACTCTTTAAGGCAATGTCCCAATTTTGATCTTGTTCAAACAACAAATTCCCTTTCATGTAAGCAGCATAGGCCTGCAAATTGGAGAACAAACCTTGCTCAGTAAGAAATGAAAGATATTGCACCACATTAACTGAAAGATAAGAGTGGCATTCAGAGGCAGTTATTAAATTCGAATTTCTTAGAGCATTCAGAATCA